>CM033432.1:41614398-43056687 GCA_019425775.1 Rafetus swinhoei | reverse complement strand
GACCGGCTTTTCATCCCAGGAGACCATCACTCGCAGGTACTGGATGAGAGGTGTATGCTGCTGCTACAACAAGACCCTGAGACCTGGCTTCATCCCTCAGTGTAACATCCATGTCAGGTTGCTACACGGCCCTGCAAGGAGGAACTCTCAGCAGAGAGCCTGAGAGTTCGGCTTCTATTTCCCATATTCATATACAAGTCAGGCTTCTCAATGGACAGATCCTCCTCTCCTGCCCTTTGCAAATCACAGCTTGGCACGCTGCAATGGAGCCCTGTGGGAAAGCAGGCTGCTATGGAGACCTGGAAGCCTGGTTCGACCTCCAGGCTCTCCGATAACTCTCCGGGTAGAATTGAATGAATTGCCAAGCTCTTATATGGCCCATATGGTCACGTGCTCTAGCTAATATTTGGGAGAGCCTGGGCTTGGCTGTAATCTTTTCTTTGTTCTTGTTGCAGGGCTTCCTATGGAATGACTGTAGGGAGAACTTCAGTGCTGCTTCTTCAGTGTGGATAACAACGTGCCTAGATAGCAGCAAGGCTTCATGACAGTCTTAAAACTATAAAATGTCATCGCCGACAAAAGGAATCACAGACAGGCTGTGCTGCTTCCTTCGCTCTTCACACTGAAGAGCAACTTTATATGAGGACGTTCATATGGCTCATCATTTTCTGTATTCAAATGAAACTTCACTCCATACTAGTTCAATAATGCAAAGATTAAAGCATGTAGTTTTGTAGTTTTTTATTCATTTCTTAAAGAAATTATTGTGATAAAAAGAATATAATAAAATCATTTTTCTGTGAGTAGAGCGAGACACATCATTCTCTCACAGCCTCTCTCCAAAAACATAAAATAGGAGGGAAAAAAGGCCAAAAGCATTATGCTCTTTTCTATGTCTTCATGGTTTCTGATGGAGTGCAATTAAAAGAGATTATAGTTCTGGTCGTTCCTCTTTCACATAAAGCTGAGGAAAACAAATATTGCTAATTGCTGTTTAAATGGGTTTATTAACCATTTTATAAAAATTAGGTACTGTACTAGACATACCTATGCCATGAGGCAAACTGATATCCAGTGTTATTAAAAAGAATATGAATATGTAATCAGGAAGTGGAAATACTGAACAGGGTTTAGTTCATTGTCCTTCACTTTCATGTTTCACAGATTGTCAACTGTGAGTGAACCATACTGGGTGCACAATGAAGCTCTTTGTAGGTCATTATTCCTAAAATTGGTTCAACGCAACTCAAAGTGGTAGTGTGCCAAAGCTGATCTTTTCTTCCGGCCACATGCCATCCACTGGGGCAGTTGCCATAGATCAGATCATGGCAGCTCCATGCCAGCCAGGGAGTCCCTTGCACTGGCAGAATCACTCAAGTGTCCAAACCTGTTTCTCTGGTGACTGGCACAAAGGAGGATCTCTCTCCTGGCTTTTATTTTGCACCATAAACACTTGCTGAAATAAAGTGGGACAGACTGCTGGCTAAGCCAGAGCTCTGCCACCACAGCTTGACAGAAAAGAGCAATGGAAGCCAGCTGAGGAAGCCCATGTCTGAGGAGCTAATTTAAAACAGGGTTTCATTGGCCAGAGGGTTAGATGAGGCAGCCAGAGAGTGGCTGAGTGTGGGCCCGAAGCAGAAGGAGAGGCTAGATGAGTTTGCTGTGAACAAAGCTCTGTAAATAGAAGGTGGTGGGAGATTGGCATGGACAATAACAAGTCACCGGTGACTGCAGCAGAAAGTGTCTCCGGTTGATTTGTGGATGAAGAAGGGATCCCTGGGCCAAGGGCCTGGGCGAAGACCTTGCCACACTCAACACACAATAGAAAGTCTTTGTTCACTCCATTTTAGACAATCCATTAGTGGCTGAGCCGCAGCTGTGTCACTTGTAGGATGCATTGCTGCCAGCAATTACAGATTGAGAGCAAAGAATGTTTGGACCAGCAGGAATAGACTCCCTTACTGGGTCAGGGAAATTTTGTTTTTTCACTTCCCCAGGTGGGTATTTCAGTTTTAGGAATGCTCTGTAAAGATCCTGTAGGTGATTGTCTCTGTCTGTGGGGTCGGAGCAATTCCGGTTGTATCGTAGGGCTTGGCTGTATACAATCGACTGAAAACTGTGTCTGGGATGGAAGCTGGAAGCATGATGGTAAGTGTAGTGGTCGGTGGGTTTCCGATATAGGGTGGTGGAAATTTGACCATTATTTAACTGTTCTGTAGTGTCCAGGAAGTGGATTTCCCTTGTGGACTGGTCCAGGCTGAGGTTGATAGTAAGGTGGAAGTTGTTGAAATCCTTGTGGAATTCTTCCAGCTTCTCTTTTCCATGGGTCCATATGATGAAGATGTCATCGATGTAGTGTAAGTAAAGTAGAGGTTTTAGGAGGTGAGAGCTGAGGAAACGTTGTTCAAGGTCAGCCATAAAGATGTTGGCATATTGTGGTGCTATACGAGTGCCCATGGCTGTGCCGCTGATTTGGAAATAGAAATTGTTTCTGAATTGGAAGTAGTTGTGGGTGAGGACAAAGTCGTAAATCTCTGTAATCAGGTGTGCAGTGTTATTATCGGGGATTGTGTTCCTATGGCCTGTAATCCATCTTTGTGCGGAATGTTGGTGTAGAGGACTTCTACATCCATGTTGGCCAGCATGGTATTTTCAGGAAGATTATTGATTTAAGGATTTATTATTATTATTATTATTATTTACACAGATGTTTCCTTGTCATATGAAAGAAATGTAAGTGAATTTGTTGCTTAGGAAAGTGATGATGGAGAGGATGTTTCTTAGAATAAATCAGGTGTGAGCCGTGGAGTATTTCTATAAAATACTGAAAATATTTTGGTACCAATTCCAAACCTGCATCCCAGCTCCATCCAGGCCTGTTGATGGGAGGAAAGGGGGTAAAGGAAGCCCGCTACTGAGAATATAGCAATGTTGGCAGTTGGAGCCTTGGGCCCTTTACATTGCTGCCAGAGCCCCAGATGGCATGCTCTGTGCAGTGCTGAAGGGCTGGCAGGGAGAGGCTAGCCCCTGGCCCCACCCCTTCTGCCTGAGGCCCCACCCCTTCCAGCAGCACGGAGCCCCAAGTTGTTTTGAATTGCTGAGATAAGGGTAGTTGTCCTCTTTGCCCCCTCTCCCCCATCAGCGGGCCTGATGGCAATGATTTTGGGATACAGCTATCTACGAGGACTTGGAATTCAATTACAAAACTGTTCACAGTTGGTAGGAAAATACATTATGCCATTTTTTATTATTTTCTTTTTAAATTCCAAAACTGAAAATGCTCACCAGAGTTAGATCCGGTTGAAAAACGGGGAATTATCTCTTTGCCAGTTATTTTTCAAATTCCAGTGACCAGTGGTATTCATTACACACGGCTCCTCCTCCCGCAACAAGCTTTAGATGACTTTTGATGGCAAGTTTGCTGATCACCTCAGTTGTACAACAAATCTCTGCTCTTATCCGCCGCTTATCTCCTACACTTGAAGGGGACAGGAGATGGTTACTGTTCCATTTGGGGCAGGAGAAATTAGTAGGATTGAATATGCAAATGAATCAGGATCTCACTTCTGTTCAGTTAGATGTAAGTTTAATCACAGTGATGTGAAGAAAAAAAGTCGACACTAAAAGCTAATGAGCTTAGACTCACAAGTCAAAACCTGTCATTGAACCCTGCTTAAAAAGGCACAAGTTATCTTTAATAGTCCAGTTGACTTATTCCAGCTTGCGGGTGTTTGAATTTTACAACCCTCTACCAGAACTGAGAAAGAGTGCTGCTGGAGTTGTGGCTGTGAATTATTGGGCTTGAATAAAATAGCCAATACATATTTCAGACATGCATGTGCATCACAAATGAGTATCTAAATGAGTATCCTCATGTAGAAGCTAAAATGTTGTTTTGTTGTTGTGATGGAGTGTACATAACTCACTCTGAGCCAGAAGGGGTTAATACACTGTGGGCAGAGGAAGTCCCGGCCTCCCCCAACCATACTGGGCATGCTCCAAGTGCTGGGCTAGTATAAAAGGTAGCAACTCAGTTCAGTCACAGGGCTGGATGCTGCAGAGGGAGGAACTGCCACAGGAGCTCCAGAGATAAACCAAAGATCCTAACAAAGGGAGCTGGAGACCTAGGAGACTGGAACAAGCCTCCTGAGTCAGCAGACTTTGTGATGCAGAGCCCAAAGATTCATGGATCCTCCTGCTGCCAGAGACAGTAGGTGTGCAAGTGGTATCTCCCACCCAAGTGAGCTTGTTGTGTTTTGGTGGGATTCCCTGCTGAGCTACTGATGGACCACTCCACCACTGCCAGAGTCCAAAGTTGGGGCCCAGTGGAGTCAATTGGATCCAGGTTCCTGTATCATCCCCTCAGTACTGGCCATTGGGCCGTGCTGCCTTGCAAGCGAGGGCTTCTTTGTGGACTCTGGCCATTGGGCTGTGCTGCCCAGGGATGATAGACAGACAGACAGACTTTGCTCCCTGACAGACTGGCAGCAGTAGTAATGGTGTCCACACACCCCTGTTACTGCTCTTCTCAGGATGTGGTGTTGTAAAGCTTGCTGCAGACATTGCCCTTGTCCATGTCAAATATTTAAAACCAAGTCTGGTGTCATCAGTCTCTCTTGAATATTAATTATTACAGAGGGTGTAGGATGGAATCCATATGTCCACATCACAATGCAAAACAAAGACATCTGATAGGTCAAAATAAGCAGAAAATATTTTCTTCCCTGCCTTCTATAGCCAAGTACTCTTGGCCAAACACCATTGGTATCAATAGGTTATAGCAATGTAACTGAGGGCTTGTCTTCATTGTGGGGTGCATTGATGCTTCAGCAATCGATCCACCGTGGTCGATTTAAGAGTTCTAGTGAAGAGCTGCTATATCTGCTGCCAATCACTCAGATGTCAACTCCAGTAGTCCACCAGAATGGGATGAGTAAGAGGAGTCAACAGGAGAGTTTCTCCTGTCAACCCAGTGTGGTGAGTACCCCTCAATAAGTAGATTTAACTTACATCACTTTGAGTTATGTTACTTGTCCCTGTAGTACAGACCTGCAGTGACTGTAGAATTTGGTTCTTTGGGTATTAGGCACCTACCTCCTTTTGATTTGGGATGCTAAAATTGTATATCTCTCTGCACCTGATGATGTGGGTCCTAATGTCTAAGCATTCTATACTGTAAATAAAGGCATGTCAATTATTTCTGTCCATATTTAGCAGAAGGCCCTATTTCTAATGAGGGTGCAATACTCAGAATGTATTCACAATTACCAATTCACAATTACCTTATGACATTTTATACGCACCAAAAGCAGTGGAAAAACTTCTGCTATTGTCAAAAACATGCAGGAAGGAAAACCACAGCCCTTGCATCTTGTTTAATTCGGCCATGACTTTATTAATTTAGCTCATCTGGGAAGTATCTGGTAATAACTCATATAGTACAGGCCATCATTCCTTCCTCAACCCATTTCCATCTGTTTGGAGAGATGGAACTCCTTTTCTTTTGCTGGAACTCTACCACCCATCCCCTCACACAGAGGAGTCAGGGACTGGGAAACTGTATTCTTTCTTTGCTCTACTAGACATTAAGAGCCTCACCCCTTTTCCCTAGCTTCTTTACAGGATGCTTTCCTCTAAGTGAACTTCCAATTCTGGTTTATTAGTGAACTGGACCCCATCTGGAATGAGTATCTTCACTGCACACCCGCCTCCAGGAGGGGCCAGCAATTAGCTTGGCTCTGGCTCCCCTGCCCCCAGCTGGGTTCCCAGAGAGTTAGCAATTTCTTCTCTCTAACATCAGCTAAAAATACATCCACTCTGATATGTTTACAATATTAAGATACCAAAAAGTGGTGGGTAAAAACAGCTATGATGCTACAGTTTTGTTTATTTAAGCAGATTCCTTAGTTTACCCCAGTCTGAGAGAGGAAAAACAGCTGGGATGTGGCTTTCCTTTGCCTAGATTTACATCAATCAGATTGAGCTGGTTTTGTGTATATAGTGCACTGAAGTGAACTTTGCACCAGAGATAGGAGAGATGTGAAATCTGGGACGGTCTGGATTGTTTCTTATTACCTATAATACAAAGTATCTCTGCAGAGCTATGAGCTGTTCGCTCCCTCTTCAGTGACTCCTTTTTCACTCAGTAGGTTAAGATCACCTCCCAGGAAAGCTGTCTGCTCTCTGAGATTTTTTGGCCAAGTTTCATTCAAATAAAGTAGACTATGTGGCTATCTCAGTGATCAGAATCTGTATCCCCAAGACTCCACTCTATCAGAATGGCTTCTATGGAAGTCCCGGAAGGTTTTGAAGTTGCCCCCATCTTGCAGAAGCCCTTAGGGAAGGCAGGTGCCCTCCTCTGAGGTGAATCCACACCTGGGGGGGACAAGGGGCTAGCCTGACTCAGGTGTGTGTACATCCAGCTCCTCAGACCAAACTCAGTGAATTTGATCAATTATTTTTACATACCACGGCTGTTTGTATTTCTCACAGTGGGTAATTTGTTATACACAGCAATAGTGTCACACATGTAATAAACAATGTAAGAATTGTTCAGTCCTGTATCTGCCTTATGTTTTTACAAGGTTAAAGCAGGAAAACATACATACACAAATGAGTTAGTCTATGGTTTTAAAGGTGACAGAGTTAGTAGTAATCTGTCAGCTCTGACCGTCTTTTAAGGTTAACCTAGATTGATGCTGGAGATTTCTGCTTCTGCTTTGTAGCTCTAGCCCTGTGAGAGTGCAAAACAGCAAAAGAAAGGAAAATTTCCAGGATTCAAGCCTTTTCAATACTTTGTAGGGGCAATTAATAGTCTTTATAGTGTGATGTCCCATTTAGTTTTGATAGGCCTTCTTGATGGTTAGAGATCATAGAATCATGGAGCCATCTCTCCTGATGATTCCTCCTGACTGAGTTTGGTTTCACAGCATAAAGCAAAAAATTGAATATCTTATAGTAGGTGATAAAGATTTGAGAGTACATATGAATGTGATATTAATGCATGCAGCAATTTACAAGTATTTCTTAAGGATCAAACACAGTGTTACATATTCAATACCCATCTTAGCCATACTAACACACAGGTAAAACAAACTGGTTTCCAGCAATGAATTTGTCAGAGCTCTGCTGAAGCACTTGACAAGAGATGGCCCCTAGTCTGTCAGCATATCACGTGTCTTGTAAAGACACCTTAGGCTCTTTAGGTTCATTCTACTTTCTTGTAATGTAAGCTCTAACACAGATCCAAAAAAAGATACTCAACTGAATGAGAATGACAAAAGTAGACAATGATTTTAAAGGCTATATTACCGATTGCCTTAGGGTGCCCACCTTCTAAGGAGAGCAGATAAAACCTTTTAATATTCAAATACTAGCATATGGAAAAGTTAAATGGCTTTCCACAAGCAGCAGGTGACCTTATTCCCTAATTTAGTTGCTCTGCTTTCTATAATAGAAAGCTGAAGTCTAAGAGCAGTAATCTATCACAAATTTGCAATAGCTGAGTGTCCTGGAATTTGCACTTCCTTTTGGAAAAGATTAGCTTATGTATTGTCAAATCTCACCCCCTTTCAAGCCACTGCATTATGTCTATATTGGATTGAGACTTGAGAGATAAGTAATGTAGACTGATATTTGTATAATGTCTGTAAAAGATTTAGTCTATCATAGGTGAGCTATATGTTTTATGTACCACAAACCAGCCATGAAAGTAACTTAAAATTTCTTACAGGCACTGGCCTATTGCAACCCGGGTCCCTGTCAGCTCTTTAAATAGATCCCTGCTGGCTTTTGCCACAGCTCAGCCAGCTCTTACCAGAGCTGTGCACCGGGACAAACCCGCTTACTTTCACTTCTGCTAGAAACAGAAACTTAATTTGAAATACACACAGAAAATAGCATCTGAACTTGGTAAGACCTGTCGACATGTTTCAGTCCTGGGCTTTTCAATCCTGTCTCCACTAACCCCAGAAACAGAACTATGTGAGCAACATTTTTTTCCCCAGTTCAGTGGCTGTTACAAAAAAATGAAGAAAAATAATCATTTTGGGTCATCCTGATGCCAAAAGTTTTCAATATATATATATTTTTTTCGGTAAACTGAAAAGCAGAACGTTTTCTTTGGGGCTAAACAAAACATTTCTTTTCTTTTGTGTCTTTAAAAAATATTTTTTAGTAATTGTGAAATAAATTTTGAAATGAAATTGCCATACTGGTCCCACATCCTGTTTTCCACAATGACCATTATCAAATACTTCAGAAGAGGAATGTGCTAATTATGCCCTACTCTATAATAGATGGAAATATCTTCCTGACCACAACTAGTCTTACCACATGAAGCATGACAATTGATGACAGCTAGCTATACTGTCCCCACATGTTCCTCTTATTCAGTTTAACATAAGAATCACAATTTACTTAAAACCTCCATGACATTCCCATATTTCCCTTGAAGGTTTGCAGCAAGTTAATCATAATAATGAGGTTATTGATAAAAACATGATTTTTTTCCCATTTGCACTGCATCTTTTGTCCTATAGGCTCCAAAAGAGCTTTACTTGCTAAAATACAATCTATGCAAGGGGATTGCTTCAACAGCACCGAAATGAAGTTATCTCTGGGGTGAAATGTGGCAGCTTTTTAGTGGCATACTGCAGAGCTAGACAACAATGAAATGAAGACGAATCCAACCGAAAACACCAGGGGAATTTAGATAGACATAATGTATTTTATTCAGCTTGTCATTGTGATCAAGCTTTCAGGACTAACAGTGCAAAGGAATTGCAAATGACTCAATCAAGAGAGGGTACGGGTAGTTTTGACATCTCATACAAAATACTGCAAGCTCAGCAGGCGAGTTCAGCGCTGCTTCACTGATAGAGAGAGGGAAGTCTGAAGCAGCTGGATCACCAGTACAGTACACTTCAGGGAGACCTCACTGAGGGCATCCCCTGGAGGCTTGCCTTTCAAATGTTTCTTCCATTGAGGGTGGGGTTGATCAAATGTTTGAGGAGCGTACCTCTCAAACTTCAGTCACAGGCATGTAGAATGACACTCCTCCTTTTTACAGATCTGCTATTGTCTGGGGCTTAGACTTTTTCTACACATAAAAGTTTAAAGCGCACCTGTGGCGGTGCTTGAAACTGAAAGTGTGGCCACAGCATGAGCACAGAGTGAGAGACCTCCCAGCGCTCTGTGTATACCACCAACACAAGAGGAATTGCTAATAGCACTGGGAGCACATCCGTCCCCCCCTGCCCCCCCCGCCAGAAAGTGATGGCGCTGTAAAGCACCAGCGTAGACTTAGCCTTAGTGCGGGACTCCCTCTGTACCATGAATCTTCCTTTGCTTATTCTGCAGTGCTCACACTTCAGGAAAAGTTGCCACCATCAGAGAATGTTAGCTAAGAACAGGAAATGGGGTGAGTAAAGGAGAGAAGAGCATGTTCACACTGCTAGAGATGCTGTACTCTGGGGAGGGAAGAATTAGTCCTACCACCCCCGCTCTCACCCCTATTGTGAAGAAAAAAGTCTCCCAGATGACAGGTATGTGGCAGAAGAGAGCAAAGAACCAATCTTCTATTGCGAAGAGTAAATAATCACAGAACCCAATCTATGCTGCTGCAAGTCTTGGTTAACCAGCCAGACGGCACCAAAGTTATTAGTGCTGAATGTCCTAAGACTGAGAATTGGATGAGGAGTGAGTGGGCGGGAAGTCAGGATGATGGTTTAGGAGTAAAGGGAATTTCATTCCAAGGCTTGAAAGGCTCGTTGCCCTCATCTGACCTCCTGTAAAACACAAACTGCAAATAAATCCGAAAGCATCTCTTTTGTAAATCCAGCTCTTGTTGCTGGAAAGTCTAGAAGGGACTGGTGGGTTGGGGGTGGGTTATTGTGAAGTGAGGAGACCAATGGGGGTGCATAAGGTTAGATGTGTACACTGAAACTGAATACTTTCCACCCCCACAAATATACAGCTAGTTATGTCTTGGGCTCCAACCCAGTCAGTTTTGTTATGTTCTAATGGGGTCACACAAGATGGAATGGCTGCAGGCTAACAATATGTGGAACCACTTAATTTTGTATGATGTACTAAGAATATAAATGGAGCGTTAAAAATTAACCATACAAATTCTGAGTTCAAGCTACCAATATTAAAAAATAATATAAAGCAGCATTTGAAAGTATCTGTTTGTTAGCTAAGAAGAACATTCACACCAGCTGAATGACGGGTTATTCCTGAGTATCAAAAATACTGTGTTATTTTAACTGAAACTGTAGCTGCTTGAAGTACCTGGTTCTGTTTTAGACAATGTCCTCCATTACACTGTTTGTATTCTTCCTATGTGCGCTCAGCTAATGTTGGAAGACTATTGCCTGTCGTGGGAAACCCCAGGAAAACATGAGCTGGGACTCAGGAGGCGATCTTAACGCACAACATTTTAATTAAATGGATTTGCCTAATGCCTGGATTCCTCATTGAATATGGCAGGCGGAGAGTGTGGAATGACTCAACAGTATAAGGAACTTTTGTGGTACAATTTACACATATGCATGGTACAGCTGCACATGCATAAACTCCGTAAACTGTGGATCTAATAGTGGCTTATTATACATAAAGCACAGAAAGGCAAAGTCACTTGCCAAGAGCCACGAAAAAAACCCAATATTCTACCTCCCTGTCCCTCTCCACAAAGTACTAAATCACAAAATATAACGTGCTAATTTCTCCATTTCTCAAAGTCTTTCTTTAGCTGGCTTATAGCTGATTACATTTTGTATAAATATCTGTGCTATAGCCAGACTTTTCTGTAGTGCCGTCACTGTACTGTGATCTGGGAGCTCTCAGCATTTTATACACTGTTTTTTAAAAATGTAAATCTATAAATCATTTGTCCCACCAAGAACTTTCCATATCTCTGGGACAACAAAACAATGATTAGCTGACATCTCTATTATGTATCTTTCTGTGATATGTTTGAAAGATATGGGTTGGTGATTGTTTTGTTATGATTAGTTTTCCCTTGTTTACTCATCATACTATAATCTTCCTGAAAATAACTAGGTAACACTTAAATGGCTGTGCTGATGGATAATACTGCTAAATCAAGTTGGTCTTGTCAGTAGAGATTGTTGAAAGCTGCAAAACAGCTTTTCAGAGTTGTCATTTGAATTCTGCCTGTGTGGTGGTTTGACTATGTTTATATGTCTTACGTTTGCTGTGAGTGAGCATTACAATGAGCAGGTCTGTGGTCATGCAAATGTTTGGGGGAAGTCTGTTCATCATATGAATACCAACATTTGCACTGGAACAAGCAGCTTCATATGCAAGCAAGAATGTCGGATACTATTTTTTTACATTTGCTATTCACTATTCTTTTGTTTTAACATTTCAATTGTCCAATCAGGATAACTCCAATGAGAAACTATAACATATGGCAAAGGTGATTCATCGCACAGCACTAATATCAATCAATACATAGATTAGTGCACTTGCGAGTGAATGGCTTGCAAACACACCATAAGCTGACAAGTGTTTGTATAAACTATTTGTCAAAAACTTACAACTAATGAATATGGATCTGTTTATAAAAGACTCAGACAGAATAATAATAATTATTATTATTTAATAATTTGTATTATAAAATAATACAAATAATTTGTAGCCTTTAGCTAAGAATTTCAAATTTAGGTGTCAAATGTTAAGCCCAAACTTTCAATTTTCAAGAAGTTAACAGTTGAGCTCCTGTTTTTGAGAAACTTGACCTCAGTGTCCTCAACCTACCTAAATGGACTATGCCCTGCAGTATCATGTTGATATGCTAAAGCAATCTTTTAAACATTGTGACAAAGCACATCATTTTCTGTCCATCTTGAAGATTCCAAGCTCATTATTGTCATAGTGACAGTCACCATTTTGGCCAATACTGAAGATTAAGTCAGAGGTCCAGAGTGCCTGTAACAGCTGTAGTCAGACTAAACTCTGGAACAGGCTCACATTCTTTGTGGCGCAGACACTCACTGAGCAAGAGAACTCTCATTAGCCAGGGGACTATACCATGGTATCTTTTAATTGGACAGTAATCTGATTGTGAATTCCATTTAAAAAAAATGAGTTTTGAATGTGAACTCAGTGAATGTAAATGTTGCATCACACTTCACTTGGCAACAAAAATTCATCCCTAATGCAGTCAGGTCTATCAGTAATTTAACTATAAAATGAATGCAGAAAAAATCTAAGCAGTTTGGTATTGCAACCTAACTACTTAGATGATGGTGTACAATCTCAATGTCTCAAATAATTGAAAGGAAACTTAGCAATAGGTGTCCTTCCCTCCTTTCTTATGCTGTATCTGTGACAAAACAAACAGGCTGAGATTTCTTATGGGTCAACCTAGTGAGTCTCTTTAGGCACACCCAGAAAGAGATTTAAAACAAACTGAAAACATTCACAATTCCTGAGTGAGGTGTAGAAATAAAACTGAAAGTTGCAGTGGTTTGGGTCATGTTTAAAAGTTACTGTACAAAGATAAGCAAAGGGAGGCTCCTACCTTTGTCATAACTAATAATTCCGTATATGTATATGGTATCTTTCATCACAAAGGATGATATTGGGACGCCCATATGTGCAAATATCATAAGGCAGGCTCCATCACTCCAAATCATGTGATTGACTTAAAGGTAATGGGTTTGTTTGTTCGTTTGTTTGTTTGTTTTAATCATAGTTTAGATTTTTGTACTGGCTTTCTCATTTCTGAAACTGCAGAGTGCACGTCTCATATTCTCAAGCTTTTCTTTGCAACAATGAGAGATAGCAATTTATCTTTTGGAGGGTTTTTTTTTAAGTGGAACCTGAGATTTAAACACAATCTCATAACTCCAGCAGCCAAGGCTTAAAGAAAAACCCTAAATATTGCAAGACTCACAACAAAACTCATAAGAGTTGTCAATACTGGCATAGCTACGGTATAGGTGAGAAGCAGCAAACCAGCACATAGCAAGGGAAAGGTATAAAATGCCTCAACAGCATTAGAGAGGGACCCCTTCCATAGGCTGATTGTCCAAGACTGGCTTTAGGGCTCCTGCACCAGCAGTGTGGCACAAAGTCGCCTACACATGGGGCAATGTGTAGGTGATACAACATTTAGGGTTACCATATGTCTGGATCTCTCTGGATATTTCCTCTTTTTCTGAGGCTCCATCCTCTGTCCAGGCACATTTTTGAAATAGCTGAGATTTTTGCAGCACTCCAATTGCTCTGCTTCCCATCCATTCTCCTGCAGCCACAGCTGCCAGGTCCTGTCCACCTAGGCCCCAGCTCCCAGTCCTGGGGAGATCAACCCACAAGGAGCAGACAGCTCTTATGGTGCCAGTCAACCCACCACCATGACTGGGAGTGACACTGCCCCCCCCCTTCAGTGAGTTCCCCCTCCACAGGTACCCCCTGAAGCCCCTACAATTATACCTCCCCTCCAGCTGCTTCTCTCCTTTCCCCTCTCCAGCAGTGTCCTCTTTGGGGGGAACCTGAAATACAGTCGCTTTAATTACAGCTGAAATAGAGTGATGAAAAGGGTTTGAAGGATGAAATGTCATCTGTGACAGGAGAGTGGGCAAGATTAGATTAGCTTGGCAAGGAGAAGAAGTGAGGACTAATGATAGTAGGTAAATCAGGTATTTCTCCTTCTCATGTTAGGGAGCTTCTCATGTTATGGAGCTGCTAATGTAACTGAAATACAACACAATGAAGTTCAAAGGAAATGCATTTTTATGTAATGTATAATTAACATGGAGGACCCCATCACAAGTAATCATTTGGCCAAGATTTTTACAGTTGCAGTTATATAAGATAGGGTAAAGAATATGCAGTTTATAACCTTTGAGCTTCAATTCATGTGTCACCAATGGAGCAATCCTGCCAGGTGCTGAGCAAAGAGCTTAAGCCTCTGCTTAACTTTAAGCACAAGTAAGTATTCATCTATGTATAAAGGTAAGTATGTGTATGAGTGTTTTGGTGCAACCAGGTCGGAGCATGCTGTACCTTCCAGGTCTGAGTCTTAAATGCCCGGATTTAGCAAGAAACTTAAATGGTTCTCTGTTATAGGATTTCCAATAACTTCTTTTGGTACTAACCAATGTTAGAAACAAGGTTATTGGACTTGATGGCCTGCCAATCACATTTAATATGGTAGTTTCTATGTCTAATTTTTTTAACTTATAAATCACATGTTTATTACATTAGAAGTCTCATTTCACAGCATTGTAACCCTATGCTTATGCAACTAAAGGTCATTTGTCAATTATATTTGCTCATGATGAATATTGCCATGATTGGAAAATTTATTTTTGGCATCGTTCAACCAGCTTAAAAGCAGGCTGAACACTGACTCCGTGTAATCTGTTCTGTAGGTAACTGCAATAGCTGTCAGATAAATTACTCCACAAAGACTTATCCCTAATACTTCTTCCAGTTCTATTATTTGCATAGTATTCAGAAATTAATGTTAATGGCAAGAACAAGCTGAATGACTGTCAGAGGAGTGTTAGTGCAACTTAATTTCCTGGGTGGTCCCGCATAAATTAAGCAAATTACACACTCTTGTCACCATAAGGAAAAAAGTAGTAAAGGAAAAGATTTTTTCTCTCTCTCCTATTTATTTGTTCAGTGGCATATTGTGCTCAGTACAGTAAACTCCTGCTGTTGCTTTAGGGCAGTGAAGCAGCCTTAAGTTCAAAATATGATTTTTTTTCTCTCTTTTCATTTTGGGCATAGCTTTGGTCTAGCTCTTTCCAATGTACGTCACTGGCAACTGAGCCATTTTGAATTTAAATTTTATAATGTAAGAACAAGAGATTGGAAAGATTTAATGCATCAAAGCTGTCTCATTTAACAGCAGCTGAGCCAGCAAAACATTTCTGGCATGTGGGAATTATGCTGAATGGGACTAACACATCACAGGTATTGGGAGGAAAGGATGGGCTCCAAATCAGGTGCTGAAGCAAGCAGGACTGGGAAGCAAGGGAAAAGCAAATTAAATAAAACCAACTATCTTCCGCGCAGGCTTATTGCCAGGGAGCAACCATGTAACAGACACCACTACCTCTGTTGTGAAACCGATATGGTAAAAATAGAGATTCTTTTTACTGGCAAAAGACATTGGTTCTATTCTTGGCTCTGCCACAGGTGTTGAGGACAAGCCACATGCAACCAAGTTTTCAAAAGTGACTATAATGTGAGGTGCCTCGCTCTGGGGGTGTGCAATGTGAGACACTTGAGACGCTGCAACTTGAGCACCCAGAATCAGACATAGCCCTGTGTTGAGAGCAGTTCAGCCCCCTCAGACAATGCCTCCTTTTCATTCCTGCTGTCACTAAGGAAATCTAGTTGGAGGCTTGTGCAGATTGTTCTCAAGGAGCAGATGGGCTTGCTGTGTTCTCTCCAACTGCAACTGTAGGTCCTTCAAGGCTCCCTGGACCTGACTCAGTCTTTCAGGGATTTCTGAGCTGGCTTTGCAGCATCATTGAATTAGGACCTGTCTTTCTACACTATGGAAATCCCACAGTGGGGCATTAGAAGTAGGAATGGGTTGTGGGCTTAGTGTTGCCTTCTTACTGTGACACATAAGAATTCAAATGATGTTTGAGTGAACATCCATTTGATCAGACAGTACAATTTAGGTGCATAGTATCAACAATGTGAATGCACATATATACTCTGATATACTGCACAGGCAAGGAAAAATTCACTGGAGGGACAATTATAGGCACCTGGATAACCAATCCAAGCTAAAATCAAAAGCAATTCTGAATTATATTTAGTATTTTTATCTGCCTTTTTATTTTGTGTGCTTTTCTTGTTCTAACCTGTGTAAACATGGAAACAGCAGGCAGCCCAATGAATAACCTATTCTTCAGCTGAGTTCATCTGATGTCAATTTACATACTGGTCATGTGCAAAGCTCTGGATAACGTGCATTTCAGTCAGCCTCTTTTCCTACATCTATAAATATCAATGAGATGTTTGGGGAGAAAACAAGAAAACGCTCTTAAAATGGGTTATGGGGAAGGGGAATGAACAAGATGGTTCTGTGGGTGGAAAAATCCATTTGAAATAAATCAATTCATACCTAATGAAGATGCAGGATGAATGGTTTTTCCTAATTTATTCACTTTAAATTATATTAAAATTCTGCTCTTGCTCTATTCTGTATTCTCAACCTTTATATTTTCCTTTTTTTCTTGATGGGGATAGTAGCTAGGTAACACACACATGCACAACTTCCTCAAAGCCTCATCTTTCAATGTGCTCAGCATTTTGCAGGATTAGACCTATTAGTGGGTGAAATAACAAAACTACAGCTTGTCTGCTTTGCCATGTGATGTAAGTGGCAGCTGGACCAAGCCACAACAGAATAAAAGAAACACTGCTGGAAACACTGCTAAAGTTCTGTCAGCCTGGCTGCAGCTGCTGCATCTAATTCTGTTTCTTGGCAGCCAGAATGATTTGATCATTCAGTATCTGTTAGAGGTGAACAAACATGTTAATCAAAAATGGGCTAGTCTTAGCAGAACTGGCTGTATATCCAACGATCATAGGAAACATCGTCCAAATGTGTAATCTAGGCTAGAAGAAAATGAAATTATTTTGGAGGCTGCACCACATTAGGGGTAATGGCATATAAAAGACGAGAACAGAGACAGGCCTGAATGCAAAGATGTAGCGTTTGAAGTACGTTAGGGAAGGAATATCTATTGTGGAGGTCAAAAGAGAGCTACGTCTTTCTCAGGTGACATGCAAGGAAAATGATCTTAAAAGCTGTGTTATGTACAGACAGAAAAGCGGTAATATGAGTGTCAGAGAGGTAGTTGGGGAAATCCAAACTTGGATATAAAATTTTGCTTTGATCTCAAACATGGCATGGAATTCTAGGAGTGGCATTTTCCTTCCTGCCTTTTTTGAAGTTACCTAGGAATGTCTTCATTTTAGAAGTGCAAAAAAGCAGAATTTAGTATTGTAATAACTATTTTCTACAACCCATGTAACTCAAGCGGCTTTTTAAAATTAAATATCAAGCAAGCTGGGAAAACACAATGTGAAAACCAACAGCTAGTGAAGGGCCTAAGTATTTGTAACAAGATTCTTCTCACACTGATGCTGCAGTCTAGAATGATTTTTTAGCATCCGACTTAAATCTTATGCATGAAAATCTATTGCCACAATCGACTGTAATCATTCCATAGGTCCCATTATGGTCCATCATGTAAATGGCCTCCCATAAGGATGCACCATTATGGTGTATTGGGTTATGGTTCAGTGAATTAGAAAAAGCTCTGAGTAGGCATTACTCAAATAGCCTGTAATGACTGCAAAGTAGCCATAATAATAAACTGCTATCTTAATTACTCCCAAATTATTCATTAACCCATTAATTCAAGCTGGTGAATATTCTGCATGTTAAAGAAACTCTTAAATATCCACAGCACAGTGTTTGTCATTAAAAATCAACCCCTCCAATGGATACTTTACTGTGTTTACCGTTGTCTTCAGCTTCAAGCAAAGGAAAAAGACTATACTAACTCGGATGTCTCTATACAATAATTGTTGAATGCTATTGATTGTTAATGATAATTGTTGTATTTAAATTGAGAGACAAGTTGGGTGAAGTAATATCTTTTATTAGACCAATGTCTGCTGATGACACAAACAAGCTTTCGAGTTTACACAGAGCATTTTTTGGCTCTGAGAAATATACATAGCTTGTCACAAGCTAAATGCAAGTTGGAACAGATTGTTTAGCACAAGTAGTTACATTTCAAGGTGAGGTGGACAGTTAATAGCACTCCAGTCCAAGAGGGAAAAGAGGGGATGAAAAGGCTGGAGTAGGGGACTTGAGTGGGTTACAGATTTTTGTAAGAAGCTATAAATTCAGTGGCCCTATTCAGTCCATGATTTTTGGTGTCTAGCAAAGCCATGTTTTGAAAGATTCCTTTTAGGATGAGGACTGAGAAGTCTGTCATAGATTAAGTGCTTTTTGAAAAGTATTCACCCACAGGCAATATGGTGGTTTTGTCTTTCTTCATTTTTCTGTCTGAGTTCATTTAAGAGTAGAGTGATTGTCTGGTTTCACATACATAGTTTTACTGAGGCATTTAGTGAACTCCAAGAGGTACACTTGTGATGGGCATGCATAAGACCATTTTGGAATCCATTTTGAAGTACCTGGAAGAGAGGAAAGTGATCAGGAATAGTCAACATGGATTCACCAAGGGCAAGTCATGCCTGACCAACCTGATTGCCTTCTATGATGAGGTAACTGGCTCTGTGGACATGGGGAAGTTGGTGGATGTGATATACCTTGATTTTAGCAAAGCTTTTGATACAGTCTCCCAAATAGTTCTTGCCAGCAAGTTAAGGAAGTATGGATTGGATAAATGGACTGTAAAGTGCATAGAAATCTGGCTAGATTGTTGGGCCCAATGGGTAATGATCAACAGCTCAATGTCTGGTTGGAGGTTGGTTTTAAGCGGGGTGCCCCGAGTATCAGTACTCAGGCTGGTTTTATTAAACATCTTTATTAATGACCTGGATGAGGGGATGGATTGCACCCTCAGCAAGTATGCGGATGAAATTAAGTTGGGGGAAAGGTAGATATGATGGAGGGCAGGGATAGGGGCCAGAGTGACCTAGACAAATTGGAGGATTGGGCCAAAAGAAATCTGATGAGGTTTAACAAGAACATGTGCAGAGTCTTACACTTGGGCTGGAAGAATCCCAATCACTGTCACAGGCTGGAAACCAACTGGCTAAGCAGCAGTTTGGCAGAAAAGGACCTGGGGATTACAGTGGATGTGAAGCTGAATATGAGTCAACAGTGTACCCATGTAGACAAGAAGGCTAAAGGAATATTAGGGTGCATTAGGAGGAGCATTTCCATCAGATCTAGAGAAGTGATTATTCCCCTTTATTCGGCACTGGTGAGGCCACATCTAGAGTATTGCATCCAGTTCTGGGCCCCCCACTACAGAAAGGATGTGGATGCATTGGAGAGGGTCCAGTGGAGGGCAACCCAAATGATTAGGGGGCTAAAGCACATGACCTACAAGGAGCAATTGAGGAATTGCTTTTCTGATGCACTTGTCCAGAAATTCTTCCTGAAGATAACCCATAAAGAGATTGATATATTGGAAAGACACCCTACTCTCCATGGTTGTTTCAGTGGTTTGGATGAACTGTTTGTCATTGAATGTAAAATTGTTATGGGTGAGGATGAAATGGATGAGTTTGGTGATATGTTTGGGGTAGACATCTGAGTGTTGCCCATTTTCTTGTAAACATTTGAGATAGGCAGAAATTCTATCATTGTGAGGGGTGTTGGTGTATAGGAAGGAAGTGTTGGTAGGTGGCAAAGGATGGTGCTCTGAGGGAGGCTGTTAATGTTATAGGTTCTCTTCAGAATGTCAGTTGTGGCCCTTTGTGTGTCAAATAGTTTGAAAATAGTTTGAAAATTCCTTCCATAATAGTGCCTTGGCCATGGTTCCTTTGTTTGTATCTCGGGAAGCATACAAACAAAGGTCCCTCGCATGGGTTTGTGAGGGATTAAAATTTTCTTGTATTTCCTGAGAAATGCAGTCAGTGCTAAGTCAACCATTCCCTTCCCATGCCAGTGAATGACATCGGCATCAGACATATCATCTACTGTCAGGTCTTCATCCGTTTAGACAAATTTGGGCAGGGAACAGAGTCTTCAGGAGCCACCATTGTTGTCAGGTCAGGATTTACTGTTGTGGTGTCCTGATAGGTCTTCTGCTCTGTCAATTATGATAACCAGAAGGCTGCTTGCATGTGCTCAGTGATGTGTGCTGTGTTGACTTGTAGAGTTAGTTAACACAGCAGACTTCAAGAAAGCCACCAAAGACCACAAATCAGATAAGGATCAAAGGTGCCCAGCCAGGTTTATTGTTAAGCGAAGTACAGTAATAGTTGTCAGAAGACTCTACCGAGCCACTATGTATATGTACACCAGAACAATGGACCCCCAGCGGTTTGAGGAAACCCTCAACCTCTGTCTGGGAGCACAGTTCTTCCACCTGCACCCCACTGTGCACCACCACTTCTGGCAGCTGGACACCAGTTCCGACTGGTGGGACCAGCTCGTGATGGAGCAGTGGGGCAACCAGTAGTGGCTCCAGAATTTCCACATGAGGAAGGAGACCTTTCTGGAGCTATGTGCCTGACTTGCCCCTGCCCTCACATGATGGGACACCCAGATGAAACCCCCCATCCCCATGGAGAAGCGGGTCGCCATCACTATCTGGAAGCTCGCCATGCTGGAAAGTTAGTGATCCATTGGCAATCAGTTCGGCATGGGGAAGTTGACCATTCGGGTCCTCATCGTGCAGGTATGGCACTCTCAGGCTGCAGTTCCAGGAGGGGGGTGGGTAAAGTGCTGGAAAGGGAAACCCTAGGGAAAGGGGGGATGGCTACATTAGGGGGTGGCACCTGGTGTGGGTAGGCAGGAAAGGGGGGGCTTGGTGGCCTCCCAAGGGCTCTGTTACCCCAGTGATTCTTTGTCTCCTTCTGTAGGTGGTGAGGGCCATCAACACCATCCTGCTGTGCAGGGTCATCCAGCTCAGCGACATGGACCTCACCGTCACTGGCTTTGCCGCCATGGGCTTCCCCAACTGCAGGGGGGGCTATTGATGGCACCCACATCCCCATCCAGGCCCCCGACCACCGGGCATCTCTCTACATTAACCACAAGAAATACTTTTCTATGGTCCTGCAGGCCCTGGTTGACCATGGCAGGCAGTTTACAGAAATTTACATCAGGTGGCTGGGGAAGGCAAAATAATGGAATTGCTGTGTAGACGCTTACATTGTTATTTCAGAATAATGGCCGTTATTCTGAAATAACAGTGTAGCGTAGACGCATCCTCAATGGCTATGAGTTACACCAGCTTTCATATAGAACAGAACTGAACCCCTTTCCTTGGGATCTGTCTGTAGCAGCAGAGGCCTTTCAGGAGCCTGGAGCAGACTATCGAAAGAAAAAAAATTCAAGATGGGATCCATGATAAAAATTGTCAGCTTTGTAATGTTTGGAAGGAAAAACTATCTTCAATGGGAAGGTCTTGTACTGAGGGCACAGGGCCAGCTCTTAGGTATCCTAGATTCACTTACTGGCTCTGCTGCAGACTTTCTCCATGAACTGGGATAATACACTTAATCCCTCTGAAAATCCTGCCGTTTCTCATCTGTAAATGGCTATCATGCAGATATAAAGGGTAACTAATTGACCATTCATTATCAGTGGTAAATAGGTCAATGGAGGGATGATAGGAGTTACTATGGAGAACTTTCTGGGTGTCTGGCTGGTGAGTCTTGCCCACATGGTCAGGGTTTAGCTGATCGCCATATTTGGGGTCGGGAAGGAATTTTCCTCCAGGGTAGATTGGCAGAGGCCCTGGAGGTTTTTCGCCTTCCTCTGTAGCATGGGGTACAGATCACAGCTGGAGGATTCTCTGCATCTTGGGGTCTTCGAACTATTTGAAGGCTTCAATATCTGAGATATAGGTGAGAGGATTATTCTAGGAGAGGGTGGGTGAGATTCTGTGGCCTGCATTGTGCAGGGGGTCAGACTAGATGATCATAATGGTCCCTTCTGACCTTAAAGTCTATGAGTCTATGAGTCTATGGGTAGATGCTGAAATTTTGCCTCTAGGAATGAAGCCTTTACATCGCCAATCCAAAGTGATGGGAAGAAACTGGAAGAGGAGGAATTTTGAAGGGTGACGTAGGTAGGAGTGGGGTGAGTGGTCATCTTCCCTGAAAAAGATACGCCCATATAATGGTAGGAGGAAAATCCTCATGTTCTCTGTGGCAAGCTGCATCTACATTGTGCTGAAAGGCCCCCCTATGTATCTGCAGTACTTTAGACATTCTGAGGCAAATGATTTCTCTCAATAAAGTCACAAATAATACAAGCAGTGTAGTGTTACTTGTGTTTATTTTATATTGCATTCCATGTATGTTATGGTGCTCCCAAAGTTTCAGCACAATTCAGACTTTTCTGCTGGAAATTCATAAGCACCACTGGATGTGGGGAGAAGATGTGGCTGCTGCTAGCTCAGATGCAATTCTGCCAGTACCAAGAAACAGCAAAGGTAGATCTTAGTAATTGTGACATACACGTGATGTAATCAGCACATCCTTAGTTAAATAGCTCCTTGTGACATCATTATTCCTAACTGGAATGAGAACCATTTACCCCAGCTCAAAGCTTGAATCATCAAACCGGTCTTACCTATTTTAAAAGTGCTACTGTGTAAAGTGATCAGTGTTTTGAGGAGCAATGGTCAGTATGTTATGCCTCAGCTGGCCATGTTGCCCAGGCTGCCGTTGCTGCCCCCCACTGCAAAGGACTGATCAAGAATGCTGTTCATGCTGGCGTTTCTTCTTCACTGATGAGCGGAATTGTAGCTGTTGCCCCTGCCCATATGCAGAAGGCAGAGCTTGCCAGTGTTGTCACTGCTCGTGTTCAGAGAATCCAAATTGTCGTTGGTGCTGCTGCTCCTGTTCAAATGACCCAGACTGCAAATGCTGTTGCTGTACTTCGGAGAACACCACCTGTCAATATTATGAAAGCAGATGCTGCAGGAATACCCTCTACGCGTCATACCTTCCCAGAGCCGGAAGGCGACACCAGTAAGTGCATTGGAAGAATGATTTTGAATCAGGAGGAAAATTTAAAAAATAATCTGTGTACCCCAAAACCAAACCCACAACCTGAACTTTTATTTCAATTTGGATCAAATGAAATGTTTTATTTCCATAATTTCAAAATGCTCCATTTTGCTGTTGCTCTTTAAGCCATAGATTTCAAAACAAAGATATTCTGAAGTGGGCAACTAGAATTTTTCATTTAGAAAATATCAAAATGGTTTGACAATTTTTCAAAACTTTTTTTCTTGACATTTATTCAAGGCTGAAAATTCTATGAAAAGGACTCTGTTTTGTGAACTGTTTGGGTTTTAACAAATTCCCCCCAGCTCTGAGGTGTGTCTAGACTACAGGGATTTTTTGAAAAAAGTGGCCGTTTTTCAAAAAATCTTTACCTGCATCTAAACTACCACCACATTCTTTCAAAAATAAATTGAAAGAATACAGAGTTTTTTCGACCACGGTAAACCTCATTTTATGAGGAATAACGCCTTTTTTTTAAAGTGCTCTTTCGAAAAAAGGCTCTATGTAATACAAACTGTGCTTTCTTGAAAGAGAGCATCCAGGCAGTCTGGATGCTCTCTTTCAAAAAGGCGGCTTGCTTTTTCGAAAGAACTGGTTGTAATCTAGACGCTCTTTTTTGAAAGAGGCTTTTTCAAAAGATACTTTCGAAAAAGCCTTTTTCAAAAGAGGCTTGCAGTGTAGACGTAGCCTAATTGAGTGAAAGCCCAAGAAAAAGAAAGAGAGGAGTGTGCAGGGACACATGCTTTCGAAAGAGGCATGTGAAGTCTGATGTAAGAGAAAAATGCTGACTGAGGGTACGTGTACACTAGAGGAAGATCGAAGCTGCCACTGTCAATCTTCCAGGGTTCGAATTAGCATGTCACGTTAAGACAGCCAATTTGAACTGTGAGGGGTGCTCCAGTCGATGCCGGTAGCCCTGCTTTCACAAGAAGTAAGGGCAGTCGAAGGGAGAACATTCTCCCTTCAACTTCCTGCTGTGTAGACAGCGCCAAAAGTCGAGTTAAGGTACTTCGACTTCAGCTACACAATTAATGTACCTGAAGTTGTGTATCTTAATTCGACTTTATCCCATAGTGTAAATGTACTCTAATAGAAAATGGTGGGCAAGGTATGGGAGTAGAGGAAAATGAAGAGTCAACTGCATAAAAAATCTTCTCAAAAGAGTGGAAAGATGGAATGATGCTAGTTTTGAGGGGAGGGAATTGAAACACTTACAGCACCAAGCATAGATTACACTGAGGAACCACAATGGCGGGGGGGAAAAGATATGGCTCTGAGAAATTGTAGCCAGACCAAAGTAGTGGTAGTAACAATAAAGAGTTAGACTGTGTGTAGAGAAAAAAACTGATTGATCTGCTGAACTACATGACACGTAAGTGATTCTTGCCTTTAAAATATATAACTCTGGCTCTGAAAGGGCAGCACTATGAAGAATCTGTTTAGTTTATGATATTACACACAATAATTGATACATGCAGGAGGGGACAGGCAACAGCTGAGGGGGAGAAGCAGCAATGTGGGAGTGTGTGAGGAGCTTTGAAATATGGGATTAAACAGCAGCAACAAGCATGGAGAGTGCAAAGAAAAGTAGGAGTGAAGGCAGCATTAGGGAAGCAGGGAGTGGGTACAAAGCCACAACCAAGTCTACAGCAAAGACTGAATGATGAGGCAGTAATTTTATCTCATCATTCTGGTGACTATATTAACCATCTGAGCTTATGTCATCTTCATTGGAATGATCGTGGAGAGACAGTTGGCCAAGTTTTTCAAAAGTGACCAGGAAGATTCCAAGTGCCCTGCTGGAGACACATTAGACATAGCCTGACTTACAGAGCACTTTCTGAAAATCAGGCTTTTTTAAGGCATCCCAAGCCAGGCATTGAAAACTTTAAGACACCCAAATTGCCAGTCACTTTTTAAACTTTTGTCCACAAGGATCCCTGAGCTGGCAATAGGGTGCTATTATAACACTGACTTTGATTCTCCTTGTAAGTCAAACTATAGTTAGATGCAGTTGTTGAGGTACCTATTTATTTTACTATTCACATGTATAACAACTCATTATAATTTAACATGCAAAGCATATAAACAAGAAAAAGAGATGAAATAAAATATAGGTGTTTGCTAGTGATGTTTGTGTAACAGCTGCAACACTTGTGGTTGGTAATGGCAAAATGAATATCTTGCAAAATAAAACAGGCAGCTTCATATACACTGTACAAACCAATGTGCAACTATTACTGTGAACAGAAACACTCACTTGTATGCACTGCTGGCAGAAGAAAGCACAGTCATAACCTGTTTCTTGAAATAAAAATCTTGAGGAAAATAAAAATTGATGGGGTTGTACAACATGACCATGTGCATTAGAATCTGTTTCTTAACAAGAATCCATTTTTGGGGGGGTTATTTTTCAGTTCAAAAGTTGCCTTACCAAGGTTTCGAAGTAAAAGTGACACATCAATCATTACACTGGAGAGAGATGCATCAGGACATGCTTTTCGTGACCAGCTCACTTGTCCATTGTGTAAACAACTGTATCTTTACCCATTTATGCTGCCATGCAACCACTGCATTTGTGAGAAGTGTATAGATAAAAGAAAAGCCCAGGCTGAAGTAACTGAGAACTTCTTCATCATCGTATGCCCAGTGTGTGTGAAAGCACACTGCCTCCCTTACACTAATAAAATACAGCTGAACATGAATTATTTGAGAGCCAAAC
Source organism: Rafetus swinhoei (assembly GCA_019425775.1). Classification (NCBI taxonomy): domain Eukaryota; kingdom Metazoa; phylum Chordata; order Testudines; family Trionychidae; genus Rafetus; species Rafetus swinhoei. The sequence goes on along the minus strand of CM033432.1, from coordinate 43,031,225 downwards.
TGGCTAGGAGATACATGCGCAGACATGGCTTTCTGAGGTGGAGATTTGACAAAACCCAAGCATCAATCTATTGTCAACTTTGCAAAGAGAAGACAAAGAAGGCATCCAAGAGATGTCTTACATGTCGAATGAATTTTTGTAATGAGTGTCTAAGGTTACATCACAGCGAGGTCAGCCAGCAAGACCACATATTTACCAAAGCCTACCAAGAAGAACAAGGCGAGAGCTGTTGTTTGTTCCATCCCCATTCAAACCTCTCTGGCTACTGTCTCGATGACCATGAGCTAATCTGTCAATTCTGCAAGGACTCACTGCACAACGATCATGAAACTCTACCCTTGCCCCTGGCATGTTCAAAGGAGGCTGCTTCACTCTTCAGTGCTATTGCCAAGTTTAAAAAAGGTTCCTGTTTCTGCTTTTCTGCTTGTTTGAACTGTTTTTAAAAACTCAGCTGTTTGTCATTTTTTAAATGGTGGTGTGGTTTTTGTAAGGGAGGAGTGATATTGTTTCAGCTGGACTCCCCTGAAACACACTTTCAACCACAACTCTTTTAATGAAGTTCTTTGCAAATTTCATATAAATATAGGGAGTGTCACAAGTTTAAAGCACATTAACATATAACACCCACCAAAAGGATGTACTATGACTGATATCAGTATAAAGTGTCATTGCTATTATCATTAGCAAATCATGCCTGGGTGCTCTAAACCCAGTCAGGAATTCATGGAGTTCAGTAGTGCTACGGCCATGCTCTCTGCCCCAGATGTGCTTTCTGTGTTGGGGTGCTCCAGAGCTAGCTAATTCTCTCATACTGGGGGCTATACAGCTGAAGCATCCTTACACTGCCAAAGTACCACAAAGGGGTTAGAATATGGTGCATAAGAGTTTATGGATTTCCCACCTTCCCATAGTTCCTTGCATCACCCTCCATCTACCTCATAATCCTCAGCATCTCCCTTCATCAGGTTCCCTACATCTGTCATTCCCCTCCAGTAATCAATTCCCTTTGCCTATAAGACTAGATACTATATGCCTCTCCCAGTTATGGTTTCCTCATTGGGCCCTTTCCCAGAATCCTCTTCTTTTCCTTTCTGCTTACAGGTGAATTCATGTTTATAAACTTTTTAATCAGGATATTATCCCGGCACCATTTTCTAAATTCAATGGGAGTTGCATGGCTAACTAACAATGCTTGAAAACTCGGGGATGCAGCATAAAAACCCCAAAACAAGATACTTAGATAATTGCTGCTATTTGATAACATAGTTTTCGTAATAAGAAATACTTTGCATTAACATAGCAAATCTCACAGAGATCAATTGGGCTTTATGATCACTCATCAATTAAGATTCAATATATCTGATGTAAAGTAGATAAGTATTATCATATCTATTTTACAGAAGATCAAATTGAGGCACTAAGATGATGAGGCCAAAATTTTAGAATTTGGATATGTAAATGTATGCATCTAAATCCCCACTTTGGCATCTAAAGAAGTGCTGCCTAATTTTCAGAAATGTTGACCTCTCACTCCCCTCAACATTAGATCACTTCTAGTAAGGTTCCTAACTTTTATCCACTCAACTGTGAAAATTTTGGCCTTGATAAGAAGGGAACTTTGCAAGTAGTGGCACAGCTGAGAGTAGAATATAATTCTGATTCCGTCTTATGTTCTAACAATCCTGAAGTCCCTCCGTGCTCTACTAGACCATCTTGAATCCTGTTACTACACAGCATTTCAATGTGATGTTGAAATTATTGTTTCAATTTCAATATTTGAAATTATTGATTTTGTTTTACAGTCCGATATGGGGTTGATAATGACCTAATGGAAATGCTTTTGCTAAAAAACAATTTTAAGTCCTACAAGGAAACTAAAAGGAAGGAGATCAGAAATGGATTCCTCAAATTACGGAATATTCTCCGTGAACAAGAGAAGGACATGATGGAATTTCTTGAGAACATTGAACTTAAAAAAGAGAAGGGAATTCTAGAGTATGTGACACACACATCCAGAAAAATCTCTCAAATGGACAGCCTTATTCAGTATTCTAAGGAGGCTTTGAAAGAGGAAAACCAGATTGCATTTCTGCAATCTGCAAACTTTTTGGTAAATGAAATAGAAGATGCAATTGCTAATATTTATCAGCCCAGTGCTCGACTCAGAGAAGATCCTATTCAGAACCTTAAACTCAACTTTGAAGAGCTTTCAGCCAACATGCATGACCTTTTTCAAACACCCGTTAGAATGAAGCAATCAGCTGATAAAGCAAACAAAGCTCCTTATCCCTGTAATTCAGACATAATGGTTCCTAGGAAAATTTCCAGTACCCACGCAGAAAGGCATACAAGTATGTTCCGAAGTCCATCTTTATCAACCTTAAATTCACAGTATGAATCAACTATGATGAGGAAAGAAATATCTAGAAGATCAAGTTCCACACCTCCCCCTTATTATAAAGAACATAATGAAATGTTTGCATTTTGGGATGCATCTATTCAAATTCCAAGAAAAGAAAGAAACCATCAAAGCACTCACAGTCCAGAGCCATATCACAATGGATCAGCTCTGTTTCCAGGCCTAGTTATCATCTACCAGACACTTGTGTATCCAAGAACAGCCAAAGTAAGATTTATAAGTACTAAAAATATATGTAGATAGGTCCTGTTTTAACCAACCTGGTTTTCCTTTTAATATAGATTAAACCATTTATTTAGTGAATAAGTGACACTGATAAAGTTCATTGTGATATAATAAATAAGACACTGAATCCTAAACTGTTAACATTGTGCTAAAAGGAGCCATTAAAAGTATTTACTACATGTAAGTTCCAGTACAAAGGAAATAAATGTTTTATTTGAACATTTAATGTTGGCATAATAAGGCATTGTATGTTGCATGACACATACAAAATCAAGTTATGTTTTGCTCATCAAATCTCAAAATTTGATCCTATTTGAGTGATTTTTTAAAATTTGTTTTTTTTTTAAATTTTATATTTGAACTATAAATTGGCGCTCAGCACCTATTTGGAGTTTATTTAGTTAGATGGGATGCCAAATGATGCATGGAAAATATTAAATGTCTTCACCAGAAATTAATTTCAGTGTGGGAGATGAGGGTGTCCTGAACTTTGCAGAAGTTGCTTAATATTTTCCAAACTATGACCCCAAAAGCCATTGCCATTCACTTAAGTTATGTGTTTTTTAGCTGAGTTTTGATTTTTAAATGCAGAATCAACACGAACAATTAAGTGAGAAACCATGGTGACCTATTTTCACCCACACAAAAAATGAAAATGTAAGAACATAAAACAAAGAACATATAATTGCACAATGTAGATCTTATTTTTCCATAGATTTACTGGACGTGTCCCACTGAAGACGTGGATTTCTTTGACGTAGAGTTCTATGAAGTTGTTTCTATTAGTCCTGATAACATTGTCCAGACACAATTAGCTGGAGAGCTGCATGGGATAATGCATCAGAACCTTGAATTACATAATCTGGAGCCAAACACAGAGTATCTCTTTAAAGTTCGGGCTGTCAATGTAAATGGCCCAGGTCAATGGAGTGAAATTTGTAAGGTACAGTAAAACTTTTGTCCCCCTTTCTGTAGTTATTTTGCCTTTCCATCCTCCTACATTCAGTTCTAATTCATCAGTGTCGCTACCCATGAACAAGTATACATGTCACCTGGTGCAGTCTGAGGCAAGTGATTCAGCATACTAGTTTATAATCCTGAGAGCTACTGGTTTCTCAACAGATTTTTTTCCTATCCAAATTTACTATCATTAGAATGTTTCTGTCTTTCCCAACATAAAGCTGCACCATGGATACAACCTTCATTCATGTATATAATATAAATTAATCAATGCAGTGACTAGAGACCTAGTCCCAGCTGTATTAGTCAGTATCTAAAAGCAATGGGGAATCCTGTGAGGTTTTAGAGATTAACGTATTTATTTTGTGGGTAAAATCCATTTCATCAGATGAACTGAAGTGGAATTTACAAGGGCTTGGGTGTGTATATAAATATATCCACACACACAAGAAGAAAGAAGATTTACTTGTGTAAATGAGGCTAATCATGTCAGGGTGGAAATGAATTCCAGTTCAGCTGTCTTCCTTTGGGACCCAATGTCTTATGTACTGTGTAGGTCACACTGACAGTCCTTGTCTACTCTCCAAAGTGTTGACAGTCAAAGAAAGAGAATTAGAGAGATATGGTGTGGGAAAGGAAGTTTCATAATGTCCTTCAGCACCCTCTCTTATTATGCTTTTAAGGGGAAAAAAATAAAAACAGCAAGATTTAAAAAAATAAACACCTAATTATCGCAAGTGCTGAACATCCAGCACCATGCACCGATGTCAAATCTGTGTTTTAAATCTTGTACAAAGTTACATATTCAGTCCATTTATTTTTCTACTTGGTACCATTATAAATACAAAAGCAAATCATCTCAGTGCACAGAGCCAGAAAAAGGCTCTGTGCACCATTTGAATCCCAATAAAGGGTTTATGTGGGACTTCCATACGTATCACTTTGCATAAGTTCTCTGTGATCAGGTAGATTTCCCTCAGTAATTCAGGGCAGAGCAATTTCATTTCTCCCACCCTGGTTTCACTTCACACTGAGTTTTATCCCTCCAAGGCTCCTTGTCCTTTGTTGCCTGGACTTGGTCAGAGTCTGGCTTTAAATGGCACTCAGATAATTCACTAGGTGAGTGCTAATGATAACACTACCCGTGGGCCATCAGGACAGCTCTACTCCCAAATACTTAACATATTCTGCATGGTATTTTGTTTTTTATTTGACACACTGGAGTATTATATTGATTTTTCTTTTGGAAACAGCTCTTTCTACAGGCAGCAGAATTGTATTAATATTCCAGAGAAACACAGACTTGCTTAACATCTGCTCGCTGTAATTTACATAAGTAAAGAGTTCGATGGCAAATGAAAATGAGAAAGCATGTTGGACAGACATTTATAGATCTTTTTATAAATAACTTACTGTCATGCCTTTTACATAAAATCAGCATATTTTACTTTACCAGCTGCATGGAAACTTCAGAAGAGTTTCATTCAATGAAAATGCACCATGACAATATAAGACATTTTATTTATACAAAACAATAGTACATGCTGAAACTCTCTGGTCTGGCAACATCCATGGTCAAGCATTATTTTAGTTAGCCAGATGCCCACTTATCATGACTGTGGCCAAGTTTCCTGAGGTCTCATAAAGTTTGTTTACAGCCACTAGTCCTGGCTCTCCATGTTCTGTGACGTTAGTTAGCTCTAATGTACCCCTAAATGTCATCTAAGAGCCAAGTAAGCAGTGGAAGTGCTGGTAATGCTGCTAGACTATATTGACCTCCTGTGGTTTGGCAAATTCTCTGGTTCAGCACTGGTCAGATCCTGAGGATGCCAGTCTAAAGAGGTTCAACTTGTATTTTTCTCACATATCCAGAGCAAAAGAAATGAACCAAACATAGATTATATCAGGGCCAGATTGAGCCAGGCTCTGTACCCACACAAGGGTTACAGATAATCCGACATCTGCTCCTTTCAGACATCCTTTCTGGGAAGCACATTGTCCCAGCGGTGAGGCACTGCTCTCCCAACTCAATCCTATGGCACAGGTTGGGCACGCTGACTGTCCTGAAGGATGGCATAGACTACACAGAATCACTGAATATTAGGAACTCTAGTGGGAAGGGATCACATTGTATGGCCCCTACTCACAGCTGTGCTTTAATGACCCAGTCCTGAGTTGCTTAAGTTATTTTAGTCCTAGGGAAAGTTCCTAAATTAATGATGAAAATTGAATCTGCTCTGTCAACAGATCAACTGCAACACAGTCGGTGGTAGTGTAAGGCAGGATGCAGGCAAGGCTGCTTCTAGGGGTTCAATTGTCATGCCCATTTTTCATACTGTCTGTTCAGATGGCCAACTTGGAAACTAATTACTTAGAGTTCTGATGACATTTTTGTGATTGGACACTTGTCCACCAAGAAATAGGGGACGGGTCTTTTCAAATGCACCTACGGAATTTAGGATCACAAATCTCAGTGACTTTGTATGGGATTAGCGCTCCGAAATGCCAAAGGGCTCACAGCCTCAAAGGCATTTGGATTCCTAACTGATACGGACTTCACTAAGTGCCTAAATACCTTTGGAAATCTGTGCCTAAGTGCTTTTAAAAATCTCTCTCTAGTGCAATTTCTACACTGCCCCTCTCTTGTGGAAAAGCATATGCAAATGAGATCAAGTGTGGAATATTGCATTTTTTTTCCGGAAGAATGGCTCTTGAGCAAGAGGGGAGTTTTGCGCAAAAAGGAGCAGTGTATACAGTTCCTTTTTGTGCAAAAGCCTCTTGCGCAAAATGGAGCCTTATTAATTATGCAAATGAGGCACGGTGATATTCCACGCTTTGCCTCATTTGCATATGTTTTTCCGCAAGAGAGGAGCAGTGTAGACATAGCCTAGGTGACCTGCTACTGACTTTTAAGGAATGCTGCTAGGTACATTTCTAAAGTCATGTCATTGTATACAGAGAATCAAACAGAAGCCATCTACTGCTGATGGCTCTTACTTACTTTCCTCTTGCCCTAAAGGCCACATTTTCAAAACAAGATCAGCCTCTATTTAGGCCATAAAGTGATTAGAATGTCCACACAATGGGTTCTTTTATAAAACTGACCATACATGGCAGGTGAGCATTCTGAAAATCTGCCTTCTGTTGTGGAAGCTTAGCTAAGCTGAAAATCTGACCTTGAGCTCCCTCCACTGAGTATGTAGATCACATTTTGAAACACTTTTTTCTCTACCAATTCCTTGCAAATGTTATGTACTTTACATATATCCTTACTCTGAACTTTGCTCTTTTTCCCAATTCCAGGTGGTTACTCCGAACGAGCATGAGAAAGCCAGAGGCCGATGGGGCTTGCTGCGGAGTATCCAATCTGCTTTCTATAAACAGCTATAAGCTTCAAAGAAACAAGACAGTATGTTTTGTTTTGTTTTCTTTTCTTTTTAAAGAAAAGGTCAGGAAAAATCTATTATATTTTTTGAATGAAGCTAGTATGCCGTCTAAGATCTGAAAGCAAACTCTTCAAAATAATATCTCCTTCAAACAAATAAATATCTCAACATTGTCTTTTGTCTGCCCTGCTTTAGTCTAAAAACATCACCAAAACATGAGCAAAACATTGTGCTCTACATGAAAATATAATGTGCAAATCTCAGAAGCCAGGTCTGGCTTGCATAGCACCTTTAAAGAAAAAGTACTACAAACTGACTTCTACATTTTCATTGTAGGGTTCTGCTAAATTAATAATTTGATTATTACTTCCTAAGGGCACAACTACACTATGGCTACATCTAGACTAAATGGCTCTGTCGACGGAGCCACGTAAAATAGTTCATTTGGCATAGTCAAAGAAGCGGGGATTTAAATAATCCCCACTTCATTAAAATGAAAATGGCCACCGCGCTGTGCCGACTATCAGCTGATCCGGCACAGTGTGGCAGTCTAGACGTGGCACGGTCGACAAAGACTTCCTTTGTCGACCGCTCCGGTAAACCTCGTTTCCCTTGTCGACTGCGCTGCATCTAGACTGCTGCGCTGTGCCGGATCAGCTGATCGTCGGCACAGCGCGGTGGCCATTTTTATTTTAATGAAGCGGGGATTATTTAAATCCCTGCTTCTTTGACTATGCCGAATAAACTATTTTACATGGCTCCGTCGACGGAGCCATGTAGTCTAGACGTAGCCTATGAGACAAGGTCAAATCAAACATGGTCCATTTCTGGGCACTCGATTTTGAGAAGATGAAAGTCCGTGTCCTCACTACAGGCAAGAATCGAATGTTTTCCGAAGTAGCTTGGCCCATTATAGAGCCTGTTGTTGACTCAGAGATCAACGCATCATAGCTAACTTAGCAGCCTGGGCTATGCTTCCAGTGTCCTCTGGGTCCAAAACCCACCAGTGGGTGGTTAGAGAGACTCATGTCAGCAGTGTCCCATAAGGCACTTTTCTAGTCCCTCCCTCCTCATGTGACATAAAGGGGAGGTAGTGAGCTCATAGCTTTTGGTGCCCTGGGTGAACACTGAGCAATGCAAGCGTGTAACCCAGTGTGCAGGAAAGCATTGTCATGTGCATGTGGTGCAACTGTACAATGACAGCATATGCATGTTACTCCACCAGCTGTCAGTCAATCCTCTGGATACAGCACAGTGCTGATTCTGGTGTCAGGAGAGAAGCTCAGTCTGGGGGGATGGCATTGGATCACAAGGGCCACTTCACTAACATCAGTGTGGGATGGGTGCATGAACCCACAACCCTAGGTCCCCAGGTGAACACCCTTTCCCAATCCAGAACCCACCCTACCTCCCTGCTTTCAGGGTGTCCCTTATCTGGCAGCTGGTACTGGCTGTGGTGATGCTCATGAGTGGGTGGGGCTCAAACCCACAATTCTAGGGTCCGTAGGCTAAAGCCCTAGCCCCTAGGCCACTGCAGAACCCTCATCCAAAACATGCACATTGACACTTTTTTTCTCTGACTGGAGAGACAGAGTTGGAGACTTGGACTTGCCAATAGTGATCTTTGGTAACTCAGCCTACCCCTTGCTCCCCCGGCTCATGAAGCCATATACGGGCAGCATGGACCCCAGCAGAGAAGGAGGAGTTCAACAACAGGCTGAGCAGGTGCAGAATGATGGTGGAATGTGCATTTGTACGTTTCAAGGGGAGATTTAGGAGCTTGAACCTAAGCGAATGTAATATTCCCTTCATGGTGTCAGCCCGCTGTGTGTGGTCTAAAACCTATGTGAGAACAACGGAGAAACTTCCCTGGCAGGGTGGAGGGATGAGGCAGAGTGCCTAGCCAGAGAGTCTGATCAGCAGGATACCAGGGCCATAATTAGAGCACAGCAAGGGATAGTGCAAATCAGAGAGGCCATAAAGGACAGTTTTCTGCAAGGCCTCTTTTGAGACTGCCATGCAGCTCTCCACAAGGTGCTGCTGCATTTCCCGTGTTTTCCTTTAATCCCCCTTCCTACCCCACCCCTACGGAGTTTTTATTTGGGGGGGAAAACAACAAGGTAAGGAATGAGCTAAGAACTGGAAGGGAGAGGGGGTTCAGGAATGTGAGTGGGACTACCTTCTGCCCCCTGAAGACCTGGAGGCTCCAGCTGCTCTTGAGATCCCCACCCTATGTCCTGGGGGCCCGACAGACCCTGGGGGTGGAAGCCATAGGGTAGGCAGGGTTCTGGGAGGTGGCGTTCTCCAGGCAGAACACCATGTGCTCCATGACAGCAGTTAGGGAGGGAAACATGGTCTCATGCTATCTTGTGAGCTGCTCCCAGGTGGCTCTGCTCTCCTGCTGCTCCGTGATCCAGTCTTGCCACTCTGCGATTTGGTCCTGCTGCTCTGCCTGGATCTCCACCACAAGGGTGTGAAGGCAGTCCATTGGCTCCCTGAACATTGCCCCCCACCTGTGTTTGCACCTGCAGATGTGAGCCAGGAAGGTAGATGCTGGAAGAAGTGGAGGACACATTGAGTTGGCAGCTGGCTCAGCTAGCAAAGAAAAGTTACAAGGACAGATATTACAGGAGATACAGTGTGTCAAGCCTAACTCTAATCGCTTAGCGTACACTGAAGGTCTCTGTAAATACAATGGAGAAGTGTTCCATGCAAGGCCAAATGTTTGCTTTAAATGGGCACTTACAGCAGGTGCCCAGATGTCCTAGGGGAACATTGGAACACACTCAGTCTGGAGGCAGGCAGGCATGCTGAGGAGCCAGTCAGATCAGGAGCCTGCAGGTGGGAGGGAGGTGGTGGCAGAGGGTGGCTTCCCACTGTGTTTGACACACGCTGGGTCCAGTACATGAGGCCTACCAGGACACTGCTACTTTCTTAGTATACAGGGGTGGGGAAAATGTATGAGCAGCGCTTGTGACCTCCTGGAGAGATTATTAATAGGGTCCCTTCCTCCCTCCCTCTAAAACAAAAGGAAAAACTATGTAGCACTTTAAAGACTAACAAGATGGTTTAATAGGTGATGAGCTTTTGTGGGCCAGACCCACTTCCTCAGATCATATTCTGGAAGAGAATTGGCATGACCAATGAAAAAAGTGAACACATTATTAAACTGACAAATCAGATTTAGTACAGAAGGTGGGGTGAGGGATAGGGAGGGAGGGAGGGAATAGCTATTTATGAGTCAATGAATGGCTAATCAGGGGTGATAAGTGGGGAAGCTACCTTTGTAATGGGTAAGGTTATTAGCATCTTTGTTAAGGCCCATTCGTAAAGTGTCAAATTTAAGCATGAATGAAAGTTCTGATGTTTCCCTCTGTAATCTGGTGTTAAAGTCTCTTTGAAGTAAGATGCATGTAGTAAGGTTGTTAAGACTATGTCCAGGTAGGTTGAAATGAAAAGCAACTGGTTTTTCCTTGTGAAGATGTCTGATTTGTGGGCATTAATTCTTCTCAGATGTCTGAGAAGTCTGTCCAATATACATAGCAGAAGGACACTGTTGGCACATGATGGCGTAAATTATATTTCTGGATGAACAGGAATATGTGTTCTTGATCATATAACTGACATGGTTAGGTCCAGTGATGGTGTCACCAGAGTAAATATGTGGACAAAGTTAGCAACGGGGTTTGTTGCAAGAGAAAGTTCCAGCGTTGGTATTAATGTGGTATGTCCTATGGTTGTTGGTAAGAATCTTCCTGAGGTTAGGTGGTTGTCTATAGGAGACTATGGATCTGTCCCCCAGAGCCTCTCAGAGTGTAGTATCCTGTTCCATTATAGGTTGTAGGTTATTGTTAATGTGTTGGAGGGGTTTAAATTGGGGGCTAGAGGTGATGACAAGTGGTGTTCTATTGTTGGTTTTCTTGGGTCTGTCTTGAAGTAGATGGTTTCTGGGTATTCATCTCGCTCTTTCAATTTGTTTTTTTATTTCCCCCGGTGGGTAATTGAGATTTACAAATGCTTGATAGAGATCTTGAAGTTTCTGGTCTCTGTCAGTGGGATTAGAGCAGATGCAGTTGTACCTAAGGGCTTGACTATAGACGATGGATCATATGGTGTGTCCTGGATGGAAGCTGGAGGCATGTAGGTAAGTGTAGCAGTCAGTGGGTTTTCTGTAGAGAGTGGTATTTAATTTTCCATTAGTGATTTGTACTGTGGTGTCCAGGAAATGGATCTCTCATGTTGAATGGTCCAGGCTGAGATTGATGGTGGGATATAGATTTGTTAAAGCCTCTGTGGAATGTGTCCAGTGTTTCTTGGCCATGGGTCCAGATCATAAAGATGTCATCAATGTAGTGTAAGTAAAGGAGGGTTAAAAGGGGACAGGATCTGAGGAAATGTTGTTCTAAGTCAGCCATAAAGACGTTAGCATACTATGGGGCCATGTGGGTACCCATGGCTATGCCGCTGATCTGGAGGTATAAGTTGTCCCCAAATTGGAAATAATTGTGGGTGAGAACAAAGTTACATAGGTCTGCTACCAGATCGGCTGTGGTATCCTCTGGAATAGTGTTTCTAATCGCTTGTAATCCATCTTCATGTGGAATATTGATGCAGAAAGCCTCTCCCTACAGGTTGTCATGCAAGATATTAGTCTTCTCCAAATCACAGCAAGTGATAGGAACTGAATGCTGAGTGAATGTGGCCATAAACCTGAGTCTTATGCTGCACTGCTTTGTGGTTCAATGATACCAGACCACTTACTGTTGGCTTGGTGTGAGAAGGTGTACTATCATGGAGGACTGAATAAATTTGTCCTCCCCAAAAACTTTGTGAGGAGGATCAAAGAGTTTCTATGTGGGAGCTTCATGGAGCTGTGCAGGCAAGATTCCCACTTCATCTGCAGACAAGTGAACAAGCTGTTCCGTGCCCCACCACACTGAGTAGGCAGAGAGAGCACACCACACCTCACACCCCATTGCCTGAACCTGCTTGTAGTTAGAAAAAGTTTGTGAACTCACCATAATTGCTCTCTCCAGGGTTGGCACTGGACTGGGAGACATCCTGAGAGGGGGGACTGGCTCCAGTGTCTTGACGTGCTTCCGGCTCTCAGGCATTGGCAGCTAGCTAGTTTCCTTCTCTTCCTCCTCCTCCTTCTGCCCCTCTGCCACCCTGCTCTTCTGAGGCTGATGCCAGGAGTGTCAACTGGACTCCACAACCATGCTTCAGGAGCTGGCTGCCCCATAGCATCCACTCTCCTCCTTCATCTTCTGATAGTACTGGTGTAACTCCTTAATTTTCACCCTGCATTGCTGGACATACCTGGAATATCCTTTCGCCCTGAGGCAGCTTGCGATCCTGCCACAAATCTTAGCATTCTGCTTGCTGGTTCTGAGCTCATTCAGGATTGCTTCATCTTCCCACATGTCAATGAGGTCCAAGATCTCCTGGCCACTCCAGGCTGGTGCTCTTCTGGGCTTCTGGAAACTAGAGCCTCTGGGACCAAAAGTACTCACAACCATTGCAATGTCCAAGGGATTGCTGGAGGAACTCATCTCCACATGTACCACAGCGTGATGCTCATTTCAAATGGGCTCACAATGCTGGCCACATGGGACAGGCCATTCTACTGTTCCCGTGGCTTTTTGAGCTCAGTGGGAGAGCAGTAGGGGTAGAAGTGGTGCAGAACGGTCAGAGCAGACAGATGCAGGAGGCCTCCCAGAGGTCAATAGCATTGAATTTCTGGCAACACTGTGTCCACACTAGTGTCACTTGGATCATGCATGGCTGGGAATAGCATTTAAGTTACTCCTGGTGAAAAGCAGGAATACTGGAATGGCCCCTAAGGGTGGCACAACAGGCTTGGAACTGTGGATGCATCAGTTAGAAAATCAACCATAGATTGATTTTGGAGTAAAGTCCTAGTATAGAAGTCTGAACTTATTTATACAGAGTTATATGGGCCAGCAACACTCTTTACATCATATTAATGCATCTCCTAAAACCCACTGTGCACCTATCTGTGGTTTGTACCAGAAGTTCATATCCCCTACTGCTGCCTCCACTCCTGGACTTTGATCCTGTGCAATGCAGCATGTGAGTGTTAGGGAGATAAGTATAAGGTAAAAGGTTGCACAAGGGAAGTATTTGTGTGTGCATGGGCACATGGGCACCAAGTTATTCCTCCTTAGTAACAAGAGCAAGGGCAATGTGACTGCACTTCAGTCTCACTTTATCCCAGGGGTCTAAAACTCTCAGCCCAAGGGCCACTGCACCCTAGGTAGTTCCACAATCTGGCTTGTGCACAGCTGCTGGCACATGAATCCCTGCAGCCCCAGATGTAGGGGAGATGTCCGTACCATTCCTCCAAGTTCAGCCCATGCTCCACCCCTGCTCCCCCATCACACCTCTTCCTTTGTTGGGATTGAAAGTTTTATTCTTTTTATATTTGTATTTTAGCAATGTAGCAAAGTAAGGTAACATATTAACACATTTAATATTTTATGAAATTAAGCCCTTTAGTAAAATATATATTTCTTTGTGTTAAAGTTTAGTAAGCTTAGTAAGTAAAGAGACAGAGTTTTGGTATTGTATCTATGTTAATGAGATTAGAAATATTGAAGGCCCAGGCCTTCAATGTGAATTGTTTTGATTTTGTTTTTGCTTAATATAAACACTGCTGTTTACCTTTGAAGGATTCTGTGAGAAAGACTGTTTGTGTGAATGAGAAATGTATCATCATAAAGATAAAGGCGTGAAGGCCACCGTTAGAGCCAGATTGCCAAGAAAGGAGGGGGGCAACAAGGGTGAAGACAGATTGTGAAAGACAGACTGCGAAGAGACATATCAGCGTCAGAGGAACCACCAGTGCGTACCCATGGTGAAGGATTGATCAGATTGGCAGATTGACAACTCTAAAGTGGAGCAAGCACCCCCAAAAGACAATTGATTACAGGATGAGCTTCTCGGAGATATTTGGAATGCAAACATCAAAAGATAACAGTAACCGGTCACAGACCGACACAGCGAAATCCATAGAGGAAAGGACTATAAAAGCAGGGTGCTTTGCCATGGAACTTTGGGTTCATCTTGCCACTAACTCCAGGAGCATCGGATCACACGTCGGACAGAGCCCGGCTCCCCCTCTGTGATTGATCTGGCTGACCACTAGATTGATCCAGACTCTGGACTGGTAACTATAACATCATCTGGCGGGACTGTGTGTGTATGGTGTTTGTGTGTGTGAATGACTGAAAAGCATATGCAACTGTTGTATTCTCAATAAATGCAGCGTACTGCTTTTTCCCCTATAAAAGATCTTGTGTGCTTCATTTAAGCATAACACCCTCAAGCCCTCTCCCTCGAGGGACATGGCCTCAGGGACCACAGGAGGAGGGCCTGTCATGGCAGGAGCTATGTGGAAGTGGAGTAACACAGCAATCTCTGCTCTGTTCCACCAGCATCTCCCAGGCCTGCCCGGTCACTCCACTTCACTGTGGTAGTGAGAAGCAGAGCGCCCCTATCAGGGAGATGATAGCAGACTGGAGCAGACTGCTGTGTAGCTCTGTTTCCCTGTGCCTCTCCAGCCCACCTGAGGCCCCACAGGCTAACCTGAGTATGGGGGACCATCCCGTCCATACGACATTTGGGGCAGCCATAGCAGGGACCTCCAAAGCATGGAGTCTGGAGAGGCCATGCTAAATCATCCTATGGAGGGGTTGGCTCTGCACACACCTCCCTGGGCCAGGCCACAGGGACTGCTGGCAGTGGTGCAGAGCTAGCAGCTAGAAGCCAATCCAGCCCTGCTACGCTATCAGTAATGGCACTACCCCCCAAGATGGTTAAATCACCCAGGAGTGGCGGGTGCGGCTGGGTGATGCATGAGGGGGAGCACGTGGGCCAGCAGACAGGCCTGGGAGATGCATGGAGGTGGGAGAAATGCGTGGAGAGACACACACAATCTCTCTGCCAGAGGATTTGAGGACTGGGACTGGCCCTATGGTGGATTGAGTTTAAGAGCCCTGCTTTTCACATGAATGTCACAAAAGAGAGGCAACTAGTAACATATTGTTGAAAAAAATGACTCAGGTATATACCAGCAGTAAGAGAAACTATATACCGATTTACACAGCAGGTTACAGCTCTGTAGTAACAAATGTTACACACAGGCACACAGCTCCTAGGGATCTATTATGCCTATTTCATCCCATGAAGCTGTCTGACTTTTGTCTGGAAATGGGTGTTAGGGGAGGGATCACCCGAAGATTACCTGTTGTATTCTCTCCCTCTGTAGCATCTGGTATTGGCCACTGTTGGCAGACAGGATACTGGTCAAGATGGACCTTTAGTCTGACCCAGTATGGCCGTTCTTGTGACTTTACCTTAATGCAAACAATGTATTTTATGTATGGTTAATATTTTGTATTTCTATTGCACCTTTCATCAGAGTCATGAAATACAGTGAAACTTTAACTTAGGTTTGTTTAATTGAATTAAGACAGCAATAATATACCCACTTAACAGATATATAAATTGAGCCACAGACCATGGGCAAGTGTCTCCAAAGGTCAAACTTCTCATCCTCTTTGCCAGTCACTAAATCGTTAGTCATGCTTCATGTAGTGTATCTGGGCTCATCATCTCTGCTCATTTTTTTTTCTGATAGATCACTTCCATTTGGACAATGTCTAGAGATGCCACTTGAAACATTTACATTTCAAAAAGAGACTTAATTTTGAGTGCCCCTGCTTTTGGGTGCTCATTTCAAAACATCTTACTGGGGCCTGATTTTCAGATGTGCTGTTAACTCGCCCTGAGAGATGTTTCAGGATGTGCATCCAAAAATTGAGGCCTCTAAAATCTCTAATTATTCTCAGAAATATAGGCTAAAGAGCTATAAAAATAAGAGTGGATTCTTTATCACTTTTGGCTTACATAAATCGGGTCTTTATGTTCCATAATGTATATTAAGTCAAGGTGTCAAAACAGGTTTTTTTGTTCAAAAGGGTTTGAGATGTTAAATATGGTCTCTCACTGGACCATTGCAGAATGTTATTCAACAATCCCTCCACAGATAATAAAACATAACTATCCTTCCTTTAGTTAAAAACTTTTAAGCACCCATCACCTGTAGTACTGATATTACTTGTTACCTTCTTCAGAGGCATATGATTTCCTGTGTTCCTGTGTCCCTAGTGATCATCTGCATCTATTTTTTCTTCAAGCTCCCAAAATTCTTGGACACACAGCTTTATATTTTTAAAATGTGTTTATAAAAAAGCAGTAGAAGTATATTTGATGTACAAGCTCTACTCCCTTTTTAAATCCAGGTAGTGGAACCCAGGGTGTATTGCACAACTGAATTGAAATATAACAATTTGGTAATAACATGCATGTTCCTATTAGAGAGAATTGAAAGCCAGTGGATATCATTATTGTTCCTGCTGTGTGTGCATAACACATTGTGAAAGGCATAGACTTCATGCTCTCTTAGGATTCATTGAAGATAGGTCCTGGGGGCGGGGGAATCAAGTTATTTTTGTGAGGGGAGGAAAAGAGTAATGTTCGTACTAATTTCCATGTCAGAAATAGATTAATTTTTTTATTCTGCAATTTGACATTTATAATTTCTTTTGATATCACTGGAATTCAGTGCATATATTCAGCCGAAGTTATATGTTAATTATAACTAGGAATGAAAGAGTTTGCTTTTTTGTTTTATGAGCTTTGATGGATAATACATTTTCCCTAGGAGATGCACAAACTGTCTATGCACCATGTATATACAATGAATGAGGCTAGGACACTGGAAATAATATATGGTCAGATAATTAGAGATGGTAGTATATCTCTGCACCATTGGGTACAGCTACATTTGGGCATAAACCTTAACTTGGTTATTTCTTGATGTGCCTCTTTTTGCAGCCTTAGTGTTTTCCTGACATGGGTTTTATTTTACCTGTTACTTCTTGTTGGAAACAGGGGAATCGGCTCCATAGGTTCCATATTTTTCTCTCAATCTGTGCATCACATTTATTTGCACAGATGAGAACCAGATATAGAGAGCAAGGACAATATATAACCATTCCATCAGCACTAGAAGCTGACTGAGTAACACACTTTGCAGAAGATTTTCAATGGCTTAAAGTCAATGGAGTATAGCCCCTTGGTTTTTAGCGTGCAAACAACACTTAAGGGAGTCTGTTTTCCCAAGATGCATGGGCCCAACATGCTAACTGAAGAGCAATTAGATGCATGGGATAGTAGATAAATAAAATTTCAGTTTTCAACTATTATCCCTCCATCCCTTCTGTTTTCAATGTATAGCTTCTGTAGTCCTGGGGCACGTAATGAGGTAAGTAGGTTACTCTACAGGACAGTAAGAGAGCATTTATTAGGAGACTCAAGTGACCATCTGGGAAGATACTGAAAATCTTCTTTGAGCTCCTGGAAGCCTTTGGCTTCCACTGAGGCTCACATGCTTAGCAATTCACAAGAGCTGCACCCTGTATGTAGCATAAGGCCTCACATAATATACAAAAGCACA
Organism: Rafetus swinhoei; assembly: GCA_019425775.1. NCBI lineage: Eukaryota > Metazoa > Chordata > Testudines > Trionychidae > Rafetus > Rafetus swinhoei. The sequence goes on along the minus strand of CM033432.1, from coordinate 43,013,692 downwards.
GCCAAACCAAGGCCCAATTCTGATCCAACTGAAAGCAGATTTATACTTGAGCAACTCCACTGATTTTATACTAGTCATGCTGCTTGATAGCCATGTGAGTTCGGGATCAGGCACTCTGCAGGCTTCATGGTTTGGATTAATTTTGTAGGACAGCAGCAGGCATTACTTTCTTGAAAAATGAACACCTTTCACTTTCTCTATCTCAAACCCATTTTCTTTCTTTTCTTTTTTTTCCCAGGCTTGCCTCTTTTTAAATAGAAAAATGTGTTAAAGTCCGTAGACATCGTTCAGTGCCTGCTTTCTGCAAGTACAGCCAAATCCCATGGTGAATGGATGTCTACAGCCCATTTTATTGCATTCCTTCCCTCTATACATAGGTAAGGCAAAGAATGGGACAGTTTTGCTTATATACTGCTTACTGCTCAATTTCAGGGGATGGGGCGGAGAGGAAGGTGGTACACACAGGTTTTTCAGCGGTATGCCCTGAAATTGAGATTATTCATAAATAAATAAAATCCCATCTGGATTGAATGCAGAACAATATTTACATAATTGCTTTTTGAGGTAATGAGTGTGACAGAAGCCTAAATAAAGAAGTTGAATATCTATAGAGCAGTCTGGGCTTGTAAATAAACATAGAGCTCCTGTAAGTATCAAACCACAGCACCAGTTAGGGCCATCGTAATTTATATAGGGAACAATGAGCATCCATTTGTGGTGGGTGAGTTGCCAAGAAGAAAAAATGAAAGACGTGTATGTAATTGAATATTAGATGAGCCATCATTTCATTTCATAACCATTTGTCATTTGAAATATCTGCAACCAACCACGCTGAACAAGACATCAGGTAATAAAGGTGGCTCCCAAATCACCTTCTTCAAAGCCAAGATCTTACCAGGGAAAACAGCTGGTCTGAATCAATTAACATGAGTATGAAGGAAAATAAATCTGGGGAGTTCAGTCCTGTGTTTATAGTTTTATGCTTTGACTATTCACAAAGTCTCCCCACCACCACCACTTTGTAGGTGAGATAAGCCACAATTTACACACACAGCTACTTTTCATGGGATCTCCATCTTTCTTTACAGGGCCTCTGGAGTAATAGGCAGTGTAACATGGTGGGACTCACCGCCACAGCATCTCCTGCTGGACACTCAGGGAATCAGCTCTTCAGCTCCGGAGCGCCCCCTTTTGGCTGATGTCACACTTGCTGTTACCCATTCATGCCTCCACCACTTTATGTGAGGACCCACATCCCTCCAAAACCATGGCACCTTACTAGCTGAGTATTGCCCTGCCACAGTGGCCCCATACCTTGGGGTCCTCCCCCTCAGGGAACCCCACAACTGCCTATACCCACTTTTGCCCCAATGGCCCCACTGCCAGTCTCCATCTAGCCCCTGCTGCAGGGGCAAAGTGCATTCTGAAATGGTCACTCCTCATTGGCAAGGGAGTGTGGAGCTGCTGCCCTGGCTGCTTCCCTAGTACCCTCAGACCTTACTTCAGGCCCTGCTGCCTGGGAGCGTGCCAGGCCAGAGCTTCCCCAGCTCTGCCTGCCTTTCCCCAGCCCTGCTTTAAGTCAGGAAGCTTCTAGCTTCCCTGACAGCTAGGTCCCTCCTGCTCCATAGTTAGACGAAGAGTGAGTTTATCTCTGCCCCTCCAGGACCCCATATTTATACAGCCCTAGCTGGGCCCTGATTGGCTGTCTCTGCCTCAGCTGCTGGCTCCACTGCTGCAGCCCTCTCCTGGGGCTGGGTTTTAACCCTTAAAAGGCCAGTGCGGGGCAGATGCCCTGTCACAGATGGGATGGAGAGCACATGACTGACTAATCTGTGAATACCCATATCCATTGGTGAAACTAAAATTCCCAGGGATGCAATTGCAACTCAAGAATACGGTAAGGTATATCTGCTGCCACATTGGAGCCAGGGGTGGGAAAGGATTCTATTACCCCAACTTCTGTATAACTCTCCTAGGCACAACTATGGGCTTGTCTACCCTTGAAAGCACTTCAGTGGAGACAATGCTTATGCTGATGGGAGAGATAATCCACTGCCTGAAAGGTGGTAGCTAGATCAATGAATGATCCATTGGCATAGCACTGTCTACAATGAAAGATAGATTGGCTCAGTTGTGTGGGTTTTTCACATCACTCAGTGATGTAATCAGCCTAAATTTTTAGTGTAGGTCAGGCCTAAGTGCTATAAAAGTCAATGGCAATTAAGTGCCTAACTGCCATTTGTGACTTTGAAATTTTCCAATTATTTTCTAATAATGATATTGCATAGAGTCCATATTAGTGCTTATGCTAATAAATAAAGATGACTTCATGACTGAACTAAAATGCAGAAATTGCTAAGCTCAAATGATCATAACCTTGGATTACATCATTGTTAATGCAAATAGAATACATCTACTATATGTTTGAGAGAGTTTGTCTGTGTGACTGTCTGTCTGTCTGTTCGAAAATTCCTCCTAAATGGCAAGAGCTAGAGCTACCAAATTCAGTACACAGCTCCCTCCTTTCATAACTTAAAACAACGTAAGGGGTTGGTTGTGCCAGGGATATGCCAGGAATGGGATTGCTTCTCATAAAACCATACAGAAAAGAGACAGAATCATCAGTCTGGGGGTGCGCCACCTCCTCTGGGACTGTCCCAACCCCAGGCCTCCCACTTCCTAGGTGTCCTTTATGGGGAGGGGGGTTGAAGCTCCTCTACCAGTTCATACAGGAACATTGCTAGTTGTTCCCTTTCATCAGTGAGCAAGGGGAAGGTGCTCAGCTTTCTGCATTCCTCACTCCGGCTGAGCAGTGCAGGGGGCAGAAGATGAACCTAGATCTGCCACAGCTGGGGTACATGTACCCCCTACCCGTCTGTGCCTGCTGAAGCTACAGCAGCCATGGAGAGGCACTTCTCACCTGGCCCCCAGCTGCTGCAGTGAGAGAGAACTGGGATAGTCCTCTCTCCCCATGGTAGCCTGCCTATGAATCCTTCATCCTTAGCTCCACCTCCAGAGCAATGATTTAAATGAAGCACATACATTTTCATTGTATTTTCCAAAAGACAACACAATGTCGGGTAAATCTTCTAGTTCCAAATGAAGTAGGATGCACACAGGGATATGCCACAGTTGAAGGGAAACATCCCAAAATTAGAATTATTATCAGAATTGATTGAGAAAAAAAATGAAAACTGGAAATTGGTTAAGAATATTTGCTAGATGCTTGAAAGCCAAAAATACTTTATAAAAAACCCATCCAGGCACATAGGGGATGTCAAAGCCTCGGTAAAACTATTACGTCACAACATGAGGTGCTGTATTATAATACATAAACATAAAAAGTTAAGAAATGCAGGTAATTATAAGAAGCTAATTATAGATGACATATAATCTATATATAATTGATATATAATCTATGATATATAATCTATGGCTAGTGGCATTAAGGATGGTATAGGTCCAATAGCTGTTAACATTGTCATTAAACAGAATGGCAGAAGTTTTAAACAAATATTTCTTTTCTGTAAACAAAACCAAGCTGATCATATAACATGATGAGGACAAAATACTTGTTTTCCAGTAGCAACTCTGAAGACTGTTAGTCAGCATGAATTAAAGATATCTTTTCCAGAGGTTTCAATGAGCTCCCAGTGCTGTTAATTTTTAGTAAACCTTGGAAAATTGAGAAGATACCAGTGGACCAAGAAGACAGGAAGGATACGGCTACACTGCATTTTATTTTTTGGAAGAGGCTTTTCCGCCATTTGGCCCAGTCTACATGGGGTCAAATGTTAGAACCTCCCTCTCCCCCCCGCTTTGAAAGCCTCCTTCTTCCTCATAAAACAAGGTTTACAGGGGCTTTCAAAAGAGGGTTTTTTTTCCTGATATTTGGCCCCATGTAGACAGGGTCAAATGGCGGAAAAGACTCTTCCGGGGAAAAAATGGAAGAAGGTATGCTAATGCAAGCACTATTTGCATACCTCTTCTGAAAAATAAAACACAACGTAGCTGTACCGTAAAGGTTGTATGAATGTTGAAAGAACAAACTGGAACACCAAGACAATGATAGGCCATTTAGCTTAATATCAGTCCCAGGAATAATGAAGGAACACTGACATAGAACTCTAATAATAAAAAAGTAAACTTTTTTTTAATTTCCAAATTTACCCCCATTAAAACAGCATGTGAGTTAAATTCCACTATCAGTTACACTAGAGTAAATCAACAAATACGAAGAAAGTTATAGTACAGCGCATATCACTGCAGTGCAAACAGCTTAGGGATGAATCTTGCATTGAGTTGATGTTCCTACCAATTCAGCAAAGCACTGAATCACATGCTCAACTTTAACTTTGTGAGTTGTTCTATTGAAGTCAGAGTCTACAGCACAGGACACTGGAAATGATACAGTGCTGATGTTTACATATTTATTATTATTATTTATTATTATTATATTTCTTCTCTCTTGAAGGCACACATTTTAATATAACAGAACAAATTGATGCTTATCAGCTTTTTAACTATAGAAAAGCCTAGAGATTCTCTTGGTACTCCTATTAGACGCTCCTCTGTGAGTGGTTTATATTAGAGAATTGATGAACTTTTGTTGGAGTTTAGAAATGTTCTTTTTACCTGTTTTTTTTTTTTTTCACAAAGAATAAATGAACTAGAAACAACACAGAGTATATGTGTAGTTGATTAAGCATTTGATCAAAGAACTAATGTGATTGCAAGGGCGCAACCCGGGTATGTCTAGACTGAACTCTAAAATTGAAATAAGATATGCAATTTGCCAGCTCAAATTGCATATCTTATTTTGATTTTATTTCGATATAGGCTATTTTGAAATTTGGCACGTTTACACGGCACCACATTTTGAAATAAAGCACTATTTCAAGACATCCTTTATTCCTCATAGAACGAGGTTTACAGGGATGCCAAAATAGCACGTCCGTTATTTTGAAAATTAATTTGAAATAGCAAATACATTCTCTTGGATCTCCGGTATCCCAAAATAGCCTTGCAGTCTAGACGTACCCCCAGATTCTGGCCTGGCTCCCAAAGAAAGATCATTTAGCGAGTCCTATCAGAGGCATACTTCAAATCACCTCATGTGCTGTAAATCTCTATCAGGCCCCCATAAATATAAGATTGCAACTGTCTGCCTACTCTGCTTTTTCTTACAAACAGCTCTTTGAGCAGTTAGTATATAATTTAGAAGTACTGCCTCAATAGCTTACATTTTCTTCCAAGCTTCAAAAAAAAATGTTTCAACCATCTCTGGATGGTTAGATTTTTCCAAATGCCCATATCTTACTCTTAAAACTATAAGAATGCCCACCTTAGAATTTAAGCAGGTACCTTTGCAGGAATATGTTTTTCTTTGCCATCAAAATACGATTTGCCATACAAATTAGCTATATTTTTCACATGCAAAACTGAGTTGACAGCAGTGCTGGCTGAAAAATTACAGAGAGAACTTTGTGACAAATACATGAAAAATTTCAAAGGAAAATGTTGATAACAAAAATTGTTTTGTCAATTATTTTTCACAGAAAAATGTAACATTTTTTCAGCCAAACCCTTAGATAGTGTGGGAAAACAGTGGCTGTCCATGTTTGTGGATGCGTAATTATGTATAATCATATTTTTTAGGACAATTTTAAAATCTTGACTCTTACACTTTGAAGTATTTGAACAGCTATTAATGTGCCCCAGCAGGAATAGTAACTTGATTCTGGTATTTTGGTGTTCTTCTTGCCATAAGCTGGTGATGCTGAATAGCAGGAAACTCCCTGAGCAACTAACGCCTTTATAAATGCAAGTGTGTATCTAGGAGATTATTATTTGCAACCTGAAATCCCCAAGAATTTATAGAGTCTATGTTAGTTACTAGTGTGAAGAGGGAAAAAAAACAGTGAACTCTATTAAAAAGATTGATGCATTGCTGGGAGAGTTACTGACATTCAAGCTGTTCCTCTGAAGGGTTGCTTAACATATATATAGCAAAAAGATGGTAGGGAAGGATGCAAATTTCCCTATGAATTTTGAAACTAGTAAAATATCGAGGTGATTGAAGTACAAATTCTATGTGATTGAGAACACACAACTGCCTACTTTAAAAGAAACTAGGAATTATGTATAGGAATAAAGACAGAACTATATACAGGGAGTCAATATTATAGATAAGGTATATGTATATACATCAGGGCCAAATCAAACTTCAACATTCTCTCTGATATGGAAGAATTAATAGATGGCAGAAGTAGTACACATCTTCTGTGAGGCTCCCAAGCAAAGAGGCAACATTGCTAGGGAGCTGTGTACTAAACAGCAGAGACTCTTCCATTCTATAGAGAGAGACAATGTTGCCTAGTGCACAGAGCACTATGCTGGGCCTTAGGAGACCTGTGTTCCATTCCTAGTTAGACACACAATTTCTCAGCTGAGTTTTCCCCTGCTGTAAAATGGAGATAGTCGCACAGAACTTTTGTAAAGTGCTTTGAGATCTCCTTATGAAAAATGCTATATTGGAGCTAAGTATTATTACAGGTTGTACCTCTCTAAACCAGGACTTTTTGGTCCAGTCGTATCCATGGTCTGGCAGGACCACGGATGTTCCTGGACCACACAGCCCAAGAACAGGGAGGTCCGACACATGGGGGGGGCGGCAGCTTACACTGTGAGGGGGGGCAGTATGGCGGGGAGCTCTAGCTCCATCCTCAGCGGCAGCCAGGGAGCTCTGGCCCTGGCTGCGGAGCTCCAGCCCCACACGTACAGCCAGACAGCTGCGGGGCTGTGGAGTCAGGCAGCTGCAAAGCTCCAGCCCCGGCCACAGAACTCCGGCCATGGCTCTCCAGCCCTGGCAGCAGCCCAGTGAGCAGAAACAAGGGAGTCCCTGGAGGCAGGAGCAGGGCTGGGCTGGAGGCCTAGCATGGGGGCAGCAGGGCAGTATGAGCCATTAGAGGAGTGACCTCTTCTGGTCCAGAAAATCCCCTCATTCAGACCAGTCAGGTCACAAAGATGCTGGACCAGAGAGGTCCAACCTGTCCAACAAAAGTCAGACTCAGGGGAAGGATTGGGCTGCTAGATCAATAGCTGTATAGATGCATGTGTTGAAGCCCATCTCCATGATTTCCTCTTCTTCCATCTGGACCACAACAGGATCCCTTCCAATCCATTCACCAAGCCTGGTTGCTTAGGGTTGTCACAGTGGTACAATATGGTCCATAAGGATAGCTTGTGAATATTCTGCTTCATTCCAGTTAACAATGAGGATAGTACTGGGCTATCTATACAGGAAATACACTGTAATTGAGTCTCTAATTATCTTACATGTAGTGACAGAAATTGTAGCCACCACTGTGGGAGTCAGGATACTGGAACTGATGGACCAGTATGGCAATTCCTATGTCCATATGACAGAATCACTGGAGAAGCTGGTCCGTTCCCCTGCCTATGCAGCATTATTCCTTATAGTACATTATCTACTCTTTGACCAAGTTAGTTGTAAAAGTCCCAACCAGTGGTTCTGCCACCACTTCTTTGGGAAAATCCCACTGTATACCTCACTATCAGACAGTGCTTCCTCATGTTTCATCTACATTTTACCTCTCTCATTTTTCATCCCATTGCTTTTAACTATTCCCTGTTGTCACTTAAGAGCACAAGCTCTTTGGGTCAGAACCCATCATTACCTACATGTTTGCATAGTACTTAGTACAATGGGGTTCAACATAATTGTGGCTTGTAGGCAGTACCACAATATTAATGTTAAGTGATAATAAAGAATTCCTTTCCCTCTCTGATGCTTGCAGGATGTTATGTGTTCCCCTTGTTATTTCTTAACTAAAATTATACATATTCACAGTTTCATCTTGATAAGAGCACCAAGTAAAAATAAACAATGGGAGCTGCAGGTGTTCAGAATCACACAGGAACCATCCCACAGTTACTCCCATTTTCACTTAAAAATAAATCCCTCCAGCTGCCATGTAATTTCTGTATGTCTCAAATCCCAGCAATTTATTGCTGCCTTTCAGGTAGTGTTCATGTTCAGATATACATATAGTATTCCAGGTAGAGTTAATGCTACTTATATTGTATTTTCCTATTGATGAACAACATACTGTAGCTCTGAATTCATGTACACATCATTTGCTTGCAATATAGTTTCTCTCTCTCTCTCCATATATATATATAAAAAGTCCTGCAGGATGATGGAGTGACATCATCATGTCACTCTGTGTCTGCTGCCTCCTCCCTCCCCTCTCCCCTTTCCCCAGTGCTTGGGAGCTGGGCTGCTACGCTGTGGCCTCCCTCCTCCCGGGTGTTCAGGAGGGAGCTGGGGCTGCTGCACTGCAGCCCTGCTCCCTCCCCCCTGGCAGGTAGAGGGAGGGTATGTCTAGACTGCATCCCTCTGTTGGCAGAGGGATGCAGATTAGGCAGGTTGACATTGCAAATGAGGCAGGGATTTAAATATCCCACACCTAATTTGCATAAAAATGGCCACCACGTTTTGCCAACTCAGCACTTTGTCAGCAAAAAGCGGCAGTCTAGAGGGGGATATGTCGAGAAAGAAAGCCTTTTTTAACAGATCCTGTAAACCTCCTTGCAGGAGGCATAAGGGATCTATCGAAAAAGGCTTTCTTTCTCGACAGATCCCCCTCTAGACAGCTGCTTTTTGCTGACAAAGTTCTGAGTCTGCAAAATGCGGTGGCCATTTTTATGCAAATTAGGCACGGGATATTTAAATCCCTGCCTCATTTGCAATGTCGACCTGCCTAATCTGCATCCCTCTGCTGACAGAGGGATGCAGCCTAGACATACACGGAGAGAGCCAGAGCTGGCGAGGCCTCGGCTCAGCCCATCTCACAGCCCCTGGCATCTGGGGGGAAGAGCATGGGGTCTGGCAGTGGCCGGGAAAAGAGAGACAGGGCTGGTGCAACATCAGCCCTCCCCAGCGGCCAGAGGGGAGGTGCGGCCTTGGCCCTGCTTGAATGTCGGGGCGGGGGGGAGGGCTGGAGCTGGCACAGCTGAGGCAGGGAGAAGGGATAGAGTTGGGGCTGGCCCAGTCTCGGTCCCCCAGCAGTGGCTCTGGGGAGAGAGCCAGGGCTGGCCTGGCCTTGGGGTGACTGGGGGTGGGGAGAGCCGGGGCTAGGCTGGCTTGGGCCTGGCAGCTGAGGGAGATAGCAGGCAGGCCTCTCCATGTCAGCTGAGGGCAGACCCAGGGCTGTTAGGGTTGCCAGATGGTTTACCCAAAAATACCGAACACCCCCCACCAAAAAGAAAAACACTGCGGAAAAAATTCTGTAGAGGGAAAAAAAGGGGGAGACCAAAGTTGTTGAGCAAAAAAAAAAAAAAAATTAAAAAATAAAACAGCATTAAAACAGTTTTAAGTGCCTGCAGAATCAGAATAGGGATAGCAAGAGGGAAGCAGTTGAGCACTAAGACCCAAGGAAGGCTTCAGTTCTCTATGCTTTTTGCCGGCAGCCATTTTTTCTTCATGGAGCCAGAACGCAGCTTCCCTGCAGAACCAGGTAAGCAGGGGGTCCAGGGGCGGCGGGCTAGAAGTGTCAGAGGCTGGGGGCTGGGCCCAGTTGCCAAGTGTGTCATAGGGTTGACAGGTGTCCAGTATTTTCACCTCCTGGCTGGGAAAAAATTAAAAAAATACTGGACATTTTAGGTGTCCGGTATTTTCTGAATTTTTTTACGAGACAGGAGGCAAAAATACCAGACTGTCCTGGTCAATACCGGACACTTGGCAACTCTAGGAGCTGTCTATGTCTATGTTTACAGGATCAGACCCTTGGGATTGTATAAATAAAGAAGATACATCTGTTGTAAGTACCTTTAGGTCCAACTTTTCAAAAGTGTATGGATCTCTATGTTTTTTCAGCAGAACATCTGCTTCTTTTAGTGATAATACTAAGCTTTTTTATAATTTACTCCTGTATGCTAGTCTGGCACCAAAGCCAAAAGTTTATTTTTTTGATCTCTCTGTCTCTGTCTCTCTCTGTCTCTCCCTTTCTTTTTAAATGAATGATGTTGTACACGTATGTCCAGAATTTAATCCACAGCTCTTAGCTACTGGTGGTAATGAAGCCATAACAAATACAAGTTGCATGTGAATAGGAAAAACTTTATTAGAAAAACTTTTAAAAATAAAGCTGTGATCATTAAATGACAATTGATCTAGAAATCATTAAATGACAATAAATATTTATTTATTTAAAATATTTGTATCCCACCTCTCTATTTAAAATATTCGAGGCAGCTTACAAATTTTTTAAAAACACAATATAAATATATATAAGAAATTAAAATATGAGACCCCAGAGGGACATAAAACCTGCTAAGACATCTTGAGGGGAGGGACACACACACACAGAGATTCAAACACCAATAAAAGCACGAGTAAAAATGGTGGCTTTAGTCTGACGCGGAAACAATGCTAAGGTTGACACCCAGAGAATATCCCAGGGAAGAGAATTCCACAACCTGGGAGTAAAAGCTGAGAAGGCCTTGCTCCAGGTAGATGTTAATATTATCTCCATAAATGGGGGAACACTGAGCAGAGCCTCCCCAGCTGACCTCAATCCCTAGGAAGGTTCATATGGGAGAAGACGGCCGTTCAGATACCCTGGACCCAACCCGGTTAGAGCTTTATTGGTCATAACCCAGACCTTAGATTGTGCCACTAGAAGCCAGTGCAGCTGCCAGAGCACCAGCATAATGTGCGCCATATAACGAGTATTAGTTAAAACTTGAGCAGCTGCATTCTGGACCAGTTGACGTTTTTGAAGGATCTTTAGAGGCAGCCCTACATAAAATGCATTACAGTAATCCAGTTGGGATGTAACAAGAGCGTGGATCACTGTGGCTAAGTCATGCTTGTTCAGGAAGGGTCGCAGCTGGCGGAACAGACAAAGCTGCCCAAAAGCACTCCTGGCCACCGAAGAAATTTGGTTCTCAAATGTTAAAAAAGAGTCCAGGAAGACTCCCAAGCTGTGTATCTGTTCTTTCAAGGGGAGAGTAACTCCGTCTAGAACAGGTACCATGCCAAATTCCCGAACAGATGGCCTCATGATCCACAGGACCTCACTCTCATCTGGATTCAACTTCAGCTTTTTTTACTTCAGTTTGAATCAGTCACCATCACACCTGGTTCTGATGTCACAGGGAAACAGAGCTGGGTGTCATCTGCACCATACTCCGAAACTCCTCTCCCAGGGTGTATCTAAACTACAAGGTTTTGTCGACAAAAGTGGACTTTTGTCTACAAAACTATACCTGCATCTACACTACTGCCGCGTTCTGTCAACAGTAAGTCGACAGAATGCAGCAGTTTTGTCGATGACAGTAAACCTCGTTTTACGAGGAATAATGCCTTTTTTCGACAGAGTTCTGTCAAAAAAAGGCGCTATTGCATGCAAACTGTGCTTTTTCAAAAGAGAGTGTCTACATTCTGGCTCCGTATAGCCTGCATGCCTTTTTCGACAGAGGCTTTGTCAACAGATACTGTCGACAAAGCCTGTCAAAAAAGAGCATCTAGACTACAACCAGTTCTGTCGAAAAAGCAAGCCACTTTTTCGAAAGAGAGTGTAGACGCTCTCTTTCGAAACAGCACAGTTTGCATGCAATAGCGCCTTTTTTCGAAAGAACTCTCTCGAAAAAAGACGTTATTCCCTGTAAAACAAGGTTTACCGCCATCGACAAAACTGCCGCGTTCTGTCGACTTACTGTTGACAGAACGCGGCAGTAGTGTAGACGCAGGTATAGCTTTGTCGACAAAAGTCCACTTTTGTCAACAAAACCCTGTAGTCTAGACACACCCTCTCTTTCAAAAAAGCAGCTTGCTTTTTCGACAGAACTGGTTGTAGTCTAGACGCTCTTTTTCGACAGAGGCTTTGTCAACAGTATCTGTTGACAAAAAAGGCGTGTAGTCTAGATGTAGCCCCAGCAGCTTCATGTAGATATTAAACAGCATAGGGGACATTCATAAATGATCTAGAGAAAGGGGCAAGCAGTGAGGTAGTAAAGTTTGTGGATGATACTAAACTGTTTAAGATAGTCAAGACAGAAGCAGACTGTGAAGAACTTCAAAAAGATCTCACAAAACTGAGTGATTGGGCAACAAAATGGCAAATGAAGTTTAACGTGCAGGGCTCGACAAATAATGCAATTTACATGCCCGTGGCGAGTAGATTGCAACATGCGCAGATCGCCGGACAGCGCGGCTGGCGAGTGGGGCTCGCCGCGGTTCGGCGAGCCCTGTTAATGTGGATAAGTGTAAAGTAATGCACATCGGGAAAAATAACCCCAACTATACGTACAGTATGATGGGGGCTAATTTGGCTACAACAAATCAGGAAAGAGATCTTGGAGTTATCGTGGATAGTTCTCTGAAAACTTCCACACAGTGTGCAGCGGCAGTCAAAAAGGCAAATAGGATGCTAGGAATTATTAAGAAAGGGATAGAAAATAAGACACAGAATATCTTACTGCCCCTGTATAAAACTATGGTAAGCCCACATCTTGAGTACTGTGTACAGATGTGGTCTCCTCACCTCAGAAAAGATATTTTGGCCTTGGAAAGGGTTCAGAAAAGGGCAGCTAAAATGATTAGGGGTTTGGAACAGGTCCCATATGAGGAGAGGCTAAAGCGACTGGGACTTTTCAGTTTGGAAAAGAGGAGACTGAGGGGGGATATGATAGAGGTATATAAAATCATGAGTGGTGTGGAGAGGGTGAATAAAGAAAAGTTATTCATTAGTTCCCATAATATAAGGACTAGAGGACACCAAATGAAATTAAGGGGTAGCAGGTTTAAAACTAATAAGCGAAAGTTCTTCTTCACACAGTGCATAGTCAACCTGTGGAACTTCTTGCCAGAGGAGGCTGTGAAGGCTAGAACTATAATAGAATTTAAAGAGAAGCTAGATAAATTCATGGAGGTTAGGTCCATAAAAGGCTATTAGCCCGGGGTAGGAATGGTGTCCCTGGCCTCTGTTTGTCAGAGGCTGGAGACGGATGGCACAAGACAAATCGCTTGATCATTGTCTTCGGTCCACCCCCTCCGGGGCACCTGGCACTGGCCACTGTTGGCAGACAGGCTACTGGGCTAGATGGACCTTTGGTCTGACCCAGTACGGCCATTCTTATGTTCTTATGTTCTTATGATAAGATGGAACCTTGCGGGACCCGACAGCACAATCGCCACAGGGTTGAATAGCCGTCCCCTAGCTCCACCTTCTGAAAACATCCTGACAGGTAAGACGAGAACTACCACAAAGCAGTGCCTCCGATACCCAACTCCACCCAGTGTTCCAGAAGGATACCATGGCCGAAGGTATCAAAAGCCACTGAAAGGTCCAAGAGAATCAACAGGAATGCACTCCCCCCTATACACTCCCGGCGTAGGTCATCTACCAGGGCGACCATGGCAGTTTCAGTTCCAAAACCTGGCCTAAAACCAGACTAAAATGGATCTAAATAATCTGTTTCTTCCAAGAAAGCTTGGAGTTGCAACACCACCGCCCGCTCGAGTGCCTTGCCCAAGAAGGGAATATTATCAACTGGGTGATAGTTATTCAAATCATGTGGGTCCAGGGGAAGGCTTCTTAAATAATGGTTTTATCACTGCCTCTTTCAAGGCAGCAGGAACATACCAGATCTAAAAGATGCATCAATCATCTCCTGGACCCAACCAACCATCCCTTCCTAGCTAGATTTAATAAGCCATGAAGGGCAGGGGTCGAGCGTACACATGGTCAGTCGCACTCCTCAAAGCACCTTGTCCACATCCTCGGTCTGCAATAGCTGAAACTGTTTCAAAGAAAAACGACTGGGCGGTGCGCTCAACACATTCCGTACCCCTCTTATATGACAGCCAGAGTCCAAATCAGACCGAATGTTAGCAATCTTATCTGCAAAGTGCTTTGCAAACAGATCACAGTGGGGAGCCAAGAGCTCCTCCATTTCGTCATGAGTGACAGACTGTAACAGGCCCCGCACCACTCGAAACAGTTCTGCTGTGAGTTACCGATCTGGCATTCAGCAGCAGTACCCTCAGAGGTGATGGCCAGGTGTTAAGGATCCCAGAGTTACTGAGGATGGGAAGAGGACCGGAACAAGGAATAGCACATATCTGTCTAAACCTCATTCCCCTTTTCTGGCCAGTCCAGATCTTACTGCCATATCTTCCCCTACCTGTCACAACTGCCACAATGCTATCTGAACCCGCCCCCTTAGCCACCCCATCTGTGCCAAAACACGTAACGAAAAAGGAGAACAACAACATAGCCCTTCCTTGACCTTCAGTGTGGGCAGGTAGGAGGAACTTCCTCTCACCAAGAACCCTCTCCTTCCCTCCCTGCTCTCACCAGGGACTGAACAGGCCACTACACAAATAACAAATGTGCTGCTCTCACCAGCACCCACAAACACACACTCTCAAATTATACTATATCACACAAACCACCACAACACAGACCCTCACCCTCAGTCTGTGGCCCACCACCAGTGGTGGCTTCCTGGCATTAAGCCCGTCCCTGGTAATGGCTGCAGGCAACACCTGCCGCTGAAAGTTCTTAGTCCTAACAGGGCAGACCTCTTACACAGGAGATCTTTCCTTCAAGGGGGGGCTGGGAGAGATGTTAGTCTTTGTTCCCAGCCCTCACCCCTCCCTCCTCCTTCTAAGATCTCAAATATGTACATATATGATGTCATTCTGTTGACTAGAACCACACCAACCATACTAAAACAATCATAAAGCTGGAGCAGTTTATTTGGCAATAAAAAGCCAATAAAAGTCTTGTGCAAGGCCAGTAATGTTGGTAAATCTGATGACTCCATGCTGGATCTTCCCTTGAGGAGAGAATGATGCTGCCAAGATGATGTATAAAAGTTTCCCTCCATGCTCAGATAACTCATTGATACCCCTCTCCACCATGGGAAGAGTAAACATTAGTATCGGCATATGGGAAGGAATATAGAGATGAAAGTTGGAGCAGGGCCAGGAAGATACATCTATGTTCCTACACTGGCTGTATTCATTGGAGAGGGAAAACTATGCACTAGTGGAGAATGTAGTGTATTGAGGACTGTGCTGGAATTACAAGCCATCACTTTAGGAGTGTTCTTGTTCTCCTTGCAGGCTAGGGGGCTCTATGGTGAAGCATGCAATCTGGGAACAGTAATCAGTCTGCAAAGAGCAAGCCTAGAACAAGGCAAAGTGAGTGATGTCTCTGCTTTAGGGGCAGCCTGCTTTCTCTGTCTCAGCTTTTTGGTTAGCCTCGAGTGTTATGCGTCTAGATTAGATGAAGGAAAATAGTGTCATATTGCCACATTTCAAAAGGAGTATTGTGCTTTTTATCTAACGTGTGTTCATATGATACAAACAGAATTCAATTTACTCTTTAAGATCCAATGTGTAGCAGGAAACCCTGAAAACATAGCAACATTGAAGCCAGGCTGCCAAGGAAGCAGAGCCAGGTGATTTTCAAGGATTAAAGGATGAAACAGCACCCAATCCATCGTGGGTAGAGAACCCTTTACCCAACCAATTAATGAGGGGAAACTTTACTGGGTTCCCTGTACAGAGTTTTCCCCTCTCAGACTCTCCTGACACATCGCACTCTTATGAACAAATTTCAAAGATGCCTTTGAATGGCTCTCTAGTTCATTTGCCTGCTGTACCTCTGTTGTTAAATCTAGGCCTGGCAGCCGCAAACTTATATAAATCCATCCATACAAATGAACCTCTACTTGTCTGAGTTACATACGTACATTAAAAGTATTTTTAACAAAAGCCTCATCTCAGCTTCCTCTGAACTCAGTGGGTCTGCTGTGGTGAATTATATACTACAGGAGTCTGCAGAGGCTATGGAAAGCTGTAGAACAGATTTCTGCATATCACGGAGTAATCCAGCAGGAATTCAGCTTCGCTACAGAAGTGTTTTACTTTGCATTTTTACAAGGACCATCTTTAGATAGTCAATCAGGGACAGAAGATTTATATAATGAGATTCTTTACCCCTAATCTGCTCTGGGCCTTGCTCTGGAGAGCTAAATATGAGTTCTTTGAGAATATGGAAGAGACTGAATTATTTGAAAAGTCAAAGTTAATCCAGCTCAAGGCTGGATATTTTTGCCCATCTCATACTCAGATCACATCCTATTCCCTGCTGGTAAATTTATTTGACAGAAAGTTGCATCCATTTTGGTTAATGCAGCACTTGAAAGTGATACATTTAGGGCTACATTATCAAGCTTGCAGCGCACCAAGGACTGCTTTGGAATTGCAAGCCATCAGTTTAAGGGTTGGGAGGCATGTTCTTAGTCCTACGTGCTGGTTAAGGGCTGTGTAGTGAAGCATGCTATAAGAAGCACTGTGGAAAACCCCCAGCCCAGTACCAGTTGGAGTGAGTTGTGCCACTCTGCTTTAGGGAAAAGTGTGCTGTCTCTCTGTTTTGGGCTACCTTGGGCTATCATTCTGGCTCTGAGACTAAAAGTTGCATTAGGAAGGGAGAAGATTTCAACATTTGGTCTCATTCCACATGAAACTGAGACCCTCCATTAAAAATGTGATAATGAAAATTGATTTACCTTGCCACAGCTCACAGCTGAATGCCTGACCCACAGCACTAGGGCACTGTGGGCACAGGGCCAGAACTAGGGATCCAGAGGATGATGCCAATATAAAACTTGTACAAGCACCCACTGTTCTTCAAAAGAAATTGAAGTAGCACGTAAATGCCATCCTGAAGAACTCTACTCAAAAATAGGGCTGCCAGGTGTCCAGTATTGAGCCGGACAGTCCTGTATTTTTGCCTCCTGTCTGGTAAAAAAATTCAGAAAATACTGGACACCTAAAATGTCCGGTACTTTCTGATTTTTTTCCCCAATGAGGAGGCGAAAATCCCGGGCTGTCTGGCTCAATACGGAGGCAGCCTGGCAACCCTAATGCTTACCGGGTTCTGCAGGGGAGCTGTCCGGCCCGGAGCAGGGAGGCAAGACTGCGGGCAGCCACTGGAAGCCTGTTAGGGCCAAAAAGCCTCACCATGAGTTTTTTAAAGGGGCCCCGGTGGGGGTTTTTTTTTGGGGGGGGAGGGTGTTCTTAACAACTCTTGGGGTCCTTTTTTTTTTTTTTGCTCAACAAACATTTTCCTGGCGTGGGTTTGGGTTTTTTTTTTGGTTCAGTATTTTTTCTGAAACCATCTGGCAACCCTACTCAAAAAGCTTGAATCAACAAGGGACAGAAGCAGGCCCGACAGCTACAGAGCATGCCTTTGTTGTGGTTTCTCCTTGTCCCTTTGAGGGACATGGATGAAATATCCAAATATAAGGAGAAGTAGGGCAAAGTGCAACTGTAACCCATATACCTAATGGAAAGATATCTCTTTAAGAAACCCCCAAGTGGGCGGGAGGTAGGAGTGAGTTGTGTCTGGGTCATTGTTGATAGACTGATTTAGCACGCCACACCCAGAATTGGGTGTGGTAGTTTGGGGTCTGCTCCATTCGGTTCTGTTGCAGGGGTCAGACTCCATCAGCAGCCAGAGCAGCTACTTGTATAAGGGCGGTGTGCCCTCTGTGAGTTGGGAAAAGCTGAGCCAGGAGCAGAAAGCCAGCTACTGTCCGTCACTCTGCAGCAGGGTTTGCTTTAAGTCTGTATCTTTGTGAGCTAATTGACTGGTTAATCAGTGAGCAGCCTGTCTAGCCGTGATCCACAGCAGAGGCAGGGGCTGCCTGGACTCCAGCTGAGGATCCCTACAAGCAAGTGGAGAGATGGGTCAGACTCAGCATGTGGTGCAGATTTGATGATCAGAGACATATACTGAGACTTTGGTGAACTAAATCTAAGCTTTTGGGTTCTCTCGGTTTCTTCTTATTGTGTTTGTGTGGACTTTTTGTGTTCTCTTTATTGTGACTGTGAGGATGATGTCTGCGGGTGATAAAATGGTTATGTTGTGTTGTATAAATTAGATTATTTGTTTCTTCATCATAAGATTTTGTTAAGTTATTTAATTAAATTCATTTCTTTAGTTTATTTTGATACTTGAATGTAGGGAGGCTGACACCGTGCAATCCTTGCTGAAATTCCTTAGACTGAACTCTGGGTCTCCAGTTATGTTCTATGGGAGTAGAGGGACTTTCTTTTTTTTAGACACTGGAGAAGGGCAGAGAAGTTTAGCCCAGTGTTTCTTAAACATTTTGAGACCACGGAACACCAAACAATAATATTTTTTTATGCAGAACACCTATGAAAATTTTCTTCAAAAAAAATTGTTGTCAGTCAAAAAAAGACAAAAACTAGGAAGTAACAAAAACAAAGAAGAGGGTGAGGCACACGCGTGAGTTGTTCATGGAGAATGAGACTAGGAAGATTTTGCAGATCCAGAGAAATCTTTCCCACCTAAATTGGGAGGTTTCTGTGAAGTATTTTCTGACTCATGTCCCTCCCACATCACAAAAATTTCCAGCAAACTGTATGCAGGAATAACATTGACATTAGAATTTCAAGCAGCCCTAGTCACAATATTGATTATTTTGAACCTGTCACTAAACCTGAACAAGGGGTACAGTAGTGTAGTCTACATAATTTGTTACTTGGCCACTTGGTGATACACAATGGCTTGAAAATTGGTTGTGTCAAGTGTATCATGTGTGTCTCAGCTATATCATTAGTCTAATTTAGAATGTAACCATTAATGCTCAATAAATAATAATTCCTTAAGTGAAGGGCTGCTTCCTCACATTCTGCCAGTGGGGGATGAATCAGAACACCACTAATTGCAAAAGCTAAAATTGCCAGGGATTTGGAAAGGAACAGGTGACAATTTATTTGGAGATAATTGAAGGCTATTTATATTCAGCTAGCAAGTGGTCACCAGGTGTTCTGTTCTGGATAAGCCACCATATTGGTAGAAAACAGCCCGAGGCCTTAGAGATATGATTGAAGGAAGAACAAAATACTTCTAGTGTTTGTTTCTATTGTAGTTTCACTTACCCTTTCTGTAGGGTAGCAACTGATTAAAAACAAATTGCCTGACTTTTTCTGGAAGGAGTAAAATAACTTTTACTTAAGTTATTTACCTTCAAAAATTAACAAAATAACAAAAGTCAAAAAGTCTCTTTGAGAGAACCAAAATGCTTTATTTCCTCTTGCATTGCCTTGCTAGGTCTGCTAAAGGTATAGGTACAGAGTCATGTTTCTAATATTATTGTGCTATAGGCAGTCTTCTCATTACAGGAGGGCAATTTCATCAGTGCATATGAGAGACAACAATTTTTAAGTACTGTTGGAGATAACCTGTCATGAAACACTATTTCAGATTAATACGCATTAAACTCAGATAATCTTGATCCTTGCAAGGAAGAAAATTAACATAAATTCAAGAAGGAAAATCACTTAGAGCGTCTATTGTATACTTCGATGCCAGAATAAGACATCTTGTAGTAAAGAACAAATAGACATTGTAAAAGTGAGATATCCAAGGGAATAGAGATGAAGTCTCACTGTCTAAAACAATCAGCAACGTTTTAATGAAGCCAAATCCTTCCCAGAAGTAGCTGCTTTCCCTAAAGCTGGCCACAGGCAGCCCCAAATGCTTTGTGTCAATTCTCATTCCCCTAACATCTTTTATACATCCTCCCACCTGCAATCCAGCCAGTGGAGGAAGACAGGGCCATCTTTGGGCTCGTCTAGACTACGGGGAAGATTCGAAAGAGGATATGCAAATTCTGTGGGAATTTGCATATCTTCTTCCGATCTCACTTTCCAAAGCGGAGCTTTCGAAAGTGAAAGTAGTCTAGACATGGTTTTTTTGGCAACCCCCCCTTTTCAAAAAGCCGCTTTTCCTCAAAAAATGCGGAATTTGCATATCCTCTTTCGAATCTTCCCCGTAGTCTAGACATAGCCTTAGTAATGTATGGGGCCCTACACAGTACTATTAAACTGGTCACCTATGCCCCAAAAGCAGCCCAGAGAGGGTGAAGAGATTGATGCTTTTTAAGAGCCGTGATTTTATAATCTTTTACCACACACTAATGAAATATTTTAAAGCAAATTTTAAACTAAGGTCCTGTAAAATAACACAGTAAATTCAGAAAATGACAGGAAATACCTGGGGTTGGCAAATGCCTGTTAAACGGCTTCACTATCACTTGACTGGCTCTTTCACAGGTTCAGTGTTCTGCTGATAGGTTTGGCAGGCTTTTTCCCCTGTAAGTTAACTAGATCCTCTCCAGAGGAAGCAGAGCCACAGAACAGGGATAGGTAGGTGGGTGGATAGTAAGACCCAGTGGGGCTCCAAATTTTTGGGTGCCCTTTATAGCCGTGTATTCTGTGTAATGGTAAGGAGGGCCCTGGGAAGCCCATAGCAATACTTTATACTGTGCTTCATTTTTAACTATCTAGATACAAGCCAAGCTCCCCAGTAGTGTAGTGTCTGAGCCCCTCACTAACAATGAGTACTCTTGTGGCACCTTGGAGACTAACAAAATACAAAGAATCATGAGCTTTTGTGGGAGTGGGTTTTATCCATGAAAGTTCATGAATATATATATTTTTGTGAGTCTCTAGGTGTATGTCTGCACGGAATGACAACTGATGTCATTCCGAAATAATATAGTGGGCATCCACATTGCAAGCCATTATTTTGAAATAATGGCAAGCCGGAGGACTTCTGACTCCAACTCCTGTAGCCTTCATTTCACAAGGAGTAAGGGAAGTCAAAGGAAGAGTGTTCTTCCTTCTACTTCCTGCTGCGTAGACAGCGCCAAGAGCCGAATTAAGCTATTTTGACTTCAGCTACACAATTGACGTAGCTGAAGTTGAGAAGCTTAATTTGAATTTTGCCCTGCTGTGTAGATGCCTCAGGACTACTCACTGTTTTTAAAGTTACAGACCAACACAGCTTCCCCTTTGAAACTTAATAACTAATCTGTCTTTTCAGTTCCTCTGTGAGGTGGGAAAAAAGCACAGAAAAATTTGGGCCTAGGTTCTCGACGTATTTAAGCACCTAGTTCCCACTGATTTCAAATGAGAATTTGGGGTAGCTACAGTTGTGCTGTGTTCCAATTTGATGCACCAGTGAAGGAAGGCTCTTTGAAGCCTTTTTCCTATGCTTCCACTTAGGGCAGGGTCAGAGGGTACAAGGAGAGAGGATGTAGAGCCTTCTTGGGGATATACAAGACTTCTCTTGGGGCAAGATGCCCAAGAGACTGACAGTCATTTCATAAGAGAACATAAAGTAGCCAGAGGAAAAAATATTGAAATACTTCAAAACAAAATCTTTGGTTACAAGTTTTAAGTTGACCAAAATTCCCTATTAAAGGTAAATCCTGATTCAGATCAATAGAGCTAAAGTGAGTCACACACAGCCTGCAAAATCACACACAGCATCATACTCAAATCAACAGCTGAAAACCCCATTGACTTCAATGGGACCCATTTGGGTTTAAAAGGGTTGCAGCTCAGTTTTGAACTAGCTTCAAGAGGACATTATGTGGCCAATACATATTTTCCTTTTCATATACAAACTCAGTTGCAAGGCACTTATGACTTTTAACTAACATATAACACAGTATTAATTTGTGGCTCTAAAGGATTAAATTACTATACTGTAGCAATCTGATAACAATTGTCAAATGATAAATCTTGTCAATTCATTGCATTCTATGAAAATGAAGGGGGGATTTTAATTGAAGTGTCCTACTGTAGATGCTTGAACACAATTTCTATCATCCATCATCAAAAAACAAATCATTCTGAAACTATTTGAAGGGAAACAAGCTGAAATTATTGCTTTTGCACAATGCAAAGAAGAACTGCACTGCATCACATTGCTAACTTAGATTTTTCTATGCATATATGATATTTAATATTCAAGTGTACTGCCCTTTGCATATTTGGGTAATTCACTACAATGAACATACAGACTGGACAATATGATTTTAGAAAAGAACGAGTTCATATACTGGTGACCTGGATTTCAACAACAAAAAAGTGACTAACAGACAAGAGAATGGACTTTTCAAACATCCTTAATGCAGTATGTGTGCAATGAACTTCATTAAACACACTTCCCATCAGTTATGGCACAGTGGTATTCAAGTTGTTGTATTATTTCTTTGTTGAACAGGAAATAATTGTGGTAGTAGCTGTTAGTAAGCTGATTATTTTGTGCAAGTACCACTGCATTGGCACATCAGGATCAAAACAAGTCCCTGCAGAACTTATGGTGCTGATTATGCAAATCAGATAAGCATATTTAACTTTAAGCATGAAACAACCTATTGAAGTTAATGGAAATTTAAGCATATGCTTAAATGCTTTGCTGGATACAGCTCTCAGTTAGAGGGATGCAGTTGACTTTTCAGAAGTGACAATGTAAAAATGGCACCTTATTCAACAGATCTGCTTCTTGTGAGTGTTTAAAGGCAAGTCTGCTTACCTGAGTGACAAAAAATTAGTTTGTTCTGCTCTTTTCTCCTGTTAGCTCAGAAAAAGTAATACAGGTGAGAAAGAGAGATGGACTACAAGGTCAGTGGTTTTCCACTGGTCACAGCCTGTGCAACCCTGTGGATAATGAGGTTGCACTGCTGTAGTTGAAGGCAAACTTTTACCCAAAGAACCTAAATTACTGGTGATTGTAAATGAGAAGGAAAGAACCCAGTCTAAGTCAGAGCCCAGGTTGGGTAGGATTGGGAGTCAGAAAAAATACCATCTTTTTATTTTAAATGTCATGAGTTAGATAATGGAAAACATTAAAAGAACACACTTATCGAGCCTGATATTTACAGTTATGTTTGAAGTTATAAGTACACTTGAATAACCAAAATTAAAAACTCTGGTCATCTGAAGAAGTGGGCTGTGCCCACGAAAGCTCATGATGCCATCTACATGTTTTGTTAGTCTATAAAGTGCTACCAGACTATTTGTTGTTTTTTAAGTTTATCCTGTACAGACTAACTCGGCTACCCCCCGAAGCTTCCAAAATTATTATGACCTTGACCCAAACTCCAGCAACCCTTCTCCTACTTTATGGGAAAACTCCCATTGGTTTTAGCTGAACCATAATTTAACCCCTCTGTTAGAAGCTTATACAAAAGTTTATTCTTGGCGAAGCAATCATTCCGGATTTCTACCCGCTAGCACTCTCTTAAGAACTCATGTTTTGTCAAGTTGATTATTATCCTAGTAGATAATTATGTTGTGTGCAAAGTAAAATCCTCAAACCACATTTCATAACGGTCTTGTTCTTTGAAAGTGACTTGGAAAAAATGAGTTATCTGTGAGCTTTAGAAAGCATGGACCTTAAAGGCTTTATTTTCTTTTCCCATTGATTCTAATTAATTTTGCACTTGCTTGTGAGCATAGCGAACTTGGGAAAAATCTTTTCATTCAGGCTCTTGCTTCTATAGCTTTAATAGACATGGAATATTCATATCTTTCTTCAAAATGAATATGCAAATTTGGCACTATGGACAAAAACTGTTCTCTATTAAGACTATGAAGTATTTGAATGAAGAATGAAGTGACACTTATGTAAGGAATAAGAGAATAATGAATCATGACAAATGATATTTCATGCAAAATGCAGGGATAACACTCATGCCCTAAAACGTTAGTCGCACAGTGTGAGGAACAAACTGTTTTTTTGCAATAGGATATAACAGAATAAAGCTTTTAAGGGAGAGAAGTGCTTAACATTCAGATACATTATTTATGTTACTCCAGAACATTTTTAGACTGATATTGTAATGTGTTAGCCTGACTAGGAAATACAGAAGCCTTGCTACACTGGGCTCTTGCTTCTTCTGTGTCATAATTATTTGTATCTTATCCATTTTTATCAAGCTGCATGCATTGCTCCATCTTGTGCTTAATTCTCATAGTCTGCCAGTGTTCCTTTCCCTTCTCAACCATTGCTCAGTTATTAAAAATTACAACAAAAGGACAAATACTGGCTTCATCTCATTGGAGCCCCACCACAATGGTGGTAAAGAAGATCCAGAAGCACCAGGACTCAACAGAAATGGAGTATGAGGTAAACAAATCAGCTTTGTCTCATTTGTTTCCACTTTGGAAATATTGTGTAACTCCCAGGTAGAGTTTTCCAGCTCCTGCATTGAGCTCCTAGAAGATCTCAACTCCACCTACCATAGGCAACACAAACACTGCTTTCCAGACCTCCACAAGCCCCACTATCTCTCTACAGGTTAAAACTGGTACATTCCAACCCTCATGCCCTCTGAGCAAGCCCCCCCACCCAGCTCTTGATTATCAGGACACTTGCAGTAGAGGTGATGCATGAGATGAGTGCCCCCCTCCCCCCGATTTGCTGCTTGGAGCGGCCAGGCTCAGAAACACTGCTGAAGCTGGCTGCCCCTTTTCCCCCATTAGCAGACACAGGTTGTCTCTGACTTGCAGTATTTACAGACTTGCTGCTTCCAAAGAAACTGTGCCCCTCAGCTTACATTTTCACCTCAGATCACCACTTACACACAGCACTGACATAATGTCAATACTGAAATCAAGTATAATTTTTAAAGAAAGCATACAGATTCATGTGATAGCAAGTAGACGTATTGGAAACAAATGGTTATGTATAAAATATAAAATCATAGTATGTTCCAGAGTCTGTACATACTTAACTAGGTACTTTTGTGTCTTGTAGAATTAAGCTCACCTGAAGTCTCTGGGTAACCCCAGGTAGCATCACATGGACACTTTTCAACCCAGGGGCAAAGACAGTGTAAGGGGAATCTTTTGGTTTAGGCTAGCCAACATTTATAGCAGTGAAGCACTGAGCTCCATGCTTGGCATGCCAGGGAGGGGTGTGGGATAGTTAGGAGTGTTAGAAGGGAAACGTGTACTTATTGGTTAATCCTAGCCATATTTTCCTACTCCCAAAAGATCCCCCTTTTTTATATTATTTTCGGGGAGTGTCACTCCTTTGTTTGGGTTTGTGTTGATGTACTTTATAGTGCACTGGGAGTTATATTCCTTGTCAGCACTGGTAGCTTTATTTATTTTCCCAAATGACAGCATCCCTTGTGTATTGGTCACACAGGAGACACCTTGGATGGAAGTACCAGGCATGCTTAAAAGAACCTAGCATCCAGTGAATGCAAGGAGAGGGAAGAAGTCACTCCAAGTATAAGTAATCGGGAATATGACTTGTGCCACACCTCAGGGTGGGGCTATATTTTAAAATGTTAATGTTGTATTTGATCTAGGACTACTGAGCAACTAAAGTAAATGGAGCTATGCCAACTTTCACCAGCTATGCTCTGATCCTTACTGACAGGCCCAGATTTATGTAAACTGGGGCAGGTGAATGAAATTGCAGCCACTCACACTTGCTCTGATTTTGCCCCCAAAGAATAAAATAAGCCAATAGTAACAATGCACGATATTTATGGGCCAAACTGTTGGAAGGGGCCACTCAAATGTAGCTGGAAAGAGCAGAGACAAGCACGTGCAGCAGAGACTTTGAAGACAGATGTGTCAGTGTCTAATGTAGTTTTTAAGATTTTCTCCTGGTCATTCTTTCCTCTGTCCTGATTGGTTGTTTGTCCCCACAGCCATCAGGTTATATCTATCCTCTCCTCTGTTTAGCCAATTCCCTAACAAAATTCTAGTGTATTAATTATTATTACTAATAAAATAATGGCAATAAGATGTTTTTAAACCATCACATTGTTCATGCTGTTTATCCCACACATCTTTCCCTTTACTCTTTTTCTGCCTGGCATGTTTATTTAAAATGTAAGCCCTTTAGGGCAGGGATTGCCTCATTCTCTGGTGGTTCAGCATCTAATGAAGTAGGGCCCTGATTTAGATTGGGTGCCTTAGGCATTACTATAATACAGATAATAAAACCAATAACTAATAGAACCTGGAAAGAGGTGTGTGAAAGGAGGAGTAGGAATTTCCTCTGGGATTGCTCCCCAGTGTAATGGTCAAGTGGAGAGCAATGCCACTTCACATTGGTGAAAGCCATTTGGTGGTGCACTTTGAAGATGTAGATATTTGTCCATTGGAAGGGATATTATATACCCATTTTTCCTTTGGGGATGTACAGTAACTTAGCCTACTCAGAAGCGTTACTAATAAAACTTGCCAACATGACATTAGAAAAATCCTAATTCCTGTATCACTAGTACTGACAATCTTCCAGGCTATTTTAATATGCTCTCTGTAACCTCCCCACAATATAATTCTATGTTCTTTGAACACATGGAAGGATTTTTTTAAGTTCCTAGATCTGAAGGTTTATTACATTAAGCTGTTTGTGCTGACCCTCATTCTACCCAAATCCTATTATGTGAGACTAGGAACGTATACTCTTTTCATTTAGCTATGTAAACCTTTTTAGTAAACAGAGCCCAAAGACTAAGAACTCTAAGCCTCTTATAATCTGCATGAATATTATTGCTTTCAGAAACATGAAAGGCAAAATATGAAGCAGCTATGGTTATCTGCACCCCATGTTTTAAAATCTGTGACACTGGCAATGAGTCGCAGAGTCCAGGTCTATAGATTCAGGTTCGCAGTACAATGCTAAAACCAGCTGGGTAGACATTTGGGCACTGAAACCGTTCAGACTTTTCCCTGGGATTCACAGACTGAGGCTGGAGCTCAAATATCCACACAGGTGATTTTAGCACTGTCATGTGAACCAGAGATACATACCCAGACTTTGCCCATGAAAGCTTATGCTCCTACACTTCAGTTAGTCTATAAGGTGCCACAGCACTCCTCGCCGCTTTTGCAGATTCAGACTAACACGGCTACCCCTCTGATACTTGATACCCAGACTGAGGCACTCACAGCCATGGGTTTTACAACACAGTGTAGACATATCCTATATCAGTATTCAAGCTAAATTCAACTTGTGGTTACTTTATTCTAGTTAAACATGAACAAAAATCTCAGCTGAAGTGTTTACATGATCCAATCTGTTAACTACTGAGGCTATGGATTGTCTTACAGAGACATGAAAGTGTGATTGCCAAACAAATCTTTTGAGAGGCTGGAGACCATGCACTCTGTTTAGAGGGATTTAGTGACTTGCTTTCAAGGTTCACACTGTTCAGTAGATACCCATCTAGTCTTGGTTTAACTCGTTGCTCAATACCATATAACTGTCTGTGCCGTAATTAGGTCTGAAGTAGCTGTCACTGAAATTGATGAATGGATTGTGCAATCAATTAGATGACACTGTATAGCCCAATACTGTAAATGGGAGTATGCAGCAGGGCTAATGTGTAACAGCCAGGAGTATGGAGGGTGAAGATATTTAGGTTTATTATGTGACTTACTGTCAAGAAACAGGACCATCAAATACTACTCTCCTTCTCACAAACTCTCCCCTACCCTACATGCTACTTGCTTCAAAACTCTTCATTAATTTAGATCACACAGTCGGTGTTCCTTCTTAGAACAAGAATTGTTCCCCCTCTACCCACAACAAAAAATATTTTCTGATAGCAAAGGGGGAAAATCCTGAAATCCAATTTACTGTTTAGTTAAGTCATTTTGTGAGACATTACTTAAGCAAAAAGCTGTCTGGGCATGTGCTGGATTGACAGCAAACTGACTGAAGGAGAGTTTTATTGATGTGATACAGACATGGGTTGCAGCCTCTACATTGATTTATAATTTGGTAATTTGTTAAGTCAGTGACACTGGTTGGATGAACTGCTCTTGTATGTTGATCTCCCTATCCACAGCATAGCATAGCAGTGTTTGACCTGTGAGACTGCCCATGTATTGTACATGGATCCGTGACCATTAATCTGTAACTCAAATCAGTCTCATAGATCAAGCAATATCTGACCAAGAAAAATAATAGTATAGTAAGAGAGCATCTGTGATTTAAGAACTTGGCTCAGTTGCCTTTTGCAACATATTTTGACTGATCATTTCATACAAAAAGGAACTCAGTTGCTATGGAGTAGTTACTCTTTTTCAAGTCAATTCCATAGGATTAGCTTTCAGGGGTAATTTTACAGTTTATGCACAAGGTTCATTTACAAATTAATTGAATTTTGTATCTAATTCTTCACAAAAAAATAATTTCCCCATGGCTTACTGTCACAGTAGATTTTGATAACATGCCATATAACCTCGTATTTCTTTATTCAGTCTCAAACTGAAATTGTACAACCTGAAAATACTTTAACCTTCTCTTTTGTAAGAGACATCATATGTGGAAGGGATTTAGGTGCCTAGAGCTCAAAATTTAGATCTTCAAAGCCTTCCTGTTTAGCTGCCACCTAAGCCTGTAGACACCTATGTTTCCTAGGTGCTTGAACTCCCCTAGACTCTGAAGTCCCCAGGTGCCTCAGTGCAATTGGGCATGTGCAAAGCTGACTAAGTCATGTGACCAGCAAGGTCCTCAAACTGTCAGAGGGGTAGCCATGTTAATTTGTATTCACAAAAACAATGAGGGAACCTGTGGCATCTTAGGGCATGTCTAGACTACATCCCTCTGTCGCCAGGGGAATGTAAATTAGACATACCGAAATTGCTAATGAAGCGGGGATTTAACTCTCCCGTGCTTCATTGTCGCCATGGAGCTTTGACGACGAAAAGCGGCAGTCTAGACATGGTTCTATCACTCACTAAAGCCTTTGGCGACAGATCCTGTATACCTCATTTTGTGTGTAGACACGTTATTTCAAAATAAGCTATTTCGAAATAACTATTTCAAAATAAGATATTTTGAAATAACACTGTAGTGTAGACATACCTTTAGTCTTTAAGGTGCCACAGGACTCCTCACTGTTTTTGGTCTCAAACTAGACATGTGTCCACCTGTTTCTCCTGTGAGCTCCAGTCTGTAGGCATGCTCAGAGGTCACCTTCGAAGATGCTAACTAAATTGAGCATTGCACAAGATGACTGGAGGAAGCACCACTGCCCCCACTCAGCAGTCCAGTGAGCAGAACACTTACCCAGCATTCAGGAAACCAGCACAACCAGCTTTTCTGCCTACACTGAGCACTGCAACACCCAACTCCACCGAGTATAACCCCTAGTGCCAGTCGTAGATAAAAACTAACATGATCTCAGCAACAAACCCTACTTAATAAATAACTACACAGTGGGTACGTCTAAACTACATCCCTTTTTTGATAAAGGGATGTAAGTTAGACATATTGAAATTGTAAGTGAAGCCAGGATTTGAATTTCCCGTGCTTCATTTGCATAATGGCGGCCGCAGCTTTTTCTCGAAAAGCCACTTTTCAAAAAAAAATTCGCAGTCAAGGGGAGGATCTTTCGACAGAAATGCCCCGTTTTGAAAGTACCTGTAAACCTCATTTTTTAGGTATATCCTGTTGCAAAAAACCAGTTTGTTCCACTGGCTTCATTTACAATTTCGATATGTTTAATTTACATCCCTTTATCAAAAAAGGGATGTGGTATAGACATACCCAGTGTTACGGAACTGGTCATAGGGAGATGGAACAATAAGCAGTAACTAGCTATGTTAAGGATACAACAAGCACAGGCAATTTGTGATATCATTGGTTAACAAAAGAATCAGAACACTTATTTGGGACCAATATACCACAGCAAACAGGCCCCCATGTGACTACCAGTATTATACACAGAGGATATACAGTCAGTAGTTTGACTGTCTGGACTGACCAAGTCACCTTAAGTATAGCAAACTCATATGCTAAAAAGAAAAAAGTAAATGTAGACAACGGATGTTACAGGATGACATGCAATGCTAGCCAATGTATCATATGTCAAATGACACTTTATGCTTCTTGGATTTATTCATCAGGAGTAGGAAGACAAAATTATAAGACAGTAACTCTTCAGAGAAAGATTTGGTATTAAAACAGGAATAATTCATGGTAACTGGATGACCTTGTTGTTGTCATCTTCAAAATTGTGTTTATGGATGTAAAAGCTCTTTGCTGGTCAGGCCTCGTGCGTATAGCCTCCCTAGCTAAAGGTCACCCCCCCTTGACAGAAAAACCCTATGCTATGACATGTAAAAATAGCCATAATTTGCAAGGCAAAAAGAGAAAACAGGAAAACCGCCTCACGCCTTTCCCCACATTCCGTCATGTATCGGATGGGATTTCCCCACCTATCACAAAAAAGAGCGCGAAAGCACTCTCTATAAATCAGTTCCCCCACCCGTACTAAATTGAGGGTTCTGGAACAAAGATTGTAAGGCAGAATATGAGCCAGGTCCAAGGACTGATCACCCGAAGACGCCCTCCCGCTCACCGAACCAAATGAATTCCCGGTAGAGCATAACGTATGCCGAACATGTTATTGTTGCTGTTGTGCTTTGTGTGTTTGTTAAATGTAAGTATTGTTATCTAAATTTATTTAGAGGTATTGTTAAGTAGTAGTGTTAACAGTCTTAGATAAATGATTAGCCTCATGAGTAACACTGGCATAAATATAACCATTGATAGTCCCTGGACCCTTGTTAACAACTATTGGGATTTAGAAAAAGCCCAGGGAATCCTTCTTTACTGTATTGCATTTTGCCTATTGTTCATGCTAATAGTTATTTGGCACCCACGTATGTAAGAAATTGATAAAATAATAAGTTACAACTGGAAGCATTTCAATAAAGGTTTAAAACGATATCCAGTTAAAGTTTGTCTATTTCTACACCTCCCTGAGACCCGCCACATTCTCAAACCGACCAACTTCTATTTTAGATAACAATGGAAAGACAAAGACAACAAGTAATGCTAGTTCAGCAAACAACTATTGATTTTCTTTGTTGTATATTTTGTATCTATGCCTCTAAGATGGTATTCCATTCTTGTGTGAGTTTTGGAATCCATTTAGAGACCAGATGCCACACTTCTGAATCAAATGTTGGGTATGGCACAAAAACTGTACATCAATGAAAAAAAAATCTGGTGTGCTTTCACTGGCAATGAAATTACACAAGGGCTATACTCTGATTAGAAGTGGTCAAACAATTTAAAACTTTGCAATTTTGATGTTTTCCATAAAAAAGATTTTTGTGAAAATTGTATCTCATGTTTTGAGCAGCTCTAATTTCAATGCATTTAATCACTTCAGTGCCAGATGGTGCTCCAGAAAGCCTAGGCAAAATTATTACCCAGCACTATCAAATATACTTGATGTTAGACTGCTTTAAATGGTGATACTGCTCACAGATCTGGCTGGTGTGAGTCATATACTTGTGGCCTCCAGGTTTGATTGCCGGAACACATTGCACTTAGAAATGCATCCACAAAACACTAAAGAAGTACCAACCAGTACAGAATGTTATCTGCCAGCCTGTTTGGCAAATAGAGGTCAACTTGGGTATATTCAGATCATTTCACTAGTTGCACACCAGCTATCACATAAAATTCAAATTCATAGTCCTAGTCATGATTACTGAAACATATAATGTGTCTGAGACCAATCAAAAACCAGCAATCCTTCCAGGCCACAACCTTCCAAGGCAGCTGCATTCCCTAAGATCAATGCAAAGCTCAATAGACAGGGTAAGAGTGAAAGACAGAGCCTTTTCCATAGTTGGCACATGACTTTTCCCAAAAAGCCAAGAGTGAGAACAAACCTGACCACATTTAGGACAAAATGGAAGGCACATCTTTTTTGATGTCGACTTCTTGCAATATTTCCGTGCACCCGCACTGACGTGCAGGTACTCAATACCCTCTAAAATCAGGCCACCTATTTAGGTACCACCTTTTACAATGGTAGACAAATATAAAAATTATGGACATGTAAACAAGTAGTGACCCAAACAGAGCTTTGACAAGTTCCTGTGTAGCCATAGAGTGAAGTAATCAGGATTGCTATTGCCATTAACGCTTCAGATCATTCAATCACACTTTCCAACTTTGTGCTAAAAATGATTTGGGAACTTTGATAAACTAAATGTAATACACAGTGTTTCTAATTTTAAAAAATAGGCTTTTCCTTTCAAGTATTTCCTCGTTTGAAATGATCCTGTTAACTCCCATTAACTCCACAGATGATTCAACTTATATTAGTAGGGATACCATAGGATCCTACCAAAACAGAAGCTGCCCTCATTTTGCATATTTAGAGGAATATTTCATTCTGAAAATGCTAATGCTTTCAGGATACCACTCCTACACAATTGGCAGGTTGTACTTTGTGTATTAAAATCTAAAAATGAGAAAAGTTTGCAGTTTTGTAAGGTTGCTTTCAAGCTGTTTCTAAAAAAATTAAATCAGTATATTAATTCAACCTTGAGTCCAACCCGTTGGTATCTGTAACATATGGTACAAACTTCAAGCTGTCCTTGGCAACTCTATAATCTCTATGTATAAAAAAGTTTTTCCTGATGGGCAACAGAATGACATCATCACGCTCTCACGCTCTCTCACTGCGAAAGCTGCCAGAGAGAGGGGGATTGGTGAGCATAGTTTTGTCGTCAGCTGGCCCTTTAACTGCCATGTTTAATTTAGTAGCGTTTTACCTTTATTTTAGTCAGCATTTCAGTAATTGTGCTTACCAAACACATATATATATATATGAAGCCAACAGCAAGTCCCAAACCACTCTTACTATTCTTTATTTGCATAAAGCTTTTTTACTTAACTAAATGTGAGCCACTGGGAAGAAATGGTATTTCCTTTAATTTAGTCTTCACAAATTATTACATTTCGGTGAATGGATTAGATTAGGTTTTATTGAACAGACCATCGTGCTGTCAATGTAATGAATGTTGGAATAGATCAAAAGGCTGTAAAGCAAAATGCATTATGCTCACAGCACTTGAACACCATATAATTAACATTTTCTTGTTCAACATTTTAAAAGCATATCTAGCACTACTACCATAGGGAGCTGTCAACATATCATTGATAAAATCTGGGGGAGGCATTTATAAGAGATGGGCCATAACTTCAAATTTTACATCTGGAGCCAAAGTTTATTAGGTTTGAGAAACAGAATTTTGATTTGATACTTTTCTTTCAATTAAAAGAAATAATTTTTCTACTAACTGGTATCCATCCTATATTCTGGGCTCCCCTTACACTAATGAAAAATAATAATCTAATATGGCAAGTGTGAGGATAGCCCATTCCATCCTAGATATAGATAATATCTCTCTACGCTCCGAACAATCACTCCCAGTGCCCTTGAACTGCTTCTTCCCCAAGCTCTTGGTAGAAAAGATGGGCTTTGCATTGTGTCTGAAAAGCTAACACATCCAGACTGTGATAGACACAGAGGGGAAACAAGTTCCATAATAAATGGCCTTTCATGTAGGTTGTCATGCTAGCAGCTCAATCCAGAGGCAGTTCTAGCTCATGTGTGTCTACTGTCTGCTACTGCATCAGTATGGCATGGGAGAGAGGCATTCACTAGTCATCTAGGGTTCCAAAGGTTGAAACTGACACCTACATTCATTGTCAGGCAATGCAGACCTGGGATACCAATGGAATGCGTCATTCAAACAGGCCACTGAATTCTGCATCAGCTTCCATTTCCATGTTGCCTCCAGCTGTAGCCCAGATGAAAACAGAATGAGAATTGTGTTGCAAAGTACTTGTCCCAAAGAAAAACTACTAGCGTCATCTAAAGCAGATGACAAAAGATCCAGGTAGCAGACCATAGCTAACAATTTTTGCCAAACTCCCTAATCTAGGATGCCAGTACTTCTCTTTCTTCTCATCTGGGCCACGTCCAGATGAGGCCCACTCTTTTACACTCCCTTGATCATGGGGTTGCTGTGGGCAGAGAAGTTGGGTGTTACTCCCCATGCCACCCCAGCTCCCAAGCCCACAATTTTGCAATGCAGGCACCAGTGTGCAAGAGCTGTACAGATAAACATTAGAAAAGAATGCATTTCCACACACTAAACATGTTAAGGTAATGCTGTGGCTTTGCATTACGATTTTACAAGTTTTATTGTGACTGGTTACTTAGGTTTAAGCAGATGCAATATTGCATTCAAAAGTAACTAAGGATTAACGACAAAACAATTAATCTCACTGTGATGTGTTGCCGATCTCATTGTGACGTGTTGCAGTGTCATATTAAGAAGGGGAGTTTTAATGATACCTGAAAGGCTGCTGAAGCCCTGCTTGAGTTAGCTGCCTGTCGAGGATAATCAGGTCAGAATGTTGGATGATCATTAGACAAGCTATTTGCTAAGTATTAAACTGGGAGGCCTTATTTAAACACACATACACTTACCTACCTCTTGGAAGCTCATCAGGGAAAATGGTGGAGAATAATTAAAGCTGGAATCTATGCTTGGTGGGTGGGGTATATCTGTAGAGATCTCAGAGCTGAATATAGATAGAGCCTCAGACGGAAAAATCCAATCGAACCCCATTGACTCCAATTAAGAAGCTATTAACTTTGTGTTTTGGATAAGGTTTTTAGGGAAAGACTTATTCATAATGCTTTGGCCCTGCTCACTATCTTATCTTTGATATAGTTTGACAGAATTCATTTATTAATCATTTCGATGGATAATATCAGTTATTTTATTGATTTAAATTCATAGTTGCAGAAAATTAGGGAGATCTCAGAAAACAGCAAGATGTCAGATATTTACTGACCACAGACAATAACCTTCAGAAAATTAAAGCTTTATAAGCTGTCAAAATGTGAACACTGTCAGAATATCTAAAATAAATATACTTAAATCAAACTTGAGAAGTTCTCAAGCAATTGTTTTCTTTCTTGACTTGTGTAAATTACAACATTATTGCTTGAAATATTTTTTGGTCTGTGTGAATATAGTGAAATTGATATTTACCAATAAAAAACTAATCTTGCTAAGTCTAGATATAGTACAAATAAGAGATAATGAAGGCAATTCTATTTATGATATCCTCGCACATATTAAATTACTAAAGGAACCCTGTTATAATCAAATGATGGTAAATCATGATGAAAGGATGCCAAGAAGTAGGGAAGCAAACATTTGAAATCAAGTCCAAAGAAAAACACCCATTCAAATGAGAAAGATTATATCCAAGTCAACACAGGGAGTTTTGCTTTGCTACTTAGAATCTAAACAATTATGGGTTTTGTAGAGCCCAAACATGCTAGGCTCTTCACAGAATAAGTAATAATAACATTAATATTATTTCTCATTTAATGTGATGACTAAATAATACAAGCAAGGAAATTTAGAGAAAAGGGACGTCAGCCTCTCTCATCTTTGACACAACTCATATGGGGTCTGATCCATAGCCCACTGAAGTCCATGGAAAGGCTTCCTTTGACTTAAATGGCTTTTCAATCTGGCCCATAGGATCATATTTGGTACATCTCACTGCTGTGAGATCTTTTCATAAAAGACTTCATCTGCTGCTATTGGTCTTGCAGCCTTAGTTGATTTTTTCTCTTATTTGTATGGGTTTCAGCTAGAACCATAATATATTCCTGTAAGTTTGTTTGTGCACATACTTAGTTATATATGGCTTGCATTTAATTTGGATATCTGATATTTTTAAAGTCATTGCAATTACTTTGTGAACATCCATCACGAAGGTTATCAGTGGATTTTAAAATAAGATTAATTACTGTAGTGAGAACATAAAAGGAGACATAAGGTCATTCTAATTTTAGTTCCAGAAGCCATTCATAGATTTGCAGCAATCTCAAGTGCCACTTAAGTTGTTAATTTACAGAAATATCAACTTTTGCCCCACTCAGCATTACATGTGCTTGAAATTTTTCTTAAAGGTGGCATCTGCCCATTGCATATTAAGTTAATTCACAGACAAGTCATCTCTTTGTTTCCTTTAACAGAGTGCCTTCCACACTTTGATATGCTTATAGATCCATTTAAGAGGTGAAGCTCTAGAGAAAAAAGGTAAACTGTAAAACCTGGATTTTATTTGTGGGTTAAAGCAAATAAAAGTTGGCGTAAATACCATATAGAAATTAAAAAACAAATTATCCAATGGAATGTATTTGTGGTACGTTCAGTTTGATTTTGCTGGCTCAGTGGTGATCTGATTTCAATATTAGTATTGCCGTTTTGATAATAAAATACTTTCCAAATAATTTATGTCTGACCTTAGTTTTGCATCACACATCTAAAGCACACAACACAAAAGAAACTAGATCAGACTTAAAATTAAAACTATATTGATGAAGTGATCCAACTTTTTAATTGAACCTGTTTTCCGTTATACATTTTGTTGCTCCAGACTGATTAAGAGATAATTGCATTTGATGTAGATCTTATAGCTTAAACAAAAAATGATGAGGCTGCAGGTTGAATTGTTGATTGATTTGTGCAATATTTATTGCAAAGTTCTCCATATTAAACAGAGTATTCCACTAAAATATTCCCTATTCCATGGTTTTAAGGCTATCATTCCAATATTTGCAGATGCAACATTCACACAATTAGTCCTATATTCACAAGTGATTTGTCAATGTCTTCAAATTTCATTAAATGGCCATTGATTGAGTTTCCACATGTTTATCACTAATGCATTGAGGATCTGATCTAAAGTGCATTGAAGTCAATAGGCATCTATTGACATTAATTTCAATGGATCTTGGATTAGGCCCTTGATAATAGCTATCTAAGCAAGAACTGAAAAGTGGATTTACTTCAGCCTGTTGGGGTATATCTAATGAGCAAAACACCCTGAGAAGCTCTGCCACAGGTCTACGCCTACACTGAAATAACATCCATGGCTGAGCAGTGTCAGCTGACTGGGACTTGCGGGGCTTGAGCTTCAGGCTGTGCAAAATAGCAATCTCACCTGCCCTGCCAGGTTTCAGATCTCAGGCTCCAATCTTAGTCCAGGTCAAATGATCCTGGTTCATGCTGTGAGGCTATAACCAGTCGTAAAGACATTTGGGCTCAGGCTGGAGTCCTGGTTCCAAGATCCCCTACTTTCTCCCTTCCCCTGCCAGTTGCTGGGATTGTAAGCTAGACTGCTGTCTTTAGTTCCAAAGCATAGACTGGACTCAGTTGACCGGGCTCTGAGTCTACTGCAGGAGGAAGGATGGCTGTGTAGATATATCCCAGTCTCTAGAATCCCTTAATCTCCTGTATCACGTTTTGCCTGCTCTGAAAGTTAGGGTGAAACCATGACCCCACTGAAGGCAATGGGAGTTTTGTCAATGGGAAAGGTAGTCAGCCCTGGTCTACACTACAAAAGGTATCTGCCTTATGCTGATTGAAACATCTACACCAGAGGTTTTCAAATTTAGTGGATTAGATTGTTTTATTGAGCTATAAATCCAGTATCCTTTGTTCAATCCATGAATGTTAGTGGCCAGAGCATTATGAATGTAAATTCCCAGGTTCATATTTTGAAGCTCTGTAGATTTCCTTTGTGAATAGCATTTGCCCATAGATGAAATAACATTTGTGTCTTGTTTTTCTGTGTGAGTTCATTCAAGGGCATAGAAATTGTCTCATTTCATTCACATAGCTGTTACCAGATCATTAGGTGTATTGGAAAAGGTGTACCACATGTTGTGATAAACATAGGGATGTTAAATTTAGTTTAACCAACTAATCAGCTAGTCGATGGATTTTCCATTGACGAGTCAATCGGTCGATAAGCAGGGGAGCCACACAGGGTTAGCTCCCAGCCCAGGAGCTAACCCCGCTGCGGCTCTGCCTTTTAAATGTATTAAGAGCCTGTTGGCTCTTAATACATTTAAAAGGCTGGTGCGCAGCAGGGGGGACCGGCACGAACTGGGAATCAGATGTTCTGGCTTGTGCCGGGTCCTTCCCTCCCCCTGCTGCACTTCTGATTTTTAAATGTATTAAGAGCCAGCAGGCTCTTAATATATTTAAAAAGCAGAGGTGCAGAGTCTGGGACTGGGTGCTAGCTGGGAATCAGCTGATTTCCAGCTTGTGCTTTGTCCCTGCTACCCACTTTTAAGCCAGCTCCCCCCAGCACCGGCTCCTGCTCCCCCGCTTGCTTCCTCAGATAGTGGCAGCAAGGGGGGTGGAAGCAACTCATTGAGGGGCTAGTTGACTATCTGATAAGCTTTTGCCTATCAGATAGTCTACTAGTTGCTTACATCCCTAGATAAGCACTTTTATTACCCATGTTGTAGGATATATTGATCACTGTCACAACAGAAATACATCTACAGATTTTGCATCTATTATGGCAGAGTCAAGTGCTGCTTTGAGTTGATGCATGGTAGTCAGTGGAGAGCTTGCTTATGATGACCTTGGTGAGGTTGAAGGGTGGAATATCTGGAAAAGTCTTGCAAATTAGATCTCTGACAGTCAAATAAAAGAGATTTGAAGTTTCTAGAACAAACTGGAGTGAGGTTTTAAAGATAAATTTTCATAACCAGAACATAAAAGGACATATGCAAGGAACTATTTTCAGAGTTCCATATATCTTAGAAACATTTTGCCCAGTACACTTCAGATT
This sequence comes from Rafetus swinhoei, assembly GCA_019425775.1. NCBI lineage: Eukaryota > Metazoa > Chordata > Testudines > Trionychidae > Rafetus > Rafetus swinhoei. The sequence continues at coordinate 42,975,293 of CM033432.1, read as the reverse complement.
CTACTAAAATGCTCATCTGTGCTCTCCTAGTCAACTCTGCGTTTGTGCTGCACCAAAAATGTAATCAGCCCAAAAGCCCATGTACTATCCCTGAGGATCCTACAGTTGCACAGAGTCAAAGTAGGGATTCTTAGATGACTCTCCTCCTACCTGTAGCACTGGAGCACATTTGGGAAGAGAGATGGTATAACTAAGGCATCCCTCAACCATACTAATCCTTTAGGTTACTCTCTCTTGTAACCAACCCTCTCTTGTGTCCTTCATAAAACAGCAGTTAGATCAGTGTTGGGGGGAAAGGTGTGCAAAAGGAAATCCAGCAGCTTCCCACTCTCACCCACTTGTAAGAAGTGCATATTCAAGATTTTAATCAAATAGTACTTTGTTGTGTGGAAGAGGCAGAATGGATGAAGGGGAAAACCAGACTCATATCGAAAAGCTAGTTACATGTTTATTTATGGAGTTGCTTTTGAGGCACAATGGCACCTATTTTGACAACAATTTTTCAAGCAAAAGGTTTAAAAAGGGACAACATACCTCGAAAAACATAATAATATGCAAGTATATTAGGAACAATGTTAAGAATAATTAAAAAGGGATAGAGAATATCTTAGTTCCCTTATATAAATCCATGGTACACCCACATCTTGAATACTGTGTACAGATGTAGTCTCCTCATCTCAAAAAAGATATACTGGCATTAGAAAAGGTTCAGAGAAGGGCAACTAAAATGATTAGGGGTTTGGAACGGGTCCCACATGGGGAGAGATTAAAGAGACTAGAACTTTTCAGCTTGGAAAAGAGGAGACTAAGGGGGGATATGATAGAGGTATATAAAATCATGAGTGGTGTAGAGAAAGTGAATAAGCAAAAGTTATTTACTTGTTCCCATAATATAAGAACTAGAGGCCACCAAATGAAATTAATGGGCATCAGGTTTAAAACAAATAAAAGGAAGTTCTTCACACAGCACACAGTGAACCTGTGGAACTCCTTGCCTGAGGAGGTTGTAAAGGCTAGGACTATAACAGGGTTTAAAAGAGAACTAGATAAATTCATGGAGGTTAAGTCCATTAATGGCTATTAGCCAGGATGGGTAAGGAATGGTGTCCCTAGCCTCTGTTTGTCAGAGGGTGGAGATGGATGGCAGGACAGAGATCACTTGATCATTACCTGTTCGTGTCACTCCCTCTGGGGCACCTGGCATTGGCCACTGTCAGCAGACAGGATACTGGGTTGGATGAACCTTTGGTATGACCCAGTATGGCCATTCTTACGTTCTTATATCATGCATGATTTATGTTGACAATTATTCAGATCTTCAGTGAGGGCAATCAGCAACTGGAACAGTCTACACCAGACTGGTACATTCTCCATCACTAGCCATTTTTAATGCGAGACTGGATATTCTGGTTCAAACGGGAATTTTAGGCAAGGCCTATGGCCTGTGTTATGAAAACGTCGGACTGTATTTCAGTGATCCTTCCCTAGTTAGGGCAACTAACAAAGCTTCCATTCAGATTATTCAGCCATTGGTTTCAATAGAGCTATGAAAGTTTATACTAACCAGGAATCTGACCTAATATTTGAAAGAATGTTCTTTCCATAAATGTCAGCTGCAGGGGGAGGAGGGAGTGAAATTAACAGGGCTCATTTAAATGCTCAGTAGATTTTCATTGGAAAAAATGTCAATCCAGTGAAACCAGAACTGTTTTCAAAACAAGATTAGGTTTGACAAACATCTTCACTCAAAAATGGTTTATATTGTCTATTTATTTATTACATTTTAAAATAAATTCCAGTTTTCTGATCCAAAATGATTTGTTTTGAAATTTAAGCTATTACACTGAAAAATATTAGAAAAAGAAAAATAGGTCAATATAGAAACTAAATGCTTCAAATGTAAACCAAAATCATTTATTGTGGGATCAAATATTTTAGATATTGATTTGAGTCCTAATTCAAAATGGATTTGAACTCTCAAAAATATTCATGAGATGGGAAAACTGTTTCCCACTAATTAACAATATTTGACAAAATGGTTTTTATCTCCTCCTTATTCAATTATTCCCAAGGTATTAGTCTCCTGCTTTGCTACAGATAAGGCTCATTTGCCACTTAAGCAGTGTATTACATGTTTAAGTTACTTATGTCAGTCAATAATCACAGCTGACTTCAAAATGTGCACTCATTTGTGCAGAGTAAAAATACATGGAAATGAGTAGTCGTCGGTCGGTGCACCCACACAAAAGATACAAAAAAATCTTCAGCAGAGGTAATTTCAGAATGGACACACACACACACAAAAGAATTAAAACTAAACAAGAAGAATAAACCTGAGATATTCTTCAGGCTGAGATTATGTATATAGTATTGAGCCTCAATTATTGAATAATATACTTTCCCTCTTTCATGTTTCATTTCATTGCACACATGTAAAAATAAAGAGACTGGTTCTTAATTTGTCCCCCAGTACATATCAGTCTTTAATTACATCACATTTTTCACAGGGCCCCTTACACGTTCATAAGATAGGTTGGACTCACAGGGGGATGGGACTAAAGATGTATGGGTAACCATAAATCTAACATTTTTTAACGCTTGAGCATTTCCCTTTGAAACCTTAATCAGGTTCTTTTATATTTTTTAATTGAATAAATTAACACAAACACCAGTCTCAGTAGGGATAGCATGGAATACTCAACAATTCTATCCCACGCTGAGGACACCCTTTAGACCAGTGGTCTCCAACCTTTTTAACCACAAGATCACTTTTTCAATTTAAGTGCAATGTAAGATCTACCTGAAACCCAAATGCCCTTGCCTGGCTTCCTTCCCCTACTTCTCTGAGGCCCTGCTCCTGCTCCATCCCTTCTCCGAGGCCTCACCCTGCTCATTCCATCCTCCTTCCTCTCCAAATCTCATTCACTATCACCAGGCTGGGATAGGGGGTTGGGTGCAGGCTCCTGGCCTTGGACCAAGGGGTTTGGGGTGTGGAGGGGATGCCCTGAAGGTAGGGAGGTGGAGTGGGATCTCCCATGAACTCAGGGATAGGGCATCAGCCTCTGGAACACTCAGGCAGAGACTGGGCAGCCAACACCGGCTCCCCCAGGGATGGACCTGACTCCCGCATTAGGAAAGCAGGATAAGGGACTCTCTGAAGATAAGGAGGTGGGATGGGATCTGGAGTTGCATAGGCAATGAGGTATTTGTATGAGGATGGCAGGGTGGTGGGATCAAGTCCTGTCCTCCCCCCCACCCACCTCAGGCAGTCCAAGTCCTGCCTCCACCCATGCCAGGAGTGACCAGACAGCCAACACAGGATAAGGGACCCCCTGAAGGTAGGGAGATGGGGTGGGTTGCTTAGGGGACAGAGAATTTGTTGGGGGAGCTCAGGGTTGGGGGCTGGAGCCCCGCTCCCACAGGAACAGCCAACACAGGCTACCCCAAGGATGGAGCTGGCTCCTTCATTAGGAAGGCAGGATAAAGGAACCACTGAAAGCATGAGTCCTGGAGTGGCTTAGGGGATAGAGCATGTGCCTCAGGAGTGCAAGGTGGTGGATTCAAGTCCCACCCACCCTGAGAGCAGCTTGATAGCCAACACAGACCACCCCAGCAATGGAGCTAGCCCTGCACTAAGAAGGCAGGATCAGGGACCCACTGAAGGCAGAAAAATGAAGTGGGATTTCCAGTGAACTCAGGAAGAGGGCATGTTTTTGCCTGGAGAACAGAGGATGGTGGGCTAAATCCTCCACCCACCCAGGCAGCAGCTGGACAGCTGCCCGAGAGTTAGACCCAGCTCCCACAGTAGGTAAGCAGGATAAGGGACCCTCTAGAGGTAGGGTGGGCTCTGGAGGGGATGGAGCACAGGGTTGGGGGCTTGAGTCCCACCCACCCTTAGAGTAGCAGCCAGACAGCTGCCTCAGGGATGGAGCAGCAGAACTAAAGCAGGCTTGCCCTAACCCTGGCCCTGGGCCCTGCACCACTTCTGAGAGCAACAGGCATGTACAACAGTGGCTCTGTGTGCTGCCCCTCATCTACTGGCCACGGTTCTCCATTATTGATCACTGGGAGCTGCAGGAGTGGTGGCTGCAGGCAAGGACAGCATGTGAAGACCCCCTGCTCTGACTTTCTCAGGGGCTGCAGGTTCAGGGACATGCCAGCCAGCCACCTTCAGGAGCACAATTACCACAGAGATAATTAGCCTAGAGTAGGGTTGTCAAACAATCAATTGCGTGCGCTGCCCCTTTGAAACACTGCAGCGGCATTTCTAAGGGGCAGCGCAGCATTAATGCCTGCCATTAACACATTACAAAATTAACACATTACTCCTTCCCTGTGTTAATGGTAATGCACATCAATTGACAGCCCTAATCCCTATAGATCATGAAAACACAGCAGAACTGTGCCAATGTCTGGAATAATTCAATAAATCAATAAATTCTTCTATATAATCAATATATTTGTGTCGTATTCAAAACAGTCCTTTTTTAGTTCAGCCCCAGCCGTGGGCAGCACAGGGCCAGAGGGGGGTAGACTCTGCCATGGGCAGTGCAGAGTTCGGGGGGGCTCAGCCCCCAACTGCAGGTGGCACAGGACTCAGGGGTGGGAGTCAGCCCCCAAGCTCAGGGGACGGGTCAGCCCCTAGGCTGGGGAGGGAGGTAGGCCCCACCATGGGCAATGCAGAGTTTGGGAGGGGAGACTCAGATGTGGGGGGAGGGTCAGTCCCAGTGCCAGGAGGCAAAGAGAGGGTAGCTCGGGTGAGCCCTGCTGGGGGCGGGGGTGGGCGGGGGGAAGGACGGCTTGGGCAAACTCTCTGGCTGTTTTATTTTAAAAAATATGGTCACCTGGGACGGGAGAGGGGCGGGTGTCAGGGTCTTTACTTCTTGTTTACTTCTCCCTTGGAGCTGGGATGTGTCCAGGGTTTTTTTCCCTTTCTGGCTGCTTCTTTTTTCTGTTTGCCCTCTGGTGGTGGTTTGCATTACTGCAGCTCACCAAAGAGGGTCTCCGGAGCAGCTCATGCTGGTTTGCCGCCCTTTGTGATTAATGTGAGTTCATTTTTTTAACGCGTTAATTCTGCCCTGTGTTAATCACAGGCATTAATGCCCATTAATTGACAGCCCTACTTTAGACATGAAAGGTTAGGCATTTTAGAACTCAAAGAATTAAATGTAAGTGTCAGAGAGAAATGAAAGTCATGAAATGCACAGACCAGTCACAAACCAAAACTAACCCACTGTGCAAGCAGTAAAAGTAATAACAACCCCCCATGTACGTGTTAGGTCAGGAGATGAGAGTGAAGGACAGTGTGTGTTTGTGACCATGACAAAGACACACACTGTGTGTGAAAGTTACAGATATTTGCATTGCCAAGCTCCCTCCATCCCCTTCTCTCTGTGTGGAGACAGGCTACAAGAGTTGGGGGAGGAGAGACACCCGGACTCCAGCACCTCCCTTCTTCTCCCTCCCATGCCCTGCACAGCAAGCAGGAAGCTCTCAAGGGGCATCTCAAATGCAGAGGTCAGGAGCAGCATGACAGTGGGGGGAGGGGCAACTGAAGTGCCAGCCCTTGATAGCATTCCGGCCAAACCATTCAGGATCACCTGTCAGAGGCTCCAAGATCTACTGGTAGATCCCGATCTACTGGTTGGTGACCACTGCTTTAGACCTACTTTTTGTTTCTCTTAACCAGTTTTTTATTCTTTTGCTTACCACTGACTTTCGGTTTTACCTTAGGCTAGTCACTTAAACTCGATCTGTAAAACTGGCATAGTAATTCTTACCTGCCATTGTAAGGCACAGATATCTATGGATGAAAATTGCAGTATGACAGCTAAATATTGTTATTGATATTGAAGTACAGGATCTATCCTCAGGTGCTGCACTGAGATTAGAACTTTGCAGGGTGGGGTATTTCTTATCTTTGTTTCAATGTGTGTAAGAAATGTGAAGGGTATCCCAAAAGTGAAGTTGCTAAGGGCAAAAGATATTAACAAGTCAGCAAACCAGGTGCCCTGAAGAAGTAACCAAGCTGAAGTTGCTTATTTTGATTTGCTGTTCTGTCACGGTCTAAAAAAATGGGCACTTTCTTCCTGGGATCATAAACTTAATACTACACCAGCTAGCTGTGCTGCTATTGCCTGAATGCTTTGGGGAGGCTTCATTTGTCATGGCAAAGAAGCACATCAGTGCACTCAGATGGTATGTTCATTTGAGCCATTCTGGGGTGTGGAGAGTGATATTATTCAGTCACGCTGTATCTTTTTGGTATGCTGTTTAGTGTTTTTACCAGGTTCTATAGTGGAAGGGAAAAGATTTGGTTTAAGTGTATGGAACTGCAAATTGAGTGTGGTGCATTGTAGTTCACCTATATGCATTTCATATTCATTTAATCATCCTTGCCAGTGTAAACTAATTGGTGACTAATTTATTTTAGACAGTTTGTTTTCAGGTAAGAGTCTATTTGTATAGAATCAGAAGGCCATAGAACCCTCTCTGCTACTATGCACAAGGGAATCGACAATAAATCCTCCTGGCCCCAATGGAAAGGTGGATACACCATTTCTCCCACCACTGTGAGGCTCCTTGCTGCCCACAGAAACCCCTCTACAGAATAATCTTTGTGAGGAGCTGGAGATGGGAGAAGATAACTCATGGCTCTACAATACTATCTCATGCTGTGCCCCTTAATAGCGGATGGGAATTCCTGCCAAGTGTTACTTGAAGCAACATTAACTCCGGCAGTCTCCTCAGTGGCTCCTGCTTAGCAACTGCAGTGGGAATCAGCCAATGGGACAATGGCTTCTGCACCAGGCTGCCAAAAATTAGTGAAGCCATACAAATTTGCTGTGGCTTTCTACAAAGCCATGGAGATGCCTAACATTGACTCTTGAAGACCTCTTACAGTTATCATTTGAAACACTTGCAGAGGCAGCATTCTCATCTTGAAATGGTGGTGACAGGGAGAAAAATCAAGGTGGGGAACCAGGAGTATGTTGGTCTGTGTGCAAATTAAAAGTCATTTCTTGAGCTAAGCTAGAACTATTACATTGTAAGACCGAGCATGGCTGAGCAAACAGAAAATAGCAAAGACTGCTGAAACATGAAAGGAGACAAGCACACAGAAGTGTATATGTAAAAGGTGTAATCTGTAAGCAATACGGTATTAGTGGGAAACTCTAATAATCTCTCAACATTTGGGAACTTGCTTGTTTGCTGTATTTTAATCCCCCCTGGAATTTGTACAAAGTGTTCTCAGGAATACTTGTCAATGCTGCTTTCCATTTTCTAATCTGGTTGCCTTCAGGGGTACAGCAGTCAGAAGCAATAATTGTTCCAGAAAATAAATCCTCCTAAAGCAATAAATAGTAGGTGTTAAAATCTATCTCAAAGATTTGTCCCAGGGTCCATAATTGTGTGTGCAGAAGTGTATGCTTTCTGCATTTCGATCCTTGTACATGAATTCTCAGATAGAAGTAAGGCTGGAGTGGATGCAAATTTTTGATGCAAGGCACACCATGAATTTGTGGGTGGTCAAGGGCCACACTCTTTTATGATATTAATGGAGGAGGTGTGGGGTCTGGAATGGAGGTTGGGTGCAGAAGGGAGTTCAGGATAGGGAATTGGGGTGCACGAGAGAGTGTGGGGTCTGAGAGGGTGTTTGGATGAAGAAGGGGCTTGTGACATGAGGCCACAGATTGGGGTGCAGAGTCGGGGGGGGGGGAGAATAGGTGCAGGAGAGGATTCTGACCGGGGGTGGGGGAGAAGGATGTAGCAAGTGGTGCAGTTTGGAAGGGAATAGTGACCAGGGGCAGGTGTTTGTGAAGGTGCAGAGGATTTGGATTGTGACCTGAGGGCACAGGAGGGGGTAGTGATCTGCGCCAGGGTCCAGGAGGGGTCCAGAGGGTTTGGATCGCGACATTGGCCAAGAGTTGGGGAAAGGAGGGGCAGAGGTGCCATGTGCATGACTGGGAGGTGTAGTAGATGGCTTCTAGCCAGCCCAGTAGGACCCTAATTTAGGCTCCCTGCCTGCTGTGGCCCCTGCACACCACTCACTTTTGGGCTAAGTGTGTCTCTGTAAACTGTGCACCATGTGGGGGGCTCCATGCACTGCCTGTGCCACAGGCACAGCCCAGGCAGCTCCCATTGAACTATTTCTGGTCAATGCAAGCTGTGAAGATTATGCTGGGAATTGGGGCAGCACAAGGAGCCCCTCCTGCCAGGGCACAGAGAGGCATGTCGCCCCAGCAGCTGGCTGCTTTGAGTGGCATGCAGGGGCCGGAGGGTCCCACTCGGTCACAGGACATTGGCAGCCCACAGTATCACGGTGAGCTGGATCCAGCCCAGAGGCCGTATTTTGCCTGCTCCTGACATAGGGCATAAGTCTAATTTCAATGGAGTCAGTCAAGTTAAGCTCTACCTAAAAAGAAACAGCTTAGTCTCTGGACCTGTAAACCCATCTGCCGAGGTACACAGGGTAACTGTGAGGGTGTCAAGGTCCATCTATGTTGATCAGCTGCAGGATCAGGAGGTTAACCTATGAAGGATCCATTGCTATGGTCCTTTCTCAATCATCCCATTGAGTTTAATGCTTGTTTTGCTTGAGTAAAAATGGCAGAATGAGATCCACAGTACTTAGGTGGTCTACACTGATTAAAACACAAAAGTTCTATTCCCTTTGTCAAACATCCTTCAACAGAACTTTTTTTGTTCTACATAGTTTAGCACTGAAGACTATGGGAATGTTCTTTAAAGCTGTGTAAAGTCACTTTCCACTTTACTGCACATAACTGTTCCTTTCCCCCTCTAACCTACTGCCTTTTCCTTTGTCCTACCAATCGATTGAGGATCACCCACTGGAAATCTGTTTTTGCTACTTCCTTGTTAGCATGCTATCTACTTGTATTCCATTTACTTGGGACTTTATTATGGTGGAATATCTGGGAATAAGAAAGCTACTGTAACGTCAGACAAAGACACCTATATCTATTCAAGTTGCTAAGTCTTTTATCTAGCAATGAAATCAGAAGTCACTGTAGAACTTCCATTAAGAATTTGTGTCAGGAATAGAGGGAGATTAGTCCCTTAGCAAATTCTAACTCAGGTCATGTCCTAGTGTGTTAAATACTTCTATAGTTCTTAGTAGAAGAGGATCAGAAGCATTGCTGACCTCAGAGAAACAACACACCAGTTTAATGTCTCACCTACATTAGCAAGTATACTTATTCCTAGTTACTGATTTAGAAACTGGGTCAGAGACTTGACAATGCTTTCATTGCCCAGTTCAATTTGCAGGCCTTCTGTAGAAGAATGTCATTCTGAATTTAGACTATAGAATTATCAATTTGTTATAGGAAGCCTGCATTTCTGTAGCTGGCAGCATTAGAGCGGAACAATTCCAATGCCTTTCTTTCAGAAGAGTGATTACGAATTAATAAGCCAAAAACCAAAATGGTAAATGTGTGAAAAGTACCCAAGAAACCATAAATGGACAAAAATTAAATCAGTGCAAATTAAATGCTGACAAATATCAGCTCAAGAGATATAGTGCTCGGCACTGCAAATCTGGCCCTCACCCCAATAGACAGCTCTGATTATGCAGGACATTTATCTAACTCTCTGTGATAAAACTGTTCTCACTACAGGGCACCAGCAACCTAACTTCTCTCTTCCTGGCTAAAAGTGACTCAGGAGGATTTAGATCTTTGATGCTGAATTCTCCAGCAACCTTCAGAGTCACCAATTAGATGCTGACATAGATTGACAGGGGGAAGTTTAAAAATAAAACTGCTTGAGATAGACAGATGGTTGTCATACTGAGTCATATTCATGCCCGATGTAACTACACTGATATCAATGGTGTTACACCAGAGATGAATTTGCCTCCCAGTGCTAAGGAATTGTAGAATGGCACTTTAAGAATCAAATTCTACTGTCATTTTCTTTTTAAGTGGAAGTGCCATCAGTGTAACAGAACAGAATTTGTCCCTGAACCTAAACAAGCTACAGCTATTTCCCAACCGCTGAAATAGTAACCAATAGATCTAAAACCATGTTTTAAAATACTAGAGACATGCACTTCTACCCCAGTCAAATGAAAATTGCCCAATAAACTCACAATGTAAATTCTTCAATTGCTTCAGGAAAAGGGAGGCAAGAAGCAATGCCTTTGCAAACCTGAAATAAATTCAAGAAGAAAGAGTCATGAGCAAAAGAGGCAACCATTGAGAAACTATCCTCATTCTGAACTTTGCATTTAAAACAAAACAAAAAACTTAAAACCTGCCACCAGATTCCCAATATATCCAGTGAACAAGAAAGTAGAATTATTCCCAGAGTGTCTCTCCACTTAATTACAATTACATCAGTTTTAGATGTAAAACAGAGTGAAGAAACAAGTACTGTCACTCAACTCAAGCCCCGCCCACATTCTCAGGATAGTTGTTTCATTCACACACACAAAAAAACCCCTCTCCCCTCAACCCTGCTTCTAAAAATGCCATTTTGTCAAAATAAACATTTCACTGAAATATCAATTTTGACCAAAGCTCTGTCAAGGTTAACAGAGCGACTAGTCTCTAGGCTGACTCAGGCAAAGCAAGGACTTGAAGCTGTGTAGCCCATGTTCCAGGCACATGTGCTGGCTACTCTGGGCATTTTTGTCTTGCACAAGAATTTTTATAAGGTCCGCAATACATCAAACACAAATTTTAAAGGCTTGAAATTTTTTCACAGAAGAGAATTGTTTTTCCTCTTTGCAATAGATTCTGCTAAAGTGATCAGTAGTAGTTAACTTACATTGTTAATTTAGCTGTCATTAGACTTGAGAATCATAATCAGCTGGAAGGTATTCACTAGAGCTATGGCATCAGTCTAAGGCCTTGTCTACACTGGCACATTTTGTTGCCAAAAAACCTGTGTGTGTCCACATTAAAACATGACAAATGTCACAACATACGGCCATTTTTGGTGACAAAAAGCTTCCAACAGTGAGAGAAGCTTTTGTCTCTGTGCTGTTGACAGTTATGCAGTCTGTACCAGGTAGGGTTTTTGTCGAGTTTGTTGGACTCCAGCGTGTACCCCACAATTCCCTGTTTAGCCTCTCTGGATAGCAGCTTGAACTCGGCTGCTCTTCAGCCATGTGCTGTTTACAGGAATGCAGGTGCTCCTCTCCCAAACCCTGGGAACTTTACAGCCATTTCCTGTGTCTTTGGCACATTGTGTGGTAATCCTCAAGGCATCTTCTCAAGGAAAGAGGGGTGCTGGCTATAAATCCAAATGCTTTCCTGCTTGGAGCAATGCAGAGCTTTTGGATTTAATCAGTGTGTGGGGTGAAGAATTGGTACAATTAGAATTGCAAGTGACCCTAGGAACTGGGGTACAGAACCCTGTATGAGAAGGGTATGAGTGAGACACCCTGCAATGTAGAGCTAAGATGAAGGAACTCCAGCCAGGGCTACCAGAAGGCAAAGTAGGCAAACATCCAGTCACCCAAAACATGCTGGTTTTATAAAGAACTGGACAGAATCCTCGGCTGTGACCCCATGACCAGACCCTGGGACAGAGAAAAGAGCTAGAAGTACTTGTTCTAGATACACAGACACAAGCTGATGAAGAGACTGAAGTGGTCCAGGAGCTGAGGGTCAATCCGGTGACAACCTGTGCTTCCAGCAGCGAGGCATTATACTCAAGTAACAATGTGTGTGATGATGCTCAGCAACTCATCGTAGAAGGAACACCATGAGTTGAAGTAACAGAAGGGTATGTTGCTGTGCAGGTGAACGGGGTTGGGATTTGAGTCAGTGGCAGCCATGCAGGGTGGGATGAAGGTGGTGCCCTGGTGAGTAGTTGCTGTGCAGATGCCTGGTTGGGTCCTAGAATACTCAAAGAGCTTACTGAGGAGATCTGAGCCATCAGTAGTATCTTTGAAAAGTCATGGAAGACAGGAGAGATTCCAGAAGACTGGAAAAGAGCCAATAGAGTGCCCATTTCTAACAAGGGAAACAAGGACAAACCAGAGAATTAGAAACCAGTCAGCTTAACTTCTGCACCAGGAAAGATAATGGAGCAAATATTAAAGGAACTCATTCCTGCAGCTCCCCTCGGCTGGAAACACCAAACCGGAGTCAATGGGAGCCATGAGGAGCCTCTAGATAAACAAAGCAGGCTACATGTTAGCAGCTTTCTCAAAGTGCACCCATGGCCTTAGCACACACAAGATGCCACAGTGAATATGTTGACTTCAGGTATGCTATTTGTGTAGCTGGAGTAGATCAGTTGTGCAGGTAAGCATAGAAAAGGCCTCAGAGAGGTCATGATAACAGCTTTCAAGTACCAAAAAGGTCATTATGAGGAGGAGGGAGAAAAATTGTTCTCTGTAACTTCTGATGATAGGACAAAAGACTTAAGGGACATTTAGGTTAGACATTAGGGCGGGGAAACAAAACCCTTCCTATCATTCAAGTAGCCACCGATGGCCATGTTTGATTTTAACTGTCACCTGCCCAAATCATTCTCTGGCTTGCTGCAACTCAGACTTTCCCACAAAGGTCACTATTTTCTTTCTATAGCTCTCATTTAATTATAACAACATCTGTCAGAGTAACACAAAAATACATCATTGACCACAACAGGGAGTTATGAAACAAATTCAACAAAGACACATCATACCATAAAAAAGGAAAATAAAAATGTGATTTCCTGGATTTGCACTTGAAATATTATTCTCCATCTGGGATAGATAAATATGCAGGACATCCATCTTATTCTCAGGGATCCAGCTTTTCTAATTTTATAGATATCTCAGCTTGATTGCTCATTAAAGTATAACATAACAACCAAGCCTCACCACATTAACATCTGGTCTCTTGTCTTTCCTACTAAATTGTTACAAAGACTTATAGTTTCACTGGCTAAACATTTTTCCAACACCTAATACACTTAGGCTACGTCTACACTGTAGGCTTTTTGTGCAAGAACTGTTTTGCACAAGAGTTCTTGTGCAAAAGGTCTTGAGCAAGAGTGTGTCCACACTGCCATGTGCTTTTGCGCAAGAGATGTGCTTTTGTGCAAGAGCATCCATGGTAGTATGGATGTTCTCTTGCGCAAGAAAGCTCTGATGGCCATTTTAGCCATAGGGGTTTCTTGCGCAAGAAACCCCTGTTGCCCATCCTCACTGCCTTCTTGCACAAGAAGCCCTCTTTTCTGACACCTTACTGTAAATTTACTGGTGCAAGAATGTGTGTGCAGTGTAGACGCTCAGTAAGCTTTTGTGCAAGAAAGGCCATTCTTGCACAAAAAGCCTGCAGTGTAGATGTAGCCTTAAGTTTTACTGACCCTGCCGCATCTACTTACTTTCTGGCTGGAAAGACAATTCAAGGCTTTGTCTGAAATAATCAAACTATGAACTATAGTTCGATTTGGAAGCAGTCGGGGCTGTAGGTTTTCTTCAGATTATCTTCAATACTCAATGTTCTATCAGAACAGCAAACAAAATGTTTGGTTATATGAAGAAAGGATGGAGAATATTATGAAAGAATGGTACACCATAATGTGAAATTCTACATGTCTAAAGGATATGGCATAAAATAGATGGCATTCAGAGATGAGTGACAAAGTGATTAGAGATTATAAAAACTCATAGGAAGACAAATTGAAAAGAGCAGAACCGTTCATGCTGAAGATGAAACCAATGAGAGGTGACATGATAAAGCTGTACACAATTATGAATGGCACAGAAAAGATAGATCAGGGAGTATTATTCACTTAGTCTCATGATACAAGAACAAGGAACCATACAATGCAATTAAAAGACAGCAAGTTTGTAACTGATAAAAATACATCCTTTCCCACACACAATGCTTGATTACCCCCTCAATCTATTTATCACGGGATGTCTTTGAGATGAAGGGTCCAAGTCCCAGATTATATAAATTTCCATAGCTTCACTAAAGAGACAATTTAAATTGACATTTCATCTGACAATTTAGAGCAACTCAGAATCTGCTGTTCAGAGTTTAGCTGGATTAAAAGAGATTAAATGGATATTTATACCACTAACAAGAATATTTAAAGATTAAGAATCAAGAGTTTTGGGAGAGAGATGAGTCCTCATGCTTTTGGCGAGAAGTCAACCTTTAGCTGTTGGGGGCATTGGAGGAAACATTCTCTGAGGGCTTGTTAACCTGCCTTAGGCTTTTTTGTATCTCCTTCTGAAGCAGCTGGTATTGCTCCTAGTGATGCTAAGAGAGTGACTTAGATGTAAATCCAGTATGATGTTTATGTTCATCTATCATCTGTTTTTTATTGATAACAAAAGAATAGGCCAACATTTTTCAGCATGGGTTCCTAAGTTTGGACACCCAAGTTTGAAAATCTTCATGTTTGCCAAATAACGTAATCAATTATATTCATCTTTAGTTATGACACTCTTTACTGCTTGATCTATATTTACACATAGAACCCAAAGCTTTATTTGGGAGAATTAAGATATAACAATATGTTGAGAACAACTTTTCTAATGTTCTCAACTAGGAAATGAAAAGCAGAATTCAAAAAATAAAGTTCAATATTCCTGGCTTCCTGCTAAATAAATGCAAGGATGCTTTCTCATTCTCACAGGCAACTGCTGGCCAAATATTCTGCTCTTCTCCCTCCCGTGTTGGCCTATGTATGTGGCTATACTCACTGCCATAGCTCCCCTAGCATCAGAGCATTGCAGGGCTCTTCCTCACCAGCATCCCTTATTGCCCACTTTGACCCTGCAATAGTTTGTCAAGTTAGATCTTCTATGGCCCAGTCTGTCTGGTCACCTCTTTCCAGTCTGTGGACATTTTACCTGGAGTCCCCCCTTCCTAGCAGATTTCCCCAGTGCCTCCCCTGCCCAGGAACATTGGGCTTTCCCCCTGGGATCTCCCTACTTCCCAGCCTGCTCCCTGGTGCTCTCCAGCCTGTCTTCACCAGGCCCTTCCCAGAGCGAGAAATACAGGGGAAGTTCCCGTTCTACTCTCTCCCCTACCATGACCTTTTTACAACTAGGAACACTAATTGTTGAGTTACCAGACAAGGATCAACTGCATCACCTGCAAGACTGAGCCAGACTCCCCTTAAAAGGGCCAACCAGCCTAACTGTTGGTCATATATGAAAATCATCATTTACACTCACAGTTACCAAAACATTTCCTGTGATATATTAGGGCCTAGTACAGGGGTGAGCAATAACTTTTAAAAGGGAGCCACTTCAGAAATTTCTGAAGTGGCCCCGGGCCACCCTGGAGAGAGTGGGGGAGTGCGAGAAGTCTTCCCCATCCTGACTGGCCTGGGGTGCTTCTCCCACCCTGATTGGCCTGGGGTGGGGGAGTGCGAGAAGTCTTCCCCATCTCTCACTGCCCCTAGAGAGTTATGCCAGCTGTTTTAAAACAGCTGGGATGTGTTTCTAGCTGCAACATACTCTTGCGGGGGTGAGGAGACTTTGCGCTCTCCCCCATATCCAGGGCCTGATTGGCCTGGGGATGAGGAAGTGGCAGGGCAGCTGTGGGCCAGATCCACCAGCTTGGCAGGCCAGATCTGGCCTGCGGAGGGCCCTTTGCCCATCTCTGGTCTAGTATCACCTAGTGATATGCAAGTGACAGCTTTATAGCCTATAACTCTATTCCCAATGAAAAAAAGATCAACTGTGCAGCCTCCTTTGTCTTCCATAAACTAGTTTCTTTCCTGCTATAACTCTTTCCAGCATCTAAATTACACTCATGTTGACTTACTGACATGTAATTTACATCGCCATTTATGTCCCTTCTTAATTGGCTCAAGCAAAGTTCCTCCAAGTGGTGGCATACTGTGCTACAGATAGATTTGCTGGCCCCAGCCAGATGGTAAAAATTCTGTTTTGCAATTACACTGTGGCAAAAAAACAATAAACGCTGGAATATTAGAAGCAGAGTTTGAAGACAGATTGACTATTCTTTAAGGTCTTTCAAATATTAAAAGCTTTCAAAAGTTCCATCTTAGGCTGTGTCTAGACTGCATCCCTCTGCCAACAGAGGGATGCAAATCAAGCACTTCGGAAGTGCAAATGAAACCGGGATTTAAATATCCCAGCGCTCACGTTCTGGCTGTGCGATCAGGCTCAGTGTCAAAGTGAAAGTAAAAAGTGTAGCCGTGGTTTTGCCGACAGCGGGGAGCTTTTTCAGCAGATCCTGTACTCCTCAAAAAATGAGGAGTACAGGATCTGCCGAAAAAGCTCCCTGCTGTTGGCAGAGCCGCGGTTACACTTTACTTTCACTTTCGACACTGAGCCTGATCGGCACAGCGTCAGAACGTGAGCATGCAAATGAAGCCTGGGATATTTAAATCCCGGGCTCATTTGCACTTCCAAAGTGCTTGATTTGCATCCCTCTGTCGGCAGAGGGATGCAGTCTAGACGTAGCCTTAGATATAAATTTTATGCCAGTTATATGAATCCACCTGAACGTTCCACAGCTCTGAAAAATGCTAATCATTACTATGAGAACCAAATACATATTGAACAGTTCTAGCAGCTTCTCTTCTGTAAATTTCCATGACAGCTCTTAACCTTTTATTTATTACCACAGAGGGAAAAAAGAGGTGTGTGTTTCTTTGTGCACATGATTGTTAAGTAGAAGGAACTGATGGAGCATCCCATTAAGTTCAGTGGATGAGCTACAGTAATTGATTGTGGGTCATAACGACTGTAGGACTGCACAAAGTTGTTTAAAGTGGTTCTGGGCTGTGCACAAGTAACCACTGTTTCTCATCCTTCATGGTCATTTTGTTCACTGGTGCACAGAGTAGTAACAAATGGACTAACAAAGAAAGATGCAGCGCTTTGTGTGGTACCTCTAAGACAGTCACATGTAGAAGCCACTGAAGGCCAACCTGTCCACAGCCTAGGCCTAGCCTTTGTAGTAGTGCCAAAGATGACTTGGTAACATCACTGCAGACTAAAGCAGAAAGCAGCTGCTTCAGCAAAGTCCATAATTGGCTAGCAAGTGAGGCAGCCCATTTGAATTTAGAGCATGCCTTCTCCTAGCCCAGTTGCCGGTAGGAGCAAAGGGATATTGTCTACCTCTCCCACAACAATGGAGTACTTTTGGTCTGAGCCCTACTTTTTGACTTATCTAGATGGGTTGGTCTTACCAGGAGTTAAACTCCTTCCAGCATAGCTCTCAGGGTCATAGGTCACAAGTCTTTCCCCTAGGTCAAAGAGCAGCCAGCACCATAAAGAAACTAACAGATCCTCTCATAAGAAACTCAGAATATTCTTCTCTAGTATTTACAGGTGCCAAACCAGCCCGGAAACTAATCACTCAACAAAACAAAGCTATTGCTCAGGCACCATGAGAGCTGTCCATTAATTATTAGAAAACTCAACTGCGGGGCCGGGGGGAAACAGTTGTATTTTCTCCAAGTCAGGGATCCCAGGACTTGAAGAGAGGAAGGGGAGGGGTAAGAGTACAATTGACTTAACATTCAATAAAAACGAAGTGGGTGAGGTAATATCTTTTATTGGGCAATTGTGGTTGGTTAAAGAGACAAGCCTTTTTGGTGGACCAGAAGAGGAGCTGTGTCTAGTTTTGAAAGCTTGTCTCTTTCACCAGAAGAAGTTGCTCCAACAGGTATTACTTGACCCAGGTGTCTCTCTAATATCCTGGGACCAATAGGGTTACAGCTCTGCAAGTGACATTTATATTCAAGAGGAAGCTGAAATCCTAGTTCCTGCCCTTTTAGCTGCTGAGTATTTATCCCTAGGCTTCAGATCAAATCTGACGTGTTAATCTACATAATCGTCAAGTGAGTTACAGATGCTTAGTTTCTCATGTTCCATCCTGCCCATAATGCCGTGCTGCTCCAAACAGATCATTTCCCATAGAACATAAGCAGCAGGCCTCTTCCCTCTGCTCAAAGGCATAGGGGTTGCAGGAATAAACCTCTTTCTGGCTCTGCTCAGCATGAGTAATGTTTCTTACTCTGCTGCACCAGAGTGGTTAGGCACACAACGAGAGAGCAAGGAAGTAGAGGGGACAGATAGCTGAATAAAGACATTGGCTAGCTAGCACACTACCTTCCACATCCTAATGACTTAACCAAACAAACAATGGGTACTTAAAGAAAATTGTTTTTATCAGCTTTTTGTAACTTGAACAATCTAATTCACTATTTGTTTTCTTTTTTCTTTCCCCCTTCATTCCCCCCTTCCCTTATTTATTCTTCAATCTGGACTTTTCATACTCCAGTCATCTGAAGAAGTGGGTTGTGCCCACAAAAGCTCATGATACCACTACGTTTTGTTAGTCTTTAAGGTGCTGCTGGACTATTGGTAGCTTTTGGTTAGGCACTGTGAGAGCTGTCCATTAGTGACCAGAATGCTTAACTGCAAGGGAAATAAAACCTCACCAGTCCTATCCTATTCCTGAGCTGGAAAGTGAGGGAGGAGATCAACCATGGCTTATTTCAATGCTCTTCATCTCCTGAGGAACCCATGCAGCTGCTCATTTCTGTTTCTTTAGTCGCTTGTCTCAGGTGTAGTGCAGAGGGCAGCAGCATGCCTCACTTTTCTCCTCCAGAGGGTTTGGGGAGGTCTGAGAGATCAGGCCCAGGCACGAGGAAGGAGAGCACTCCAAGTATTTTAACTTTTTTAAAAGGCAGAGAAAAAGGTGGTGGCTGTGGGTGCACTGGGAGCACCCCTTTTGCAAACCAAAAAAAAGAAGGTTTGCAAAGGGGTGCTCCCAGTGCTGTTAGCTACTCCCCTCAGGGAAATGGTTTATATGGAGTGCTGGGAAAGCTCTCTCCCTGCGTTCCTGCTGTGGTCACCCTTTCACTTGAAAGCAGTGGCGGGGCAGCGGGGGCACAGGTGCTCTTTAATTTTAAATGCCTATGAGTCAGATACAGAGGAATCTTCTCTGGGGGAAGGGAGCAGAATGCTACGGGGAACATACCATGAGGATGCCGTCACTTATGTAGCAAGTAGCTACCAAGAGAAGTTCTTCAACCATCCAGAGAAGGTAACTGAGATAATAGTCAAAAGTTAGATGTTATGAAGAGGGCAAATTCCATTGCTGGGAAAGTTAAAAGGGCCATTCTTAAACGCCTTTTTTTTCTTCTTTGATTCCTGTTCATCAGCTCAACAGCTATGGTGGAGGAAAACAAAGTATTTCTACTACTTTCTGTTTTATGTCATCTCCAAGGCTTCACTCATCTTTACACATTTTTGTTCTGTCATTCTTAACCATATCTATTCAATACCTCCTTGGTTGTCTTCTATTTATAGTTCCTTGCACTCGGGTATATATTGCCATGTTTTGGTGAGGGCACTCTGCCATATATTGCCCTCCTTTCTGGGTCCATTCTTGAAAGATATCCATCAGTTGTCTTTCCTGAATCTTCAGTAACAGCATCATTTCTTATCCTTACTCTTTTCATATAACTTCATTATTTTCAGCAGTCTTGAAACTCTCATTATTCCCCTCAATTTCTGTAGTAAAATTCTATCATTAAGTATGATAGGAACAAATAAATCCTTGTAATAGTATAAACCCATTAATAGATTGAAATTGTAAAATAAAATAAAATAATAGTGATGATGATGAGGATGATGCAGAAACAGCAGAAGTGTTCAATAAATATTTTTCTCCTGCATTTGAAAAAAAAGCAGGAGGATTTATTCATATCACGAGGATAAATTATCTTCCAGTCCATTACTAGCTGAGGAGAATGTTAAACACCACCACCTGGTAAGAATAAACATTTTAAAAATCAGCAGGCCAGTATAACCTGAACCCATGAGTCCTAAAGTAGTGGAATAAGGAAATTTCTGGTCCAGAATATTAATTTTTAATAAATCTTGGTGTACTGCAGAAATTCCAGAAGATTGTAAGGATATGAAATACAAAAAGAGTTATCAGGATGACCAATAGACCAGTTAACCAATATCAATCTGGAGCAAAATAATGGAAAAAGCTGATAAAGGATTTAGTTGATGAAGACTTAAAGGACAGGAACATAATTAATACTAGCAAACATGGTTTTGATTAAAATAGGTCTTGTCAAACACATATGATTTCATTATTTTTAGAATACAAATTTGATTAATAAAGGTAACTGCATAAATGTAATATACTTACTAATTTTATAAGATTTTGTGCAGCATGATATTTCGATTGAAATAAATCACAGAATTGGGGTGTTTCTAGTTGGTTCCATGGGGTTGGGTACCAGGCCTTATATGATTTAACATTTTCATCAGTGATCTAGAAATAAATATAAAATTCACTGCTGTTAATATCTGCAGATGACAAAGATTGGTGGAATGGCATATAATGATGAGGACTGGGCAGCGTAGGAGTAAAAGGAATATTTCAAGTTTTTGAGCGCCAAGTAACTTAATTATTAAAATTCAGTCTAGGGAAACAAGAAATGGTAGAACCCAAATTCTAATAATTGTCTCTTTTAATGGCAACTTATTTTGGTCACATTGTTTTTTTCCCTCCATTTCTTAGGGAACACCAAAATTATAAATCAAGCAAAATACCACAATTATTAACTATGATAATTTTATTAACAAAGAAAGGAAAAGAAAATTCAAAGAAACCAGAACACAAATACTAAACAATGGTTACTTTAGTTAGCGTCTCTTCTGTATGCTGTATGTGGAGGTCTTTTAAAAGAGATTACACCTTTGAGAGCAGGTCTGTCTCGGGTAGGGATGTTTGATAATCTCATTCCTAAATACTTTCTTTAGTTTCATAGGATTTCACTAAATCAGTTACTTAAAAGAACCCATTCAAGGAGTTGTCAATAAATGAATCAATGAATGTTAAGAATCCTAAATCTGAAATTAAATCCAACTATTTCTCCCTATAGCTCCAAGTCTTTTCTTTCAGAATACATGGTCTTAACTATTTTGTATCTAATAGAAGCCTTTAGTATCTTATCTTAAAATAGTATACCAATATGCCATTCAAATCATTACAAGAAAAATAAATAAATCTAATTTATATTATTGGACCAGATTTTCTTGGTGGAAGAAACAAGATGTGTAGACAAGCTTGGTGGAAGAGACAGCTTACCTGTTGGTCCAATATAAGATATTACCTTACCTTCCTTATACTGGAAAAACTTAACAAACAATGAATTGTCTGGTAGCACTTTAAAGACTAACAAAACATGTAGATGGTATCATGAGCTTTCATGGGCACAACCCACTTCTTCAGGTGACCGGGTTGTGCCAACAAAAGCTCATGATACCATCTACAAATTTTGTTAATCTTTAAAGTGCTATTAGACTATTTGTTGTTTGTTAAGTTTTTCCTGTTACAGACTAACTCGGCTACCCCTCTGAAGCTACCTTATATTGTGGGACAAACACTATGCATTTTATTCCTTGGCAGTGCCTTTAGCAAATTCCATTTCACCAATTCACGTTGAAGAGTGCTGTTGCAGTCATCTGAATTGGGAGGTTATTGCTTCTTGAAGCTTCTCTGTGACTGAGCCAGAGGGTTGTTTCATGGATTCGAGAGAGGTGCTAGATGCTGAATTCAGAGTGTTGTTATAACCATTTGTCATGGGGTCCACTGTCACAGGGTACTCTACTTACTGCTGGAGGGCACCTCCCCTTGGTGCTTCTAGGGATTAATTTTGCAAGGTCTATGACTTTTCCAGCAGTTGTATGCCACCTCTAAGTCTCTCTCTCACTTGCTCCATGAGCTGCTGCCCATTTATAACAGGCACTCTGGCCGGGTCACTATATGTGTTTCCCTCTTCTGGGGTATCAAAGTTTTTTGGGGCAACTGTCCCAGGCAGTCCACTGTCCTCCATCTGCAATGGACAGGAGGAGTGCTGATCAGCACCCAGTGACTAAGGGGTTAAACTCAACTAGCTAGCAAACATGTTGGCCAGGGGGCTGGGAGAACCAATGGAGACAGAGGGTTGAAATTTGAATTGGATATATGGGAGAGAGAAGCCAGAAGTTTAGAGACACGGAATGATTTAAACACAGACAGGACTATCATGTCTCCAAGGAATTTGGGGCATGAGATTGGACTGAACAAAGATAAAATTGTAAGTAAGTAAAGGGGAAAGTGAATCCAGTCACATTCAGGCAATTTTTCTTTATTTTGTGGTTTGGTTTGATCTGCTCTGTGTGATTATATGCCTCCCCTCCCCATTTACTACCTTGCACTGTGCCCAGAGACTTTTCTCTGTGTTTTGTTTTCCTTGGTTGCTCTGTAACATCTAGCAACCAAGTGTGCTTTATCAAGTTCATCTTTTGTTTTGTGATAAAAATCACTTTTTTTAAGGTGATGATTTGATTCTTGTGTCCCGGAAGATCTATCTGTGTGTATCTACATGCCATTGACTGCAGCTTGTTTTCCTCTTTTCAAGCTCTTTTGGGGCAAAAGAGCTTGGGGTACCCCTGGTGGTGGTTTCAAGGGTTCACCCCTGTTTTTTAGGGATAGGAAAGCACTTGACGGTGGCAGCAATTCCCTAAAATCTGTGTATTATGATTCTGGAGGGGGGGCGGTTTGTACCCAGTGCCTGTAGAGGCAAGGTTTTTAAGATCTCTTGCGGCCCCTCTCCACGAGGAGTAACAGTTAATTCGAAGTAAGGGGTTTATCTCGGAATCCCGCTTCTCTGTCATGTGTAGACGCGGGCAGTTACTTCGGGCTAGTCAGTTTCCAAAATGGCGACCGGCCGAGAATATGCTAATCAAGTGCGGGATATTTAAATCCCACGCTTCATTAGCAATTTCAGTTGCCCTCATTAGCCTCCCTAGTTCGAACTAGGGGGCTAGTGTAGACGTACCCTCAGTGAATGAGGGCCAAAAACCACACCTCTTTCAGGGATTTGTCTTGATTCAGAATTTAACGTTTTTTCAATGCTTCAGTACTAAGGGTTGGCCTTAGTAACATTTTCAGCCCATGAACATGTTGTCTGTCAATGCATTTGCAGCAGAATCATAATTTTTCCCTTATCTTAATATCTGTATTGGCTTTATCACAGGAAATTCTCAGAACATTAAAAGTATTAAATTTTAATTCTCTCTTATGTGTAGCTCGTTTGAGAGAGTCCTTCATTTCCATCAGTGTTTAACAGTTCAAATTCTGTTTCAAGTATGTTTAAACACTCCTGCTTTTGATATAAAAGAGTTTTTGTTCTTAAAATAATCTTCCAAAATTTAATTTTAAAGAGAGTCTTTAAATGCAAATACCTGGTCAAGATGGCATTATCCCTTCTTCCTAAGCATCTGGGCAGAGATGGTTCTGGGATTTTTTTTCCTGTTTGTTAAGGATGCTGCTTTAGTATTACCAGATAACTAATTAAATCCACAATAAAAAGTATCCTGTTTTCAGATAGACTGGTTACTAACATTAGAAGCTAACAAAGTCACTGGATTCCATGTTGGTACATGAAGCAACTTACTATTTACATAGCAGAGATAGTAGGAAGTTACTACAGTAAAAGTTTGCATTTGGGTATTCGCAAATATGCATTTCAAAAGAATCTAGTGAGATGTTCAAACATCATCAGACAGAAACATGAGTTAGATCAGAGAAGGCAATAATGTTTGCAGGGGCCACTCCAAGAATTTTGGTAAGTGGTCACAGGCCACACTTTTCTATTATATTAATGGAGGAGGTGTGGAGTCTGGGAGGGAGTTTCAGTCGAGGAGAGGGCTGTGACTTAGGGCAGGGGGTTGGGGTCTGGGAGGGGGTGCAAGGTGCAGGCTCCAGCCCTGGGTCAGAGACATTCATTTCAGATGACTCCTGGCTAATGGTGCTTGTATGCCACGGTGGCGCTGTGCTCCTCAAAGCTACCATCTGTTGCCTGCGTTGAGGGGTCAAATGTGGCTCTGTGTG
The DNA here is from genome assembly GCA_019425775.1 of Rafetus swinhoei. Taxonomy (NCBI): domain Eukaryota; kingdom Metazoa; phylum Chordata; order Testudines; family Trionychidae; genus Rafetus; species Rafetus swinhoei. Next base: position 42,951,423 of record CM033432.1, on the reverse strand, counting down.
CCTTTTGGGGTGCAGGGCAGTGGGTCTCCACATGCTGCCCGCACCCACAGGCACTGCCTCTGAAGCTCTCATTGTCCCAGCCTAGGGACCCCGTTAAAGGCAGTCTCACACTACTCTTCTTGTAACTGCTCACTTACCTATAGCCCAGGCTTCCTACCCATAGCCTCTGCACCTGCTTTGCCCTTACCTCAAGGCTTTTATACATTGCACTGTCCAGGTGCTACTGTTTTGTGAACCTTCTGGGAACCTAGTGGTCACTCCCTCAGACCCAAATGGCTACTGACCTTACTTTGCCATGCAGCAGCTTCTCTTATCTGAGTCTGCCTGACTTGGATTGGTTGCTCTCTGCAATTCCCTCGGTTGCCTGTGCTTCACACAGACTCACTGGGATGCTTGGAAGACTCACCTGCTGAGGTTAACCCTTTCAAAATCTGAAAGACCAATAACTGAAAACAGACAAATGGAATATTCTCCAAGGCTACGTCTAGACTGGCATGATTTTCCGGAAATGCTTTTAACGGAAAAGTTTTCCGTTAAAAGGATTTTCGGAAAAGAGCTTCTAGATTGGCACGGACACTTTTCCGCAAAAGCACTTTTTGCAGAAAAGCGTCCGTGGCCAATCTAGACTGCGCAAAAAAGCCCCGATCGCCATTTTCGTGATCGGGGCTTTTTTGCGCAAAACAAATCTCAGCTGTCTACACTGGCCCTTTTGCGCAAAGTTTTGCGCAAAAGGGACTTTTTGCCCGAACAGGAGCAGCATAGTATTTCAAAAAAGCACTGATTTCTTACAGTAGGAAGTCAGTGCTTTGAAATCTGCTGCCAGTGTAGACAGCTGGCCAGTTTTTCCGGAAAAGCGGTTGATTTTCTGGAAAAACTGGTCAGTCTAGACACAGCCCAAGTGTTCTCCTGTGGGTTTTTGCCCACGAAAGCTTATGCCCAAACCAATCTGGTGGTCTTTAAGGTGCCACAGGACTCCTTGCATTTTTAACAATTGTGGTTGCAACTTTTGAATCAAATCATCACAACCTTCTTACAGCCCAACTAATGTTGTATTGGATGTAGGAACAGGAGAATAGTGAGTAGGACCAGGGAGGTGATTTCACCTCTGTAGAGGGACTGGAATGCTCCATGAAGTTCTGATGTCTATATTTTAAAAAGGGTATTGAAAAAACTGAAGAGGGTTCAGAAAAGAGACACAAAATGGTTTCAGGGCTGGAAAAAATGTCAGAGTTGTTGATCAAATAAATTATGCTGAGAAATCCAGATGCTTTCTCTACCTAGTATGTAGCAGTTATAATGAAAGCCTTTAAATTTTGTGGCATAGGGTGAAGGAAACACTTAGCAGGGCAGATTTCCAGTGTATGAATGACAGAAGGTGCTGATTAAAATGGATCACAATATTGTACAGTATTTGTTTCCCTGACATATTGTACCTACACAGCATTTCAATATATCAAGTAGATTATCTGATTTATGCCACAGTGTGATTCTAATGTCATATCAAACTCTTGCTGAGAGGCTTTAAATAGTGTCCATTTTTTGAATGTGTGGTATATTATACATCCTTTGGCTCCATTTGTAAATCACTGTGGGATTGGCACTTTTAAGTGAAGTGTTGAATAGTTTGCTTGCAAAAGGCTAGCTTACCTGAGCTAACAGGCACAGAAGCTTACTTTGCTGCTAGCCACTCTTCTCTTCAGACCCACACGACTGATTATTTCTAGCTGGTTTCCAATGCGCCATGGGCAACATCAAAGAACTACTTCAGTGTAGATTCTGGAAAGGATTTGCAAAGGATTGCAAATAGCCTTCTACAGGAATTTAAAAGTGCCTACACACCAAACTCCCATGAAATCAACTCAAAATCTCATGTTTTTGTTTTATTTTCCATTTAATTTATTCAGTTGTCAAAAAGCACCCCCAAGTTTTGTTATAAGTGGATATGATATTTTCTGTGGAAGTTTCTGGTGTTACCAAAAAAAGAACTATTTTAGGGGGGAAGGGGGTGCACATAATCTTGAATAGTCCAAAAGTGTGCTTCCCTATCCAGTACAGGGATAGTCCCAACCTCAAGATTAGCATGGATGACAGTAAGGTCTGCCTCCAAAAGGCAAGGTCACACTCTCTATCAGATGCAGATAAGCATCCAGGAGCAGTCTAAGAAAAAATAAAATCTCAATCTGAGAACATGTCAGATTTACCTTTTCATACAATAGTGAACATTTCATTCTAATAATTCAGATATTCGTGAGAGAATGGCATCTGGAATTATGATTAAGGTGCTTCTTTATCTTTGTCCATAAGGTTCACAATTTAGAAGTAAACTTGGATGTCATCTTGTAGCTTAGTGTCAAATCTGACAGGAGATTTGATTGACAGTGTAGAAGACAAAGCATCAGGCCCCTGTGACCATTTAGTAAACGACTCAGTCTTGTGAAGTGGGGTCCAATCGCATCCAGAATCAAGGCTTACATTTGTAATTAGCACTACGATAGGGGACTAAGGGGAAAAACAGTCAATGGGGACATACTGAACACAAGATAACTGTCGTGCATTTTTTGCTCCTTTTACCAAAGTTCAAAGACATGATAATACTCATGATAAAAAGCACGCAGTTCCCACCCAGAATATATATGGGAATAGAGATAGGCCTCTCAAGGCATGTCTACACTAGGAAATTATTCAAAATAACTTATTTTGAAATAATAACTCCCAAAATAACTGTTTCAAAATACCATGTCCACACTACAGGCAAGCCTCAAAATTAGGCTATGTCTAGACTGCAGAGTTATATCAGAAAAAGATACACAAATGGCGAACCGCAATTTTTTTTTCAGAAGAGGCTTTTCCAAAATTTGGCCCGTCTACACAGGGCCAATTTTTGGAAAAACCTTGTCTTTGGAACATCCCTTATTCCTTATAAAATGAGGAATACAGGAATGCCAAAAGAACCCATCCACTTTTTCAGAAACTGTTCCAAAAAAAGCAGACACGTTCCTTGGATGTGGCAGAGCCCCAGGAAGCACTGGGAAGTAATTACTTTGAATGACTCTGAAGAGTAGTTATTTCGACATTGCAGCAGTAGAATGTCCACACTACTGCTATTTCAAAATAACTATTTTGAAATAAGCATTATTCCTCGTGGAAAGCAGAAGTTATTATTTTGAAATAACCAGCCTCTTATTTTGAAATAACGGGCTTGGTAGTGCGGATGCTCTACTTGTTATTTCAAAATAAGGAGAGTTATTTCAAAATAACTCCATAGTGTAGACCAGGGCTCAGTTCCAAGCAGGAGTTTTGGTCTACATTAGACCAGCAAAGAAAGTAAATTCCAGCATCCAAGGTCCTCTATTGAGGACTTTATGCTTCCAGGTATATACATTTAGATACTTTTACCTCTGGTGCTATGTTTTTGTAGGGAATAATTCCGGACACACTGGGTGCAGGTGAAAACAAGCAGAGGATTTATTGGTTCACACAGCTGGTGGAGTGCTCACCAGGTTAACCCCGGAATTATTCCCTACATTTTATTCAGGTTCTTGTGCAATTCCCATTTCTATGGTCTTCACTTTCCATTACAGTACCTAGAGAGAGGAGAAGTCATTAACTTAAGTGACACATAAAAAGGCCAGATTCTGGGCTTCACTTAAGTAGAGCTCAGGAACATGACTGGAGCTTAAATACTTTTAGAAAGAGATGTGTGGTAGGTGGATATAAGACATACCCAGATCTTTCTAGTTCATGACAAATAGCACCCATGACAGACTGAGTTGGGATAGATATTTTGCCTTAGCGATCAGCCTACTAAGATCAGCTAGGGATGCTCTGATGTGTGTTCCTCCACTTATGGAGATATGGTTAACATCACGTGGAGCAGGGCCTTCTCAGCCTTTGCCCCCAAGCTATGGAATTTTCTCCCCGGGACATTCACCTGGCGCCAATGCTGGCACTGATTTAAATATCCCGCGCTCCATTAGCATAATTACATAATGGCACTATTTCGAAATTGAAACCGCAGTCTAGACGCGGTTCTTTCGAAAACGGAGTGCTTTTTCGAAAGATCCTGTAAACCTCATTTTTACCAAAAAAGTGCCCCGTTTTCAAAAGAACCATGTCTAGACTGAGGTTTCAATTCTGAAATAGTGCTTTTTTGAGGTTTACAGGATCTTTCAAAAAAGCACCCCGTTTTCGAAAGAACCGCGTCTAGACTTTGGTTTCAATTTCAAAATAGCGCCATTATGTAATTATGCTAATGGAGCGTGGGATATTTAAATCCCCGCTTCATTTGCACTTTCGAAGTGCTTCATTTACATCCCTCTGCCGACAGAGGGATGTAGTCTAGACATTGCCTAACAGTCCAAGGTTTGGTTCTGCCTGTCAGCATTACACATGCATGCTACATTTTCCAGGAGTGTGGTCCTGATCTGTGTTCTCTTTGCAGTGGAGATTTTCCCTTTGCAGTGTCAGGATATTTTACCAGCACTTTTTCCTTCCTGTCAGAGCTCAGCCTGACCTGAAATGTGTTCCCCTGTGCACTTCTGACTATAAACTAAGAGTTTTATATGATCGTTTAACTCTGATCAGTCTGCGTAAGCATTCTTCCCACTCATCAGTACAGTGTCCGAGTGCCATAGGATTACAGTGTGCTTACTCACTTGAAGTGCTCCTTCACAGACTAGCTACAGCCTGCCAAATGCTCTTATTTTCATGACTGCCTGTGGAGTGGATGAGTGATGCCAGTTTGATTCCATACATCTTTAGCTTGCTCATCTCTGAACAAGATTTGGCCCATTCTAAGAAGCCACAAGAAAAACAATGAGGCTGGCTATGCTGAACACGAGCCTCCTCCCAAATGTTAATTTAACAAATCAATAATTATAGTGGCAACATATTTATACCTACCTTGGAATATTATGATTGATCTCTCTCTGCAGATAATCATTTGTAACCTTCCTTTCTCTATGTGAGGAATTAATTATTTATATTAATGCTGTAGATAGAAGATATTTATTCCCTGAGGGTCAGTAGAGTAACTGATTCAGACTTATAATTCATTCATGTGAATTATCATTAGCCACAGCTTTTTTCTTGGCTATTGTATATGAATGGTTTCCTTCATTAAGGCCCTTTTCTATTCAATATTGTATGCATAGATGATGTGTGAAAATTAGAACAGTCTGATAGGTGAATAGTGTGGTCTGATGACCTCATGTTTCAGGAGGCTGTGCTCCGTATGCTCTGTACCCAATTGTGCAAATGACTATTTATGAGTATACTAGGGTTCACCCGTGCTTAGATACTATAGTTATGAGAAAAATACAAATCTCTACATAAATAAGCAGGATACTTAGCTACTCTATGCCTTGGCCTCCTCACCTGTAAATGGCAATTTTACTTAGCACCACTGTAAATCGCTCTGAATTCCTATACAAAAAAGATGGAAAGGCAGATCACCATTTATTTATTGCATTGTTTGACACTGTATGGTTAGGTTTTGATTGTCATTTTTATTGCCACTATAAATACACTGGTTTCATTAGTCTGTATATTGATCATTCAGCATTTTTTAAAATGTGTTCTGGCAGCAATGGATTTAATCATTACATTTTGGCTGACCTGGAAAGCAACTCTTAGGGCCGAGTGATGGCGTCTTTCTGGCTGCTTGAGAAATTAATTGTATTTTTATTCTAGCAACTTTTTTTGTTTGGTTAGATTATTTTTTCCTTGAAAAAAGTTAGAAAATATTAATGTTACTGAAAACTGTAAATACTTCGCAATAACATCATGCACAAAATATAGGCTGTATAGCATACTACATCTTTATGTAACAGGTCTTCTTCCCCTGGGTCCATGTGATAAAGATTTGTTCAGGCCATGGCCACAGGAAGGAGACCATGAAAAATGTCACAGGGATTTCAACAACTTTCACCCACCATCAACCTTAGCCTGGACCAGTCCACACACTTCCTTGACACTATAGTACAATTAAACAATGGCCACTTTACCACCACCCTATACCAGAAACCTACTGACCGTTATTCTTACCTACACGCCTCTAGCTTCCATCCAGGACACATCACACGGTCAACTATTTACAGCCAGGCCCTAAGATACAATCCTACAGACACAGACAAACACCTATAAGATCTTTATCAGGCATTCTTAAAACTTAAATACAGGTGGAACCACCCAAATCTGTTCATCCATGGTCCAGCAGGGCCATGGATGCTGCTGGACCAAAGAGCCTGGAGACAGGAGCCGCGCAGGGTCTGGGGAGCCCCATCTGGGACAGGCAGCATCTGGGGAGCCCCCATCCTAGCTGGGAAGTCCCTAGTGTCAGCAGGGTCAGGCAGCATCTAGGGACCACCCGCCCCTCCAGCCAGGGAATCCCTGGCATTAGTGGGGCCAGGCAGTAGCCAGGGAGCTCAGGGTCAAAGGAAATCTGATGAGGTTCAACAAAGACAAGTGCAGAGTCCTGCACTTGGGACAGAAGAATCCCAAGCATTGTTACAGGCTGGGGACTGACTGGCTAAGTAGCAGTTCAGCAAAAAAGGACCTGTGGATTATAGCAGATGAGAAGCTGGATATGAGTCAGCAGTGTGCCCTGGTAGCCATGAAGGCTAATGGTATATTAGGGTGCATTAGGAGGAGCATTTCCAGCAGATCTAGAGAAGTTACTATTCCTCTTTATTCAGCACTGGTGGGGGAGATGGAGTCGAGTTAGTCTGTAACTGGAAAAACTTAAAGGACAGCAAATAGTCTGGCAGCACCTTGGAGACTGGTGAAATGGTACCATGAGCTTTCGTGCGCACACCCCATTTCTTCAGATGAATGCAGTATTTAGAGGTCCAGGTGCCATCTGCATGTTTTGTTAGTCTTTGGGGTGCTGCTGGACTATTTGTTTTGGTTTTTTGAAGTTTTCTCTGAAATATATCGTACATAGCTTGTCCCTTTCTTTGCCTCTTTCCCCTGCTGGCCCAACAGAGTTATAGCTATCCTGGTCCCCATCTCTGGCCCCTTCCTTCCCCAGTATTGTCATTCTGCAGTATAACTGACCCTTCTGCCAGTCCCTTCCCTTTACATTTTATGAAAAACAATTGAATTTCAGGCACCTTCCTTCTGGGTGTGGTTCATTATCTCATGTAGTAGCACTTAAATAGACTAGGACTTTTCAGCTTAGAAAAGAGGAGACTAAAGGGGGATATGATAGAGCTCTATAAAATCATGGCAGGTATGGAGAAAGTGAATAAGGAAAAGTTATTTACTTGTTCCCATAACATAAGAACTAGGGGTCACCAAGTAAAATTAATAGGTAGCAGGTTTGAAACAAACAAAAGGAAGTTTTTCTTTATGCAGTGCATAGTCAACCTGTGGAACTCCTTGTCAGAGGATGTTGTGAAGACGAGGACTTTAACAGCATTCAGAAAAGAACTAGATATATTAATGGAGGTTAGGTCCATCAATACTTATTAGAACATAGAGGTAGGAATGGTGTCCTTAACCTCTGTTTGTCAGGGGCTGGAAATGTATGACAGGAGAGGGATCTCTTGATGATTCCCTGTTTCTGTTCACTGCCTCTGGGACATCTGGCATTGGCCGCAGATGGAAGACAGGTTACTGGGCTAGAGGGATCTTTGGTCTGACCCAATATGGCCATTTTTTATGCTCTTATGTGCAACCTATGGCCCCAAAAATCCCCCTCTCTTCATCAAGATGTATAAAAATTGATATTGGATGCTCTAAGGAAACATTTCCAAATGATTTTTAGCTTTAAAAAAATCATAGCATATGCAGCCAAAGCAGTTCAGGAAATAAGTGTTTCTGTGAGCATCCAGTTCTCCAATTTTCATATTTGGAAGAGACATCTTTGAGACAAACCTCATAGAAAAGCAAAAGACTGCAATTCTAGAAAACACCACAGCCATGATGAAATAATTCAGCCTAGTATGAGTTTCAGAGGTTGAGAAATAAAGGCTGTTGATATTTTTCAGATGCTTTTGTAAAACACAGTCTTTTAATGTGTTTTGATTTAGAAGCTTGTAAAAATATCAAACTGAAAATCCTGATCAAAGATATTCTCTGTTTATCCAAAGACAAGATACCGTTTCCTCAAATTGCATTGCCAGTGTGCTATGTTTGTCCTGATACTGATGCAAATTCTTTGTAATTTATATCCCGTTTTTCAACTTGCAGTTATTTTTCAAGACCATTGAGCTCCCATTTAGACACCAAACAAAGGGACGGATTTTCAAAAAAGTGATCATACTGGTTGCTGATTTCTTTAAATTCTGACCAGAAATGTCAGAACATGGCCTACTGGACGCCAAATTATTTTTAGAATCTGGCTCTTAGTAAAGAAAACTTTGCTCCTGCCAGACAAGTGCTGGGTGCATTCCTATTTCTGCAATTTTTTACATATGGTTTGTGGCTTCCTGCCTTTCTTCCCATAATAATAATTTACTTAGAAGCCGTGAAAAGTATCCATGAACAATACACCAAGTATTCAACTATCTTTGACTAGGTGGTTGCAAGTTTAACATTATGCATTTCGTTTTGGCATTATACCATAGCATACATTGAACTCTAAACTAATTAACCTCCTTGAATCTAAAGGTTAAGCAAGCAGTCAAATATCACCATTATACATGGCTAATCCCACACTATTTTGCAAGGTATCTAAATAATAAACTGACTGTTTGGATTTGAGCATATTAAGAATACCACTTTTCTTTTTCTAATGCGCACATAGAAGCACACAGAAGATGCTCCCATGCTAGTACCAAGACATTCACATCCATGCACCTGCCTCAGCCTCCTACCTTCATTTCCAGCCATTGTCCAAAGCGGAACCATTCCACCCCATGGTTCCAACTTTCAGTGCCTGGAATAAGCTGCAGCTCTTAATGGTGGCAGGATCCTGAAGTGTTATTGACACAAACCTATAACAATGTTTGGGAGAAAGTGATATCCTAGTACATCAAGCAAGTTTGTTCTCTCTCTCTCTCTCTTTTTTTTTTTACACCAAAATAATCAAGCACATACAATTGACTATTTGCCAAGCTGTTCTGCTCTGATTTACACTCTCTCCACATACAACATCTTCTTTGTCCTGTGTTGTCAGTACAGCAACATTCTTCTTCCCTCCATTGATCTTCTGTAGGATCTGGATCTAAAGGAAGAAGAAAAGGAAGCTAGGAGGAAAAAAAAGAGTCTCACCTGCACTGAGCCAAGATATAGACAGATATAGAGGCTGCACAAAGTCACACACACCCCACCCCACCCCCCACCGCCTCAGGCATGGTGAAGATAAATTAAAAAAATCAAAAGCAGTAGGGGGCAATATTGACTTTTCAACATAGGCCTCTTCCCCATTTCTAAAGGGAGATCTTTAGGGGAAGCTATAGCTGGGAGAGGTTTTGGAGCTGCTTCTCTGGAGCAGAGCTCCTGCTATGGTCAGATCTTTCCAATCCAAAATCATTGTACCAGCCAACAGAATCCTTCCTCACAACCACCAACTGATTTGATTCCAATAAAAAATTATATTTATAGGTGGACAGGGAAGAAATAGCCCACATATTCCCTTACTTTTGGATTGTAAATAATTCAGGCCAGTGGCTGTTTACATTATACAGTCTGAACACATTGCTGGCATTTAATAATAACTAAACATTCATAAACAAACATTTGATATGGTGCTCATATGGTCCTGAACTCATTCAGTATCCATATTCAGAGTTGCTGTTTACTCTGACTGGTTTGGGAAACTTTTATTGTCAAAACACTTCACTACTTCAAGTTCTCTCAGGTTTGCATTAGCATCTCAGCTCAGAATATATATGTTAAGTGGAACTATTTTGTGCTTTTCTCTCTGCAATTTTGTTTAAGAGATCTATTTTTAATTATACCAAGAAACTCCAGGGTGAGATTATACAGTGAGATCTAATCATGCTCTGTAGACTCTTGTAACTTAATCAAATTCAAATCAATACAATGAGAAGTTTGATAAGGGATTTAAAATGCCACCCATATCTTCTTGGCTCTCTCTTTCAAATACTTTCTGCTTCTCTGACTTATCTAAAAGAGATTTTATATAAATCTCACTTGTAGTGGGAATTATAGTAGCTACTATATATCGACCATAAGTTTATTATAATAAATGTATTATTTATCTAGCAGTGTGCATATTTTGAAATGCTCATCAAATACTGAACTAAAATTTTCTTCTCCTTTTCAAAGGTTAAATTTTGCTGATCAGGCTTCACCCCACCATTTATGACACAAGTATCTGCTGCAAACAACTGTTATCCATATTTAGATGCTGAAACAGAAATTCAGTTGGTGCTTTTTTTGTGATGGTACTGCCCAGTATGCAGTACCGGCACCTCCAGTCAGAGCTTACCTGGAAAGATTGGAGCGCACCAGCACCTCTGTATGCAAATATCCAACAGTCGGCTGGGCAGTGTGTCTGAAAGGGGCCGTGTCTCTTAAAAGAGCAATGCTGGCCCCACCCCGGCTTCCTTTTTTTTTTTTTTGCCTCAACAACTTTTCCCCTGGAGTACTGGCACCTTTTTTTTTTAAACAAAAAAAGCACTGAGTTAAGTAATTTGTCCAAAGACAAAGAGGAAACTAGTGTCATATTTAAGATTAGCTTTGAAGAGTTTTTCTCTGTCAGTCATGTACTCAATCCAGACTTTTCTTAACGGAAAAACTATGAGGATTTTTTTTAAAAGAAGAGTGTACCAATCATCCTATATCTGTACAACAAGTAGGTGAACCATCCATAGGCTGTTCACAGGTTGCCAGGGTTTTTTTTAATGGAGTTTCATGTTAACTTCACATCTAAACTAATTAGATTAGTGCTTTTCTTTAAAGTATCTTTCCTTTTAGTAATGGCATTTCCATGAATTGCAGTAACATATATTATTGGGATAAGAGTTTCCTGTAGGTGTATTTAGTCATCAGACTTTTCCATCATTTCATGGTTTTGCTTTTTCAAGCCAGCAGAGTACTTATACAAGCCAAGGATCACAAACAAATGACTTACTTTAAAAGACATGGGAAACCAAACCATACCAGTGTGGAGCCAGGATAAAAAAAAACCCAGATCTGCCTGCTCCTCCCACACAAAAACTTATGGTTTGTGAGTTTAATACTTACATTATTGACTCGGTGTACCCTTCCTAGGTTGGTGCCAGGTTTTTATCATTGCTATTCAACACCACTGCAGAAATACAGAAATATAAGGGAAAGGAGATAAAAAGCAAGCAGGAAAAAGTTTAAAAGAAAGCTGCGAGGAGATAAAAAGCTTCTTAACTCTGATGTGGATTTTTCCCCTCCTCTTTTTAGTTTTTGCAATCCATATTAAATTAAGCTACCAAGATGTGATATTGTCTGCCAATGAACAGGTAATGTGACTTTACACACGCACTAGACTAATTAATATGACACACATACATTTGAGGCAGATTTACTTCTTTGCTAGCTTGCTACAGTAGGCATATTTTTGGGTGAGGTAGGAAAAAAAATGAGAAATCCAGGACTGTCCATAGCTATGGTTTATAACTAATATATACTTCGCTAGCATATACAAATATCACTTCACCAATATATATCATCCATGCCATAAATTTATTCGTATTAAGCACATAATAGAAATGTAAATACAGTTATATAGCTTAAATTGATCTGTGGTTTTTTTATGTGACTTTGCTCACTTACTTTAAGTATCTCATAGTCCCTTGCATTCACTGAAATAAGTTTTGGCTGAAGTAAAAAGGGAAACTGTCAAGACCAGCAAAATCAAAAAGTCCTGTGTCACCTTAAAGAGTAACAGATTTATTTCCCCATAAGACCCATTTCTCACATGCACAGGATTCCTCATTGTTTTTACAGATACAGGCTAACATGGCTATCCCTCTGATAATTGTCAAGGCCAGCATTAGTGAATGCTTTACTATATTCAACAGGAAAGGAGTTATTCTCCAAGGCCTATAATGGAATAGACTACAGAAAGGAGGACAAGACATAGGATTGTTCTCACTACTACAGACCTAGGAGGGTCTTCATGCCCTTTGGTATGTGGGATGCATGTATTCAGAAACAAGATAATAGAATCATAGAAGAGCGGGGCTGGAAAAGACCTTAGGAGGTCATCTAGTCTAAACCCCTGCTCAAAGCAGGACCAACCCTAATGAAATCATCCCAGCCAGGGCTTTCTGAAGCCTGGCATTAAAAGCGTCTAAGAATGGAGATTCTCCCACCTCCATAGGTAACCCATTCCAGTGCTTCACCACCATCCTAATGGAATAGTTTTTCCTAATACTCAACCTAGATTTCCCATGCTACAACTTGAGACAATTGCTTCTTGCTCTGTCATCTGCTGCCCCTGAGAATAGCCTGGCTCCATACTTTTTGTTACCATCCCCCCTCAAGTAGTTGAAGGCTGCTATCAAATCCCCCCTCACTCTTTTAAGCAGACCAAATAATTGCAGTTTCCTCAGCCTCTCCTCAGAAGCCATGTGCCCCTGCTCCCTAATCATTTTCGTTGCGCTCCACTGGAATGCAACCCATTATGCCATTAGTCTTCTCAGCAACAACGGCATACTGTTGACTCATATCCATCTTCTTGTCTACTGTAATCCCCAGGTCCTTTTTTGTAGAACGGCTGCTTAGCCAGTCAGTCCCCAGCCTGTAACAATGCTTGGGATTCTTCTGTCCCAGTTGCAAGACTCTGCACTTGTTGTTGTTGAACCTCATCAGATTTCCTTTGGTCCAATTTTCCAATCTGTCTAGGTCACTCTGGACCCTATCCCTACCCTCCTACCCTCCAGGGTATCTACCTCTCTCCCCAGCTTAGTGCCATCCATGAACTTGCTGACGGTACAAACCAACCCATCATCCAGATAATTAATAAAGTTGTTGAACAAAACTGGCCCCAGGACTGACCCCTTGGGCACACTGCTAGATATGACCTCCCAACTAGACATCGAGCCATTGATGACTACTCAGTGTGCTCAAAAAATTAGCCAGCTTTCTATCCACCTTATAGTCCATTCATCTAATTCATATTTCCTTAACTTGCTGGCAAGAATACGATGGGATACCATATCAAAAGCTTTGCTAAAGTCAAGGACTATCTCGTCAACATCTTTCTCCATATTCAGAGCCAGTTATCGCATCATAGAAGGCAATCAGATTGGTCAGACATGGCTCGCCCTTGGTGAAGCCACGTTCACTGTTCCTGATCACTTTCCTCTCCTCCAAGTGTTTCAAAATGGACTTCTTGAGAACCTGCTCCATGATTTTTTCAGGAACTGAGGTGAGGCTGGCTAGTCTGTCATTCCCCAATCCTTCATCCCCTTTTTAAAGATGGGCACTGCATTTTTCTTTTTCTAGTTGTCTAGGGCCTCCCCCGATTGCCAAGATTTTTCAAAAGTACTGACCAATGGTTCTGCAATCACATCAGCCAACTCTCTTAGCACCTTCAGATGCACAAGTCCATGAGGATGGATCTAATGTATGTCCACCTTTTCTTAACCTTAACTTCTTATTTCTCTGGTAGCATGATATATACCCAATAATGAAAGGAGATAGTCAATGGTTAAGTCTAATTTCAGATGATGTATCTTTTACCTGTAAACAACTAAGGTATAAAAAGATGGCTTTAAGAATAAACTAGACTGACATTCGTTATTTAGCTCTTGAGCATATTTCATAATGAACCCAAGTGTCATCAAGTAACTAATGATGCAATTTAATCAACCGGCTGATGAGTCTAGCCACCACAATAGACACCAAGTACAAGCCAGCATAGAATCTTGAGAGGCATCAAGCCCAGTCCCGTGCACTCATGAAAGGACCAAACACCATCTAGCAGTCTCAAACACCAATGGTCTCAAACTCACATTCTGTGGACCATCCCCAGCAGGAGTAGTTGTGTAATCTGGTCTGGGAGTCCTGGTGAGCCTGGGGGAGAAGGGCTGCCCATTCCTGTTCTCCAAGCTCTGCCCCTTCCTGCAACAACCCTGGCCTCTTGCCCCCATGGTGCCCCTTCTCCTGAGGGATGCAGCCTTAGGGATTACTGGTGGGGCCTGGTGCAGGTGGCAGAAGCAGTTAGACTCCCTATTTCCTCCCCCCCCACCCATAGTGGCAGGAACTGTGGGGAAACAGAGGGTACTTGGTGTGCATGCTCACTTCACTGTGCTCCATTTTCCTGTGGCTCCTGCAACTGCAGGGAGTGTGGGGAGGGGGAGGCCTGAGTGCTGCTGTCACCCTGTTCCAGGAGCCCCTCCCTTCCCAATAATGCCTGAAACTGCATCCTCAGGGGACAGGGTGCCATGGGGGGAAGAGGGTTGTCATGGCGGGAATGGGCAGAGCAATGGTGGGAAGGGGTGGGGCTTGGGGAAAAGGAATAAACAGCCCCCCTTCCAGGCCAGATTGTGCAACAGCCCTGGCCAGACCCCTGATTTATACCAAGTGGAACAGCTTTTGTGATGCTGGCAGACCAGTTGTCAGCTCATTCCAAAGTCCCTGTGCATTAAATGAATAGCACATAACTGGAAACCAGTCTGGCTCACTTATGTTAGAATTGTTAAAATAAAAGTTTACATTTATAAGAAAATGTTTTGTGTTTAGACTTCACAAAATGCTTGTACCATGCTGCATGTAGTAATATCTCTACCCCATGTTATGAAGTTAGACTGAGTGTCTGCATTGTAAACCTTTGTAACTGTCTAACTCACCACAGCATTAACTAATGTTCCAGCAGGCTCTGCCTCACCTCCCCCTAGCAGGGCCCTATGACCTGAATGCTTGCTATCCTGTGTCAAACTGGTGTATAGATAGAGGGAAGGGGAGGCTGGGCTCATACCTGAGTCTTAGTCCAGGCTTAGGGTATAGTGTAGACATACCCTAAGAGTGTACTCAATATTCTTTAGTCTTTCTTTGCAAAAATTTTTCAAAGCACCGTAATTTTGTTCCACATTGGCTCAAAACCAGATTTTGAAACTTCAACTTTGTTTTGCGTAATTATCTAGCCTTCCCTACAAGGTTGCCATTCAAAGTCAATTTAGAACTTGGGTTTGTTTAAATTCTGTGGTATTGAAATACAGGAAGCTGATCGCATGAGATTTTGGTCAACAGTGAGAGAAATATCTTTAAAGATACTTCAAATTATCATGGTGGAAATCTTGGGAAACTAGGAGAAATCACACAAAAAATTTACCTCAGGTTATGTCTAGACTGTCGAGAAAAGTGGGGAAAAGATACACAAATTGCAAATTGCAATTTGTGTATCGTTTTCCGCTTTTTTTTCCAAAAGAGGCTTTTCCGAAATTTGGCCCAGCTACACGGTGTCAAATTTCAGAAAAAAGTCCTCTTTTGGAACACCCCTTATTCCTCTCACCGAGAGGCATACAGAGATGCCAAAAAAACATGGCCACTTTTTTGGAAAATGTCCCGAAAAAGCAGACGCATTCCTTGGATGCAGCAGAGCTTTTCCGGGATAACTCCAGCCCTGGAACTTTCCCTTACAAAAAACCCTGTTGCCAACTTTGTCCACATATTTACTCTGGTGACACCATCACTGGACCTACCCATGTCAGTTATATGATCAAGAACTCATATTCCTGTTCATCCAGAAATATAATTTACGCCATCATGTGCCAACAGTGTCCTTCTGCTATGTATATTGGACAAACTTCTCAGACACTTCACCAAAGAATTAATGCCCACACATCAGATATCAGACATTTTCACAAGGAAAAACCAGTTGCTTTTCATTTCAACCTACCTGGACATAATCTTAACGACCTTACTACATCTTACTTCAAAGATACTTTAACACCAGATTACAGAGGGAAACTTTCTTTCATGCTTAAATTTGACATTTTACGAATGGGCCTTAACAAAGATGCTAATTACCTTAACCATTACAAAGATAACTTCCCCCACTTATCACCCCTGATTAGCCATTCATTGACTCATAAATAGCTATTCCCTCCCTCTCTCTCCCTCCCCCCACCTTCTGTACTAAATCTGATTTGTCAGTTTAATAATGTGTTCACCTTTTTTCATTGTATTCCTTTGGTATATATGGTCATACCAATTCTCTTCCAGAATATGATCTGAGGAAGTGGGTCTGGCCCACGAAAGCTCATCACCTATTAAACTATCTTGTTAGTCTTTAAAGTGCTACATAGTTTTTCCTTTTGTTTTTGCAAGATCAGACTAACACGGCTACCTCTCTATTACCAGAAAAGCTCTGCAGTCTAGACAAAGCCTTAGACAGAAGTATCACTGGGATAGTTAAAAAAGGGTAAGTACCATCAATCAATGTTTGAAAAAAAATGAAAAAGATTGCTTCAAATTTTCCACAGTATTTTGGGAGCTTGACTGAAACAAACAAAAAAAGTTTCACTTAAATTTGAAATGAACACTTTTCATGTTGCATTCCTCCCATTCTTCCCTTACCTCCTCTTCTAATGGATAAAAAAGGAGACAAAGGAGATAAATTAAAATGAAAAAATTGAAATAAAGTTCATTTTGAGGAAAAATTTTGAACATGAACATTTTCCATGAAAATATTTGGAGTATTTTTTTTAATGAAGTTAAAGTTGAAGTTTTCAATCAAACCTAAATATAACAATTAAATCTGTTCCGAGATTTCAGACCGGACCATGCTAACTGGACCAGTAGAAGAATCCCCTTCGAGCATTTTATTTCTCCAGCTCTAGTTCTAGGATCAATTCTACAAATATTTTTTAGTAACTATTATTTCTACTTTTAAAAGAAATCTGTTTAATCCATATCCATGCTCCCTTTGTACTCACTTTCTATGAACATTTCACTCTTTCCATTTTACGGACCTAAATGCTTATAAGAAATGAATATCTCAAGCTGTACAGATAAAGATAATTCCATTTCACAGAGGACTTTGATCATTTGAAATCTGGTTTTGTTACAGTTCAGAATGAAAATCAAAAAGCTCAAATAGGAATGAAGTTGTGTCTCTGAGTCAGAGTGCCTGGCAAGCTGCCCTGGAGTTATGAACCCTAGAAGTCCTGGTCTCTCCAGTGTCTTGGAAATCTGCTAGTGGGCTGCTACGGACCCTGGGACCTTTTGTCCTCTGGCCCAGAGTAGTTCAGGGAACAGGCAGTTCAGGAAACCAGGTAGGTAGGTTTCCACTGGAACTTCATCAAAATAGAATCATCAGCACATAACATTTCAATTTTGATGAACTGGCAAATTCTGGCAAAAAAAAAAATCACATTTTTTCTAGTCAGCTCTACTCCTCTGCATGCAGATTTGTGGAAATTAATTTAAATTCACATACACACACACATACATGAAGCAACAACAATAGAAGTGTTGCAGGAAACAGACTGAAATATTTAACTAATTACAATCAAGCATTTAGTCAAATTTTGAATTTATTCTGGTTTATTTAATGAAAATCTTTGAATATTTTTAAGGATTGAATCAATTAATATATTTGTTAGAATTGCAGTCTACTCATGGTGACTCTACTGACAGAAATGACCGTTAAATAATTTGAATATAATTATGTCATGAGCTCATAGTTCAGCTCTACTTGGTCTCAGTTTGGATGCTCTGATTAAGCTGGGAGCCTTTTCCCCCCAAAATGCAAAGGAAAGTAGGTATGAGGTTCACGCTTCACCCATTTCTAAGTGGGAGTTTGGGGATGTTTTCCAGCTGTCAGCCAGCGGCGGAGATAGGGCAGGGCGAGCGGGGCATCTGCTCCGGGCCCCGCGCTTTAATAGGCCCCGCGCCAGCGCCGGTGTTTTAAACCTCTCATCCGCCCTGCTTAGAGCCGGGTCGGCAGCCTGGGGCCCGCGAGGGAGCCCGACGCAGCGCTTTGGAAGCTCGAGCCCCGCCCCCACCACAGCAGGCAGCCTGCGCAGGCGCTGCAGCGGCCGGAGCAAACCCCGCACTGGTCGGGTCCGGCCGCGAGGCAGCAGCAGCCCACCCCCACGCAGAACAGAACAATGTGGCGGGCCCCTTTGTGGTGCAGGAGCTGCGAGCCAGAAGGGGAGGGTCCCTCATGGCTGCTTCCGCTCCCCACACCCCCACACAAGCCCATTGGCCGGACCTGGACAATGGCAGCTGCGGGAACCCACCAATCACCGCTCCCCTCAGGCTTTTAATCCCCCAGCACATGGCCAAGCAGCTGCTGTAGGAGAAACCACCGAGCAGCGCTTTTAGGTAAGTGTCCGGCCCCCCAGCCTCTCCCACTCCGATATCTTCACCCACATAACCCTCCTCCCAGACCCTGCACCCCAATCCCCTGCCCTGGGGCACAGTCCAAACCCCTGTCCAGACCCGCTCCAGGCCTGCTGGTCCCCAGCCCGCTTGTGTGTCCCCAGCTGATTTTTCTGTAGGGTTAGTGTCCCCTAACCCAAGAGAGGTTTCCCACCCCTGCCATAAATACAGGAGGCCCCTGCTTTATAACAGCCGGCTTTACGACCCTCCCCTACCACCATTATGACCTTTTTCCAAAGTGGGGAAGGGGCCAAATCCCCCGATTTACGTCCTTGGCCTATTGTAAGTGCAGGCTCGAGTTACGACTAGAGTTGCCAGGGGTCTGGTATTGGCCCTGACAGTCCAGTATTTGTGGCTTCTGTCAGGTAAAAAACCCCCAGAAAATACCAGACCAGTAAAATGTCTGGTATTTTCAGTTTTTCTCAGCTGGAAAGCCACTTGGGACATTCTTGCCCTGCCATGAATGGGGATGGGGAGTGTGAGATTTAAAGGTGCCATGATTATTTGGGGGCACTTTTTTTGCTCAACATTTGGACATCCCTCCCCTTTTTATTAATGCAGAATTTTGTTTAAAAATGAATTACAATATAATTAGAATAAAAATTATCCAACTAAATTAAGTTTCTATCAAATTTACCCAATTCACATTTAATATGAAAATAGCCTTCAATTTGTGCATTTGATGCTTTTTTTCTATTTTTTTTTTCTCCAAAGGAGGGCCTGGAGAAATTGTGCTGCCCTGGGCCCTGCAAAACTTTCATCCGCCCCTGCAGCCAGCACTCCTGTCCCATATGAAATGTTCTCTTAATGGAAGTTAACAAGTGCTGGACACAAATGTAGTACCAGTGGCAAGTGTAGGGATGAGAACATGACCATTCTAACATCTGCGACAATGAAGTCCCCAGAGGTCTGAAGGCCTGTGTGAACAGAGCTCATTACTGGATCAGGGCCCAACTGAAGCAGAAGAATCTGTAGACCTTACATATAGCAGCAATATAAAATGCTGTAGCCAACTTTCTTATTTCCAATTCCTCTTTTTGTCATTGTTTTTGCAGGACAAAGGTTATATATGAGAAGTGGTTATTGATAGTGCTTTTTTTGTGATGGTACGCCCTGGGCTGGCGTACTGGCACCTATTTTCCTCTCTTCCTGCAATTGAATGGGATTCCCCACTGGCATACTGGCGGAGTAGAGGGTGGGAGGAGGAAAGATGGTCACTTTTTAATTTTTCAGACAATTATTTTGTGTGACAAATACCTATTGATTGGTTTGACTTTGTTGTTTTATGTCATGTTTACCATCATTTTGAGCTTATACTATAGTTTAAAAGTTTTGTAATATTTTGTTTGCTTGCTTTAACTATAACCTGTGGTTAGCAGTTACACTCTAATCATGAGCTTTAGAGTGATACACTACAGAGCAGATTTTACTAGAGAAAGCATCTGTCATTAGAAAAACAAACCCTTCACACCAACCAACCACATCCCAGCTGACAAAGAAGCTGTCAGGGCTGTTCCCCACTCTGACACTCCAAGTGCAGAAGATGGGGGGCCCGCAATGCTCAAAAAGAAAAAAACCAAAACACCTTTGTCTCCACAGACGCTGGTTACAACAAACTTCCCTCAGAATCACAATACACAGATTTTGGGCAATCGCTGCTACCATCAAGTGATTTTTATCCCTAAAAAAACCAGGGGTGGACACTTGAACCCACTCCCAAGGGTATCCCAAGCTCTTTTGCCCTAAAAGAGCTTGAAAAAATGAAAGAGGGGAAAAAAGCTGCAGTCTCTAGTAGCTGACCTCTCAATCTGAGGCATGCAGATCCACACACAGACCTTCCAGGACACAAGAATCAAATCATCTCCTTAAAAAAAGTGATTTTTGTATTATATAACAAAAGATAAACTTGATAAAGCATACTTGGTTGCTAGATGTTACAGAGCAACTAAGGAAAACAAATTAAAACAGAGAGAAAAGTCTCTGGGCACAGTGCTAGATGGTAAATGGGGAAGGGAGGCATAGATTCATATAGAACAGTTCAAACCAAACCACAAAATAAAAAAAAAAATACCCTGAGCATGACTAGATTCACTTTCTCCTTTACTTACTTCCAGTTTTCTCTTTGTTCAGTCCACTCCCATGCCTGGAATTCTTTGGAGACATGCTAGTCCTGCCTGGGCTGGGTTTAAATCATTCTGTGTCTCTCAACTCCTAGTTTTTCTCTCCCACACAAAGAAAGGAGGCAAGGCACCTTATACAATTCAAATTCCAGCCCTTCATTTCGATTGGTTCTCCTGTCCCCCTGGCCAACACCCTTGCTAGCTACCTGAGTTTAACCCCTTAGTCACTGGGTGTTGGTCAGCTCTCCTCTTGTCCATTACAGAAGCATATCTCTGAAAACAAAGACAAAGGAAAATAGATCTTACAACATTATCTGTAATAACACCATCCAAAGAATCTCAAGAATATTACAGCTCTCTTACATAGAAAAAAAGGGTGTTTTTTTTTTTACTAACAGCCTTGAAATTAGTTTTAACTCCAGGGTTCCCAAAACGTTAATAGAATGAACAACATGTCACTAGAAAGATTGTCTTGTAGACCAACTCCAATCTTCATTTGTGACTGCAAGTACTCCTGTCCTTCAGCTCCCTCCACCCCCAGCCCCATGATTTCATAGCATTCTTATAGCAACTACACAGTTGTTTACCTGGAAAAGTAAATGGTGTTTTATAATTTTTTTTTCTAGTTTTAATACAACTTGGTTGCTGTAAACAAGGACAAGGGCCAGTAATATTTAACCAGCTGGATTTCCACATTGAACAAACATTAACTTTATCATCAATCTTCATTAAAATCGGATGTCCTCTGGCATTACAATAAATCCAGTCTGGATAACATGGGGATTATCAATATGTTGCCCTCTCCGTATATTTTGGCAACAAAAACTTTTACCTAGATCTGCAATGCCCAGGTTATTCAGATAGACACTCACTGGAAAAAAGAATCCCAATGTACTCTGAATTCCCCTGCCTGATGTTTGAGGGGTTTGTCTTGTTTTTGACTCTCTCTCTAATTGCCATTTGTGTTTTTGGTTGCAACAGTTTGTTACGTTTGTGAAAAATGATATTACCATCAGCTTCCATAAAGGAAAAGTATCAAACAGTAAAGATATTATCTTATAGCAGCTTTATCATTAGTATCCCCCATATCCATCTCATTTTTTGTCTGTTACTACATTTGATTCAGGTTCTTCTTGAAAGTTAGAAGCTAGAGTTTAGCAAAGTTACTTTATTCATCATCTCTTATTAAATGGAACTGGTAAGCTCTGCCTCTTCCTGAGAATACTGACTTTCTCTTAAGGATGTTAAATTGCGGGTAATTGACTAATCAAGTGTTGATGCATTTTGCATTGAATATTCAACTAGTCAATAGGGGCGTTTCCACCTTTGAAGTGTAGAAACAGCTCTAGAGCTGTTGCTCCACTTTAAAGGCGAAAGCGCCACGTGGAGCCCAGGGTCCCGAGCTGATCCCAAGCTCCACGCAGCGCTGCCGCTTTGAAGTACCCCTCCTTTCTCCCCTGCCTTGCTGCCTCTTTCTGATAGAGGCAGCAAAGGGGGGGGGGGAGCAACTAGTCGACAATCTTGTTGACTAGTCCTTCACGTCCCTACTATCTCTGTCCTGGAGCTGTTGCATTTCTGTCTGCCCAATGATTTTGAGATTTATGACCTCAAATTCTGATCACACTTCCATGATTCCATATAAAACATATCTTCCTTGGCAGCTCATCTCAAAGCATTAAAGGGCTGGCAACAAAAGCGAGAATCTACGTGTTGTACGTGTTGTAATTTTGAGATAACTGAAAAGACTAACAAGATCTGGAATCTGCCCCCTTCTTGGGTGTGGGTACAGAATTCATAGATTTCACCACAGGGGATTTCTTTGTTTGATATCAACTGAGCTTACTGCAGTATTAAAGAGATTTTTGTGTAACATCAGCTCAAAAGGTCGAACTACACAAGACACATAATATGTCCAGCCACACTCAGCTTTAATGGTTTGTAAAGAAGGAAAGTAAATCAATGCACAGAGCAAAATGAATTAATGACAGGAGAAAATCATTTATATTATAGATTAAATATTCTACTGATGGCTCTGTTTTAAGAAAATGTAGATTTGGCTTTAAACAGGCAACTTATGGTATAGCATCTCCTGATTGGGAACAGGCTGTCAATTTCCCAGAAAAAATAATGTTGCAAAAAGTGAGGAACCAGTAGGATTAGATATGTACATATATGTCCATTACCATTATTATTTTTTGCTGCAGCAAGGTACTATTTCTCTGAAAAGTGAAATTACTGTCAGATCCCATAGAGAACCACAGTTTCTTGTCTTCTGTATTTTTAAAAGGTGACACCATTTGGCTCTTTCAGATTTTAATCCTTGTTACATTAGATGTGGCACACATTAAACAATAAACCCAGTGGCTAAAATGCTTTCAGAATTTAGGAAAAAGCATTCCTTTCCTGTCATCGCCCCACCAAACAAATGCTCCCCCTTCTCACCTCAGACTACGGAAGCTTTTATGGAGATGCACTTGAAATGAATCAGAGTTGAGCTTCTGAATATTGCTGCTTTTGGGGTTCAGATACCAAACGCATATCCAGAAACCCAAATAATATGCATTATACTTGGCTATTGTGTCATATAGCCTCAGGGTTTTGGCAACACACATTCTATTTTGGATTTCAACATATGTATCGTACATAATATTTTTCATGCAGAACACCATCTTGTTCTTTACGGAGGCCATCAACATGATTATAAATAGCTCATGTGTTCTGGGTTCAAAGACCAAAAGACTAGAAGTTAAGCCCAATTTTTCATTGTATATTGTAAAAGAAGTGATAACCACCAAACTCCTAGTGGAAAGGCACAAGATTTTACCCATGAAATGTATTTGGCCCATAATTTGTGGCAAGCTGGGGTGTAAATCTACCTCACACAGACCAGCCACATATTAAGTGTCTGAGTGGACCCTGCTGCCACACAAGTTCTGTCATGTGCTTTGATCTCCTAGAGCAGGGCTACTCAACACGCAGCGCTCCTAGAGCAGGGTTACTCAACACGTGTTGTTTGCAGCCCACAGTGCGGTTTGGGTTTAGTTTACATGGGGCTCAACACACAGCCCACGGGTGGGCTCCTTTGAACATGGCCTCCACTGGGAACACGCTCCACAATGGTGAATCAATATAATGGTCTTCTGTTGATATGTGCTTTAATAGTTAAATTCCTGGACTGTCATTGCTCATTAAAAGTGCTGTCATATGGGTGGAAATCGGGTAAATATCGCTTTTTATTAATATCAGCAGAACTGACTTAAATGGGGCCTGAGTGTTGTGTAGTCTTGCCTTAAACTTTGTATTCATGCCCATCAATATGGAAGAAATATTTGCCTATATTTGCATGTATATGCAACCACACTTAAGTTGCGGCTCTTGGCATATGCTGTGAGTATCACTGGCCCCTGGGGCTTCCAAAGTCGAGTAACCCTGTCCTAGAGTATGTCTAGATGGCACCTGGAAGAAAGCCTCCCTGCTGGGGTAAACAGTTTTGCACTGGCTGGCCTCAAGCTGGCACACTGAAAATAGCCATGTGGATGCTGCAGCTGGGGCAGCAGCTCAGGCTTGTAAACCCACCGCACCCTTGAAGTCAAGGGGCTAGTTCAAGCCTCTGCCAGAGCCACAGCATCCCCAGTGCAATTTTCAGCACACTAGCTCAAGGCAAGCTTACACAAGTCTGTTTACCCTAGTGACGTTTTATCTATTCCATTTCAAAGCAGCATAGATCATAGCACTTAGCGCACAATGGGCTAGTGTGAGGTAGATTTATCCTCCTCCTCCCAGCTTGCTGCAAGCTAAATGTTGGCATAGGCAATAAATCTCTGTATGGGCTTGTCTATCTGCAGTAGCCACAAAATAAATTTTGAAAATTGGGGTATATGACTAAATGCATTGATTCGTATTTACACATGAATGGCCATACTGAGTCAGACCAAAGGTCCATCTAGTCCAGTATCCTGTCTTCTGACAGTGGCCAATGCCAGTTGCTCCAGGGGGAATGAACAGAAACAGGTAATCATCAAGTGATCCCTCTCCTGTCACCCATTTCTAGCCCCTGACAAACAGAAACTAGGGACACCATTCCTGCCCATTCTGGCTAATAACCATTGATGGACCTAACCTTCATGAATTTATATAGTTCTTTTTTGAACCCTGTTAGGGTATGTCTACATTGCAGGGCAAAAGTCAAATTAACATACACAACTTCATTTATGTCAATTGCGTAGCTGAAGTTAAAAACAGCTTAACTTGGCTTTTGGCGCTGTCTACAAAGCAGGAAGTGAAAGGAAAAACACCCTTTCTTTGACTTCCCTTACTCCTTATTGGTTACAGGAGTTGGAGTAAGAAGTCCTCCATTTCTGTATTATTTCAAAATAATGGCTTGCTGTGTAGATGTGCATTTTGTCATTTTGAAATAACGTCAGTTATTCCAAAATAATGCTGCTGTGTAGATGTACCCTTAAAGTTCTAATCTTCACAACATCCTCTGGGAAGGAGTTCCACAGGTTGACTATGTGTTCCATGAAGAAAAACTTCCTTCTGTTTGTTTTAAACCTGCTACCTATTAATTTCATTTGGTGACGCCCCTAGTTTTTTTTGTTATGGGAACAAGTAAATAACTTTTCCTTATTCACTTTCTCCACACCTCTCATGATTTTATAGACCTCTATTCTATCCTCCCTTAGTTTCCTCTTTTCTAAGCTGAAAAGTTCCAGTCTTTTTAAT
The DNA here is from genome assembly GCA_019425775.1 of Rafetus swinhoei. NCBI lineage: Eukaryota > Metazoa > Chordata > Testudines > Trionychidae > Rafetus > Rafetus swinhoei. The sequence continues at coordinate 42,926,299 of CM033432.1, read as the reverse complement.
TTCTCTTCATATGGCAGCCATTCCAACCCCCTAATTTACATCATTCTAGCAGTGCAAAGACTTCAGAGTGGCCATAAATTACAGTTACACCCATTTTAAGGGCTGCTTACATTGCCAGAGTGGTGCAAAGTGTAAATGTAAGCCTGTTGTGTATAGTTAAGCCTGTAGCCAGACACATATTAAAGAGACAGTATGATCTAATTATTAGTCTTCTTGAGTAATAAATTACAATTCCCCTAAATGCATATCTGTGCTTTGAAGAGCAGTAAAATTTGCAATTTTTCAGAAGGTTTTTAGGTTTTGCCATTTCCTACACATGCATCTGAAGAAGGACATCTTCTGTGGCTCATCTGAACCCAGTATAGGCAGTTTTCCACCCCACTTTGGCTTGTAGATAAACTACAAGTATAAAGACTACATTACCTACACCGGCACTTTTGTCTGTAAAATTTTGGCAGTCAGGGGTGTGAAAAAACCCATACCTCTGACTGACATAAGTTTCACTGGCAATCTGCCATGTAGAAAGATCCATGTCAGCAGAAGAGGAGCTTCTGTCAACATAGCTACCACCATTCGTTAGGGATGGTTTAATTATGCTGGCAGGTGTGCTCTCCCATCTGCACAGAGTAGCTACATGAGAGATGTTTTTAAAAGACAGAAAAGAACCCAACATTCACACACCTAGTCTCTCCTCCCCACCAGGCTGCTAATTCTTATGTTTTATAGCAAAGTAAACTTATTTGTTGGTTTGTGACTACCAAGCACTGCACCCCACAGATACTTCAAGAATTAAAGTCTCCTGCCTTTCCAAATATTTGTAAAGATTTACAATGTTGTGGTTTTTTAAAATAGGGCCACATTTCCCTGATGCTCTGATTATGTGTTATAGGGAAAAAACGATAGTCTGAGGATTCCAAATTTTTTTTTATAAATACCCTCTTTTGATGCTACACTCTTTGCACTCTCACAAGAGATGATCAGCTGCTTCCTGGGTCTTGCACATCTCACATAATGCATCTTTATTTTTGCTTATTAGAAACAAATTACTATATAAGCCACAATGACCAATTAAAATTTTAATAGAGCCAGTTCATTCTTTCCTCTGGGGCCTTACAGTATGCAGCATTTTTTACTCTTGGACATGTGGCACAGAATTTTTCCCCTTTGGTTTCTTTTGCCCATATTGTCTGCTGTTCCTCTCAGCTCATTTTTAAAGTAGATTTTTAAACTCCAGTTTACTTCAGGGGATTTCTAGATCAACTTGCTCATGTTTGACAGTTTTTGTCGATTTGTCAGACAACACATTTCCCACTACCCCTCAGTACTATTACTGCTAATATCCATATTATGATTACACCCCATCCCGTCTTTCTGTTATTAACAGTAATAGTGCATAATGTATATCATTTCTCCTAACTGAAATGCCCATTTCTGATCACCAGCAGTCCTGATAAGCAATCAATCAGTGCCACCACACCAGCTGGGTGTGGATTTAGTATCCAAGGTTATGTCTAAACTGCAGGCTTCTTGCGCAAGACGCGTTTTTTGGGAGAGATCTTTCAAAAAAACTTCTTGCGAAAGAGAGTGTCCAGACTGATTGGACGCTCTCTCACATAAAAGGCCACCCGGAACCACTTCAGGCAGGGCTTTAGGTCTCCAGTTGCTTCTGAGCGCTGGTGCTGGAGCCTTGCAGAGACACGCGCTTAAAGGGACCCCCCTGGACAGCCGTTCCTCTGCTTCTGCTGCTTGCTTGCTACCTCTTTGAGGGACAGCAAAGCTCTTGCAGTGCCTGCTGTTGTTGCCCAGTTTTTTTCGATGCCACAGCTTTTCTCTTGGTGCCATGGAGCTGGAGCTGCCTCTGGGTGTGCGATAGCCCCACACGGACATGTTGCAGTTTTTGCAGCACTTTGTGACAGCTGCCTTCCTGGTCCTACACGACCTGGACCCTGAGCTTATTCTGGGGACCCTCTCCTGGATGCAGCTGCTCCACTCTGGCAACCGCACCCCACTGTGGAGAGGCGTTTCAAAGGCTCAACACCAGTTCCAACTGGTGGGACTGGCTGGTCCTGGAGTGGTGAGACAACCAGCAGTGGCTCCAAAACTCCGCATGTGGAAGGCCACCTTTTTGGAGCTGTGTGCCTGGCTCGCCCCCACCCTCCGGAAATGCGACACCCACCTGCGGCCCACCATCACCCTGGAGAAGCGGGTCGCAATCACCCTCTGGAAGCTCACAAACCCAGACAGCTACCGGTCAGTGGGCTACCAGTTCAGCGTGGGGAAGTTCACCGTCGGGGCCCTCCTCATGGAAGTAAGGAACTCTCAGGCTGCAGTCCCTGAAAAGGGATGGGGAGAGTGCATAAGGAGGACCCTCAGGAAAGGGGGGCTGGGTGCTGTGGGGGGTGGAGTGCGGGTGAGGGGGGGAAGCCCCCATCCCTGGGGACTTGTGCACAGTGCATCATGGGGGACGCAGACTACCCCCGATGCCATGGCTTATGAAACCCTATACTGGCCACCTGGATCCCAGCAGGGACCAATTCAATGCCCACATGAACTGGGCCTGGATCCAGGCGGAGTGCGCCTTCGGCCACCTCAAGGCACACATGTTGTCACTCCGCTGCATCAACTGGTCCCAGGCACGACTTTTTCTCCCCCCCCCCGGCATGGCCGACTGGCCCTGGCCCTCCTGCTCTTCCTCCGCGGAGACCTCTGGCTGGGTGACAATGGGGGTCTTGAGGCTGGAGTCAATGAGGAAGGGTGGGAAAGACATTGCCCCACCCCCAAGGATCTCGTGGAGCTCCTTGTAGTAGGGACAGGTGTGGGGTCCTGCCCCTGAGCGTGAGCTACACTCTCTGGCCCAGACATGGAAGAGGTCTGGAGTAAGGTGGAGCTCCTTCACCTTACTCCAGATCTCTTCCAAGGTCTGGGGTGGGTGTCTGTACTCCGCCAGGGAGTCCGCATTTCTGTGCTTGGCCCGGGGATCCTGTAATGTCTCCTCCTCGCCACACAGCTCAAGGAGGGACTGGATCTCTGGGCCTGACCAGGACAGGGCATGCCTCTTCGTCCCCCTGAGTGGGTCCTGGGATCCCTGGGGCTGCTCCCAGTGAGGCCAGAGGGATTGCGGGGGGCTTGAGGCTCGGACATAGGTCTGAATGCCTGTGGCAGGGAGATCTGGGCAGTCAGGGTGCTGTTCTGAAGCCGGTTTCCTGCCACAAGGCTTGTCCGGGGTGCCTGCAGCTTCAAGAGGGGCCAGGACACAGGAACTATAGGCTGCGTCTAGACTGGCATGATTTTCCGTTAAAAGCATTTGCGGAAAAGAGCGTCTAGATTGGCACGGATGCTTTTGCGCAAAAGCATCTGTGGCCAATCTAGATGGATTTTACAAAAAGCCCGATCGCCATTTTAGTCATCGGGGCTTTTTTGTGCAAAACAGTTCTTCGCTGTCTACACTGGCCCTCTTGCGCAAGTATTCTTGCGCAAGAGGGCTTTTTCCCGAGTGGGAGCGTGAAAGTATTTGCACAAGAAGCACTGATTTTGTACATTACAAAGTCAGTGCTCTTGCGCAAATTCAAGTGGCCAGTGTAGACAGCTGGCAAGTTTTTGCGCCAAAGCGGCCACTTTGGCGCAAAAACTTGCCAGTCTAGACGCAGCCATAGAGTTGTGATTACTTTGTATGGAGTGGCCACCAGGGCACCTGTGCTATTTCCTGGAGGCCTCTTCTTTCGAAAAAAACCCTCCTCCCCGTCCACACATGCCTTTTTGTGAAAGAGCTCTTTGGAAAAAGGCTTCTTCCTCATAGAATGAGGATTACCAACATCGGAAAAAGCCCTCTGTTCTTTTGATTTGCTATCAAAAGAACATGATTGCAGTGTGGACGTTCCTCAAGTTTTGTCAGAAAACAGCTGTTTTTTCGAGAAAACTCTGTAGTGTAGACATTCCCTAAGTTAATGGGGGCATTATCCCTGACACATCAGATATGGAAATGGTTACAACATTTGTTAGCTTTATAACTTTCTTGTTTCCCAGTGAAGAAATGCAGAATGCTGTTCACGCTCTTCCTGTTCTTATGCCTTTGGAACTGTCAGTATACATTTGGCAATAGAGTCTCCGCTCAATAGACAATAAATATGTTTGTGGTGTTTTTAACACTTTTTCCCTTAATGGCATTTTATGATTTCACAGGAGGTATATTTTTCTAATTATAATGCATTTTCCCAAAATTATTGTTTAATCTCATTATCTGTCTCTTTTCACTACGATTTTTTTGTCCACACTCTGAGCCTACTTCCATGAGGCATTTTCAGTTTTTTCCTTACATGTTGACCACATAATTCCCAGCCTTCATCATACACTAATTTAGTGTTTCCATCTTCACTGTTTCCAATGACTTTAGCCTATGAGGTTAAGTCTAAAAGCTTTATTTTTAAAAGACTTGGCCTTTCACCTGCAGCTAGCTGTAGTACACAAAGCAGCACTGTGCTGAAGGCACTACATGCAATTCACAACATCTGAGCTCCAGCCATTTAGACAAGCTTTCTTCAATTTGTTTTTGATTGTGAACTGAAAGGCTGGCATCATACTCAATAAGTGGTCCTATTACAGACTACTGCTGCTCTCTTCCTTCTGCTTTTGCAGCTTTTACCTGGTCCATATGGGAGAGTTAGACTAGCTGCATACCTGTCCCATTGCTTAACCCTTCCCTGTCTGTTTCTATACACTGGCAGACCAGAGGCCCTGATTCTGACACTGGTCAGGTGGCATGAGCCAGACAGGAAGTGGACAAAGGTGGTTTTAAATCATCTTTGCACCTGCTGGTATTGGGCCTGACCTCAGCACCATATACAATATCCCTGTGAATGCAGTAGCTACCCAGGGACCACTCCACTAGCACAGACTGGCCACCATCCCTTCAGTGCTCCATCAGCCCTATGCCATCAGAGGATTCTATTTACATGGGGGTAATTTTCATGGCAGGCTCTCCATAGAGGGAGAAACATCAGAGTGAAGGAGGTGAGCTGTGATGAAAGACCAAGCCCCAGTGGATGAAAGACCCAACCAGTGGGCTTTGTGATTCCCAGCTGGGCAGTACTCACTGACCCCGAGGAGTTATGTACTTAAAAGGATTTTTAAAACAGTTTGACTGAAAGTTAAGAGGTTGTTCATATTCCAGGCATTAGTTATGCGTGTGACTTGTCCTATTGTCACCAGATGCAATATTTCTAGGGAGTGAGTACCTGTCTGGGGAGACTAGGACTGTTTGATAAAGAAGTGCCCATGACGGATTAGAGAAACAAGGGAAGAAAGGGAATAATTACAAAGTCTCTATCAGGAATCATAGGGGGGAGTGGGTTATGAAGTCCACTCTTTGCAATATACTAAGAGCAGCCTTATAGTTATAAACTGTAGCTACCCGTACATATACCTCACTCATCTATCCTTACTGTAATCGTAACACCTGCAGTCATGGACCAGAGGCCTGTTGTGCTAGGTGCTGTACAAACAAATCAAAAGATAGCTGTAGCTATAGGAAGCAGTGATTACCTTAATTTACCCAAGCAAGCATAATTCTTCCAGGCTGCTAAGCTCCCATAGAAGTTAGTTCAGCATGTACGATACTGTGTGTGTCGCTAATGTACAGATTAGTCGCACTTCAGGACTGAGCCCTACTCAGGCTTGATTGGGCTCCCACTGAAGTCAAAGTCAAAGTTCCCACTGTATCTATATAAGCAGTTTCATCAGTGTGTTCTCTTAGCTGATAGCTTTCTCACATCTAATGGAAACCATTCACCTACAGATGGGCAAAATTAAGCACTCATTAAAACCACCCTCTTTGACTTCAATGAGCCCGCAGGGATATAAATGAGAGACACATGCCTCTACACTACGAGCCTCTTCCACAAGAGGAAATGCAAATGGAGAGCTCATTTGCATATGCCACGCTCATTTGCATTTCTTCCTCGGATCCCTTTTGCGCAAGAGGTTTTGTGCAAAAAAGTGCTGTGTAGATGGCTCCTTTTTGCGCAAAACCCCCTTTTGTGCAAGTGCCGTTCTTCCACATGTGGGGCAGGCAGGTTCAGCTAGGCAGGATCCAAAGCTGGGGGGGGGGCTTAGAGTCAGTGAAACCAGGTGTGGTACGAGAGAGTTCTGTTTGAGGCAATCTGGGTGTGGTCAGCTCGTTATGGGTGCTGGATACAGAGGGATCTGGGTTCACTGGGGGCTTCAGGGTGCAGGGATAATGGGGCTCTGTAGATGAGTCCAGTGAAGGTGGCTGAGGCTCAGTGGGGAGGTCTGGTGTAGGGGGATGGGGCTCAGCGGGAGGGGGTCTAGGAATGGGGGCTTGGTGGTGGTCTGGGTGCTGGAGGAGTGGATTTTGGTGGGAGGTATGGGTGAAGCAGGCTGGGGCTCAGTGAAGTGGGGGTTTAAGTGCAGGGAACCCAACAGAGTGGTGTAGGTGCAGCTGGGAAGGGGGGAGCGAAGAGGTGAAGCTCTTCAGGATGAGGGGCTGAGCACAGGGGTCCAGTGGGGAATGATCTAGGTGCAGAGGTGGGGGTCATGATGCAGGGTGGAGGGGATTAGTGGGTGATCCAGATGCAGAGAAGGTGGGGCCTGGGAGGGTCCAGATGCAGAGGGGTCTGGAAGCCCATGTACAGTGGCTGAGGAGATATGGGGGCAGGAAGTGGGGGGGGAAGGGTGTCAGATTCCTACAGCTGGGGGAGGTTTCTAGGGGTGGGTCTGACCAGCCTGGCCACTCCTTGCAGGAGAAAAGGAAATCCCATCCTCAGCCCAGCCAGACCTAGAAGCTGACTTGGCATATAGTAGAAACCACTGGCTGGAGCAAACCCAGCCCCGCCGTGGTGATTTACCTCTCCGCGGGTTGCCCCTGGCACATGAAACAACATGCCCTTGCAATTTTCCTCTGTCAGAAGTCATTTTTCTGTGGTGAAGGAAAAGAATTTGTAGGGGAGATGAATTGTGCACATGCACAGAATTCCCCCGGGAGCAATTTATTTCCATGTGCTATATGATCGAAGACTGAATGGCTAAGGGAATGGATATAGGCAGGGCCATCCTTACCCATACGCAGAGTATGCAGCTGCATAGGGCACCCTGTTCTGTGGCTCTGCTTCCTCCGGAGAAGATCTAGTTAGCTTAAAAGTAACAAAGCCTGCCAGACCTATTAGCAGAACACTGAGCCAGTAAAAGAGCCATTCAAGTGGTCCCTGGATATGGAGACATGCTCAGCTTCTAATTCAAAGCTGGGAAAGGTAGTAACTGTGTGAGACTAGTTGACAACTTTCCTACTTCCTAGAGGGTATTTCTAATCACAAAGCTGCCACCATGACTGGCATCCTTGTTGCTAGTCTGAGCAAAAAGGCTAACGTGTATGGGTATGAAGACTGCACTTGGTTATACAGACACTAAATGCAATGTTACACCCTACAGAGGCAATTGAACAAAATGTAAAAGCACATGGCCAGGTTTTGTTGAAAAAAAAAATAATTAGAGGGGGACCCTCATTCAAACTCCCCCGCCACTGGGGCAAATTGAGGTCTGGAATTAAACTTCACAGTTCTAGAACTAATTGTTTTTGTGGAGTAGCTGTGAGTTTCTGCTACCTACTGTAGAAAAGTCTTAAGTTAAAGCTTTATCAAAGTCACTTTGGCACAGCGATAATAAATCCTGGGATGTCCAGAGCAGAAAATGTTCCTTCCAGAAATGCTTCAAGAAACTTGGCATCTATGGTTCATTATGTAACTATATGGAAAAATCAAAGTACAGTAGCACTAGTAACATCTCTGACGGTTGAATCAGCGCTTTTATTTAAAAAAAATCTATTTTCCATCAGTTTATAATTTGACCATAAGAAGTTCCTCCTGGATGAATTTTCACAATGGTTGCTTTGCTCAGATGTAATTTTTTTTCTGAAAATTAAAAGCATGGTTCAGATACTTTAGGATATGAAAAGTCAAATAGCAGAAAGCTAAATTATTTGGTTTTCGATGCCCTTTTCTCTCTCCCTGCTGCAACTCTAGAACCGTGTAAATTTACAAATAAATAAACACAAATTAAACTGTCAAGAGATTAATCTTCCATGTGCCAATTTTAAAAGTATCTACTCTAATTGTACGTGCACATACCACATCTGCATACACAAACAGGCAATTAGGTTTGGAAAACAGGTACAGCAGTTACTTGCCTAAATACCTACTCTTCATATAGAGTTATTCAATGAAAGCAAAATCCCGCCAAAGGATTAGTGTCACAGGATTAGTGGGAGTAGGGCCAGTGTACCCCTGCCTCATCAGTTCACTCCAGTTGGGGTTTAGATTGCACTTGGGCCCTAGAAGCAAGAGAGATATGATGAGTGGGAGCTGCCTTAGAGCACAGATTCATTCAGCTGGAGAAAGGAAAGGTGACTTGGTGCCTGTCTGCTTGAGCTGGGAAGCACAGACCCAGTTCAAGTGTAGCTGTAGCCTAAATGAGGTTGCTGGAAGAAGGATTAAAGCAAGAGAGCAGCAGAGAGGGGTTTCCTGGTTGGTATCCCAAAGCCACAGAGCCAGGATTGAAGAGGGCTTAAGGGAAGAGAGCAGCAGAGGGAGGTGACTGCTGGCTCTAAACCAGAGAGGCCTGCAGGAGCAGTGGAGGAGCTTCCAAGGGAGTAAACAGAACAGGGCAATCATCACATGATTCATCTTCTGTCACCCACTCCCAACTTCGGGCAGCAGAGCATGCTGTTCCATCCCTGGCCATTTTTGCTAATAGGGATGGATCTTGTGATGATTGCCCTATTCTGTTCATTCCCTCTGAAGCAGCCACTGACACCTCCAGGACCAGAGAATTCAGGACACTCTCTTGGTAAAGATGATCCCCCTGCAAAGAGGCTTGTGGGTATTCCCCCGGGGAAGACAGAATTGGAATAGTTACAGAGAAGGGGCATGGAACAGCTTCCATATGAGGAGTGATGAAGAAGACTGGAACTTTTCAGCTTGCAAAAGAGACGACTAAGAGGGGATATGATAGAGATCCATAAAATCTCAACTAGTGTGAGGAAAAGTGAATATAGAGTAATATTGGTCCTACAAACCCTGGGAACTATGTACACAGTCTTCTTCCAGTACCTTGCCTATTAACTATATAACAACCACAAATTATCAAAACACATGGAACTAACAAGACGTGTCGATGATGCTCTAAACACTTTTTAAATTCCATTTTCTCTCCGGCACTTGTTTTCTCGCTGTTTTTCTGTGTGTGTCTTGTTCAGTGCGTAGTATGCAAGGTCCCAATCCTGACTGGTGCTTTTCTGCATTAATGGAATATAAATAATTAATACTTTTATAAAGGGACTCAGGATATTCTCTGTTTACCAGGATGGAGTTCAGTTCCTGAGTTTCCAGACTTGTCAGGCAGAGATATGTTAACAAGCCTAAGATTTGGCCTTTTGCTAAGTGATCGTCCATTTTCTTTAGAACAAATTTCCTCCATTTTGGTTTCCAAGGATGTCAGAATAGTCCACATGCCATTCCGAGTTATCTGTTCTATCATCTCAACTACTGACTTACCAATAGGAACCAAGATGTTATGCAGTCTGCAGCTACTTGTCCAAAGAAGTACTGTTGCTTAGTTTTTAATCTGTTTGTTTCTGATACCAATGCGATTATACCCCGTCTTCTGCACACAAGAATTGAAACTGCATGCCAGACTTACAAAAGCAAATAATCAATAAACTGAAACAGCACCTTTAGAAACACCAACCCACTTCCACCACTTTCTTAAACATGCAGTCCAACCAGGGTTTTCTGCTTCTTTGAATTCCTCATCCTTTACTGACTTAAATTAACCCATCTGGGCCAAATTCTATTCTCAGTTATAGGGGTGTGAATCCAGAATAACTTCATTAACGTCAGTAGATTCACCCTGTATCTATACAAATATAACTGAGACCAGACTTGAGCCCTTAGAGAAACTGAATCCACTTTACCACATTCAGCATTCAAGTTGAAACTCTCTGGTCTGGGGAGCATCAGCCAGGAGCAGGGCAAGGGGGTCGCCAGCTGGGAGAGGAGTCAGGAGCCTGGTGGCTAGGGCTGGCAAGTGGAACCCAGCCATGGACATGGAGCCTGGTGACCGAAGCCCGATCATCAGTGGAGCCCAGTTGGGGTTGGAGGCCCAGGTCTCCTGGCCGGGGGCAGAGAGTCCAGCAAACTCCCTTGTTCAACCCAATCAGGTCTTGAGGGCACTGGAACAGGGAGGTCCAACCTGTATTTCTGTGCAATCATATTGACTTCTTCAGGCTTGTTCTGGTGTTTGTAATACAAATAGTTAGGCAGACAATTCTATCTCATAATACTAATGAAAAGCTAGACAACACTCTAGCAAGTTCACCTAATTCTAGCACCTACAATCTGCAGGCAATACGGCTGAGTGCATAGGGCTACAATTATTATTTGCCACAGCCACTTCACAGCAAGTATTTAATCATATTGATCTATCTGAAATGCCTGGTTGTTCCTGTGGTCAACATTTAAACAGTTTGCACAGACTGGGGCCATGCTACATGACAGATGCTAGAATACAAAGGATTAGTTTCTGAGAGAATAAAACATTGTTAGTTCATTGGGGATCCTTTGAAGAAAAAGCCTTGCCTAATTCAAATAGATTACATGTCCTTTGGAACTCTGAAAGATAGCAAATTATTATTATGTGACGATAACATATCAGTGCATAAACGTTAGAGCTTAAAAAGTAGGTTGAAATAGCTCATATCCAAACTAATCTCTGTGTGACACATTTTCAATGGCTCTAGCTCTATTACTCCACTAGAGCTACGGTGGCACCTTGTGGCCAGAAAGATATGCCTCAAGGATTTCTTCGTCTTTGTGCCTCAGCTGTCTCCTCAGATGCAAAGAGTCCAGATGGGAACAATTTAATTCCTTCCTCTGCTAGAAATTTGAAAAGTGACCCTCTGCACTATCAAACTAAATAGAGGGAAAATAAAATACTGAGTTTCATTACAAGCTTGTAAACCAAATATTTTAATAAATCCTCTTTAATTAGCCCACACCTGCCAAAGAGACGCTAATATAAAAACTGCTATTTAAATACTTCAGTCAAAAGTGCTTACCTCTTTATCCCTGCACACACTCTGAAGAAATCAACTTCAGATAATTATCAAACTACTGTCAGTTGTTGCAAGCTCTTTTGAGCAGAGCCTACCATTTTGTTCTGTGTCTCTACAGCAGTGAAGTTTTAGCCCATGACTGAGGCTCTTCGCTCCTGCTGCAACAGAAATAATAAATATTATCCTTATATAACCTGCATGCCCACACTTCTGACCAGTGGTTCTCAAAGTTATTTGATCATGACCCCCCTTCTTTGTATCTGTAGTAATGTGTATTCCTTTCTTCCTGACACAAAAATACATATACCAATACAAAAATCAACCTGCAGCTCGAAGTAGGTATTAAAAACAGTAAGGCACTGATTCAAACAGGACCAATTATCTATTGTAATAAAAGCAAAAGCAAAACTGCAATTGAAGTCAATGATTACAATTAAAAATGCAGACCACATAGTAGCAAATGGATTAATGTGCAGATGGCAATAACGTTGTATAATGCTATGCAAGCTTAATAGAAATCCATCAAAATGCACAGCGCCATCTAGAGTCAAAGCACTGTGCCGTCTGAGGACCTGATATGTCAGAAGGAATCAGCTTTTCTCGCTATTCATTGCTGTGGGTAAAATATGCACAATAAGATTTTTTTCTAAAGCTTCCCAAATATATATTCTATGCCCCTGAGAGGGGGCTGCCACTCAGTTTGAACCCTATGGCCTAGACAATAAACAGGACTATGTCTGGAAAAGGATTCCCATCTCTTGGAAATTTTCAGAGAGGAATTTTCTGAGGTGAGAATATAACTCATCTTACTCTTAGGGCCAGATTTCCGGTTAAGCGCAATAGGCATGTGCCTAGAGACACCAGTGTGCTAGGGGTGCCTACCGCTTAAAAGTAGGTTAAAAGTTCCAATTTGTTATGGACAACCTGAAGGACAGCTGTCAGCATGTGGGGGAGCATCAGAGATGCTGTGCATAGGGGTGTATAAGGTGTAAATCCAGCCCTGTTTGCTACTCTTCTAAAGCAGAAATGCCACCGGATCATACTTTCCCACTCCCTCAATCAGCTAATCAAATCACAAGCGGGACTATTGACAGAAAGGCAAAAATCTTGGTGTCCATATTTAATGAGCTTCTTAAGAAATTTAACCCTGAAGTAGGTAAGAAAAAGCAACATGCTAGGAAAGTAGAACAGAGGAAATGCTATAAGAAGAATGCTAATCAATTACTCCCTTTACAAGTGTGGAGAACAGCAGATTTTAAATAGAAAATGGCTGGCAGCCTTGTATATTAACACCTAAATTGTGCATTCCAAGGTATAATACCTTGGATAGGAGGGAAAAAACTGAGAAACAAAATTAGGGAGAACATTCAGGTTGTCACTAATAGAAGCAACTGTCCTCCAGACACTCTCAAACAATGCAAAATGCCAAAAGCAGCAAATACACACCCTGAGTGGCAAATTCTTTCAACATGTGGGCAGACAGCAGCAGAAAGGAATTGTCTGGAAAACAAGTAGACGTGTGATCAGAAAGTCAGCGGGGTTTTTAAGACAAAATATTCCTTTCCCTTCTTAAGGACATGCAGGTAACTTCCCCAGCACTCATCCACGAAATCTCTGCAGGTTGAACCTCTGAAATCTGACACTCTCTGGCACAGCAATATCCATGTTCCAACAGAACCACAGATGTTGCTGGAACAGAGAGCCTGGCTTGGAGCGGGGACCAGCTAGGGTCAGGAGAGAAGCCCTAGCCGGCAGCAGCAGGTCCAGTAACCAGGAACATCTTCTAGGTCAGTGGCCAGCAGCCCAGGCTGGCATAGCAGAGAGCACAGCAGCAGTGGAGAGAGCAGCCCTTGCAGTGGCTGGTGGCAGTGGGGCTGGTGTAGCAGGGAGCTCCCCCCTTGTTCAGCAAACTCCCTGGTTTGGGATGGCTCAGGACCTGAGGGTGCCAGACCAGGGAGATCCAACATGTATTTCTCAATTTTTATTATTGAAAAGAGGCTGCTCTCAGTGGTGACAGATGACAGAACGAGGAGCAATGGTCTCAGGTTGCAGTGGGGGAGGTCTAGGTTGGATATTAGGGAAAAACTATCCCATTAGGAGGGTGGTGAAGTACTGGAATAGGTTACCTAGAGAGGTGGTGGAATCTCCATCCCTAGAGGTTAAGACTCGGCTTGACAAAGCCCTGGCTGGGTTGATTTAGTTGGGATTGGTACTGCCTTGGGTAGGGGGCTGGACTTGATGGCCTCCTGAGGTCTCTTCCAGCTCTATGATTAATGCCTGCAATTAACGCGTTAAAAAATTAACACATTAATCCTTCCCTGCGTTAATCGCAGGCGTTAATGCACATCAATTGACAACCCTAATAATATGGTTTGTTTTCATTTATTGTTTAAAAGGCGAAGCTGTAATAGTAGCCAATAGAGTCAACAGCTTCATTTTTCTCAAGTGACTTCCTTTGTCTTTTTCATTCTTTCACTGCAAGTTTCTCAGTGCCAGGCCCCAGGGACACACCCATTTATTCACTGTAACGAGGATAACATTTTGCCATGTGACAGGATCATAGCCCTTGGCAACCATGGCACACATCATGGTGATATAACCTTTAGCTATGTGACAGGGTTTAAAACCTTGTCTCATATCATGGAACTGGGGCCTGAAAATAAAATGCAGTCTGTTACCAGTGCTCTCGTGTGCCAGACTTTTATTTCATGTGTGGAGGGGACAGTGTGTCTTGGAGATGAAGACAGAATGATATGATATAAGATGATATTCACAGAGGCTGTTTATGAAATTCTAGGTGGGAAACTGAATATTTCAAAAAGACTAGGGCTTTGGGTAAATTTGACTGTATTAGTGCTCTTTAGTATTAAGCTTCATAACAGATCTTTATAATAAATCGTCAAATATAAAAACAGCCTAACCAGTAGAATACATGGGTAAGTAATTCTAATGCTTGAATGTGAACAAAACTGGATATTTTACAAGTAATCCATAAAGTGACTTTGCTTTTTTATATCTTCAAACACCAACGATATTTGAAAATAATGAAAAAAAGCCAAAAATAGTCGTTTTCTGAGGGTATGCCAGGGGATTCTAGACTGCAAGCTTCTTTCAAAAGAAGCTTTTTCGGAAGAGATCTTCCAAAAAAACTTCTTTTGAAAGAGAGTGTCCACACAGCACAAGCACATCGAAAAAGCAATCTGCTTTTTCAAAAAAGAAAAAAACTCATTTTCTCATCAGAGAGAGAGATGGTCAGTCATCCACTCAACTCAACAAACTCAGGGTTGGGTGGGGCCTGGAACAACAGGGGGGTGAACAGAAGGGAGGGCTAGAGCAGGGTCAGGTCTGGCAGAGGGGGCAGGGTGAGGGGGCTTGGGCATGGCAGGGGTGGCAGGAGAAGGGATGGGGGGGGAGCAGGAGTGGGGACAGGAGCCGGAAGTGCCATCACTGCCCGGATGGTGGCACACATGTTTTTGCCCTGCCACACAAGCTGGTCCCACATGTGACTGTGCCAATCGGCATCATCGTGGACCTTTTGGGCCAGGGTCTGCTGCATGTCACACAGGATGGCCACCTGCTCCCGCATGAGGTCCGCATGCACCCTCCAGCACTTGTGGCTCCCCCGGGTTTGGGCGGGTGCCTCTGATGGCATGAATTGCCCCTCAGCAATGGCTGGTCCGGCTGTGGAGGAAAAGAGAGAGAGGTGGTCAGTCATCCATCCAATCAGATATTGTCCCTGAGGCCATGCCCTCCTCGGTGAGCAAGGCCCATGAGCAAGGCCATGCGTGGCCTGCCTCACAGGGGCCTCAAGGTTCCCATGGGACCATACCTCCCGCTCGCTCCACCCCATGGACAAGCAGGCCAGGGAAGTGTCCAGCCACAGTGGGATCCCATGGGTGGGACAGGGACCTGGAGTGGCCTGACTCTCTTTGGGGACCACACATACACCTGCACCTGGCAGCGCTGTCTGGGGGAGCGGGTGGTGCCTCGTGTGTGCAGGCATGGCTGTGTGCTATGTGCGACACTCCTCGGTCTGTGTGGAGTTGTGTGCCCTTGTGCCCAGCCTGCTTCTGGCAGTGGCTGGTGGGGGGGAGGACATCCCTCCCAGGGGGTCGGACGTGTGTGGGGCCTCCCCTCAGGCTGTAAGCAGCAGCCCGTGTGTGCTCTGGGGCTGGCTCCTGAGACCACATGGTGTACACTGCTGCTGCACGTGCTTGCACGAGCATGGACAGCAGCATGCTGTCCAGGCAGAGCATGCCGAGCGACGATCTGAGCCAGCCTCCCCCACCCTCTGTGTGCAACAAACTGAGAACACTCACCTGATGATCCCTCCCCAGCATAAGATGATGCCTGGGAGATCTCCAAGGCCTGGGGTACTGACTCCAGGCTGGGGGTGACCACGCTACCATTGTCCTCCTCCTCCTCCTCCTGCAGGTGCTGTTGGTCGTCGTCCTCCTCCTCCAGGAGCTCCAGCTGGGCAACCTTGGGTGTCTCCAAGCCCGAATCCACCAGTACGGGTGGGGAAAGGGCTTCCCCACCCCCCAGGATCTGGTGCAGCTCTGTAAAGTATGGGCAGGAGTGGATCCTGTCCCAGAGCGAGAGCTGCACTCCCTGGACTGGGCGAACCCTTCCTGGAGCTCCTTGACCTTGCTCCATACTTGGTCGAGGGTGCAGGGGTGGTGACCCCGCTGGGCTAGAGCTTCGGCCATGCACTTATAAATGTCCATGTTGCGGCACTTGGAGCAGAGATCCTTCAAGGTCTCCTCTTCCCCCACACCGTTCCAGGAGCGACAGGATCTCCAGCCCAGTCCAGGAAGGCGCCCGGAGTTTGGTGCCCCTGGGTGAGTCCTCTGATCTCTGGGGCTGTTCTCTGTGCGGGCCAGGGGAGTCTCGGGGTGGGGTGGGGGGGGCTTGTGGCTGTGGCATGGGTCAACAGGCCTTTGGCAGTCAGAGCCACACGGTCAAGGTCCTGCTGCAAGGCTGGCTTCCTGCCACAAGGCTAGTCCAGGGTGCCTGCAGCTTTAAGAGCTGCCAAGACACAGGAACTATAGAGCTGTGATTAGTTTGGGACGGAGTGGCCACCAGGGCACCTGGAGGCCTCTTCTTTTGAAAAATCTCCTTCTTCCGCGTCCACACATGCCTTTTTCCGAAAGAGCTCTTTCAGAAAAGGTGTTCTTCCTCGTAGAATGAGGTTTACCAAAGTTGAAAAAACCCTGCATTCTTTCGATTTTTTTCAAAATAATGTGATTGAAGTGTGAACGTAAGTGACTTTTTTTTTTTTGAAACAATGGTTGTTTTTCCGAAAAAACGCTGCAGTCTAGATGCACCCTAAATGTTGTTAATCAACCAATTCTAATAGAAATTAAGACAGTTGTAGAAGGTACAATATTTCAGCTTACTGTGTGCTGTTTTGTCTTTTATGTTTACCACACTTGTAAAGAGACATGGTAATTTTTAAAAATGTAATCAGCATAATCAGAAGTAATGGACATTATACAAAGATTAAACGGAAAAAATCAGAATGGGCAACAAGTAAAGAAGAAAGCCCCAATTCAAAACAGGTGATGAGATATAAGGCTGGTTTTCTCATCAAGAATATATTTGTCCCAAAGTGCACTTGTGCATCTGTTCAAGTTTTAGTAGCTTTGGAAACATGGAAGCAGATCCCTAAATATCTACTATACATCTAATATACCATTAACTGGGAAAAGTCAAAGCTGTGCAATAGCTTGGCAGGCTCAGTGGTGGTGATTAGAGATGGGTGTGAACTGGAAACATGGAACTAAACATCCTCAAGCTTTTCAAGCATTCATACCTGGGATTATCAATTGAGAATCCATCTTCCTGATTTTGTATCCAAGGCTAATTCCTGTATCTGTGTTTAAGAAGCAGATACAGTCCCAGGCCTGGTCAGTCCTCCTCACTCTACTCTCTCTCCCCATGCAACCTTTTTTTGGGGGGTCCCCACTTACCATTGCTTTCTTCTGGGAACAGATTCACAGGCATCCTATCCTTCTTGGGTTCATTAGGGGGGCGCTGGCTGACCACCCTTCAGCTTCTCCTCTGTGGCTGTCCTCCACTTCTTCCACCCCTCACAATTAAACAGGGATCTTCCAGAGAGATGCAAGTTACCTTCTTTCGGCCATTTTCTCATCTCACACACGTGGATAAAGGAGAGTGATCCAGTTCACTTTCTGCTGAGAGTGGGGGCCACCAAAATGTCACCGAATCACAGCACAGAAATGTTTGAGACAAGGTAGCTGAGCGAATCTCTCTCTATAAAAAAAGTTTTTCCTGCCGGATGACAATGTTTCTGCCAGGCAACAGAATGACGCCATCACATCACCAGCATCAACAGGCTCTCTCAGCAAAGCGAAAGCTGCCAGAAAAGGGGGAGGGCAGGCAAGTGTAGTGACCAGCCCCCTAGTAACTTTTATTGGACAGTTTCTTGTCTGCAGAAAAGTTCTGCACAATTATAATTATATGTAATGGTCAGAGGCTTATAGATGGTAAGACCTCTGAGATATTTCGTTTCTAACAGTGACAGCTACTTCTAGAGCTAATGTAAGTATTACTTCTCCCACCTTGTCTCTCTAAATAGCCTACGGCTATGTCTACACTATGAGTTCTCGGCAAAAAATATGCAAATGAGGGGACTCCTTTGCATGAGTCATGATCTCATTTGCATATTTTCTGCTGATCTGTTTTTGCGCAGGGATTTTTGCGCAAAAACAAGCAGCATGGATGTTTTCTTTTTGCGCAAAAACCCCTTTTTCTGCAAGATCCTTATGCCCCCAAAAAGGAGGTTTACTGATCTTGCAGAAAAAGGGGGTTTTGCACAAAAAGAAAACATCCATGCTACTTGTTTTTGCACAAAAACCCCAGCACAAAAACGGATCGGCAGAAAATATGCAAATGAGATCACAACTCATGCAAATGAGTCCCTCGTTTGCATATTCTTTTTCTGAGAAAACTCGTAGTGTAGATGTAGCCTTGGACCGATATGACTATACCACTTCATGCAGAAATGATGGTGTGATTCCTTAGTAACTCTGAATTGAGAACAGCTTCTTTTTGATTCACATGCTAGAACTGAATGTGGATCTAGACACTGAGTTACTGTCTCTAAGGAGAATATGAACCAATCACAAAGGACTGAATATGCTAGAATGTATTTAAATGGACTTTCATAAGTTAACACTTTTCTCATTCTTTTGTGCGATTAGTTAAATGCAGCTAACCTATTAATTTTGGACTTAAGATCAATTTTCTCACCTATAATATGAAATATTTTGCTCCTATTTGGTTCTTCTTTAGTGAGTGTTTCTATAAATTCAGGTGTAAATCAATTCCCACTTAAGCGAATGAAAAGAATACCATTGACATTAACGGGAATTGGGATTGGAGCTCAGGCTAATCTCTGGCTAGCCATCTGTCATAGTTCTAGGTTACCTATCGCTGTAGAATGAATACCAAAATGACAATATTTGCAAGTTCATTAGGGGGAAACAAAATACAATTGGAGTGATTCTCAGTGGTGGGGATACAAATGCTGAGGAATCCAACTTAATACAAATCATAAATTGTTGACAATCATTATCAAAATGGGTTTTGTCCCTAAACGTTGTCCTTTTTAGTCTCTCCTGATCATTTTCTCAGGAGATCCAGTGGACATACTCATTTATGAAAGAAAGTAGCTAGTTGCACGTAGCAGAGCTCTGCTTCATTGCTGTCCATTAGTCAGTGATGCAGACAGTTTTTCTTCCCTTGCAAGATCCCCATCATGGACAAATTGTTTGATTTGTGCAATCTTGAAAATTGACAGTGATAAAGTTTGTTTTTCCAAAGGACAGTCTCAGGGACTTGAATGGAACAATGAAGTTTAAAGGCATCATACAAATTGTCTAGAGACAATTTCAAAAGAGTAGCTTTGGCAATCATAGCATCTGTATTTGACCATTGGAATCTCATTGTAATGAACCTTGATGACATCAATTTGGCATTTAAGAATGTAAGTTATGATGGGAGATGTAAATAAATTACTATTGTTTAATAATTAAGACTTGTACTTTTGACAATACAGCTGATCTCTAGGATACTATTACTTTTGATTTCTCCTTTCACCAATATGTCCCAAGCAAACAGATTCCCTTTGTTTATATGACCTAAAGAGGCAAGGCACCTCCTTCATAGAATCATAAGGTTGGAAGAGACCTCAGGAGATCATTGAGTCCAACCCCCTGCCAATAGCCTCATCTGGTGACATGGTACAGTGGGAAAAATCAATCCCACTCAGGAGAGTTTTCATTCTTCACCTTGGTTTATTTTGCAATATTACAAGGTGCATCTCAGAGTAAACCTAAGGATTACTCTTCAGCCAAGTAAAAGAACCAAACTCATGCCATTAAGAAGGGACTATGTTTTCTTACTCCAACTCGGAGGTGTTGCCTTGCTATGCTGTTGTATGTGGAGAAGGACTGGCACACAGAAAAGCTATAGGAAGGAGAGGAGCCTTCCACCCAGGAGACCCCTTTCACTCCACACTGCCATGAGCCCTAATGCATCTCTCCTCCTTCTACCTCAGCAGAAGAAGGATTCTCAAAGGTCTCAGGAAGCCCTTAATCGGATTCAGTAGTTCCTGACTGACCTGAGGTAACCTCTTTTCAGCTCATCCAGAAAAAGACCTTTACCAGTCTAGGGCTGATATATCTCCTTTCCATCATGCCCTTACAGTTGTCCAGTCTGACTTTGTCACACTAGGTATTTTAATACATCAGATCCATCTTTTATTCTGATGTTGCTGCTATTAAAGTCTAAGCCAGTGCAGAGAGACCATGCCTAGCTTTGCAAATCACTTAGGGAGCTTTTATAGTCATAGTGCTTTGTGGGAACCTTATGTACTACAGTGAATTCACCTTTCATTACCTATCAGTACCGATGCACTGATTGCAGCTTCCACGTTGAAGTACACACTTTTATTGGCAAGACTAATCCAAGTTTGATCCAGATCCAGAAGTTGGCATGTATTTAGTAATCCTATGCCCACACTCTGTTCTCTCTAGATAAAGCATTTAACCACCAAGGCAGATCTACTAATTATACTGTGGCAGAGCTCCAGCTATTCCCCATGGGTCTCACGCGACTGGAGCATAGTTTTAGCCTCAGAGGCTCACTATCACCCTCCACATGGCCTCTTTCTCTTGACTCGAGGCAGGAGCCACAGACTACTGAGCCATACTCATCACAGGCTAGCTCATAAGTTTGGGGTAAAATCTCCTCTGGAGTCCTGATCTCCCTTCTCAAGGCAGAGGTTGTGATGTGGGGAACCCGGGCCCGCCCACTACTCCGGGTTCTGGTCCAGAGACCTTAAGGCTGCAGCAGCAGGTTGGGTTACTGCCACTCTCAATCTAGCAGCTTTTCCCTGGGCCACTTCCCCCAAACAATCCCTCCCAGCACCTTCCCTTTGGTACCTGCTCATCAGTCCTCTGCCCACGCCCACACTGCTCCTGCACTTCCTGTCCTTCACACTTTTCCTTCCCCTTCCTAGCCTGGGGGAGCCCTTTTAAAGTGGCACCACAGGCCTTAATTAGCTGCAGGTGTTTAATCAGCCTGTAGCTTCTAGCAAGCTCTAATTGACCCTAGGTGCCTGCCTGATTATGCTGCAGTTAGGTTTTGGGCTTTCCTTTACTCAAGGAAAAGAAAGTGGTTCACTCAAGCCCCAGCATGTCTTCTCTCCATTGGTGTGTGGCAGCCAGTTAGCCTGGGTCTGGCACAATACATTTACTTAGTATTATAAAAGGGCTAATTTTGCAAAAGTAAAGACAATTTGGTAGACAATTCTCTACCAAAATTGATTGGTAGAGAAAATTAAGACAAAATGTAAATGAAAAATAGGAAGTTATTTTAAGTAGAGTTTATTGGATCTCCCTGCCCCAAAAGCACAATTTGACAATCAAGATGAAAGACAATTATGATTAAAAAGCCTAGACTAGTTCAATTGGGAAGCAAGCAACATATAAACAAATGTAAAAAGAAGGAAATAGACAGAAATTTATATAAATTATGAAATACAGAACTTTGATAAGGGAAGTCAAAGACACCAAGGAGAACTCCATGGTTGTCAGATCTAAGTATTTTTTAAGTATTTTAAGAATAAAGGAAATCCTAGCAATGGCTTAAGCTCATTATTGGCTGAATAGGGTAAAATAGTTATTAATTATGTGACAAGGCATAAATATTAAATATATATTTATGTTTTTTATTTATAAAGAAGCAGTATGATGTACTTGCATTATATGAGGATAACGAAATACTCTAATTCATTATTAATCAAGGAGGATATAGAACAAAAGCTACTAGGAAAAACATTTTTAAATAAATAGCCCTGGTTATCTGGCGTCCAAAAATTCTAAAATTGTTAGTTCAGGAGATCTCTGATATTAATTTTTAAATAAATCTTTGGATACAGAAAAATTCCAGAAGACTGGAAAAATACTAATGTTGTTCAATTGTTTAAAAAAGACTCAGTAATTTTGGGCAAAACAATGGAAAAGCTGATACAGGATTCAACTGATAATTAATAAAAGGTTACAAAAATAATTAATGCCAAGTAACATGGTTTTAGGAACACTACATTTTGTCAAATACACCTGATTTCATTCTTTGATGAAATTTTGGTTGGAAAATGTAACTGTGAAGCTATAATAAGCTTAGACATTTGTAAGTTATTTGACTTAGTACCACTTGATATTCTGATTTTTTTTAAATGCACTATGCAACAGCAATAAATCACATGTTAAATTGAGTAAAGACTGGCAAACTGACAGAGCTCAAAAATAGTTGTCAAGAGAGAATCATAACTGTAGAGGGTTGTTTCTAGGGGTATTCCATAGGAATCAGTTCTCAGCATGTTACTACATAATTTTTTCACCAGTGATCAGAAGGTAAATATAAAAATTCACTGCTAATAAAATTTGAAGATGACAAAGATTGGAATACAAAGCTTCCTGGAACTTGGAGGGAGGAGCACAGATTGCAGGAGGGAAAAATTTAAAACAAGCACAAGGATCTCAGTGCATGTTTGCATGGCTGAAGTGTTAACTGCAGTTGCAAATAAGGGATGTTAGGAAGGAAATAAATAGCTAATCATGTAGTTGATAGAATTTATATCCACTACCCAATTAATCAATAAGGGAGGAAGCCTCCATGACCTACCCCTGCTGCGACTCTGCAGTTCAAATGTAGTAGGAGCTGGGCTGCCTGCCCACCTGGCTCTTATTACATTTAAACTGCAGAACTGCAGTGGGGGTAGCTCCTGGACCCAGCACAAGCCAGGACTGAGCTGTGTTTGCTCACACCAGGTCCAGCAGCCAATGTCTGCAGGGGTCCCAGCAGGGAGCTGGCACCCCTGGGGACAGGGGCTGCTCCAGAGAAGCCTCTGTTTGTGGCCAGCCCAAGCTGTTGCAGACAGGGGCTGCTCTGTGGGATGTGGAGCAACCTCTGCCCGCGGCAAGCCTGGGACTGCTGCAGGCAGAGGCTGCTTCGTGGCAGCCTCCCTTGCCCCCCTTTAGGTGGCAGCACCACAGAGATGGTGCTGGGGGAACTGGCTTTTAAGCTGGCTCCCCCCAGCACTGGCTTCTGTCCCCCTACTCTCCCTCTTGCTGCCTCTGATACAGAGACAGCGGGGTGTGGGGGGGGGGGAAGAATGAGAGTAGTCAACTCAACTACCCAATAAGTGTCAGGTAGTCAGCTACTTGATTACTCACATACATCATAAGAACATAAGAACGGCCGTACTGGGTCAGACCAAAGGTCCATCTAGCCCAGTATCCTGTCTGCCGACAGTGGCCAGCACCAGGTGCCCCAGAGAGGGTGGACCGAAGACAATGATCAAGCGATTTGTCTCCTGCCATCCCTCTCCAGCCTCTGACAAACAGAGGCCAAGGACACCATTTTATCCCCTGGCTAATAGCCTTTTATGGACCTAACCTCCATGAAATTATCTAGCTTCCCTTTAAACTCTATTATAGTCCTAGCCTTCACAGCCTCCTCTGGCAAGGAGTTCCACAGGCTGACTACACGCTGTGTGAAGAAGAACTTTCTTTTATTAGTTTTAAACCTGCTACCCATTAATTTCATTTGGAGTCCTCTAGTTCTTCTATTTAGGGAACTAATAAATAACTTCTTTATCTGCCCTCTCCACACCACTCATGATTTTATATACCTCTATCATATCCCCCCTCAGTCTCCTCTTTTCTAGACTGAAAAGTCCCAATCGCTTTAACCTCTCCTCATATGGGTCCCTATTGCAAATCTCTGTAACTAGTTTTCTTTACATTAATCCAGTTTAGTTTTACAATCATGGTGTCCTTCCCTGTTGTGACCCAGCATGTGGAACATATAACAGCATGATAGATGAAGATAAGGATGAGGCAGTCATACAGAGCTACCTGGATCGTGTGCTAAACTAGGCCAATTCAAACAAAATCTGTTTTATCACATGAAAATGCAGTTATAGACCTCTAGGAGCAAGGAACTGAGACCAAACACATGAAGAAGGAGACTGCATTCCCAAAAGCAATGACTCTGGAAAGCATTTTGGAGATCATAGTGGGCACGCAACTGAACAGCTCTCAGTGTGCTGCTGTCAATGAAAGGGCTACTGTGATCTTTGCATGTATTAAGGGAGTTGCAGTTAGGGATATGAGTGTGACACTCCCTCTGCATAAAGCATTGGGGAGACTGACCGTGGAATTGCATATAGTTCTAATATACATAGTTTAAAAGGAATGTTGGAAAAAATGGAGAGGGTGCAGAAAAGAGCCGTAGAAGTGATTCAAAGTCTGGCAAAACTGCATTGTAGTGAAAGACAAAGAGCTCAATCTATTTAGTTTATGTAAAGAAGATTGAGGGGGCATAATTACAGTATATAAGCACCTGTATGGGAAGAAACCACAATGCTCTGGAGGGCTCTTATCTAATAGAGAAAGGCAGAATATGAATCAGTTGTTGCAAGCTGACACCGAACGAATTCACATTAGAAATCAAGACTTTTTAGTAACCATGAGCAGATTAATCCCTGGAACAAATTGCCAAGGGAAGCAGAGGCTTTGCCATCTCTTGATGTCATCAAATGGCAAAACTTCCATTGATTACAGTGGGCTCAGGATTTCACCCACAATCTGCTCCTCCATGACTAGCTTGCTGGAATCCACTTTCAAACAGCAGACTCTATTAATCATTCACATAATTTAACAGAGCTGGCACATTACAAAAATGAAATGAGGACCTTGTAGTTCAGATGGTCTTTTTTATAAAATACCTATCTTAGACTGCTCATTGGCTACCTTCATAAATGCTTATTGGTTTCAAAAAATACCCATGACTGTAAATCTATAAATGTCTGATTGAGCCATGACAGTAAATTCTGTGGCATTTTTTCTTAATATAATAATTTGTTTCATGCCTTAAATCCATCTTCCATTAAAGCTTTATGGTGTTTTATTTTAGTAGATTATTTTTGTATTGCTGGAATAGAAAAAAAGAACATTTTTTATTACAATTGTATGTGCTTCATTCAGCCTCTTCTGGCTCTGCTGAAAGGAGAGGAGACATTCAATATGGGTTTCATCAAGCTGCAACTTTATTATTAGATGTCTGTGACTACCCCGCAGATAACATTCACAGGGCAGATCACCCTCCCTTGTTTTCTCCCATAATTAACTGGGGGAGAGAGTGCCTTGACTAGCTCCCCCACACACACCTTCCACCCAGGTCCCTTCAGCAGATCCATCATCATGACCTTACAATCCCCAGGGGGGATTCGACCAACTCCCCCCTTTCCACCCAGATCCCTCCAGCAACTCCACTGCTGGTACCTTACCAACCATCCACATCGTATAAGGTTTAAGGTGGACTATAATGATAGGGGGCTTGATCCAATGCCATACCAATCATAGGAGTCCCCAGCTACCTCCAGCCCACTCAGTTACTGAGTGCCTTTCCACTAAAGGCCTTTCCCCAAGACAGTTATCCATTATTATCGATAGAGCCCTACCAAATTCATAGCCATAGGATTTGAAATTTGGTAAATTTCACATTTAAGCAGCTGAAAAATGTGAACATGATGTTGTATCTGTGGAGTCCTGACCCAAAAGAAGATTGTGAAGGGGGGTTGCAAACCTGTTGTAGGGAGGTCGTGGGATTGCCACCTACATTTCTGTGCTGCCTTCAAGAAGGCAATAACCACAGAGCTTCCTGCAACCCCAGGAGGTTCCAAGAAGTACAAGTGAGTCTGGTCATCCTGTATGGCTGAGAGCATGCCAGTTAGGGGCTCCTTGCTGCTACTCCTGCCCAGCTTGGGAGGAACAATACTTGTTCTCTCTCTGCACAGCTGCAGAAAATGCTGCACCTCCTGCCTCACACTTAGCTGCAGGAGGAGGCAGCTGGAGGTGGATCTGTCTGCTCTCTCCTCACCCCCAGCAGCTATGCAGGAGATGGAAACGTCCTGTCCCTCTAGTGCCTAGGCAGAGCTTGGAAGCTCCCTTTGATGCGGAATGACTAGGAACAGAGACATCATATTTCCACAGGGAAGGTCTTATTTCATGGTCCAGGAGGGCCCTATTTATGGAGTACCTGCACTGATCATCTGCTCTACCCTTAAATAATGAGTTGCAACATATGACCTACCGCCCATCATATTTTGCATGAACATGGCCCAGCTGAATCTGCTGAGGAAGTGAATAAAACCCAACAGCACCTAAGTTAATTCCTTCCCAGCCCCTCTCAACAGGGTGGGTAGTATAATCCCCATAGCAGACATAATCAATATCCTGGCATATTTACCACCAGAATAGGGAAGGACAGTAGGTGCTGCCAATCTTGCTCCTTGAAGAAGAGGGGAGAATCACGACAGAGGGAGACCTTGCAAAACCCCTCATTCATGGGTGATGTCAGCCACCATGCTGTTCTTCCCAGGAGTTTTACGCCTCCCCCTCCTCCCAAACCATCAAGAATGACTCTCTTCTGCCAGCCAGCCAGCCAAACAACCCCACAGCTTAAGATGCAGAGTGGTGACTCTGAGCATCCTACAATCACAAGTGTGTTACATCAACTACCTGCATATTTCAAAACACAAAGACAATCAATGCATCTAGGTATGGAAACAAAAAATTAAACATGTTAAA
Organism: Rafetus swinhoei; assembly: GCA_019425775.1. Taxonomy (NCBI): domain Eukaryota; kingdom Metazoa; phylum Chordata; order Testudines; family Trionychidae; genus Rafetus; species Rafetus swinhoei. Next base: position 42,899,995 of record CM033432.1, on the reverse strand, counting down.
TATAATCAGAAGCATTTTATGAATTACTGGGTTAATTACTTGCTTTGAAGCAGTCAACAATTATGAATACAGCAATTAACTTATCAAACTTTCTCACATTAACCAGATATAGACACAATTTATCATTCATCTTACTAAAAACAGACATGTATGAACTGCCAGTTTTTACCTCCAGCAATGTTATAGAGAAGGATTTATGAAAAGCTAATCCCAGTGCATTTCTTTAGAAACAAAATTTGAACATGTCTTAAGGAAATCATATTACACCTATTCTTTCTCATCTAACACTTTAATTGCCTTTAATGCAGAACTGCCTTGAAACACTTTGGAGACTTTTCAGTGTAAGTTTCCTTAAGCGCTCCATTAAAAAATATGTCTAGTGGGATATATGGATGTTTGCAATCCAATTTACTTGGTGAAACCTTAACTCTGGTCAATGTTTGCACCTGTGCAAGATTAATGAATAAGGGGGAAAATCTCTGACACTCTCCATTAAAATCTCTCTCTAAATATTAAGAAGTTCTGATGGCACTATTCAGATAATTTGCTGGAAGACAAATGTTAAAATGTATTCAGTTACAACAAATAAAAGCTATTGATCTCCTTTAAGATTTATGGAATCCAAAGTTTGCGTTCAGAAGTAAATTGGAATGGATTGGACAATAGACGCCAATACATTTTGGTTTTAAAGAACAGACTACAATCCAGTATTCTTGGGAAGAATTTACTCTTCTCAGGACGCCTCACACTTCATCAAAAGACATTCTTTTCTTAGCAGGAAATGTCAAGGGTTCATGTATTTCACATTTTTCTTAACTCATCTGGAAAAAGACTAGAAAAAGGTTGGTTGTTTTATAGGTGGTATACACAATAGCCCCAGATACTTCCATCCTAATTAGTGCATGAAATTCTGATATCTTGTTATAAAAGTATTGCATATTCTTGGTAGTATACTATGGGATGAGTTCACCAACCTGAGTTTGGTCAAAATGGCTCAAGTTACCTGTTCTAAACTATCAGGGCAAGTCTACACAGCAGCGTTATTCCAGAATAACTGTGAGCATCTGCACAGCAAGCCTGCTATTTCAAAATAATATCAAAATAATGGGCGTCTTATTCCAGATTCTGTAACCCTCATTCTACGAGGAATAATGCCTATTCTGAAATAGCTATTTCAGAATAGAACGTGTGTAGACAAGGCAGCTGGAGTTATTTTGAAAATAAGTGGCCTCCAGGAAATCTCACAGGTGCCTTGCTGGTCACTCTGTCCCTACTCATCAGAACTCTATAGCTTCCCTTCCTCTGCAGCCCTTAAAGCTGCAGGCAGAAGGGAAAGGGATTGTGGCACAAAGCAGGCCCTGTTCGCATTGTGCCACACAGCAGGACCCTGCACAACCTTCCCTGCTGCCATGGCCGAGCCCACCACTCCAGTCGAGCCCCCCATAGCTGCCAGCAGTGCCTCAGGCAGCTCCCAGGATCCTGCCTGGGGCTGAAAGAGGAGGGCACCATCCTGGTCTGGAGCAGAGATCCTGGATCTCCTTGAGATCTGGAATGAGGAAGAGAACCAGCGGGATCTCCGCACCAGATGCAGGAATGTGGACATTTATGGCTAGATGGTTGAAAGCCTGGGCCACAAGGGCCACATGCGCACCCAGGAACAGTACGAATGAAGGTCAAAGAACTGTGCCAGGCCTACACGATGGTCAGGAAGCACAGCTCCTGCTCAGGAATGGTACCCCACCTGTCCCTACCATGGGCAGCTCCATTGCATCCGGGGGGGCGGAGAGGAGGGACAGTGGCACCCCCCACCTGGTTGTGGTCTCTGGGCTCAAGACACTCTCCCGTCGTCACTCTCCCGGGAGGCAGAGCCAGTACAGAGGAAGAGGTGGAGGAGAAGGAGGAGCCAGACAAGGCCAATGCCAGCTCCATGCCTGCCAGGCAGGATGTCATGTTCACCCTGCAGCCAGTACCCCGCTCCCAGGATCCGAAGCTGGGCAAGGCCCCTCAAGTGAGTGCTATTACTTTCCTTAGACACACATGGGTGGAGGTGGCGAGAGGCGAGGGATTGGGGCACGCTCCTCACTTGGCCTTCTCAGCCTGGGGATTGCACAGCAGCCTGTGTACATGGGTGTACACGGAACATCAGTCCAAGGCACACAGCCCCAGGAGACTGCAACAGAGGACCCTTGTGTTCTGGCTCCCAGGGGGTCCAGAGAGGCCTGCCTCACTCCTGACACCAGGGTGGGAGGGACACCCTGCCCACCACAAGCCACCACTGGAAAGAGGCTGGGGACATGGAGACACCCACACACAAACTCAGGAGTGTCACATGGCACACTGCATGATTGCACACTCAGGGCAGCATCCGCTCCGGGGACAGCACGGCAGCAAGACACAGAAGCATCTGCCACTCACACACACATCCCCCCAACAACCTGCCCTGCTCTCCCCCAGCGGGCAGAGGTACAAGTCTTCTCCCTGTGGGATGCCGCCACTGCCGGACCCGGCGTGTGCACAGCACAGAGGGAAGCCACCAAGTGGCCCCTCTCCCACCTGCAGGCTCCTGGTCTGGCCGGTATCTTCCCATGCCTGCTTGTCCCCAGGACATGGGGGTAGTGAGGCTCCTCCTCCCTGACATCTGTACCCCTGCAGGAAGGGACCAACTGTCTAGGCCTCAGGTGTCCTTGCTTGAAGCACATCACCTTCATCTGACCCGAGGCCTTTCGGTCTCAGCTCAGAGATGAGGGCTGGGCTTCATGCACAGTGTCTCCCAGGATGACTGCCCTTCTCTTTGTTCTCCACATCTGGACAAGCTGCAAGAGGGGAGAGGTCACCACTCCCATGCCATCCTCCCAACCGCTGGATGATCCACTGGATATTCTATGTCCTGTGTTATAGAACTAGTCAGACAAGATTAACAAAATAGTCCCTTTTGGCCTTGGAATCTAAGGGTACGTCTAGACTACAGACTTTTGTTGACAGAAGTTTTGTCGACAGATACTGTCGACAAAGCTTCTGTCAACAAAAAGCATCTAGACTACATCCAGTTCTGTCGACAAAGCAAGCTGCTTTGTCGACATGACAGTGTAGACGCAAAGGACAGTGTAGATGCAATAACGCCTTCTGTCAACAGAACTCTGTCGACAAAAGGCGTTATTCCTCGTAGAATGAGGTTTACAGCTGTCGACAAAACTGCTGAGTCGACAGAACTCAGCGGCAGTGTAGGTGCAGGTATAGTTTTGTCGACAGAAGTCCACTTTTGTCAACAAAACCCTGTAGTCTAGACACACCCTAAGTTAAAAATAGAGTGAAGAATGAGGGAGGGATTAAAAATAGGAACAAAACAGGCAAAACCTGATTTTTTTAATAAAAATTTTTGTGAACAATTTTGAACAAACTATAGCATTCCATTTTGAAACTTGTGGAACGAATATTATTTTGATATGCTCCAAAATTTGATATAAAACTCATTGCCTTTCTTCACCTAACTATAATTGGAAGTCAGGGAATGCCCGAGAGCTCAGAAGAGTTCACTGGTCATGGTAGCAGCTATGATCCTGAGAGCTTAGTGCAGACTGTAATGTTTGTGGCTGATATTTGGTTGGTCAAGAAGATCCAGCACTTGTCATTTCTACATCTGTTTATCAGCTTGTGCCAGATAGCTATATCTGAGCAGCTCCTAATATCTGAGGGCTCATCTAGACTATGCTGAAGTGTCAAAAGAGGATATGCAAATTCTGCAGGAGCTTTCGAAAGCGAAAGTAGTTTGGATGTGGCTTTTACGGCAACTTCCTCCACTTTTTTGAAAAGCTGCTTTTCCTCAAAATATGAGGTTTACGCGGCTTTTCGAAACAGGGGGGAGGGTTTGCCAAAAAAAAAACACCCGTGTCTTGACTACTTTCACTTTCGAAAGCTCTGCTTTTTCGAGAGGAACTGCATATCCTCTCTCGAAACTTCAGCGTAGTCTAGCTCTACCACTCACTGAAAAAATAGCATTTTCTGGTAAAATCTTATTCCATTTTCTACTAGCTGTTCTCAACTAAAACACAACAGTAAAAAATTAAAGTCTTACTTCTTTAAAGGACTGCATTACATTAAAAAGGAGATTGCCTCCATGTAGGTAAAAAGATAATCATACCATCATATGAGATCCTGCTCCATCATTAGAGTTCCTAGGCATGATAATAATACAATTAAATAATAAAAATTATGCCAAATCTGTATAATGTATGCTAATAGTAGTAATATTATGGTAGGGTCTGGAGGTCCAATTGCGTTAGGTACTGTAGAGATATATTGTAAGACTAAAGCAAATGCTGTAATTTACAATCTACATAGACAAGAGAAAGTGACATAGGTAGTCTGTGATACAACTGAGAAAAGAACTTCTTCTTAGCATATGCACAACCTGCCTCAAGTGGCATGTGACCAGGATTTATTACTGAATTTGGATTGTGTACTGATGGGGAATGCAATATGAATGCTGATTCATGCACCACAGGGAAGAAAACTGAGTATGCTGAATTCCAGTACAGTACACTGTTTATATAATCTCAAACTCTTTTCATTGAGTTCTTCAAACCAATGACCTTTATTTTTCAATTATATGAGATATGCATAAATTTCCATGAACCAGTGTGAGATAATTCACGGAATCCAAGCTGAGTCACAGTCAGAGATATTACTATTGCCTGCAGGGGGACAGTCTACCAGCAAGTACATGGACAAACCCAAAGATGCTTATACCACCATCTGAAGAACTTATCAGGCAGCCAGTTTTTCTTTTGCAAAATTATCTGATGAAGTGTGGCACCTTGGTTCAGCTACGTCTAGACTGCAGGCTTCTTTCTTTCTTTACACAAAAGCGCATTTTCGAAACAGAGCGTCCAGACTTTAGGTCACCAGTTGCTTCTGGGTGCTGGTGCCGAAGCCTTGCAGAGACACGTGCTTAAATGGATACTACCTCTTCGAGGGACAGCAAAGCTCTCACAGTGCCTGTTATGGTTGCCCTGCTTTTTTGAACGCCACAGCTTTTCTCTTGGTGCCATGGAGCAGGAGCTGCCCCAGGGCATGCGATGGCCCCACACAGCCATGCTGCAGTTCCTGCAACACTTTGTGCCAGTTGCCTTCCTGGTCCTGACCAAGCTTGACCCTGAGCTCATTCTGGGGACCCTCTACCAGGGTGTGGGAGCTACACTCTGGCAACTGCAACCCACTATGGAGAGGCATTTCTGGAGGGGACCGCAACCCACTGTGGAATTCCAATGGTGTTGGGATGACCAGCAGTAGCTCCAAAACTTCTACATGCGGAAGGCCACCTTTTTTGGAGCTGTGTGCCTGGCTCACCCCTGCCCTCCAGAGACGCGACACCCGCCATCCCCCTGAAGAAGTGGGCCGCAATCGTCCTCTGGAAGCTCGCCACCGGTCAGTGGGCAACCAGTTCGGCATGGGAAAGTTCACCGTTGGGGCCCTCCTCATGGAGGTAAGGCACTCTGGGGCTGCAGTTCCTGCACACGAGGGAGGAGTCCTGGAAAAGGGGGACCCTAGGGAAAGGGGAGTTGGGAGCTGTGGTGGGGGGTGGAGTGCGGGTGGGGGAAGCCCCATCCCTGGGGGTTGTGCCGTCCCACCCTCACACAGCCCTGCTCCTTGTGGGGGGGCGGCCTCATAGGAGGTGGCTCCTGGAGTGTTTGGGGGGGGCAGGGAAGGGGAGCAGGGCAGGTACCTTCCAAGGGCTCAGGCACCCCCTCTCTCATTCTCTGTTTTGTGTGTTTGTCTCCTTCTGCCATGGTGAGGGCCATCACAACTCCATCCTGCTGCAGAGGGTCATCCGCCTGGGAGACCTGGACCTGATCGTGGCCGGATTTGCCACGGGATTCCCGAACTGAGCTGGAACCAACGATGGGACGCACCTCCCGATCCGAGCACCAGAACATCAAGTGGCTCATATATTAATAGGAAGGGCTACTTCTCGATGGTGCTGCAGGCCCTGGTCGACCACTGTGGACACTTCACGGACATTTTTGTCAGATAGTCGGGCAGGGCACACGTTGCTCACGTCTTTAGAAACTTGAGCCTCTATGGCAAGCTGGAGGTGGACACATTCTTCTCCCGCCATGAACTTGCTGTTGGGGACATGCAGATGCCACTGTGCATTGTGGAGGACGCGCAGCCTACCCCTCATGCCATAGCTTATGAACAGGGCTTGACAAACGGCGGCGAAAACTGCTCGCAAGTCCCGTACTGCTCATGCACAAGAGCCGCATTGCGCATGCGCGCACCGCGAATGAACGGGGTGCGCGGCTGAAATCTACTCGCCATGGGCGAGTAGATTGTATAGTTTGTTGAGCCCTGCTTATGAAACCCTATACTGGCCATCTGGACCCCAGCAGGGACCAATTTAATGCCCACCTGAACCAGGCTCAGTTCCAGGTGGAGTGCGCCTTCGGCCGCCTCAAGGTGCCAGTTCAGGTGCCTCCTGACCCACCTAGACGTGGGGAAGCACAACTTCCCTGAGATGGTCGTGGCATGTTGTGCCCTCTGGATGAGAAATATAATTTATGCTATCATGTGCCGACAATGTCCGTCTGCTATGTACATTGGACAAACGTCTCAGACACTTTGCCAAAGAATCAATGCACACAAAACAGATATTAGACAGGATCACAAAGAAAAACAGTTTCTTGCCATTTCAACCAGAAAGGGCATTGTCTCAACGACCTGATTACCTGCATCCTGCTTCAAAGACCTTTTAACACCAGACTTGAAAGAGAATCCTCTGAACTATCATTCATGCTTAAATTTGACACTTTACACTTAGGTCTTAACAAGGACCCTAATTACCTTACCCATTACAAAGATAGCTTCCCCAATTATCACCTCTAATATCATTAGCTCACAGACATTTACCTCCCCACCTCATCCCCCTTCTGTTCTGAAATTTGATTTGTCCTTTTCATATGCGTTCATTTTTTTGATTGTATCCTTTGGTATATATGGTCGTGCCAATTTTCTTCCACAATTTGATCTCAGGAAGTGGGTCTGGCCCACGAAAGCTCATCACCTAATAAACCATCTTGTTAGTCTTTAAAGTGCTACATAGTCCTGTTTTTTGTTGAAGCTTTAAGAGGTGCCAGGAGACAGGAACTATAGAGTTTTGATTAATTTGGACGGAGTGGCCACCAGGGCACCTGTGTTATTTCCTGGAGGCCTCTTCTTTCGAAAAAAAACCTTCCTCCCCATCCACACACGCCTTTTTCCTAAAGAGCTCTTTTGGAAAAAGGCATCTTCCTCGTAGAAAGAGGATTACCAATGCTGGAAAAACCCCTCTGTTCTTTTGATTTACTTTCGAAAGAACATGATTGCAGTGTGGACGTAACTCGGGTTTTGTCGGAAAAACAGACGTTTTTCCGACAAAACTCTGTAGTGTAGACATACCCTCAGTGTCTATCATCTGAACAGGAAATGTCTGATTCTGATCGGATTTGCACTTGCTTGCTGTGATGTGACACCATTGGCTTCACTGGAGTTACTCATCTATAGAGGCATGGAAAGGACGGGGGGATGGTGTCAGAAATATGCTATCAACAATACCACATTTTTTCTGCTCCTTTATTTAAAAATGAAGGCAAAAGTCTAAGAAAAAAGCTGCATCATCAGTACAAAACCACATGTACAGCAACACATAAACAGAATGCTCTGCAGTGAAGCATAAGTGTGGATAGAGTTTGTGCTGGTTTCCAATCTCATTTCTCAAGCAAGGTAAAAGAGCCCTGCTGAGAAAAGTGTCAAGCTTATCTGTTGACATGTGACATTAAAGTAGCTGCCTAGGGGATGCAAATACCTCTACCTATTTCCAGGAGATATACTGTGTGCTTACATTTTGAATCCTTTCCTTTATGTTGGGATAAACTTCTTTTATGGGCCAGGAACCCTGGGTTTGAAGGCAAACAGCATTGACATTTGTCTCCTAAGGAGCTTTTGTGGGTTTGCATCAAGGTTTACAAGGAGAGAGAAAGGACAAATACAGGTGACCTTAACTTACCCTTCAAAAAAGCATCACTTTGTATTTTTTTAATTAACAGAACAGTTGTGCAATAATCCCTTGTTAGCCAAGTAGAACTCATTTTATTTAAAGCACATTTAAAGGAAGATTATTGATGCAGGAGACTTGAAAATTGTTGGAAATAATCCAGGACACTCTGGATGCAGGTGAAAACAAGCGGAGGATTTATTATACACCAGCTGATGGAGTGACACGCAGGGGTAACCCTGGTGAACACTGGTTAATTGAAACAATACAATAGGTTATATAGTCAGCAGGTGGACGGAGGGGAAATGATTTGATAGGTCTAGCAGCAAGACGAAATGAGCACATAAGCCAATCGAACTACTAAAGATTACATAATATCTCCGCCCCTTGCAAAGTAACAACTCATTAATTAATATACAGGTAGTTACTGTTCAAATGCCAAAGCACGTCAGCAAAATAGTAATAACATTTTAGTCTGCATAAATGATGATGATGATGTTTTTATAGCAGGAGGGTATGGTACGGCCTTGAGTTGGTGCAGCGCTTGGTTCTCAGGCTCATTATCTAGGAGCGAAGCAAGACAGTTGAGCAAATTTATGAATGTTATCTTAAGCAAAATGTGTTACATTACTTAACTAAAGTTTTGTTCGAGTGTCTTAGAAGGTGGTTGCTATGGTGCCCAGGGTCGTTTCACTGCCTGCAGTTCTTATCCTGGCTGTGGTGTTCCCAGGCCTAAGTTCAGGATGGAGTCATGCTGTTAAGAGGCCTACTAGCACATTTATGGTTGCCTCAGATTACCCTACAGAAATTATCTGTGATGTAGTCCTTTTAATGTCCATTGGTTGCAGCAGATAAAATTAATGATTATTTTCTGAGTTAACCTGGTATTTTTCTCTGTGATAAAGTATCTGATAAAATACTAACTTAATCTAAGCAAGGATTACTTTGAGCCATTTTACAAGTAAATGCCTTGTATAGTTTACATAAAATGAGAACCAAAATATAGTCACGGGGAAAAAAACAGTAATTATTTCTTTTATGAGACAGGATATACTGTTAGTAAATATACAAAAGGCCCCCATATATTCAAAGGCAAGCAAGATGTAATTTTCATACAAGGTCCCTGGATTCCACAGAATGGAAAATAATGTGTAGCAGCTTAACTTAAAAATAAGGTTTCAAATTAAATATGAAAATCAGTTGTAGAGCCAGCAGAGTAGCCTCTGTATTGAAAACTGGTGGTACTAAACAGATAAAACAGACATAAATATTCATAGTGTTGTCTCAGCATCAGAATTCTTTGGTTTCATAGGCAAGCACCCATTTTCCTTCAGAACAATCACTCATTTTGTCAACTATTCAGGCTCCAGAAATAAAATCTACCAGTAATGACTGGATGCTGCTCTCTCTGATCTCCTCTATCTATGGGTGCTGACATGGCAAAGAAACTAGAAAAAGCCAAAAAGAAGCATAGTGGTTATTTATGAAATGGCTAATATATTTAGTAGACAGAAATTAGAGTGGCAATTAGGATCCAAATGTGGCTGTCTTCATCAGCTCACTCATTAGCAGTGTTTTGCCATGGGCGATGAGCCTGCTGTTAGCCTCAATTTAATGCTAATTTTATTTTGTTCAGCTCAGGTTATTTCTTTCATTAAGTTAATTATTTTAAGAATTGTAAAGGATTTTGATTTGACTTTTCATATTCTTTATTATTAATTCTCATCATACAAAAGGAAGAGAACATAAAAGTGAGTAGATCTGATGTACAGTTTTTTATATAGAAATAGGATCTGTTCTCTAGCTTCATAAAAGCTGTCCCTGAAATCACTACAAGATTAGGCAGGTTAGTATGTGTGTGCTTGGAGCTTTACAGTCATACAATTACATATCACAATGACTGGCATAGTATAAGAAGCTACACAGGATAGACTGAAATACTTGAGTTAATCTCATGACAAGTGGTGTCATGAAATGAAGGGCATGGATATGTCTACACTGCATTGTAAGCCAAGGATTAGTGGAACCTGATGGCTTTGTTAACCATGTGCCTGAGAGTCAACACTCATTTGTAACCCCAGGTTAGCAACTGTTAAACGCTTGGTCCCAAATTGGGAATCCAGCACCTGTGTTGCATTATGCAGGTCTGAGTTCATCCATCCATCCATTATACATCCTGAGGTGTGTCCACACTGGAATAAAAGATCTGCAACATGGCCAAACCCAGCCCAGATCAGCTGACTGGGTGGTGGGGAGTGTTCCGTCTAAGATTTTCCATCCATGAGTAGAGTGAGTTTGGGCTTGCACGCCAGCAAAGAAGTCACGTGCACTTGTTCAGATGTGTGCCACTGTGGCACCCACCAGTGGTGCTGCTCCCCAAGAGACTATCCCAAGTAGCGCCCTCCCACCTCTTGGGGAGAAGGTGAGACATGTCCCCACCCCCAGGGAGCACTGCTCCCTGGGCAGCCTGGGTGCAGGGCAGGGACTGCCCAGACTGCTCCTCACAGGGCTGCTGTGCGTCCCCACCTGGGGCAGAGGGAAGCTGCTGCCAGCGCCCAGGGTCTGCAGGGAGTGAGGTGCTGGGGTGGGGCAGTGACATGGAGGGAGTACTGGTGGGAACAAAGGGTTGGGGGCATGGGGCTCTGAGAGGCAAAAGAGGTACAGGGGGAGAGATGTAGCGGGCCCCCAATCCCAGGAGCTGCTGCACCACAGCCCAGCTCTAGCTTTGGGCAGCCGCCACATGGCCAGCTCAGGGAGTAGTCAGGCAGCCATTTTGCAGCCCTGAACATAGCTCCAGCCCTGGGGAAGGGCTAGTGCTGGAGCTATCCCTAGCCACTGGAGCAGCCCCCCACCACACAGCCCTGGCAGCCAAAGCGACCCCGGCCTCCTCACCACGTGGCCCCCACTACATGGCCCCAGCCCTCCGATCAGGCCCCTGGCCTTCTAAGCAGGCCACCGACCTCCCAAGCTGGCCCCCAAAGGAGGGCTCCCACCATGCTACAGGTCCTGGCACCCCTCCGTCACGTGGCAGATCCCAGCCCCGGCTGCCGGAGCAGGACCCAGTCCCCCACCATGAACCAGCCAAGCAGGTCCCTGCCCTGGCTGCAGGAGCAGGCCTTGCCTTCTCTTCCTCCACTGCCATGTGGCTGGTCCCGGCTCCAGCTGCTAGAGCAGGTCCTGGCCCCACACCACGCAGCCTCACCCCCTCCTGAGCAGCCTTATCACCAGGCAGCCTCAGCCCCCTACCATGCTGACTCAGCCGGCCCTGGCCTGGCACAGCTGCCTGTCAGCAGGAAGGTGAGTGCCGCTGTGCGGCTCTGCAAAGTAGGTGGGCAGGTGGAGAATTTTTTGTGCACAGCTGCGCAGGCATGCACCTTAGCGGGAACTATGGTGGTGGGGCTCAGGCTGCAGGGCTAAAAATTGCTGTAGTCCCAGAATCCAGGCTTCAGACCAAGCCCTAATTCTTTACCACAGTTAAATTAAACAGCCCTGTAGTCCAAGGCCTGCAAGCCCAACTCAGCTGATGTGGTCCAGCTGCAGGATTTTGCCTGGAGTGTTGATGTGTACCTAGAACTCCCACCCAACAATGTGGCATAGTATAGGAAAACTTGACGGTCCAGAGGACAGAGGGTCAGCTCATAGGATTGTGGGATGTTTTTGGAAGACTACCAGAGCACAAGTCTAGTGGGCATGCATCCCCACTGAAAAGCAATATAGGGCTTGAATTCCAGGTTCCTGCTTGACTCAGGCTTGGCTCTTCCACTCTCCTGGGGTCCTGGGACCTGGATCCAAGTCCTTGGTTAGCACAATCTGTATTTAGATAGAAGTGGGAGGTAGTTCAGTTTGGGGCTTACATTGCAGTGTAGACATGCCTAAAGAGCTTATATGTTCACACTGGCTCCAAATGGATGGCCTCTCTCAACCTTCAGGAGAAAGTGTGGGGAGAGCTCAAGAAAAAAATAATGTATGATCACAACATTAAAAACAGTCATTCATACATGTAAAGGGGCAGAGCTGAGGCTGTACAGACAAACTTAATGTCACGTGAATGTGGGTTTTTTGGTGATCTACCATTGTAGTTGTTTTGTATGGAATTTTTAATTATAAGAACCCTACTTCTCTCTTGCATCCATGTAAATACAGATGATGACTGCATTTTACACTTAACAGGCCTAGATCTTAATCTTTATGGACCAACTTCTGCTTTCAATTACATCTGTATAACTGAGAGTACAGTTTGGTCTTAATGTTTTGATTTTAGCAGGTGTCAACACTGCATATACCCAATCCTGTTACTTCTAGAAGATGTATACATGCAATGAGAGGTGTGATCGCAGCATTATTTGAGGAAGAACGGCTCTTGCGCAAAAAGGTTTTTTTTGCGTAAAATGGCGCTGTATACACGTTTTTTGCGCAAAAACCTCTTGTGCAAAAGGGAAAGGAAGAGGAAATGCAAATGAGAGTGTGACATATGCAAATGAGCACTCCATTTGCATTTGCTCTTCCTCAAGAGGATTGTAGTTTAGACGTAGCCTTATATGTGAACAGAACTCTCCAACACAGAAAAGGGATGGTCTAGACTAGTTCCTGGAGTATTTGGGTTCCATTCCTAACTATGCCACAGACTTCCTGTGGAACCGTAGGCAAATTATTTAATCTCTCTGGGCCAGCCTTTCAACAGATGAAGAGATATCCTCAGTGAGACTTTCATCAATGGTAAGCAGAGGCGCGCCTCACTTTCTGTCAGCTCTTAAAGGGGAGAACCTTTGAAGGCTTCACCAGCTTCAATCTACATTTTTTAGATTTTGAAAATTTGGCCCTCAAGTGCCTCTGCCTTCCCCCTCTAATCTGAGAAGATATTGTATGCCTTTTCTCTTCAGAGAGCAAACTCTTTACTTTCTATTACTATGGTTTGTACAGTGCTTGGTGTCTAGCTGTAAGCACTTCCATTGCACAAACTAATAACAGCTCTCTGCTTCAAGGGAAATACTCATAAAAATTAGTGCACATTATGTCCCAAAACAATTTGGCAATATTTTAATTAAGTGCATTTCACATTGACTACAATTTTGGGGTACAACATTTCATCCTAAGTATAATTTTACTCAAGAATATTGGGAACATTTTATTAGGAAAGTCATTATTAAAATATTCCACAGCGAAGAGTTTGTTAAAAATGGAAACACTGTCAACTTCTGAGTTGCAAGCTACGATTAAAGTTTTAAGAAATTTTTCATTCCATTCCTTAAATACATTTCATTTTTAGTGTGAAATTGGAACAGTATTATAATAATTGTATAATATATTCAGCTTTAAATCAATTGCCACCATGCAGCAACTTTAAAATACTTATCACACAAGTTCAAGTGAATATTTGTGTGTCTTTATTCATGAAACATCTTTCATATCCCATTTATGATTGTAGCTTGATGCTAAGTCTTCCTTGTCAGTGAAATAAAGATGATGCTGAGGTCTATTATCTTTCTTCATTTTCCATTTTCTCTCCCTAAAACTGCTTGAAGTGCCTTTCAGTGGAACTCCTGTAGTTAGAATTTTGGCATTTCAATAATGAATGTTCTTACTAACACAAAGAGGTAGCTGTAATAGATCATAAAGGCTAGAAATATGCCAAATTTTTACTAACTCAACTAGAGGTGAGTTCAAAAATATTCTTAGATTCAGTGGAGTTGATCTCCGGTTGAATCTCTGAAGCTGCAGAAGAAATTTAAGCACTTGGAGAAGAAAGGAAAGATTCCAGCCAGGCTGACCCTTCTCCTAGTATCCCCTGGACCTAGAAAAACTTCATTTAAAGGGGCTGTTACATGGTTGCCCTACCAGCTATATGACCCTGGGGGAGGGAGGAAGAGGAAGAAACTACAGGGAGAAATCAGACAGAGAATGAAGCTGGCAACTGCAGTTATAGAAGCTGCTTAAGCTATAGCTGTTGGACATGGAAGCAGAGCCAGATTAATAAGGGGCTTTTAAGTGTGGCAGCCTGGGCTCCTGGGTTAAGGGGGCCCTAAATCCACTAAAGACCTTGTGTATTTTCCAACCCTGCCTCATGTTGGGAATGCAGCTCCATGTGCTGCTGGAAGTCCTATCTGCATGCTTTCCTTGCTAGCAGGCTCCACCCCTGCAGCTCCCATTGGCCTGGAGTCATGACTAATGGGAGCAGCTGGGGGGCAGTAACTGCAGCCAAGTGCAGGGCAGTGCGCAAAGCCTCCCCTCTCAGTGGCTTGTGACAGAAAACTCTTGTTCAACTCTACTCCCAACTCTGGCCCTGATCCCCCTCCCATACTCCAAACCCCTGGGCCCCACCCTGGAGCCCCTTCCCAGATCCCAAACCCCTGACCCCGAGCCCTACCCCAGACCCCACACATCCAGCTGGAACCCTCACCTTCTCTTGCACCCCAACCTTCTGCCTGGAGCCCCCTCCTGCTTTCTGAACTCTATTTTTGATCCCAGGGGGTTCCACAAAATCTAATAGAGTTGGGCCCCCAGAATAGATGATGTGGCCCTGCAGGGAAGGTGACACCACACTGCTTTCTACGCTTTTATGTCAGGGCATTCCCTCCCCTAACTCAACTGACTGTGCTAACCACACCACACTCTCTCCTAACCTCAATTTCATTCCTCCAGCCCTCTATACTTTCGTTGACCTGTCCCCCCTGAACACAATACATTCAATTAACCTCCTCTCTTCCTTTTTCTGTGAAAGTTATCACCTCCCAGCTCAACTGCCAAAAATAAAAATTACAAACAAATACTAACCTCCTCTCCCCCCCCCCCACCAATCAACTCCCTTTGGCAAAAAATCATAATATGGAACTGTCATGATATTTATCAGCATTGTGTACTCTGTATATCTGATCATGTCATGTCCTTCCCCTACCCTCTCATTCTTCACTTTCCTGCTTACATTGATTGAAAAGGCTTTGGGGAGGGGGACTGTCTACTACTTTGTGTTTGTACTGCCCCAGCAAAATGGGGCCTCATTCTTGGGTGGCCCTTTGGCACTGCTGAGAGAAAAAATTGAAGTTTGGTGGCACAGTTTTCCTGTCAAATGAGGTGGAAGATGAAATTCATACTCAAAGCCTAATGCAGGGAAGCGCTTAAAGATAAGCAAGTACTTTGCTCTATTGAGATCTGAGAGGGAGGAGGGAAGTGTTGTCCAAATGCACAAACATGAGCAAAACTTTAAAATGTTGGTAAAATCAAGGTGCTTAGATGAGGCAGGCAATACTTAGAAGTCAGCACATTTGTCATAGTCTGCTTTCCCCAGCATTCTAAGTGCAAACATTGAACCTAGAGTTCAATTTCATGGCAGAATGAAATATTAAGAATTTAATATAAAAACAAACAATACCAGGGTAACACCACTGTCTTGGGGGAGAAGCATGCTAGGAGTGTCTCTATATAATTCTACAATACCTTGCACAGAGTTTAGATCTAATCTGCCACACAGGACACTAGACACCTGTGTAGAGCCCTAAAAAGTGAGACTCCTTTTATCTAGTAATAGAGATTAATATTTTGCTACCTGTCTGCAGTACTATAGACCAGGGCTATTGATCAGCCAAGTTCTAATGGAATTCAGGCTCACTACTGCCATGTTACAGTGTGATTGGAAATCATTGTTGTTCTCCTTTATGTGCAAGATTTATTCGGACACCAGGGTTTGAAAAATCTTTACTTAAAGAATCAGGAAACAAGAAACAACTCACTTTTATAATGTTCACCCTGGTGATGAGAGTATTTTGCAAATGTTCCATCAGTTTCTGAATTTCTCCTTCTCTTGTGTCCCGTCTGTCTTATCTCCCTGTGCTTTCTCATTTTGGAAAGACCGTCACTCATGAGTAGACTTCAATAAGAGATAACCTTCTACAACTGCTTAAGCTGCTACACTGATTATTTGTTTAACTGATTATAGGATGAATAAACAATAGCATCTATTAACAAATATTGATTTTTTCTTAACTTCAGTGCAGATTTGACCTTGTGGAAATATTATACCAGCCGATAACATCTGCATTAGACAAAGCTTACCCGAAGGAATTAAACATGTTAAAGGGAAAACTTTTAAAAGATGCTGCTGGATTTTATTGTCTTAAATTTGGTCATGCCTTGCTTTGAAAAGATCCAATCTGCATGCTTGTTTTTCTGAATACAGCCTATTATGCAGCCACTACAATGATGCTCATGTAATCCTATACGTCTGCTGCAACCTTGCAAAAGCAAGGAAATGAAAACTCCCTTGTGAAACAATCAACTTTTCACTGAATATCTTGGAGGACATTTCTGTAAAACAGGCTGGGAGAGATGGGACAGAGAGAGATTAAGGAACTCTTTGGCATTATTAAATTCTTCTCTAAGGTGTTTTGCCCTTTAAGGACAGTACCAAAAAGTAAGCATTAGGTTTCATACTCAGAACCCTAAGCAATAAATGAATGTGGCTCAGACTGGAAATGCCTATTTCCCTAGCTGCCAACTGAGGAAAAAGTCTCACAGGAATTCCTCGGTCTCAGAGATATCTCCTCTTAACCTAGCCACATGAATGTGCAGTGTTTGGTACTGACTTGACCACCTGGAAGACTTCCCACAAACCATTTTCAAGTGGTCTAAGTTCCAGACAATGAAGGGCTAAGGCAGTAACCCAATTCATGGCATTACTACTGTACAATCTAGACTTCTTAAGGCAGGATACCCTTGGAAGCTGTCCCTGGTGCTGTTGAACAGCTTACCTGATTGCAAGAGAATTCTACATCTTCACTACGATACGGTGCGCTAGGACAATCATGTAGCCAACTTTCCTTCCTCTTTCTTTATTTCTGTAAAATAAAGAAAAATGATCTATATGTTTAATAAACTTTTTAAAATTCCCAATTTACCTCTTTTCACCCTTAGCAGAAACATTATGGAAACAGAAAGCAAACAGTTAACCATTACATAAATACTCACTGAATTGTACAAATATGAATTAAGTGGGTTACTAAAATGTATGCATACCAATGAAAAGGATAAAATCATAAATACATCAATTACACATGTGGATTGACTTCAAATGCATGACCACATCCATTTTAAAAAAAACTATACATCAATTTTATTCACTTTTGCTACTGAATTATAACACAAAATATTTTCAAGAAACAGCACCTGTGAGCCGCTAAATCTTATCCTTGCAATTAATAAACAGACTAGTCCAACAGTACTCCATATAATCATAGATGTAGTTATTGCTTTCAAGATATTAAAACACAGACCGGAGTTAAGGTTATTGTGGTGTATCTCAAATATACAGTGCTTTGCACTTGTCAAAAACAATGGGACAGGACCTCAGCTGGGCTGGGTTTGTCCTAGGCACAGCTGAAAAGAGCTAGGAACCCTATACCACTTTTCAACTACCCAGCTCTTGGATCAAAACTATGTAGAACCTGGGCCAGGCTCTTTAGAGCATCTCTAAGTTACAACATCCCAGGAGGTCCAAGATCAAGAAGAGTACCATTCACTCCACCTTGCTCCACCAGGGCATGACTCTGCCTTGCCATCTCCTGGCATGCTCCTACTCTATCCTCTCCATCCATATGTCAGGAAAGAGCAGACACTACAGGACAGGAAACAGAGGGAAGCAAGGGAAAAAGGGAGACGTTTTGAGGAGGAATTACAAGTGGAGATTGAGGTTCTTTGGTGCACAGAGAAAAGGTTGTCAATCCAAATCCAGGAAGTAACATGGTGAAAAACAAGTATACATGGGAAAGGGAGGCAAAGGGAAAAACAAGGTGATGAGAAACAAGACACAGAGATGACAGAGGAATATGCAGATGAAGCTGAGTTTTATAGGACCTCCAGGGTGAAGCTGAGGAAGTTTAACTTCGCTCAGAATGTAAAAGGTGATCAGTGAAGAAACTAAAGGTTAAACCTCTCAAAACTGGAACTCTCTAGTCTGGCAACATCTGTGGCTTGGCAGGACCACTGAATCCCAGAGAAAGGCCAGGGGCAGGAGACCTGCAGGGCCAGGAGTCCAGATGGGCTGGCTGAAGGGGGGCCAGCAGCCAGGAGCCCCACCATGGGAGTCTGGCTGGACCTGCAGCAGGGGCCAACAGAGCAGCAGAGGTGGGCATCAGGGAAGCTGGCCAGGAAGCCAGTGGGCAGGCCAGGAGTGGATCGAGGCTGGGAGCAGGGGGACCAGAAATCACTTCCCCTTGTCCGGCAAAATCCTTTGTTCAGCACTGGTCAGGTCCCGAGTGTGTTAGACCAGGGAGGTCCAAACTGTATGTAGAAAATTACGTTATAATTACCATTATAAATCCGGGGGGTGGGGCGAGGGAAGGGCTGTAGAATTTACTTGCATCCACCAATGGACACCATTATTCTCCATTAAACAAAGAAGAAACATTCTGTTGTGAAAACATTTCTCAAGAGGCTACTCTACTTATTTTTATCTTACTTCATGGGCTGTCTGAATCTATTGTGCAAAATGGCTGATACTTTAGATACTTACAAACGTCAGAGAGACTATCAGTGGAGCCAGAATTTCACCCTGCTTGTCCAAGTCCATTATGTGTCTGTTCCACCAACTCATCTAGCTTTCTGGGGAAGGCTAACTTCTTTGTTCTGCTGAAAGCGTTTCTCACTCCTGGCCTAAACTTCCGATGTTGACATACCATTTTATCATCATCTGCCTATACCAGCTTGAGACTGCTTCATCCTTTGGCTTGTTGCTTGCATCCTTTCAGTCCTGCCTAATATCAAACAGTCTGAAATTCCATGCTACAGGCCCCAAATGTTAGAGGAGTGTTTGTGATATTTTTTAAACTCAGGTGTATTGACTCTGGCATCTTTTACCTGGACAAAGAACTCTGGTGCCGAAGTGCGCTGTTAATTCTGAAAACTAGTGTAATATGGGCAGTTCCCCCCTTCTTTAAAGAGCCCTACAATGAGGCTCCAGGGCAGGCTTGCTCTCCTTTAAAAACACATGACAACTAATTTTAAGTGCCATGCAACTTTGCTCAGCTCTAGCTATTGATTGTTCTAGATCTAGAGAAGTGATTATTCCCCTTTATTCGGCACTGGTGAGGCCACATCTGGAGTATTGTGTCCAATTTTGGGGGTCCCACTACAGGAAGGATGTGGATGCACTGGACAGGGTCCAGTGGAGGGCAGCCAAAATGATTAGGGGGCTGGAGCACTTGACCTATGAGGAGAGGCTGAGGGATTTGGGTTTGTTTAGTCTGCAGAAGAAAAGAGTGAGGGGGGATTTGAGAGCAGCCTTCAACTTCCTGAAGAGAGGCTGATCTCAGTAGTGACGGATGGCAGAACAAGGAGCAGTGGTCTCAAGTTACAGTGGGGGAGGTCTAGGTTGGATATTAGGAAAAAGTATTTCACTGGGAGGGTGGTAAAATACTGGAATGGGTTACCTAAGCAGGTGGTGGAATCTCCATCCCTAGAGGTTTTTAAGTCTCGGCTTGACAAATCCGCGGCTAGGATGATTTAGTTAGGGTTGGTCCAGCTTTGGGCAGGGGGCTGGACTCCATGATCTCCTGGGGTCTTTTCCAGCCCTAGGATTCTATGATTGTTTCATACTTTGTACTTTTTATTCTCTGAAGCAATGAACTGAATGCTGCATTTCTTTTAGTTAAATGAGTGTTTAAATTTCTTTGTGAAAATGTGATGCACCAGCTTTGAGGAACGTAATGTACAGTTTATATTGTAAAAGAAAAAAGAATAATTTGGATTGTACATCATTACTCTCATATGACATGTATCAGAGGGGTAGCCGTGTTAGTCTGAATCTGCAAAAGCGGCGAGGAGTCCTGTGGCACCTTATAGACTAACCGAAGTGTTTGGAGCATAAGCTTTCGTGGGCAAGACCACTTCATCAGATGCATGCATGCATCTGACGAAGTGGGTCTTTGCCCACGAAAGCTTATGCTCCAAACACTTCGGTTAGTCTATAAGGTGCCACAGGACTCCTAGCCGCTTTTGCTCATATGACATTGTTACTCTTAATCTTAGTAAATATTTTTAGCCATAACTTCAGATTATATAAATTGGCATAGGCTTTTGAATAATGCAATGCCAATTTTTACATGTTGAGATCAGATCCTTTTTTATTCAGGCTAATCCTAAACATTAGAACAATCCCTAGCAACAAATGACTGGAAAATGGAGGAGACTTTCCAATGAGTTTGACAAGAAAACACAGTTGTGAGGAACATACATGTAGACATATACCTCTAAAATCACCATAATATTAAAAAAGTGGACCCTATTTTAGGGAATGCTTAATTTTAACACAAAGATACCTAGGTCGGAAACAGAAATTGGATAGTAAAACAGAGAAAGGGTTTATCAGAAATCAACTAGAAATAAAAACTCACCCATAAATTAGCAAATGTATCTCTCTCAGGCAGAGACAGGAATTTATCTAGAAATTTCTACAGAAAGGGTTCAGCTTGACAGCAATCTCGAAGTTTTATTAGAGGATGGTGGGATACATGGATAAATGGATACATGAATACAAAATTTTTATTAGGAAAAGAAACAACCTAGAATTTTTTCCTTGAAGAAGACAATATGATAACCCAATAGCAGCAATCCATGATTCATGCAAATCAGTCCCTGAGTGCAAACTTTTAAAAGTCAGGCCTTCATGTACGATAACTGTAAATCTATTATCACCATCATGCACTAATATGGGCTATGTTAAACCATATTTACCTTAGATAGCACTGTGAGAAACCCCAGACATCCCTCTTTAATCCTGATCTCCTCTTTGAGGGGTAGTGTCTGTAATGGTGCAGAAAGGGTTCGGGGAAACATGAGCCCATCCTCTACTCTGGGTTCCAGCCCAGGGGCCCTAATGCCAGTGGCAACAGGTAGTGTTTCCTCTACCCCCAGAGCTGCAACCTTTCCCTGAATCACTTCCCCAACCAGCTCTCCCAGTACCTTCCTCCTGGGACCTGACCACATTTTTTTTTTGTTCTTCTACCATGCACCTTTTCACTCCCAGTCCTTGCCTGCTGGCCCTCTTTTAAACCCCAGCAGCACCTTACTGGGTGGCAGGTGTTCAGATTAGCCCGTTGCTTCTGGTAAACTCTTAATTGACCCCAGGATCTTCCTGATTGTGCTGCAGCAGCCCCTGTCTCAGTTACTCAGGGAACAGAAAACTATTCACCTTGAAGCCAGACTGCAGTAGCCAAGCGGGCTGGGTCTGTCACAGATGGTAGACTATCACCCATTGTTATGTACCTGCCATTTTGCAGGAATTCCTATCTCTTTATAGTGCATTGCATACACAAGTGCTGGTAGTACAAGAGATTGCCAGTTAGAGCTCCTTACAACACTCCCACAACTGTACACTACCCAGAAATGTGGAAGGGCTCTGGCAGAAGCTCTCACTACCTGCTTTAAGAGTGTGATTATTATTGCCCAGAACGTCTTCCCTTTAGCCCCATGTTGCCTCTAGAGGTCTTGTGCCCTATAAAGACATAATGGCTCCTGACAGAATCATTCAGACAGTGCTTTTAGTTTTTCTCCCTGTAATAATTTGCCCCAGGGTATTTTCCTGACCTTATCATTTCCTGTTCATATTTTGAGTGGCCTCACAAAGAAATGACATTTTCCACCTCAGACATTTGTACCAATTGCTGCAGTGCAATCAGCTAAGGAAATTCATTTGGAAACATGAGATTAGCAGGCAAGTGGAGCCCACTGAAATGTCAGAATCATCTAGAATTGCAGCATTACTTTGTTCTGCTCCTAGACATCTGTTTCAGAATAAAATCTTTTATCTTTTATTAAGCAGTATAGGACACACTAGGGCACTTTAGAATAAAACAACAGTAAGATGGCTCACACTGAAGAGAATACAAATATAGAGGGCAATTGTGTGGAGTGTTTGACTGGCTAGTTTTGATTTTGTTTTTCTCAGCAATTCAAGTTTAAAGGATTGCACAAAATGGTTATTTTACCAGGAATGGGTTAAATTTGAACTTTTTCACATTCCTATGCCAATCGTTAAGGATTCATTTTGTGTCATTTGCTGTGCTCTTTGCAATTTCTGTCACAAAAATGATGTATTAGAATTTGAACGCCTCATGTGTTTTGTAAATTATTGTTGTGTGCTGTACTGCTTTGACCTTTTCAATATTCTGTAATTTCATTCGCTGCCAAAGCTATTGAGGTTCTTTTCTCATGTTTCATCCTTACTAAACTATAGCTAACAGATAGGAATGGCCAAATAGCCAAAATATAAAATGTTTTTTAAAAACCTCAATATATAATAAAAATATATCACTCTATTTCATGTGTATTAGATGGTGAAATACTGATGTCTCACCCCCTCATTAAAGATTGTGATGAAAATTGCAGTTGGTACCAAGTGAATATAATCTTGTGGCAAAGCATTTAGTAAGAATGGTAAATAAAACAAGACTCGCCCATTCTAGTTACCGTCTTTTAAAGGTACTCACAGTCTTCTTTGGCATGCTCAATATAGCATCAGCATGTGTGGGTGTTTTGTGTTAATGCTTAAATATTTTCTTTATTACAAATTATCCACAAAAAGAATCTATCTACCTTATTCCTTGACTTTATTTTCCTAAACCCTCTTTTGTCTGTCTTTACCGGTAACAGACACAGCCAGAGTTACTGAACTGTATCCAACCAAAGCCTAAGGAATGATTGCTTGCAAAATGCGAACCCAAATATACTGACATGTGAACAAGTTTGAATATAGCTCCATACAGGTCCATCTCTAGTTTTCAGCTGTGAAACTATTGTAGACACTTCATATTTGAAGAGTTTCCCTTCTACAGTGCAGATCCAAAAAACTTCTCATACCTTAACAATATAAGTGGTAGACTCCATTCTGTGCTAAATATGCTGGCTCATACTATTAATTTTATAACTGTAGTAGACTTGTTTAATGCTTCAGCTCAGCTTCAAGTATCAGTGCATTTGTACATTTCATGAACCACATCAGTTTTCCAGAGTTATTTAAAAATAGAAGCATGGTTTATTTAAAATTCTGGGACAAATTCTGGTTTAAATATAGAGCAGCTGTTGTCATCAACAGGATCATTCTGGATTTGCAGCAGCGTAACTGAGAAGAGACTTTGGCCATCTGTTTTTATTTTAACTCTAAGGCAAGGGTGAATAGAACAGCCAATCTTCTAAAAACGACAGCAGTAACTATTTTAGATTGTACATACAATGTGTTGAATAATAAATGTTCAAGTGAGAGCCTAACCTTCATACAGAACTGATTTCAATGGAGTTATAGGCCCTGATTTTCCATTGCCCAACATCATTTTGATTTGGTAGAATTTTACACTGATCTTTCATTGGTGTAAGCTACACAAGATGCATGGCAATAGAAACATGTATATTTTAAGCTCCCTTTTGACCTAGAAGATGATAGACAATTTATTTGAAAGAAATGATTATGTATAACAGTGCAATATCCATCAAAGATAAAGGAAGAAAATGAATGAAGTAGAAAGTTTGAAATGACAAAACCAAAGAAAAGTGAGCTAAAACTTACAAATGGTAAAGAAGAATCAGAGTATCAGAGAATCATAGAACACTAGAACTGGAAGGGACCTCGAGAGGTCATCGAGTCCAGTCCCCTGCCCTCATGGCAGGACCCAGTAACATCTAAACCATCCCTGATAGAAGTCGATCTAACCTGCTCTTAAATATCTCCAGAGATGGAGATTCCACAACCTCCCTAGGCAACTTATTCTAGTGTTTAACCACCCTGACAGTTAGGACGATTTTCCTGATGTCCAACCTAAACCTCCCTTGCTGCAGTTTAAGCCCATCGCTTCTTGTCCTATCCTCAGAGGCCAAGAAGAACAATTTTTCTCCCTCCTTCTTGTGACACCCTTTTAGATACCTGGAAACTGCTATCATGTCCCCTCTCAGTCTTCTCCTTTCCAAACTAAACAAGACCAATTCTTTCAGTCTTCCCTCATAGCTCATGTTTTCTAGACCTTTAATAATTCTTGTTGCTCTTCTCTGGACCTTCTCCAAATCTTTCTTGAAATGTGGTGCCCAGAACTAGACACAATACTCCAGTTGAGGTCTAATAAGTGCAGAGTAGAGCAGAAGAATAACTTCTTGTGTCTTGCTCACAATACTCCTGTTAATGTATCCCAGAATCACGTTTGCTTTTTTTGCAACAGTGTCACATTGTTGACTAATATTTAGCTTGTGGTCCACTATGACACCTAAATCTCTTTCTGCAGTACTCCTTCCTAGACAGTCACTTCCCATTCTGTATGGGAGACTGATTGTTCCTTCCTAAGCAGAGTACTTTGCATTTGTCCTTATTAAACTTCATCCTATTTACCTCAGACCATTTCTCCAGTTTGTCAAGATAATTTTCAGTTATGACCCTATCCTCCAAAGTAGTTGCAACCCGTCCCAGCTTGGTATCACCTGCAAACGTAATAAGCATACTCTCTATGCCGATATCTAAATAGTTGATGAAGGTATTGAACACAACTGGTCCCAAAACAGACTCCTGCGGAACCCCACTTGTTATGCCCTTCCAGCAGTATTGTGAACCGTTAATAACTACTCTCTGAGAATGATTATCCAGTCAGTTATGCACCCACCTTATAGTAGCCCCATCTAAGTTGTATAGAGGGACACTATATTTGTCCTTTTTCAGTCTTCTGGAATCTCTCCTGTCTTCCATGATTTTTCTAAGTGATTTTTAACTTGTTCTTTTTTCATGTTATCTTCTAAACCTACCCTATTACCACTAGTATTCATTATGTTAGGCATTCCTTCATCAGACTTCTTGGTGAAGACCAAAACAAAGAAGTTGTTAAGCACCTCTGCCATTTCCAAGTTTCCTGCTACTCTTTTTCCCTCCTCACTGAGCAGTGGGCCTACCTTGTCCTTGGTCTTCCTCTTGCTTCTAATATATTTATAGAATGTCTTCTTGTTTCCCTTTATGTCTGTAGCTAGTTTGAGCTCATTTTGTGCCTTTTCCTTTCTAATCTTGCCACTGCATACCTGTATTGTTTGATTATATTCATCCTCTGTAATTTGTCCTTGTTTACTTTTTTTTATGACTCTTTTTTATTTTTAGATAATGCAAGATCTCCTGGTTAAGCCAAGGCGGCCTTTTGCCATACTTTTTATCATTCCTACGCAGCAGAATAGCTTACTTTTGGGCCCTTAATAATGTCACATTGAAAAAGTGCCAACTCTCTTCAGTTGCTTTTCCCCTTAGTCTTGCTTCCCTTGGGACATTACCTACCAGCTCTCTGAGCTTACCAAAATCTGCCTTCCTGAAATCCATTGTCGCTATTTTGCTGTTCTCCATTCTACCATTCCTTAGAATCATGAACTCTATAATTTCATGATCACTTTCACCCAAGCTGCCTTCCACTTTCAAATTCTCAACCAGTTCCTCCCTATTTGTTAAAATCAAATCTAGAACAGCTTTCCCCTGAGTAGCTTTTTCAACCTTCTGAAATAAAAAGTTGTCTTCAATGCAGTCCAAGAACTTATTGGGTAGTCTGTGCCCTGCTGTGTTAGTTTCCCAACATATGTCTGGATAGTTGAAGTCCCCCATCACTGCACTTTGGATTATTTTGTTAGTTGTTTAAAAAAAGCCTCATTCACCTCTTCCACCTATGAAGGTGGCCTGTAGTAGACCCCTAGCATGAAATCACCCTTGTTTTTTACCCCTTTTAGCCTAACTGAGAGACTTTCAACACATCTATCTCCTATGTCCAAATCCACCTCAGTCCAAGCGTATACATTTTTAAATTGCAAATGAAGCGCTGATTTACAAATTTTGCACTTAGTTTGCATAATGGTTTCCGGTTGCTTTTTCAAAAAAGGATTTAAAAAAAAAACCCAGTCTAGATGCGTTTTTTGGGGGGAAAAAACCCTTTTTCGAAAGAACCCTAATGTCTGAAAAAATGAGGTTTACAGGTTCTTTCAAAAAAAGGGGCTTGACCATGGGGGTGGTTTTCAAGAATTCCTTTTTCAAAAAAGCGATTGGAATCCATTATGAAAATGAAGTGCAAAATTTGTAAATCAGCACTTCATTTGCAATTTTGAAGTCCTTCATTTACATTCCTCTGTCGAAAGAGGAATGTAGTCTAGATGTAGCTGGAGACAAGAGGAGTAGATTGAACAGCTGAGGAAGTAGGTAGTAGAAGGAGACAGAAGACAGAGCATATCCATGGAGAATTTTGAAAATCAGGACAGCAACCTGAACTAGGTTTAGAGATGGACAGAGG
Source organism: Rafetus swinhoei (assembly GCA_019425775.1). Taxonomy (NCBI): domain Eukaryota; kingdom Metazoa; phylum Chordata; order Testudines; family Trionychidae; genus Rafetus; species Rafetus swinhoei. The sequence goes on along the minus strand of CM033432.1, from coordinate 42,873,694 downwards.
ATTCTATTACAGGGGCTTAATTTAGGGCCAAATCCTCAAATTTTACTCAGACAAAACCCCATAAACCTGTAGCTGGTGAAAGGAAATTAGTAAGATGCAGAAATATTCATTCCAATTAATTGAGTAATTGTTTGGGTTGTTATACTAATATAGTTGGCTGATTTTGATTTGTTGGAGATAAGCTGCTTCTCACACTGTTAAAAATTATTATTATTATTATTATTATTTTGTTTCTTCATTTGCTTAATTATTTGCTTCTAACCAGGGTGATTTGGGTATTTGGGAAGTGAACACATCATTACTTGCTTGATCACATTAATTGTTCAATTGTACATAAATGGTTCAATGCATAAACAACATTAAACTTTCCCGGGAGAAAAAACTACCTACCTGGTGCATAAACTTATTGTGATTGCTGGTTAATAAAATACTCTACATTCACTTCCTCTCATGTTGTTACTTTTGGCACAGAGTCCTCCATGAAGTGTACAGAGATCTCTGCTTTGGCTGAAGTTTTTTTGAATGTTTATGTGCTGTACCTTATACCATTTATCAGCTTGTATGGCCTGGGTCTGAATCAGCCTCTCTCACAGGCACAGCAGCAGCATGGCCCCAAGGGGTTCGGGGAAGGAAGAAAAATATACAAATTTTGCAAGTCAGATAAAAGAGACTTCCCCATGATGCAGCACCTAGTGCCCTATATCATATTTCTGCTCTTCTCTGTCCTTGTTTCCCAAAAGGCCATTGCCAAACTTCACTTCAACCTTCATAGTCCCTCCTGCCAGCACAGTGAGTGACTGCAATGCAGAGGGTTTGCCTGGTCTAATATTAGATCCAGCAGAGTCTAGTCTCCAGGAGACTCCTAGTGAGTCCAGTCTCTAGGAGACCCCTAATATTCTAGAGAGGAAAAAGATCTATCCACTTTCATTGTGAAGGAATTCACCCCATAACCTGGTTGGCAAGAATGTCTCTTTGTGACTGAGGGGACAGTGAGTGCAGGCTGAGGTGGCTGTCTCTGTATGTTTGAAGGGGGACAAGTAAGAAGATCAGGAGTGTGAAGGGCCTAACGAGTGTGTACATCAGTAATAAGCAGATCTGGATGCATATTTTAAGGAGTGAATGGGTGGATCAGTGTATGTCTCTATGGGTGTGTCTACACTGCACTGTAAAGCTACATCTACACTGTAGCCTTCTTCTGGAAAAGCTTATGCAAATGAAACATGGAGTGGAATATCACAACCATGCTTAATTTGCATAATTAATTAGCAGCCATTTTTGTGCAACAGGCTTTTGCGCAAAAAGGAGCGGTGTAGACGGCTCCTTTTTGTGCAAAAACTCTCCTCTTGCGCAAGAGCTGTTCTTCCTGAAAAAATGAGGAAGAACAGTTCTTGTGCAAGAGGAGGGTTTTGCACAAAAATGGCTGCTAATTAATTATTATGCAAATGAAGCATGGCGATATTCTACTCCACGCTTCATTTATATAAGCTTTTCTGGAAGAAGGCTACAGTGTAGATGTAGCCTAACTCGAAATAAGATACGCCATTTGAGCTATGCAAACTGCATATCTTATTTTGATGCTATTTCAAAATAGCTTATTTCGTCATTGGGTGCTGCCTACACAGCACCAAATTTTGTAATAAAGCGCTATTCTGAAATGTCCCTTACTCCTTGTAGAATGAGGTTAACTGGGACCTTGGAATAGTGAGCCAAAATCACGGGCTTGCTATGAAGTTGTAGCATAGCTATTTTGGGATACTCCAGTATCATAGAATCATAGAGCTGGAAGAGACCTCAGGAGGTCATCAAGTCCAGCCCCTGCCCAAGGCAGGACCAATCCCAACTAAATCAACCCACCCAGGTCTTTGTCAAGCCAAGACTTAAAAACCTCTAGGGATGGAGATTCCATCACTTCCCTAGGTAACCCATTCCAGTGCTTCTCCACTCTCCTAGTGAAATAGTTTTTCCTAATACCCAACCTAGACCTCCCACACTGTAACTTGAAACCATTGCTCCTTGTTCTGCCATCCGTCACTACTGTGAACAGCCTCTCTCCATCCTCTTTGGAACCTCCCTTCAGGAAGTTGAAGGCTGAAATAGCGTTGCAGTGTAGATGTAGCCTGTGTGTGTGACTACTGGCAAAGGGCATGGGACAGAGTTTATAAGAAAATGGCAAGAGCCTGTTGGGTGAGACACAAAAGGAGAGGGACTGGGAGGGACTCATGTGAATTATGTTGGCAAGAAAGGAGGAAGGAGAGATTGGACAGGAAGAAGGGGTGCAAAAGAGTAGAAAAGGAAGCAGGTCTCCATTTTGGCTCAGACCTTCCTGCAGTTCTCTCAAGACCACTGTATTCAACCCCCCTCTTGCCCACCCCTCCCCCCCACACACGGTCTATAGAGAGAGATATGGATCTATATTTTATTTAGGTTGAGGGTCTACATTTAAGTTACACTGGTCCCTCCATTAGCCTCTCTGATCACTTTATGTTACCTGCTTCCCGCTTAGGACACTGGCATCAAGTGGCTGCAATTTCAGCTCTTCCCCTCTATTATAACCAGGATTCGATTTGTTTGGGCCAGTAGTGGACCCCTTTCTCACATTAGTGAGCAATTACATGAACTGATATATTAGCTGCCATGAGACCATTTTCATGAGTAAATCTCAGCCATGTATGTAATGGCTCCACAGTCTTGCCTTTAGCTCCCTTTTTCAGGTGCCCGAGGAACTCCTGCTCCTCCTCCTCCCCTCCCCATAGTGGGGGTGGGGCCTCAGTGGAGGGGGCAGAGCTGTTGGTGGGGCTAGGGGCCTGCCTCCCCCTAAAAACTTCTCAAGTCTTCTCAAATGTTCTCTGTGACAGACAGCATGATGGACACCTCTCCTTTTATAATACAGTAGTAATATAGATTGCTACTGTCCTTTTTGTGTCATGGTAACCTTCCCTACTTTTTTTTATAAGGATTGTACTGTGATGATTGTTAGTGTTGATGAATATATGCAGGTTCTGAACAAGAATAAAAAAGTTCTTTCAAATGGTATTACACTCACAGTCTCCTGCATAACTAAATGTAGACAATGTGAACAGCAACTTGAAAAGAGCAGTTAGTTGTTCTTTTTCTGAAGTTTATAACCCTGATATATGATCACTTACATTTTTTTGCCCCATTGTAGTACTATCCTCCTAACTTGTTAAAGACATGATCATTTTAATATAAAATGTGAAAAAGTTCCGCAGCTATTGTAGTTGTTGTTTATTGCTGGTTTATAATCCTCTCAATTTCACAGTCACTATCCCTTACCTACCAAAATGCAACTGCTTCTTTTCCCCTATGAGCAAAATTGGGAGTTTTGTGTAGTATCATGCTGAAATATCTGGCAGGGTCTAATTCATTTCTCATATTCTGTATAATGGTGGCTAAAGAATATATCATGTCATTTTTGAGAATTATTTGATAAGCAAGTGGCATTTTTCTGCATGAGTCAGTCTTTCTTGCATGAAGGAATCCCAGAGATTAAGATAATCAACAAACTGTAAGAAAATCCTTGTTCTCCAAAATTGCATGTTTATCATGTCCCCTGAAGTGGTAAGCAAGCCTACCATAGTGTATGACACACTAGGAGATACAAAATATACTCCCTGTTTTTCTCATTTTCCTTTTTTTTTTCTTTTCGGTGTCTTTTCGGTGCTGTGCTTGCAGTGCTTCACTGACCATCAAATCTACATGCAACTTTTCATGTTTAAAATGACCAATATGTCCAGCTGCCATTCTGTGCTGGGTATTGCATGCTCTTGATTTTTTTTCAGGTCCCTTTTTCCAATAGCAGCAGCCAGATGATATCCAAACTGGATCATTTTTGCTCCTTAATTTGCATGAATTTGCAATCTCCATGCAAAACAAAACATTGTCTTTTTTTTCTTTGTGGGGGAGGGAATATTCAAGAGTCTGTTTCAGGTATTTTATGCCATGCTGCATTCAATGAGCATACTGTATTTCTCAGTATGTTTGAGGATATCTGCTCAGTACTGCCTGATGTGGCCATTGGCTTTACCACGTGTCAGAGTTCTATTTCGTTATTCGAAAAGGACGACCCGTGCTGAGAATTACTCAACTACTCACTCTTTGACAGTAGACTTCAGCTCCTGTAATTAGTGTCATTTTAAAAGGCTTGTCTTATGTCCATTGTGGAATTGTTTTAAAAACTGCTGTTTCTTCCCATTCTAGCACTACAGCAAGCCAACCTCGTGGTCTGAGGCTAAATGTCTGACCTGAGTTTGCACATGCTCATAACAGCATGTTATTTGTTTGTGAGTGCCCGAGAAAGAAAGCACAAAAAGCAGTGACTTGAGCTAAAGAAATACATGTTTTAGATGACTACTTGGGGGGGCCTGTGCATGCCTCTGATTGCCCTCCTTGTGCACATCCCATTTTGGAGGATAAGATATAAACCAAGAAAGGCAAATCAGTTAGTGGATCATTCTATACATCTAACTGCACATGCCATAATGAAAGAAAAAATAACATAGGCAAGAGCCTACAGGAGGTCAGCATGGTATAATGGTGTGTGTGTTTATGGTCCCCAATTTACAGTTGAGAACCCCAGCAATTCTGTGAGAATCAGTTAACAGCTGCTAAATGTAGCTCAGGCTACTAAGACTCTGCCAATGAAATGACGTTGGCTTTGTTCCTACATGTGTGCCTGAATTTACTTCCCACAAGGCAATACAACTGGCTGCAGATGGGGACAGAACTATGTCCGACAGTAAGGTGGAATTCAAAAGAGTACGAGAAATTCACATTTTTCCAACCTCCAAAACGTGTGAAGAAGTTGACAACAAATTTCCATAATAAAACTAAAACTAGAGCAAAAATAGAGTCCTGCTACTTGCCAAGCCAGCTGTAATTTAATAATCCAAAGAAGCAAGAAAACAATCGAGAGCTGGCATTTCACAGCAGATGCTGTTCAGATACTAACCAGGAAGCCCTCTCCTACTTCCTTCCCCTTCAAATCATTTTTTTCCCCTCGGTTCTGCGCTAAGGTTCTGTATAAATAAGCTCAGGCACATGCAGAGTTATCAGCAGAAGAATTTAGCTGACCCATGGGTCCCAGGAGACCTTGCAAGAAAATAAATCATATTACACCTATTATTTTCTTGTCTCTAGGCCTCATTTGACATTCTATGGGCTGTATTCCAAGTGGCCTTCAATTTCTGTAGAGAAAACTTACATGACCTATTGGGTAACAGCACATGGAGTAACTAAATATGCACATGCAATTAGCAAGCATTCAAAATTTGCATGCTCCTGCTCAAAGTATGGCCTATTGCATTTATGTGAAAAAATCACTTGGAAAATCAGACAGTGCTCTGAGAAGCTTTTACAAGCTCCTAAAACTTTGTTGGGGTTCTTCCTTCTTAGACAGAGAATAAGCACCCATAATGGTAGAGAGAACTGGCAAATTCCTGGACAATCCTACAGTGCCCTGTGAGTCACTCATGTTCAGGTCCTGGTGTTGTATAATTAGTAGCATAACCATTTTTTAAAACTGTTAGAAAAATAGCATGAAGCAATATAATTCTTATTAACTGGAGAGAGAAATAGCATTTGTCTGAGCCAGGTATAGTGCAGGTAGATGCTGTTCAAGCTTCACCACACCACTGTGCCAAGGCAACTCAGTCATGACCTACTGCACCCTAATTATTCAACTCCTTACCCTTTTATAGGCAGGGAAACTGCCAGTGAAAAATTAGTTGATGAGATGTAAGCCAGAACTAACAGCAAAAGACAATGCAGTGCCATTGTTGTTATTAAACCAGCAGTGCCTAAGGCTCAGCTGTGCCATGCCTTCTACCAAAAAACAAAAAACCAAACTAAAACCCAAAAAAGAATGAACAAACAAACAACAAACAAACAAAAACCCCAAAACCAAACAGTATAGTCATCAACTTCAGTCAGATTTTTTTTTCTCCACTGGGTCGCTTTCAGTTTTGCTTCTCACTTTACCAATCGCACTTTATCACATATTGGTAAAGTGAGAAGCAAGAGCTGAAGCAAGCACTACAATAGCTCAGTAGCAGTACAAGTCCATTCATTGCCCCAGGCTGACCTGGGCCTGGACCTACCAGCCTAGTTCCACTCCCACTGGGTGTCCCTGGTCTGGCACTCTCGGGACCTAAGCAGTCTTGAATGAGGGAGTTTGCTGGATCAGGGGAGGTCAATTCTGGCTTCCCACCTGGCTGCTGGGTTCTGCTGCTGGCCCTGAACACTGGACTCCCTGCCTTCTGCTGGGCTCTGTTGCTGGCCCCAGCTGCCGGACTCCTAGCCAGCCCCTGCTCAAAGCCAGTGGAGCTCTTTGGTTCTGGGGATCTCAGTCCCAAGGGCTCTCTGGTCCAGCAACATCTGTGGTCCTGCCAGAGTGGGGTTGGGTGTGGGTATGGGTACTTGCCCCACTCTGTTCTGCCAGGAACTCCTATTGGGAAGTGGGACAAGCACCTGTGCCCCAACCACACTCCTCCACAGGAGTTTCCCAACCCCACTCTCCAGTAGGAGTGTCTGGCGGGGCAGAGCGGGACAGGCATCCTGACCACACGAGCCACACGAGCACCCCATGACCACACGAGCACCCCAACCCTGCTCTCTGCTAAGCGCTGGGCAGGGTGGAGCAGGACGAGCACTTGTCTAGAGTCCTGTTTGCAGTATCTGCATCCTCTCCAATAGCCGCAAAAATGAGTTGTGGATATCTGAATCTGCAGATGTGGATATCCATGGATATGGAGTCAATATCTGTGGATTTGCAGGGCTCTGCTTGTCTCCTGTGGCTGGACAGTAAATACCTTTGATGGGTGCAAACTAAAGGAGAACAAGGTTTGGAAAATAGAGAGGCCTATCGCAGGTCCCAAGACCTACAATGACAGACTATTTATATTCTGAAACTCCATGTTTCTTGGGTGTGAAAGAATGGTATTTAAAAGTTATGTTATACAAAGGAATGTGACGAGTTTTCAGTTGCATCACTTGTTAAATTTGATAGAATCATAAGTTTCCAACTGATGGAAGATACAGTACCATGGCTGTGTCTTCAGCATAGAAGATGGGGAAAACAAATAGAGATCATAGGAATGTTTGCACACCCGTGACATCTGCGTACTGTCCTCCTTTCACAAACGTTTTAGATATTAAATAGAGATTAAAATGCCAGACTCTCTCAGGTTAAGTGAAATATGCAAAGAAAAACATTAATAAGCCGACCACAGACTCTGCCCTTCAATACATTATACCCATGACTCAGAATACACATACTAAGACTCAGGCATCCCAAACCGCACAATCTAAGGGCTTGCACTGGATATGGATAAAATTTAATATCCATCTAATGTCAAAAATATATTAAAATAGTGTTGAGGTTCAGCCTTCACCTACCAGAGCAGGACATTCGGAAAAAAAGTTGCCACTTCACACACAGTTTATTCAGTTGTGTCTACATGGTGCTGTTCTGATATTATGAAAAATGACCCCTGTACTGCAGTGCATCAGCTGAGCACAATGGGATCAATTAAATTGTGTTGCACTATCTCAATACTTTCCAGTTTTTGGTTGTATAGCCTGAAAACAGGTGGTTGAGACTTAGGGGGTTCTTTTGTGTTCAGTTGAACAGCTTTTAACATCCTTACTTTTATGAGTTTTCAGCACCTTTAAAACTTCCTTTACTCTTATAATTGCTCAGAAATTAAGGATGTCATCACTTATTTAATTAAAAAAAAATTCCATTACGAACAATAGCATAATAAAACTAACTTCTGAAATTCAAGTCTATCAAGATCAATATTTGTTCTAAAATATGTGAAGATATTCAACTAGGAAGTAATAGTTATTTATATATATATAGAGAGAGAAAGACCTATCTCATAGAACTAGAGGGACCATCAAGTCAAGCACCTTGCCCTCATAGCAGGACCAAATACCATCCCTGACAGATTTGCCCCAGATCCCTAAATGCACCCCCAAGGATTGAATTCACAACTCTGAGTCTAACAGTCCAATGCTCAAACCACTGAGTTACCCCTCCCCCACTAAGTGAATGTCAACTCTGTAGCTGCTCTAGGACTGGTGCACCCATGGGGAAAATTTAGTGCAAGCTTCCATCTCTTCTCCTCTTCCTCCCATGCCTCTTGCATGCCAGTGACCCCACTGACCAAATCCTTCCCCACCCTCCCAGTGCTTCTGGAGCATCGCAGGCAGTTGATTTGTGGTACTCAGGAAGCTCCAGGGATGGGGCGCACTAGGTGGAGGGGGTGGGGGCTTTGGAAGAAGGGATGGAGTGGGGGCAGGGTGGAGCTGGGTGGAAAGAGATAGAGTGGTGAGAAGGATGGGGAAAGAAGTGGAATGGGGGACAGAATAGGAGCAGAGCAGGGGTGAGGCTTTGGGGAAGGGATGGAGGGAGGGTGGGACCTGGGGCGGAGCACCCCCTGGCTGGAAAGGAAGTCGGCACCTCTGTGTAGTTGTAACCCCCAACATAAGGTTTCTGAGCCATAAAGTTCAGAATTGGACCCAAACTGCCATAAGTCTGGAACAGTTTAGAACCAGCTTTTTGGTTTGGACTCATCCTTATTCAGAGTATTCCCAAGTATGGCTAATCAAAATGATGCCAATCAATGGGATATGATAATACCAGGGTATACAATACATAGGAATGGCAGAGTCGGTCATGCTCGGGGGGCCATGCTTCCCCACCAACCCTCAGAGCCATCCAGAGCACCCTCATGGGGCTCGAGCAGCAATTTGAAGGGCCTGGGACTCCAGCCACCACTGGAGCCTCAGAATCACAGGGCCTCAGACAGTTTCCCTCTTCTCTCCCCAAGATGGCAGGGCTGGTCTTGCTGGTGAGGGAATGGCACTGTATATGAAAGAAAGCATAGCCAAATGCAGTAAAAATCTTAAATGAATTAAACTGCACCATAGAAACTCTAGGGATAGACATTCTCTGCTTGGATAATAAGTGTGTAGCAGTGAGAGTAGACTGCCAGCTACTTGACCAGCATTGTGATGGTGATTGTGAAATGCTCAGGAATATTAAAGAGGTAAACAAATATACAACTCAATAATAATGGAGGATTTCAACTATCCCCATATTGACTGTACACATATTATCTCATAGGATCTGGTCTAAGAGGTGGACATAGCTGAACCATTCAGAAATGATAACCATAATATAATTAAACTTAATTTCCTCGGTGGAGGGGACAGGGAGTTCCCAGAGAAGACCATAACAGTAGTATTTAAATTCAGAAAAAGGAACTTCTCAAAAATGAAGATACCAGATAAAAGGAATTGTCACATGAATTAAATGTGTGGAAGCTACTTGGATGCTTAAAAAAAAACCAACCACCACAGTAAATGTATACCCTACATTTAAAATATGCTAACAGGATTGATTAAAATGCCACCATAGCTAAACAGAGTAAAAGAGGTAGTTAGAGGCACAAAAGCATCCTTTAAAAATTGAAAGTGAAATTTTTTTGGGAAAAATAGTAAGGAGCATAAACTCTGGGAAGTCAAGTATAATTAGGCAGGCACAACTAACCAAAGATTCACAAATTAACAGCAATTTTTTAAGGACATCAGAAGCAGGAAGCCTGCCAAACAGTGGGACCAGTGGATGATTGAGGTGCTAAAGGATCAGTCAACAAAGACAAGGCCATTGCAGAAAAGCTCTGGAATGCTTTCCATCAGTCTTCATTGAAGAGGATGTGAGGGAGATTCCCATACCTAAGCCATTCTTTGTCCGTGATAAATCTGTGAACTGTCTCATACAGAGATGTCAGTAGATGTGGTTTTGGAACAAACTGATAAATCAAAACAAGAATAAGTCACAAGGACCAGATGGTATTTACCTGAGAGTTCTGGAGGAACTCAAATGTGAAATTGCAGAACTACTAACTGCTATAATATAAATCAGTTTTAGTACCATATGACTGGAGGACAGCTAATGTGATGCCCCTAGAAAATACTGAAAATCATTGCAAGTTTTCTTTATTTTATTATGTGCAAGTAAACACAAACAATTCCTATTATTCCTAACTCTCACCACTCAACTTTTTGTTGTGGTGTTTTCATAAACAAGACCTGGTTCCAAACTGTGCAACAGGTTAAATAAAAACCATGCTACTGTTACTTTTCTCTTTCTGTAACTGAGCCAAAAATTAGGGGCAGATTTAAGGGAGGCACGTGAGGGGACAGGAGATAGGCAGAAATGCATAAAACTCAATACAAAATTTAAGGTTAAGCATTTTTCCTTTTTTGTCTCCTGTTGAAGTTAATTGAATCTAGTGCCAAGTTTAGCTTACAAAGTTGGTCTATAATCCAAAACACTACTAAGCAATGTAAAATAAGTGAGTTACTTTCCTGCAAGGTACCAGCAATATAGTTTATATCCAGGCTCTATAAATGAAATGGTAGTGCACACAGGAAATAGTGATGTCAAAATATTTTCAAATGTGTCAGATGGAGAAAATCTGTTTCCCCTCTTTCCAAGAGAGAATAGTTTTGGGAATGAGGCAGTTCTCTTGGGTGACACAAGCACTGCTGGAAATAACCATATCTGGACCCAAACCATCATGGTTGTGGTATCCGTTTTGGCTGCTGTTACACCATTTCTAAAAGAACAACAAACCAAGCTATGATTATCTGACAACACCTATGCTGCTATGCCATAAACAGCCTTCTCAAGAAGAGGCCTATTCAATTGTGTATGGATGTGATTGGTCTTTTGGAACATTTTGGGATGTTCCAAGGTGCGATGATCTCTGTACTATTCTGCAGTTTCTGACTCCTTTGAAATTCAGTGGTTTGGTTAAACATGAAATTGTATTGAGTTTTATATAATAGAGTATACTATTCCTACAGGTTAAATCATTAGCTAGACATGTATTAATGGATCCTTGGTAGTATATTGCAATTCATCAAGATCTGCAATTTGTTAACAAATAAAACTCTAATCTATCCAGGTGCTATTAAAAGGCCTATTCCCATACTAACAGATAAAATAATAAGGAAACATCTGTGGAATATGTTACATTCTGCTAATTTGAGTGTTATGAAACTTCTTATTGTGAGAAGCAATGCCAATCCTTGAGTCACTAAGGACAATACAAGTATCTTTCTTTGGAGTGCTGCAGTGTTGTTCAAAAAAGATTCAAGAAGCATTTCAGTAGCACAAAGAAGTAAATAATTTTTATTTGCTTGGTTTCTGTTTCATACTTTCTATAACTCATTTGAATGGCATAGCCACTGATACTGCACTACAATGAAAAGCTATGGAAATACCAAAGACATTTTCATGAATACTAAATTGAATTAATTTAAAAAATGCTGCTATTCAGAAAACTGCAGGGCTAAAGACTTCTCACTAGTTTGAACACTTATGCTGGTCCATTTTGATGAAACATTTTAGTTCTTCTTCATTTAAAGAAATCACAGTCTTTCACGTTTTGATTCTAACAAATGAAATTTACTTCTTTGGGAGGGAAAGGTTCAGAATAAAAAACCAGGAGCTGGCTGTGCACATTGCACTTTGCTATAAAGAATTTTATCTCAGTGTTTTGCAGCTAATTAGGATGAAAAGTCAGCGTAATATATTTCCACTTCCCTTCTGCTCACACTTAATTAAGAGAAATATCCCTACTGTAGAACTACAGGTCTTAGTGCAGGACACCTCACCAAGTGTATTGGAATTTAAAGTGAGAGACCGATTAAATATCCCAGTTCATTTGCAATATCCCAACCTGAACTCTGAAGGTCAAATCAATCCCAGAAAAAAGATTAGTTTCTCCTCCCAGTGCTGTCAGTTAACATCTGAGCTTTTGATTTACCTGAAGTACTTCAAGCCTAGAAGTAATTTTCATATATTCTCAGTCATCTCACTTCAGAACTCTTTTTTCCACCTCAAACACCCGTTGGGCAATTTTAGTCTATCAGTGCAGTTCACTGTTCTAACTTTTCAGCTCTTGTCTTCTTAAGGGAACGCATCTACTTAGCTGGATTACAAGAAAAAAGTATAAGTGTTTTGATATGAAATATATCTTGACAGTTGATAAATTTTGCAAAGAAAAATAGCAGTCAGGGACTATAAAGAGTGCTATGGAAAATATCGCTGGTGTAAAGACCACTGATTTCCCCTCCTCCAAAAGTTTTAACTATAAAAAGTGGACAGAATGGGATCAGCATAGCACATACAAATATTGTTCCCTCATTTGGTTTTAGCTCATCTCCCATCTAAATATATCAGATAGTTCTTATGCTGAGCCAAATTAGTTCAGAATTATCGGCCCACAACTGATGAGTTGCACTTTCAGTAGCCATAAGCCAAATACAGTACTAATGAAGTTATTAACCTCCTGAAATATTATTGCTATTTTTTTCCTATGTGGTACCCACTCTGCTCTTGCTCCCCTTCAATACAATATTGCTCAGAATATATTGCTGAAAATGCCCCATTTTGGATACTCTAGTAAATAAATGGCACTTAGCATATTACTGATACTGATCACCACTGAATTATAGACCCTCTAATGTTTGACCATACAAAAGATAAGCAAAGATGGAAACTTGTCAGTAGTAGAATGGAAGCCGTCACTGGGGTGGCTAATCCATATGAAAGCAAATTATTAACTGAATTAAAATGACTAAGTAAGAAGACTTATAGCTGAGACTGCCACTTCTCTTTAACTCTTCTTGGGTGACATACCCTGTGCAAAGAATCGATAGAAAGAGATGTCTTATATCTTGCAGAGGTGCCTGTACACGTCCCACATGCTACCAAAAGTATCTCAATGCCAACTACATGCAAGTGGCCTTCAGAGGAGGACCTATGCAACAGGTGTAGAGAAGCAGCAGCTGCTGTTCGAGCTTGTATCGTGGGACAGTCTGCTGCAGCTATGCACTCTGGGCACAGATTGGTAGGTGGTTTTCTTTTTCTAAGCCTCACTGCATTCAGCTGCATAATACCAGATTACCTGAGGTTTCTAGGGGTGGAATTCATTCTACGTCTTGTGAGAATATAATGCAGTTTCTATGATCTTCTGTAAAGGACTTCCAAATGATGAATGATCTGCATACTTATCCAGTACCTCGCTTTTGTCTATTCAATTTGTAACCTAATGCCATTTTCAGTGAATTTTTGTGTTTAATGCTTTCGTAAAATGAGATGGGATATTAAACTGGTATAAAGTATAGGGGATATTGCCAATAATGTTACAATGAGTATATGGAGCACTTTAAGAAATACTCTAATTTACCCTGTAATGGTTCGGTTGCAGCATTGCAGACATTACAGTTCTATTGAAAGAGCACAGGACGCTGCAATTGACTATATCAATGAAACTGCTGTGTATCATTTCAATTACTTCCGACACATTTGCAGATACTGTAATGCCTCCACAACTCGAAGGCCTTGATATCTTGGATGTCATATTGCCAACACTACACAAAATTATGAAAGCTACTATTGCTCCTATGCCAGGCATTTGCAGCAGATGAGTTTTATAAAGCTAAACAATTTAACCTTCCTGCAAAATGCAAAATTTAAAAAAATTATATACGCTATGGTGCGACAATCTAAAATTAATGTTCTTTTAAATTAAAAAGCATATTATCATACTTCTTAGGACTAAAGTATGAACTTCTTTGGGATGGTTTTCTTTCTTCAGACCATTTCTCATGGATTATATATATTGTCAATATATCAAAGATAGTGAAAATGACCAGCAGACTATCCTCCCATTTCAAGAACATTGGAAGTAATTACCAACTGTAAGAACACTAGTACCGGTAATTGCAGTCCATTTCCCAATTGGACACACGTTCTCATCAAAACTCACCATCATAACTCACCAAGTTGAACACTTACTTTATTAAACTCAAAAGAACAGCTGAGAATGGGCATGCACGGAGAAGGTGCATTTTAGAGCACATCTACGTTTTGAGCTGGGGGGTCTGCTTTCCGGCTTGCATAGACGTGCCCATGTTAGCTAAGATCAAGCTAGCACCTGAAAACAGCACTGTGCCGGTGGTGGCATAGGTAGCTGCTGGGGCTAGCTGCCCAAGTAATTACCCAGATGGTTGAGCAGGATTGCTTCCAGGTGGTTAGCATATGGGGCTGCCGGCCTCCCTGCATACACACTATTATTTTTAGGAGTGATCTCAAGCAGAGATTAAATGGGTACCCCTGCACCAATTAGTAATTACACTTTCCAGCTCAAAGACAGACCCACTTTCAAAGATAGTGTCATCTCTAAGCCAGACATGACAACTGTGGGGAAGATGATGTAGTTAAACTTGCATGGGCTGATACTATAAGGCTCTCTGCTTAATCACAATACAGATTCTTTGTCAAATCAGAGTATATATACAGTCTATGTGGCTAGGAAGTAGGGAAACTTTCAGAGTTATTTAATTAGTTTACAATAAAATACATTTTGAGGCTAGGTTTGGATCCTTTACTCATGTTGGATAAGTACTTTATTCCAAAACTATCTCAGTTGTTTCAATAGGACTGTTTGTGGAGGGAGGTAGTATGAATAAGGTTAAAAATGATTGTATCAAATTCTGATAAACTTACCATACTATCTGCAACCTACATGCTTATACAAACCCATGTCAGCACTCCCTGACACATCAACCCCACATCAGTGCTATTCTTCTGACTTTTGCTAGAACGTGTTGAACCTCTCTAGTCTGGCACCCTCGGGACCTGGCCAGTGCTGAATCAGAGAAGTTGCTGAACCATGGGAGATCAATATTGTCTAACAGCATCTCTGATATGTCCATTGCTTACTGGGCTCTTAGAAGACATTTAGGGATAAATTAGAGTGAAGCAGTAGCACAGAACACTGAGAACAAGGACTGGTGGCTCTAAGCAAACTTTACAGGACCTTGGGAAACTTGACCACATCCATAAGCGGGCATCCAGCTAACTAGAATCATGACGGACCACAGATGTTGCTGGACCAGAGAGGTTCAACCTGTACTGTTTCTCAGATAAATTATTAAGACAGGCACCAGCTTGATAACTCATCCTTACTGTTTGGACAGCAAGCATGTCACAGCTTCTTCAAAGTTGAAAAATGTTATAGGATTTGACAAACATGGAATATCAAAAATACATAAGAAATGTAAGAATGAATATGGCATAAAATGAATTACAATAAATAGCAACAAAACTATATATCTAATAAGTTATATATATGTAATAAGTTATAAAGTTATTTATTTATTAATATAGCATCTCATTCTCATTACTTAAAACAGATACCACTTCAAAAGCTATCTATGGTGATATACTAATATTATTTCTATTCTCCACCTAGGAATTTTCATGTTAATTCAATTTTCAGTATCTACAGAATTTAGTATATCTACTATCAAATCACTAAATTGTTAGTACTGTGATACAAAAATGATAGGAATATTGACAATGCAATCCAAATAATACAGTTACCAATGGATTATCAATTGCATATCCCAATTTCTCACAAAAAGTTATATAAAACATTTTACAGAAACCCTCCTATTTATTCAAGTTTTACTATTTACTTTCTCTTGACATAAAGGTGAATATAATACTGTTTGGCAGACAAATTATTTGCCTTTTCCTAGATAACAGGAAAACTAGGATCACAGACATGTTAATGTAATCATTGAACACCATGGCTGAATGATCCTGGTAAAGTGGGAGAATATTCCACCATGATTAAACATGTTTATACAAGTTAACTATATTTCAAGAATGTTGTTATTGTAATAAGAAATTGATTTGGACGTACAAGTGTACCCTTAGTCAAATAATTTTCAAAAGTAACTTAGCACAAAGAAAAATGCCATTTTCTACATCAGCAGAGCATGTAATAGTTTGTCATTACAAGTAAAGTTTAATTTATACAAAGGGTTCACTTGTAAGCATTATTTCATTCCAGAACAATGGATCAACATGCACAGTGACATACTGTATTGACATGTTATCTACTTGTTCGTGTGCATTTGACAGTTAACATCTAAGAAGGGTGAACAATGCCTTTTTTAAAGGTTTCTTTCACTTACTGGAATCTTTTTCCTAAATTTTCTGTATTTATTTTAAAGAAACCCACCTGGCACAGTTAAAAGTAAAAATGTGAAATTCATTGTAATGTGCAGTTGGCAACATGTATTCATTTCAAGTTACAATTACTGCTTAACATTCACGTTGCTCAACTGAGTCTGATTTGTGAAATTTTTTTAATTTAATTCAATAGAAAGAAATCCTTTGAATCAAGGCTCGTTTTATACCCAGCTGGTAGGGTCACTACTGAGTGTTATTTAAATGCCTATTGGTTATTAGAAACATATTTCAGATTAACTACATAGTAGGTACTTTAAAGTTAGTGTATTTTCATGGGTAACTCCCATTATTTGAATGAATATTCATCCATGCATAGAAAGCGGAATAAATCTCTCATGACCTAGTATAAACGTATTAGCTTCCAGGCTTTTATTGGGGAAAGGTTCTGAATGTTAGATACAAAATAAACCTTCTCTAGTATGTATTATTAACAGAGGAAAGTCATACAGTATGCTCCTATTTGACTGCTCACTATTTTTGGTATGCTATGTCAGTCCCAGATGAAGGAGATAATATCTTTATTTGGACCAACTTGTGTTGGTGAGAAAGATAAGCTTTCCAGCTTTACACTGAGCTCTTCTTTAAACCTGCAAAGTTTGAAAGCTCACAAACAGAATTTGGTCCAGTAAAAATTTTTACCTCATTCATCTTGTCTCACTATTTTGGGGGCCAGTTTGTATGTAATCTCATCCCTGTAAATTGTACCAAGATACAATAATTATTATATAGAATATGGGATATAGAATTATAAAATAATGTATTAATAAATTACAATACTGCCACTGAAAGGCAATTTCCCAGAGACTCACATTTCATGAATGGATTTAGAATTGTGAAATATATATACCTGGATTAATTCAGGCAGTCTGATTGTATGAGTATTTGAGCTTAAACTCTTTCTCCACCAATCGTTCAGAAGCTAATTTCCCCTGTATTTGTGACAAAGTTTTAGATTTCATTTATGGCCTTGATCTTTTGATAATGAATGCTACTAGTTTTTGAATAAGCAATTTCCATTTTTCTGTGAGTCTCGTGAATGGTACCTTGCACAAATACAAGAGAATGGCACTCATTTGGCTCAGTCCAGCATGAATGTATTTGACAATGAAGTTGAAGTACCACAGGCATTTCTGAGTATACCACAGATGGCTATCACTTACAACAGCCAGTAAAAGATACAAGTCAAGCCCTGTCATCTTCCAGATGCAATTGTCTACCACTGACTTAGATGTTGGGATTCTTTGCAGTTTCAGTGGGGTTGACTCACCACCATGGTGCATCCTGCTGATCACACTTGGAACTAGCTCTGTTTCTCAGGAGGGTGCCCTCTTCTGGCCAGTGTCTCACCCACTGTCGCTCTCTGCTCTGATATCTCCACCATCTGGACCCACATTGCTCATCATCTTTGGGACATTGCCCTCCAGCAGTGACCACAACTTCATTCTTAACCCCTGGCCAACTGCAGCCAAAGTCTAGCATTGGGGAACCTGTACCTACTGAGGGACTGGAGCACACAAAATCTACTAGCCTTAGCCCCACTAGGCTCTGGTGTGTGAGGGGAATGTGGGGAGTGTCTTTCCCCTTCTCAGTCAGGGGCCACATCAGTGAGGGTTTGGGGTTTTTTTGGCTTCTCACTTGTGTGTGTCCCCGCAAATGATTTTTCCATGGGTCAATTGCCCCCCGACCCAAAAAAGGTTCCCCACTCCTGGTCTATCCCTTCACTTCAGTCTATAAAGGCAATGATTTGTGGTGGCTAGATGTGGTGAAAGTGGGAAGCCGGAACCCAGGCCCACCCACCAGTCTGGGAAGGGACCAGGGACCCTCTGGTAGTAGCCTCTTCCTGCTTTCCTTCACTCTCCCTTTACTGCTCATGCTCCCTGAACTGCTTCCCCGTGACTCTTGCACCCTTATGGACCTTGTGTCAAGGTCTACAGCCTGGCAGCTATCAGGCTGGATCCTATCTCTCTCTGCTCCCTTAAGCCTGCCCAGCACAGATCTTATGCACCCTTCCTGGTCAGGAACCAACTGCCCACTGCTTTGCTGAGCAAATCCTTGTAAAACAGGAGAATGGGGCTGCCTCAGCAAGCCACCCTCTGATTGGCTCCCTATGAGTCTTTTCTTGACTGGCTGGGGCTCTGTGCAAGCTCCCTGCAGCCTGCTTTAACCTCTTCCAGCTGGAGCAGGGCAGCCATCTCACTACAGCAGTGCATCAGCATTATTTCCATTTCTCCTTCTTTTCTTTGGTAGGGCAGCTTATTCCATTAACTGTATTATGGGGACACACATCTTCCTCAAAAGCCTCTGGTATTGGCAACTGCTAGAGACAGGAGACTATACTAGATGGACCATTTCTGACCACGTCTCTGACTGGAATGGAAATTTGGTTGCCCCCCACCCCACACACACTCCTTTGTTTAAGAGTTAAGATATGCCATTTCCTTGCTTCTTCCTATCTTGAGATGGTTGTCAAAAGGTCTTTCTTGAATCGATCTGATATTGTCTACCAGATGATCCTTGACCTCTGTAAAGCACACAGTCCTGGAAAACTAAAGATGGTATAGCAATTTATTTTATGAGTGGATAGAAGTTCTGCATCTTGATCTATTCTCCCCAACCAAATAATTTTGCTTATAAGTAGAGCTATGCCACTATGGTACTAACCAGTATGATTTTCATATTTAACTATGATGGTTACAGTTTCCATAGTGACATTAAAAGCTATTCCCTTGAGAGATTATAACGCATAATGGAGCTGAGCATCCACCATGTGTCATTAATTTTAAAAAGCCAGGTGTTGCTGCACTAATTTGAGGATTAGGATCACTGAATATTTTAATATAGAATCTGTGATCTACGAGCAATTGATAAAATGATTTTTAATGGAAAGCCCCACGTTTAGAATTACTTTAAAACTGGAAGTGCTTGAACTGGTAGGGTGTTAAAATGATATTGCAGGAAATGTAATTATCAGAAAAGAGGGGAGAAAAATACATCCTAAAAATTTCGTGCAACTGCAACATGGTAACTGATTAATGTGGGTCACTGAGAAAAAGTAGATAAGAATATTAGCTTGCACTTGAGAGGGACAGCTCAGTGGTTTGAGCTTTGGCCTGCTAAACCCAGGATTGTGAGCTCAATCCTTGAGGGGGCCATTTAGGGATCTGGGGCAAGTCTGTCAGGGATGGTACTTGGTCCTACCATGAGGTCAGAGGACTGGACTCGATGACCTCTCAAGGTCTTTTCCAGCTCTATGAGATAGGTATATAAATATAATTCTACTCCAGCTAATATCCTATCTTGTGTCAATGCAGCTTGATAAGTCAAAATGCTCATCAATAATTGGTTTTATAGAAGCCAGAAACATATTTTTGCCTCATCTTTTGTGTGTCTCTGACCTAAATTATTAGCTGTCATTCTTTTCCACTGTCTGCCATCTATTGAAGATCTACAAGGAAGGGTTGGTAGTGATTGATATTTGATGCTTTCCTTTTTATGATGTGGTCCAATTTATCATACCTGATTTATAAATCAGAACTTTTTAATATCTACCACACATATAAGTTTTTGATTTATATAATCTACAACTGAGTTATAAATCATAGCAGTAATGTATAGGTCAGATAACTAATTTATCGGTCATGCACAAAATATATGTTACCTAGCAGCTTCCTAAAGCACACCACTGATTTATAAATCATTTACGTAATTTATAAAGAATAAGACTAAATCTGTGGCAGGAGAGTTTGGAAAGTAAGATGGAATGGAAAGGTGGCTTTCTGAGTGGCTTACTTTTGTTCACCATCTTCAGTAGCATAGAAGGGCAATGGTGAACTTGAAAATTAGCTTCTTCCAACCCTTGGGAAAAAAAAGTTTGTTAAATTGTAGCACATTAACTGGTGACAGATAACTATGGAAAAAATACGGCCTTCATCTATCTCTTTGTTACTGCTATGTTAGCAAGCATGCCATCATTAGGACAAAAAATTGTTTTTTACTGTGATAATCACTGTTACCATTTTCGGTTACTTTGAATTTTAAGATTTTAAGTCTATTTCAACTATAGGATCACGGTATAAACAAACAGCTGAATCATTTTCTTATCTTTATCTGTGCAAGTTGTTGGGGACTTCTAGTGCTTCCCAACGCATTCCACAGCTAATGAAAGCCTAGACTTCAATGGGAATACTCACTTGAGTGAAAACTAATTAGACACCTGCTTGTATTCATATAAGAAACAGCATTCCTAAGGATACTAGTATTCCAAACTGGGCCAGCATATGGCTGTTTGTTTTCCCTTGTACTACAAAGCTTACACTTTCCATTGGGTAATTTTAATAGTTATTTTCAGATCAAATCTGCTGATGTCAGTTAATAAAGCAATAAAGGTACCTTAGAAATCCGTCATGTAGCTTCAGAGCAGTAGTGCCAGATGTCCCAGAGAAACTTGCCCAAAAGGGGTGCTGAAAACTAGCGAAGAAAGCAGGACTTTGTATTCTTTAAACATTTGGGACCAATCACTAAAGAAAGTAAGGGCCCTTAATGATTAGATAGTAAGGGAGCATGTATCCTAGAATTGCATGTAATATCGAGAGAGATAACAGGAAGATAAGCAAGAGCTACATAGCTGAATCAGTAGGAAAATTAACAGAGTAGAAAAAGCCTGCTGTGGTCCTGCCCCAATCTAATGTTGTTAACTATCAGAGCTATAACTTAGTTCCATTATCATCAAAAAACAGCCCAGGATTTCATTCATTGCCATGAACGCTACTGCATAAAAAAAGGCCTGGATAGCTCTAAAAATAATCTAGTTTACATCCTTCTTCTGTTAGGGTGAAAAGAATATTTAGGCTCTGGGTGTGCAAGCTGCCCAATGACATGGGAAGCTGGCATAAAGGGCAGCAAATTGGGTTCACAAAATAAAGGGAGGAGACCTTAATAGATTTGATTGTAGTTCTAACCATATTGTGTAGAAAAGTACATGATGGCACCACTTTGGGCGACCCCACACTTGGGGAAACACGTCATGTGCTACCATGGAGAAGCCAGGGAAAATTGTTGACCACTGTGAAGGGGTGACAGGGTTAACAGTCCTGCTTTATACTGACCTGCTTTTGGGCGACTTGTCCAACAAGGGTGAGTCTACACTGCACCATAGCTTGAAATAAGATATACAATTTGCGCTACACAAATTGCATATCTTATTTCGATCTTATTTCAAAAGAGCTTATTTCGTCCTTTGGCGCTGTTTATTCTGAAACATCCCTTACTCCTCGTGGAATGAGGTTTACAGGGACGTCAAAATAGAGAGCCCGTTATATTTCAAAATAACTGATTTGCTGTGAAGACACGGGATAGCTATTTCAAGATACCCCGGTATCCCGAAATAGCGTTGCAGTGTAGATGTAGCCCAAGAGGATATAGGGAGTACTCTTTACATTCAAGAAAACAGAGGGATTGCAAATGTGGCTAGCTCCTGCAAGGGATGGGGCAAGTATGTAGGGAGATAAGCCTCTTTCCTCAAATAAAAAAACTCAATCCTCAAACAGGAGAGGAAAGTTTTCTAAAGAACTAGAGATGTGCTCCAACTGGATCATGTATCTGAGCTGAGATCTACACTGGGATCCACAAAAATCACATCCTATACCTAGCCCCAGATTTTGCACATTTTTATACTATACCATCTTTATACTAAAATGGGATTTTATCATTTCTTGATGCTCAAAGTGAAAACGTAGGGTTAGATGTGATTGAAGCTAACAAGACACAATGTAACTAACACCTATGCCCTCTGCAAGGGGTAGTTCAGCATGTGAAGGATCAAAATTTTAATTATTTAATTAAGTAAAGAAATGCATTTATTCATATCTGAAAATGGGTGATGTCACAGCAGAATTTTCTAGAGTCTCCACAATCCTGCACTAATTTTAACAATCTGCCATCCACTATCCATCCATCTTCTTGCTGGTCATCTTCTACTATGATAAATCTCCACCATTCCTTCCAAAATAACTTGATTAAGGTTACTTCAATTTCTATGCTAATGTGACCACAGTACATGTGTTTACATCTCCTGATTTCTGACATCGGGGTCTGCTGCTCTTCAATAATATTTCAAAGATAGACATTTGTCTTTTTCTGTCCAGGAGTTATGCAACAGTCTGTGCCAGCACCACATTTCAAAAACTTCCATTTTCTTCCGATCAGCGACATTAACATCCTGCAATTCACAGCTTTAAATCACTATGGAAAGTAATTTGGCTTTTCAGCAGTTGCACCTTTGTATACAGGTTGGACCTCCCTCAGGATTTGAGTGGTCCCAGATGAGGGAATTT
Source organism: Rafetus swinhoei (assembly GCA_019425775.1). Classification (NCBI taxonomy): domain Eukaryota; kingdom Metazoa; phylum Chordata; order Testudines; family Trionychidae; genus Rafetus; species Rafetus swinhoei. The sequence continues at coordinate 42,851,218 of CM033432.1, read as the reverse complement.
GCTGGATCAGGCAAGGTCCCCAGCCACCAGCTCCCTCAGCCTGCTGCCCATCCCTACCTCTTGCTCCTTCATCCCTGCTGCTGGCTGGGTGACAGCCACCTGGCCCCACTGCCATAAATGCTGCTCCAGCCGGCACAGCAGCCAGCATTGCAGCACTCAGCCCTGGTCCTGATGCCCTGGCACCAGCACCACTGCTGGCCAGTACACAGCCCTGATCAGGCTGCTGACCTGCCATGGCTCAGTTGGGTGGCCCCTGCTCCACAGCCCCAGACAGGCTTCCCCTGTGGGGCTGCCATGGCTTGGCCTTACTGCTAGCCAGGCTGCCAGGCTCCGTCCCCACTTCTGGACCAGATCGGGCTCCTGCAGCACAACCCCACTACTGGGTCAGCACACCTGGGCTGCCCGACCCCAGCTGGGTGGCCGGGATGCCTCTTCCCTGATACCACAGCCCCACTACTGCTGCTGGGCTGCTGATACCTGGCCCCACTACCACCAGCCTTGCCTTGACCAGGGCTTTCAGCTGCTGGCTCTCCTGTCCCAGAGCTCTCTCATTCAGCACCATCTGTGCTCCTGCCAGACAATGTATATTGCCGGACAAGAGAGTCCCAGTTAAGGGAGGTACAACCTGTAGCTCTATTTAGTGTTATAGACTGTTTATTGGATTTGATGTGGATTCTGTAAAATTGTGGATTTTGTAGAGGTAGGTGAATATTGCAAAACAAGAATCTGTGAACATTCTGATGAAGACTGCAAATCCATGACCAAGAATACATCCAGATCAATACTCCAAAAAGCACTGTACCTCAAGCTTCTGCCAACCAGAAAAATCAAATAATTTAATCTAGTATTCGGTTTCTTCCTTCTGAAGAAGAAAGCTGAAGGACAAGAATGTTCACCATCATTAAGATTTATTAAGAAACATGGCACATAGTGTTAATTGCTAGAGGGAATTATATGTTTTTAATTGCTGAAAGTTGGTCATCATTAATTTGTGGTATACGTTCATGCCAAATCCTGAAGCTAATATTGAGGCCAAGCACTCCTGGAAACGTAGAGCATTAATCTTACTGCAGGCACTAGCCAGATTATTTGCTAGTGAAAATTGGCATAGATTCAACATTCAGTAGAACTCTACTAATTTACACCAAGAAATGTATCCACTCTATATATTCATCCTTTTGCTACTATTTTGTATAACCACCTTCTGGTAATAGTGGGGATCAGAAGCTGCATACATTTTATGGGAAATACGCTATATGACTTTAGCTTATTTTCTGGGTTATCATAGAACCATATAACCATAGAACTGGAAGAGACCTCAGAAGGCCATCATGTCTAGCCCCCTGCCCAAGGCAGGACCAATCCCAATTAAATCAACCCAGCCAGGGCTTTGTCAAGCTGACACTTAAACACCTCTAGGGATCGAGACTCCACTACTTCCCTAGGTAACCCATTCCAGTGCTTCACCACCCTCCTAGTGAAATCGTTTTTCCTAATAACCAACCTGGACCTCTCCCACCGCAACTTGAGACCATTGTTCCTTGTTCTGCCATCCATCACTACTGTGAATAGCCTTTCTCCAGCATCTTTGGAACCTCCCTTAAGGAAGTTGAAGGCTGCTATCAAATCCCCCCTCACTCTTCGCTTCTGCAGACTAAATAGATCCAACTCCCTCAGCCTCTCCTCGTAGGTCATATGCTCCAGCCCCCTAATCATTTTGTTCGCCTTCCGCTGGACCCTCTCCAATGCATCCACATCCTTCCTGTAATTGGGGGCCCAGAACTGGACACAATACTCCAGATGTGGCCTCACCAGAGCCAAATAAAGAGGAATAATCACATCTCTGGATCTACTGGCAATGCTCCTCTTAATGCAACCTAATATGCCATTAGCCTTCTTGGCTACAAGGGCACACTGTTGACTCATATCCAGCTTCTCATCCATTGTAATCTCCAGGTCCTTTTCTGCAGAACTGCTACTTAGCCATTCAGTCCCCAGCCTGTAACAATGCTTGGGATTCTTCCATCTCAAGTGCAGGACTCTACACTTGTCCTTGTTGAACCTCATCAAATTTCTTGTAGCCCAATCCTCCAATTTGTCTAAGTCACTCTGGACTCTATCCCTGCCCTCCAGCATATCTACCTCTCTCCCTAGCTTAGTGTCATCCGCAAACTTGCTGAAGGTGCAATCCATCCCCTTATCCAGATCATTAATAAAGATGTTGATCAAAACTAGTCCCAGGACCTTGGGGCACTCCACTAGAAACCAACTGCCATCCTGACATTGAGCCGTTGATCACTACCCTCTGAGCCCGACCTTCCAGCCAGCTTTCTATCCATCTTACCGTTAATTTATCCAATCCACATTCCCTTAACTTGCTGGCAAGAATATTGTGGGAGACCGTATTAAAAGCCTTGCTAAAGTCAAGGTATATCACATCCACTGACTTTCCCATATCCACAGAGCCAGTTACCTCATTATAGAAACTAATCAGATTGGTCAGGCATGACCTGCCCTTCATGAATCCATGCTGACTATTCCTGATTACCTTCCCATCTTCCAATGTAATATTGCATTCCTCCCCACTTCAACATCTGGGACTTTAAATAATGCCTGGAAACAACTCTTTTAATCTTTCCTGAGAAATCAGGCCCTTTGTACACACCCCAGTTCTTCCCCCCAGTACATTTGACTGACGGTAAGAATGCTTCTACTTGTTATTTGAATTTTATACTAGCATTGGGAAAATATGCAAAGACATTCTGAGAGCAAAAAGTACCAACTCTTCCTTGTGTGACAATCTAACCCACAAAGCTGCCCAATTGCATGACATAGAGCAGCTTTTAAAATGGTGCTTGACTTACACCTGCACATTATGTAATATCTGCAAAGGAGGTTGTATATTAATCAGAATATTTTGAAAAATCAACAATGCATGGTTAGAGAGAGAGATAAGAAAGGGGAAGGAAGAAAAACACTGCATGAGTAGTTACAGAACACAGGGAAATTATTTGCAGAACAAATAGGATAGAAAATACAAGAGATATGTTTAAGTAATTGCATGGGTAATATTTATAATCCAAATGTACTAGTCTGTCATCCCAGAATCAATTCGGAGCAATAGTCACTTGTGTAAAACTTATTATTTCATTAGCTGGCAAGTTGCTAGTTACATCTGCAGCCTATGTTAGGCAAGAACACATCATATAGGAGGAGTTGTTATCATGGTCTCCTACTATTAAGGTGCCTGTGATGTGGTTGGGGGTGCATCTCCCCTGGCAGAGCACACATATACTGTCCTGTTTTGTTCTCCCCCAGCCCGTGTCTCTAGGCTCACCTGCAGCTGGGTGGCCTACCCACCAAAGTCAGCAAACCCACTCTGATCCACAGGGCAGTGTAGCCCCCTAGCCAGAGTGAGTAACTTGCCCCCACCTCGCAAGGCAGTGCGGCCTCCTGGACAGAGTCAATAAGTTCATTCCTGTTCCCAGGGCAATCTGGCCCAATGGCCTGAGTCAATAAGTTTGCTCCACTTCATGGGGTTGTGTAGCTCCCTGGTAAGAGACAGTGGAAGAGGGTAACATCCCCTAGCAGGTGGATCCAGGCCCTGCCTCTCCGTTGGACCCCAGCCCTGGGCCCTGTTAGTGGCTGTAGCCCTAGCCACTGAGTCAGCATGGAAAACCTCCAACCAAACACACTGACTCCCCGGCATCAGCTCACTCACAGATTAGCCATTGCCTTCCCCTGGGCTTCTTCCTGCTGCAGTTGCCTCAGCTCCAGTGCAGATCTCCATCTCCCCTCCCTGGTCTGGGGTTTGTCTGCTCCTGTTTGCCTCCAGAACTTGTGAGGCCTCTGGAAGCTTCTGGCCTTCAGCCTGGGTTATGGAGCCTTGGAGTCTGGATTGCCACTGAGGCTTGCATGAAGAAGGCAATGCACAGCCTCTCCCTCTGGCTGTCAGTCCCTACTGAACTGAGCTGTTCTCTTTTATATCTGTGTAGCTGGAGCATGCCCAGTAAGATGGAAGGGATGTGGCTTTCTCAGCCCTCAGAGTTGCGTTAACTCTCTCCCTCCCAGTGTGGGGTGAGTGTGACCCGTCACAGTGCCAAATGCTTACCTTTATAATACCACAACAATTATAACTGTGCCAAACTATGTTTGCAGATTGTTAATAAACACAATTATTTGGAAATGTAACTAACCATATCTGTAAACACTTTGAGATCTATTGATGAAAAGCACTATCTAAAAGAGAGAGAGATCATTATTATTATTGTTGTTGTTGTTGTTGTATAAAGATCAAAGAAACAAAAGGGAGATTGATGAGGAAACCAAAATGTAAACCAAAATGAAATATACTAGACAGTTTTTGTTGATGCAGGTAATCAACAGGGAAAATGGTAGAGAAACAGCAAAAGCATTTTAAATAAGATTTTTAGTGCTTACACTTTTAATATCACAACTGCCCAGCCATGAAGCCCTTACACACATGAGCATTCCCATTAATCTGAATAGAGTTGCTTGCATGACTAAGTAACTACAAGTATGTTTAAGCCTGCCCAGCTAAGTCCTATGTTACCAAAGCATGCCTTTTAAAAATATATGGTTACTGGTCTGGTAGATATAATAACTCTGAAGTTCCTTTCAGAAACTTAAATTATAACCATAATGTTATTTAAACATAGGTCAAGATCTCATACGTGACTGCCTAATACTAAGTGTTTAAATCCACTAAATAAGTGGGTCTAATAGAAGTCTCAATTCAGCAAGACACTTAAACACAGTGGTCCCAACTGATTTGATTGAATTGTGTTAAAAGTGAAGTGAGTGGTTAAATACTGTGCTGAATACAAGACTGTCACGGAGTGTGGGGGAGTCCCCAGGCCCTGCACCCCCTCCGCAGCCAGATGTGACTCTCAGCCAGCAAGTAGAACAGAAGGTTTAGGGGTTCATAGGGATACAGCATAGTTCAGACTTCCTGTTACAGGAACCAGGAACATTCAGTACCATCCATCTTGGGGATAGCCTCAGCTCTCGCCCCCCGCCCAAGCCAGCTAGACTCCCTTCTCCCTCAGCCAGCCGAAAAAACTAACTCACACTCGCAGACACTGCTCACAGCCCTCCAGGCTGCCATACCTCCCCCTTTGTTCAGATTCCCAGGCAAAGTGTCACCTGACTGAATCCTCCACCTAGCTCAGGTGTCCGTCCGGCCTGAATTGCATGTTTCCTTGACAGTGTGGTAACTCCTTCTGAACTGATTCACTTTTGCTTCAATCATTATGATTTAAATTCTATTGTAACAAGATATTGATGGTCTCAGAGGGAGAGCCATGTTAATCCGTGACTAAAAAAATTAAAAAAACAACAAATGATCCTGTAGCACCTTAGAGACTAACCAAAAAATATCATGAGCTTTTGTGGGCACAACCCACTTCTTCAGATAAATGGTCCCAGGGGTACAAATATAAAGCAGGAAAAAAAGGGGAGAAGAGGAGGGAAAAAAACCTGTCAGTTAAAGTGTGCATGCTAAATGAGGCTAATAGAGTGGGCTTTAAGTGTTCGATACTTAGCTTTTGATGTCATTTGCATGTTGAATATAACAGCCTGTCCAAGACATGTCTTTGTTCAATCCTTGGGTGAATGTGTCAAATTTGCATAGGAAGGCTAGTTCTTCAGTCTCTCTCTAGCTGGTTCCTGAAATTACTTTGTAAGAGGATAGCTGCTTTTAGATCCATTAATGAGTGCCGGGGCAAGTTAAAGTGTTCCCCAACAGGTTTCTGTATGCTACCATTTTGAATATCTAATTTGTGTCCATTAATCCTTCATCGTAGAGACTGTCCAGTTTGGCCAATATACATAGCAGAGGGGCATTGCTGGCACTTGATGGCATAGATCACATTGGAGGAGCTCATGCAACTGCACATCCACTAATGTGATATATGCCATTAAATGCTAGCACCCTGAACTTGCAGTTTGGGTCCATCTCTTCGATAAAGTCACCCAGAACAAGGAGAGTGGAGTCTTCTGAATCATAATATTCTAAAGAAAAAAATCAATTGAACTAGACAGGATTGTGTATATCCAGTAAATGTATGTATGGTAATAGGTGTGTTTGTTTTTATTTAAACAATATGTTCTGACCTGTCTGACAAATCAGGCTCTGCTTAATGATGTCAAACTGCAGACAAGAACAAAAGGCATTGGTGTTATGTTAACAGCTGCCAACTTCACAGATTATAATTGGATACCATCTGGAATGTATTTTTTAAAAACTTTACAGAGGTAATTTTGACAAGATAGCAGACCGAGTGAGAGAAATACTGGATGCAGGTAATGTAATACAATAGAAACACTGGAGAGAATCCAATTAAAATAATAAATGATGCAGTAGGTACATTATAAAATAAAAAGTATAATAAATAAGTGATCAAAAGATTACTGGGACACTTGGGATAGGAACTCTGGGGATTAATATGAATGGCATTCAAGAACAAAGAATTATTATAATAAAATAAGGTTGTTTCTGACAATGATAATTAAAACTACAAAGGGAAAATATGGACTGAAGATAAAAAATGAAAGAAAATAATTTAAGTCAAAGAAAGGAAAGGGAGCAAAAGTAACAAAAAAAAAGAAATAGCAGAAGAATGTGTGCAAGTGAAGAAAGTAGTGATGATAAATCACAACAAGAACAGAGAAAAACTCAGAGGGGAAAGGACTAAAGGCAGTGAGCTATTCCTTTATGAAGAAAGCTAACAAAGCTTGCAGTAAGTTTTATAAAAATTCATGAGAGGGTGGGGATTGGTGATCAATTCTGAAGAGCATTTTCCTGACATATTCTTCATTGTTAACTTATTTGCAGCCAGAGTGAAAGAAAAAAGAGTTACCATATTTTGACTGGTTAAGAATGTGATATGATTAGACAATGGGATGCCACAATACAAAGTGATCAAGAGAAAATTATGAAATTTACAAAACATGGAAAACATTTTTAATTTGATCAGAGCAGCCTGCAGAGGCTAAGTTAAATCCTTTGTTATCTTTACCCATAATAACTGGAGCCATAAAATTAAAAAAGCAGGCTCTTGCCAGTCTTTCTGTGGGTTTCACCCTCATGATAAAACTCATGCAAAGCAACTGAGAGGTAAATAATTTAAAGAGTGAGTTATTTGTGGTAAAACTGATAACGCGAAGAAATAAATGTATATGAGTTTGCAAAGAACAGTAGGTTCATGCTACCTTAAAGAGAAACCTGCAGATGCAAATCATCAAAGCTGTATAATTTATCAGATTAATAGAGTGCAGCTGATTTTTAAGGAATTTGAAAAAGTTTTGAGCTTTAAAACTTTTCCTATTCCTTTTCTCTACTCTGTTCTTTTACTTGTAGTATGTTTCCAAAAAGGATCCAAAAAGGAAAAAAAAGATGCAGAAAATATATAGTTTCAGATTCTGTGACATTCTGAAGTGAAGGAGAAATCTGAAGGGATTCCCTTGTTCTCATCACTGTGTTGGCCTCTAACCACACTATTCTCCTGCTTTCTAATACAATCACTCAATACAGTTTTGTCTGCCTTTCCAACATTTCAAATGTTTGACTATTTGGATCACATTTTGATCCATTTGAGAGACAGCAGTCTCTAAATCTATCTTTTAGAGAGAAATGTAACATAAAGCCGAAGGAACAAAGTAATGAATTACAAACTGTCTGACAGCACTAACACACTAGGGCTGCGTCTAGACTGGCACGATTTTCCGCAAATGCTTTTAACGGAAAAGTTTTTCTGTTAAAAGCATTTGCGGAAAAGAGCGTCTAGATTGGCACAGATGCTTTTGCGGAAAAGCGCTTTTGCGCAAAAGCATCCGTGGCCAATCTAGAAGCAGCGCTTATAAAAAGCCCGATTGCCATTTTAGCCATCGGGGCTTTTTTGCGCAAAACAATTCTGGGTTGTCTACACTGGCCCTCTTGCGCAAAAGCATTTGTGCAAGAGGGCTTTTGCCCGAGCGGGAGCGTCATTGTATTTGCGCAAGAAGCACTGATTTTGTACATTACAAAGTCAGTGCTCTTGCGCAAATTCAAGCGGCCAGTGTAGACAGCTGTCAAGTTTTTGCGCAAAAACTTGCCAGTCTAGACGCAGCCTAGTAGCTGTTTTGATTAAGGATACTTCAATTCTTCATAGAAAACATGGAGGTTTGTGAAAATAATATAAAATTATATGGGTTTGGGGTATTGGATTGGTCTGAGCGTTTAGATGACTCAGATTTTTGATAATCTTTTGTGATATGAAACTATTTTGGGAAGCAAATTTGAGCCATCTTTGAAGACTGTTAACACATTTTATATTCCATTTAATGTGCATGTTTGGCATCTTTGTCTTTATGCAAAACATTGATAGTTATTTCCACTTCAGTAAATGAGAAAAGGGTCATGTCTGAAATATGAAGAAATGTGAAAAATGTATCATCTATCACCAAAAATTGCATTCTTTCTGATGTAGTGGAAGTTAAATAGATTAACATAAAGAAGTTGATGTTTAAATCCAAGTGTTTATTAACTGGTATAACAGCATCCGTTCTTTCTCCAGCAAAGCTTACATTGCTTATACATGAAAGATTCTTTTTCCTTTTGATGAAGCTGAAGCTTTTGTTAAGTCATCTTTGAATAATGTGAATGCTGGGCAAAGTGATGAAGATCTAAGTGGTTTGCAGAACAATGCTGTGTTAGAACTGATCCTTTCTGATTTTTGCCTTATGCTGTGGTATTCTGCTGCTTATTAACATCATGTAGCTGCTCTATACTTCATTCTGTTTCTTCTACCATGCTGCTTTTAGGGACTCCCTCCGGGAACCACACATCCCATTACACTAGATCTTAAAAGTCCCAAATTTGAACAGGGATGTGATGGGCTTGGGCCTGCCTTTAAATGGACAGCACACTTCATGGCACTCTTTTATAGATTTCCAGGCCAAAAGGACTTATTGTGATCATCTAGTCCAGGGCTACTCAACACGTGGCCTGTGGCCTATTTGTTGTGGCCCGCAGTGTGGTTTGGGTTTACGCAGGGCTTAACATGCAGCCCACGGGTGGGATCCAAAACAAAAAAGTAGTCAATATAATGGTCTTCTGTTTATATGCGTTTTAGTAGTTAAATTCCTGGACTGCCATTGCTCATTAAAAGCGCTGTTATATGGGTGGAAAGCGGGTAAATATTGCATTTTATTAATATCAGCAGAACTGACTTAAATGGGGCCTGCTTGTTGTGTAGTTTTGCCTTAATCTTTGTATTCATGCCTGTAAGTGTGAAAGAAGCTATTTGAGTATATTTGCATATATATTTGCTTGTACATGCAACCGCACTTAAGATGCGACCCTCAGCATGTGCTGTGAGTATCATTGTGGCCCCCAGAACTTCCAAAGCTGAGTAGCCCTGATCTACTCTGACTTTTTGTATTTAAAAGGAGAGAGAGAGATTGATTCAACAGGAGAAAAAAACTGAGTACTAAAAGTTGGGGGGTGTAAAAATCAATAGGTTTGGAATAGCCTTTTGCATTAGTGGCCAGGGCTCAGCCACAGCAATTCCCTTAAACATGCTTTTCCCTTTTGTTTTTGTAGTTTGGGAAAACTATCGGGTTCAGTTGAGACCAGTACTATCTTTGATATATAACCTTGCTCTCTCTCTCTGTTCTGTAGCCTAGGAAACTAGATAAGTATGGAGTTGCTCTACTTTGTTGTGTCTCTTGCTTATCATCGTTGGCTCTACATAACATCTTCAGGGTCTAATTCTTTGTAATCTCTGTAATCTGTTAGTTTGTAGTATAGGAATGTGTTGATTTAATAAGAAATTCTGTAAATAGTAATTAGGGGCAGTATAATTGTATTCATTATGTGTTTATTAATATTCATTTTATGGGAATTAACATTACTAAATAAGGCTTTAGGAAAAGTAGTGCTAGACATGTGAATTAACATACTAAAATAGATAAAAGGGTGTGATTAACACCAGATTGTTGCCACTCCGACATTGTGTTAATGTCCGAGGAAAACGTGGCATAGGCAATAAAGTGGTTCCGTTTACCCCCATTCGCTCCTGGGTCATCTGTTTCTTCTCTAACACTAAACTCTGCTTTTTCACAATATGGGAAAGGGGTAGGGCCCAGTCAACAGTGGCATAAGCAAACTGAATTTACATTACATTCAGTTGGAGTTTGCAGCTATTTACACTGTCTCTCATTTGGTCCAAATTTTGAGCCAGATTTTGGGATGTGCTAAATATCTACAGCTCTCATTGACATTAGGGCTTACAGGAGGTGCTTAACGAGATCATAAGATCCTGTGATCATAAGATTCAACACTTTGTTAAGAAATATGCAGGGCTTAGCATTCCAGGATCATCCTGCATGGAGCCTTTGGAGCAGGAAATGAAGGCATGTGGAAGCACTGTAAATGATATTTTGCATATGATGAGCTGATTACTTGATGTTAGTCAACATCCATCTTGTCAGGCAGTGAACTGCTGATTTTAACAATTCTACTGATCAGTTGTGGAGCTGGAAAGGAGGTAAATTAGTTGCCAAGGTCTCTGTTACTCTCATAAACAATTTTATTGCACTAACTTCAACAACGCTTTTACTTCTTCAGAAGTGCTCTGCTTTAAAAAAAAACAGTTTGGTTTTGCTTATTTTCCTTAAGCATTTTTCCTAATTTTTTGTTTTCTTAGACGCAGAAGCTATACATCTACATTTTCACAGCAATCTCTGATTTTTTTTTAAAGAAAGCACTAGTCCAAACCAGTGAAATAGGCTTTTTTAAGGGAAAAATCCTGCACTTTTCACCAGCAGGAGTAGATGGCTATCCATGCATTAGAACTGGTGTGGTCACACAGTGCGCAGAGGGCATGATTTGGGGAGACTCTGAGGAAGATCCCAGAGTGCTGTCATACATGGGGGCAGGATCAGAGGATCCACCACTGGATGAATCTAATTGCCCTTACGCTTGTTTGGGAGTAGGGGTACTAAAATCAAAGAGCCTACCCAAGGTCTTACATGAGAGTAACAGCTGTGGAGCAGATCTGCTAATATTCTGTGACATAAGGTCTATTCTGATTTCCTCCATAAAGATCCCAAGGCTAAGCCAAATTATAATAAGAATATAAATACTGTCACTAAATAAAACTGTGAATATACACATCTCTCCTCACTCCCTGCACCCACCTTCTTCCCATATGTGTTGTGGGCCATATATTAAGAGAGAGATTGTCTCTCAGACATTCTCCCCTACTAGGAGTAAAACCTTAGTAACGGTGTATATGGAAAAGTGGTAGTAGTAGGAAGAGGAAAACAGTTCATATATTTTAAGTTGTCTGTCATTGCAACTTCACAGCTACATATAAGACACGAGCTAGCACCATGTGAACAAGCCAGCTGTCCTTGGATCACCAGCAAGTGCTCTAAGCCTCCATATGGTTTATGGGCCACTGACATAGACAGTCTGGCTACCTTATTACAGGAAGTGGAGTATATTTGAAAACTCAAGTTGTACAGAGGAAAACCAACATGATTTTTATTTTAAAGGGAGGGAGACAAGGAACTATGATACAGATACAAGATTAGTTACATTTGGTCTAGAGAGTTATGGCAGATAGAATCCTTGCCATGACAAACACACCACACCTTACAGGAATAATCAACATGCGTATACAATAGCAATAATACATTTATTAAAATAGTTTCTATATAAGTAGTTTTAAACATTTCCATGCAGCACCAAAACAAATAGAATTATCTGCATTCATCCTGCTTTGACTGAGAGTACAGTATGGGCCTATTCTGCCTTCGCAACAATTCCAAAGCTTGACAACATTAACTCAAATATCATACCCATTATTCTCAGAATTACACATCACTGAAAATTCTGGAGGCGAAGGAGAGAATGAAATGTGACTGAAGAATTAGGATGGAATGGCAAAGCATGCAAATATACCCATGGTCCCACAGGGTCTTGTTTGTAAGTCAAGTGAAAAATCTTAAAATCAATAAAAAGCATGAACCAGAAGTCAATGTAAAAGACTTCAGAATAACAGAAATTTGACTTGAGCTTTTCAGGCAAGTAATAACTGTAGCAGTGGCATTTTACCTTAATTGAAATCTTTTGACTGAGGTGTCTGGCAGATCAGTTAGAAGAGAACTGCATTATTCAAGCTTAGAAGTAATAAAGATATAAATGTCAATATATCTTAAAGACACAGAGCACAGACTAACTATTCCATTAGTGTTTTAAAAGGTTTTCAGCTACACAAGAGAAAATACTGCATTTTTTTCTCATAGGGAGGGGATTAGAATAAGAAAGAATAATGAAGAAAAATAATGCTCAGAAATAGGGAACAAAGGATCATGAGGTGTGCTAGAGAGGGATTACGTGTAGCTCCACAAAGAAAGACTAGATCTCATAAAATATATAAAAATTAAGTTCGGAAATAATTGCTTTTTACACAGCAGTCAAAACCGATTGCTGTAGCAACAGCAAAAGACGCTGCAGGAATTAAGCTGGATTCACAATTTACAGAGAACAAGTTATTCAGTGACTAAAGACCTGTTTTATAGACCTCAAAATTGTCCACAGACTATGGTACAGATACAAAACTTCTGTTCCCATCGCTCTGTACAGACTCCACCATTGCCTCCCACCCTACATCACTCGGGCAAAAGCAGCATATGTTGATAGGAAGGAATGTGGGTGTGGCCAGAAAACTTTGAATACTGACCATTCTAGGCCATCGTAACTGTACTTTAAAAGCCTTTTCAATTTTCACAGGTGAGAGCATACTCCAACTGATCCAAGATTGGAGAAGCACAAAAAATGTCCTAGCCACCTTTGCCCATCCTCCTTCCCAGGTCCTAAACCAAAGCACATTTTTGATGGATCTGAAGATCTGGCCCTATTATTTCATAAATTAAAAGATAGAACAAATCTTTGTGAAAACACATTTCAGCTCACTCACTGCTCATGAATTTTTTTGGTGGGAGAATTAAACTGAGCAGTCAACTTTCACAATTACAAATTTGAGTTATGTAATTGGTCACGTAAATGTTTCTGTTTCCTAACCGGATGACCTTAGCTTTGGACTGTAAACCCCTTCACCTAAAAAAAATGCTAAAATTATTTTATGCATATTTGTACAAGTAAAATATTGTGCAAACAAAAAGGAATGCCAAGGTTTAAGCAAAAGTTGTTGAAATGTTCATGGATAATTTTATTGCTATTTCTCCCTATTTTTAGCCAATTAGTTTCAGTTAGACTATCCCCACCATCCAGTCACCTAGAAATATCATGAAAGCACAGCAAGAGCTAAAACTAAAATTAAACACATAAATATGGGCTGAATGGCCTATGTGCAAATCCTTAATCCTGACTTTTTCAATTCAAGATGTGCAGATCTTTAAAAACAGAATCACAAAAAAGCCTAAGCAATAAAAAGTTTCATGGAGCTGGGAGAGAAAAAGGATACTGTGAAGTGGAAAGGAGACTGACTTCATTGGCTGTTTGTCATCCTTTGTTGCTTCCAGCTGCTGTTCATGGGCAGTGAGTTAGGGAGGCAGGGTCCCTGCTTAAGGAGGCAGGGTCTCCAGTCTCTGGTTCCACCAATACTCCATCCCTAATTCACCCCAAACCCTGTCCCCGCTTTGTCCTGGCCTGGCCCTATCCTTATTGTCTGCTTCCTTCCAGCTTCCTTCCAGCCAAATCCCTGAACCAAAATGTAGCAAATTACGTTTGGTGGGGGGGACACTCCTTTACAATTTCTTTCACCACATGCCAGACTGTGAAGACTGGACATGCAGAAGTTATCTAATCACTAAATTTGGGAATAAAAATTTCACTCACAATTTTATTGATATGAGTTTTAGGGTGCGTTTACACAGCAGGGCTTAACTCAAAATAAGCTATGCAATTTGAGTTACGTCAATTGCGTAGTTTATTTAGAAATAGGGAGCATCTACACAGCACTTACATCGACATAGAGCACTCTTCCTCTAACTTCCCTTCCATTCCATAGAATGAGGAGTAACAGTTAATTCGAACTAAGGACTTAGTTCAAATTAACATTTGACTGCCGCGTGTAGCCGCGGGCAGTTAGTTCGGACTACAGGGATTTAAAAATGGCAACCGGACGGGAACATGCAAATAAAGCTCGGGATATTTAAATCCCGGGCTTCATTTGCAATTTCGAATGCCTACATTAGCCTCCCTAGTTCGAACTAGAGGGCTAGTGTAGACATACCCTTATTCCTTGTACAATGAGAGTTACAGGAGTTGGAGTAAGTTCTCCAGCTTGACAGTATTTTGACTCTATTTTGAAATAACTGCCTGCTGTGTAGACGTGGACTAAATTATTTCAGAAGAGTGCTAGTTATTTCAAAACAGTGTTACAGTGTAGACATACCTTTAGACATTGATTTGCAAAAACTTTGATGTAAGGCATGTCAGCTGTCCTGCTGAATACAACATTAAATATTATGCAATACATGATACATCTCTTCTATTTTACATTTTTAATAAGTATTTCTAAGCTGATTTTATATTTTAAAATTACTCTTAAAACTTCATAAAGTAATAATTCCAGATTACTACATATTTAACACATTGAAACAAAGACATTGTTATAAATTATTCTGTCGGGAGTGGTTTAGTGTGGTCATAACAAAGTTAATTGCTTTTAGAAAAAGGGAACACTGATTTGTTGTGTATGCTCTCTATATCAATAAACATGTTTATGGAATTTCACCATATGTTTAATTTAAAAATATTTCCAAAGGTTTTAAGCATATCAAAGGATTTCATATCTTATTAAAGTACTGATTTTGATGGAAGGTTCTCTTAAAACTAGTTCATCAAATATAATCAGAAGTAAATAAAATGAAACTCATTTGTCTAGCTGTCTGGAAGAAAACGGGTATAAGGACTCTCTTCAACTGGGACATGAAGGGAGAAAGATTGCAACAGGAATGTACAGAATGGACAGGAAGGCTTTGGAAGCATGTTGTTTGTAATATAGTAATTAAAATTAAAATATGCATTTTACATAAGGATGGTCATTTGAAGAATGTATTTAAAAAACCGTATGTCTGATGATCCAAGCATTTAAGGCTAAAGATGAATACTCTGTAGATATTTTATGCAAAGATGTTTTTAGAGATGTGATTTTTTTATAATCATTAGCAACAAAGTAATCAAATATATAAAGCAAATTTTAAACTAAGGTCTTTAGACAATCATGCGCTACTGTAATATGTTTTTGTCACATGCTTGTTAAATGGCTTCATTACCACCAAATGGCTCTTTCACAGGTTCAATGTTATGCTAATACATCTGGCAACCTGGAAAGCTTTTCACTTTTAAGTTACCAGAATCTCCCGCCCACCCCCCCACCCAAGGAAGACTCACCAGACTGCAACTACTTGCTAAGGGGACTGCAGGAATGGTCAGAATAGGTCCAGGAAGAAGGGAGAGGTTGGGCAATAAAACCTAGGGGAGGCAATGCCTTCCCTTGCCTCTTATACCCACTGCCTATGATGCTGACTCAGCTTTTTGAAAATCTCAGAGGGGGTAGCCATGTCGGTCTATAACTTTAAAAACAATGAGTAGTCCTGTGGCACCTTAGACCTGGTCTACACTAGGACCTTAGTCCAAAACTATCCCCCAAGGTTGATTTTGTAAGTGATGGGTCCACACTACCAAGCCCATTATTCTGGAATAAGGGGCCACAGAATTCAAACTCTGTAGTCCAGCTTTTCATGAGGAATGATGCTATTCCTGAACTCGCAAGTCTGAAATAACATTAGAGTGGATGCTCTAGTGCAGCTAATTCAAACTAATTTGTCTCTGGGAGCACTCCCGCAGCTCCCCAGATAGCTTCCTGGGGCTCTGAGTCCAAGAATGTATTAACATTAACAGTGCCTGCCTCGGACTACATTCGATTCTTCCCTGTAATGAGGACACGGAACTTGGAATTTGTAAAATTGGGTGCCCAGAAGTCAAACTTAGTAAATTCAAAATAATCTCCTAGTGTAGACATGGCCTTAGAGACTAACAAAAATATGTATATATCATTAGCTTTTGTTGGCAAAACCCACTTCTTCAGATGAGCTTCAGTGGAGATAAAAGCGGGCCTCTCCAAATGTATAACAGAAAAAGAAGGGAGAGAGAAAAGAAAAATACCTAATGCATTAGGAAGAGCATTGCCAGCAGATCTAGAGAAGTGATGATTCCCCTTTATTCGACTCTGGTGAGGCCACATCTGGAGTATTGCATCCAGTTCTGGGAGTATTGCATCACAGCCCTAGGATTCTATGATTCTATGAATTCTATGATTCTACCTGTCCACTGAATATATACTGGAAAACAGATATGTCTGCATACTTCCAACAGCTACAATTCAGGGAGAGGGAAATACCCATAAACACTGATTCACCAACTAGCTGCTGTGATTATGTAAGAATTGGTTGAACCAAAATGGAGCCAGGTGATGTTATAGCATAATACTTTGAAGATGGTCCACTATTTGTATGGAGAAGTGGAATTTTGCCTCAGCAACATAAAATAAAATTGTCTGCTCTGTAGAAACACATTGGATCTCACTAGATCCCTCAGCCCATAATCTTGTCAGTCTATATATAATAAGAACAAAGCTAAAGCATTGTCATGACAATGGGTAAAACCTCACTTGGTTTTTCCTGACAGTGCAAAGGTAACGTGTATGTGAGCATATTGTTGTCTCAGATGGCCACACATATATAGGAAGGGTTATTACTGACTTCTCTGTAAGTCATCCTGAAGCAATGAAAGGCAAGTGTATAAATTACCACTGCTTGCCTAGGGCTTGCAAACACCATTGCCTTTTCTTTCAGAGGCGGCTGTGAGTTTGTGGAGATTTGGGAGGAGATCTGCCTCTGGGGAGGGAAAACTGTGTTCCTATCCAGAACAGATTTCTGGGAAGCCTTTAATTGTGGCAGCTATATATCCCTGATGTTAAGGGCTGCCTGAGAGTGGAGCGAATTAGACCTACCTAGCCATGCCTCCTCTCGAGCCAGCAACACCCAATTTATGAGTTTGATGTATTTGGTTGAAGGCTGGGCTGTGGTGTGGTGCCTTCAGATGCTTGTGCTGCTATCGCCTTTTTCCAGGAAGAATAAATGAGGCTTTGCAATATTCTGGAAAAGACCATAAGAAATTGTAATATGGGTTAAACACATGGGCTACGTCTAGACTGCATCCCTTTTCCGTAAAAGGGATGCAAATTCCTCTTAAAAGAAGGAATAAGGGATCTTTCGGAAAAGGCTTTATTTTCCGCAAGATCCGCGTCTAGACTGGCGCTTTTTTCTGTCAAAGCTCCTAGCCGGAAAAAAGCGTCAGCCATGTTTATGCAAATGAAGCAGGGGGCATTTAAATCCCCGCTTCATTTGCAATTGCGATACGTCTAATTTGCATCCCTTTTACGGAAAAGGGATGCAGTCTAGACGTAGCCATGGGTGGGCAATAATTGTTGATGGGGGGCGCTCCAAGAATTTGGAGAGTAGTTTAAGGGTCACACTCTTCCATGATAATAATGGAGGAGGTGCAGGTTCTGTGATGGAGGCTGGGTTAGGAAGGGAGCTTGGGGTAAGGGGATTTGGGTGCAGGAGGGGGTATGGAATCTGGGAGTTTTGGTGAGGGAAAGGGTTGTGACCGGGACTAGGGGTTCTAGGTCTAGGAGGGGGTTGTGACCTGGGGCAGTGGTGCAGGAGGGAGCAGAGAGTTGGGGAAGGGAGGGGCTGGGGTGCCAGAGGCATGCTCTGACCTGGAAGTGCTTACCTGGGCTGCCTGCAGCCCAACAGATTCTGCAGCCAGGCTCCCTTCCTGCCATGCCCCAGCATACCGCTCAGAGCAGCTGACTGCAGAAACCAGCCAATGGGAGCTGCAAGATTGTTTTGGGGGTAGGGGCAGCGCAAGAAGCCTCTGCCCCCAGGCTCACAATGTTCAGAGAGCTGCTCTGAGCAGCATGCGGGGCCGGGGAAGGCAGGAAGCCTGGCAGAGGTTCCCACTGGGCTAACACATTAACATAAAGTTCAGACATTTAACAAAAGCACAAGATATTCACCAAGTTTTCTCTTAAAATAGGACATTCGTGTACCTGATGGACTGGGTGGCTGCGTGGCTTATTGGCTGGGTGATGGATGAGTGGCTAGTATTAGAGTTAGTTGTGTGTTAATTCTATAATGGAATACCTGGAAAACGAATTACTCACTGAACACTGACCAGATTCCTGAATAGTTCGACCAGTACTGTCACAAGTATTTCACCAGCTTTCCCGGTTATGGAGTCATTCAGCTGGAGATTAGTGTTGTGAATCTGAACCAGATTGATTGTGATAATGATTGTATGCTGCTAGCATCTGACAGCTGTTTGAAGGCCTTTGTGCAATTGTAGTGAACATTCATACAAGAAAAATATACATACATTCTCAATATTGATAACACCTTAAACCTGAAATTTGAAAAACAGTGCAATGCATCAATTAATGGTGACTGTTTTATAAAATGCTAATAAAAATATTGAATCTTTTGCAAAACACAAACAAAAAAAATCACTGAATTTTCCTTTGAAAAGTTTTGACCAGTTCTGAGAGTTGGTTAAAACACAACGGCATAGAGAAACAGTGCAAAAAAAAGAATTCAGCCAGTTCTATTTATAAGTAATTTGCTGGGTGCACTTGAAATGGACTCTAAGTTATCTGGACACATGAAGCTACTTATTGCTCATGAAAGGCTCTTGTATAAATTACATGGCCATGGGATAAGAGGGAAGATCCTTTCTTGGATTGAGAACTGGTTAAAAGACAGGAAACAAAGGGTAGGAATAAATGGTAAATTTTCAGAATGGAGAGGGGTAACTAGTGGTGTCCCCCAAGGGTCAGTCCTGGGACCAACCCTTTTCAACTTATTCATAAATGATCTGGAGAAAGGGGTAAGCAGTGAGGTGGTAAAGTTTGCGGATGATACCAAACTGTTTAGGATAGTCAAGACAGAAGCAGACTGTGAGGGACTCCAAGAAGATCTCACCAAACTGAGTGATTGGGCAACAAAATGGCAAATGAAATTTAATGTGGATAAGTGTAAAGTAATGCACATCGGGAAAAATAACCCCAACTATACGTACAGTATGATGGGGGCTAATTTACGACAAATCAGGAAAGAGATCTTGGAGTTATCGTGGACAGTTCTCTGAAAACTTCCACACAGTGTGCAGCGGTGGTCAAAAAGGCAAATAGGATGCTAGGAATTATTAAGAAAGGGATAGAAAATAAGACACAGAATATCTTACTGTCCCTGTATAAAACTATGGTACGCCCACATCTTGAATACTGTGTACAGATGTGGTGTCCTCACCTCAAAAAAGATATTTTGGCCTTGGAAAGGGTTCAGAAAAGGACAACTAAAATGATTAGGGGTTTGGAACGGGTCCCATATGAAGAGAGGTTAAAACGACTGGGACTTTTCAGTTTAGAAAGAGAGGAGGCTGAGGGGATATGATAGAGGTATATAAAATCATGAGTGGTGTAGAGAGGCGAATAAAGAAAAGTTATTTATTAGTTCCATAATAGAAGAACTAGAGGACACCAAATGAAGTTAATGGGTAGCAGGTTTAAAACTAATAAAAGAAAGTTCTTCTTCACACAGCGTGTAGTCAACCTGTGGAACTCCTTGCCAGAGGAGGCTGTGAAGGCTAGGACTATAACAGAGTTTAAAGAGAAGCTAGATAATTTCATGGAGGTTAGGTCCATAAAAGGCTATTAGCCAGGGGATAGAAATGGTGTCCTTGGCCTCTGTTTGTCAGAGGCTGGAGAAGGATGGCAGGAGACAAATCGCTTGATCATTGTCTTCGGTCCACCCTCTCTGGGGCACCTGGTGCTGGCCACTGTTGGCAGACAGGCTACTGGGCTAGATGGACCTTTGGTCTGACCCAGTACATCCGTTCTTATGTTCTTATGTTCTTATGAGTAGTAATCAAAATATTTTTCTGCTTCCATACAGACAGGCAATGTGATTATACTACGTAAAGCAGCTTATGAAAACAGTGTGTTTTAACTGAACACATCTACTCCCCATATGGAGTCAGTCACTGTTTACTTTATTGTTTCCCATCTGTTAACTTTGCAGAGCCAATGAAGCTGATAGCTTCCCTATTCAGGAAAACATGGATCATAAGACTACATGCTTAAGTCTTATTGCAGTCCATGAAACTTCCACACATGCCAGAAGTTAAGCACTTGCTTAAGTGCTAGGGAAAGCAAACTAGATACATTTCCTTCTTGTGTATCATAATCTGAATCATTTGCCATGTAGGTCAGTATAACTTATGTAGTTCCAGGGTGTGAAAAAGCCATCCTCTGAGTGACATAATTTACAGTGATCTAAGACAAGTGTGGACAGCGCTATGCCTTGGAAGAGTTCTCTCCCCTCATCATGTAGTGTCCACCAGATGTGCCACAGTGATGCATTTGTATCGGTATAGCTGCACCACTGTGGCATTTATATTGTAGACTAGGCTCATGGTTCAAACAGATGCATCTATAAAACTTCAGTTAAGGCAATGGGATCGCACAGGTGGCATTTATCGCATTGTTTGGAGACAATAAGGTGCAACTGAGGGCATCAGCTGACCTGCACGGCCTGTATTACAGATGATGATGAAAAGACAAATTGAGTTTGCAAAGTTGTTCAGACAAACAGTTTTTACCTGTAATCTAGGCCGTTTTTTACAGAAATCATTGAGTGACAGCATAGGACTCCACATCACAATTTTTACAGTCACATTTTGGAGCATACTTTAAAGCAGCTATTGATTTTTTCCTTGTCTTTTACTTCCTCCTCCTTTAATGATGAAATCAGACCCCCTTCTATGAAGCCTTAAAGTTAGTACTCATTTTATTCAAAACAGCCCCCGAAATGTGACTCACCAAGTCTTGAGCAATATTTCTACCAGCTGTTTTCGCACAAGGTTGGCATTTAAAAAGCTCTCTCCTCCTATCTGAAAAGTGGGACCAATTTACTCTAACCACTTTAGAATATTTCACCTACAGCTGTTACATAAATGATGGTATGTAGGTAGCCTACGAGTCCCCCAGGTGATCATAACCAGACTGCACCCTTCTGCTACATCAAGGTCCTACTGTTTTTTTATAACTACACTTGTGCTTATGATCAGAGCTGAAAGCTTGCCAGGGAGAAGAAGAAACTTTATGATCATCTTTCCAAAAAAGAAATGAGAAGTGTTTATACTTGCTCCATCATTATAGTAAATGTCAATATGCTGTTTACTCAATGGGATATAATGTAAATGCTTATAAGTGCAATTGTCACTTCTGTTAATTTACTATCTTAAAAGGCATATATAATTGTCCTTCAGACTAGCTAGTGCTTCATCACATGTGCATGCATACAAAAAAATTACATACGCATAATGGGCCGGATCACATACTCCTTATTCAGTCAAAACTCTATTTAAAGCAAAGGATAAACAGACCCAGCATCTGGAAGGAGAGATGGTATCTTTGGTCCATAGTTGAGATTCAAAACCATAACATGTGTCCATTACACAGAGAGGGTATGTCTACACTAGCTCCCTAGTTCGAACTAGGGAGGCTAATGTAGGCATTCGAAATTGCAAATGAAGCCCAGGATTTAAATATCCTGGGCTTTATTTGCATATTCCTGTCCGGTCCCCATTTTGAAATTCCACTAGCCCGAAGTAACTGCCCGCTGCTGCACGCGGCAGTGAAATGGTAATTCGAACTAAGTCCTTAGTTTGAATTAACTGTTAACCTCATTCAGGAGGGTAACAGTTGGTGAACTAGGGACTTAGTTGAATTGACTGCCGCGTGTGAGCGACCTGAAGCTAAAAATCAGAACAAGGCTCAATTTCTCCTGGGATATTTAAGTCCCGGGCTTCATTTGCAATTCCGAATGCCTACATTAACCTCCCTAGTTCGAACTGGGGGCTAGTGTAGACATACCCAGAGAGTATGGGAGTGTGTGTGTGTGTGTGCACGCACACAATAATTCTATTTACAGGACCCTATGATTTAATTAATCTGTAACAGTTTAAAAAGGTATTTCATGCAAAACACCAGTTGATTTTATAAAGGACATAAAATGCCTTTATCTTTATATTTTCTTTTTCATTATGTTTGGACACCGAGGAAATCTTCCAGCACAGCTGGCATAATTCTGTGAGCCTCCTGCCTTCTCCCCACATCCCCTGAAATATGGGGCACATCCAGGGAAAAAGCATTCATTGCCAAAGATTTGCCACATTCCATCTATTCATGGCTTCTGGAACTATCTCTTGGAGTCTAGGTAGCCAATCAACAGTTGAGGCAGCTCTAAGGTTCCCCCTTTCTCACATGTTGGCACTAAAAAGGCAGACACAAAGGTGGTATAAAGCCTATTATTTGGATGCTGTCCAACCTGAGCTCAGATGAACTGTTAAATGATCCCAAATGTAGTTAGGATGTCTACAGTGCCAAAGAGCTCCACAAACCCTAGTTCAGTGGTTCCCAACCTTTTCAATCTATTACAATTTTACAGGCCCCCCAAACAATATAGCTTTTTTCAAATATTCCATGACTTGATAATCATTTGAAATGTATAATAGTTCATGTTATCTAAACAAATATAGAAATATTGAGAGATGATACAGCGTGTCCACATTGAAATGTAACAACTTTGAGGTGCCATATATTTTTACTGAATAAAATTTAATTGGATCCACCAATCCATTTTTTCTAGCAGCCCAACTAAACCCTTCCCAGCACTCTAATAGCATTTGAATGGTTAGAGTGGGGTGATATATTCAAAAAAGAGAAAAAACATGGTAAAAAGTGACTGACCCGTTTATAAGCCAATTCCAGAAGACAGTCGCAGCTTGTCAGCTTCCTCGTGGGCTGAGGGATGTGCAGACTGCAGGGCACGGAGCTTCTCAGGTCCCATTGGCTGCAGTTTGCCCGTGCTGCTTCCTCAGCTCCTGTCCCCTCCGTCCCCTGCCCATCCACAGAGCGAGGGGGCTCTTGTGGCCAACGGGAGCTCTAGAGCTGCCAGCTCCTCAGGGGTGGAATTTCAGGAGGGTAGGGATCAAGAGCAGAACTTTGGGAGCGTGGGGGCAGCAGCCGTGCACACTGGGACACAGCTTGCTTTTGATCCCATTCTCTGGAAGCTAAGGGAGTGTGGGGAAAGTGCTTGCATGCCGTGCATGCCTCTCACTCCTGAGCTGGTATGTGAGAGGCATGCATAGGATGCAAGCACTTTCCCCTACTCCCTTAACATCCGAGGAACGGGATCAAAAGCAAGCTGTGACCCAGAGCACGGCGGTGGAGGTGGGGGGAAGAAGGGGGCACCAGCAGCAGTGGGCCCGATCCTTACTTTTAAAAACTTTCTGCAGACCCCCTGCACTGCCCTTGTGGCTCCTCAGGGGTCCGCAGACCACAGGTTGGGAACCACTGCCCTAGTTAATCAGTCCTCCAAACCCTAAGCTAGGTAAACACTGTTTGTTTTACAGACTGGGGAAATGACCACATCGAGAGGCTAAGGCCAAAATCTCAAGAGACCAAAATCTGGAAATTTTAGCCTAACCGATTAGTAAAAAGCAACGCAAAGAATGAGAGCCATGTTTAGAATTCAGGAGCCCCAGAACTTTCATCCTGCAAATTCCCAGTCCGATGCTTTCTTTTAGATCACAGAGGCTGTGTCTAGACTAGCCAGTTTTTCTGGAAAATCAGCCGCTTTTCCGGAAAAACTTGCCAGCTGTCTACACTGGCCGCTTGAATTTCCGCAAGAACACTGACGATCTCATGTAAGATTGTCAGTGTTCTTGCGGAAATACTATGCTGCTCCCATTCGGGCAAAAGTCCTTTTGCGCAAAAGCTTTTGCACAAAAAGGCCAGTGTGGACAGCGCGGTATTGTTTTGCACAAAAAGGCCCCGATCGCGAAAATGGCGATAGGGCTTTTTTGCGCAAAAGCGCATCTAGATTGGCACGGACGCTTTTCCGCAAAAAGTGCTTTTGCGGAAAAGTGTCTGTGCCATTCTAGACGCTCTTTTCCGCAAATGCTTTTAACGGAAAACTTTTCCGTTAAAAGCATTTGCGGAAAATCATGCCAGTCTAGACATAGCCACAGGGTAAAATCCTGGCCACATTCAAGTCAATGGGAATTTTGCCATTGATTTGAATATAATCAGGATTTTACCCATAAACCTTTAGAACAACCCTTTTTATGTCATGTTTTCTGAGACGGTTTCCAGCCAACAAAAAGGACAGCCTGGTGAATATTTTTTAAAGTGCTACTACAAGAATTCACCTGAGTTGCTGATTGCATCTTTCTTCCTAAATGGCTTCAAGGAATTAGTTGATACTTAAATCCAATTTGATTTATCAGTCTCACCTGCTTGTTTGAGAAAAGTAATTTATATATCCCTCTCTTCCCACCCTTTTTGACCATTGTAAATGTTGTTTTTGTTTTTCATGCACTGTTTGCATTGATTGCATGGGAAAAGATCTTTTGATTTCTCCTACAATGTAATTTTGTAAATACAGGCAACCACTCTTGCTGTGCTACCAGTAAGTATGATGATTTCATATGTAAATATTTGTTTAGACCATGTTTTCAAACACATCTTTTAATTTTAGCTTTCCCAAATGATCTCTCCCTTCTGTTTTAAGAACTGCCTTCAGGTGTTTTCATATTTAAGCTATCACCAACTGCAGTGTTCACAGTTTTAGGGTTTAGATGGATTATCATATGTACTGATGGTCTCATTAGACTAGTGCTGTGTAGATATTATAATTGTGAGTATAGTTTGGTCACAATCAGTCTATAAATAGGTGCTGTAAACAATGTAATTACTTCATGGGTTTTTTTCAGCACCAAAATAACCTTAGACCCATTACTGACAGCAAGAGGATAAAACTGATATTGATTTTAGCAATCTAACTTTTTTTAAGGTTTATTTTTCCCTAATTAGTCTGTAATTTCTGAAGCATGTGTGACCAGCCCCAAGGGTGTTGGTTATAATATTTCATGAAAATATTGAATGGGATAGGGGACAGGGAATGACAAGGTGCATCTACACTGCACCATTATTTCAAGATAACTAGCGTTATTTTGAAATAATAATGTGAGCATCTACACAGCCATTCCGTTATTTCGAAATGATTTTGAAATAATGAATGGTTTATTCCAAAATCTGTAAACCTCATTCCATGAGGAATAACGTCTATTCCAAAATAGCTATTTTGAAATAAGGCCTGTGTAGATGCTCCACTGTTGCTATTTCAAAATAATCCCTCACCAGGGCCATTCTAAGTTATTCCTCCGCAGTGACTCCTGGGGCTCTAAATTGAGATAGCACGTCTACAATAGGGAAGCTGCCTCAGACTAATTTTGAGGCTTCCCTACAGTATACACATGCTATTTTGAAATAAGTTATTTCCGAGTATTTCTTCCAGAATAGCTTATTTCAAAAGAAGCATGCAGTGTAGCCATACCCACAGAATTTAATATGATGAATGACAGCGATGGCGTACCAAGAGGAAGTCCCCTCAGTACAGTGTCAGCAAGAGCTCATCAAATGACTATATGAGAGGAATGCCTCAGGATGAGTTCTGCCTCCGTTGTTTGTCCTTCCCCCTTTATAAAATGTTTTGCACCTGTTAGTAGAACTGGTTGATTTTTTTGTGGGGGGTGTTTAATGAAAATTTCAAAGAGAAAAACAGGTTTTTTTGTTCACATTTGTTTACTTTTCATTTCTGTGGGGAAAAAATTGTAACATTTTGGGAAATTATAATGTTTGTTTCATTTTTAAAAATGCACTAACAGGCAGCAGACAAGCTTTTTAAAAGGGGAAAAAGTGAGGGAAAACCAACTTTTTTTCCTTTTTTTCACACTTTAACATTGTGTTTCTTTTAAAAAAAATTTCAACTCCAATGATAAAAAGTGAAGAAGAAGAAAAAAGAGAAAAAAGTGTGTGCATGGGAGATACCTCACAGTTTTGCTAAGTTAAGAAACCTTATTTTTTCTTGTAAGTTAAAAAAGGAGGGGAAATGTGTCAAGTGTAGAAAAAGAGGATTTTTTTCCCAATAGCTTTAAAAAGAAAAAAATGTAAGTCAGCAGCTACAAGAAGAGGAAGCTGCTCCTTCTTCCTCTTTTTGAACTCCAACTGTGTCGTAGAGACTCAGGAATTTTGCTGCTCTTCTACCAGGTACCGCCCAATAATAGAGACCCAGGAATCCTCCTGAATGGGAACTTTTATGAAATCCTGTCATCTAGACCGGTTTTTTTTTAATTCTCTCCAAACATTTATTATGTTTTTTAAACTTTCTGAATGTATGGAAAAACTTGGAAGGATGGATCCCCAGAACATATTCATAGCCCAGTATTGAATTTAGATCAAATCTTTGTACACAGCTGATGTAAATACTCTGTTGCCCCTGTTAACTGAGGCCAACAAACGCCATCTCTTTTAACAATGAGTGCTTCATACAATAACTTATAAGGGCAGTGATCTCCTTGCAAGTGGAGAAATAAATGATGTCCTTGTAGCATCCACCATGTTCTACAACAGGAAGGTTATACCATACTTTTCCCTGTTTTGTCATTTATCTATATGACTCCCTAGGTATCCTTTTGTGCAACTGCTTGTTCTTATTTGTACCAACAAAATGCATGTGCACACTGCCCATCTATGGGTATTATACCAGATTCTAAGTGATCATTTCAACCTTTCCAGCCTGACACAAATATCTGTGCTGATTAGCCACAACTTGTACATATAGGTCAAGAATTTTACAGAACAGGTGATAAGGAGATTAGTCTTATTACTCATGTACATAGACTTAATTTTAATTGAAAACTTATTGAGACTTCTCTGCCAATATATAAAAGCCATAAGAGGGGACATTTGGAAAGAAAAAGATACTTGAACACCTGAAAAGACCATTATAATCACTTGGTTTGACCTCTTGGATAGCACAATCCCTTAAGGACATGTACTTTAATGTATTTTAGTGAAGTTAGACTCCAAGCTTTTTAGAGAAAATAGAGTGGAGGAAAATTATAAGATACTTTGTAAATTTGGAATTTGATAACTTTGCTACTTTGATACTTTGTCTTTTTTCTTCTAAATAAATTCTATGAAAAAAAAAGCCAAGAATTTTTCACCACAAATTTTCACAGATTTGAGGATTTTGCTTAACTAAATAGGGATTGAAGAGGGGTCAGTTGGTACAAATGTTAAGGAATGAACCTGTTGAAAGACTAATGCAATATATATTAACTATAAGAAAAATTATCCATTAATAGAAAAGCCACATTTTCATCTTGTATATCCTGACTAGTTGAAGTGAACAGAGCTGTCTTATTAATCACAGCAAATAATTTGGCTACAGATCTGTAAATTGCTCTCAGAGATAAATATCACAATTGCCCAAGTGTTAAATCTAGAGCAAAAATTAAATTATATTATTTTGTATTTATACTAATCTAAATGGGATCAGAATGGGTTCTCACTGTGTTCAAAAGTAAAATCAAGTTGCTGTTCTTGGAAATGGAGAACATAAGCCAAGCCAAGCCTGAATGAAGTCAGGATTTCACCCCATTTCACTGTATTCAAGGCTCAAGCTACGGTTCTTTAACTTCATAGAGAACTAACTGTGATGCGTAAAGTAACTGGAAAGACAAAAAAGTAAGACAGTCTGCCACACCATACCTTCACATTTCTAGAGCTGAACTCAAACCAAACTTTCTATAAGGGTCTGGAAATATATATCTCACTTCCCTTTTCCGGCCAGGATTAGAAGTGAGCAGAAGAGCTTGTTCCCACAAGATTTCCAATTCAGTTTTGCAGATGCAAGAGATTCAAATATGCTTTGTATAAGCATCCACATGCTTCCCCTGACCTGAAGTTTAACCTCATCTTTGATGCAATAACAACTTCCATTTCTAAAGTCCTTCCATCCAAGGATCTCAAAATGTTTTACACACAATAATCAATTAACACATAGAAGAACCCAATGAGGTAGATAGGTATGATTATTATTTCCATGTTAAAGATGGGATAAAATATGGCATAGAAGAGTTAAAGGAATTGGCAACATTCAAGTTCAGCCCAACATTTGCAACTGTACTAGGATATTTCCTTGATGGCAGCACATGTCCTTTACAAACAGTAGGAAGCAGGTTAATGGGAAAAATCCCCAGCATCAAAAGGGCTAAAAAGTAATATTAGCACTGAAGTCACATGTTGGTTCAGATGGACTTCAATGTGAAGTAACTAGTCATGTGAGTAACTGCTCACCAATGTGAATGAGTTCATGATCTAGCCTTTAATTTGCAGCATAAAGGTATAAATAGATACCATGTGGTTGCCGTGTAAATTCATTGTAAAAGATTCACAGTTACCAAGGTCAGAAGAGACCATCCTTAGAACCTAGTTTGGCACCCTCTATAACAGAAACCATTGCACTTCCACAAAATAATTCCTTTTTAACTATACCCTATCTTTAAAAACCTTTCCAAAATGGGCTTATCCTGAATCAGTTATACTAAAGAGAAACACAAGAATGAAACCTTCCTTCTTAGTACTGAAGTATTTCAAACAGATTCCTTCCAGATTATTTTTGGAGATTATTTAATGAAAGTTATCCAAATGAACAGTAGAAGAACAAACCTATTTAAAGATTAAGCTCCCTGCACATCCGTTAAAAATCTAAACTTAATTAATTAAAACCTTGCTAACAACTAATGCCAACTGAATTATTCATGATTTGTCTGGTTAAAAGAATAAATTTGTTAAATAAGTACACATGATTTTACACCAATTCATTACAACCTGCTAAAATAATAGATTTACCCTTCCAGTATCTGTAAATCAATGGTATTGTTAGATTGGGGTGTTTTCAATGTAACATATTTCTCCACATTATTCATGAACTTGATAATCAGATGCAATTGCTAATTTATGAAATATTTAATTGTGTAATGTTTTATTAATCTCTCATGAAATGTTAATAGTGAACTTTTGCTAATACAATACAAAGGTCTTATTGCATCTAATGCCTTTTGTTCCGACAGATCTTAATGTTGCCTATTTAGCTGTGGTCATGGAATATCAGAAGCATAAAGGAGAGAGAGAATAAGAATTAGAATGCACACTTGTGATTAGCAGCTCCCAGGAAACAAAGTACAGCTCACAGCCTGAACAACAGATCAAGGAGGAATATTACTTGCCTCGTGGGCTCCCCCCAAGGAGGCACAGACGCCAAGGTGATTAGCTTTCTACAACAAACTCTCCAGCATTTACTCCAGCTTAATGATCTGACATGCAAGATTCAGTAGGCACACAGGACTGAACTGTGAGATGGCACAAGTGCAATTAACAAGAGCAATGTTCAGGAAATGTGGTGGAGTCTATTGAATTACAAAGGGATTAAAACAAGATTAGTAAGGCGTGTCCAGATACACGTGCAGGGCCTGAGTTGAAATTAGTTCTGAAAGGTTTGCACGTCTTTCTAAACATTTTGCACTTTCTCTTTACCCTTCAGATCCTTCCCCCCCCAATCTTCCTTTCTTTTCTTTTTAAATCTAAACCCAGACAAGTTTCCCTTCCCCTGATACAACCGTTTCATTCTGCATTCTCTATGTATCTCCTGCTTACTGCAGGCCTCACTTAAAAATGTGGCTATCGCTCCCCCTCCCCCCATATATTTTTAATCTAACAGACTCCTGACTCTGATGTATGCTGTATCCTTGTTCATACTCTGTGCTGGAATCTTAGTGACACACACTCCTCTGCCTTCGGGGGTTATGTCTCTATTCACATTGCAGGACATTCATGGGTTAGACGACAGCAAGGGAACACTCCTATGACCATTGCCCTGATCAAGGAGCTGGGAAAGAACCTAGGAGAGGCATGAGATATTTATTAAGTCTGGTCATGTACTGTGTTTGTTACTGCTTTTTGAACCTCTCATAGGGGATTGCAAGGGTGTACCTGAGAGCCCTCCAGTCCAGAGCATAAATGAGACTGAAGAGCCTACAGACATAGAAGATGACCTTTTGAGTTACAGTACTAACCTTTATTCTGCAATCCGAGGTGTCCTCATTAACAAATTGCCCCATCACAAGGGTGTTATTTGCCTAAGAGTGTGCTTAAGAAGTATTCCTGAGGAGCCCTGAGAACGGGAAACCAAAATTGTGGTACCACAGCATCACCCTATGTAATGAGGGGGAGCTCCTAGATGGTGACTCTAGGACACCTGTGAACTAAGGGTCTATTTACTGCATCAGCTGCTCATGTGCCATAGAGAGAGAGGAAATGCTGAACAGGCAGAAATGTTCAGTGAGCCAGTTGGTTAAATGGGTGTATGAGTCATGTCGTACAAGGACAAAGACAGTGTATACTTGGGAGTATGAAGCAGGCTACATCACTCCCAAAGAGAGGTGAAAAAACCAAAGGAGGATCCCTGAAGAGAGATGAAGCAGCTGAAAGTGGGCCTCCAAGGAGAAGTGAAATAACAAGGATGAAGGGCTGGCTTGAATACAAATCCCTGTGGCATTTTTAAAAACCAAAAGATAGCCAAATCAGACTATATAATGAGGGAAGATGCTTTCTCGTCACATTGAACTATTGTTTTAAACTGAGTTCAGATCACCAGCCTTGTTTCAAGCAAGACTTGAACCAGAACATGACAGAAAAGTACTTTATCTGCTTCAAGCCAAAGGAGTCCCACCAGAATCATTACAGCTATAATTCAAGATAAAATGTCCCTGGTATAAGATCATTAAGCTTACCTTGAAAAATCATTTGACAGGACTGCAGTCATGGAAGAGAAACACTGTTGAAAGTAAATGTCAGCTTTAAAAAAAGTCCCCACTAAGACTATCCTGACCCCTCACATGTCTTAACCCTTTTCAAGGTGTCCTGGGGACTGTCAGTGTACTGTAAAACTGTATCTCTTCATTGGCAATGTGTATCTGAAGCAGTTAGATATTTGTACCACACTGCACATTTTACATACTGTATATACTCCAATGTGTAGTAATAGAATTGGGAAGCAGCTTAGAGGGAAAAGTGTAATTCCTTTATTAACTATACTCCCATTCCATTATTCTTCTGTGGTTTGGGTTTACCTGAAATGGTGCCAGATCCAGTACAGCATTCCGTTAAAAAAAAAAAAAAAAAGTACATCGGAGGTGAATGATCACTTGCTGCACATTATCAGTAATTGAGGTTGATAAGTCTTTACAAGTGATATGGGACTGAAGGCATCATTCCTGTCAGTCCTGTTTACCATTTCTGAAATGTGAGCAAATTATTACACAGTAAATGTAACTTATCTGTATTTAGCATACCATTGTATGCAGTTATGACAGGAGACCTTGAACTGAACAAAATACTAGTCTTCTTTCTACTTCTAATCAGTACTTGATCAGGCACAAACTTCTACTCCATTCTGGCCCTATCTGTAAAAAAATGCCACAGAAGGTGGATACTGGGCACAATACTTGCATAAAACACATGCTATAGTTGTTCTATCCTTTTGTCTTTCTTGTATTACTCCATCAAATTCCTGGAATATCCCACTTCCCCCTTAGCATATATGTGTGTGACCACATGCTTTTACCTACCCCATTGTTTTGCTCATCTTTGTGTCATAAATGTATATTGTAGCTATTTATATGTTCTACTTTTTGAACATGTGTTAAGGGGCAGACAAATACAATAGTTATTTTCCCATCTCTCGGCTCTATTAAGTTTTCATTTGTCACACCATTCTTTTTGTCCACTTGCCAAAAACAAAGAGTTGTCCCTCTCCTTTTCCTTATATCTTAAATTGTGACCTCTGTGGGTATGTCTAGACTGCATCCCTCTGTCGGCAGAGGGATGCAGATTAGGCAGGTCGACATTGCAGGATGAGGCAGGGATTTAAATATCTCATGCCTAATTTGCATAAAAATCGCTGCCGTGTT
This sequence comes from Rafetus swinhoei, assembly GCA_019425775.1. Classification (NCBI taxonomy): domain Eukaryota; kingdom Metazoa; phylum Chordata; order Testudines; family Trionychidae; genus Rafetus; species Rafetus swinhoei. Next base: position 42,819,174 of record CM033432.1, on the reverse strand, counting down.
TTGCTGACTCAGCACTTTGTCGGCAAAAAGAGGCAGTCTAGAGGGGGATCTGTCAAGAAAGAAAGCATTTTTCGATAGATCCTGTAAACCTCCTTGCAGGAGGCATAAGGCATCTATCGAAAAAGGCTTTCTTTCTCGACAGATCCCCCCTAGACTGCCGCTTTTTGCTGACAAAGTGCTGAGTTGACAAAACGTGGCGGCCATTTTTATGCAAATTAGGCACGGGATAGTTAAATCCCTTCCTCATGTGCAATGTTGACCTGCCTAATCTGCATCCCTCTGCCGACAGAGGGATGCAGTCTAGACATACCCTGTTAAACTGGTGCAACCTCACTTCTACTCACTTATTTTGAATCCTTCACTCTGGTAATTATGTTGAAATCAAAGACCTTATCATATATATAGTAGCCCAATGTCTGTGAGTCTGTAACGCTGAAATGCTGGCTGTTCCCTCTGGGCAGCGCTGTTGCTGAAATGCTGGCTGTTCCCTCTGGGCTGCCCGTGCTGCATGGGAAGGGTGGGGCCCAAACGGCCGCTTGTGCCGCTTGCTCCCCTGTGGCAGCCCAGCTGAGCGGCGCAGAAGTCAGCCGAGCGCCATGGCGGGAGGCGAAGGGGGGCAGGGCGGTGACCTGCGGCATGACAGCGGCTCGAGGCCCCACCCCCTGGACGTGAACGTCACCGCCCGGCCCCCCTTTGCCTCCCGCCGTGGCGCTCAGCTGACTTCTGCGCCGCTCAGCCAGGCCGTCACGTGGGAGCAAGTGGCTCAAGCGACCGTTTGGGCTCCGCGCTCCCCAAGTGAGAGGCAGGAGGGGGAGGAGAAGAGAAAGAGAGAGACAGAGAGAGAGGCAGGAGGTGGAGGAGAGCTGAGAGAGAGAGAGAGGGGAGGCAGGAGGACGAGGAGAGAGAGAGACGGAGTGAGAGACCGGAGGCTCAGGAGAGAAGACCGACGTGGAGGAGAGACCTGAAAATCCCATCTTATGACGGGCTAATTGCCTAGTTTAGGTATAATCAACATCAACATGGCTTCTGATTAGTGTTACTGATAATATAATTTTTGGAATAGTAACTGTATTTGGGGGAAAAACTTGTTCAAAGCAAAGATTGATATTCACATCATTATTGTTTCGAAAGCTAACTTCCAGAATACTGAAAAAGATGAGTACAGTTTCCCCCATGACTTCACAATAAATTAAGTTTTAGTTAAGGTTTATGGAAATGTTGTTTTCAGTCCTGCATCTTTCTGAGAAACACTTGAGTTAATCCAAGAATCGGGCAACTCGAGATAGAAGACCAGCTTATGCTGAGTTAGAGGTTATCAAGTGTACTGCATCCTCTTTCCAGATTGATGGGATATGCTTCTATGATTTATAATACACTAATCTCACTAGAGAGTGAAACCCAATTAATCTTAAAATCTTGCCGCATGCACTTAACAACTTTAGATCCTTTGTTGTGTACTTCCCCTGCATTTCAAATATAAACCCTCCTCCCAAAATGCCCAAACAATCCTTTCCGTACAGACCTTTCACATTTCTGCAATTCAACACAAAAGTGTTTTAAGAGATTCAATATCTTTCAATACTTTCTCAATAGGAGAATGGATTTTAAATTAAAAACATATAAGGAAAGAAGCACCACAAAATTCACTTGCTCTGAGGACATGTTATAAATATAAATACTCAGTAGGAGGCTGCAGCATAACCCTTCATTTGCAGAGTCTTAAGTCTGATGGAGAGCAATCCAGGGTCACAGAAAGTATGAATTGTGGTATATTGTGCCGACTTCTTCACAAAATTTTGCAATGTGTATAATCAATGTATAGCAAGTCATTGACAGATCCAAGATTATTAGGACACAATTTTTTCCTAATCCACTGAACCTCAGTGCCATCCCAGCACGTCACTTTTTTGCATCTCACTTTTCATCCTTTATTAGGAGTAGTGATGTTAAACTACTAATGAACATTTGCAATGTACCATACAAATTAAAATCATTACACTTACATATTATAAACACAGGGTGAAAATCAGGTTTTGGGAGGAACTCTCAGTCACTCTGTGTTAACTTCAACAGGCTGTAAGGCAAATGAAAAGGAATTTTGTCCCTGTTTCTGCCTTCATTACATATGCTATTTAGTGTTTAGTTATAGTTAAGGCACATAATAAAAAATGCTGCCTATGAAACAACCAGTAAGTTCTGTTGGATCTGAATTTTTTTTTCTGATTTCAAAATCTGATACAAAGAATAGTGAAAGTGTAAGAGGTTATCTTCAGTGACAGTGAAAACAGCATCATTATTAACATTTAAAAAATCTTAATTGAAATCCACAATCAGAAGATAGCATAATAGGCTACTTTTTCTAGCATTGATGTCTTAAGGAAGGGGCAATACACTTGTCCCACGAAGCTAAATAATTAAAATATCCTAAAATATTATTAGTGGTCTAGCTCCTCCTGAGTTCACAGTCTGCTCCACCTTTGTCCTGAAAGTCCCTTAGTCTAGACCAAGGCCCAGTGACCAAGGCCATCTTGCCTTCCCTCTCTTCATCATAGTTATAGTCAATGGATTAGGGAATGGACGCAGAATTTTGCAAATACATGAGGAAAGAAGGCACTAAGTGCTTTCATTGAAAATGTTAGCCAAAATGTAGTAATTGAAAGCAATGCACAATAAAGATGGAATAAAGAGAGGGATGGATTAAGGTGTCAGCAATAAAGATGTGGCAACTGAAGGTTGTTACATGGAGCTGACAAGTGCATGGAGATGGATGGTTGCAATAAATACCTGTATATAAATCTTCCAAATACAAAACATGTATGTGTGTGTGTTGCCACGCATGGAGCTGCCTGGGTGGGGGGAGGAGCCCTCCTTCCTCAGCTACAGCAGTTGCTCCCTGCTGAGGACAGAGCAGTGAGTCTCTCCCAGTCTGTAGGACCAGCTCTGTCCTCAGCAGGGAGCTGCTACTATAGCTGAGGGAGAAGTGCCCCTCCCCCAGACAGGCAGCTCCATGCGCTGCAGCCCTGAATCCCTGGGCAGGGATGATTAAGCAGCTTCAAGGTCATGCTGGTGCACAGCTTAGAGGGAACCTTGTCCACCCCCCTGGACTCCCTCATCCGGTCCTTCTCATACATACCCAGCTGTAAAATCACAGAGTCTGCAATCAGGCCCGTGTAGAAAGACTCAGCTCAAGGATTGCCAACACTCAAGTGCACACACCAACTGGAGTGTAAACCAAAAAATATGTTGTCTTGCACTAAATAGCAATGTAAGCTAAAAAAAATCTCCCTCTACCTCAAAGTGGAGGAAGATATACACAGCCTTGTCCTTCCCTCTGCTATGAATTGCACAAACTGGGTTTTATAATAAACAGAAAAGTTCATTTAAAACAAAACATTTAAGTGACTATCAGGGACTGGTTACAAATACTAATTTCTCACCTTAATTGTTGTTTTAGCCTGTTGCAGGGTTTCTTGAAGATAAATTTCTGTTTGCAAGTTAAATTTCCATAGTAAATTTCCATATACTTTTCATAGGCTAGACTTTTCTCACCTGGGTTCGTGCCCTGTCCCTCCACCCTCCACTTAGTTCTTTTGTTTCTTCACATGTTTTTTAGCAGTCCTCCTTCTTGGCCAGGGAGGCAGTAGAGAAGAACCATGATTTACTCAGTTCCCAGCCTTATGTAGAATTTAGGGTATGTCTACACTAGCTCGGTAGTTCGAGCTAGGTAGGCAAATAAGGGCAACCGGAGTTGCAAATGAAGCCCGGGATTTAAATATCCCAGGCTTCATTTGCATCTTCAGCGCCACCATTTAAAATCCCCCTTAGTCGAACTCCGTGCCCGCGGCTACGCGCGAGTGAGTAGTTCAATTAAGATCTCTAATTTGAACTACCAGTACACCACGAGTGGAGCGAGGTGTACTGGTAGTTCAAATTAGAATCCTAATTCGAACTACCTACTCGTGCAGCGTGTGCACGGAGTTCGAACTAAAGGGGAAAATGGCGGCGCCGGGAAGATGCAAATGAAGCCGGGATATTTAAATCCCGAGCTTCATTTGCAACTGCGGTTGCCCTCATTTGCCTACCTAGCTCGAACTACCGAGCTAGTGTAGACATACCTTTATATATATATAGGAATCCTTTGTTTCCTGGTTTGGCCCCCAGCCCCTTGCAATGGAAAAGTTCCAATTCAAGATAGCATCCAGTACCACATGATGGTATCCATACCAGGAAGCTTCACAGGATGGAGGGAGATTAGCATCTTCAAAGTCCTATTGTCCCTCCTAAGGCCCCATGCAGGCTGATAGCCTGCTGTCTGGTGGGGGCGTTCCCCAGGTGCAAGCACTTTGATACATAGTCCATATTCCTAACTTCAGATACAGAAATGACATACACATACAAATAGGTTAATCACATTGGGTATGTCTACACTAGCCCCCTAGCTTGAGCTAGGGAGGCTAATGAGGGCGACCGAAATTGCAAATGAAGTGCAGGATTTAAATATCCCGTGCTTCATTAGCATGTTCCCAGGCGGTCGCCATTTTGGAAATTGACTAGCCCGGGATAACTGCCCGCTTCTACACGCGACAGTGAAACGGGGGTTTGAAGTAAAGCCCTTAATTCGAATTAGCTGTTAAACCTCATTCCAGGAGGAATAATAGCTAATTCGAGTTAGGGCTTTACTTTGAACTCCCGTTTCACTGCCGCGTGTAGATGCGGGCAGTTATTCTGGGTTAGTCAATTTCCAAAATGGCGACCGCCTGGGAACATGCTAATGAAGCGCGGGATATTTAAATCCTGTGCTTCATTTGCAATTTCGGTCGCCCTCATTAGCCTCCCTAGTTCGAACTAGGGGGCTAGTGTAGACATACCCATTCAGAAAAAATCATGACCTTTCCAATTCTATCTCACATGACCCATCTTGCATAAATCATCTTAGTGATGCTGTATTCATACCATAAACATATCGCTATGAAGAATATGGGGTGAAATGTCACAGTGTGTTTGTGCAAACTATTAATGTTGCCTATGTTCTTTTCTATTTATAAGTTTAATTTTGTGGTCATATATTTATTACTTAATAGTACAACTGCTGCATTTTTAATATTTAAATGTGAATAGGTGTGATTTGTGCTGAGGATGTGAGAAGCAGTAATGAGGTAGATGAGAGTGGGTGAGACAGTGTGGTGATAGAAGAGGTTAATGGAGTATAACGAATGGAGTCTGTTATGTGTTAAAGGTATGGACATGGGGCTGAGGAGGATGAGCCAGGAGGACAGAGGCAGGAGCTAGGGCAAAGAACAAGTAAATGGCAGTAGATGACTATCCTAACTGTAGCTGGAAGAGTCTGGATTTTGGACAGATGTGGAAAAATACAGCTTCTGAGATGAGGTGAAGGTGATGAAGAGTTGCTACTAAGATGTGGCTTCTACACCTAGGGATTCCATATCTAGGGAGTATTGCCAGGAGTTTGTGTTCACAGGTGACTTTCTCATGGTTGTAGTTTTCAGGAAGTGCAGGCAAGAAAGCCTAGATGCCTACCTCTTCCTCACCATGCTTGTAGTAACTCCAAGTCTGCTGAGGTCTTTTAAGAGCTGCTCATTGGAACTCATGATACTGGAAGACATGGATAGATTCCCTTCAGCTCTGTCAGGGAAAGCCACAAAGTCAATCTGTCCCTTCATCTCCCCCCAGTCACTGGTGCTGATGGCAGTTTCACATCCACTGGGGTTCCAGGAGAGGTAAATTTAATATTTTAGTCCACAAACCAGAACCAATTATGCTGCATTAGGCAGTAATCGCCAGCTGAATTTAATTATTAATGATGGATGTTTCTGTATGATGGAAATATGAAAAGCACCTCACCTCTGTTTTACATATTAAAACTGTGATTTTAGCCCAGAAGCAATTCAGAAGATATGGTTGCTATAGTCACGACCTCTAATGGAATAATGTCTCAGTCCTTTGAACTTTAAAGTGGTAATAGATAGCCTAGTCTAGACACCAATTTTTTCTATCATGGCTTTAGAAGGCCTGGCAAAAGCAATCAGAAAACATTTGAGAACTGCTGGAGCTGTGACAAAGGGAGAGGAACTTAAGGCATTTTACTACTTGAATTATATCTTTTAGTGCAAAATAATTCAGAGAAATCCATTGTTCATTTTTACAAATTAGTATGTTTTCAATATTCTCCATATACAAAAATCAATTGACAAAAATGTTATTCTGATCTAATATCCTCCTATCAAAATGGAATTTTGAAGGGCTACCAAAGGATAGGAAATACTCAGGCACTTCATTAAACAGTGACTAGAAAATATGGTAATAATGTTATGGGCAATAGCAATCCATCCACTGAAAGCCCTCTTCATGACCAGCATCAAATTGGTGTTCTCACTGTGGAATCAAACTCAAACCAACAAAATAAGAGTTGCTTTGACACTAAATTACTTATTTAATATGCTGTCACTTAAAATGTCTACTAATTTGATTTTTCAATGGGAAGGAAATAGACCAAGGTAAAAAGTTTAAAAGGTCATAAAGCAAAAGGTGACTTAAAAGCTTCCGAATACAAAACTACATTACATGGCAAATAGCCATTTGCTAATGAGTCATTTTCTTGCATCTCCTGATCACCTTCCTATTTGGCTACATTTAGAAGCTATAGAAGTTGCATCTTTTCCATTCCAAGTATGAAAAATATGAATATTCAGGTATTAACACACATCCTAGTTAGAATCCACAGGGAAGAGATTGTAAATTCATGTGTTTTACGATGATTAACCTGTAATTCTTCACAATGGAACAATGTTGAAATAAAAAGTGAGGGTGCTTCTCTCTTCATCAGGAGAAATGGGAATTAGCAGGGATCGTTCTTCCTGAGGATTAATATCAGAATCATTAATCAGTTACATTTTGCAAGATGGTTTTAATTTGTGAAGCAATCAATCACAGATCTCTGTCATTTCATGTTTTCTGCATTTCTACTTGCCTAGAGTGACATCCTATAACTCTTTTAGTATCAAAACTTGCATCTTCTCACCTAAACTCAAAAATGTATGCAGCATTGGTTGAACTATTTTATCTCACTTGTGCATTTCAATCCCTTAAACTGCGATGAATGTACTAGACAAACATGTATTGATGAGGCGTAATGGTAAAATATTTTAAACTATCTGAAAAGATGTGCCAATGCTTCTAAAATGAAATTATAAATACGCTCTGTTACTGAAAGAAATTACAGGATGCCAATGTATGTATTCAGGTGGGTCCTAGTGGAACAATAAGTGTATTGGTGGGGTAGAGATTGGGGTGGTACTTTGATACATATTATTTGGCAATGTCCCAATCTTTGGTCAAATGTTATAGAAACTGTACCGCCTTATACGTTACCAGATGAGTAAGATTTACTGTATTTTTGCTATATGGTTTTTCTTCACTCTCTGGGACAACGATTTTTTTTCTGAAGAATAGATTCCACGAATCTCCAATGGAAACTGAGCATCAAAATCCATAGGCAGCCATGAAAAATGCAACATGATCTTTAGAGTTTTATGGCATGTTTTTTAAAAACAAGGAAGGCTTAAAAAAAATCCCAAACCAGTGTTATTATTATGGATTCTCCTAATTAAAGAAGCAAGTGAGAGCCCTAATCGTTGACTTGGCCATATTATACTAAGAACTGCACGCGTGTTTTTTAAAAAGATAGTCCCCTCGCCACGGAGTTTAAAACCAAGATAAACTTTTCTTTTATATTCACTGAGGCAAAGTCTGGGGAGATTCACTTTTATGGGTGAGGGCAGATGTCTAACACAAAGAGCTTAAGAAATGGACAAACTAATATTTTTAATGTTAACAAGAAAGAAAACTTCAAGCACCAACTGAAAGATAGCAGTTCAAAGACGATATTTTATGGCTGGGTTATAAACCTTTAAAGAATGGGAATTCTAATGAAATTGCTAACACCTTAACTGTAGCAGCAAGAACAAACCACCATAATACATTTTAATGGCATATTCTGAATCCTATAATGGGTTTGCCAGTGACACTCACTTAGCTTTTCACAGCTTGTAAGCCCTTTACTTGAGAGAAATGAGCCGAATTCCTTTAGATGTCTGTTTGGGGATGTACAAGAATGATGTATTCCATCCTTCCCTGACTATATCACCTCTGCAGTGTGTCTAGCTTCTTTTATGCCAAGGCCTGACTTAGACTAGAGATTTAGATCACAATGACTTATTGTTATGCCACTTAACAGGCCTTCTTGGTGTTGCTTCTTTGCATATGCCCTTGCAATATTTCTGTGCCTATACTGAATGATCCCTTTGCTCAAGAATTCTGTTTAAGAAAGATGTAAGAAAGAGACAGTGTTAATGATTGCAGCACTCAGGAAAACTTCATATTATACATTATGCAGCATGTGTACGGCATCTGTGAAGTTGCTAAACTTCTGAATATCTCATATAAACTCTGTATCTGTAGAATAAATAGAATTCTAATAAAGATACCATATAGAAATACATCTCTGGGATAGTTTAATAGCATCAAGGGTACATTGTAAAAGAACCCAGGTTTAAAGCTTAATTTTAGCCTTTCATACATTAAGATTGCAGGGGACGGAGCTGTCGTGGATGTAAAACTCTTAGGCTTGAGAGATATATTATAATTTTCTTATACAGTTTCTAGCAGCTGATTTTAAGCAGCATGGCAATCCAGAAGAGCCCCACAGGCCCTTTCTCTCTCAGGCTACGTCTACACTGCAGGAATTTGTCGGCAGAGACAATGCAAATGAAGCACTCATTAGCATTTCTCATGCTCTCGTTTGCATAGTCTCTTCCAATCCGTTTTGCACAGTGTAGACGTGGCCATTTTGTGCAAAAAAACTCTTTTGCGCAAGAACCCCTATTCCTCAAAAAAGCAGACATACAGGATTTTGCGCAAAAGGGTTTTTTGCCCCATCTGCACTGTGGTTTTTTTCCGCAAAAACCTCTTCCGCAAAACGGATGGGAAGAGCCTATGCAAATGAGAGTGCGAGAAATGCTAATGAGTGCTTCATTTGCATTGCCTCTGCCGACAAATTCCTGCAGTGTAGACGTAGCCTCAGATACAGGTTCACGTCCTACAGCATACACTGAAGATCAAGTTAAGAAATGTCACAGTGAATATGATGACCCATAATGGATTAAAGCCCACATCCTGGGCAGACCAGCCTTGTTCTGCTGTGGGGAAGTGAGAGTCCCCTTGGCACACCGCCCCGCTGGAATCAGGCAGGGTGACACAAACGATAGGGCATTACATAATAAATAGCACATCACTCAAAAAAACTACACCACCCATCAGACCATTTGATTTATTGGAGGTATATTGAGGTGCTGGCAACTTTAATTCATTACCTTTAAGCTAGGATTTGACAGAAAATATATGTGATTTACTGACTCATTATCTGGTAAGGGGATGTACCATATCAATTGGACTCACTAGTGGTATGGTATAAATGCACAGTGCATTGATTCAGTGAGTGGCTTATACAAACAACCATGTCTCACATGCCAAATTTGTTTAGTCACCACTTGCGAAAGATTGGCAGCACCAAAAACCAAGTTCCTCCGTTTATCTGCAGAACAGGGATAGGCAGCAGCAATCTAAGCTCCTCATACATGCTGCCCTACCATAGCCTCCAGATTGATTCAACTCTGGGCTCACTGGGGATTAATTAGATATTGCAATAGGTAAGGACGCTGCGCATGCGCAGACCGCGCTGCGCGGCCCTGCCGGGCTAAAATCTACTCACTACGGGTGAGTAGATTGCCCAATTTGTCGAGCCCTGGCAATAGGTAGCACAAACGCTATAGACACAAAAAGTAATGAAAATGTGGATAGTGATTTTTATGATGTGATCAGCTGCCTACCAACAGTGGGATTGAAACCACCAAAGATTTATTGTATAGACCACCAAGAATCTGACAGACATCATATACTTTCAGTTACTAACAAACTAGACCAAGTTCAAATGAACAACCTGTAGTAAAATGGTCCATATCCTGTTATCAGTTTCCTGAACTGCCCTGACCATATTTATGTGCATATTCTTACAAAACTAACCACTTTTATGCAGGTAATTTTTTGGAGTACTTTACCAGTGCTATTTAAGTGAAATAACTTTTTTCTATCTGCATTAATTTACCAGGACCAACCAGCTCAAAGGAGTATCACTTAGGCATTACTCTTCAATGACAGAGCCAATGCCCACTAGTCACATAGCCAAGAAATCATTGTAATGTTTTCACTTTGAGAACCAGGGGTGCAGTTTACTGTAGGTTTATGGTAGAAAGTTTCACTGGTGTTTCTGGCTTCAGATAAGGCTGAGGCTCCTCGTGAAACAAAGCACTTTAAGGCTATGTCTACACTGCAGAGTTTTTGTGCAAAACTAGCCATTTTTGCATAAAAACTTGTGAAGCATCTGGACCTGAAGCGCGTTTTTGTGCAAGAAAATTTACAGTGAATCGACAAAACAGAGGGTTTTTTGCGGTATAGATGGGTTAGGCTTAGCATTAGTTAGGGTTTTGTGGACGGTCAGCAGGGTTTTTTTGTGCAGAAACAGCCTATTGAAACAAGCACAGATGCCCTAGTGGCAATTCTGTTAATGGCAATCAGAACTTTCTTGTGAGAGAGCGTCCATGCAGTCTGGACGCTCTCTTGTGCAAAAACGCATCGCTTTTCCAATGCCCTTTTGCGGTGTGGATGCGCTGTTGCGCAAGAAGTTTTTTGCACAAGAAGCCTGCATGTAGACGTAGCCTAAGTCCCAGCTTGACAAAGTCCTGGCTAGGATGATTTAGTTGGGATTGGCCCTACTTTGGGCAGTGGGCTGGACTCAATGACCTCCTGAGGTCTATGATTCTATGATACATTGTAGCCTTGTACAAGTCATGTGTTGTGATAATTAATATTTTGTGTAAATCTCATCCTGGAAATAATGCAAACAGTGATTTTTTTATTTAAAAGACACTAGTCATCAGAGGGTTCCTTTTCTTGTTCCTCTGACTGTTGTGAATTTCAATGAGAGATTCTTGAGAGAAATGAAAATTAAGCAGGACATTGTACAGATATAACACATATAATGCCTGCAGGCTCAGATATTCCAAAGTTTGTAACATGATTCTGAAATTCAGCCTACAGCCGAGGGCTTCAGAGTTCACTCCAGTGAGGGAGGGAGGGATTAATGCAGCCTGTATTGCCTCGCTGCCATGATTTAGCATTACAAACGTATGGGCTTATGTATCTTAGTTTTTATTATTAAAGAACAGATATTTTTAGGGAAGCATTTCGCCTATATCAATTATTTGTAAATGCTTTAATCTGAAATTGCTCTTTCTTTGCCAAAACAGACTCTTGATTTCAATGGAGCAGCACAGGTGTAACTGAGGGAAGAATTTGCTTATTAACAGTTAAGGCCACAATTATAAGTGATTTTAAGTCCTGAAGTATGTCACAAATCACGGTCATATCAAGCAGCTCATAGCCTCTTCACCCCCATTTTAATGTCAAGGAACAAATGAAGCAGTGCAGATTCTCAAATCCCAGTACACCTTTTAGACTGTAGCTTTAAAGGGCATAGCTGCTGGCTTCATCTGCCATTCATCAGCTCCTTATGCAAGCATGTCCTGCATTCCCATCATGTGCCCCTTATACGTGGAATGACCTCCCTGAACTGACTCTCTCTTTCTTCACATCAATTCAAGACTTACTGCTATTAGGATGCCTATAGGAAAGCAGCCAATTAATAATGTTTTGAGGGGCAGATGGGGATTGCTGGCATTTAATTAAATTAAAAATTGTCAGTGTGCAGACACACAAAACTGCATTTATTTAGTCATTTACCTCAGCCCTGCAATGCAAAGGGCCCTCAGAGTGGATGCAAATATAATTTTAAAATATCAGAGACGAGTAAAGCTATCTTAGTAGAAATAAGAATAAGATTCTATTTCTTTATAGGTGTATGTAGATGATGGTGATTGTGCCATCTGGGCCGTATCACAATAGATAAATAACAGAGACAACTGATTTTGCCAAGGAAAACATTTACATGTACCTTTGCACCCAAAAATCATTGCATCCAAACATTTAACACTGTTATTCCTCCAGCTGATCAGATGCATACAACAATTTACCCAGTTTGTTCTTTACCAAATCCTTTTAGCATCTCATATTACAGATTCATCATCTGAGCTAGGCAGGCAGTCTACCTCTCTTTCTCAGGGATATATACACACAATGTCATAGGGCAGCAATGTGCGAAGTTTCCTCACACGTAACCTTCCTATGAGTTTGCTCATCTTCCTTTTCTCTGACATGCTCAATGAGCAGTGCTGAACTCAGCACCTTCTGACACTCAGAGAGGATTATGTGCTTCCTCCTTGGTTGCATTAACACTGTAGATGAATCATTTTAATAGAGCCCATCAAGCACTTCAGACAAAAGGAATAGGTTGGTAAGCAAGAGAGGAGAGAGATAAGTGAAGGGAAGCATATTAGATTGCCTGTAGCATTAACATACATATAGGCTGTGTCTACATTGGCACCCTTTTGCGGAAAAGGGATGCTAATGAGACGCCGAATGCAAATCGGCGGGGATTTAAATATCCCCGCGGCATTTCATTTACATAACTGCCGCTTTTTTCCGGCTCGGGGTTTTGCGGAGAAAGCGCCAGTCTAAACAGCGATCTTGCGCGGAAAATAAACCCTTTTCCGGAAGATCTCTTATTCCTACTTGAAAGGGTTTATTTTCCGCAAGATCGCGTCTAGACTGGCGCTTTTCTCCGGCAAAACCCCGAGCCGGAAAAAAGCGGCAGCCATGTAAATGCAAATGCCGCGGGGGATATTTAAATCCCCCGCGGATTTGCAATTCCGAAGTGTCTCATTAGCATCCCTTTTCCGCAAAAGGGTGCCAATGTAGACACAGCCATAGACAGTATCTGCGTTTGGAGGATTTGAAATCTCTAACGAACAAGTCTTCTTCCATTTATCTCCACACAACTTTGTTATATGCAGTACAGATATCAGTGCCTATAACTAATGTTATTTAATATTTTCCATTATAAACCCATTTTGGGTTCCTAATAAATGTTGCCAAACTTTAGCCTTTGGCCTGAAATTTTCCATGCCAGATGTTTGCCTCAGACTGAAAGTTGCTGGAACACGTAAGGAGGAAAAATGGTTTATCTGTTTCTAAGGAAATGATTCACTAGGAAATGTGTTTTGCTCATGTTAAAAAAAATCTTTGAACTTTTTCATTGAGAGTCTCTTGAGCATTCATGCTTCAGAGCTCTATAATTTTCCTTGAAATTCAGCAGAGGGATTGCCTTTGCATCAGTTATGTGCCTTTTGTTGTTCTTGTGAAAAAAAAACCACCTAAACTTGGCCACATTATAAGACTGTGAAAAATCTCAGTTCACACATTCTCAAAAGTGTTGCAGCCAAATTCATCTGTACTGAATATGGATAACATGCTTGGAGATGAATCGGAGTTGTTTAATGAAGGAGACTGTTTTCTGTTGGATCCCTGGCCTGATTTGCAGCAGACGTTGGAAGCTGCATAGTGAATGAGGAAGGGAATTTCAGGAAGAGAAAGGATGGGTTCACTGTTAAAGCAGATGAATACTCTGGGGAATTAAATTCTCCCTCCCTCTGACAAAGAGCTCCTGTGTGATGCTGGACAAGTCACTTAGACCAACCTTTTCACAAATGGTCATTAATTGTGTCCCTCATTTTTGGTGAACCTCTCTTGAGAACTATGGTCTGATTTGCAGAAGTGCTGAATTAGGGATGTTAAATTGCGTTTAATCACCTAATCGATGGAATTTCGAGTGGGGGAAACTGTGGAGCTGCAGCAGGGTTAGCTCCTGGACCCGGGAGCTAACCCCACTGCAGCTTTGCCTTTTAAATGTATTAAGAGTCGTCAGGCTCTTCATACATTTAAAAAGCTGAAGTGCAGTGTAGGGGGGGCCAGTCACAAGCCAGGACAGCTGATTCCCGGCTTGCACCTGATCCCTGCTATGCCTCTGCCTCCCCTGCCCCCTGTGGAGATGGTACTGGGGAGAACCAGCTTTTAAGCCAGTTCCCCCCAGCACCGGCTCCTGCTTCCCTCCCCCCACCCCCCACTGCCTCTGTGATAGAGGCAGCAAGGGGGAGGGAAGCAACTAGTCGAATCATATGCTTATTCGATAGTCTATTAGTCGCTTATATCCATACACTGAATGCCATCAACTGAGCAGAAAACAATAGGAGCTGTACTTTAAACATATAAAAAGATATCAGATGATAAGTACTTAGAAAAATCAGGTCTTAGAAGTTTCTAATTAGGCATTCAAAATTAGTGGATATTTTTTAACTTAATTTCTCTGAGCCTCAGTTCTTCGTCTGTTAAATGCTGACAAATATCATCTCACCTGTTGTGAAAATTAATTAATTAATGCACTGAGATACTATCACAGATACTGTGGCAATTAGCACCATAGAAAAGCCTATGAGGAAATTTATCATTCTGTGGTTTGAATTATAGTTGGCTGAAAATGGAAATTTCCAGATGAGATGAAATGTCCAAGTCTTTTTCAAATCAAGAAAAAAGTTACATATCAATAAAAGTTGAAATGTTTAATTTTTTATTCTAATTTCATTTCATTCGTTTAAAATAATGCAAAATAAGATAAAATATGTTTAATTTAAAAAAATAATACAATTATAATATAATACAATAAATGTTGAAAAAAAGAAATGTATTTGAAAACAAAAAATTGACTCATTCCATTCTGATAAGCATAAATGGAACATTTTGATCTTATTGAAATACTTCATTTTGATATTTGTTTCTAAATAGCATTTTTCAAAATCAATATGTTTCTGAAAAAATTGTATTTCCTAAGAGAAAAAATGGGCTTGTGGAGTGTTTTCTACCAGGTCAAGTTTGAATAGTGTTCATTAAATAAGGCACTGGGGGAGACATTGCACAACAAAAAGAAAAGAAAATATGGGATAGCTGTCCCTCCTGTGCTTTGAGGAAGGCAGGGATCCTGTAAAAAAAAATAGTATGTGATCACATAGAATCATAGAGCTGGAAGAGACCTCAGGAGGTCATCAAGTCCAGCCCCCTGCCCAAGGCAGGACCAATCCCAACTAAATCAACCCAGCCAGGGTTTTGTCAAGCCGAGACTTAAACACCTCTAGGGATGGAGACTCCACTACTTCCCTAGGTAACCCATTCCAGTGCTTCACCACCCTCCTAGTGAAACAGTTTTTCCTAATATCCAACCTGGACCTCTCCCACCACAGTTTGAGAGCATTGCTCCTTGTTCTGCCATCTGTCACTACTGAGAACAGCCTTTCTCCAGCCTCTTTGGAACCTCCCTTCAGGAAGTTGAAGGCTGCTATCAAATCCCCCCTCACTCTTCTCTTCTGCAGACTAAATAAGCCCAAATCCCTCAGTCTCTCCTCATAGGTCAGGCGCTCCAGGCCCCTAATCATTTTGGTCGCCCTCTGCTGGACCCTCTCCAATGCGTCCACATCCTTTCTATAGTGGGGGGCCCAGAACTGGACACAATATTCCAGATGTGGCCTCACCAGAGCCAAATAAAGGGGAATAATCACTTCTCTGGATCTGCTGGCAATGCTCCTCCTAATGCACCCTAATATACCATTTGCCTTCTTGGCTACAAGGGCACACTGTTGACTCATATTCAGCTTCTCATCCACTGTAACCCCCAGGTCCTTTTCTGCAGAACTGAGTGGGGGAAACTGTGGAGCTGCAGCGGGGTTAGCTCCTGGCCCTCATTGCATCCCTTGGCAACTGCAATTCCAATTGCACTTTCGCCTTCCTGATAACTCCCCTGCATTCTCGAGCAATATATTTATATTCCTCCCTAGTCATCTGTCCAAGTTTCCACTTCTTGTAAGCTTCCTTTTTGTGTTTAAGCTCATCAAGGATGTCCCCAGTAAGCCAATCTGGTTGCTTACCATATTTGCTTTTCTTGCTGCGCATCGGGATGGTTTCTTCCTGTGCCTTTAATAAGGCTTCTTTAAAATACTGCCAGCTCTCCTGGACTCCTTTCCCCTTCATGTAAGCTGGGAATCCTGCCCACCAGTACTCTGAGCGAGTCAAAGTCTGCTCTTCTGAAGTCCAGGGTGTGTATTTTGCTACTCTCCTTTCTTCTTTTGGTCAGGATCCTGCAATCTACCATCTCATGATCACTGCTTCCCAGGTTGTCACCCAACTCTACTTCCCCTACGAGTTCCTCCATGTTTGTGAGCAGCAGGTCAAGCTGCGCATGGCCCCTGGTCGGTTCCTTCAGCACTTGTACCAAGAAGTTATCCCCAACATTCTCCAAAAACTTCCTGGATTGTCTGTGTACTGCTATATTGGTCTCCCAACAGATGTCAGAATGATTAAAGTCACCCATGAAAACCAGGGCCTGCGATCTGGAAGCTTCTCTCAAACAAGTCCAAAGAAAGCTTCGTCTACCTCATCCACCTGATCCAGCGGTCTATAGCAGACACCAACCACAACATCCCCCCCCTGTTGCTTCCACCTCTAAATTTAACCCATAGACTTTCAACAGTCTTTTCTCCCTCTAAGTACTGGAGCTCCGAGCAATCATACTGATCTCTTAGGGTATGTCTACACTACAGCACTAATTCGAACTAACTTAATTCGAATTAGTTAATTCGAACTAAGCTAATTCGAATTAGTGCATCTAGACCTAAAAACTAATTCGAATTAGTGTTTTGCTAATTCAAAATAGCATGTCCACATTGAGTGGACCCTGAACCGAAGTTAAGGCTGGCCGGAACCAGTGCCGGCAGGGCATCAGGTTAGGACTTAGAGTGTGGAGCTGCTGCCTCAGGCTAGCTGAGGGCTGTACTTAAAGGGACCCGACCCCCACCCCGAGGAGCCCGCAGAGCCACCCCAGTCCTCCCCATCGGGGGCTCGTGCCCCATTCCTCCCTCACCTCCTTCCACTTACCCCTCCCTAGCCCCCCTTCCTGATGTAAAAAATAAAGGACACGTGTGTTCAAAAATAGAAACTCTCTTTATTTAACAAAACTGGGGGATTAACCTCTGGGGAGACTGGGAAAAGGAGGTGGGAGAGGAAGAGAGAGGGTGGGAGAGGGGAGGGGGAAACCTGGGAGGAGGGAGCTGGAAGGGGGAAGCCAGGGGAAGAAGGAGGAGGGGAAGTATAAAACTATGGTACGCCATATCTTCAGTACTGTGTACAGATGTGGTCTCCTCACCTCAAAAAAGATATTTTGGCCTTGGAAAGGGTTCAGAAAAGGGCAACTAAAATGATTAGGGGTTTGGAACAGGTCCCATATGAAGAGAGGCTAAAGAGACTGGGACTTTTCAGCTTAGAAAAAGGAGACTGAGGGGGATATGATAGAGGTATATAAAATCATGAGTGTGGAGAGGGTGAAGAAAGAAAAGTTCTTCATTAGTTCCCATAATATAAGGACTAGAGGACACCAAATGAAATTAATGGGTAGCAGGCTTAAAACTAATAAAAGAAAGTTCTTCTTCACACAGCACATAGTCAACCTGTGGAACTCCTTGCCACAGGAGGCTGTGAAGGCTAGAACTATAACAGAGTTTAAAGAGAAGTTAGATAAATTCATGGAGCTTGGGTCCATGGAGTGCTATTAGCCAGGGGGTAGGAATGGTGTCCCTGGCCTCTGTTTGTGGAAGGCTGGAGATGGATGACACGAGACAAATCGCTTGGTCATTGTCTTCGGTCCATCCCCTCCGGGGTACCTGGTGTTGGCCGCTGTCGGCAGACAGGCTACTGGGCTAGATGGACCTTTGGTCTGACCCAGTACGGCCATTCTTATGTTCTAAGCTCAGGGCTCAGGGTCGGGGGTCTCACTGGACCAACTTGATTTTCATGCAAACCTGCTCCTGGGTTAGCATGTGGCCTCTGGTGGCCAGGCTGGCATCCATGCGGCTGTAGACGGCCGCGTTCCTGTGGCTAGTGCGGAGATCATGGACGTTGGAGGCTTCCCCCCAAACCTTGATGAGGTCCACGATCTTTGCACTAGACCAGGTGGGCGCCCGCCTCTTGCGGCCCCGGGCAGGCTCCTGTGAGCCGCCAGCCTGGTCCTGGGAAGAGGGGGAGGGCTGGGTGGCTGCGGGTGGCTGGCTCATGCCGTGCCAGGTGCAGGGTCTGCTGGCTGGGTGCTGGCAGGCTTGCAACTGGCACAAGCACTGTAGCCAGACCGTGCCCCTTTAAGGGCTCTGGGGCCGGGAGGGGGGCAGAAGAGTTTCCCTGGTTTGGCCCAGAGTGGCCACCAGGGCAACCTGGGAAGGGCTAGCCTCCAGCTAGTTTGAATTAAGTGGCTACACAGCCCTTAATTCGAACTACTTAATTCGAACTAGGCGTTAGTCCTCGTAGAACGAGGTTTACCTAGTTCGAATTAAGCGCTCCGCTAGTTCGATTTAAATTCGAACTAGGGTTTGCATGTGTAGCGCCTATTAAAGTTAATTCAAACTAAGGGCTGTTAGTTCAAATTAACTTTGTAGTGTAGACATACCCTTACATACAATGCAACTCCTCCTCCTTTTCTCTCCTGCCTGTTCTTCCTGAACAGTTTATACCCTTCCATGACAGCGCTCCAGTCATGTGAGTCATCCCACCAAGTCTCTGTTATTCCAAACGAATCATAGTTCTATAACTTGGCCAGGGCTTCTAATTCTTCCTGTTTGTTTCCCAGGCTTCTCGCATTGGTGTACAAACACCTTAGATAATCAGTTGATCGCCCTGCCATCTCCATCCGAATCAGGGGTCCTCCTTTGTTGCTTAACTGCACACCTGTTTATCTGTCCCATATGGGACCATTTCTCCTTGTAACCCTGGCTTAACAGCACCCTTAAACACCGACTTCCCCCTGACTTCCTATTCGCCAGTGCTATCTTCCCATATTGTAAAATGCACAGGCACTGACATCATGGGTAGCTCTGGGGCTGGAGCACCCCAGGTAAAAAGATTGTTGTGTGGTCAATTGTTTGGGGCCATCTCGATCAACAATTCAGTGGAAGATGGGAGCAGTGGGGAAGGGGAACAGACAGACAGGCAGTGAGAAAAGGAAGAGCAAGGGTGGAGCCTTAAGGAAAGAAGACAGTGGGATGGAGCAAGGAGTTCTGGGCTCTTTTAAATTACCAGGCCTGGGGCAGCTGCAGTGTTTGCCCACTTGGCAGTTGGCCTGAGCACAGCATCTCGCTGGTGCTGAGAACTATCCCCAGACCAAAGACTAACACCACATCAAAAAAATTTTAATCAACCAACTACTAAACGACACTAACTACACAATGATACTATTTACTGGTTTTTGACCACAGACTGGCAAAATCAAGGACAGGGAGCTCCAACAAACAGACACGCCAGGCTCCTGGGCAAAGCCGGGATGGGGGGAGGGGAAGAAGAGCCAGCTCCACATCCCTAGAAGGGATGGAAGGGGAGGGGCTTGGACTAGCCTCTGCCAGGCAGCCCTTACCACTTCCCAGGGATTTCAGCAGAGATTTAAGCAGTCCAGGCATTAGGCCCTTTTGAATCACTGGGCCCCAAGGCAGTTGGCCCATTTGTCTGCCTTCCCACAGCCCTATTGGTGGGCCTGGACAGGCCATAGGAAGCAGCTGAGAGAGGCGGCAGCCTAGCATTTTTCTGTCTGCATGTGGTGCACTAAGCAGCATGTGGTGCACTAGTTGAGGATCGACTAAGAATACAACCCTTTGTTTGATGACATATTTGATGAGTATCACTTTCCTGTTTAATATATATCGCATATGAAAAGCATAAAGAACTATAAATCAGTGTTGTAAAGTATTACTTTAGCTCTGCTTCATTAAAAATGCAAGCTCATAAAACAAACTGGTCACTAACCAAGTCAAATAACGAGAAGGGACAACTTTTGACTGTGCCTAGACACCGCTTTCCTTTGAAGAGCCAACTGCAGTAATTTATGCAATAGTGCCATCAATAGTTGAGATTAGGGAAGTGCAAACAATACAACAAAAGTTATTGGGCAGGTTAGTCAAGCCAAGTTGTCTGTCTGTCTGTTTTAATTTGTAACCAGGAACACCAAAGGATAGTATTTTGCAAAATGAACATTATTCAGAACAGGGGCATTTATCTCCTCGGAGACTTCTACACATTATAGTGTCTTTTGAAAGAATTCCAATTAGAAGTGATGAATGCTTTCAATAATTAACCATAGTCTTCAAAATAGGTGCCAGAAGTTAAAAATACTCTTGGAAAAGTCTCCAAGGGACAGTGTGCATGTGTTTTGTGCTTACCCATATCCAACCCAGAAAGCTAAAGGGAGCTGCAATAGCAATTACGTAACACTCATATATAAGTCCCTTTGTGCATGGTACAACTCTATATTTTATCACAAAAATGATACAAGTCTAACAACTCTTGTTCACAGATGACAACAAAGACAGAGGAGTTACTAAAAAAGAAACCTTTTCAGTTTCAGGATGACTAGTCAGTGAGTCTGGCTTCCAAGCTGATCCTGAGAATCTTCCTCAGGTAGCAGTGCTGGAACCCTTCCAGCTGCTTGAGATGTTGTCGGCAGGTGACCCAGGCCTCACACCCATAGAGAAGGGTGGGGAATGACAACTGTCTTATAACCAAAGATCTTGGTGCCTCTTTGCAGATCCCTGTCATTGGAGACTTGCTTGAGTTATCCTCCAATGGATATGCTGGCACAGCATTGTGCCAATGCTGGCTGCTTGGAAGAGGCAGCTGCCAAGGTGTGGGAAATGGCACACGTTTTCCTGGGGTTCTCCACCAACAGTGATTTGTGGAATATGAACAGTCATTTGTGCAGAGGAGGGCTGGTAGAATATCTTCATTTTTCTGATGTTGAGAGAGGGAGAGACCCAGACTGTGACAGGCATATGCATAGGGTGACCGGATGTCCCATTTTCAAGGGACAGTCTCATGTTTAAGCCCTCCTGCAGGTGTCCCTACTTTTCCTTAAAAACAGGTAAATTGCCCCATATTTTCTGTCTCATCTCCCCTGCCCCCCAATGTGAACTGGTAGGTCCTGCTGCTGGCCAGATCCCTGCTAACAACCCACCTACCCAGCAGCGGTGAGTGGGGGGATCCAGAGCCTGACAATAGGAAGGGGTAGGCAAGGTGGTGGCAGGGCCAAGATGCCACACACAGGGTCAGCCACTCCCCCTGAAAGTCTGTCAGTGAAACCCCACCGTGTGCAGGCTCTTGGCCAACAGGGCCCACCCCATATCCCGCTTCCAGCCAGCATTGGCTATGCACTGTGAGCTGCGGTAGCTGGTCAGTGCAGGCAGGAGCCAGGTACGTATCACCTCTGCTGCCCATCCTCGCTGGTCTTGTTCACTGAAGTCCCTGCAGTCAAGTTCCTTTGGTCTTTGTTGCACAATGCATGCTTAGGGCTTATCCCTTCCTACCCACATGTAGCCAGAGCTGGCTGGGTTATGTTGATGGCCAGCAGCAGCCTACAGGTGTTAGCTGCCTTCAAGCACTGTGCAGGAAAGAAAGAACAAGCTGCTTCAAGCAGGGGTAGGGCAGGGAGAAGAGAAGAGATGATCTCTGCAAAGATGAGGGCTAAATATCCCTTCCCCCTCCTTACACCTACTCTTCAGCTGGAAGCAGCTCCTCTCCGTTCCCTCCCTCTAAGTGCTTGAAGGCTGCTGCTGGCCACATTCTAGTGTGATCCACAGCTTGGCCTATGTATAGCTTTTGTTGCTTGAAAGAAGCTTTTTATGTCACCCTGGTCTATGAAAGCCAGTACCGCAGAGGCCTTCTCGTGCCACCACTTGTTTTGGTTTTTTTATGTCATTTAGCCTCCTTTGGACTTCATCTTAGAGCAGGTGATAAGCCTCAGGGTTTCAGTGGCTAGAGGAATAATTTTGCCAGGTACAGATGCATTTCCTTTCTGTGGAATTAATGCTCGGATTTCATCGTTGTTTTTATCAAACAGTCTTGGCACTGATGAGTAGAATATCCTATAGTTTCAAGCACATGAACTGTGAATGGTACTTTAAAATTGATCCCAGTACTCTTGAATGTCCATGATGTTATCAGGCAAGTTAGAGTTTCTCAGACAGGTGTTGCTGCAACAATCTGCTGCTGGTTTGATCTGGAAGTGTTTTGACTTACTCCATTTTTTCATAGTGAGTTGTTTGCAATGTGAGGGCACGTCTAGACTACACGGCTTCGTCGATGGAGCCATGTAGATTAGGGTTGTAGGCAAAGGGAAATGAAGCGGTGATTTAAATAATCGCCGCTTCATTTAAATTAAAATGGCTTCCGCGCTATGCCAATCAGCTGTTTGGCGGCCCAGCGCTGTAGTCTGGACGCTCTGTGGTCGACATCAAAGGCATTTGTCGACCTCCCTGTTATGCCTCGTGGGATGAGGTTTACTGGGAGGTCGACAAATGCCTTTGATGTCGACCACGGAGCGTCCAGACTACAGCGCTGTGCCGCCAAACAGCTGATCGGCACAGCGCGGCAGCCATTTTAATTTAAATGAAGCGGCAATTATTTAAATCGCCGCTTCATTTCCCTTTGCCGAGTAAACAAATCTACATGGCTCCGAGCCATGTAGTTTAGATGTGCCCTGAGGGGGCGAGCTTCAGGTACATGATAGATCTTATTACCCAATGGTCTGTCCAATAGTGATTTGTGTCTCTCATGACTCATGCTATATGGACGTCAGTGTATTCTTGGCATTTGGTTATCACAGAGTCCAAGAGGTGCCAATGTTTGGACTGAGGATGTTTCCAGGTGGTCTAAAATGTGTAACTCTGCCTAAAGACAGTAGTTGTGATGAGCGTATCATGCTCCGCACGTTTGCTGAGGAGGAGAAGACCACTGAGATGCACCTTTCCCACCGCTTCTTTGCCTGTTGTGCTGCTCCACAGCTGAGAGGCCCATTTGACTCTGGCGTTGGACTCTCCCAGGAGGATGTGTTGGTCTACCTTAGGCATGCTGTGAGGACTGCATCCAGAGTGCTATAAAGCTGCTCCTTGTTATCTTCCTCAGCGAGTGTTGGAGCGTTTGCATTAGTGACCATGGCATCATGGCTGTTGATGTGCCTGAGGTGAAGTATCAGGAGACACCCAATAATGCCAATGGGAAGATCTAAAAGCTGACTGGTGAACTTATTTTTGATGGCAAAGCCAATCCCATGAATGCATCTCTCCTCAGGTGACTTTCCTTTCCAAAAGAAGTGCAGGCACCTCCATCTTCTTAACTGGTTTCCATCAGCCTGCCAGGCCTCAATAAGAACTACCATGTCAGTATGTATTGCCTCTCTGATAGACCTCAATGTTGCTGTGCTGGAGAGGCTTGTGTGGTCTAAAAACCAGGGGAAGCAGAGACTCCACTGGCCTATTCTGCTCACGTCTATGCTAAAGACCCTCGGAGCTATATCATCAGGAGCTTTCATACTCCCATCAGCCCTGGTCTGCACTAAGGAATTATTTTGCAATAATCCCTCCCCCCCTTATTTTGAAATAGTAAGTGGAGCGTCCACACTACCAAGCCCATTATTTCGAAATAACAGGCTGGTTATTTTGAAATCTGTACACCTGCTTTCCTCAGGGAATAATGCTTATTTCAAACTTGTTATTTCAAAATAGCATTAGTGTGGTTTACCCAGTGCTGCTAATTTGAAATAATTGGCCTCCAGAGGCCTCTCACAGCTGCACGCGTGGTCTCTCTGGCCACACCTGCCAGCTCCACTGTTCCCCTTCTCCCGCGGAGCTTAAAGCAGCAGGCTTCAGGAAAAGGGTGTGTGGTGCATGGAGAGCTTTGCCAGCCCCATATCATACAGCCTCAGCAGATGGAGCCATGGCAGACCCAAGTCAGCACTCCTACAGCACCCTGGACTGGTGTGGAGATCCTGGACCTTATCGAGGTTTGGAGAGAGGAAACCAACCTCCAGGATCTACACCCCAAAAAGCACAACACTGATAAGTGTGGCCAGATGGCCACCAGCTTGGCTGAGAAAAGCCACACCCAGAACCTCAGATAGGTCTGATGAAAATCAAGGAGTGCTGGCAGACCTACAACACTTCAGGGAGCAGAGTGGATGCTCTGGGACAGCACCTCACACATGCCACTACTGTGAACAGCTTGAAGCCATCCTGGGAGGAGGGCCAGGCACTTCCCTGTCATCGTCATCAAGTCCAGCCAGGACACGCCTGGCGTCAGCTTTGAGGAGGACGGGGATGCAGAGGACAAGGATGAGGATGCAGATGAGGACAGCCAGGTGACTATGCCCACCAGCCAGGACCTGCTCCTCACCCTGGATCCAGTTCCCCTCTCAGGATGTCTCCCAGGGTGTGTCCCAGGCATCAGACAAACACAGGGAAGGCACTTCAGGTGAGTTCTATAACTTTCCCTATACACACAAGAGGGCAGGCAATGGTCTGTAAGGGGCTACATGCTCCTTGCCCAGCATTCTTGGCCTTGGGGCCACACAACAGCCTATGTACGTGGGTGCACATGAAGTCAGTCTGAATCACCCAGCTCATGACACTCTCACACAGGAGCCCCTCAGTGCCTCTCACAAGGTTCCTGGAGAGGCCTGTCTTATTCCAGCCTCCGGGGTGGGACACCTTCCAATGACAAGCCACCACTAAGGAGGCTGGGGTTTTGGAACCACAGAGCAATGCTACACACACCACAAGGTCACACCCACACTCAAGCAGCATTGGCTCCCGGCAATGAGGAGGAGAGTGATCCCCCTGCGTGGGAACCTGCCGGGGGAAGGAAGAGGAGGGGACCCCAGTGTCACTCTCTCTGGCAAGCAGCCTCTGCCACTCACACACATGTCCCCCAGCATCCCCTCCCCCCCTGCTGTGGGCAGGGATAGACGTTCTCTCTCTGCGGAATGCCACCACAGACAGACCTGGTATGTGCAGGACATGGAAGGAACCTGAGCCGCCCCATCCTTCTCTCCCAGCCCGCAATATCCTGGCCTGGCTGGCACCTTCCCATGCCTGCTTGTCCCCAGGCCGTGGGTGTAGCAAGGCTCCCGTGGGATGTCCATGCCCCTGCAGGAAAGTGCCTCTCAAGGCAACGTATGACCTTGCTCGAAGCACATCCCCTTCATCTGAATCGAGACCTTCATTGTTTGCTCAGAGATGAGGGCTGGGTTTCATACATAGTGTCTTCTGGGATGACAGCCCCTGTAACTTTTCTTCACAGCTGAGCCAGCTGCAAGCATGGTGCGTCCACCACCTCCCTGGCTCCACAGGATCCACTAAAGGAAACACACCTGAGATGACCTGATGAATGAGCAGATAGCCTGCCTCCAGTCCCTTATCCGGGGGCTTGATGAGGAGCACTGGGAAGAACACCAGGATGACTGGGAGCAGAGGAAAGCCACCTGGGACTAACTGCTACACCAGCACAAGGCCATGTGCTCCTCCCTCACTTTGGTAATGGAGCACACAGCCTCATGCATGGAGTGGGCCATCAGCCACCTCCCCTCCCCACCCCGACTTCCACTGCTAGCCCCCAAGGGGCCACCAGGTCCCCAGAACACAGGGTGGTGGGACCTCTCAGGCAGCCGAAGCCTCCCAAGTTGACCGAGGCAGGTGCCAGTCCCAGCCCCCTCCTCCTCTCTTCCTCATTCCAGGTTCTCCCCCCATTCCCTTCCTTGTATAGCCACCAAACAAACAGATTTTTTTGTCAAACAAAACAGGCTTTTTTTATTTGCTCTGTAGGAGAGGCGGGAAGGGGGGAAAGGAGGACGGGGACGGGAGGGGTGGGGGGATGAAAGGCATAGAGGGGGAATGCAGGGGCTCCTTCTGGAGAGGGCTGGGGTAGATTTGTTTTGCTTTGGGATTTGTTGGCCAGGCTTCATTTTTAAATAAAATACTATGTCAAACAAAATGTTTCTGCATTGTCTTTATTTCTGAGAAGGGCAGGGAACCTGTTTTGAGTCAGGGGTCACTGACCCAAGAAAAGTCAGTTGGGGCCACACAAGTGAGATGCAAAAAAACCCTCCTCCAACCCCCCACACTCCAAGCGTCACTAATGTGGCCCCAACTGTGTTGGTGGGAGCAGGGGACATAGTATTGGGGAAGGGTGCTAGTGTGTGCTTTGGCAGGGGACAGGGTGTCAGTGGGGACAGAGTTCTGTGGCTGGGGGCAGGGGAGAGGGAACAGGGTGCTGGGATGGCAGAGGACAGGTTTCTGCAGCTGAGGCCAGGGTGCCAGTGGGGACAGAGCTCTATGGCTCGGGACAGGGGAGTGGGGACAGAGTTCTGTGGCTGGGGAGAGGGAACTGAGAAGTGGGAGCAGGGGAGAGGGAACTGGGGAGTGGGGAATGGGAACAGAGGACAGGGGAGTGGGGACAGTGGGCAGGGTGCCAGTGGAGGCAGAGAGTCCCCTGCATCTGCCTCCTCCCAGGATTCACCCCCTCCCCAAGGGAAGTCAGCGCTTGCCTCCTCCGGGCCCAACTCCCCCCCGCCGCGGCGCAGGGAAACCCCGCGCGCGCCTGCCCCAGGACGGAAACACTCCCCCCCGGTGGCACAGGGAAACCTTGTGCACGCCTACCCCGGGTCTGAAACACGCCCCGCACAGCACAGGGAAACCCCACATGCACCTGCCCCAGGGCCGAAACCCCCATGCGTGCCTGCCCCCCGGGGCGCAGGGAAACCCCGCGCACGCCTGCCCCGGGGCTGAAACACCCTTCCTGAGCCGGTGCAGGGAAGTCACCATGCTCCTCCTCCGGGGCCAACGCCCCCTCCCGCAGCACACCCGGCAGAGCAGCCAGAACACTTCCGGAATCCCTGGAAGTGGCGCTAACCTGCGGGACTTCCATACACCCGCAGGAAGCCGGCACTACCTCCATTTTCACTGGAGGTAGGAAAGCCCATGGCAGCAAAGCCATCAACAATGGGGTCCACTTTCCCCAGAGTGACAACCCTCCATAGCAGCATGTGGTTTATGGCCTTGGCTACTTGCAGGAGCATGGTTCCGACTGTGGATTTCCCCATGCCAAACTGGTTCCCGATGGAGTGGTAGCCATCCAGCATGGAGAGCTTCCACAGGGTGATGGTGACGCGCTTCTACAGGGGGACGGTGGGTCACAGTCAGGTGTCCTGTTGCCTGAGGGTGGGGGCTAATCACTCGCAGAACTCCAGGAAGCCACTGCTGGTCATCCCATTATGGCAATATGATGTAGTCCCACCAGTCCGAACCAGTCTTCCTCTGTCAGAAGAGGTGTCTGACCATGTCCAGGGGATTGAGGGGTATTTGCAGCAGCAGGAGTGCTAGGACCTGGGGGAAGAGGTCCTCCGGTTCACGCTGGTCATTGTCCTGTAGGAGCAGCATATGGACAGTCTGGACGAACTGCACCATGAGGTGCAGCACAAGGCCCATGAGCCTGGTACTGCTTTGCAGCAGCTCTGGCTCCATGTTGTGAACGTTGTGGCATCCTCAAGGGCAACCAGAACACACTGCATCCGTTCAGTGTCCTGCAAGGAGGGAGGCAGTGGAGGAGAGGCATGCGCGACGCGGCTGTAGAGAGGAGCCCCTGAAAGCACGAGTTGCACTTTGCCTGACCAAGCAGCCACAGGAAGTATCTGCCGTCCTGGTGCCCTCTCCAGAGTGCTTCCAGGGGCTCTAAATCCAAGGCAGGTTCCAATCCATGTGAACGCGCTATTTCAAAAAAATTCTGACCAATTTCCATTCTCCCCCATAGTAGGGACACACTATTTCGATTTTGTTATTTCAAGAGTTATTTCGGTTTTACTTAGTTTGAAATTATTTCCTAGTGCAGACATGCCCTTAGAGTCCTCCTGGGTGAGCAGGTCTGAGATGAGGCTCCTGACCAGTGTTGCCTGTAAGCTGCATTCTTGTGTGGCTGTTCAGGAAAGATTCAAATGCCACTCTGCTAATCAGCAAAGTGCCCACAGCTAGGTTTTTGTTTCTACTGGTGGTGCACATTTGTGCATGCCTTGGGGCGCATAAAAATGTACTCTGCGCACAGATGGAAAAGATTAGAGGGTACATTGCTTCTGTCTAACTATGGCGCAAACTTCACAAGACCCCACCTTTGGATCGGGCATATATAGATGACCTTCTAGTGCTGTGTGTCTGTGAAGGTGGATTAGGGCTGCAGCAGGAGAGAGTTCCACGTTATCTTGCATTTCCTTGCCACTGGGTCAGGGTTTTAGTCCTGTCAAATTGTGTGTGGTTAGCACCTGCACACCAGTTTCCCCATGTTAAAAAATTTCATGAGCAGGCCTCTGCTAAGGGCTCACACCTACCTATACAAAGTTCTTCAGTGATAGAGAAGTGACAAGAAGCCAGGGTCTCTGGGACTCTTTAGTTGCGAATTGCACATCTGTGGCAGCCATGTGATGGTCGTCTTGTGTTTGGATGAACAGAAGTGTAATTTGGCAGCAATAGCTGTGACGGAGTTGGCCTTTTTAGGCTCCCCTCTGCTCACCCCAAATGGGAAGGAGGCTAGAAAAGGTACCCCAGA
The DNA here is from genome assembly GCA_019425775.1 of Rafetus swinhoei. Classification (NCBI taxonomy): domain Eukaryota; kingdom Metazoa; phylum Chordata; order Testudines; family Trionychidae; genus Rafetus; species Rafetus swinhoei. The sequence goes on along the minus strand of CM033432.1, from coordinate 42,790,650 downwards.
CATAGGTTGTCTCATACCCTTCCAACTGGAGGAACACATCCAATGGGATTACTCAATTCCAGAGTCGAAAGAAGGGATACAAAACAATGAATTTCACCCCCTGGAATGTCTGCGCCCTTATGGACACTGAGCACAGTGAATGCCTAGAAAGAAGAACTGACATAATTGCCAGAGAACTTAGTATTGTCACCATTGAGTTGAATTGCACATAGGATAGCCCGATTGAAATTAGTGCAAACCACACATACAGCTGGTTGATTTTTTTTACAATTTCAACAAAAAAGGGTAAACATTTTTTATAACATTTTTTTCATCTTTCTTGACCAGCTTTTAAAGGTCACAATTAATTTTTTTACCAAAGCTTCAAACAAAAAAAAGTCATGAAAACTACATCTTGTTTTTAAACCAGGTCTCGCAACATGCAAAGATACAGTCCAAACCAATGAGAGAAAAAAGGGTAGCAGAAGAATAAGATAGCAAAGGCAATTACAAACAGAAGGGGGGGAAATCAGTGTGATTTAGCAATTGTTACTGCCTTGATTTTTCAGAGAAATGCCTCATTTCTTCACCTATTCTTAATAAGGAATGTCATCTCTGACAAGTCTTGCTCCCTCCCCCTCTCCCCGTACTGCAGCAAACTCTGGTGTTTTAACTGCTCCCCAGTATTCTGCATCATGCCATTCCACTCTCCCATTCCACTCTCCCAAAACAATTTCCTAATAAAGTAGAAAGGAAGTGTATTATGCATTTATTAGCTACATGACACCCGCTTCCTCTCTACTCTTTGATCTGTAAAACTTAGTTGTATTTGAAACAGATTTGATCACACTGCCCTACTTCAAGTTCAAATAAAATGGGTATGTTATCCATCTCTCAGGAAAGAATATTGACTGGGAGAACTTTATGAAAAATTCAGTGTACAGAATTTCATGAAGATGTTTTCTCTGTCTCTCTGTGTGAGGCCTCAGCCCCTAAGTTTCCTTTGAGTCTGAAGTATTTGGAAACTCCATATGTTACTATGCATCAATTGAAACTACGTCTCAGCAACCACAAGCAAATGAACTTCATCAAAATTTCTGCATCCCTTCACTACACCTGGACTTAATTTTAATTTGTAACAAAAGCTGAAACCTGTCATTCAGATTCAGTAATGAACATTTCTTATAGCCACAATGCCGGGCAAATCTTTGTTTTTCACTGGTAATTCCATGGTGGCACAACAAAAACACCAATCCTTCAAACTGGAGCAAGTCAAAAAATATGCACATGCAAAGTTACTTTGTCAAAAATGGCTTTTTCTTAAAAATGAAAATTTAAAATATTGTTGACATTTTTCCCATGAAAATTTCCAAAATCTTTGAAAGGAATTTACATAATTTCAAAACTAGGATAAGAAGCAATGGTCTTAAACTGTAGCAAGGGAGGTTAGTTATCAGAGTAGGTAAACACTGGAATAAGTTGCCTAGGGAGGTTGTGGAATCGACATCTTTGGAGATATTTAAGAGCAGGTTAGACAGACAGTGATGGTCCTATCAGGGATGGTCTAGACCAGGGGTGGCCGATTAAAATGGTTACCGTTAAAAGGGCAATCTCTGCTCTGCTCTTAAAAGGGAAGTGTCTGGGCCCCTTGGGTTTTGGTTTGTTTGGGTTTTTTTGTTTTTTTTTTTTTTTTTTGGGGGGGGGGGGGGTTGCTGGTCCCTTCCAGTTCTAATGTTCTATGATTCTATGATTCTATGAAAACTATTATTGAAAACCTGGCTTTTAGTAAACAAAATGATCTGAAGTAATTTTAGTGGAAATGTTGGCAGAAACTTCAATTAAAATGGAACTGTTCATTGAAAATTAGTCCCTTTGGAATAATGTGTACTAGAAACAGTTTTGAAATTCTGCATAAAATTGTATTCCCATTTTTCAGCCAACTCTGTTTAATATTTGTGGTGTGGGGAAGTCTCTTGATTTTTTCTCACTGTAATGAGATCCATCCAACTTAGTTATTTCAGTAGGAGTTACACATGTACCCCTGAGGACAGAACACAGCTTAGAAGGATAATATTTTGTTGCTTAGATTTGGGTTTGACTATTACAGTAGCTTCTATATACACACAAGGAACACTTAACAAGGGCTAATCAGGTTGTATGCTGTTATCAACTCCATACACAACAGCATTAGTTGTATACTTCAGGTCTCTTTATTGTTATGAGGAAGTGTCACACTTATCTGTCATGCATAGTTCTTGTTAGCAAAGGTGTGAAGCCTGACCAAGGTGCTACAAAAGTATCTATTCCTCCCTATACCTATCACAGGGCCCAAAAAAAAATCAGGTCATCAATAATATTCTGAACATCTCTGGCAAACTCTTAGAGGATATAAAGTAAAACTAACCATGGCAATCAATTTTCTTCTGTCATTTCTGTGGAATATCACAAACCTTAGAGTTGGAAAAGTTTCCTCTCAACTCATCTTTGACATTGGGATGTCAGTAACTTCCAGATGGTTGAGCAAAATTGCTGAGAACAGGATGTGAAGGAACAAGACCCATTTTGCAGGCCATTCATCATTACTCTTTCCTCTCCAGAAGTTTAGCCATATTGCATACTACCCTTCAATTTTATCTTTTGTCCTTTCAGACAGAAATGAGTCAGAAAGTTTAACAGCTTAGTAGCAAATCATTGATAGATGCTGACCTAGCACCCTTCCCCCACCCTCCGCCCATACCTAAAGTACTATCTGGGCAAAATGGGAATAGATAAAGCAAAACTGCTCTTGAAAATCTGATAGATCTTTCAGAAATAGTGCACAAAAATAAAGCCATTCTGCAGCAATTCTCAGCAGTTTTAGTCTCATGGGATCAGTTCTCCCATAGATGAATCTGTATGCACTTCTCAATGTATCATTAATGCTAACGGGAGTTACATGCAAACATCAAGAGGGAAGTATACTGCTAGAAGTTTACAGTTTTGCTGCCTGGAAGTCAGCTTGGCTTTGCTCTATTGCAGATCCATCTGACAAGCAAGTTCACTAACTACGATCCATAAATCATTAAAGGTATTCTGTGATTCTGAACACTGCTACTCCAATTTGTTGATAGTTATTTCAATCAGCACCACCAGCAAAGTAGGTCACTGCTAGGTTTCTGCAGTGCTGCGGAGAGAGGCTTTGAGAAATGCTCAGAATTCCTTGCTGAGTTCCACTTGCTCTGCTATGAATGGTCTTCTACAAACCCTAACAGGAGAGAAGGCAGCTCATGTCAAAATTAATCAAGATAATTGTCACCTGCAGGAAAGAATGCCTTAAAAATCAGAGCACAAAGCAAGGTTTGTTCTGCAAGGAAATCTTCACATGCTTATTTTATGCCTGTAAAAAGCCATAATTTCTTAAGTGTTGTTATAGAGATGCAGACAGCAGAAAAGCGATTTCACTGATCGTTGCCTCGTAGTAATTATTTCAAGCCAATATGTGTCTTTGGTTGGTCAACATTTAATTAGCTGGATATTTAATGTCTTACATATTTAAGCAATTAAATATTTAAAAGATATGGTGGCCTTTCCTAGGTGTCTGTTTTCATTTTTTTTTTTTTTTTTTAGGCCCTGAAAGGGCCCCCAGGCTGCTGCTCCAATCCAGTCTCTATCTGAGCATGCACGGTGCCTTCCATGTTACCAAATATTGTGAGCTATTGCATCAGTCATATTACAAGCTTAAACATTAGCAGGCTGAATTCAGAGGTTATGTAAAGTTAGATTCATGCCTAATTTAGACTCCTTACTACATGCACAATTGGACTCCCTTAGAGCTATTTATACCTGCTGTATCAATGAGTAAGGGTGTGCACACTGGTGTAAAGATATAAGGGAGATGGCTTCCACCCTATTTTAAATTGCAGCTCATTCCAGCTCCTTCATGTGTAAGTTGCACTAACACATTAGTTGAATGCGTGCAGGTAGCCCTGACTGTGAAGGGGATTGTGTATATGAACAGGTCTAAGTCATGCCATTTTATTGGTGATCCCTCTAAATTTCACCTAATTTCTCAGTGTTATTCCTTTCTGTGACCAGGCCCAACATTTCTTTTATCCTGCAATATTGCCTTGGTGACGACTGAAAATGTTAATAAACTAGTCCTTGCATTCTGTGGAGCTCAGGGAGGAATTCTGCCTCACTGAAGGAGAATCCCCTTCATCCCCTAACTCTTGCAGACTCCTCTGTGCCACTTCTTACGGTCGACTGGGCCAAAATGATACCATTTGGTTCATCGTTTGCAGCAGCATCACTGTGCTGGTGTGCCAGCACCACACAAGGCTTCTAGTGAATGCCTAGAGACCAGGATTTTCCCTCATAATTCCTACATAACTGCAAGTTTTTATTTCATTTGGGGGATGTTTACTTTAATGTGAGTGTTATCAACTAGATGTCTAACTTCCAGTAATACATGAATTAAGTGTGTCATCTGATTGTATAACTCTGAAATGCTGAGTCTAATTAACGAAGACCTGACAAATCGTACCTGAAATGTGCTAATCAATGGCTTGGCAATCCTCGGTTATATGATGTCTGATAACAATTGCTTTGGTTATCCTACGGTTCTTATGTTTCAGACTAGATTACCAATACTGGGAGGTATTTTTCATAGCTCATTAAATAACTTATGTTACTGGTACATTTACCACAATACTCACCCTCCTACAGTTACAGCTTAAGCAGTTTCCACTAACTCTTGCTGCCTGTATGGAAGAAGTACATAGAAGTTGCTATAATTTACCAAAAGGCTTTTGGGCCAACTGTGAAGTTCAGAAAGAGCAATTCTGATTATATTTCATATGGTGGGCCTTGTGCAGCACTCCAGATTGATGCTATTGCTACTCCACTGATTTCAATAGTTACACCAGCCTAAAACATGATGCATCAAGTCCACAGTGTTCAGGGTCTCCAATAAGTCAAAATGTAATTTGTGATAGATAAGTATTGAGTGATAGGTAAGAATAACGTAATGAAGTGGAAGTGCCACATAGCAGATTTATATCTTATCACATAGCTTTTAAACTGCAAAACATGTTGGTGACCAATTTGTATTTAAATATGTATAATAAACACTTCAGCTGGATGTATTGATATATAGTTAGGAGATACTGTATGTTAATTAACCAACAACTGACTTCTCTGAAGTGTGAAATCTGTTCTTACTACATAGTTTTCTGGTAGCCTTAATTTCACAGTCATCATATCCTTCAATGAGATGTCTATACCGGGTGAATTTTGTCACTGAAGAGATTTAGCACAAGCCTCATTATCACCAGAGCAGGTAACAAATGCTTTTCTTATCCCAGGAATATTTTTTATAATTATTTCCCCATTGTGAATCAGGATGCAAAGCAGAAAACATAAAACTATTCATGAACAACATTTTTGAGTCACAAAACATTGTTTTAATTTCAGCCATTTTTCTTTTTTAAAAATCTTTCTCTCTCCTTTCTCTCTTTTCTAATTACATTTTTTGTTTAGAAATGTAAAAATGAAATGTTTGAGAATTTCAATATTTTTTGAGTTGGGAAACCAGACCACATTTCACAGTTTTAGTTTGACAAATAAGCATCTTTCAATGAAAACATGATTTCTTGAAAAACTCCTGAAGAGTTCTGTGATGTGGGGTACCAATCCCGCAATGGGCCTGAAAGAGTTAACCAAGGCTACCTGGCTGAGAGAGCCCCACCCACACAGCCCTGCTGGGCATGCTCCAGCTGGAGGACAGGTATAAAGGTCAGTGGAGCAGCTCAGTCAGGGCTGACTGCCGCAGGCCAGAGCTCAGGAGGAAGAACAATGCATGGACTGGACCACAGAGGCCAGTCATCAGGGAACAGCTGGAGAAGCCCTCAGCCTGGCGGAAACTGGAGAGGAAGCCGACTGTTGTGAGACTGGTAGGAAGTAGCCCAGGACAAGGAGTTTGTTTCCTGAGAACTGTGTATTTCGGGTGGATTCCCCAATGAGCTAGTGGTGGGACACACTCACCACTGACAGGACCCTGGGCTGGAATCCGGTGGAGAGGGTGGGCCCGGGTCCCTCTACCCCATCCCAATTAACCCCCCAGGGGTTGCTACCATTGTGATTATTGACTCTGTCCGCTAGGCTTTATTGCCCTGCGAACAGTGGGGTTGCTATTGATGCTGGCCATTAAGCCTTATTGTCCTGTGAACAAAGGGGTTGCTATTGAATCTGAATCCTGTCTCTGCTATTAGAGGTCTGGCAGATGACCAGCATATAGCAACTATCTAATCACGTTTTGAGTTCTGAAAGGCCTAATGCCCTGCCTCTGAGGGGGCCAGGCACACCCACCCCGTGACAACCTCTAATGATTACACAAAAAAAGTTGCACTTATGACCTCAAAATAGTGCTTAAGTGGTATTTTAGTTCTGCATAGGCCTTGTGCATAAATAAGAAGGTTACCAATCTACTGTAACTATTGTTTTTAAGGTATAGGTACGGAAATTTATTCAACTCAAGTGCTGAAGTCAATGTTCACTTTCATTCAAAATCAGTCCCAGCTGATTGAAGAGGTCCAGCATGAACTGGACAGAATGAGGACTTGTTCTTTGGATCTGCTCTTCAATAGCCAGTTGTCTAGGTACTGGAAGACATGAATTATACTCCTTCAGAGTATATGTCTCTACCTCCAACATACATTTGCAGAGGGCTGCTCACAGGAAAGAACCACATACTGATAATGTTGGCCATTGACTAGGAATCTCAGAAACTTCCTGTGGTCCAGGAAAATCACAACTTGGAAATAGCCATCCTGAAGAGAGCAGCAAAACAGCCATTGTGATTCAATATGGGAAGAATAGTAGCTAAGGTAACCTCTAAGCAATGGGCTTAAACTGCAGCAAGGGAGGTATAGATTGGACATTAGGAAAAAGTTCCTAACTGTCAGAGTGGTTAAACACTGGGATAAATTGCCTAGGGTGGTTGTGGAATCTCCATCTCTAGAGATATTTAAGAATAGGTTAGATAAATGTCTATCAGGGATGGTCTAGACAGTACTGGGTCCTGCCATGAGGGCAGGGGACTGGACTTGATGACCTCTCGAGGTCCCTTCCAGTCCTAGCATTCTATGATTCTATGATTCTCTGTGCATTCTCATAGGCTTGATGTACTTTTTGAAACCACAGAGATCAAGGACAGGTCTCTGGCCTCCCTGTATGGATCTGGTCTCAAAAAAGGTTTTGAGAAAAATAAGTGGTTGAAAAAACAGAATAGTTTTGCAAGAAATTTCAGAAGCTGTTTCTCTTCACTGGATCCAAGCTGGACCCAGTTGCCATTTTCCGATGGCAATTTTTATCATTCTTTTGCAACAAAACTGTGCTCAAAATCACTTCTGAACATTTTAGCTTCTAATAAACTGCTCAAAAACAATTTCAAGCATGACTGGAACATTATTTTAAAATAAAAGCATCATGGAGATGTTTATGAGAAATGGAAAATCAGAAGTCAATAATTTCTCATAAAAATTGCATTAACTGGAAAAAAGGTTGCTGACAAACTTTGTATGAAAAATTTCAACTGGTTCTAGTAATAACACATAACATGTAGATATAGGACCCTATTGGCAGCAGCTCTAGTCTCTGAACTCACTTTTCACACATTCAGGTTATAGTGTTTCTTCACATATAGCATCTACAAAGCTTGTAGTTTCCTGTGCTCATGGGCATAACACATGATTATCCTGACTTCACTGAGGAAAATTAGCAACTAATATACAACTCAAAGACAGTAGAAAGAGTAAGGAAATTCCCTGGGGCTACATCTACACTATGGCTGTGTCTAGACTGGCAAGTTTTTCCGCAAAAGCAGCTGCTTTTATGAAAACTTGCCAGCTGTCTACACTGGCCACTTGAATTTCTTAAGAGCACTGACTTTGTAATGTACAAAATCAGTGCTTCTTGCGCAAATACAATGACGCTCCCCTGCTCAAAAGCCCTCTTTGCGCAAATGCTTTTGCACAAGAGGGCCAGTGTAGACAACTCCAGAATTGTTTCGCGCAAAAAGCCCCGATGGCTAAAATGGCGATCGGGCGCTTTCTTCAAGAAAGCACGTCTAGATTGGCACAGATGCTTTTCCGCAAAAGTGCTTTTGCGCAAAGTGTCCGTGCCAATCTAGACGCTCTTTAAGAATGCTTTTAACGGAAAAACTTTTCCGTTAAAAGCATTTTCGGAAAATCATGCCAGTCTAGACGTAGCCTGCTAGTTTTTGCACAAAAACCTCTTGCTCAAAAAGCATCAGAAGAGATTATGCAAATGAAGTGTGAGAAAATGCTAATGAGCGCTTCATTTGCATTGTCTCTTGTGCAAAAAAAACCTAGTGTAGACATAGCCTGACATATTAACTCTTATGATTAGATAGTTAAAAGATGAATGAAAAGTGATTAACTGGTATGTCTTCAGCAAGATGATCATTAAAATAGCACTGTGCCTCAGGTTCAATATCTGGCAATGACCCACATTTATTGACCTAATTCCCTGGTTATAAATTAAAATTCTTCCAGGACTGCAAACAAGAAGTGAGAATTTTCTGATGGGATGGTGATGTAGAAAGTATCATTATCACCTGATAGACAGAATCCTCAGCCTTCTTGTCTAGTCCTGAAAACATCGGTAATTTTCCATAACCCCGGTGATTTATTTTTAAAACACAGGTTTCAGTCTTCACCCTGCGATTCTGCAGATTTTTTACATTTTCGCACCTTCAGAAAGCACAGTTTCAGGGCCTATAAAAAGCTATGATGCGTGTTTTTTGACAAATGAAAACACAGTGAGGCTGGGTGTAATGAAATGTTTTACAATTTAAACGCAATGTTAAAAAAAGCAGAGTGAACTGAGGTGACACTTTCTTTTGATCAAACTTGTCAAAACAAATCTATTTGGTCTCACAAAATGTGACAATTAAGATATTCTTGCAGAAATTCAAACCTGCACAAGAACTGTGAGAGAAATTTATACTGCATTTTATCAGACCACCATTGCATCACAGTTCTAATTATTTATTAGAAATACTTTCTCTTCCTCTTTTTGCTTTGATTTATTTCTGTGAATGGACAAAACATGTAGAAGAAACAAATTTTGCTGTCTAACTAAAAATACAGGAAAATATAGGATCAGATCCTCAGCAGGTGCAGGGGCAGGCCCACTGAGATGATGGTGCCAGAACAATTTTTATAATGGGCACAGAAACCATATATTTGGGGTTACAACTTCTAGCCACGGGGTATGACAGCACCCCCAGCACCCTGAGTTCCAGCCCTTATGCACAGAGTTCAACTCTACATTAAACCAATTAAATAGCTGTAGGCATCTGCCTGGGCTTATAGGTAAGACACAAATAGTCCAGCCTGCATACTGCTGGAGGCAATGTGTAATCAGGATAACCTTATAGAAGCTTAATCTTGTGACCAAGTTACATGCATTTTAAGTGTCTATGCTGAAAACTGGGACTTGGAGTAAGATTTTGGCACATTTATATAGAAGTCCCTGAGATGCTGCAGAGCATGTATGTATAGGGCATGGAAGGAAGGCCACATTGGGTCTTCCTGCATTAAAGTTCCTTGTGTTGCAAGCCAAATAAAGTATAGTTTGGGAGAAGTATAAAAGCTGCTTCCTTGGGGGGAGAAAGTAGGTAGGGAGCAAAGGGGGAGCTGTCTGGATGTGGAGACAGCATTACGCAGCACTCCATAAAGGGGTACTGCAAATCACTTTCTCCAAGTGCAACAGAGAAACCATGGCATTCATGTGAAGTGTAACGCGTCACATGGGACATTGCACCCATGCACTGACCCTTACTCATGCAGAGTCTTGTAATAATTCAGAATATGATGCTCTTTAAATTAGATGAGTAACCTACCTGACATTCATCTTTGTGGAACTGAGGAATTCTATAAATCAGATAGGAAGCAATGCTCCTTTCTCTTACTTAGGTCACTTTGAAGTCCCAAGCAAAACCTATGAAATGGCAAAGGTGATGTGCTAATCTTTGATGGAATACATCTGAGAAAAGATGACGCCAGAGAACAAGCATAAGATTCATTACATTAGCCTCAGGACAAGAGGGAAAGAAACTTAGTTTAACTCATTAAGCCAAATTCATTTTTGATGCAACTGCATGGATCTCATGAGGGCTACACAACGTATACATTTGGCCCATTTTTCAGCGTAGGTATTAATGTTTTTATTGTGTAGCTTAAATATTTTTATTAAACACACTGATAAGTTAAAGTTAGATGATGACATTTTTTCAGGAAAATTAATTTCCATTTCTGTAGTCATGCCCATCGTCTTGGTAATATTCATTCAGAGGGTATGTTTCGTTTTAAAATTTGATTCTAGCCGCATCGGTATTGTTCTATAATTACATTTCTGGCTGAAGTTTCAGACTGGTATTTGTACGATCTGAATTATTTTCATTTAGGATTTTATTGCACCTAAATTACAAATGTGGAGTGTTGCTTCATGTATGATTAGTTTGAGTAATTGTCAAGAGTCTGCCAAACAGCCTGTGTCCACTGAGATGAGGTTGTACAAATTAGGCAGAGAGTGAGTCTACCAGGAGAATTTGTGCAATACATAAAGACCCTGAAATAGCTGGTAGTGTTTTCATGTGTAATTAGAAAATGCATTGTTCCCCAATTAAGGAAATTAATTAAAACTAAGCAGATGGTAATTAAGGCATATTGTAATATAATCTTCTCTGGCACCTGTATTATTCTTATTCCCTACCACTGTATTTATATACAGCATGGTTTTACATTGAAAATTTAGCCGCAGGATATTTTTTCTTGGATAGCTGTCTGATAATGACAGTTGCTACTGCATTTTGTCATCATTCTTTCCAGTTGCTACTGCATTTTGTCATCAGAAATCTCACTAATTCTTTGGTACATTTAAAAGATGTTGGCAGCAAAACACACAAATTGCTTGGATTTTTTTTCTTCCCTCAGAAGAGCCTGTGAAGTAAAAGAGAAAGTTATTAGCCAGCATTTTTGTGAATGAACAATCGGATAGGTTCAGTTCACTGTTGTCTGAGAATGTGAATAGTTGCCAGGTACACAGGAAAATATTTACAGAACCTGAAAATGTCATTAAGTTTAGTACAGATACTTAATCTTTTAGAAACCTGTTATGAGACATTGTTTTTCACTTTCTAAGTTGCAGTTATCCTTTCAGAAAGCAGATTTAATATGCTGGGACCATCTTACTTCAGATATAATGAACAGCAAACAAATAATCCATAAATAAAATACAGTGTTATTCAGCGCTTATTTGGCAAATATTTATGAATAACAAATTAACTAATAGAAATTAGGTTCAACTCTTAAAACAATAAATAATTACACCAGCTCTCCTCCCTGAAAAGATGCAAAAGGAATGAGGTACATTATTTTCATTAATGGAATGGGATGGATACACACCAAAATCTCTATGCATAAAAACAAGTGTATAAATGATGAACCCTCCCTTATTCCCACCATTGAGCCATGCAGGACAAGAATGACATACTTTATTCATTCTCCTACATTTTAAATATATTCCATATTAATTGAGTTTGGTAAAAACATTGAAACTACCAAAAGTTTAACATTAAGAAGTCAAACGAGTTAGTAACTAATGCCCTGCTAAAAGAAGAAGAAAGTGTGAGCGCCACTAGCTGGGTTTCATCTAAAAGGCAACATGCATATATACGCTTTGGCAAAATCTTATCTCTTGTTGTACAGATAAACTAAAGAAGTCAGGGAACGGGCAAGTGGGAGGCTACATTAAAGCTAAACCCCACCTAGGGCAAAGCTCTTGGAATCATGTGATTACATCAGAATCCAAGATCTCCTTTTTAAGTAAATTTCCAGCCCTTGTGGTTGAGGAGGAGTGGGGGGGGGAAGCTTGAATAGAAGAACCAAGGGTAACCAAAGCAGCAACAGTGGCTTGAGTTTGCAGAGAGCCTGAAACAATAGCTCTGGGAGATGTGAATTTCCCTGTGCAGCTCAAGGAAGTGTTAATTGCAAGATCCACTGGGCTAGGAAGATTTGCCAACCCCACCTATGCAGCAGAAGACTCTGTATGTAGCATGGAGAGAAGAATGCAGCTGGTTCAGTCACCTGTCCAACCAGTTACACCCTTCAACAAAGAAGTCCCCTGCTGTCACCCCAGCTTTTCTGCTGTGAAGATGTCCCCACAGTCACTCTAGTGATGAGATGGGACCTTGAGTCTCTTCTGTTGCCAGAGGGGCCACTACTTGCTACTTGAGTACAGAGAAAGGGGCCAAATGCTGGGACAGAGTTAAAGCCTTGTGTCATGGTACCCCGAGGCACCATGCCCAATCTGAGCTGTAGCAAATGTACATTTCTTCTGATTTCATCTCTCATTAAACACAGGACAAAATGCTCAGGATTCAATGCTCAGGATTTTGTGTAAGGGTACGTCTACACTAGCCCCCTAGATTGATCTAAGGAGGCTAATGAGGGTGACCAAAATTGCAAATCAAGCCTGGGATTTAAATATCCCACGCTTGATTTGCATGTTCCTGGCCGGTCGCCATTTTAGAAATTGACTAGCCCGAAGTAACTGCCCGTGTCTACACGGCGGTGAATGATTCGATTTAAAGCCCTAAATCGAATTAACTGGTAAACCTCATTGCAGAAGGAATACCAGTTAATTCGAGTTAGGCTTTAAATCGAATCTCGCTTCACTACGCATGTAGATGCAGGCAGTTACTTCGGCTAGTCAATTTAAAAAAAAATGGCGACCAGTTGAACATGCAAATCAAGCGCGGGATATTTAAATCCTGGGCTTGATTTGCAATTTCGGTCGCCCTCATTAGCCTCCCTAGATCGATCTAGGGGGCTAGTGTAGATGTACCCTAAAGGTTTATTTACTCTTAAAAGAATAAAGGAGATTTGGCCTAAAGTTATAGATATGGGCTAGCTGTACAATCTTTGATTCAAACCTATCCCACGTTCAAGGGTTATTCATTTGATACCCTAGAATGAAGCAGATTTTATTCTTAGTAATGTCACAAATCAAGGTGGCAATTTCTGGAAAATATTTCCAGTGCTCCAAACATTAAGGCTACGTCTAGACTGGCATGATTTTCCGCAAATGCTTTTAACTGAAAAGTTTTTCCGTTAAAAGCATTTTGCGGAAAAGAGTGTCTAGATTAACACGACGCTTTGCGCAAAAGCACTTTTTGCGGAAAGCGTCGTGTCAATCTAGACGCGCTTTTGCGCAAGAAAGCCCCGATCACCGTTTTCGCCATCGGGATTTTTTGCACAAAACAGTCCTGAGCTGTCTACACTGGCCCTCTTGCGCAAATACATTTGCGCAAGAGGGCTTTTTCCCGAACGGGAGCAGCATAGTATTTGTGCAAGAACACTGACAATCTTACATCAGATCGTCAGTGTTCTTGCGCAAATTCAAGCGACCAGTGTAGACAGCTGGCAAGTTTTTCCGCAAAAGCAGGCGCTTTTGCGGAAAAACTTGCCAGTCTAGACGCAGCCTAAGGCTATGGCTACACTGTAGCCTTCTTCCGGAAAAACTTATGCAAATGAAGCGTGGCGTGGCTTTTTGCGCAAAAAGGAGCTGTGTAGACGGCTCCTTTTTGCGCAAAACCCCCCTCTTGTGCAAGAGCCATTCTTCCTGAAAAAATGAGGAAGAATGGCTCTTGCGCAAAAGCGGCTGCTAATTAATTAAGCAAATGAAGCGCAGCGATATTCCACACCACACTTCATTTGCATAAGCTTTTCCGGAAGAAGGCTACAGTGTAGCTGTAGCCAATGCTTGTTACCATCCATCGCAGTAAAACTGATATGTCTTCGGTCCCACATAAGTAAAGCGGTTTTATTTTGGCTACTGTATCCGTTTACAAGTTATTCTTCACTAATACATTTTGAAATGCATATTCAGGGAGAGGGAAGAAAGGTGTTGAGGGGAAACTGCAATGTGTCCAGATGTCAAAGGGTTAATCTTTTCATCTGTTTGCCTGGTAATCAGTGCTACTACTTCAGGGGTAAGTAATTAGGATTTTTTAAACTTTGTATGAATCTTCCATCATATACTTTGAAGAGTGAACATATGTTCAGGTGAATACAATTCCCCCAAAATGCTGCAAAATAATCATTCATTTGAACTGGATCAGCAGCAGCATTGCTGTCTTCAGAGACTGGAGAGAAAATAAATGTGTTCTTTCTATCGCTTTCTTTTTATTGATGTCTGATGCAAATACCACAGGTGCTACAGAAGGTTTTACACTTTTACATTTAGATAGGAGTTCATAAGGAACATCTCACACTGAAAACCATTATTTTCAGCCTAGTAGGCAGCTATATAGATTACATAGACTTGCATTAATGTGGTTTAAGAATATTATGGTTCATCCATACCACAGAGACAGTTCTTATGAGACAGATTTTTAACAGCCCGAGAATTACATTTGTGTATGCATCTTCTCAAAGTCTTGACGTATGGGCCTCGAAGGAAAGATACAATCACCCAAACCCCCACCCACATGAAAACATCAGGCCTTTAGAATGCTAGGCTCTGGGTCCCATAGGCTCTTCTGCAAAAGCACAGCTAATAGTAAATTCAAATGCCTAAGGCCGAATTCAGTAAAGCATGTAAGTGGCTAGGTTCAAGCATGTGCTTCAAGTGAGGGACTTGCTTATGTACCTTAATAAATGAGCATCTAAATGTGGATTTAGGTATTCATATTTAGTCATCCAAGTATGATCATTTTGGCTCAGGCTTCTGTTTTCAGCTCTACAACTGACTGACTGTGTAACCTTAGACTAATCACTTAACTTTCCTGTGCCTCAGTTTCCTCATTTGTAAAATGGGGATAATACTCACCTGTTTCCCAGAAGAATAAAAGAATTATCAATGAATATTTATGAAACGTGCTTCAATCCTCACGGAAGCCTGATCCTCATTTACACTTAGGGCTTATCTTTCAAAGCCGAGTATCTGGAACAGAAGTCCCAGTTGTCCCAGTATTTACATAAGAAATTGCAGGTTGCAGTATAATTATTCCACTATAGCTAAGCCAGTTATTTTATTCATTTATTGTATAAACACTTCCTAAAAACTCTTTACTATGTTTTGGCAGAATGGTGTAAAGAGGTCTTTTTAGTAAATATAATTACAGCCCTGGGACTTTACAGTATCATGATGAGATGACCAATGTTTAACAAATAAAAACAAAGTCCAACAATCATAAATCAGCCAAAAGAGTAGGTGAAGATGAACGCACCACTGTTTTTACTCATGTTATACTACATATATGCATATTTGTCTGAGTTTCTTCTCTTACTAGTTTTTGTGATTAATTACATTAATATCGTTATTTGCCATGAATCTGATGTGCTAGTGCCTTTTTTATTCCTCCGACAGATTCACAGAATTGCCCATAAATGTACTCTTCATGTGTAAAGGACTGAGCTCAACACTGAATTAAAAATAAAAATTGGGAAGAGAATGGCAAATTCACCTGGACAGAAATATCACTTGCAGAGTGGGAAGATTCAAAAAAATAGAAAAGTCAGCTTCAAGTATGGGAAGTTGCTGGGTGGGAATGGGAAGAAAAAAATCACTCTTTTCTGCAGAACTAAGTGTTTGCCTCTGTATTTTAAAAGTTTAATCATGTTTTCTAAACATCTGTACAACTTTTGAACTGCTCAAGGATTGGAAGTGGCCATGGAAGGATCCCATAAGACGACTTCCATCTCCTCTTACAATTGCAGCCAGTTTATCACATTTAGTAAAGATTACCAACAATTTATAGCATAAATTTCTCAGAATGCCACAAGGATAACAGATGTTTCCAATAACAGCAGGGTCAGAAAATAGTAAGCATTTGACAATAATAAATCTGCAGGCCCCAGCTTTACCATCTCAGCTACTAAGAGATAGAATGAAAAGAACTTTATAAATCAAAATGGAAATGGTGAAACTGAATAGAAAGTCTTATGCTACTCTCCTTCCTCCTGAGTTCCCCCCTTTACTACTTTGCGGCAAAATGGATTTCCTGTAGACATTTTAAATGGACTAGATTTGATCATGCCAATTTTTTTCTATTTAACAACGTTGCTGACCCCCCACTCTCCCACCCCCCATTTTATGGGCACAAAGCAAATTTTATTACTTTGAGAAAGTGAAATCCATTAGCAAGCAAATGGGAAGTGGGTTGATGTGGGTTGATGTGGTTTGCCTGCCAGAACAGTCCAGAACTACTAATGTCTGTATGAAAACTAAGAACAAGGAATGTGGATTTAGTTTGCATGGCTAAGTAACCATAGCTAGTTGATTTAAAAAGAGCTTAGACATTATCTCCAGCTTGTTCTATCCTCAGCTCCTACACCCCAGAAATAACTATTGAATCCACATAAAGGAAATGTGAGCTCCTTTATGACACAGTGTAGGGCAGAGGTCTTGGTGTTTCTTTAGTTCCTAACTGATCAATAAAGTAGATATTGCCCATAATAAAAAAGCAACAATAGCCCATAAACCTGCCTCCTTTTCATCTCTCTTACGCTGTTGTAAGCCAGGAGTAACTCTGCTGAGTTACACAGATGTGCAACTGGTACAATAGAACCTCAGAGTTAGGAACATCTTGGGAATCAATGTTGTTCATAGCTCTGAACATAAACTTGCTGGTTGTTCTTCCAAAAGTTTACAAATGAACATGGACTTTATACATCTTTGAAACTTTGGTATGGAAAAGAAAAATCCTTCTTTTAACCATCTTGATTTAAATGAAACAAGCACAGCAAGTATCCTGACTTTCCCAAATCTTTCTTAATCTTTCCCTTATTTTTTAGTAGTTTATATTTAACACAGTATTGTACTGTATTTGCCTTTTTGGGTCTCAGCTGCTGCCTGATTGTGTACTTCCAGTTCCAAATGAGGTGTGTGGTTGACTGGTTAGTTTGTAACTCTGGTGCTCATAATTTTGAGATTCTGTTCTGCAAACGAGATTCAGAACAGGTCCCTGATCTTGAGATTAGCCCAGAAAGGGGTTGTGAAGGACAGAGAATGTAAAATATAATAGCAGAGGCAGGATTCAGAGTTTGTCTGGTCTCTTAATAATACTGGCAAGGCATGCTGAAAATATTGTCCTCCCTCTACTATCCAAGTCCGACCTTTATTCTAACCAAATGAACTCTGAAACCTTCATCAAGATTTTTCAACTTATTGGAGAAAGCAAAAGTAGCTAGAAAGTGGTTTTTTAGATTGCCATCTGCCTGCCAGCAAAGTCAAGGTTATTAAATGCTGCAATAAATAAGATTTAGGATTCCTTTCACAGTACTGAGATCTATCCTCTTCAAATGATATTACACTTTGCTACTACCTACCCATTTTAACAGCATCTTAGAGAGCACAGAATTTTCCATGTTTGCCATTAATGTTACTAGGAAAAATGAGTGTCCTAATCCAGCCATGTTGTTAAATGTACAACCTGTCCTACTGGAGAGAGTGGGTCTAACTTGTGTGGATAAAATGAAGCACAAATCAGGTTCTTAAATTAAACAATATAATCGGTTAATGCACAAACTTTCCACAACCAACATTCGACTCCAAGCTGAGCCTCTAACAGCCAGGCAGGGGAGAAGAGCAGGATACTCCATAAGGTCCACTAGGAACCCTTTATGTGCATCTCATTTACTTAATTAGTGCTTAGTACAATAGAGAACTCAGAGGTAGATAATGATAACTATGGACACACACACATATGTAGTTCATGTTACAAACTGTACACACGGAGCTTGGTCACTCATTACGTCAGTCTGCCATTCTGGTGCCATCATGTTTCTGTCTAGTTCTGTGACATCTGGCATCTGCCCAAGAATGACTACAATTCCCATCAGCCACTCATTATGCAATGAAAGAGTAAATAGCAGCTTCTATTCACAATCCTCACTACCAACCAGAAGTCCAAATATACAGTAATATGAGTTCCTAAATAGCCCATTATTTGCTAGATGATAGATATTATATAGCAGACAACACAATTTCTCTCTTTCGCACACTCACACACACACGTATTTTTTCATTTCTATACTCAGAATATGGCATGCATAAATCCTGTGTGTGTGTGACAATAATAAACACATTTCAGTATTCACAGCCATTATTTTGCTTTCTTTGTGCCTTTCTTTTATAACGTGATATACAGTAATCTTTACCACTAGCTATGATTTAAGTTTTTAGTAGCAATATATTTTGCTACACAGAAAACAGTAACATTTCTTCATTTTCAGCCTACTATCTTCATAGGGAGAAAAAGAGTGTCTCATTTTAGATGAGACTTCAATTACGTGACGCTGTCAGTCTTTTTGAGCTTCTTTAAACACCTCCAATCAGGAACTATTTCTTGCAGGAAAAAGTGAAATGAACTGTAGTCTCTGAGAACATATCCAAGTAGGAGGGTTAAAATAATTTAGCAAATGTCACTTTGTTGTTTTCACAATTTTCACAGTAGAAGCAACTTGCTATCTGGAGATGAATCTAATTACTTTAGAGGGCTGCTGTGATTCACAAAGCTCCACAGCTATAGGCGAAAAAGAAAATTCACACGAAGTCAAACTGGTAGCGTTAACCTCCTTCCCACATTCACAAAACAAGGCAACAACTGCCACATTATCTGACACAGTTAGACAAATATCACACTATGTAAAATCTAAGCCAGAGTGCCAAAGTGAAAATCACATGGTGGATATAGAAACAGCTGTAATTAGATTTGCTGCTTTCAGAACTTTGTCCTCAGAGTCAAAGTTGTTGCATCTAAGCTTTGTGACAGTTGTGTCGCTGCATTTCCATGTGGGAGCAACGTATGACAGAACCTCATAACTTGATGGCTCAACTGTTAGTGCTCTTAGGGCCACATCTTCAAAAGAGCTCAGTGCCTGTTTAGCCAGCTGGATTTTCAAACAATCTCAGCCCACGGGGCAGGGGGGAGGGATGCATTAAATGTCAGGTTCTTTTGAAATCTGCTCAATAGGAGCAACTGGTTACTAAGTCCTATGGAAAAATATGTGGTGAAATCCACAAGAAGTGGAAACTTGGACAGATGACTAGGGAGGAGTATAAATATATTGCTCGAGAATGCAGGGGAGTTATCAGGAAGGCAAAGGCGCAATTGGAATTGCAGCTAGCAAGGGATGTGAAGGGTAACAAGAAAGGTTTCTACAGGCATGTTAGCAATAAGAGGGTGATCAGAGAGGGTGTGGGATCCTTACTGGATGAGGGAGGTAACCTAGTGACAGATGATGTGGGAAAAGCTGAAGTACTCAATGCTTTCTTTGCCTCTGTCTTCACGGACAAGGTCAGCTCCCAGACAAATGCACTAGGCAATGCAGTATGGGAAGGAGGTGGACAGCTCTTGGTGGGGAAAGAACACGTTAGGAATTATTTAGAAAAGCTAAACATACACAAATCCATGGGCCCGAATTTAATGCATCCGAGGGTACTGAGGGAGTTGGGAAATGTCATTGCGGAGCCTTTGTCCATTATCTTTGAAAACTCATGGAGATCAGGAGAGATCCCGGATGACTGGAAAAAGGCAAATGTAGTGCCCATCTTTCAAAAAGGGAAGAAGGACAATCCAAGGAACTACACACCAGTCAGCCTTACCTCAGTCCCTGGAAAAATCATGGAGGGAATCCTCAAAAAATCCATTTTGAGGCACTTGGAAGAGGGGAAAGTGATCAGGAATAGTCAACATGGATTCACAAAAGGCAAGTCATGCCTGATTAATCTGATTAGCTTCTATGATGAGGTAACTGGCTCTGTGGATATGGGAAAATCAGTGGATGTGATATAGCAAATCTTTTGATACGGTCTTCCACAATATTCTTGCCAGCAAGTTAAGGGAATATGGATTGAATAAATGGACTGTAAGATGGATAGAAAGCTGGCTAGACTGTCGGGCCCAACAGGTAGTGATCAGTGGCTAGATGTCAGGTTGGCAGTCGTTTCTAGCGGAGTGCCCCAAGGATCTGTTCTAGGACCGGTTTTGTTCAACATCTTTATTAATGACCTGGATGAGGGGATGGATTGCACCCACAGTAAGTTCGCAGATGACACTAAGCTAGGGGGAGAGGTAGATATGCTGGAGGGCAGGGATCTGGACAGATTAGAGGATTGGGCCAAAAGAAATTTGATGAGGTTCAACAAGGACAAGTGTAGAGTCCTCCACTTGGGACGGAAGAATCCCAAACATTGGTACAGGCTGGGGACCAAATGGCTAAGTAGCAGTTCTGCAGAAAAGGACCTGGGAATTACAGTGGATGAGAAACTGGCTATGAGGCAACAGTGTGCCCTTGTAGCCAAGAAGGCTAATGGCATATTAGGGTGCATTAGAAGGAGCATTGCCAGCAGATCCAGAGAACTGATTATTCCCCTTTATTTGGCTCTGGTGAGGCCACATCTGGAATATTGTGTCCAGTTCTGGGCCCCCCACTATAGAAAGGATATGGACGCACTGGAGAGGGTCCAGCGGAGGGCGACCAAAATGATTAGGGGACCTATGAGGAGAGACTGAGGGATTTGGGTTTGGCGGCACAGCGTGGTAGTCTGGACGCTCTGCGGTCAACAAGGAAAGCCCTTGTCAACTGCCCTGTTATGCCTCGTGGAATAAGGTTTACCGGGGCGGTCGACAAGGGTTTCCCTTTGTTGACCGCGGAGCGTCCAGACTACCGTGCTGTGCCGCCAAACAGCTGATCGGCACAGCGCGGCAGCCATTTTGATGTAAATGAAGCAGCGATTATTTAAATCGCCACTTCATTTTCCTATGTCTAGTAAACTAATCTACATGGCTCCGTTGATGGAGCCATGTAGTCTAGACATACCCTAGGAGGGTAGTGAAGCACTGGAATGGGTTACCTAGGGAGGTGGTGGAATCTCCATCCCTAGAGGTGTTTAAGTCTCGGCTTGACAAAGCCTTAGCTGGGTTGATTTAGTTGGGATTGGTCCTGCCTTGGGCAGGGGGCTGGACTGTATGACCTCCTGAGGTCTCTTCCAGTCCTAGGATTCAATGGGGGTTTAGTCCCACTGACAGCAGCAGCTGTATCAGTCAGGTAAAGACTCAGGGAATTCAAATGAGTGATTTACAAATGTGCGGTACACACAAGTGCACGTAGTGTTAGTGATTAAAGTTGGTCTTAGCCATCTTTCCATTCACTAAGTTATTCTGTGAGGAACATTCTTCTGGAGACCATTCCATCAGCCAGCTATTGCTGCAATTCAAAGTGCTCCAGTCATCCTATGAGCCTCCCACAATATGTGCCCTACACTTAGAAGGAGGAAATCTGGAAGTGCTTGGCTCAGAGCTGGCTATGTTCTGCTTAACATCTGCTGATAGGACAAGAAGCAATGGGATTAAATTGCAGCAAGGGAGGTTTACGTTGGACATTAGGAAAAACTTCCCAGCTCTCAGGATGGTTAAACACTGGAATAAATTGCCTACGTAGGTGATGGAATCTCCATCGCTGGAGATATTTACGAGCATGTTAGATATACATCTATCAGATGATTTAGTTAGTGCTTGGTCCTGCATGAGGGCTGTTAACTGGACTTGATGACCTTTCAAAATTCCTTCCAGTTCTAGAATTCTAAGATTCTATGATTGTTCCACACGTTAGGCAGCTGCCGTCTTATCACTGGAAATGGGAGCAGAATTCGGTGGGGAGGGAAGCTGGGTTGTAGGGGACTCAAGGGAGGAAGAATGGAGGGTGTGATGAAGGGCTCAGGGCAGGGGGTTGTTATGTGTGTGCAGGGATGCAGGAGTCAGGGAGCATGCAGGAGCTTAGGACAGGAAGTTTGGGGGGATGTACGTGTAGGGCAAAGAGTGGGGAGGGTTTGGGGCTGGCTTGAGACAGTCCTGGTCACAGCTAGGTTATCTGGCTGGCTGACAGGTCCTTACTTGTGCTGCTCTTATTCTTGCACTGCCCAGCATCCAGCCATCATGATGAGAGAAGGCCAGCACTAGCTAGGACATGAATACCCCCCAGAAGCCTGCCTGGCAGTGTGCATGACTCCTACAGTGCACCCCGGCCAACCTCTGTAAACTGCTTGGCTGCCTGCTGCTTAGCACAGTGTGTGGGGGCTGCTGACAGTACCAACCTGCAGGAGAGCCCCAGGAACCGATCGGAGCCTGGCTGGGAGCATGCCACGCCTTCCCCTGTAGAGGAGCGCCCCAGTGCCAGCTGGCCTCTTCTTACCGGAGCAGTGCCTCGGAGTGCACCACCTTACTCTCACCTATGATTTTATTTTAAAATTGGTGATGGTTTGAAAGCTGCTGGGTAATTTATTCCTGGCACAGATGGGCGTAGCGTAGGACAGACATTAAAAAGTCCATGATAAATGAGGTTTATCACATGGTTCTGTGTTTTATGTCAATTTAATACGTATGGAGTGCGGGGGCAACCTCATTTCATCATTTGAGATAAGATGTATATATACAGTAAAACCTTAGAGTTATGAATATTGGAGTTACGAACTAACCAGTCAACCATACACCTCATTTGAAACCAGAAGTACACAACCAGGCAGCAGCAGAGATAAAAAATGGCCAATACAATATGGCGTTAAATGTAAATTACTGAAAAAATTAAGGGAAAGTTTAAAAAAGATTTGCAGAAGCTAGGAAGCTGTTTCTCTGTTTGTTTAATTTAAATTAAGAAGGTTAAAAGCAGAATTTTTCTTCTCCATAGTAAAGTTTCAAAGCTATAGTAAGTCAATGTTCAGTTGTAAACTTTTGAAAGAACCATAATGTTTTGTTCAGAGTGAGGAACAACTTCTATTCCCAAAGTGTTTGTAACTCTGAAATGCTGCTGTAATTGGGCACAGAATGAAGCTCCACTAGTTTCCAACATAAAGTCAACTACCTTCATGGGGCTATTTTCTGTAGCAAAATAGAGAGGCATTTTCTGCCTAATATACTGCAGGGTAGTTGCTTACATTTAAATGATTCTACAGTAAGTTTGGTTTCTAATAGAGGGAAAGAAAATGAAGTGAATCCTAATGATGAATCCCAGAACCCCTGAGCATATGAGCATAACTGGTGATTAATTTCACAGAGCAGAAGAATCTCCACTTTCAGAAAGGCATGGAATTTCTTTTATCAGAAAATAAGGCTGTATTAAAGCACCATCCAGTGGTAGCTTAAGAAACATCATAATTATTAAAATAGAAAAACCAGGGCTGTGAAAGATCATATGCATTGTAATATTAACCAGCTATGACAGACTACTGAAGGTAGAAACAAGTGCAAGAGACCACATAAATCATAAGTACCACAGATTGGTAGGTAGATAAATATCATAGGAAAAGAACAAACCAAAACCTGGATTAGGTACAAAGCATGTTGGTGCATGCCAGGAATATATTCCCTTTTGTCCATTCCTAGATGCAGCAATTTACTTATTGTATTTTATTAATGGGAAAAGGCCCTCTGGATTTGTCATAGTTCAGGGCAACAGCACTTGTACTCCCATTCTGTGGGACACTCACGCTGAGGCTTCTGGCTCTGAACCTGTCACCTCTCTTGGGCAGAAATACATGTCCCTCCTCCTGAGCTGAGTATTTACAGGCTGCCAAATTCTCTGCCTATGCTATGAAAGCTCATAAGCCTACATTTTTGTTAGTCTTTAAGGTGCCACAGGACCACTCATTGTTTTTATCAATCCCCAGTAAGTCAGACAGGCCTGCTTTGCCTTCTCCTCACAAGCTATAAACAAATTACCCATAGGTATTGTGTGCATTTCATAGTGTATGAGAATATGCTTATTAATATGAATATGCATAACTGCAAGATGCTTTCTGCAAAATACTTCTTGTAAAGTATCATTTGAAAAGTTATAATCTGCTGAATGTAGAAATTCTATTCCTGTATTTGAAGTTAAAAATATGAAGTATAAACCTGTTTTACTAATCTAGACATCCTAAATTTTACTAATCTGTAAGTGGGTTTGTTTTTCTTATGAACCAGTCAATAGGAGGGCCTCAGAGTACCCAAAAGGTAATGTTTTTGGGTTGCTGATGCTGGAATCTATTTTGAATTTTGTACTTTTCTACAGAGGCATGGGGGCGCTTCCCAACCTAGGGAAATTCTATATAAAGCCAAGGAAGTAAATGATGATTTCTTCATCTGGCTTTACAGACGGCCTCCCCACCCCAAAAAGATACATGAAAACATCTGGAAATAAAAGGACCATAGTAACAGGGGTGGAGGAGAACTGCTGGAACTAGGTCAGAAAGGATATCTTCCAGCCTGAGAAGGACTTTACCTGAAATAAGAACTAGAGTAAGAAATTATAATTTGTAACGAGTTCTCTTAGGCTATGTCTACACTGCAGTTATTTCAGAATAAGCTATTCTGGAATAGTTATAGCATGTCTACACTGCAGGGAAGCCTCAAAATTAGTCTGAGGCAGGCTTCCCTAATGTAGATGTGCTACCTCTATTTAGAACCCCGGGAGGACTAATTTAGAATGGCCCTGGTGAGGGGCTATTTCAAAATAGCAGAAGTGGAGCAGCTACACAGGCCTTATTTCGAAATAGCTATTTTGGAATAGGTGTTATTCTTCGTAGAATGAGGTTTACAGAATTCAGAATAAGCCATCCGTTATTTCAAAATTATTTCTAAATAACAAAATTGCTGTGTAGATGCTCACATAGTTATTTTGTAATAACTCTGTGCCAATGTGGGAGGAGACCAGAGGGTCTGGCTCAGCAGGACACAGTGGCGGGGCTTCCCAAAGGGCAGGTAGGTGGGCTCAGTGGTATTTCAGCGCATCAAATGACAGTCTCAAGCAGTGTTCCCACTAAGCCCAGGGCTCCCTGCATGGAGCTGACTACCTGGGCGGGGGCTGATTAATCACCTGTGAAGCTGTCATGCCACGCAGGTTAGAGGGAACACTGGTCTCAAGAGGATCTCTCTGACCAAACCTGTCTCAGGTATGTCTTAACACATAGCCCTTTCTAAGCATGTACATTTATTCTTAAGGTGAAAGCTTTACAGTGAAGATATATTAAAACATTAAAAGTACCTACACACATCCTAATAACTTTGCCAGAGATCACCCCAACTCCAACAAAGACTCTAGCTCAGGGGTGGAGACTCTTGGGCCGGAGAGCTGGATGTGGCCCCCCACGTCTAAGGTCCCTCCCCCAGCATTGGGGAGCCTGCGCAGGTGCTCGAACCCTCCCGCTGCCACACTATGGCACACAAAATCTACTATCCTGGGCCCTCCCTAGGCTCTGGTATGTGATGGGAGCCATGGGGAGTGTCTTTCTTCTGCTTAGTTGGGGGCAACATCAACGAGTGTGGAGGGTTTTTTTTGTTTTTTTGTTTTTGGTTTTGGGGGGGGTTGCTTCTCACTTGTGTGCAAATTATTGGGTCAGTGGCCCCCCTCACCCAAAAAACCTTCCCTACCCCTGCTCTAGCTGGTGATCTGTTCTTCAAACTACATCAAGGTTTTTCTTCTGTGGTTACAATTTCGTGATGGCTCTGAGGGTATGTTTACACTACAGAGGTTTTTTTTGAAAAATGGCTGTTTTTCCCAAAAAACTTCAATTACATCCATACTTCAATCCCATTCTTCCAAAAGAAAATTGAAAGAACAGAGGGGTTTTCCTACATTGGTAATCCTCATTCTACGAGGAAGAAGCCTTTTTCCAAAAGAGCTCCTTCGGAAAAAGGCGTGTGTGGATGGGGAAGAGGGAGTTCTTTTGAAAGAAGAGGAAAGAGGAAAAAGCACAGGTGCCCTGGTGGCTGTTCCATCCACAGTAATCACAACGTAAATGCGAAATAGCCTCCATTCAGTGGGGACGCTATCTTTCGAAAAAGCAGATAGCTTCTTTGATGTGCTTTTGCATTGTGGATGCTCTCTTTCGGAAGAAGTTTTTCTGGTCGATCTCTTCCAGAAAAGCTTCTTCCGAAAGAAGCCTGTAGTCTAGACATAGCCTTAGCTATGAATAAACACTCCCACAAATAAGTCAAGTCCTTCCCTCCTATCCTAGAAAGTATTTGGGCCTCCCTTTACGCAGACAGTCTGGACCATTTGCTAGATCAGAAAGCAGTCCTAGAGTATGGTTATTTATACAAAAGTCCTTTGTTTGTCTGTTGGTCCCTGAAGAATCCAGTTTGAACCAACATATGTAAGCATCTCCGGATGGCAGTATCTCTAGGCAAATTAGTTAGGTTGAATCAACCCCATTGTTCTTAGTTCATGGAGAGTTGTGGTCCTCATGATATTTAGCCCAGGCCACAATCATGCATAAACTTAATTCAGTAAGGTATAAATTAATTCATAGACTCATAGGGTTGGAGTCCAACACTCTGCCCAAACAAGACCAACCCCAAATAAATCATACCAGCCAGGACTTTGTCAAGCCGGGACTTAAAAACCTCTAGGGATGGAGATTCCACCACCTCCTGAGGTAACCCATTCCAGTGCTTCACCACCCTCCTAGTGAAATAGATTTTCCTAATATCCAACCTAGACCTCTCCCACTGCAACTTGAGACCATTGCTCCTCATTCTGTCATCTGTCACTACTGAGAACAGCCTCTTTCCTTCCTCTTTGGAACCTCCCGTCAGATAGTTAAAAGCTGCTATCAAATCCCCCACACACACACTTTCTTCTCTTCTATGGACTAAGCAAGCCCCAATCCCTCAGCTTCTCCTCATAAGCCATATGTTCCAGCCCCATAATCATTTTTGTTGTCCTCCATTGGACTTTCTCCAATGAGTCCACATCCTTTCTGTAATGGGGGAACCCAGATTTGGACACAAAATACTCCAGATGTGGCCTCACCAGTGCAGAATAAAGGGGAATAATAACTTCTCTGGATCTGCTGGCAATGCTCCTCCTAATGCGCCCTAATATGCCATTAGCCTTCTTGGCTACCAGGGCACACTGTTGACTCATATCCAGCTTCTCATCCACTGTAATCCCCAGGTCTTTTTCTGCCAAATTGCTGCTTAGCCAGTCAGTCCCCAGCGTGTAGCAATGTTTGGGATTCTTCCATCCCAAGTGCAGGACGTTGCACTTGTCCTTGTTGAACCTCATCCGATTTCTTTTGGCCCAATCCTCCAATTTGTCTAGGTCAATCTGAACCTTGTCCCTATCCTCCAATGTATCTACCTCAGCCCCCTACCTTAATGTCATCCGCATACTTTCTGAGGGTGCAATCCATCCCCTCATCTAGGTCATTAATAAAGATGTTGAACAAAACTGGCCCCAGAACTGATCCTGGGAGTGCTCTGCTTGATACCAACCACCAAACAGACATCGAGCTGTTGATCACTACACTTTGAGCCTGACAATCTAGCCAGATTTCTATCCACCTTACAGTCCACTTATCCAATCCATACTTCCTTAACTTGGTGGCAAGAACTATGTGGGAGACCTTATCAAAAGCTTTGCTAAAGTCAAAGTATAACATGTCCTGCGCCTTGCCCATGTCCACAAAGCCAGTTACGTTGTCATAGCAGGAGATCAGGTTGGTCAGGCATGACTTCCCGTTGGTGAAGCTATGCCGACTATTCCTGATCCCTTTTCTCTCTTTCAACTGCTCCTTTAGGATCCCCTCTATGATTTTTCAGGGGACTGAGGTGAGGCTAACTGATCTGTAGTTCCCTGGATTCTCCTTCTTCCCTTTTTTAAAGATGGGCACTACATTTGTTCCCCCTTTTTTTCATTCAGATCCTCCCCCAGTCACCATGTCTTTTCAGAGACAATGGCCAATGGCTCTGCAATCACATTAACTAACTCCCTCAGCACCTGCGGATGCATTAAATCCTGCCCCATAGATATGTGTTTGTCCATCTTTTCTAACTAGTTCTTAACCTGTTCTTTCTCCACTGAGGGCTGCCCACCTCCTTCCCATACTGCATTGCCTAGTGCAGTAGTCAGGGAGCTGACCTTGTCTATGAAAGTAGAGGCAAAAAAGCATTGAGTACTTCAGCTTTTCCCATATCATGTCACTAGGTTACCTTCCTCATCCAGTAAGTGCCCCACATGTTCCCTGAAAACCCCTCCTTTTGCTAACATGGCTGTAGAGACCTTTTTTGTTACCCTTCACATCCCTTGCTAGCTGCAATTCAATTGCGCTTTGGCCTTCCCCTGCATTCTCGAGCAATAAATTTATACTCCAACCTTGTCATCTGTCCAAGTTTCCACTTCTTGTAAACTTCCTTTATGTTTTTAATCTCATCAAGGATTTCACTGCTAAGACAAGCTGATCGCCTAGCACATTTGATTTTCTTACTGAATATTGGAATGGTTTGTTCCTATGCCTTCAATAAGTCTTCTTTAAAATAGTGCTTGCTCTCCTGGACTCCTTTCCCCTTCATATTAGTGTCCCAGGGGATCCTGCCCATCAGTTCACAAGGTGTAACAGTTAACTCGAACTAAGGACTTAGTTCGAGTTAATGTTTGACTGCCGCGTGTAGCCGCGGGCAGTTAGTTCGGACTAGGGGGATTTAAAAATGGCGCCCGAATGGGAAGATGCAAATAAAGCCCGGGATATTTAAATCCTGGGCTTCATTTGCA
Organism: Rafetus swinhoei; assembly: GCA_019425775.1. Taxonomy (NCBI): domain Eukaryota; kingdom Metazoa; phylum Chordata; order Testudines; family Trionychidae; genus Rafetus; species Rafetus swinhoei. The sequence continues at coordinate 42,762,070 of CM033432.1, read as the reverse complement.
ACTTCGAATGCCTACATTAGCCTTCCTAGTTCGAACTAGGGGGCTAGTGTAGACATACCCTGAGGGGAGTCAAAGTCTGCTTCTCTGAAATCCAGGGTCTATATTTTGATGCTCTCCTTTCTTCCTTTGGTGAGGATCCTGAAATCAACCACTCATGATCACTGCTGCCCAGGTTGCCACACACATTTAATTCCCTGCTGATTCCTCTTTGCTTGTGAGCAGCAGGTCAAGCTACGCATGGCCCCTGGTCAGTTCCTTCTGCACTTGTACCAGGAAGTTGTCCCCAATGTCCTCCAAAAACTTCCTGGATTGTCTGTGTACTGCTGTATTGGTCTCCCAACAGATGTCAGGGTGGTTAAAGTCCCCCATGAGAACCAGAGCCTATGGCTATGTTTACACTACAGAGGATTTTCGGAAAAACTGCTGTTTTTCTGAAAAAAAACCTTGTGGAGAGTCCACACCTCAAGTGCGTTTTTGCGTAAAAAAAATCAAAAGAGCAGAGGGGTTTTTCCAGCATATGTATTCCTCATTCTACAAGGAAGAACGCCTTTTTGCGTAAGAGCTATTTTGCAAAAGGATGTGTGTGGATGGGGAAGAGGGGTATTTGCGCAAAAAGCGGAAAGAGGAAAAAGCACAGCTGCCCTTGTGGCCATTCTGTGCATTGTAATCAGAGATTACTTTCGAGAGAGCGTCCATGCTGTCTGGATGCTGTCTTTTGCAAAAGCACATCACTTTTTTTATGCACTTTTGCAGTGTGGATACGCTTTTCTGCAATAAGTTTTTGTGGAAGATCTCTTCCGATAATAGCTACTTGCCCAAGATGCTTGCAATCTAGACGTAGACTATGATCTGGAAGCTTCTGTCAGTTGTCTGAAGAAAGCCTCATCTACCTCATCCACTTGATCCAGTGGTCTATAGCAGACACCAACCAAAACATCACCGCTGTTGCTCCCACCTCTATGCTTAACCCAAAGACTTTCAACAGGTTTCAGTACAGTTTGTTGCGAAAATTACCATACCTATCACAGGATACGCCTCCTTTTGAGCAGGGGCAGACTGGCTCGGCGGGATACCGGGAATTTCCCGGTGGGCCATTGTCCAAAGAGCCGTGGGACCTGGCAATATGGCCCTGCACTCGCAGCTGGACCGGCGCGGACATGAAGCTGGGACCGCAACCGGCGGCCCGGCAGCAAGAAGCGGGGGACGTGCTGGAGCAAGCGGTGTCCACCGCGGCTGGGAGTAAAGGGGGCGGGGCGGGCATGCCAGAACACCAAAACGCTGCCATAGGGGGCGGGCCAGACATGGGGAAATGTCCGGACGCCATGTTAAGGGATGGGCCAGGGCGTGACGCAACGCCTGGACGCCGCCACAAGGGGCGGGGCGAGGAGAAAGTGGGCCCTTCAAAAGGGTACCGCCAGTGCACAGCATGGGGAAGGAAGGAGGAAGGTGAACAGGAGAGGAGCGAGCTGGGAACCAGGTACTTGGGGAGGAGCTGAGAGGAAGACCTGGTGGTAATACGCCAGGAGTGGAAATGGAGGGAAAGTAAGTAGCCCAGGACAGGGCCGGGAACAGAGGCCCGCGGACTGGCAAGTTGAGGGCTACAGCCCCGCCAGTCAGGACAGGGACAAAGGGTCCCTGTATCCTTAGGGTCCTAGGCTGTGGCTCAGAGAGAGGGAGGACCCGAGCCTCCCTTTCCCACCCTTCCTCCTCCCCATATTGAACCTGGATTCCCCATCACGGTCGGCTCAAGTGGCTGTTAATGCCAGGGATATCCAGAAGCCCGAAAGAGGGGTCCCGTCCCTGCCGGTCTGACCGGGTCGGGGCCCCGGAGAGAGGGCGAGAGTAAAGAGGTGGTCCGGAAGATGTCCCAGGCGAGGGGTTGGGGACCTGCGACCCCCTTAGAGGCTGGCTGGCGGCTGCTGAAGGAAGAGGGGAATAAACCTGGCAAGCCGCTCCTGGGACTCAGGGAAAGGGGGAGGGGCACGCAGGGGTGACGTCATGGGGAGGGCCGTTCTCAACCCATTTCCCAGGCCTATTTTGATTGCCAGTCCGCCCCTGCTTTTGAGCTCTGGTTGGATATAAATGTTGGGATTTTCAACGAGACTTAAGGAAGTTAAAACTTCTAACTTTTATTTACCTTCAGTGGGAGCCTGGGCCTAAATCCCTTAACTAGTTGAAAATTACATCTAAAATTTTGGACAAAATTGAAATAGTATACCTACTGACACCCACTCCTCAACACACCCGAGAACAGTTTAAGGCCTTACATACTTCCAAAGACTTGCAGGAAAAAATATCCCCTCATTGAGTCTTCATATTCTTCACAGCTCCACTATTTTATATTGTGCTTATTCAAGAAAGCTTTTCTTCTTTTCAAAATATTACATTTATTTTTACAAAGACATCCTCAATATGAACTTTCCATAACTCTGGCTGTACTTTTTATAGTCTTCCACAGTTTCTAATGTAACACTAGATGGTGCTTTAATACTTCTTTCCTTTCTGACCACAAGGCCTTCCTGCAAATACAAATCCTGCTGCTATATCTGGTACAAAGTCAAACTGTGTGCCAGTTGTGACAGGATTCCAAACATTTTCTCTTTCCAGGGGAAAACAAACTCAGTGGAAAAATCATTCAAATGTAAAAAGTAGACAAAATTAGATTACCAAACACCTCTCTGTTTTACCATATGATTCTCAAGAGCGCTGAAATTAATAAATTTGCATACACAAAAACTCCTCTCATTTGCATTTCAATTTATTTACCTGGATTTCTGCTGGAATAATAATCTACACACACACACACACACACACACACACACCCCTGCACATAAATGGTCTTTTCTTAACATTAATTTCACTTGGGAGCAATGAAAATACTATGAAGCAAGTACACAGGAAAATATAATGAAACTGTGAAGAGCTGCTGGTTTTTAGTACACCTCTTCTTTAATTCATTATGAGTCTGTACAATTTTACTGTCTATATATGCATGCAATTTTAAATGAGAGTGATAAATACTCTCTTGGTTGTGGCTGAATACGCCTTGGTGGTCAGGAAAACAACATATAATATGGAAATACGTATGAGATTAATCTATGGTGTAAGTGCATTGGACTTCACAGAGTTGAACATAAATATCACCTAACAAAATCAAACAGAGCAGGAAATTCTGCATGTGAAATCTAATGAATAGTTAGGTCTGCAAGACTAAGAACTACTAGTAGTTTCGAGCTGAAATGCAATGTAGTACAAACATGGCAGATGATGTACATATATGGGAAAACATGGGCTACTATTGCTAAACTCTTGGCACCCAACTGATTCATGGTTTTGAATCCTGCAGAACTTGCCTTTAACCATAATTGTAAGGCTAATACAAACAAAAGGAACTAACTAGCAGTGACTGGGGTGGCATCCCTGAAGGCCTGATTCTGTCACCCTTGCTTTGCTTTAGTGGCGGCCTATTAAGCAGTTCACCATTGGAAGTAAGGTATGAATGAGTCTGGCAGAACTGAAGGATAAGTTTTGGTTAACTGGAAATAATCTTCTAGATGCAAAAAAGAAATTTGCTGATTAAGGGCTTCATTGTGCCCTTAAAGTACAACCATCCATTTGAGAATTCCGGGAGCACCAGCAGAAAGCTAGAATGCCTCCTGGAGGTTCCCAGTATACAAGGGCCATATACTTTGTGCTTTGGAGTATAGCGTACTCTGTCCTGCATGTGGTTCCTACTCCACAGGGCCAGCTTTGCCTACTCTTTCATCTTCCCTTTCCTGTGGTATCAGGGTGCGGTGTGTTCCTAGGAAAGGTGGTACAAAAGGGGTAGTCCAGGCTCTGCCCTCACTCTTGTAAGACTGACAGTGCTGTTAAGAGCTCCATGTAAAGAGCTGGACAAAGAAAGCCATTTGCAGTACACAACACATTTTAGTGGCCAATGAAACCCAGGAACTAAACTACTTCTCCCACCCCACCCCCAAAAGCCAAAAATGTTCTACTTCAGGTCAGGTCAATACAATTTGAAAAATTATGATTTGTGTAATTAAACCAAAACTTTTCATTTAGTGTCAATCTGATGCTCCCTAGCTGACCCTGGGCTCCCTGCTGCATGCGGCATGCCAGCTTTGAAATACAGAAGAACCCCAGCTGGGGCTCTTGTACATTTCAAAGGAGGAATGCAGAAGTGCCTATCAACTAGTCGAGTAGTCTAGTAAATTAATTGTTATTTAACATCCTTACGTGCACCCACACATACGCTGCTCATTGAAAGAGCACTCCTATAAGAGGAAGGAAGATACTTTTGCCCATCTTATTTCTGAATGCCCCACCATACTCACCTACATGAAGACCAGGATCAACTTGGCCCTAAAAGTTTGGCTTATACCCTGTCTGTTAAATCTATTTCCACTCCAAGGAAGCAAATAGTTGATGCAATATTTTGCATAATGGTGCATATATTGTAAGTCTTCCTTTATATAGAGCACCAGAAAAAATATCTATTTCAGCACAATCACAAAGTATATGATATTTTTCAATCTCTTCTTTCTTGTTTTAATGCTATTTTTATTTACATTTATACCTTTTTAATATTTATGCAAACTATAGAGATCTGATTACACAGATTTTTTTTATCAGAGTTAAAATTTGTTTGGTTTTCATTGCAGAAAGGGAAATGGAATAAGATTACATTAATTAATTTAATGAAAACCTAAAGTATTTCCTTTCAGCCACATTTACAAAACCAGGTCCATAAGCCAGGATCAAATGTTTCCCTTTGATTTTGCTTATTTGGCAATAAAAGTTATATAACTGTTTGGTTTATATGTAAAAAAAACCTACTAGACTATTTGTTATTTTTTAAGTTTTTCTAGTTACAGACTAACTCAGCTACCTCTTTGAAGCTCATGGTTTTCATGTGGTTATATCAAAAGAACACATTAGCCAATAGTCTCAGGTATAATTATGTAGCTTTTACAATTAACTACATTTAAGAGTGTTCATTGACTATCTGAGGCAGTCTGATTAGTAATTTTTACAGAATCTTCAGGATGTCTTTTGAAAATTATCTACAGCAGAAAGTGATTTCATAAAGCACATTGAAAGAAATATAGAATATGAGGTCCCAGTTTACTTGATTTGACCTTTTTTTTCTGGTGTATCTTCTTTAAATTTAAGACGTGCGTGTCTGTCCAACATCATGGACACGGTACAGTGTTCAGCACTGAAAGAAATTGAAACATGTTTTGTCATTCCCTAGTGTTTCACCTGACTGCTATTAAAGATAGCTGAAAAAAATAAAGATAATCTGTGGCTTTCATGAACATGGAGCATTTGAATATGGACCAGTCAAGAAGCTCAAACAAAGGGGGCCATGAGTGCTCCTGGATTTTCACAATAGCACCTTTTAATAGCCACATTTACAAAGAAAAAGAGTTGAAAAATCATGGGATCCAATTCTGATTTAACTTACAGTGGTGTAAATCAGCAGCAATTACACTGAAGTCAACAACATTAAACAGAGTGAGAGCGAGAGAGACAGAGACAGAGAGAGAGCGGGTACGGCTAGACTGTGGGGGGGGGAGGGGGGTTTCGGGATACCAGAGGTATCTTGAAAAAACTCCGCCACGTCCAGGGAACATATTTGCTCTTCCGCTCTTTTTTTTTTTTTTTTTTTTTGTGGAAGAGCAAACACGCTTTTTTGGAAGCCCCTGTATGCCTCGTTCCATGAGGAAGAAGGGGGCTTTCGAAAGAGGCCTTTTTTCCTGAAATTTGGCCCAGTCTAGATAGGCCAAATTTCAGAAAAGCCTCTTCCGACGAAAGTATTGGAAAAAGATACGCAAAATGCAGAGCGCATTTTGCGTATCTTTTTCTGATAGATCCTCGCAGTCTAGCTGTACCCAGTGAGAAAGAGAGAGAGAGAGAGAGAGAAATTGGTCAGGGGACCATTCCTGATAGAGTCATTTATAATCTGTTCTAATTAATACCAGGCCTGAGCTCCATTAGCAACACTCTCTCAGACTGGTAAGGCTAGAGGTTGCAAACTGTATCTTCCCCTTCCTTCTTAGGTCGTGCAGCAAGTACAGCTCAGCTGAAGAAGTTGATCTTTTATTTGTTTTCAGGAGTGTCATAATGATGTTGAACTATAAATAAATAAGACTAATACAAATCTGAAGTGATAGATAATTCTCTCAAACACCAGTGATTCTGAAACATCACTTAACTTTATCATACAGTCGTATTTGTTCATATCATTCAACAGCAAGTTTCATGATTATTCATGAAATAATCTAGGAGCATCTATGTGTCTCAGATATTTCCTATGTGCGGAAAAAAACACAAGAAAGAGGAGAGGATTGTTTTCAGGGAAATAATTGTTGTAGTGTTCCAAATATTAAACATGGGCAAATCCTATACACATTCAATGATACAAATGAGAGAACAAGAGTTGCGAGATTGATTTCCAGAGTCCTATGAACTTTCCCAATAAAACAGGAGACATTATTACATATATTAAGCTCAGGTCAGGCTATCCAATATGCAAGCACCTTCCAAGCTTAGTGTCAAACATCTCGGGGCACAGTCTGAAGTGAACATTCAGTTTCTGGTTTTGGGTGGAGACTCAATGGGCTTTAACTGTGTCACACTTTGATTAGGGATGTATTTGATTCTGAAAACTATAATGAAATTTGAGTGAAGTGAAGCATAACCAGAAAGATGAGTCCTCTGAGTTTTGCACAGCTCTGCTGCTTTACCTCACACAGTGCCCTGAAAATTTACTTTCTCCCCTTCATTGTCAGCTGTCAAAGCTCTTTGAGCATCTTACCCACATTCTGGCTGACAAGCTGCCTGCCAGCCATTTCTCAAGGTAAGACGGGTAACTATATAGTGAGGAGCCTGGGACATAACCTCCCCACTGGCAATGGCACTTGGGTTGTTTCTGTGATTAAAGCAAGCCTGAAGTCAGGTCTTTGCCACTCACCTTGAGAGTCTGTGATAAACTATCATTTCCCAGAGGTTCTGCTCTCTCCAATTTCCAGCATTAGCTCAGCGTAACCGTCAACAACAATAACAACAAACCAGGGTTAGTCTCATAAGGGGCCTATGTGAACAAAGCTCAATCTGAGTCTTGCCCACACTCACCTCAGGGCACATCCTTGAAGCAAGGGCCTCCTTAGCTGTCTGGTAAAACAGGAATTGTGGAAATGACCATTTTCAATGTTCAAATGTAAATAATAAAGAAACCACTTCTAGGGGCCCAATGCTCTCTCCATTTCTGCTGTGGGAGGGGGAAGTAGCAGTGGGACCATAAAGCAGCTTTACAGCATCATCCTGCCAGCATCCCTGGTAAGTCTATAGAGCCACTGCGTGAGCACCTTGCACTGAGGCTCTGCTAGGTGGGGTGAGGTTTGGTTGGGAATGAGATGAATAGAACTGCGAAGACCTTCTTTAGGCCTGCTGTATTCATGGTCTGTAATCGAGATGGATGTGAGCAAATGTTCCTGTTCTCCTGACTGTCTAAGGTAGGCAATTATAAAGCATATAGGGTATGTCTACACTAGCCCCCTAGTTCAAACTAGGGAGGCTAATGTAGGCATTCGAAGTTGCAAATCAAGCCGGGGATTTAAATATCCCGTGCTTGATTTGCATCTTCAACGATCGCCATTTTTGAAAGTTACAAGTCGGACTAACTGCCCGGCGTCTACGCGGCGGGGACCAGTATTTGAATTAAAGCCTAAATCGAACTACCTGTTATTCCTGCTGCAAGTAGGTTTAACAGGTAGTTCGATTTAAGGCTTTAATTCGAAATACTGAGTCCCTGCGGCGATGTGGCGCCGACATAGTCGGACTTACATTTCAAAATGGCGACCGGCGATGCAAATCAAGCGCGGGATATTTAAATCGGGCTTGATTTGCAACCAAGCCTACATTAGCCTCCTAGTTCGAACTAGAGGGCTGACATTATACCTGGATGCTAATTTACATCCCTATTCTGCAATTCCAGTCTACTGTGTTCTATATGGATTTTTATACCATGAGTGCAATCAGACCAGACATACTGAACTTAATGCCCTCATGGAGCACCATTGATTTGAGTGGGGCTGCACATCATTGAATTTCTACATAATAAGGTCTTATTCTTCATTCCCTATGCAGTGCTCATTGTTTGCATTTCTGTCATTATGGACAATGAAGATGGGCTACTCAGTTTGATTTGCAAAGTTTTTTATTATATGTTACTTTCTTGTCCTCAAGGCTAATGCTGCTACATATAGATTTTTTGTAAATATTGCTTACAAAGTCTGTTTTCTAGTGAAATTAGAAGAGAAAGAGATGTTTCCTCTTAGTTTTAGTTAAAACTTAGTTTTACAAAATCTAAATATGGGCAAATTTTGACGAGCATGTTGCTGTAACTTATTTTCCAAATTTCTTTTGCACGCATGTATTTATTTTCCATCTTTCTAACATGGAATTTTCTCCCCTGACTTTATTCTGTGATTAAGTATGCATTGTGCCAGATCCTCAACAGGTGCAAATAGGTTAAAATAATTGGAGCAATCTGAAGAGCTACTCACTGCATTTACCGGATATTCTTTAAGACTAAATAAAATGCATTGCTTTTTAAGAAAAGAATATTGCCGCAACAAGGCTATTACACTGCATTGTAAAAAAGTTCTGATAGTCCATGGGAATAAAGTTATGAATCACTAAGTGACCCTGTATGGTATTGTGTGTATGGAAATGACATTACCTGGTGAGGAGAGCCATTTTAAATTGCAAAGGGGATTACAGTAAAGAGTACAACAGAAGAACACATCTCTTTAGAAACTGCTCAGTAAGCTACCCCACAGCCTGCCCCTGAGGTAAGCAGGGAAGTGTGGTGTTTTCATCAAAGTTTGACAGATGTAGCTGTGGCTCGTATAAAATAAAAATCCACACTGATATATAGCCACACGGTGCTTAGCTATTGTATAGAGTGACATTTGAGACTATCACATTTGATCTAAGATATTTGTTCTTCTGGCATTTTCTGAACCATTGGCTTTCCTTTATTCCTAAATGTACTGAAGATTAAACTAAATTCCCATCCAGATGCAGAGGTCATTTGGGGCCAGGAGTCATCAGAGGGCAACTACTTTCCAGAGCACTGTGAGCATGGTGTGACTGAGTCTACATTGTAAGACGGAATGCTGTCTACAGAGAGAGGCCCTTACAAACAAAGGCTGTAACAGGAAATCTCTACTGGAGAATATGACAGGAGTTGTGTGATTTTTACCCTTTCTTCTCATTTAGTTTTTGCCATTTTCCCCATCACCAGCAGATATGAACATCCAGACTGCTGGCTTACCGGAGTGTATCCCTGTTTTCTCAATAGCAAGTCGCCAGAACACTGGATTCAGGATTGAAAGGACAAACACACAGGCCACCTGCTGAACTCTGCCTGACAAAGAATTATTAATAAGCTTCCCCTCCCTGTTGCTGGGCTACCTGTCCTCAGCAGCACTGAATCTCCACCACGGCAGCTCCTGCCTGTCACCAAGGCCACCTGCCATTTCCAGAGGGGATCAAGTGGCAGAGGACAGATGGCAGCAGCAGCTGGAAGCCTTTGTAAAAACATAAACATTAAATAAAGAACAGCGTATCGGGGGACAGGTGCTGCTCCCCTCAGCGCTGGCTGAGTAATCCAAAGGGGTTTGCTTCTTACAGCAGGGGTGAGGAACCTTTTTTGGGTTGGGGGCTGCTGACTACAGAAAAATCAGGTGGGGGCCACACACAAGTGACAAGCAAAAAACCCCTAAACAAACAAACAAACAAACAAACAAAAAACCCCAAATCCTCACTGACATAGCCCCCTGACTGAGAAGGAGAAAAACACTCCCTACATTCCCTATGCACGCAAGAGCCTACTGGGGCCCCGGCTAGTAGATTTTGTGTACTCCATTCCTGTTGGGGAATGGCGAAGGAGAGAGGGGGCTGGACTGCCAGCACAGGCTCCCCAGTGCTGGGGGGAGAGCCCTGAGCCTCAGGGGCCAGATCCAGGCAAGGCAGAGGCCGCATCCAGGCCTCAGGTTCCCCACCCGTGTCTTAGAGTCAAGTGGGCAAGAAAAGCTATTTAATTCGAGGAATGTTATTCTTGCCATAGAAAAGCAATGCAAAGGTGCATCTAACTTAGTAGCCCACCACAAGCAGTTGCTGACATGGCATGGGGATATGCTACCAATGGTTTAACACCAGGCTCCACAGAGACTCCCCTTCACTGTATATTGCAGTGCATGTGTTTGCAGAGCAAGACGAGGGACATTTCATTTTTCCATCTAAACAAACATGCTTTCTCCTAACCAACCCCCACTGGCAAACAAAGGTAGAGTAAGAGCTTTTTCTTGGAAAGTTCATGCTTTGCTCTTGACAAGGACAGAGCTGGTCCAGTCTAGCACCAGTGCCTATGGGGAACAATCAGAAAGAACATCCAGCAGGAAGGAACAATTCTTCCCTGGCTGAGTGTTTCCTAGTGCGTTTGGATGGTGGAACTTGTTCCAGTAATGCACCAAGCCTCTTCCAGAGAGATTATAAGGAAATATAAGAATTACTGCTGATCCAACTAGTTTTAGCTATTGGTCAATGCAAGATGCTTCAAAAAAGGTGCAAAAACCCTTATAATAGAAATTATGAAATAGACTCCATTAACAGGGAAATATCCTAGTCCTAGTGTCTCTGCTGGCTGAACAGCACAGCCTGAGCACAGCATTCCAGGGGAGGGCATACCACCACCTTAGATAATGCATCATAATATTGTCACTATTGTTTTCTCTCCCAGCCATGGTCTATCTTAGTTTTCTGTTTCCCTGTCTCATCGCCACCCCTGGTATCCCGAAATAGCTATTCCCCGTCTTAAGAGTAAGCCCGTTATATCGAAATGTAACAGGCTCGCTATTCTGACATCCTTGTAAACCTCATTGCACAAGGGATAAGGGACGTTTCAGAATAGCACTTCATTTTGAAATTTGGTACTGTATAGACTGTGCCAAATTTTGAAATAAGCTATTTTGAAATAATAAGCTTATTTCGAGGTAAGAGTGCTGTGTAGATGCACCCCAAGTTATTATTAGGCTAGCTCCAATTAATCTGAACCCCAGCAAATGATTTATTCTAGTGTATATTACCTTGCTATGGTCACTGCTAATTTTCATCGGCCATGGTGCAGCTTATTCACTTATGATGTCCTTCTAGATTTTTTTAAAATCTTCTCTAACCTAAATAACTACCTGTCAATTGCAAGTGTTGATATAGCACCATCCACCATATCAGTTAATGAGTCACCATATCAGTGAATGAGTCTATCCAGATTTTGACTGGTTAGTTCAATATATTGGGAATACACAGAAATGTCCAAGATGATACTGAGTCATACAAGCTGAGACATGACTCACAGATGAATCTGACATGCTGATGTGTGTGTTCACAGGTGCTATGTCAGCTACAGTAGTCAGACAGCGCAAAGTTGACTTGCAATAGAAGCATGTCTGAGCCTCTTTTGAGACTGAACTTGAAAAAGAAAACTTTGCTACACAAGAGCGTATTCTAAACAAGACCAATTCCCTTTTATCCACCAGGAACTGAGTCCTATACCACATATAATAGTAATTTGATTCACATTGTTCTAGACTTGCACTTTAGTAGCTCAGAGCTAGGCAAGGATGGATGTCAAGTATCAGAGGGGTAGCCGTGTTACTCTGGATCTGCAAAAGCGACAAGGAGTCCTGTAGCACCTTATAGACTAACAGATGTATTATGCTCCAATACATCTGTTAGTCTATAAGGTGCTACAGGAATCCTTGTCCTTTTGCAAGGATGGATGACACTGATGATGACCTTGTGTTACCAAATACCAACTTTTATCAACTGCTAGATTAATCCTTCTTCTTGCTTATTTTCTGGCAGAAAAGTTATGGAGTCAGGCAAGGTACAGAAATTATTCTTATTTATTTGTAAAAAGATTTAACTTTTATACAAGAAATCAGACCATTGACAAGGGTTCGTTCATATTTTACAAACCCTCCACTCAGCATGATACTTAGGCTATGCCTAGACTGCAGGCTTCTTTCAGAAGAAGCTTTTCCAGAAGAGATTGTCCAGAAAAACTTCTTCTGAAAGAGCATCCACAGTGCAAAAGCGCATAGAAAAAGCGATCTGCTTTTTTGAATGATAGCGTCCACACTGAATGGACGCTATCGCATTTAAGCTGTGATTACTATGGATGGAATGGCCACCAGAGAACCTGTATTTTTTCCTCTTTCCTCTTCTTTCGAAAGAACTTCCTCTTCCCCATCAACACACGCCTTTTTCTGAAAGAGTTATTTCGGAAAAAGGCTTCTTCCTCGTAGAATGAGGACTACCAATGTCGGAAAACCCCCTCTGTTCTTCCTATTTTCTTTCAAAAGAACACGATTGCAGTGTGGACATAATTGAAGTTTTTGTCTGTAGTTTAGACATACCCTTAAACATTCAATAGGACTAGAGCTTGACTGCTGAAGCATTTGAAAACCCTGGGCCTGATTCACCACTGTTTTGCTCTACTGGAGTTACTCAGGTATTAAAGTGGAGTAATGTACTGCGGAATTAAGCCCATTATTTTTCAAATTTCATTTTTCAAAAGGGACTCCCCAGATCTTCAAAACTATAAGAACCACATACAAAGACTTTTTTAAATTGTTTGTGAATAAACATTAGAATTCAATGTAAAAAGTATAACAGGAAAATACAACATGGGGGGAAAAAGAGAAAAAGAAAAGAGAAGAGAAGCATTGACTGTTATGTCCCGCTGACTTGGGGGCCAGTCCTATAAGATGCTTCAACATCCTCAGTTCCCATTGATTTCTTCCCTCTCTTTTACAATAATCTTTCCTTCTGGGACAGATTCATTAGTGTTTTAATCTCGCTCATCCTCTGTTGCATTCACACTAGCTTCAGCAGAAGTTTTCAGTGATCAGCACCTCCCAGGACTGTGCCATTAATTGTCTTACATATATTCCTAAATGGTAAAAACAAGCTCTGCTGCTCCATTAACTCCTCGTTATTAGAAATAATTTACCTTGTGGCAAACAGATCAGTTTGCTTATCCCAGATATATTTTAGTACTTGCCCCAGTGTCAACATTCATTTTTTGTTACCAAGGAATGTGTTCCTTAAGCAGCACCTATTGTACCGTGATTTTATCATACCAGCTGTATGGTACTCTCGAGAGCTCTTGAATGTTTGAGACCTGGTTTGATTGACAGTGTTCTTAGATGCCAAGGATTATGCTAGCTTTAGGTAGTATTAGGGCCAGCATGTTGAATTCATTCATTCACCCAGGCAAGCAGTACAAGAATAACTCTGTCACCAGTCATTCAGCTACAAAATTATCCTGCCTCCCCTTGACAGCACAGATAAGGCAAACCACTTCCTTGTGTGTCACTTCTGAAGTGATTTATCACCATATCAAAAGGCAGTGACTGACTGACGCAGATAACACACCAAATTCATTAGCCAGTGGAAGGGGTGCTGTTTAGTGGAGAAGGCTCCTTTTGCATGTACAACAGCAGACTGGTGAACATTCCTGGGTTTGGAAGAAGGCTACCCAAGTCACTGGCCCCAAAGCAGCCAGGTGCAAGAAAGACAACTATGGTGTCCTTTTTTATGAGGGAAGTGTCTGCAGCACTGCAAGCCAGGCAAGCTGTTGCAGAGGAAGAGTGGCTCTGAATGATTAACACTGAAGTCAGTCCTTTCATATGAGGGGGTTTATTTTTAGTCACAATCACATTTATATCTCCTAAACTATTTGCATCTATCAATCTGAAGTACTTACAGAGCCCCATTACCACACTATCTAAGGGCCTCACAATCTTTAATGTATTTGGTGATCTTCACAACAGCTCCGAGAGGCAGGATAGTGCTATTATACCCATATTACAGATGGGGAACTGAGGTACACCTTGCCCAAGGTCACACAAGTCTGTGGCACAGGAGAGACCCAGGTTCAGTGCCCTCAAGTCACCATCTAGCATCATCCCCACAAGACCATCTTTCCTCTCTGAAATCAAAAATACCTATAATTCAAAGCACAACCTCAGTTACAGAAAAGGTCTGATATAGCATGTGTGTTAGGAAGGAGCTCAGTGTCATGCAACCTTTTCACCCCTCCTCCTACCAAACTACACTTAAATATTTTTAGAATATGTTAAAATTTAAATAAAATAGATATCAATAAGCCGTGCAGCTCTTTTTCAAGCCCTTGAAATTCATTCTTCAAACTTTCTCTGTTCACTGTAATATATTTTCCTGATACATGTAATGAAAAAATCTAGTTACTCTTTCAATTGCAGAATAGTTCTAAAAATAGAGAGAAAAATATACCATGTGTATTTCATTTTTTTTAAATGTGTGTTGGATGGAGCAGTCAATTTCCTGAAAAAGTAGTAAGATGTAAAAATTGTGCTCAACACAATGACACTTTTATTAACATGACCCTATTTCTCCCACTAAAATTAAGTAGTTTGATGTTTCCATTGTAGGACTATTGCAGAGGTTTGTTACAGAAATTTCACAAATGTGGCCAGCATATTAAGGGAGAGTGATTTTCAAAAGCGTGTTTAATTTTCTTAGCACATTAGTTCATCTTCTGATGCACCTTGTGGCTGTACAGCAAACCAAAGGACTCTTTCTCTGCTGCTAAAGAAGTGCAATTAATTAAAAACGGAGGATTCTTTTATTTCATCTCTTATTATGATTCATTCAGTCCCACTGAGACAATATTTTAATACTGTCTTTGACAACACTGTCAGCAGTCACAGATTATAGTTCCAGCATTAAATTTGACACATTGCACTTAACACAGTGACACTTTTATTAACATGACTCTATTTGTCCCACTAAAATTAAGGGTCTTGAAATCTTCAATGTAGGACTATTTGCTGAGGTTTGCTGTGATCCATTGTAGTTGTGGCTGAAATGATAATTCCATTCTGAGCCTCTTTTTCCCTCACCCCTACCCTTAGGAGATCTTATTCACCTGTTAAAATAATTACCTCTCAGAGATGGAATTTTGCATAATTCTCTTCACCTTATAATGCTTTTTATGATATTTATGATTTGCAGATGATACCAAACTGTTCAAGACAGTTAAGACCAAAGCAGACTGTAAAGAGCTTCAAAAAGATCTCACCAAACTAAGTGATTGGGCAAATGAAATGTAATGTTGATAAATGTAAAGTAATGTACATTGGAAAAAATAATCCCAACTATACATAGAAAATGATGGGGACTAATTTAGCTATTTTAGCTAATTTAGCTCAAGAGAGAGATTTTAGAGTCACTGTGGATAGTTATCTGAAAACATCCACTCAATGTTCAGCAGCAGGCAAAAAAGCAAACAGAATGTTAGGAATCATTTAAAAAGGCATAGAGAATATCTTATTGCCTCTATATAAAACCATGGTACCCACACATCTTGAATACAGCATACAGTTGTGGTCGCCTCATCTCAAAAAAAGATATATTGGCATTGGAAAAGGTTTAGAAAAGAGCAACAAAAATGATTAGGGTTTTGGAACGGGTGCTATCTGAAGAGAGATTAAAAAGACTGGGATTTTTCGATTTAGAAAAGAGGAGACTAAGGAGGGATATGATAGAGGTCTATAAAATCATGACTGGTGTGGAAAAAGTGAATATAGAAAAGTTGTTTACTTGTTCCCATAATATAAGAACTAGGGGTCACCAAATGAAATTAATAGGTTTCAGGTTTAAAACAAACAAAAGGAAGTTTTTCTTCATGCAACCTGTGGAACTCCTTGCCAGAGGATGTTGTGAAGGCCAGTACTTTAAAAGAGTTCAAAAAAGAGCTAGATAAATTCAGGGAGATACAGTCCATCAATGGCTATTAGCCAGGATTGGTAGGAATGGTGTCCCTAGCCTCTATCTGTCAGAGGCTGGAAATTGTTGACAGGAGAGGGTTCACTTGATGAATTGCCATTCTGTTCGCTCCTTCTGGGGCATCTGGCATTGGCCATTGTCAGCAGACAGGATACTGAGCTAGATGGACCTTTGTTCTGACCTAGTGTGGCCATTCTTGTGTTCTTGTGTATTTCTTACAATAGGTTTTTTGTGTGTGTTTTTTTTTAATATACCCTTCCTCTTGAGTTAGCCAAACATGAAATAAACAAGCATTCTCGGCCATTTAAAAATCATACTGGTAATGTTAATTTCCATTAAGATTATTAAAGCAACTTGGATTTAAGTATTCATACTCTGCATGTGCAGGGCCCTCAATGGGATGCTCTTTCTAAACTGTGGGAATAAAATATAGTTAAGTAATAAAAGAGCACTGTTAAAATGCTGATCATGTACAATATGTTATTTCGTGTGCACTGTAACTGACACAATGAAATGCATGAACCAGTTGTGGTGTACTTCTAGTCTTCTTTCCCTAATTGGGGACTCTAGACTTTCCCTGCACACTCACAAACCACATATCCCCTCAGGTGCCCAGAGGGCCTCTGGAGGTAAGACAGAACCCTAAGGCTTGAAGTAATAGCAATTAACACTTTTGTTCACTAGCTTTCAGCATCCCCATTATTCAAATTATTCCAGTGCCCCTGCATGCCCTTGAATCTCCCTCATCTTCAGAGTGGATTAGGAGAGGCTTCATAGATGTCATGGTCTTTTCAATGGGATTTGGAACTGCACCTTTCAACGGTTGCTTCCTCAGGGTGCTCGCTGCTTCGCCTTACAGCACCAAATGGAATTTCTAAAACGAAAAAGACTGTTCTTTATGTGTGCGTATGTGATCCACTGCCATGAAGACACAAGACCAGCCTGACAACGGGAACTTTACAACTCTAAGTGACAGGTGCAGGAGGTTGCTGGAAGAACAAGTCTTCACGGCCTATTAATACAAGGCTTGTCAGCACCAATTCATGAGGCACTGGTTTGGAAAGACAAGTTTTCCACTACATACAAAAATAGAGAAGAAGCTGTCACTACCAGTGATATATTGTGTAAGAAAGAATCCCTGATTATGACAAAACCCATTATTATTCATACCTATCAAGGCTGGGCAAGAAAAAGTAATATCAGGTTTTGAACTGGAAAGATATTTTCTCACCTTTTTGACCTCCAATAGTGAAGAAGAATGGCTGCCAGTGATTTTAAGCAGTTATGGGGGAAGGAAGAGGCTAATGGAGTTCAAAACACCTAAAAAGAAGAGCAACATCAGGGCACTGATATTATGTGTGTTTAAAATGCAGGCTATTGGCTTAGTGCTTATGTTTCAAACATTAATAGCAAGCCACTTCAATGAAGTTATTCTAGGGCTACGCTGGTGTCACTGACATCAGAATCCCAGGAACTTGAAAACTGAAGCGCTAGAAATTTTAGAGCCTTACCCATTGTTTTCACTTCAGTCTCCAAAATCCTAAGGTTTGAGTGTATTAAACCTTCATTTTTTCCAGTTAGAAAAAACCAGGCACCTTGATGGAAACACACGTGCAGCTGCCTTCTTACCACTTACACAAAGTGCCTCCAGCAGTAGCAAAAGAACATCCCTCCATCCACATGCACGAGGAGTGAATTACAAAATCTAACCACGGGCTCATCAATGCTCAAACTGAGCATAATTTATTTTCTGATTTTTAAAGAAAGGAATTGAGTGCACAGCCCCACTTTCTCCCTCACCCTGAGATAACTGGTACCCCAGAAGATGTGCTCAAGGATGTATTGGCACTGCAGTTCTTCCTGACCCTCATGAAGAGGGAGTAAAAGGGAGAACATTGACAATGTTCTCCAAGAGACAATATTCAATAGACTGCATCCCACCTAGCCACAACCAATCTTCAGCCACCTTTGAGATGAAACACTGGAAGACACTAATACAGTATTTTTGGTGTCTGGTTACCTGTAATACCTATTGTCCATCACTGGCAAAAGCCACCTTTCTTGCCAAATGATTTTTGTTCAGTTGAATTTACTGGCTCACCGGGTTGTTTTTCCAGTTTCCAACAGTCCTCCCGGTAGTTTATTCAGTGGGCCAAATTCTATCCTGTGCCATGCCAGTGGATTTAAAGGCATTGCACTGGACCTGTGTCAAAACTGTATTTGGCACAATTACTTTCTAATGTCCACAGATGAATAAATAGGGAATAGAAAGGTATTGCTCTGTATGGATCTCACAGCTGCGAGCCACATGCCTTCTTTGCAGCCAATCCCCTGTTTTATTTAGCTGTAATATCTGCAAGTTGGAGACCCCTAACATTTTGAATCTTTGGAAGGTGTGCTGCTAAGACAGTTTGGGAAAGAACCTACAGGTAACAACTGCTTTCATTGTGGCCCTTTCTCGGGAAAGTGGGATTCATAAGTAGTCCCTTAGGGTTGCTTAGAAGTTAGATTACATGAATTTGGAGGTTCAAGACCATATTGTCTAATTTATTTTTTTTAACCATGGGCCAGATGCTACATTTCCCAAAATCCATAACACTCAGAGGCAGGTCTTTGAAGAGGAGACTATGAAATTCTTCATATTAACATGGTAATACTCTAAAAGCGTACTAAGGTGGCAGACCACAAGGCATAGGTTTTAAATGGAACTGTTTGCTCTCTATCCAAATAGCCAAACTTTCCCAAACAGCATAACTTTTTACACTGCATTCACTAAACACTATGGTAAATATCACATCTGCCACACAATCCTACTAATAAACCAGTTTTATAATAAGTAACTCAATTTCGGAGGGTTAATGTTAACAATGAATAAAAGGTTCATTGTTCTGCCAGTTCATCAGTTGTTAAACAATATGCTAATTCATAATGCCATTGCTATATCCCTCACATTCTATTTATCTTCTTATTTAATATGCATTCCAAGTTTGTACTATGTAAACTATAACTCACACATTATTAGAATGTAAATGGCATGAGAACAAGACAAATGTTTATATTAAGGCACATTATATTTGCATTGCATATTTTATGTCTTTATTTTAATAGTAGCAACACTGTCACCAAATACTAAACTAAATTATGTAAGGCTCTATCTCTGAGTTTGTGAATTTATTAAAATGGCTCATAAATATATATTAGCATATAAAAACAAATGTAATATTTGCAGTTCCCGGGTCTAGGGACAGTGCCCCTTAACTAAGGTATGGAAATCACGCTGTCCTTCACTCAGATGTCTAAAGTCACCTTGAATTTCAACAGAATTTCCAGTTTACTATCATTGCAAATACCTTGAGATTTCATTTACATGAATGATAAACTAAGCCTGATTAAAGTGAAATTAATTTTAACATACTTATAGATTACTCTCTCTTAGGGTACGTCTACACTTGCACCCTAGTTCAAACTAGGGATGCAAATGTAGGTGACGGAAATTGCTAATGAAGCAGGGATTTAAATATCCCGTGCTTCATTAGCATCATCTCGCCCACGCGCTATTCTGATTGCCAGCTGATTCGAACCAGGAAGTGTGCTCTGGGCCATGTTAGTTCGAATCAAACCCCTTGGTTTGAACTAACATTACTCCTCATTTTTTGAGTGTCATATAACCTTGATTCTACTCTTGCCTCTGTCTGTGCGACCTTGTGGAACCCATTTGCTCTCTTCGTATGTCCTTTTCCCATCTGTTTAATGGGGGATAATACTGAATGAGTTTGGAAAACATTTCAGATCTTCACAAGAAAAGCCTTAGCCAGTACAAAGTACAACTACTTGTTTGTTACTTCAACAGCTGCAAATAGATTCCTGCTAGTCCAGAAAAAAAATGTTTTTCTTTAACATTTAACTAATCTGATGAATGTTTCCTTGCAGGGCCCTAAACTGGTAACAGCACCACATACTTCCATGTCATTATGGCTCACCTCTAACTGCTCTTCACCCAGGGCAACTCTGTCCACTTCTGGGGGAAGAAAACCAAAAGAGCTAGGAAAAGAAGTTGCTCCTCCGGGGAAAGTCTATTCCAGCTGATAGCATGTGACCAAAAGCTTGCTGGGAAGGAATAACAGAATCTATGGGAGACAGAGATTTTAAGGCAGGAAGGGACACATCCAATCAGTGCAGAGCTGTGGTGGGGCACCTGGAGCATAGAGGATTGCTGGGGTGGAAGGGAGCTATAGGTCCATTTGAATGTCCATAGAGGCCTTCAGTAGGCCTAAAGTCTACTACTTAGAAAGCCATGCCATAGACAGCCTTCAAGACAAGGGGCATAAGAGGCACTCTTCAAGACCACCATTAAGTCCTACACCATCATAGGCACTCAACAGATCTGAGAAGTGCTAATAAGCTGGCTTGCAGGGGAAAATAGGAAGACTTCAGGGGCTCCTGTTCCATTAGGCCTCAGGTTTGTCTGCCTGTTTCATTCATGGGATACATGGTGGTGATGTCTCCACGTCATTGGGTCTGACCAGCAGGCTCTATCACACGATAGGGCCTCAGGAGACAAAGGGGCCTCAAATTTTGACATTTTTCTACCAAGTCATTTCCATTTGTTTTAAATCATTGTGGGACCTCAGGCCTTTGCCAATTTTTTGGTCATAACAAGTCTTCATCTGCATGACTGGAGACTGGAGTAGCTTCTGTGATTAGTGATTTTATGTTATGAAATGCTATTTACAGCCTTTTCATGGTTGAGAGGTTTTGAAACTCATTATTAATTCTGTTACTGTAAAGTGATTTTGCTTGGTCTGAGAATGAGTTTAACCTTTAAATTAGATGGTTATCTCTGCATAGGAGATTTTCATATTCCTGTTTCTTCTTATGTGTCTTCATATACAAAAACCATATCAGGCTCAGCTGTAAGCTATCTCTTCATCCAGTTTAAGATTCTCCTTTAAAGGCTTTTTTGTGATAATAAACTTTTAATTATAGTTTAATAAACTTTATATCTAATCACCCCATGTTCATATTCATAATAATGCTCCAGTTATTAGAGGAATTTAATAATAGGAACATAGTAGCAGATGAAATTTCAAGATGTTGAAATAAGGCTATAAGGGCCAAAGTGAATAGCACCCCCACACTGTTATCATATAATATTCCTTGCAAAGTATACACAATGAAAATTTTGTATAACCAATAGCCTACAGTGAATTAATTTTTTGTGTTACTGTGTTTTAAAAGAAACCCTTTATAAAAATGAAGCAAAGATTTGAAAGTGGTGCAAGTAAGAGATGGCGAAAGCAACAGAGTGAAGCAGCAGTTAAGAGTTTAAAGCCAATAACATTATTTCTTGTAGAAAAGATGCCTAGCCATTAGACGGTGACCATACTGACAGTGATACTTCCAGTTCTGATGATGAAAACTTTGTATCCACAAATGACATTTCAATGGCACTGCCTCAAAATGAGGAGATAATTAATCAAGACATAGGAATGCCAACAGTAGCGATAGATGCAGAATCCACACTCAACTTGGAGACTGTGAAGGCAGAAAATGACCTCGGAGATGCTGCGCAGCAAGAACAAGAACTTATGACTAGCACAGGACACAATGTAACAACAGTGGCATCAGAATCTGATATTGGACTTCTTGATACGAACAATGTTGCTCAAATGCAGTCATTTCTCAAAGTTAGTTGTTTTCAGATTCCAAGTAATATACTGAAAGATGCTGAAAATCACACTTTTCCCACTTGTGTGCTGACAAAAACTTTTCCAAATGGAGAGATCTACACAAGAGATTGGCTCTGGTGGATCATTGAAAAGCAGGTTCTGTACTGTGTATCCTGTTTCATTTTTAGCAGTAATACTTCAAATGAATCAGTATTGTCTGATCCATCCAGTTGGAGCATCAGTAGATGCTGGAGGAAAATGAAAGACCAAATACCTGCACATGAAATTTCAATATCACATGAAGATAACTATGTTACATGAAAATCAGCTAGTAGAGCAGCACTAGCTAACAGTTCAATTGAAAACTTATTCCTGCGTGAAATAAATACAGAAACTGATAACTGGAAAAAACTCCTTAAGTGCATATTGAATGTCTCTTCTTCATCTTTTTTTTTTTTTTTTTTTAAATGGAGATTGGTTTTGTGTGGTTGCAGTCAACATATCGGTTACCCGAGAAACAAAAACTTTCTTGGTATACTTGAGCTTTTTAGTAAATATGACCCACTTTTATCAGGTCATGTTAAGCATGTTCATGAATCATAAGAGAACGGAAAATGCATGCAATTCCATTATTTGTCTACCAGAATACAAAATGAGTTTGAGCTGTGTGGGACATTTGTGCAAACAACAATTCTTGAAGAGATATGACATGCAAAGTACTTTTCAATTATTATTGATGCAACTCCAGACTGTTCTCATAAAGAACAGATGATCTTGATTGTTCGATATGTTAAAATTGCAGGAAGTTCAAAGGTTTCAATTAAAGAATGATTCACTTTGATAATTTCATGAAAAACTGGAAAAGAAATCGCTGCTTGTGTATTAGAAATTCTGGAAGGCTTCAAATTAAATTTTCAAGTCTGCATTGGCCAAGCCTATGACAATGGATCCAATATGGCTGAGAAGTACAATGGAGAACAAGCAGTCCTTCTTGAGCAAAATCAAAACTGTATTTTCTCTGGCTGTGGCAACCACACACTATATCTTGTTAGCGTTGATTGTGCTGAATCATACAAGGAAGAAATCACATACTTTGAAACAATCCAGCAATTGTACAACCTATTAAATAGCAGTCCTCGAAAGAGGGAACTTCTGAAACAGCATTTGCCTGTTTTCCTTCACAGAATGTTGACAATGAGATGGTCAGCACAAATTGATGGCATTAAACCAGTTGCACAGTATTTCGA
Organism: Rafetus swinhoei; assembly: GCA_019425775.1. Taxonomy (NCBI): domain Eukaryota; kingdom Metazoa; phylum Chordata; order Testudines; family Trionychidae; genus Rafetus; species Rafetus swinhoei. Next base: position 42,739,248 of record CM033432.1, on the reverse strand, counting down.
CTCTGTGAGAAAGGCTTTAAGCGAGCTTGAATCTCTTACTCTCATAGCACAGGCGTGCACCGAGCTTAAGTCAATTCAGAAGTATACATCCAAATTTGAAAGCATTTTAATGTCGTCCATGTGGTTGAAGCTGCTAAAAATTATCGACAAAACTAATCTTGTAATTGAACCACACAATGCTACATTAGATGTTTAGAGGGATAACATTGAATGACTTCTTAAAGATATTCCAAAGATTCGTGATCAATTCGTGATTCGCAATCCTTTCCGAGTCCAAATCAGTAGCACAGGGTATTGACATTTCATCTGAGTTTTCCACCAATCACAGACTAACATCTCAATCTGGTGCAGAAAGTCACTCTTGAGTCAATGGATTTTTTGTTATTATCGACTCCATCAAATCTGGTCTTACACATCAATTAGAGTCACTGTGACAAATTTGTACCCTTTTTGAATTCCTTTGGTTGAAGAGCTATATTCAGCGACTGAATAGTTTCAACGAAGGTACAACAATGACATTTCATGAGATCTCTGTGGTGAGATCATCTTCCTGAAACATATACATTCCACCAAATTTAAATCAGACTGCAAGCCAAAAGAACTGCTTCAAGAAATATACAATCTTGGCCTGTTGACTGTATTTCCTAATATCACAATTGCATTATGTATTTTTTGTCAGTAGCTCTGCATCAGTGACTTCAGTTGAATGCACATCCAACATGGGGACACCCAACATGAGCTTGGCGATGGATGCTCCTGGCACCCTTGGGACATAGGATAGATGGGGGGGGCCCTGAAGGTAGGCTGGTTGGAAGCCTCCTCCAGTGGCACAGTAGCTAAGGAACTGGTCTTCAGAGCCAGAAGCCAAGGGGTCAAGCCCCACCCTCAAGCAACATGTTAAAGCAAGTAAAGAGTTATCATCATTTTACAATGGGACAAGAGCATTTGAATGGGCTCACAATGCTTAACATTAGCAGTGATGTTGCATGTAAATTAGATTTTTCCTCAATTATAAAGGAGTTTGCACCCAGAAAAGCCAGAAAAGCATTCCTAAAATGACTTAATGTTAATAAATAAATGTCTCAAATGTTCATTTTCTTTTGGTTTGAGTACGACCCGGGGGATGAGAAGTTGGATACGTCAGGGGGCTGGGGGCTTGGGGCTGAGGCTGGGCTGGGGCCTCTAAACTGAAAGTTGCCCAGGCCTATGTCATTCTCTGGGAGGGTCTGCTGACTAGGAGAACTCACAAAGAACTGGAGATAACAGTGTCCTAGAGACCACTTTAAATCCAGTGGGATAATCAGGGGACCCAGTTGTGTGTTGGAAAGAGCGACTGGATGGGAGAAAGGGTCCCAACAGGGGCACAAACATGTGAACGCGAAGAAAACAAATCTCCCTCCACAACTCCGTTAGTGCTGCTTCTTAACAGGTAAAGCAAGGGCCCTGTGATACTGATACAGACCTCTCCTCCTCTGCTTGAAATGAAATTATTCCAACATGACAGACAAACCCTTCACTGCTGCTCATATTCATATTGCTGATATGCTGCATATGAAATTATGTTGGAATATAATTAATCAAGCGCCAGGCTAGAAGAGCTGGTTTGAAATCAGATATCTCCATTGACTCCAGGGGAGCCATGCTCAGGATCTGGTCCACAGATTCTCAGGTGGGTGGGAATCAATGGACTGCATTTATGGAGACTAAATCTTTGCAGTAAATATGCAAACAGCTTGTATTGTTTGTTTCTATAGAGGTAACTATAAATAGTTGCATTGATGTAAAGCACATTCTTTTCAAAGCCATTTCTTTCACTTGCTCTCCCCAGTGAAATTGCTGCCAATGAAGGTCAGAGTATAAAACTCTAAATTCAGCAAGGAGAGCTGCTTACTAACATCATGCTGTTATGAGATAAACACTGCTTTCCTCGCTCAATGCAAGCAGGCAGGGTTACATTCAGGCTACAGCGTGTCTGACTAACAGCAGCAACGTATTTTAATAATTTATGTGCATGCGTTCCTTGCAACCCTCCTTTCACTCAGATCCTGCTCCTAAAATATCCATCCCTGCAGTTGGCTGCTGATTACTGTTTGGCTCACTCCATGCCATGATTATAATTATTTTTCTTTTATTTCCTGAAAAACAAATGTGGGCTTGAGATGAATTTCTTTTAAAATGTGCTCTTCCAGGGACATTAGCAGCCTGGAGAGCTTTGTACAGCTGCATCAAGCTCATCTTTAATTTCTCCTCACTCGGTGTCTGACAGCTGGATCATCCCTAACCAGACAAACATTTCAAGAGAACAGACACTGTTTGGCGCCAGGTGCCTTGTGGCTGCAGTCCCCAGGATGGGAGCGTAGGAAGCTGTGCTGTTTAAACGTTCTCTTTGACTGTGTTTTTCTGCTGTTCTTGGACTCCTGTTGGAAAAGTTTTTTAGCCTTGCGCCAGCTATTCTCACTCAGTGCTCTCACTGGAGTTCCAGATATTTGTTCATCTTCCTCCCCTCCTTTCAAATAATAGGGCCGGGGGTGGAGGGGGGGGGAGAAAGAGAGAGATGGTTGCCAATAAGTAAAAATTAGAGATGTGATCAGGAGGCTATATGTGGAAAGTTAAGCACATGCGTCAATGTCTGTAGAATGGGGGTAATATTGGGAAATACACCATTTTGTGCTAGAGCTTGGCAAAACATTTGGTTGAAAAAATTTGCCCAGTTGCAATACAAATGGCACAATATTGGCCCCAATTCTGCAAATACTGAATAAAATATTTTGTGGATTTGTGTCATAATGGCTGGGTTGTTTCATTAAGGGGGATGAAAAAAATCATTTGAGTACGCCAAAATGATTTTATTGGTTTTTTTTCCTGAACGGACAGCGAAGTGACAATATCATTATTCAAACCCCTCTAATTTGTAAACTAACTTTCTCTATCAGCTTCAGTTCAACTCCCAACATTTCATCTAATTCACTGTGACTAAACCCAGGTCCTATTATCTTTCCTTTAACTTGAGTTCTTGAAACTGTACATCAGCTCTGTTGCTGTACATTACATCCTATCAGAGGTAGCATTCTTCCTGTAGCAGACTGACCAGTACTGCATGGCAGTATTCCTGTAGAGGTGTAACCACTGCAAAATCACAGTTAAGTATTACCTCCTATCTTTTGTATCGTCCTGCTAATCTAACCTACCGTTCCATCTATTCTCCCTTTTTTCCTCTCCATTGCTGCTGCTGCTGCACATAAGGCTAATGGTTTTAATGATTTTTCCATAACAACCTTACATTTGCCTTCTGATAGTATGACTGCATAGTATGACTTCCACTTACCATCTCTACCACCTTTATCGCCAGTGGGTCACTAACCAGGACCAGGTCAGGCCTAGCAGGAGCAAGCAGGCAGAGCTGGAGTCAAGAAGCCTAGTGAAGGGGTCAGAGGCAGTCAGGAGCCATCGTCAGGAAAGCAATATGGAGAGGACTGGGCAGGACAGGAACAGGGTTGGACAAGGATAAGAGCAGAGCAGGCACAGGATTGATTGTAGCTGTGGGCATGTGTGTTGAGCAGCATCCTGGACTTAAGAGCAGGTCTGCTGATCCCTTCAGCCAGTCAGGCTGCTCAGCTTGGGCCCAGCTGCGTTTGTTAGTCAGAGTAACTCATACACCAGTTGAGCATGGGGCGTTGTTCGATCTAGTGACACTGAGGCCTCTTACAGAAACAATAATGAGTCTGCTCTACAGTCTTATGGGAAAGGCAGCTGGCTTTCAGCTCATGTGGTAGAGACTCTTGCAATAAGCTCCAGGGGTCTCAGGTTGGTTCTGCCTGTTAGTGTTGCACTAGCACTAAGGTGGGCAAAAAACGGCAGCAGTTCACCAGGGTTAGCCCCCAGACACTGCCGCTATATTTACCTGCGCCTCTGCAAGTACCAGTGATCGCAGCTCCTGTTGGCCATGGATAGCTGTTCCCGGCCAATGAGAGCTGCAGGAAGCAACATGGACCATAGCACAGTTTCCTGCAGCTCCCTTTGGCTGCAAACAGCGATCTGAGGCCAACAGCAGCTGCAATCACCTGTATATTCAGAGGCGCAGGTAAATATAGTGGTGGACACCCACCAAGGGCTATCTCATGCTGGACTGAATCTGGCCTGCAGGATGGTATTTGCACACCCCTGCACCAGTAGGTAAGCAAACTAGCATTTGCTACTTCTGCTATCTCTCTTACGTTTCCAAATGCATAGGAGGCTGGCATTTTACCTGAGACTATTCACTTTAGGAACTTCCCATCTCCCTGCCTTGCAAGCTTTCTTTGGGTAAATTGAGCAGTCAGGTGCTATGCAGAAAAGGAAGCATTCAGATAACGCCTCTCTCTCTGAGGAGAACAGTTCCAGTATTTCTACGCCAATTCCTGATAAGATACAAAAATTCCTGGACCCCTCTGCAACTTGATGCATTTCCAATTGAAAAACACTTGCAAACTAGGACCTGGTGTAATCTACTGGTGAGTGTGTGCTACTCATCCTCCGATGTGCTGACGCATAGAGTGTTATTCTATTACAGCCATAGATAAGGAGCCTTGACTTGATCTCAAGCTGTAGCTGTTCGTGCTTTAAGCCCTGCATCAGTCTCCAATATGTCAGCTAAAATGTCAGCCATCACACTGGTACTCCCTTCTGTTGCCATTCAGATGACTTTAAATCCCTGAAGAAAGTAGCCTTGATTTTCAGAAGACATCACCCAATTCCGTGCTTCTCTTTCGCTGGCACACATAACTGCAGGGACATTAAATACCTACTAAACACTTAACAATGCAGCACCTGCAAACAAGGAAATTCTCTGCCTACCTGCTGTAAAATGTGCCCACCGTTATCCAATCAGAGCAGAAAAGACACCATGTGATGTAGGTAACCAGTCACTGAGCATGAATTCAAATGATGAAGCACAGAAGACATGATCTTTTCCACAGATTGTAATAAATTCATGCCAACCATTTATGGAATAATTTTGGAGAAAAAATAAGTTGCAAGTGTCAAGCTGTCCTGCAAGTGTCAAGTGGCTGATGAGTGTGAAGATTGTTAAGAACTTGGCAAACTCACTAAATTTGTTGAGAATTCTGTTCTTAGGTTTCACTGATCAATTATCAAGTATGAAATCCTAAATTTTCATGGACTGTATACAGCCTTAACATGGAGTCACAAAGCGTCCCTGTGGACATTCCAGTCTATCTTGCTACCCACATAAGTTTGCCTTTGTGATAATAACCCCAGCATCAAACAATCACAAGAGTATTCAGATTACTCCCAGTCCCATAGGACCATGCAATTAGACTAAGTCAATTGCACTTTAAACCTTACACCAAAACAACGGACGTAGCCAATCCCATAGTAAACTATTTAAAGATTTATTAACTAGGGAAAGGAAATAAAAGAGTTATTTTCAAGGTTAAAACATGTAAACCTATAAATATACCCAAATAAATTCCAATTTTATTAATCCAAGTTTCAAAAAGGAATGAAAGCGTCAATAAAAATAAAAAAATAAATAAAAACAATCAATCAAGATGCATATGCCCTTTAGGACTAACCCAGGTTAAACACAGGGGGTCTTTTGCTTATGCTTAGTAAATCCCTTTCAACTCAGAATCCAAGAAGCATGAAAGATACATTTTCCCTTGCTAGGACTTATTATTCCTTTGCCCCTTCTGCTTCAAGTTCCAAATTCTCCCGCTGAGAGGGATTCTCTTGAATGTCTTCTTTTAGGAGGGGAGGGCAAGTCAGCAAAGTCTTTTTTGTCCTCTGATGTTCCACAATAGTTTGTCTGGTGTCAATGGGCCTTCTTTAATGGTCAGGAGAGAACACCTGCTGCTGGAAAGTGGTCTTTCACAGTTGCTAATGAGTCTTTGCTACCTGGCAAGTTACAGTTACAGAACAAATCCCTAAATATCAGATAATATAAGAACGATTAATGCATGCAGCAACTTATATCTATCTCAAACTCTAATCACCTGGTCTGCAAGTGTCACAGCAAGTGACAATATTTGAGAATGATCCATACAATATGATTGTCACAAAAGCAAATATATTTGAATTGATCTTCTCATTTTTCTGACTGGGGCCTATGCTCAAGGGTTTCAGCAGCAGAATTACAACTTCCATTCACCAGTGGAAATAGGTCTAATAAAAAATCTTGCCCCACCTCCCTTGTTTCTTTCAGAATGCAGGTATATTGCCTCAAAATATACATCAAGTCTGACTTTTCATCTTGTGATGTACCAAGGCTCATTTATACTACTGGGCTCAGTTTCATACATACCAATACTGAATTAAACCCTAAAAAACCCCCACAGATGAATATTCAGGTAAACAGGTTAGACAGCAGGTTTAGCTATTAGACAGCAGTATCTCAAAGACACGATTTCATTGGCCACTGAGTGGCAGTGTATGGGGGGAAAAAAGCAAGTGTGCTTTACTTCCACATTAATATGATCACGGAAAGTATCTGAGTATTGGAAGAAATATTTACCAAAGAAACATTTTAAAATACTTCTGTTTCACTTAAGTTATTTTATTTTAGTTATGTGTTCTCTTTTGCTGTTCCATTTTTTTTAAGAATGAAAAGAAATCTTTTATAATTGAATAGGGATAAAACTTGTAGGTTGCTATAGAAATTATTCAAAAAATATAACATTGAAGAAAAGATCATCTCTCTTCCATGATTTCATAGTGTGAAAAATCTACAAAAAAAAGCTGCTTGTTCTCTTTTAAAATTCTATGGGACAGCTCCATAAGGATTATAAATCAATGTAGCGGCTTGATATGCAGGCTGTCACAAGGGAGCATTGCTCTCTGATATCAAATGAGTACTCCAATTATAAGGGAGTTAAAAGCTATGAGGAAATGTTTTAAATTGGCAGAATGTGTAAATATACAAATTATTATATAGTGATGACCTCTGAAAAATATCCCCCCAAATACTATAATTTCGACATGGTATCAGAATAATGAACGGTACACAGAAAAAATGCTGCAGCACAATCATACTTCAGCTCATGAAGAAATTCTAGTTCATTAAGCAATTAATTGGTTATATGATTATATATATAGCATTGTATACAAAGAGGAAGTAACCCTTGGGTGGCCATTGTCAGTCTTTAGTTCTACCTGGAAATTAGTTTCTGGAGCTGAAAAAACACAACCCTGAAAAAAAAAGAGAGAGTTATGTTGAATTATTCATTTGTATTGCCTCATAATCTGGGAATTGATTAGGAAGAATGGCTGAGATGAAGAGACAGAGAAGCTGTTTAACTAGTCTAAGTGGAAAGCAAGCTTCAGAACGAACTAGAAGGAGTAAAGAGGAAAACATTTATTGTAACGCAATTGAGCAGATTCACCTGTTAGAGTAGGACAAAGCACAAATGGAAAGCAAGATACATCTACATAGCCTGACGGCGAGTTCCACAGCGACTCAGATACCTACCCATCATTATACTTTTTTATAAAGTAACCCAGTCAGGAGAAGAGATGAGACCTGCGTAAAATCCTGGCTACACAGAAGTCAAAAGGAGGGTTTTTTTATTACAATGTGCCCAGGATTTCACCTAAAGATTCCTGGTTGCCCACTGGCCAAATTGTATTTTTAATCCCACATTAATGGGTACAGCATAAATGCTGAGATAGGCAGATTAAAAACAAAGGCATGGAAAATAAGAACAGCGGCAACAGATGCTAACTATCTTTTTGGAGAAGAAACAGAAAAAGTGTGATTTGTGGACAATAGGGAAAGCAACCAAGCTGGTTTGTACCTGGAGAGAGAATGTGGCATCCAATACCACCACCACCAGGCTAAAGGAAGGATGAAATCATGTGCCTTTGTCACAATGCATTCAGATGTTGGAAAGATGAAGGCAAGGCACCACAAGCTGATATCAGATTTCCATAAGAAAGTGCTACTCTGCAGCAAACATGAATCTGACGTGCTTTGACTTCTCGGCCCAGCTACAATCTCTTTCTCGTCACTGGCTTTGCATGTAAGGAGGAGTAATACATTTAAAATGAAAATAAAGATGCCCCTGCATTTTCCTAATCTGCCTGTTTTCCTATAGTATGCCTGCTGCGCAAACATCCTATTGTCAGGGCACAAGCATCAGAAGCATTTCTCTGTGTGAGAAAAGCAAACATTATGAAGCCAGTGGAAGCCAGACTGAGATTAGCCCTGTTAATGCTTGGAACAGAGAGGTACCATTGCAGCTGGCTTATTGGCTACTGCAGAGATAATGAGTTTCCATTCAAAGAGAGCAATTTAGATCCATCCTCCCCTCTCCCAGTCAAAAGGCCTAATTTTGCAACATGCCAAGTACCCTGAGTTCCCTTTGAAGTCAATGTGAACTGTTGTTTTTTTGTTTTCATTTTCCTGGTGCCCTCCTCTCCCCTGCTACTTCAATTTGTAATGAGTCAAGAGAAGAACCTTCCCTTCTGAGGACCAACAATTCTAAAGTAAAAGAACAACTATCATGTCTATTGTGAAGCAGTAGCACACAGTTCCCTGCTCCATACAAACCTCTTAGTAGCTGCCTAGCACGGACTCCAACCCTTCTCACCACTATAACCACTCTCTATCCAATCTCTCACAATTCTTTCCCACAGAGCTATCACTCCAAACCCGCTGTTCATTTGCTAGCTACCTCTACAAAAGTAATCACGCTCATGGCTTCAAGTGAATTTGCATGAATGGATGAATGGCAGGGCTTTCAAAAAATGGACAAATGGGTTCAAGTCTTTATCATTTTAATTTTTGTTTAATGGAACAGTACTGAAAATCATGGAAAATATGATCCTGAATTGATTTGAGTGAAGATTTATTAAAGCACAATTATTTTTTGCACTCTTCCATCAATGTAGCAATCCCATAGATTAATACAGGACTTCTACCCTTTCCCAGAGTCCAGATACGAGAAATCTGGAAACCGTACATCACTTATTTTGTAAGAAATGTCCAGTTACTTCCGAGTAAGTTGCAAGCTAACTAGGGTCTGAAGGCAATTTTATATTTAGTGGCAAGCCAGTGCAGTGCAACCATACATTTTTTTTAGAAACATTAGTGAATATATATTGTACTTCACTCATTGAGGATAATTAAGCAATAAGACATGATAGAACATGAATTATGCTCTATTAATTTACACACAGTGTCATGTTAAGCATAAGGTCAAAGGCAGAAAATCAATCCAATTAGGGACAAATTATAACAACACAATCATCATATTTTAATTGAAATTATAAAAAGGGTGACATTTATTATCTACTAGTTAGTTTTAGGAATCAAGCTCAGAGAGCTATACTAGGTTGTTACTTGATTTCTCCTGTTTACTTTAGATGAAATGATGAGCTTGTGATTTTTGGACGCATGCTGTGATCACCACAGCTCTCCAAAGCTAAAAAGGATCCATTTGGATGGGTTTGCAATGAATTTAAAATCATTTCTTGCCCACATGCTCAGGGTTCAGCTGATCGCCATATTTGGGGTCAGGAAGGAATTTTCCTCCAGGGTAGACTGGCAGAGGCCCTGGAGGTTTTTCGCCTTCCTCTGTAGCATGGGGCACGGATCACTTGTGGGAGGATTCTCTGCATCTTGGGGTCTTTAAACCATCGTTTGAGGACTTCAACATCTGAGATATAGGTAAGAGAATTATTCTAGCAGTGGGTGGGTGAGATTCTGTGGCCTGCATTGTGCAGGGGGTCAGACTAGATGATCATAATGGTCCCTTCTGACCTTAAAGTCTAAAATCTATGAGTCTATGATTCTTAGCAGAAAGCACATTTTGGAAGATGCTAGCCAACACTGTCAGAGCTGGACACCCTTACTTCTGGACACACTTATGGGGTATGTAGAGCAACCCCCCTGTACCTCAGGCCCACCCCTGTCTCTTCTTGCCCCTGCTCTGCCCCCAACTCACCCCATCCCACTCCAGCCTTCCCCAAACTCTGCCTCTACAACTCCCATTTCACCTTTTCCCCAAAGCCTCCTCCCCTGAGAGACGTAACCTGAGGGATTAGTAGGGGGTCAGGCATAGGGTGGCAGCATGGCAGCAGGAGGAAGCAGAATAATGCAACAGCCAGCTCTGCTCTGCCACCATCTCCCACGGTGATGGGAAGTGGAGCAATTCAGTCCTAGCCCGCTACACCCCAAACTCTCGCTGGGGTCAGGACGCTCTGCGCCCTGCAGCTCCTGCTGCCATGGTGAGTGTGTGTGTGTGTGTGTGTGTGTGTGTGTGTGTGTGAAGGCTGCCCCTGCTGATGCCCCGTGTCAGGCCCCCCCCAAGTAATCTTCCAGGACGTTCTGGTGCCCCCTAGCCCTCATAGGCTAAGATCAATATGAAGGACTGTCCCATTCACAGGACAGCTGAGGAGGCTGCCATGGGGCCCTATGGACAGGACGGCTCTGTTCACACAAGCCCAGAAGGCCGGCTCACCTTCATTATATCAGCTGTCATGAAAGGAACCTATAGGCCTGTATCCTACAAGAGATTATCTTAAGTAAGTTAGCATGAGTCCAGTCAAGTGTAGTGGGGTCGTGACATTTTGCCACGGCAGAAGCACAGAGTAGGAGATGACAGATTTGGTAAGTTAAAATATCATGAATATGTACTAATTTGTTAACCTACAGGATAAGTGCACCCCAGTATGCTGAGGGCAAGGAAGTTAGATTTGGGCATGAAGGCTAAATATTAACATGAATATTCATGATAGTACTCAGACCCCATAACAGGTCAAGCCACCAAGTGAAGGTTTGTTAGCTCTCCATCATTTGACCCATTAGTTTTGTTACTATCTACCACCAATCTTGGGCATGGAGGAAACTGGACCATCAGATTTATTGGCATGCCAGAGATAGAGCTGGTCCTTTGTCTCTTACTTCCAAGCCCTCAAGGGTGTAAGTGTGTGAATTTAGGAACATATACTGTGACAGGGTCAGATCTGAAGGTTACAAAAGTAGTCCTAGTGGGGTCCTGGAGGTGGATGGGGGCAAGCCCGCCCACATCTAAAAGACCCTCCCCCAGCCTATAGGGAGGATCCAAAGAACCCTAGACTCCAACTGATTCTGGGGGAAAACTAAAAAGAAAATGGGGACAGGTATGGAGGTCAAAGAGCTAAAACGAAGGAACAGGCTAGGGGCACCGAGCAGAGAGCCCCGGACAGTGCCCACTGCCGCTCGAACGCCTTGAGAGAGCTAGCAGATGCCACCCAGTGGAACTCTACCTGGATGTATGAGCGGATACAGGAGTGGAAATAGGCCCACAGTCACAGGCCCTTCCCTCAGCCAACCTCTGCTCCCTGGTCTTATAAATGGCTATCTTGGCCATAGCCAGGAGGAGGTTGATGAGGAGGTCTTCCAGCTTTGTGGGGCCATGGATGGGGTGTGCGTAAATTAATAGGTGAGGGGAGAAGGTCTTCGATCGTAGTGACTTCTACCAGGATCAACCTCTAGTGCACTGAGGGAGACTCCGCCGCCTGCACACAGAGATAGGGATTGTGTAGCAGGGGCTCTGTGAGGAGGTTGGCCCCGATGGTGACCTGGTCACCAAAAGCAGCTTCCAGGTCTGGAGGAGGTCCTTGTAGAAGGCTGGTAGCTTGGAGAGGTCTTGCGGAAGACCTCTCAAATAAAGGAGCTGCCACTCACATTGGAGCCCTCAGAAGCGGTGAAGGAAATTGTGTGCCAATGTGCTCCACACCGGACCACCTGCATCATACAGAGCCTTTGCAGGGCCCGGAGGTGGAGGACATGGACCCGTGTGTGCACACATGTGAGGCCCTACGCTTCCTCCTCCATGGGGAGATGCAGAACCCCTGCAGAGACTCAATGCAGTCCTGGCCAGAAGAATCACAGGATCAGCTGCTGGATCTGTGCCAGGAAACCTGGGGTCGGGACCAGAGTGTTGAGATGGTGCCAGAGCATGGACAGAACCAGCATGGACAGAACCAGCAGGTTAAGCACTAGCGCCCTCCCTCACAGGATGGGCAGTATCTGTTTCTCAGAAGCTGGGAATGAGCAACAGGAGATGGATCACTTGATTACTTGTTCTGTTCATTCCCTCTGGGGCAACTGGGACTGGCCACTATCAGAATCAGACTAGATAGACCTTTGACGTGACCCAGTATGGCTGTTCTGCAGGATAATCCCCTATCATTGGTGACTATACATCCCCAGCTATTTGACAATCAACAAAACCCCTTCATTTCCACTTGAGCAAAAGATGTGTGGATTCTGGAATATCAAGCAATGCACAATATTTGGTTCTATAGTCCTTTTATGTTTTCCTGCTCAGACTTAGCAGTAAGCTGGAGGTCATTGTGCTCAGACAGCTGGAAATGTCAGAGCTGGACCTGCGCAGAAGATTTTTTAGTTACAATGTCAAAATGATCCCTGACATTTTGGACAGAAGACAGACAGCAATAACATGTATACCTCCCTAATTAAGGAAGTTGAATACCTGTGAGAAAAAGTAACAACATCCAGGCTGGCGTGTATTATTCCAATTGTCCCAGTTATTCTTGTAATATACTATATCTTCCAAATTATTCCTGCAATGGCCCAAGGAATTTTGACTCTTGAAACAGACTATTTGGTGGAATACTGCACATCCTCTAGAGCAGATCCAGAAAACTGAGCTTACTCAATGTCAGAAACAAGCACATGAATTAATGAGAGGAATGTGGTAGAAGGGCGAGGAGGAATTGAATATAAAATATATATTGTAATATGTAATGCACAATATGGCTGCAAATCTCCTTCATTTAAGGCCAAAAAGTGAGTAGTCCTAGCTGGGGGAGGGAGGGAAGTCAGCAGAAATGAACAGATTCAACATACTCTCAGCAGGCTTTGCTGACTGGCATCTTTGGGAATTCCTATAGAGTTAAAGTAAAGATGTTAAGGGCTAGTCAACTATTCAACTATCCAATAAGCAAATGCTTATCGGCTAGTCAGTCGACTAGTTGATTCTATCAGATAGAGGCAGCAAAGGCGGGGGGGGAAGAGAGGGGTACTTCAAAGCGGCCATGCCGCACAGCTGATCCTGGGATCAGCTGTGCGGAGCTCCCCTTTGAAACGCCGCCTTGGCGTTTCAAAGTGGCAGTGCAGCACAGAGCCCGGGGTCAGCTGGGGACTCCAGCTGATCCCGGGCTCCAGCATGGCATTTCTGTGGAACCCAGGATCAGCTGGGGGAGTCCCCAGCTGATCCCGGGTTCCGCGTGGCATTTCAAATTGGCAGCGCAGCATGGTGCCCAGGATCTGTGGGGGACTTTCGCTGAGGGGAGTGGGAAAGTCGGATACCGGGAAGAAATGCAGAGAGGAACGAGCAAGAAAGGAGGACCCCTGTTTCGAATGGAGAAGATAAGGCGATCAACTGGTTACCTGAGGTGTTTGTACACTAATGCGAGAAGCCTGGGCAACAAACAGGAAGAACTGGAAGCCCTGGCCCAGTCCAAGAAATATGATTTAATTGGGATAACAAAGACTTGGTGGGATGACTCGCATGACTGGAGCGCTGTCATGGAAGGGTATAGACTGTTCAGGAAGAACAGGCAGGGGAGAAAAGGAGGAGGCGTTGCACTGTATGCATGAGAGCACTATGATTGCTCTGAACTCCAGTATAAAGAGGGAGAAAAACCTGTTGAGAGTCTATGGGTTAAGTTTAAAGGAGCAAACAACAGCAGTGATGTTGTGGCTGGTGTCTGCTACAGGCCACCGAATCAGGTGGATGAGGTAAATGAGGCTTTCTTCGGACAACTGAGAGAAGCTTCCAGATCGCAGGCCCTGGTTCTTGTGGGGGACTTTAATCACCCTGACATCTGTTGGGAAACCAATATGGCAGTACACAGGCAATCCAGGAAGTTTTTGGAGAATGTTGGGGATAACTTCTTGACGCAAGTGCTGAAGGATCCGACCAGGGGCCATGCACAGCTTGACCTTCTGCTCACAAACAGGGAGGAACTAATAGGGGAAGTGGAGGTGGGTAACAACCTGGGAAGCAGTGATCATGAGATGGTAGATTTCAGGATCCTGACCAAAGAAGAAAAGAGAGTAGTAAAATACACACCTTGGACTTCAAAAGCAGATTTTGACTCCTCAGAGATCTGATGGACAGAATCCCTGGGATGCTAACATGAAGGGAAAGGAGTCCAGGACAGCTAGCAGTATTTTAAAGAAGCCTTATTGAAGGCACAGAAAGAAACCATCCCGGCGTAGCAGAGAGGCAAACATGGGAGGAGACCGGATTGGCTTATGGGGAAATCCTTGGTGAACTTAAGCACAAAAGGAAGCTTACAAAAAGTGGAAACTTGGACAAATGACCAGGAGGGGTTTAAATGTATAGCTCGAGAATGCCGGGGTCATCAGGAAGGCGAAAGCGCAAATGGAATTGCGACTGGCTAAGGATGTGAAGGATAACAAGAAAGGTTTCTACAGGTATGTTAACAAGAAGAAGGTGATCAGAGAGGGTGTCGGCCCCACTGGATGAAGGAGGTAACCTAGTGACAGATGATGTGGGAAAGCTGAAGTACTCAATGCTTTCTTTGCCTCTGTATTCACGGACAAGGTCGGCTCCTGGACTTCTGCGCTAAGTGACTCAAGATGGGATGAAGATGGACAGCCCGTGGTGGGTAAAGAACAGGTTAGGAACTATTTAGAAAAGCTAAGCGTACACAAATTCATGGGTCCGGACTTAAAGCATCCGAGGTACTGAGGAGTTGGCAAATGTCATTGAGGAGCCTTTGGCCATTATCTTTGAAAAGTCGTGGAGATTGGGAGAAATCCCGGATGATTGGAAGAAGGCAAATGTAGTGCCCATCTTCAAAAAGGGAAGAAGGACGATCCAGGAACTATAGGCGGTCAGTCTTACCTCAGTTCCTGGAAAAATCATGGAAGGGATCCTTAAGGAATCCATTTTGAGGCACTTGGAAGAGAGGAAAGTGATTAGGAATAGTCAGCATGGATTCACAAAGGGCAAGTCGTGCCTGACCAATCTGATTAGCTTCTGTGATGAGGTAACTGGCTTTGTGGACGTGGGAAAGTCAGTGGATGTGATATACCTTGACTTTAGCAAGGCTTTTGATACGGTCTCCCACAATATTCTTGCCAGCAAGTTAAGGGAATGCGGATTGGATAAATGGACGGTAAGATGGATAGAAAGATGGCTAGAAGGCTGGGCCCAGCGGGTAGTGATCAACGGTTCGATGTCAGGATGGCAGTCGGTTTCTAGTGGAGTGCCCCAAGGTTCGGCTCTAGGACCGGTTTTGTTCAATATCTTTATTAATGACCTGAATGAGGGGATGGATTGCACCCTCAGCAAGTTTGCGGATGACACTAAGCTAGGGGGAGAGGTAGATACGCTTGAGGGCAGAGATAGGGTCCAGAGTGACTTAGACAAATTGGAGGATTGGGCCACAAGAAATCTGATGAGGTTCAACAAGGACAAGTGCAGAGTCCTGCACTTGGGATGGAAGAATCCCAAGCATAGTTACAAGCTGGGGACCAACCAGTTAAGTAGTAGTTCTCCAGAAAAGGACCTGGGGGTTACAGTGGATGAGAAGCTGGATATGAGTCAACAGTGTGCCCTTGTAGCCAAGAAGGCTAATGGCATATTAGGCTGCATTAAGAGGAGCATTGCCAGCAGATCCAGAGATGTCATTATTCCCCTTTATTCGGCTTTGGTGAGGCCACATCTGGAGTATTGTGTCAGTTCTGGGCCCCACTACAAAAAGGATGTGGATGCATCGGAGAGGGTCCAGCGGAGGGCAACCAAAATGATTAGGGGCTGGAGCATATGACTTATGAGGAGAGGCTGAGGAGTTGGGTCTGTTTAGTCTGCAGAAGCGAAGAGTGAGGGGGGATTTGATAGCAGCCTTCAACTTCCTGCAGGGGAGTTCCAAAGAGGATGGAGAGAGGCTGTTCTCAGTAGTGACAGATGGCAGAACAAGGAGCAATGGTCTCAAGTTGTGGTGGGAGAGGTCCAGGTTGGATATTAGGAAAAACTATTTCACTAGGAGGGTAGTGAAGCACTGGAATGGGTTGCCTAGGGAGGTAGTGGAGGAGTTTAAGTCTCGGCTTGACCAAGCCCTGGCTGGGTTGATTTAGTTGGGATTGGTCCTGCCTAGAGCAGGGGGCTAGACTTGATGACCTTCTGAGGTCTCTTCCAGCTCTATGATTCTATGACCCCGGGCTCCATGAGGGCACTTCTGCTTTGAAATGCAGAAGAGCCCTCACTGGGGACTCTCATACATTTCAAAGCTGTCCTGCATGCAGCCCGGAGTCAGCGGGACTTCCCGCTGGCCCCGGACTGCACGCAGAGTTCCACATTCCTCCTTTGAAATGTACAAGAACCCCAGCGGGGGAATTCCATCGACTATTCGACTAGTAAATTAGCCACTAGTTAACATCCTTAGTTTAAAAATGCACTTCTAACAGAAATCCTGAGGGAAAGCGAGAGTGTAAAGTCTCAGATTCATTTTCTGGGTTGGAGAGGACCACTGTCCTAGGTCCAGTTAATCTGGTGCAATATATGCAGCACACATGGTTACTAAATGTGCTTTTGACACCTAGCGCATCTTCAAACCTGTTTGTATCTGGCGTAACATCAAACCTGTTTGTGGTTTTGTTAGTAGTTCATTATTTATCTATGTGACAGTAGCACTTGAGAGGTCCCAAGCCAAGATCTTCAGTAGGTAACAAACAGCTCCTTCTCCTAACAGTTTACCACCTGAACATACAAATCAGACAACAGGTCAGATGGGAAAGACAGGCACAGAGAGGTAAAGTGACTTTAAGGCACATAGCTGGTCAATGGCAGAACTGGGACTAGACTACAGGTCTGCAGACTCCCAGTCTCACACTCTTATCTACTTAATCTACCATTTGCTGATTTACTTTTCCATTATCCTCTAATATCTCTCTTCCTCTTATTCCCTCCTTATTCTGGAGAAAGTCTGAGGGGAATAAAGGAGTCTTTCAGCGGTAAGCTGCAGAGATTGCTTGCGTTGCCAAACCTGACAACCTCACCCAACAGGAAGCAATGTGTAAAATGGGAAATAATGGCAATTAGTGCCCTGCCAGTCTAACGTTTATACTCGGCAGCCATAGCCATGGTAGGCTTTCCACAGGTAGTTTGTGAAAGTATTTTAAAATTGTTTTTGTATAGGCAAGTCCCTGACAGATTACCCTTCTATTAATTCACAATAAATATGTGCAATTTTAATTCATCTGTAAATTAGACATCAATTCCAATCCCCAAGACAACTCATGAAGGCATTTTGATTGTGTTTGGAAACTCATTTCCAAATGCTTTTATTAAAATTCTGGCCACATGCCTTAAAGCTGTTCTCATTTTGCTATATGAGAAGCAATTCATTTGCTAAATTGATTTTCTTAATGAAGAGTAAAAAAGCTAAAGCTGTCTGCCATTGAAAACATGAGTTAGTTTTCCCAGGTATGTGTGCAGCTGGGTTATTTGTGTCTATGTAAATAAAACCTTAAGTGTAATATAAACATTTTATGCCCTCAAAGAACATTCATTTTCAGGTGAACTTGAAAATGTTTTAACACATTCCGCCCCGACTCCAGGGTATTGTTTTTTGAGATACCTTTTGACCCAGGAAAGTTGCTGAAGGGATGTGTCCCCTTTATATGTGAGTGCTTCTATCATTATGGCTGAAGACAGGCCTTTGAAACTGACAATAGAATTCTTTGTACGTGGGAACCAACAAAAATGTCAACTAATTCTTCGTTTCTTAGAAATGTGGCAATATCGAGAGTACTCTAAACAGTAGGTATTCTATGGCTAGAGCGAAAGGTATATTAGAATAAAAGAACCCCTTGGAACAGATAAGAGATGTTACTCTCAAATCTAGCACACTATGATTTGTAAAAATTAAAAAAGAAATTCACATGATGCTGCTTAAAATTTTACTTCTGAGAATAAAGATGTGAGATTTCAAAACAAATCTTATAAAAGCTTAATTTTCACATTCTCGCCACAATTGTAATTGCACACACTTCATTCTAAAAAATAAAAAATTTATGACAATAGATCTCTGACTAGCTGTTCAGAGTTGTATTTCTTCTAGGCTTTTTTAAACACTCAAAGCCATATTGCGGTGATTTTTTCACCAGCATACCCCCTACTTACCAAATGGATTTGGACTCATTCAGAAACTGTTTGAAGAACTGTTGCCATCTCAGGAAAACCATATGGAAACATTTCAGCTGGTATATTTTATCTGGTATTTCTCTCCCTTCATTCTGTATACACAAAGGCTACGTCTGCACTACGCTGTTTTGAGCAAGAAATATGCAAATGAGACAAAGCTTGGCATATCGCCACGCCTCATTTGCATAATTAACGAGTGACTACTTTTTGCACAAAAGGCTTTTGCACAAAACCCCCTTCTTGTGCAAGAGCCGTTCTTCCTGAAAACCCCCCCGGAAGAATGGCTCTTGCGCAAAAGCCTCTTGCGCAAAAAGCGGCCGCTCATTAATTGAGCAAATGAGGTGCGGCGATATTCCATGCTTTGCCTCATTTGCATATTTCTTGCACAAAACAGCTCAGTGTAGACGTAGCCAAAGGGTACGTCTACACTGCACGGCTATTTCAGGATACCAAATAGCTACGCCACATCTACACAAGCCACCCGATACTTCAAAATATTTTTTAAAATAATGGGTGTGCTATTTTGCCATCCTGGTAAACCTTGTTGCATGACGGATAAGGGATGGCTTGAAATAGTGCATTATTTTGAAATTTGGCGTTGTGTAGATGTGCCAAATTTCAAAATAAGCTATTTTGAATAGATTTGAGATAAGATACGCAATTTGCGCAGAGCAAATTATCTTATTTCAAGTTTAGGGTGCTGTGTAGACCCATCCAAAAAGAGTTTGCTTAGGGACAAGTTCCTCTTACCAGTACCTTTGCATCTCTTCATCATTCCTCTGCAACACCAATGTTTTAAAAAAGGGGAGGGATTTTGATATTTCAATTATTGGGCATTCCGATAAGCAGGATAGAGGAATTCAAATAAAAGTTCCTAAATTCACATAAGTATTTTCAATTAAAATTTCTCGGTGATGTTTTTAAAGGTTTACAAAATCAGATTTTTTTAATTGCCATTCAGGAACCGTGTATTTTAACTCTCTTAAATATCTACTCAGTTTGAAATAGAAACATTTTGTGGCTTCAAGTATCAGAGGGGTAGCCGTGTTAGTCTGAATCTGCAAAAGCGGCGAGGAGTCCTGTGGCACCTTATAGACTAACTGAAGTGTAGGAGCATAAGCTTTCGTGGGCAAAGACCCACTTCGTCAGATGCATGTAGTGGAAATTTCCAGAGGCAAGTATAAATATGCAAGCTAGAATCAGGCTGGAGATGACGAGGTGGAGCCAATCAGGGAGGATGAGGCCCACTTCTAGTAGCTGATCTGGAGGTGTGAATTCCAAGAGAGGAGAAGCTGCTTTTGTAGTTAGCTAGCCATTCACAGTCTTTGTTTAATCCTGAGTTAATTGTGTCAAACTTGAAGATGAACTGTAGCTCAGCAGTTTCTCTTTGTAGTCTGGTCCTGAAGTTTTTTTGCTGCAGGATGGCTACCTTTAGATCTGCAATTGTGTGTCCAGGAGATTGAAGTGTTCCCTACAGGTTTTTGTATGTTGCCATTCCTAATATCTGATTTGTGTCCATTGATTCTTTTACGTAGGGACTGTCCAGTTTGGCCGATGTATATAGCAGTGGGGCATTGTTGGCACATGATGGCATATACTACGTTAGTAGATGTGCAGGAGAATGAACCAGTGACAGTATGGCTGATCTGGTTAGGTCCTGTGATGGTGTTGCTGGTGTATATATGTGTATATATACCAGGACTTCTCGCCGATTTTGTGGCTTAACTTTCTCAGTCTTTATCTAACTTCACTTGGCAGCAGAAAAGCTTCTGCTGAACCAATCTGTCTGACATCACTTATGTATTTCTGTACTATGTCAATCAGTGGTTTGGAAATGTTCAGAGAGCTAAATTTACATGGGAACCATAATCTGCATTGCTGACCCAGACATGCCTCCCATTGACTGCAGTGGGAATTCTATGTGCACTTGAATAAGGATTGCAGTGGAGTGATGTGAGAGCACATTAGTTTAGCGATATTCAGTTAAACAGGGATGAGACGAGAATTGTAACACATTTGTAGCTTACTGATTCTTTACAACTGTGAGAAGTGCTCATGACCCTTCCCTCTTAACAGTCTTTGTGATGAAATGGCCTGACCTTTACAAAATCTGGATGTTGCTAAATGGATGGTTTGGTCTTGTCAATGAAATAAAGCCAAGTTCTGATTGCCTCTAAACACGAGCAATTCCTTTCTCATAAAGATGAGTGTGGCTTTGGAATACTGTGTAAGGTGATTCAGCTATAAGCATCTCAATGCCTTCCTGTCCTGCCACTGGGCTGTCTACACTGGGCCAAATTTTGGAAAAGCCTCCTCTTTTGGACAAGCCCTTCTTCCTCGTGGGAGGAGGAAGATAGGGCTTCGGAAAGAGCGCATCTGCTCTTCCGCAAAAAAAAGCGGAAGAGCAGACACATTCCCTGGACAAGGAAAAACCCTGTAGTGTAGACATCTCCTGGGAACCTGACTCCAACGTTCCCTGTAAGCTGTGCGGCCACTCAGGAGAGATTCAAATGCTTCCCAGATGATTAGCAGCGTGCCCACAGCGAGGATTTTTGTTTCTACTTGTGGTACATATTCACACATGCTTCGGTGCACATACAATTTATTCTGCACGTAGATGGAAAAGATTAGTGGGAACATTGCCGGACACTGGAGGAGTAATGTACAAATTATTCTGAAGGAAGCTCAAATGATGGGTTCATGAGCATGTCGAGGTCTCAGGCGGGAGTAAATGCCTGGGTAAATGTGCACTAGCCCGTAAGCAAGTAGTAAACAATCTTTAGTATTGAGATAAGGAATGGGTCCAGTCCATGTGGGTCTGCCCATTTCAAGTACCTCTTCCATTCAGAGGATTATGATGTTTCTCTTGCTCTGTATCAGTATTTCCTGGACTTGCAGGAAGCAGTTTCAGTCGCCGGTACTCAACCATCAGTGCACTGGCTGGGTTCCATCTCACTGACCTGTACAAAGGAAATGAGTGAGGGCTGCAGCAGCTCTGTCCTTTTCACCTTTACATTGCAGCAGGGGGCAGCACAGGTGCATATGGTACAGCACGGTACGAAGAACTCCAACACTGCACATGAGGTCTATGCACGTGAAGCAGAATCCACGCTGATGCACATTCAAAGAACTAGTCTGTCTGCAGGGTGATTCCATTGACTGGTTTTAGGTTGAGAGATGGTGGATTGCAAGGTTTTCTATCTTTTTTTTTGGTACTAGTGATGTTCAAACAGTTTTTAAACAAAATCCATTTTCAGCGTTTTACTCACTGTTCACATAATTCATAGTGAGGGCTCCTCTTCCATATCTTTTCCATCCACTTGAACAGGAGAGTGTTTCTGGCTTCTTAGAGTCTAAGAACAATGACTGGGTTGCGCTGGTTTCCTGTGAAGTTTCCTGGAAGTGGACAAAAGCTTGTTTTTTACAGTGTGATGACAGGTGGAAGTATTGCACATTCATTAATCTGATACAGGGAAGAGACCTCACAAGCTACCTAAGTCTCCTGCAGCAGATAGCCTGAGAACTTCTCTGAGTTCAGAGACCAAAGGTTGAATAAGAGCAGAAGAGGCTATGCCAAATGAGAACAAGGCAAAAGGCTGCACTGCATGGGAAAATCATATGCTGAAATCAGTGTGGGATTTTTACACAATAAGAACATAAAAATAGCCATACTGGGTCAGACCAATGGTCCATCCAGCTCAGTATCCTGTCTGCCAACAGTGGCCAATACCAGATGCCCCAGAGGGAGGGAACAGAACAGGTAATCCTCACATGATCCCTCCCATCACCCACCTCCAGACAAACAGAGGCTAGGGACACCAATCCTACCCATCCTGGCTAATATCCATTGATGGACCTAACTTCCATGAATCTATCTAGCACTTTTTTGAACCCTGTTAAAGTCCTAGCCTTCGCCACATCCTCTGGCAAGGAGTTCCAAAAGTGACTGTGTGCTGAATGAAGAAAAACTTCCTTTTGTTTGTTTAAACCTGCTATCTATTAATTTCATTTGGTGACCCCTAGTTCTTACATTGTGGGAATAAATAAATCACTTTTCCTTATTCACTTTTTCCACACCAGTCATGATTTTATAGACCTCTATCATATCCCCCCTTACTGTCCTCTTTTCTAAGCTGAAACGTCCAAGTCTTTTTAATCTCTCTTCATATGGGACCTGTTCCAAACTTCTAATCATTTTTGTTGCCCTTTTCTGAACTTTTTCCAGTGCCAATATATCTTTATTTGAGGAGATATCCACATCTGTACTTATATCTCTCACATGATATTCAGATGTGGTTGTATCATGGTTTTATATAGAGGCATTAAGATATTTTCTGTCTTCTTCTCTATCCCTTTTTAAATGATTCCTAACATCCTATTTGCTTTTTTGACTGCCGCTGCACACTGAGTGGATGTTTTCAATCAAATCTACTTTTTGATGTGTGCTGTTGTAATGTCCCCATGATTAACTTTTCCTTCCAGGAATTTGTGGGAATAGTAAAATTGAGTATTTCCCTACTGAAAGTCCAAATCAAGCTGTACAATAATTGGGTTAATGGACAGCATGTAAGGAGAGATTTACTATGGATTTGTTTCAGTTCTGCTCCCAACGGACATTAGCGTATGTCTCTTACACGCTCTTGCACTGACAAAAATAATATACAAGCATGGGTCATGGTAAAGAAGGGTATTGAAAGATAACATCTCAAATGTAACTCTTGTCCTTTGGCACAGTCATTAAATTGAATGTGAACAAGGGGGCTAAAGGAGAAGGCATTGATTTTCTGAAGTGCTTATGTGACCCACACACCAAAGCTCCGTCTGCACTGTTTTTTGTGGAAGAGGAAATGCAAATGAAGCGCTCATTTGCAAATCTTGCACTATGATTTGCATATTCTCTTCCGATTCTTTTTGCGGAAGAGGTTTTTGCGAAAAACCCGCAGCACAGACGGGGCTATTTTTTGGAAAAAAAACCCTTTTGCGCAAGTTTCTGTAAACCTCATTTTTTGAGGAATAGGGGATCTTGCGCAAAAGGTTTTTTCCCCCCAAAAAATGGCCCCATCTACACTGTGTTTTTTTCCACAAAAACCTCTTCCGCAAAAAGGATCAGAAGAGAATATGCAAAGGAGAGCATGAGATTTGCAAATGAGCACTTCATTTGCATTTCCTCTTCCACAAAAAAACAAACAGTGTAGATGGATCTCTAGTGTGGTTCACTGTTCCGTATACTGCCACAAAGACCACTTACAGTGAGCGATAAGAACAAGGGAGCTCTACAGCCTAAGCTGAGAGCCATCCGGCTTTATAGCTCAAGCTGTAGAAGCTCATCCCCTGAGGTCCCAAGTTCAAATCTGCCTAGCAGCAGTTACACTCACCTGAGATATTCTTCAGCGCTGTATAAGGGCTTCCCCTGTCTCCTTGTGTCCAGCGAGGAGGGGTCGCCGGGGAACAGCGCGGCAAGCAGCGAACCTCCGCCGCTTTGCAAGGAGGCAGGGGAAGCCCCATGCAGCTGCCAGCGACCGGCCAGCTGGGGAAACCCAGCTGCAAGCAGGGGGCGGAGGAGAGGGAGCGAGGCATCCGGCCAGAGAAGGTCACCAGGGAACCGTGCGGCAAGCGGCAAACCTCTGCCACTTTTGCAGGGAGGCAGGGGAAGCCCCGCGCAGCTGCCGGCGACCAGCCAGCCGGTCGGGGAAATAGTGTTATTGTGGGGATGGTTGTGTTGTTTGAAAAATATTCCTTAAAAAAAAAATCGTGCTATTGCGAAAACGTGTTAAGCGGGCACGTGTTAAGCAAGGAATTACTGTATAGTACATAGTTGGTGTAGGTGCTGACAAATCTACAGGACTAGGACATGTCAGGAGCATGGCACTGGCACTGCTAAGGAAGATGGGTCCCTCACCCCTTATATCCCGCTCCCATTGCCCCCCCCCCACAGAAAGCACGGCCATAGAAATGCCAAAGCAGCAGCGTAAGTGCTAAAGGAATTGAACTTCAGTTCTGAATATATTGCTTCTCTTAAGTATATCAGATAGTTTGTGAAAGGAGACACTGGTTTCATTTTGGGCAGTAGACTTTATTATAAATTTTGTCCTCATTCATCAGTAAATTCACATTAAAATATGCTGAAGGCAGTTGGGTCTCATCAGTTGATATTCTGCCATTACAACAACTTCCAGTTTAAAAACTAGGTAACTGATCAGGCAAATAACTTGAAACTTAAGAAATGCAAATAGAAAGCAGCATCTTTAAAAACAGGTTGAGCCTGAAAAAGGAATACATCTTGGTGGGTGGGGGGACAAAAGTAAACCAGTCCTTCCAAGATGGAAAACAATTAAATGAGGACATTGAACAGATAAATAAACAATGTACCACACATACATTAAAAAGAGAACAAAAGTATTTAGAGTTGGTATGACATAAAAATAATAAATTTGTTCAAATAAAAAAGTAACCTTCTTAAAATGTGAACATCCTAAAATCTCAAGACAGTGAACAGCTCTGTTATAAACTACGCAGAACTATGGAGGAATGAGATTTGGTCTTGAAAACACTGGATTGCATCAAATGTAATTGATTTTCCACTCTTCAGTAACAATTTTTTCTTTAAATCCAGCAATGGTGTTCTAGATAATGATTTATTTCATATATGTTAAACATGATAGGTCCTTTAACACATTAAGGGCCAGATAAACTTGTGATAATAACTCAGCAACTTTGAACATCAAGTCTTAAGATTTAGATATTATTGTTAACTTAACACAGTGTTATTTCTTTCTCTAGTGGCCACATTATTCAAAGGATGCACTTCTGGATAAGGATAATTCTTGAGAGCCAGATTTTCAGCTGATGTTAACTGGAAGTCAGTGGAACTAAGCCAGTAAATGTCAGCTAAGGATCTGACCAGGAGAACCCAATCCTAAATACTGTCCTATAGGCAACAGATAATTTGTGAATCTAGATAAAACTGATTTTTGCGTTCTCTAGTTTACCCCATATTGTTCTGCTTCAATTGATTCAGAAAAAGCCCCCACATACATTAAAAATTAAATAACACTCAAGGGTCCATCACAAATATTTCTATTTTGATGTAAACAATAATTTCTGCCATTTGCATTGATTTAGTCCAACATGGAGCCAGAAAAAGGGTTCTAAGATTTCTTATTGATACTGTAAATAATTTTTCAGAGACTGGGGCAAAGGTAGAGATTCGATGTCATGCAGGCGATCTCTGCCAAGAGCAAAGCGAATTGATCTTCGGCACAAGTCCATTAAAGGCAGGGGCTCCGCTGAAAAAAGGAAGAAAAAATAATATAAGATTAATGTATTGAAATCTACATTTTACTAACTTATTGAAGAAGAAAATGTATGTCAATGCTCTCAGGGATAAAACAATATGGTGCATGGCAAAGGGCAAGAAATTGTGGTTAAAATTTCACAAGCTTAAAATGATACTGATTTACCAAGCAGCAGTGTCAACATTTTATTACATACATAGTAAAACAAGCATCATGGTTTCATCTTTGTATTTGACTCTATAAAACATTCAGCAGTATCCCAGCATTTCAAAAGTTACAGCATAATGGGGGTTACACAAGTATTTTGTTACACACATAGTCAGGATTGCCAATAATATTACAAGATCTTATAATCTGTTAACACAACATTCTGCACAACTAAACTAATACTGCCTGGCCTTTAAATACAGCTCTCTTCCTGTTTAGGGGTGGATAAGGGATCTTTTAAGGCTAAAAGCATGTCTAAGCAAGCGTAGTTTGGCCCTACAAACCGTGTCTAGCCTTCCTTTTAGGTGCTACTGAAAGTAGAAACCAGAAATGTCCTTATTTTTCCATCACAGATAAACATGTTTCTTACAGCTCACAGGTTCTTATAAAAAAAAGATGCCTGTCTGGAAGGTTCTGATTTTACTTTTCTCAATCTGAATTATGTGCTTTTGGAAAATGCCAAATTACTCTTGGATTTTCAGTGCTGCCAAAGTGTCAATATTATACAACAAGGCTACTCAACTTTGGAAGCACCAGGGGCCACGATGATACTCACAGCACACGCCAAGGGCCACAACTTAAGTGTGGTTGCATATACATGCAAATATATATGCAAATATATGCAAACAGCTTCTTTCACACTGACGGGCATGAATACAAAGATTAAGGCTGCAGCGCCGGACACAAACGTGGCCAGTGTGAGCCAGTCAGCACCTCTCAGGTTCTGCCCACAAGGCTAAGCAACCAGCACTTTCCACAATGGCCTGGTGCTCCCAGTACCTCCTCCTTGGGGGCTAGAAACACCGACACCCTGGATGTTAAATATCAGTTAACTGAATAGTCGATTAACCTCATCAATTCTTATCGGTTAGTTGACTATTCTATAGTCCCAGGGGGCAGGGCTGGCAGCCAGTGTGCTCTAGTCCCAACTCCCAGGAGCCCCCTGCCATCCTGTGCTGCTGCCTCTCTACCAGAGGCAGCAGTGCAGGGTGCCAGGCAGGAGCTGGTCAATGAGGGGAGCCAGTTTAAAATCCAGCTCCCCTCATGGATCGGCTGCCTGTCACCCCGCACTGCAGCAGCCCCTGTCCAGGGGTGGGGCCTGAGCTCCTGGACCCAGCGCAAACTGGAACTGAGCTGGGCTGCCTGCCCGCCTGGCTCCTAATACACTTTAAATGCAGAGCTGCAGTGGGGGAAGGTCCCAGACCTGGTGCAAGCTGGGACTGAGCCATGCTGCTGGCCAGCCTGATAAAAAAATTACTACCGGGGGGGAGGGGAAATGTGTGTAGTCTATAGCATTAACCGATAAGCTTTTGCTTATTGGTTAATCAACTAGACTATTACATCCCTACCCTGTACCCGTCTGTTCCAGGCATCCTGTCAACTTGCATCTTTCAATACTCACCCTGCCTGGGAGACACCTCACCGTTGTGGAGTGTGTTCCCAGTGGAGGCCATGTTCAAAAGATCCTACTCATGGGCCACGTATTGAGCCCCACGTAAACCCAAACTGCACCATGGGCTGCCAGCCACATGCGGCCCACAGGCCATGTGTTGAGTAGCCCAGTTATACCACCTCCCCAAACCACTGACCTACAAGAATGACAGGGATATGCAAGTACATAATTCAGTTTCCATATCCATTCAAACCATTAATACTTCTTCCAACACTGACAACATGGAAAACTACTGTGATGTAGTCTTGCTGAAGAATATGTGTATGTGATAGGAACTGGGTTAAGACCACTAGTGAATTTCACAAAGGCCACCACATTTCTGCCAAGAGTTATGACTACATGACTATAGCAACTTCACCTGAATGGATTCACCCGAATAGATGCTTGAAAACACACTCCTAAATTCTTAGAACTACATGAAATTGTTCAATACCAGGGAACAAAACCAGGAATAATCAGTTTTTAAAACCACATTCCTACTTCTACCTGGAAAGTGAAACACTTCCGCAGAGTAACAAAGACGGTTACAGTAAAACCTTAGAGGTTTTACCAGAGCCTAGTTTCTAGCTGTAAATCAGAGCATCCATCAGGCAGCTCTACCATACAACAGCTATCAATATCCCAAAGAAGCAAAAAGAGCAGCCAGGATCTTGCAGGGCAAAAGGAAGTGTCATTTCTGGAATTCTTCCTGCACCCATGTCTCCTATGTTGGCTTCATAGGTGATAGGAACCTGAATCCCAATCCACTTGAACTGCTGGAGCAGTTCAAAACAACTGCTAAATACTGTTTATAAACAACAAAAGGGTTTCCTTCAAGCCACCTCCTCCGTTTTTTCATATCCAAGACATAACTACAATTGTTCATGAAAATTACTTTAAAAAAAATCACCAGTGGGCAAGGAAAAACTCCAACTCAAAAGGAAACAGTTTAAGCAAAACAGTCTCCTTAGAATGCAGAAAGTGAATGCTTGACAACCCTTAATAGTGTGTGTTGCTACATGTTCCACCTATAAATGCACCAATCTTCCACGTCAAAAAACGTTTAACACTGTAACATTCGAAGTATTTTTAAAATATAATTTCTGTTTGCATTCAATGGACCTTTGAGCTGGTACAAACAATACTTAGCAATGACTCTCATACTACAGGACACCGCAGGAAAGTGGTATTCTGAAACTATGTAGCTATCTGAGAACTCATCTAGGAAAAACTTTCAGAACATTGGGTATTTGTCCAAGCTTACGGCACAAATTTGCATATCTTCTTCCGATCCCATTTTTGGAAGAGTTTAAAAAAAAAAAAAAAAAAAAAAGCAGTCTAGATACGGTTATTTGGGGAAGGGGGAAACCCTTTTTCGAAAGAACCCCTCTTCCTAAAAAAATGAGATGTACAGGGTTCTTTCGAAAAGGGTTTTTTTTTTTTCTTTCAAAAGAACCACATCTAGACTTTTTTTTTTTAAAAAGTCTAGATGTGGTTCTTTTGAAAAAACAAACAAACCCTTTTCGAAAGAACCCTGTACATCTCATTTTTTTAGGAAGAAGGGTTCTTTGAAAAGGTTCTCCCCTCCCAAATAACCGTATCTAGACTGCTTGCTTTTTTTTTTTTTTTTTTTTTAAACTCTTCCAAAAATGGGATCGGAAGAAGATATGCAAATTTGTGCCAAATTTGCATATCTTCTTTCAAAAGCTGCGGGCAGTCTAGACATGCCCTTAGAGACTAACTGTAATTGCCCCCACAGCCTCATGTACATCAGAGTGTTGTGGCAGCTAGAATACAAGTACATTTTGCAGGCCTACCACCAAATCACCAATGATCTTTTTTTGTTTATAATTTCTTTGTGCATGTTCTGCATTAGATGTGACCAACTCTGGTAGTGAGTTTGGAAGAATACAAATCCTCAAAGCAGAATCAGTGGGCATCAGTTGTATTGAAGATTTATGAACTCTAGTAACGTCCTATCAATTAAACAAATGAATTGCTAAGCTGAAATATAAAACTTTATCACAATACATAATAATAGCTCTTTCAGTTCTTTAGGCTGGCTAGGAATTTAATATAAAGTGAGCTCTCTAAGTGCAATGTGGTAATTTTTCCAGAGGAAACCTAAGGTTTCTTTCCAGGCTCCTGCAGCTTCTTCCAGTAATATATGATGGTGAGCCTGCTTCCAAAGTCCTTTCATGGTTCTGAGTCTGTTTGCAGCCATCACCTTCTCATACAGACGTTCATTATGGCAGTTCTGCATTGCAAGGTATCATTTCAGCAGATGCCAGAAGAGGGAAAACTTTTTTTCCCAGGAAGTTCCATATCCCTTTTCTTTGTTTCTTCTCAGTTCCACGAGGCAGCTCAAATTTAGACAGCCTCAATTTAGCAACCACATTCAAAAATGATGCTAATCTAATGATGGCACAAATATAATTAATAAAAATAAGCTATTCCTTTCACTGTTCCTCCCAAACAGAAAGTGTATCTAAAACACAAGCATCATAAGCAATAAAACCTACAAGTCAGTTTAGAAGCCTTTCCTTCAATCGTGTCATTATAAACCACGGTACATCAACCAGCAAGTGACAGACTGAGACAGGAGAGAGTAATCATTATGCCACTCATTCAGTGCCCTAGACTTGGCTACTCACCTCTTGCCCACAGCCCTGCTAAATACCTGTCAGCATCCCTTGTACTCATAAGTGGAGAAGAGATCATACTTGTTTAAAATGTAATTTAATGTATGACATAAAAATGGGTACAAGGTTATCCACTTATACAGATGCCTATTTAATACCTCTTCCCACGTTATATGTACATATGCAGTGGAGATCAACAAGCTTATTTATTCTTGGCGACTTGTTGTCAATTAACTATTTGGCACAATGATAGGAATTCTTTATGCCAGCAAGCAGGCTCAAAGAATGGCTCAGAAGTTCAGCCTTTATACAACACCAAAAAGGCAAAACAAAACAGAACAAAACAAAATCTATTCACAGATGTTTTGGTGACACCTGAAAAAGCGAATCACATTTAGTGAGCAATTATTGTGCCTAATGAATCAATTTATTTGATAAAGAATTTTGCAAGATGTAATAATCGAAACATTTCTTGCATAACACAACGTGTCTATTCTTGTATAACTTTGTGTTCATCTACGAAGACCTCTTTACTTCAAGCTACAGTTTTCAATCTGGCCACAGAAATAAAAAATTAAAATAGGCTGAAAAATTGGATTTCTCATATTAAAAATTTAACATTAGAAAATGTTCAACTCATCTACTCAGAATACAGAAAGGAAATAGCTCAATGCAAAACTAATGAAACTCTGATGCACCAAGTCTGGAAAACTAGGAACATATCTGGTGCCTTTGTTCAGATCTTAGCTTTTCTATATAGATTTCTCAATTGTTGCTTGCAACACTAGATCATGTAATTAATTCCTCCTCTTGCCCCCAGCCCTGCTAAATACCTGTGAACATCCCTCAGGTTTCTGTTGTCCTCTGCTTCCTCCTTAAATGGCATTGTGATTTAACTCTGATTTTTATATGGACATGTCAAAATGTATCCTTTATGTCAAATGTTTTATTTTAGTCCACTCACACTTTTTTAAAAAAGTTGCCAAGCTATCAAAGAAACAAAAAGGGACACACCCAATTTTTAATTATCAACTTAAGATCAGAAGGTACCATTACATCATTAGTCTGACCTAACGTATGTGACAAGCCATTAAATTGTACTTAGTTACCCCTTTATTGAGCCTAATAACTTGGGTTTGAGTAAAGCAAATCTTCCAGAAAGAAATCCCATCGGGATTTGAGCACATCAAAAGATGGAGAATCCATCACTACTTTTAGTAGTTTGTTACAGCAGTTAATTGCCCTGACTGTTACAACTTTGTGCCTTATTTCTAATTTGAATTTGTCTTGCTTAAGCTTCCAGCCATTTGTTGTGCTTATGTCTTTCTCCACTAGATTAAAGAGCCCATTAATATCAGTATTTTTGTGCCCCATGTACTGTAATCAAGTTGCCCCAGTCTTTATGATAAGCCTAACCAGGCCTGGCGACAGATGGGGGCAAAGAGGGTGATTCAAAAGGGTCTGGGACTCCGGCCACTGCTGCTGCTACTGAGGGCTGCCTGGGGGAGCTGTGGCATGCTTCAGGCAGCGCTGAGGCTACCTGAGGAAGCCAGCCCCACTCCTGCCCCTTCAGCCCAAGATCCCACCCCTTCCTGCATGGAGACCCTCTCCCACCCACAAACCTTGCACATGGGCCTGGTGACTCCATTGAGCCTAACAGACTGAGCTATAAGTCTCACTATAGCATTTTCTCAAGCCTGCAAATCCTTTTTGAGGATCTTTTCTGCACCCTGCCCAATTTTTCAAGTGGGACAAGAGAGATTGACACTGTATTCCAGAATTAGTCTGACCAATTTCAGTTGCAGAGGTAAAATCACCCCCCTACTCTTGCTCAACATTCCCTCGTTTAGACATCCCAAACTTCTCGCCACAGCATCACACTGGGAACTCAGGTTTAGCTGCTTGCTCCCGATGACCCTAAAATCCATTTTTTGAGAAACTGCTTTTCGGGAAATATTCCCTCATTCTATAGGTATGGTCTGAATTCTTAATTCCTGTTCACACAACTGTGCACTTGGCTTTATGCAAACATTTTGTTCACACACAATTCAACCTCCACTCCACTATAAAATTATAGTATTAAAAATATATGTAGACAAGAGAGCTTCCCTCTCAACCCTTCCTTTTCATGACTAATTACTATTTTACTTCTACACAGACATAAAGCGTCAAATTCTTCTCCCACTTACGCTGGTACAACCCCACTGCAATAATCAGAACTGCACTACTGTAACTGAGGGGGAAATGTGGCCCACTGCATTCTTCAAATGGCCCAGCATTAAAGCAATGCAGCTTCTCCTTTATATTCTAAAGAAAGGAAATTGCAAATACATTTTTAAAGAATGCAGTTCATGACTGGTAACTCTACTGACTAACAGCACTCAGATGTTAGCAGTGTGTGCCAGAACAAGGGCAGGCTGCAGATGCCAATTAGCTGTGTAGTTACCACCTGCTTTCTACCATAGTTAGCTTTATAAGATATCAGAACATTACATTTTTATACAGTCTGGGGGTTTTAAAAAAATTGTTTAGGTCAGTGTCCCTAATATAAACAAAACACCAGTGTCAATTAGGGGTGTGAATGGTTAACCTTAATGGGTGAGGCATACCAGTTAGGGTTCCCCAGTGGGAGCTGCTCCAGCCCCACAGAGCCCACCTCTCTAGTCCAGTTGGGATGGAGTGTCC
Source organism: Rafetus swinhoei (assembly GCA_019425775.1). Classification (NCBI taxonomy): domain Eukaryota; kingdom Metazoa; phylum Chordata; order Testudines; family Trionychidae; genus Rafetus; species Rafetus swinhoei. The sequence continues at coordinate 42,706,802 of CM033432.1, read as the reverse complement.
CCTCTACACTCCGCAAGCACCCGTTTAATCCATTCACCAGTTAAACATAAAATGTAACCAGTTAACTAAACAAACAGGATTTTACATTCCTAGTGTCCATGTGTCTTCTACATATACTTTTGCATATCTGACCTTGGTTTGTCAAGATGTTCTGCTCCTCGTGCTCTATATTATCCCCTTCCCAATATAGTAAAACCTGTGCTATCCGGAACTTAAGCATCCAGACACCTGTAGAAACCAGCAAATTTCTGACACTGGCAAAAGCAAAAGCAAAAGCAAAAAGGAAACTGGCCCTTTAAGTGCCAGGCCACTCCTCAGATGAACATGCAACACGTACCTGGGGGAGGGGTGAATGGCAGCTGGAAGCAAGCAGTAAGCATCTCGGCTCCCCCTGCAGTTCCCGTCCCCCTCCGCCCCCCCGGCAGGCCACCCCTACCATCTCTGCCTCCCGGCTTCCATTCCACCCCCCCCCCCACCAGGCCGCATCCCCTGAGGCTCGTGGACCCCCCTAGCAGGCAACATCCCGGCCCCCGCACGGCTTCTGCCCCCACCCTCCCTTCAGATAAACAGAATTTTTAGGTTACTGGCACGCCCTAATCTCTGGGCATGCCGGATAACACAGGTTTTACTTCAAGAGTCATGCACTATAACCCATTCAACTCTTGCAACATGAACTGAACTCTGCTACTGCTCAGAATGCACAGGTATATTCCTGCATGTTCACTGTTTCCCCTCTCTCCAGCGGGTCTCTTCACAAAGAAGCAGCTAGGAGCTATTGTCTTCTCTTTTTGAAAAGACTAATGGGTGACAGATGGCAAGACCTTGTTATCAGCTAAAATTGATAAAGTAGTCACTTTTGTGTCTTCAGCATTTAGCTACCAAGGAGATAAAGTTTATGCCATTACCTTATTTCTCAGCAGAGAAAATAATTAATAATTTTATCAGTTTTAAACTTAAATCAGGGCATATTTAAAGGAGCTACTAAGTTGAAGAAAACAGCAGTGAAGCAACAGTCTCCACAGACAAGTCATTCTTGCCAGTTTGCATTATTTTTTACAAAATTTTAAGATGGCTGGATATCATTAGAATTTTTTAGAAAGTATATGTCATTTTGAGATTAAGATCCTGGCCCTGCAATCTCCTTCTTGACATTTTCCTTGCTCAAAGTAGTAGTTTCATACTCACATGAGTTTTAGGAATATACCCTAAGACAGGGCTACTCAACTTTGGAAACCCTGGGGGCCTCAATGATACTCACAGCACATGCCAAGGGTCGCAATTTAAGCGTGGTTGTATATGCATGCAAATATATATGCAAACATATGCAAATAGCTTCTTTCACACTGATGGGCATGAATACAAAGATTAAGGCTTAAGCTGTAGCGCTGGACACAAATGTGGCCAGTGAGAGCCAGTCAGCACTTCTCAGGCTCTGCCCACAAGGCTATGCAGCCAGCACTTTCCACAATGGCCCAATGCTCTTGGCACCTTCTCCCTGGGGATTAGATACACCAACACCCTGGATGTTAAATATCAGTTAATTGAATAGTCGATTAACCTCATTAATTCTTATCGGTTAGTTGACTATTCTATAGTCCTGGGGCAGTAGGGCCCAGCCCCAACTCCCAGGAAGCCCCCTGCCACCCAGATATAGCAGTGCAGGGTGCCAGGCAGGAGCTAGTCCACGAGGGGAGCCAGTTTAAAATCCTGTCACCCCGCACTGCAGCAGCCCTTGCCCGGGGGTGGGGTCTGAACTCCCGGACCCGGCGCAAACTGGAACTGAGCTGCGCTGCCTGCTCACCTGGCTCCTAATACACTTTAAATGCAGAGCTGCAGCGGGGGTAGGTCCCAGACCCGGTGCAAGCTGAGACTGAGTCATGCTGCTGGTCAGCCTGCTAAAAAAATTAGTGCGGGGCCGGGGGGGGGGGGGAAATGTGTGTAGTCTATAGCATTAACTGGTAAGCTTTTGCTTATCGGTTAATCAACTCGACTATTACATCCCTATCCTGTACCTGTTTGTTCCAGGCAGCCCGTCCACTTGCGTCTTTCAATGCACACCCCACCTGAAGACACCTCGCTGTTGTGGAGTGTGTTCCCCGGGAAGGCCATGTTCAAAGGATCCCACCCATGGGCTGCATGTTGAGCCTCATGTAAACCCAAACTGCACTTCGGGCTGCAAACAAATGGGCCACGGGCCTCACGTGGCCCATGGGCTGTGTGTTGAGTAGCCCTGCCTTAAGATTTCAGGAAAGCATCCCTCGCCAGGAAAGCACTTAAGCATGTCTTTAATTTGAAGGTAGTGGGATTCAACACACATGATTAAAGATTTGAAGTCATTGGATTTAAGCACACACTAATGTCCTTTCATATATTAGGGTCTCAATTGTCAAGATGCCCACTATGAAAAAGCTATCAAGATTGTCAGGTTGAGGTGGCATATAACATATCCGACAAGGCAACTGTGACACGTCCACAACACAGTAATTTATCATCTACATTTTGGGGAAAGGCTGCACTTTTAACATTATAGTTACACTATGCTTTGCTGTAGCAACTTCCTTTCAAGGACCTAAAGATACTTCACAAATATTGAATCCTAACACCCCTGTATTGTAGGGAAGCAGTATCTATTTTACTGATGAAATACCTAAGGCAAAAATGGTTAAGCGACTTGCACATGGTCACACAAGGAAGTCTGCCATAGACCCACAAACCAAGATGTCTGAAGTGTGCTCTGTAGCCCACTAGTGAGGCAAACAGCACTTGCTGATCACCCACAGGGAAATGGATGGTCAAATAGTGAGGCCCCCCTTGTTTTTACATAAAAGAAACAAATAGATGGGACTGAGAAAATTAAATTAAGAGCCAAAGGAGACAGAGTGATGAACTTCTTCCAGAATGAGCAAAATGTGTTGTAATACAGACAGTTATAACTATATCCAAGCTTTCCTGTTATTACTTTACTGTATCCTGTTACTACTTTATCATATAAGCAATTACTGTAATTGCTCTAGAGACATCATGTAATCATGAACCAGCAAGAAGCTGAGCCAGGAAAGAATCTCAGTATTGAGCTGCGGGCCACACCATGGAAATGTTTGAGATTCCCTACTTTGGAATATGACCTTTTACATCTCCATGTGAGGCTAAAATGTCTTCCAAAATAAAATAATAAAAAAAGAAATCAGATATCAAAGTATTAGGGAATTCAGTATACTAGTCAGTATACTAGTCAAACCAAAAACTACGTTTGAAAAATCAGGAATTGTAACTACAAAATAGGCAGAGCTAGAAGGGATGGAAAGGAAAAGTAATTCTCACATGGAGATGCACATTGTTTTCCCTCAGTGAAATGCTAATGTCCTGTATGACTGTGTAAGTACTGGTCAGTCTTGACAAAGGCTGGCTATACAAATGATTGCAATAAGAAATGGGAAAAGAGATTTTTTTTCTTAAAACACCTCAGCTCTGCGCCTAAATTTTTCTGTTATATGGGAAAATACACTTAAAAATGAGAAAAAATGTATGCCAACTTTAACTGAATCTATAAAATGGTTGCATTTAAACTCTATGGGCTTTGCTCTATGGGCTATTAGAACATACTCATCTCTAGGGACGTTAGCGTGTAATTGAATAGTCGTGTAACTGCATCAAGTTGTAGCGGTTACATGACTTTGGATAGTCCCCAGGGAAGGAGCTGGCAGCCAGTGCACTCCCGGCCCCACTCCCAGGGAGCTCCCTGCTATCCTGCGCTGCTGACTCTCTATCAGAGGTAGCAGCATGGGGTGGCAGGCGAGACCTGGTCCACAAGGGAAGTCAGTTTAAAAACCAGCTCCACGGGCAGACTGGCTCCTGCTTGCTGCCTCTGTATTAGAGGCAGCAGCATGGGTTGGCTGCAGCCCCTGTCCGTGAGGGGTCTGAGCTTCCCACAGAGAGAGGCTGTCCTGAAGAATTGTAGGTCATCAAATCCTGTACCCTGCTCCAGAGTCAGGACTACAAGTATGTGTACAATAGAAATGTAAGTCAACCTACTTTAGGTCGACTTACAGCCACTGCAGTAATTTACTGCATGTCCACACTGCCCTCCTTGGATTGCAGGTGGGTGTTCTCACATGGAGCACTTCCCCTAATGTTAAGAAAGGCAGTGTGGGGAGCCCAGTCTTTCAGTTCCACTGTCAGCTTTCTGCTGGAAACCTGGCTACCCCACAGTCTCCCAGAGGGCTTCTCTTCCCTACTGGAATTGGGAAACAACACCTTGGGCTTATTTTGCCTGTTCCCCACTAAGATCAGCTTCTTGGCCCCCTACGGTTCCCCACCAGGAGTCACTCAGCATAGTCAATTTCATTGTTCGGGGCTGAGAAATTGACAGCCAACTGAAGAGACACTATCTACATAATAACTCGGTCAATCTTACTACACTGGAATAAGTGTTATGCTTGTAGGGGAGGTGAAGTCACAGCAGTGTAATTGGGTACTCACATTGGTGGGAGGAAGGCTGTAGGGTATACACAGACATAATTAAGTCTGTCATAAGGTGCCTTATGTCAACCTAACTGTGTAGCGTACATCAGGTCTTAAGTTTATCTAGACCACCCAGATGCATGTTTGCCTAATGGGTTCTTGGAACCCTCCAATAACTGATATTCCAAAATGTACCTAGGAAAAGCTTCCTGACTTCACAGGTAGCTAACATCTAACCTAAATTGTCACTGCTGCAATTTAAATGATGAACAATTTATGATCTTCCTTGATGCAGAACAGATGAAGGAAATTAAGAATATTGTAATTTTTTCAATTTTTTCAATTGTTATAAACAAGCCCTAAACACATTTGCTACCCCAAGGGACACACTGGATTTTTGGGATACCCGTTACTGTATTAAGTACCAAACCAATATAGTATCTTAGTCCTATAAGACTATCTGCCATGAGAACCGCATAAAATAAAGCAGATGCAGAGGAATTATTTTAGCAGGTTAGTTGCCTCAAAAGACTAAGTGGGTTCTCAGTGCAAGTTACAAGCAGAAGTGAAAAGAACAAGGAGTCCTGGTGGCACCTTAGAGACTAACAGATTTAGTAGGGCATAAACTTTTGTGGGTACAACCCGTTTCAGAGATGAACTGGAGTGGAAGTTACAAAGTCAGGGGTATTTGATGCCCTTAATGTGCTACTGGACATTACACAAAGTTGGAGTAGATACAGTAAATATTTTAATGATATGCTATGTATTTTTTGCAGGAAACTTCAGTGTTTGACGGTTTCAAATATAAAGAAGAGTATGAAAAGTCACAAAAATTGGAGATCATTGTAAATTACAAACATTGGATTCCCAGATTCAAAGTTTAAGAGGGTTGGGACTCAGAGGCATGCTTAATTACACTAAATCTCGTCTGTATTCTTCATGGTCATCCCAAAAGGGGGTTACAATATACTTATGTGAGTGTGATTAGAGTTTGGATGAGATTTCAACAGACTTAGTTAAAAAGGCAATGTTGTGCAGTATGTAATAGATTTACCAACGTGAAATAATAAATATGGAAGTTAAAAGCTGAAACAGTGAACATACCTATTACAACGGAAGTCAGATGGGACAAAATACCCTACAAAATGGCTTATTCTAAGCCTGGAAACAAGAATGCAACAACATTCTTTTCTTGCCTTACTTCTCACCATAAATTCTACATTTTAACCCTTTCAAGCAAGCAAGAATATAACATTGAGAAGGCATAACACTTCTAAATGCTCTGAACATGTGAAATGCATATGAAGATTTATTGTGATTTATAAACAACCTTACAGGCAACGTGCACTTACATTTTCAAGCTGGTGAAGTAGTTTAGGAAAGCTTTGGATATCTCTTCCAGAGACAGGGAAGAAGAAAATATATGCTAATAGGAAGGAGACCACGCCTGCAGCTTTAATAAGAGATCAATCTAACAGTTAGAGAAAGTGACCCAGGGGATCATGTTTTGGTAACGCCTATATATAGTCTTTGACTTTGAAGAGCTGGGTTTGAAGAACTTACATAACCTACTAGACCAATACACCAGGGAAGAGCCTCAGATTACAATATTTGTTCAGAAGGTCAGAAATAGCTTTTGCACATTTTATGAGTAAAGCACAAAATATTTATCTAAAAATTCACTATAATCCAATTTCACAGAAATTGTACACAAGTGAAAGCCTGCATTTCTGATGTTCTACTTTATTGATTTTGTAAGGAATACGTGGTTGCTTATTCCTCAGGGTTCTTGAAGAAAAATAATTTAAGAGTGAAATGTACTTTTCCAGGTACAGCTGTGCTTATCTACAGCAGCAGAAAAGCTCTAGTGGCTTATGGCATAAAAGACCATTAAAATTTGTATTAAACTTCAGTTTCCTTTGAACTATTAAAGTTCAAGACAACTTTTAATTCTGACAAATTATCCTCCTTTCCAGGAATGCAATTTTGTCAAGTATTCTATCCTCATAAAAGTCAGGTTATTTAATGTTTCCTCAAAAGTTCAACACACATAATGCTAAACACACAAGTTGTTGTCCCTTATCCTACAAGTTCTCCTTTATGGGAGGACTTTTAAGACTATGTTGGGTTCATTGAAGGATTTGGACTTTACTGAGCAGTCACGCAGAATGTATTTGGGTTTACAAGGCTCTGATGAAGATTTAAACTTGGGTACAAGTTGCTATAAAACAGAAAGACAAGTGGTGTGAAATACAGCCACTCAACAGCTAGATGGGAAAAAAGGAAGATAGTTTATTTGGTTTCTAAAAGGAATTTCCAGAATCGTTTTTAGAAATGACATTGTCAATATCTCCATTCCTTGAAGAGTGTCAGTGTGGACTGCCTTTTTAATAATACAAGGATTATGCTTCTCAACAGGAGGCTCGATCTCATGGGACAGAGGAGCAATGAGAAAATTCAGGGCAAAATTGTAAGCGTTGGAAAGGTGTTTTAAAGAGAATTATATATTTTTGGTTAAACAATTAAACAATTAAAATAATTTATCTTTGCCATTTTCAGGTCACCCTTCCTTATGTTCAATTCCAGGTGTCTGTTTTGTCCAGCTGTTACATTCTGACACCTGGACTGTGAGTATCTCTGGGACATGGACTGTCATCTTTGCCTGTATAATGAGGACCCGATTCTTTGCTCAAGTTTCTAAGTGATACCATACCAGAAAAAAATAATATTCACTCAAGCACTCCGGCATCTATTACTTACAGCCCAAAGGTATTCAGACCTAATCTGCCCCATAAAACTGTCAACAAGGTAGTATTTTGAATCAGTATTAATTATTCTTTAGTCACTTACCTTATTTGTAATTAGATTTAATGGTTAAGGTATCTTTTTATATGCTGAAATGTTCCTGTTAGTGCAAAATGTTAGAAATCACAGACCATCCTGATTAAATTTAAATATCATTCCAAACACTTCAGCGCTGTGCAAATATGTGACTATATTTCTTGTATCATTCTGTTGTACAACTTTTTAAATTATTTAAATGTAAACGATCTAACAGCTCCAAATAGCCTCAAATCAAGTGAAAAACTGGCAGCAGCACAAGATTTAAAATTAAAACATGTTTGTAAATAAACCAACAATCTACAGGGGAGATTTGGAAATAAAAGGTTTGATTCATCATTACTCTAGTTTTGATTTCAACTGAATTTTGTTGACATGCAGCTGGAATAAACTAGTAATATTTCAAACACAAAAAGGGATCAAAATTATTGTTTCTTCTCTTAAATATCTTTTTAGCAATAAATTTAGTGTGTGTAACAATCCCAGTTATTTTAATACCAAATTTAAGACATTTTGCTGCTGGGTGCCTTTTGCTGTTTAGTTTGAAAAAAAAAAAAAATCCAAAAATCCAATTGCTGCAAGACTCTGCAATGAGTTCAGATTGCACATGCTAAGCACAGGCATGTTACCGTTTGGCAACTCAACTCTCTGAAAATTCTACCTACAAAGAGCATGTTCCAACCCAGGAGTGCAGAGGCTGAATGGGACTTCCTGCGCCATTGCTTCACCTGGCTGCTGTGAAGTAGAGTGAGTGCTGGAGCTGAGAAACAGGAGCCTGACTCTCCAGTATTCTCCATGTTCCCTCTGCTAGAGCCCAGGAAGCATGGAGGATGACATGAGTCTGACTGCAGAAGAAATTAGAGCTGGACTGGGTGTAGGAGACTGGGCTGGGCTGTGATTCTGCTTAGCAGAGAAGGGAGGATAGTCAAAGGCCAATTACAGCTTCTTGATTCTTCAGAGTAGACCTGCATATGGAGGCAGCTCTGCCATTAGCAATATGGTTACAGTGTCTCCCCCAAGCTGTACACCAGCTGAGTGCGGCTGGAGCATGGCACTGTGATGAAGTATGGTGCTGGAGCATGACACTGTGCCTAATCTCTACCCCTACAACTCTCCCATCATACTTCCTGTTCTGAGCCGAACAAGGTGGCAGGGCAGAGGTTAGCTTAGGTATGCTGGTTTGCTTCAGCTAAGAGAACTTTGGTTCATCAAGGGAATACTCAGTGGGCCAGATCTGGTTGTCTTGACCCCTTTGCACTTCCCAGTCAGCACAAAAGGGCCAGAACACAAACAGGAATCTGGCCTCTGATGAACTTGGCCAGTTACAGCTATTCTAGTGGCTTCTATAAGCACCAGGTATCTCTGATCACAGGTTTTAGCAGTGGTGGAGGATGGATTTCTCTTATCCACTTTTGTCAACAAAAGCCTGTAGTCTAGACACACCCCTAGTGTGCTTATCATGACACTGACATCCTGCCTTCTGGGGCTTCCCTCTACTCTGTCCTGCTGTGCCAGAAGCTCTGGTGTCCCCCAGCCAATGCACAGAGTTGGGGTTACCACCCTCCTGCAGAGCAGCACAGACACTGAACCAGTTCAGCTCTGGGAGGGTTCAGTTATAAGAGCGCAGGTCCCAGGAAACCTACCCCCAAAAGGGACCAAAGCCTCAGTTATAAGGTCAGGTCAGCCCTCTTTATTAATGAAAGTTATACACACTGGGTACTCTCCCTCCCCAGGTAACAATTATTTACCCTGCACTTGGTAATAAACAACAGTGTTTTTATTAAGTACAAAATGGAGGATTTAAGTGGTTGCAAGTGAACACAGTGCAACTAAAGTAAGCTACTAAGTTAAAAGAAACAAAAAAAGCCAGCTAATTTAATTATACTAAGAAACTTGTTGCATGTCAATGCTTACCCTAAACAGATGATCTAAGCATCCCTTTCACAAGTTAAGCAGCCTCCCAGCTTGAGCCTTATCCTTCCCCATATTCAGTCTTAGATGTTTCCAGCAGGCATCTTAGGCGGTAAGAGGGAAGCAACTGGCAACTCCCCATTGTTTGGTTCCCCTCCCATAGATACCTTTTGCCCAAGGTGGGAACTCTTTGAGCTCAGTATAAACTTTTCTTGTCTCAAGTGGAAAAGTACCAGATCCAAAATGGGTTTCAGTATCAGGTAGCCTGGCAACATGTCCTTCTAAAACAGGGTTGGGCAAGACGCGGCCCGAGGGCCGAATGTGGCCCGCCTAACACTTTGATCTGGCCCACAAACTGCATCTGGCCATTTTCTATTTATAACCTGCTGCCTGTACCAATCAATTTCCAGGTGGTGGCTCAGGTAGCAGGATCCCATTTAAATGGCTCCTGGCTCCCAGTCATGGGGCTACCTTGCAGAGGCTGGAGCCGCGATCCCTTTAAATACCTGCAGCCACCCGGTATTTAACTGTGGCTGTGGTTGGTCCGGGAGCTGCGAGTCCTTTGCAGTGTTTTTAATTCAAAGCCCCTGAGAACTCTGGGGGGAGGCTAGTCCCCAGACCATGACCACGTATAAAAATTCATTAAGTGAGCCCCCTGTAAAAATTATTGCCCACCTCTCTCCTAGGACCAATCACTATTTGGGCTTATAGGACAAACAAGACTATTCACAGGTCATTAACTTGATCACCGAGCCATTAAATTTTCTAAGCATCAGTAATGGCCATTAGCACATTTAGAATTATAACCAGATTCACACTTCATCTTTCTAACTTCACATACAAGAATGATACATGGACAAAAATAAGATATACACATTTAGCAGAGTGTAACATTAAAATTGATGTGTCACATGGGGTATTTTGCCTAAAGTATCTTTGAGTTATGCATATTCATATTAATAAGCCAATTTTCATTAAGCATGGGGGGGGAACACATCCATCCCAGTATTTGTGACCATCTTCTCTACAGAAAATAGCTTTGATGTCAAAGAAGAGGAGAAGAAAAACAAGTATGGTTGAATTGTTACAGAGCACTTTCACACTAAAATACTACCATGGAGTCTGAACTTATTTTCTCACTGATTCATTATCCAATATACTCAGTCTAAATGCAACTTTTATTCCAGCTGCCAGCTGGCTAATGAGATTCCACAGGTGTAAATGAAAGCATCATTTGGCCTGCAGAAACTTTATTACTGGCAATAATGTGTGAGCAGGAAAGGATCCAGCTTGATTTCAGATCCCAAAGTGAGTCTGCAGGACTGGCAATTAGAAAAGCACTATTAAGTGTGAGATGTTATAGTACTTGTAAATCGAACAAATTTGATCAATCCATTTGTATCTCTAGATACCTGTATGTCCCTTCACTGTCAAACTAGCTCACCTAGAATCAGTGAGAAATATATACACACAGGGAACCCCACAATCGTATTTGTATGGTTAGTTTTCAGAATACACATAAAGACAGTGCATTTTTATCCAAATGTCCTTAGTATTAAGAATAAGGGGAAGAGAATGAATTTTTTGCTTCGGTCTTTACGGCTGAGGATGTTAGGCAGATTCCCAAACCTGAGCTATTCTTCTGAGGTGACAAATCTGAGGAATTGTCCCAGACTGCGGTGTCATTAGAGGAAGTTTTGGAACAAATTGATAAAGTTAACAGTAATAAGTCCCCGGGACCAGTTGGCATTCACCCAAGAGTTCTGAAAGAACTCAAATGTGAAATTGTGGAACTACTAATTGTGGTTTGTAACCTATCTTTTAAAACAGCTTCTGTACCTAATGAGTGGAAGACAGCTAGTGTGACGCCAATATTTTTAAAAAGGCAGTAGAGGTGATCCTGGCAATTACATATGAGTAAGTCTAATATCAATACCAGGCAAATTAGCTGAAACTATAGTAAAAAATAAAATTGTCAGACACATGGTTGAACATAATTTGTTGGGGGAAAGTCCACATGGTTTCTGTAAAGGGAAATCATGCCTTACTAATCTACTAGAGTTCTTTGAGGGGGTCCAACAAACAAGTGGACTAGGGATATTAAATTGCAGTTAACTGACTAATCAATTAGCCGATGCTGTTGCTACACTTTAAAGGCGAAAGTGCCACATGGAACCTAGGGTCAGCTGGGGACTGCCCTGCTGATCCTGGGCCCCATGTGGCACTGCTGCTTTGAAACGCCACGGGGATCCCGGCGTCAGGCTCCTTGCGGCATTTAAAAGTGGCAGTGCCACATGGAGCTTGGGATCAGCTGGGGACTCCCCCGCGGACCCCAGGCTCCACATGGTGCTGCTACTTTGAAACGCTGTGTGAAGCCTGGGGACACCCCAGCTGGTCCCAGGCTGCATGCAGCATTTCAATGTGGCAGCGCCACATGGAGCCTGGGGTCTGGCCCCAGGCTCCACGCAGCGCTGCCACTTTGAAGTACCTCCTCCTCATCCCCCACCCTTGCTGCCTCTGATAGAGGCTGCAAAGGATGTGGGGGGGAAGCGACTAGTTGACAATGTTCAGAAAAGGGCAACAAAAATGATTCGGGGTTTGGAACTGGTCCCATATGAAGAGAGATTAAAAAGACTGGGACTTTTCAGCTTAGAAAAGAGGAGACGAAGGGGGGAAAATGATAAAAGTCTATAAAATCATGACTCGTGCGGAAAAAGTGAATAAGGAAAAGTTATTTACTTGTTCCCATAACATAATTAGGGGTCACCAAATGAAATTAATAGGTAGCAGGTTTAAAACAAACAAAAGGAGTTTTTTCTTCACACAGTGCACAGTCAACCTGTGCAAGAGGAAGTTGTGAAGATCAGGACCTTAACATGGTTAAAGAAAGACCTAGATAAATTCACGGAGGTTAAGTCCATCAGTGGATATTAACCAGGATGGGTAGGAATGATGTCCCTAGCCTCTGTCAGAGGCTAGGAATTGGTGAGGGATTGCTTGAAGATTCCCTGTTTTGTTCACTCCCTCTGGAGCATCTGGCATTGGCCACTGTCGGAATGGTCTGACCCATTATGGCTGTTCTTATGTTCTAGGGCAGTGGTTCTCAACTCGTTTCAGACCACAGACCACCATGCTAATCAAAAAATTTTTGTGGACCACCTCCTTTTTGAGACATGATAAAAATGAGCAGACAATGAACATTTTGGTTTGAAATTTATTTCTTATTAACAGATTTTTGGTGCCTGCCCACGCCGTGTGACTTTGGACAATGTTCCTATGGACCACCGAAAAAGTCACCATGGACCACCAGTTGAGAACCACAGTTCTAGAATATGTACTGCATTAATAGAATAGTTTGTAAATTTTTTCTTCATATTTTGCTAAGGGTCCTCAGTAAATAACTAAGGGTATGTCTACACTGCACACTTACTTCGAAATAAACTATTCTGGAATAACTTATTTCAAAATAGCACATCTACCCTGCAGGGAAGCCTCAAAATTAGTCCGAGGCAGGCTTCCCTAATGTAGACGTGTTATCTCGATTTAGAGCCCCAGGTGGAATAACTTAGAATGGCCCTGGTGAGGGGCTATTTCAAAATAGCAGAAGTGGAGCATCGACACATGCCTTATTTCGAAATAGCTATTTTGGAATAGGCGTTATTCTTCATAGAATGAGGTTTACACAAGTCAGAATAAGCCATCCATTATTTTGAAATTATTTTGAAATAATGGAATGGCTATGTAGAAGTTCGCATAGAATAATGGCCGCTATTCCGAAATAACTTTGCTGTGTAGACAAATCCTGTGTAATTAAACTATCATGATAGAAACCCTCCTATCTTTGAAATACTGTAAACGACTAAAATAATGCATTTATTTTACTATCAGCAACAACAAGTGCAAGATAAATTAGAGAAAATGTATGAAGAAGGAAAAAATAAACAGGAATGTCCATAAGTTTCCCTAATTACCAGTAGAGTATTTTGTAGCTAATTTGGGGGTTAGTGTGACCACTTCTTGATTATTTCTATTGGTAGCAACTGGGAGCACAAGTCATGGATCAGGACTGTACATACTCTGCTAGGTGCTGTATAAGCACAGAACAAAAATGGCCTCTTTCCTAAAAATCTTAAAATCTAAGTAACAGTCTAACAACACTGATTTGTGTTGCCCAATTAGTGGCACTAAATATGTAGCCATTCCTTGATTTCACAGCCATCTGTCTCTGCTTATAACTAGCCAACTTTAGAAAATGGGAAAGAAACTAAAAATGTAAAACAATTTCTTTATTCAACATAGTAAAAATACACTACAAAACTGGTATAATGTTCACCATCTCAAATAAAGTGATACTTTCCTCTGAAACCAAATAATCTGACATAGCCACACCTCTTGCCCTTTTCAAAAGAAATAATGAATAAAATCGGAATATTTTAGAATGATTTTTAAGCCCAAGTCTCACTGTGCAGAGATCTAGAATTCAAAACTCACAAACTAACCTGTTTTTATGTTTGAATAATATGCATTAAAATCCATAAAATATGGGAAACTAGACGATTTAGCTGGCTTTGATCGGGGCCTTAATCAAATAAGTTTTGTTTGTCTTCATGTAAATCATTGCTCTGGGGTGGGGCTGGAGTTGAGGAGTTTAGTACGCAGGCTGCCCTGTGGAGAGAGGACAACCCCAGCCCTCTCAGCAGCTTGGGGCCACATGAAGTCCCTGTCGATGGCCACTGCAGCTCCAGCGGGCACAGCCAGGGGAGGGATGCATGTCCTCCAGCTGGAGACAGACACAGACAGACAAACTTTATGAAATATATAGGTGATAGCTGTCCCTTTGTCCGTCCCTGCTTGCTGTTGGCGCATTGGGGTTACAGCTGTCTCAGTCCCTATCTCTGGCCCCTTGCCGCCCCTCCTGTTGTCATTCTACAGTAGGGATGTCAGAAATCATCATGTAACTGCATCAAATTGTAGTGAGTCCCTGGGGTAGAGCAGCCAAGCTCCACTCCTGGGGAGCCTCCTGCCACTCCGTCCGTGGGGGGGAGGGGGGGTGAGAGGGGAGGAGGGTGAGCTTCTCACAGACAGAGGCTGCACCAGCATCCATTTTTGTAATCAAAATAATATAAAGTGACTACTGTAAGCTTGTATTCTGTGTTGTAATTGAAATCAATGTATCTTAAAATGTAGAAAAACATCCAAAAATATTTAATACATTTCAATCGGTATTCTATTGTTTGTTTGCAGTTAAAACTGCCATTTATCTCAACTACTTTGAGTTAATCACACGAGTTAACTGTGATTAATCAACAGTCATAATTTCCATGCTACAATAAGACACAAGAACTTAATCATTCTTTCCAGGGTTTGGGGGACCAGCCATGCTAGTCCCATGATAGTGCTATATTTAACCCTCGGTGGTTTGCATAAACCACTCAAATTATCCACATTGGTTATGGCCTTCACCCCACTGCCTCAAAGGAGAGTTCAAGATAGTTTTGTATCACTGTTTTAAGCGTCCTTGCAATAGAATTTAGCGCCAAAATCTGTAACTCTGACCAACACTTGGTTTCAATTTCATGACAGGAAGGACAAAATTTCATTTCTAAGACAGTCCTCCAACACCTGAATTCATCATTGTGAGTGAGCAGGCCTGGTGAATTTTAACTGATTCCATTTGTTTTCAGGCCTGTCTGGACCACTCATACATCATGTTTCTCAGGAATATCAGATACAGATAGGTTACTCTCTTCCCCCCAGTTTCTAAAACCACCAGACATGATTTTTCAGACAGAAGTTCAGAAAAAATCCTTTCCTGGTAGATTTTAGAGGACATGCACACTCAGGATCTTTTCCTTTATCGAGTGTAGAGGAGGAGGAGTGTGCAAAAGATCTATGTGAATAGAAGTATGGTGGGGAGAAAGAGACCAACTGAGTCCTTCCAGAAATGCCGAGAGTTGGAATGTTATAGGCTCACTTAGACCTTCACAGTAGTGCAAGTCGCAAAGTAAACAACCTCAGGGGACAAACTCACACAACTCAAACCCATTGTCTATTGTTTGCTGAAGCCATGCAAATCAAACAGATGAGTTTTGCATAAACCTAGTTTTAAGTACCCTTCAAGTCAGTAACTGTATTTCCAGTAACTAAATAATCCTCAATTATTGTAACTCCAATTATTAAAATGAACAGCAAAAATCCTATGAACCAGCATGACATGGCTAAGGTTGTGCTTCTCGCATCACACCACGTCATGGACTCCATTACATTTTTCTTTAAAAATGACAGATACCTGTCCATGATTTCTGATGTGTTAAGGAATTCTATATGGGGTTGTGACTTGGGGCAGGAGTGGGGGGGAGGGGGAGGGTCAGGATCTGGATTGTGATTGGGGGTAGACAATTGGGGTGCAAGGTTTGGGAGGGGTTTGTGACCTGAAGGATAGATATAGGAAAGGGTATGGAAGGGGGTGCAAGGTCAGGGAGGGGTTAGGGGTGCAGGAGCGGGCAGAGGGGTTGGGGGTCTGAGGTGCCAGAGGCATGCTCTAGCCTGGAGGCACTTACCTGGTCTGCTCCCAGCCAGCAGCCCAGCAAGAGCCATTTGTGGCTCTGAAGGCTATGAGCCCAGAGGGGAAGGGGTTCTTCCTCCACAGCCTCTCCTGCAAACAGACAACTCCCATTGGCTGGTTTCCGAGGCTGTGTCTAGGGCAGGGGCAGTACACAAAGCCTCTCCTTCCCCCCTCCCCTCGGGCTCACAGCATTCGGAGAACTGTTTGAGCAGTGTGTGGAGGCAGGACAGGCAGGCAGCCTGGCTGAGGCTCCCGCAGACTGCATCCGGCAGCTTTTCAGGCCACATCTGGCCCTTGGGCTGTATGTTGTCCACTCCTGCCTTAGCTCAACCTTCCTGCATACAGCAGGAGTGCAGAAACCATCCCACAGAGAGAACGGATGGACCAGTGAGCTCCTAGTGAAAGACATGCTACTTCCAGTGATAAATGGAAGGAAAAGATATTGAGGTTTGCAAAGACTGGTTCTGAAGTAGCAACAGTTATTTTCAGATCCATCAATTTACATCTCCAGCATGGTAGTTTGCACTAAAATGGGAAAATAAAGGTTCTGTGAGGCCTAACATACTTTTTCTACTTTTACTAGATTTCCACAATTCCCACCCTTTGATGTTCTACTAACATTACCATGATAAAATAGCTCCAACAATAAACCCTTAAGTTTGCTCAAAAGTATCTAGCCTTTGATACTCATCAATGAGACATTTATGAAATATAATAGTAAGATCACATCTGAAGCTGACTGGTAATGTACTATTTTACCATACATGTACTGCTGTTTAGAAAGACTTAAACTGAGAGCAGATCAAAAGCTTACTGTGATGTGATGTCACACACACACACACACACACACCATTTTAGAATAACCTGATATTTAAGTGTTTTCTGAAAGAGCTCTTATTTGTATGATACATTTTAACAACATATCTACTAGTGCATAATCAGAACTGAACTTCATGCTTGCAGGATCTTGACTTATTCATTTGACTGTCCTTAAAGCAGGGGTGGGCAAGATATGCCAAGCCTTTGGATCTGACCCACGGCCTGCCCCACTAGGGCCCTCAGGCAGGCTCCCTTCCATAGCCCCAGGCCACTCAAAGCAGCTGGCTACTCCACACGCTGGGCGGAAGAAGACTTTGCGTTCTGCCGTCCACCTACAGTCAAATCATCACAGCTCCTATTGACTGGTTTGCTCCTTGCACCAGTGCACGGCACAAAGAGATACATGGAGCAGCCAGCCACTTTAAGCAATCTGGGGCTGTAGCAGGCAGGGAGTCTGCCTGAGGATCCTGCTGGGCCTCTGGCCGGGAGCCACCTAGGTTAGCTCCTCTCAGCCAGAGCCCACATCTTACATCCCACCCTCTCCCACACTAACTCCCTGCCCTAGGACACCATCCAAACTCTCTGCACCCTCCCTCCCCCCCGAGGTCACAACTCCCTTGTAGACCCTGCATCTTCTCCTACATCCATCCCCCAGGCCTTAATCCTCTCCTACAGCCGTACCTTCTGTTGAATCCTGCACCCAATCCTCTATCCCAGTTCACTGCCCAAACCTCTGCACCCCTCTGCCACAGGTCAGAATTCCCTCCCACACCCATCACCCAAACTCCCTCTCAGACCCTAATCTCCTACCATGAGCTCCCTTCTGCACCCAACCTCCATCCCAGAACCCACACCCTCTCCACAGAAAAGTGCAGCCCTTGACCACTTACCAAAATCTTGGAATGCCCCCCCCCTCAAAAATAATTGCCTACCCGTGTTGAAGGAACCAACCAGGAGCCAGGCTCCTCCTGACCTGCTACTCACAAACAAGGAAGAATTGATAGGGGAAGTAGATGTAGGTGGCAACCTGAGGAGCAGTGATCATGAGAAGGTCAAATTCAGGATCCTGACAAAGGAATAAAGGAGAGCAGCAGAATATGGACCCTGGACTCCAGAAAAGCAGACTTCAACTCCCTCAGGGAACAGATGGGCAGGACCTCCAGGGAGGCTAATATGAAGAGGAAAGGAGTCCAGGATTTTAATGAAGCCTTACTGAGCGCACAGAAACACAACATCCCAATGTGCAGAAAAGACAGCAAATATGGTAAGTTTGACTTAACAGAAAAATCTTTGGTGGGCTCAAACACAGAAAGAAAGCTTATAGGAAGTGGAAACTTGGACAGATGACTGGGGAGGAAGATAAAAATATAGCTCGAGCATGCACAGGGATATAATCAGGAAGGCCAAAGTGCAATAAGAGTTGCAGCTAGCAAAGGATGGGAAGGGTAACAAAAAGGGTTTTTACAGGTATGTTAGCAACAAGAAGATGGTCAAGGAAAGTATGGGGTCCCTTACTGAATGGGGGAGGCAATTAACTGACAAATGTGTAACAAGCTGAAGTAAATGTGTTTTGTTTTTGTTTTTTTGCCTCAGTCTTCAGAGACAAGGTCAGTTCCCAGATTGCTGCACTGGGAGATTGAAGAGTAACTGACGTATGATCACAACATTCTCTACAACTGTATAACTGAGGCTCAATTACAACATATTTTTGTCAAAAGACAAGATAGGAACCAAAAGAACACCTGTGATGAAAAAGATGAAAGAACAATATGTAATATCAGCCACTGATGGAGTCTTTAATCTGGAAGCACCACAAAAGTGACAGGTTTTCAATAGCTTCAGGTGTGACTCATTTCCAATAGGAGTTTCAGTTTTCTGTTGGCAGTGACAGGAACTAGGAAATCAACATAAAGAATGCAGGAAATGTAGGGATTCATTTAATTACAGTAAGAATTTATCTATCTTCTTTTATTAATGTTTTAGACCTTTTTTAAATATCTCACCATGGACATTACAAATACGTTGAAATATCATGGAGAGGTTATCGTTCAGTCTGTAGGGAAAGCAAAATAAATTGAAGTTTCATCACTATGAGAACACACACCTAGATTGTAATGGAATTTTATAAAAATCTATATTGGAAATAAAGACATCTTGTTGTTTTCCAAAATACTTAAGACGGATAACTACTTATGTCAGTACTGGTTAACAGATGCTACAAATGTTACAGAAAACACTTCATTATAGAAAAAACACCAGGAATTGGAGTCTATGTATCATTGTTTCTTGGGAATCTGAAGGCACTGAGATTTTACACAGGAGGCTGGTGCCTCACTCTGCAACATTTCCTATGTGGTGTTAGGCAAATCACTTAACATCTCAGAATAGATTTTCACTGCAAAATTAACCTGGGTCTGGCTATCCAAGTTAGCCTAGCCTGCGTGTGACTATCCATACTGAAAACCTACACTTGAGATGTATTTGAGTTGCTACTTCCATACCAGTGCTGCATACACCTGTGTGTGGAGCTAGGACTTCTGAGGACATAACCCCTTGTTCGTGGTGATGCTCTAACCATTTTTGGCACTGTAAGAAAAAATGCTGCCCTTCCAGGTCTCCTGCTCAGAAGTCTTCTTAGCTCAGCAAGCCTAGCTTTAGACTTGTGTGTGTGGCCTGTGTTCCAACCGGTGCAAGGTATAGCTCCAATTCATTTAAGCAACAGGAGACAAAACTAAAGGCATGCACTATAGCAGAAGGTATTTTGGCAGTGGGTTTTTTGGAAGCTGACCCCAGGCTCATGTGGCACTGCCACTTTGAAACACCACAGGGAGCCTGGCATCAGGATCCACGTGGCATTTCAAAGCAGCAGTGCTGCATGGAGCCTGGAGTCAGTGGGGGAAGGCATTTCAAAGTGGCACTGGCAGTCTGACCCTGGGCTCCGTGTGACGCTGTCACTTTGAAGCACCCACTGCTCTTCCTCCCCCCCCTTGCTGCCTCTTTCTGATAGTGGCAGTAAGGGGAGGAAAGTGACTAGTTGACTAGCGTGTTGACTATCCAATAAGCATTTGCTTAACGGATAGTCAACTAGTGGACTAGTCGTTCACATCCCTACTACAGGTTAATGGCTAACCAGTTTGACATTGGCAAGTCAACAATTGGTGTTTCAATCTCCCATCATCAGAATGGAAACAATACTTCTCTACTTCACTGGGGTGTTGTGAAGTTTATTTCAATAATGATTGTAGAGCATTGAGGTCCTTGGAGGAAAAGTGTCATATTAAAAAATATGGTCTTTACATTCCTGAATTTACATTTTTGCTAAAACAATAATTTTAGTGCAGAAAATTAAGATGTGAAAATAGAAAACTTGCCTACGTCCCTTCAATAGGATTTTGAAGAGTCATACTATCATGCAGCAATACAGGATAATAGATATAGGAACAAAGTACTCACAGGTGCATGTATTCTCTTTGGGAAAGTTCAATAATTCCTTTCAAAAAACCCACATTGTGAAATACATCTGAAGACCTTTTGTTTCTCACATTGCACAACTGCTATTACTGAGTGAAGTAAACACAAGTCATTAAAAGGTGACCTTTATGCTAGAGTAGTTTCCATTAAACCTGTTTTCACAAGATGAGAAAATTTTTAAAGGATGGGTATTTATAGCTTCTTTAAAATGAAATGAAATTTGTTCATAAAAAATGAAAGTCAGTGGGAAGAGATGTAGAAGGAATCCAGTTGTAGCAGTTAAGAGGAACATTTAGTACACTGAAAGCATATGCTTGTTTGATTCCTTCTACAAAATCAAACTGGTGGCTTAAAACTAAAGTTCAGTTCTGTTCTAAATTGTGTACACCCCCGATCTTTTCCAGTGAAAAGAAGCCACTGATTTTTATAGCAGGACGAAAAAATGGAGGGGTAAAAGATGAAACACACATTTGCAAAAACATAAAATACATGTTCTATTTGTGCTGGATAAATGAACTGCAATGTCAGTTTTGTGATGAATAAGCTACAGGTTGTAGTGTGCTTACACTATAGCAATTCCTGTGGATTATGCATTACTAGTACAATAGTTGTAACTACATAAGGGCTAGATCAATGATACACAGACTGAGGCTTGCAAGTCACAAGTGGCTCTTTAATACATCTCCTGTGGCTCTTTGCAACACATGGTATTAAAACATTGTGTGGTTTGATTATTAAACAAAGTTATTAACCAATTAGGATGCTTTTACTATGTTATTAACCAATTATGTTATCAACTGGCACTGTGTTAACTTAGTTGCTGTAAAAAATGATCTAGTCTACTATAGTAAGGAATGTACCATAGTAAGTAAAACAATGAATTAACACTACTGTGACTCTTGGGTAATATAGATTGCTAATTTGGCTCCTGAACCACTGAGGCTTGCTATGGCAGTTAATCACTCGCCTGCCATGGGTGCAATATAAAAGCACATTGTCCTAGCTAGGCACAGGGACCCTGGCATGCAGGAAGCCAGGCCCTTTGAAATGTGCCTCCTGCTCTGCCAGCCAGAAGGCCAGTACATAGCCCCACCTGCTCAATATCCCTTGCATTCTCCTGAGTACTGGGACTGCGATTAGGGTGACCAGATAGCAAGTGTGAAAATATCAGGACAGGTGGTGGGGAGGAAATAAGCACCTATATGAAGACAGTTGCAAACATTGGGACTGTCCCTATAAAATTGGGACCTCTGGTCACCCTAACTGCAACTATGGCAGGCCCCTGTGGGCGTGCTGGGGCTAAATGGAGGGAGAAGGCTCTTTGGATCATTGCAAGCTTAAAATGTGATTCTAAAGTCTTCAAAGCTGTTTTGTGCAGCTCTACCTTAAACTATCCTCAAATTTCTAAATTTGCTCTTCACAAAAATGAGGAGCACATATACTTCCTAAAGCCATGAATATAGCGGGTATAGGTATATTGCTAATTATGGCCCACAGCTCCAGGGAACGGGCTCCTTATGGACACTGTCCCTGTCATGACAGAAGCTGTGGTTGTGTTACAATAACAGAATTTCAATAAAGACCAAGAAGACTAAACTCATTCACACTTGTTATCTCTAAATTATAACCATAGTCCACATGTAGCTGCTAGGGTTGCCAGGTGTCCGGTATTCTACCGGACAGTCCGGTATTTGCACTCTTTGTCCGGTAAAAAAACCAGAAAATACTGGACACGTGCAATGTTCGGTATTCTCTGATTTTTCCTACTGCGCAACGGATGGAAGCCTGGCGTGGGCGGGGGGAGCAGCTGGAAGGTGGGACCACGATTGGCGCTAGGAGCCTGTGATTGCGCAGAAGCCTGGCGGGGCTGGGGGACTGGCTGGGACTCCCAGCCAGTCCCCCCGCCCCCACCAGGCCTCTGTGCAATCACAGACTCCCAGCACTGATGGCGGCCCCGCCTCCCAGCCTGGGATTCCCAGCTGGGAGGCAGGGCCGCGATCGCTGCTCTGGGTGCTTCAGAAGCCTAGCCGGAGCGGGGGGAGTGGCTGGGAGTCCCAGCCACTCCCCCCGCCCCCACAAGGCTTCTGCGCAATCACAGGCTCCCAGCGCCGATCATGGCCCTGCCTCCCAGCCTGGGAGTCCCAGCTGGGAGGCGGGGTTGCGATTGCCGCTCTGGGTGCCCCAGAATGAGGGGAAGGGGGAAGGGGGGAGAGGGGAGGAGCTTATCCTGCATTCCTTTTTTTTTCTCAACCAAAAAATACCGGGTGTCCATCTGGGAGACCATCTGGCAACCCTAGTAGCCGCTAGCATTTTATATTGTTTGTGCATTTGAACTGAAAATACGTAGTCTTGTCTGCAAAGCTAGACAAAATCACTTCATCTGATTCTCACCCAGTGAGATTTAAACAGATATTACAGAAACATCATACAGTAAAACTCCATTGGTCCAGCATCTGATGGTCCGGCACTCCTGATGGTCCGGCACCATCAGGAACCTGGAAGTGCTCTGGGCAGCCAGACCATTGGAGCTGCTCTGCCCCCGGCTTCCCCAATTCAGGCGCTGCTGAAACTGACCAGCGGCTGAATCGGGAAGCCGGGGGCAGAGCAGCTGGAGTGCTGCCGGTAGGTCCTGTAGCGCTGCCCCTCGGCGCTGCGGGACCAACCCGGCAGCACCCCAGCTGTCCCCGATTCAGCTGCTGCTGAAACTGACCAGCGGCTGATTCTGGGAAGCCCGAGGCAGAGCTGCTCTGCCCCGGGCTTCCTGGAATCAGCCGCTGGTCAGTTTCAGCAGCAGCTGACTTGGGGATGCCTGGGGCAGAGCAGCTGGGGTGCTGCAGGGTTGGTCCGGTAGCGCCGCCCTTTGGCGCTGCGGGACCAACCCGCAGCACCCCAGCTGCTCTGCCCCAGGCATCCCCAAGAGCAACTGGGGTGCTGCCGGGTTGGTCTCGCAGCGCCAAGGGGTGGCGCTACCGGACCAACCCGGCAGCACCCCAGCTGCTCTGCCGCAGGCGTTCCGATTCAGCTGCTGCTGAAACTGACCAGCAGCGGCTGAATGGGGATGCCTGGGGCAGAGCCAGACTATCGGAAGGGGGGGCTATGAAGGGTCTGGGGTGGTATCACCTCCCACACCACCCTAGACCCCTCATAGCCCCCCCTTCCTATAGTCCGGCATATTTGATAATCTGGCACCCCCTGGGTCCTAAAGGTACCGGATTACCGGAAGTTTACTGTAGCACCTATGAGCCTCAGTCATGGATCAGGACCCTGTTGTGTTAGGTGCTGTACAAACACCAGACAAGCATATAGGCCCGTTCCCCCCCAAAAAGCTGACACTCTCATATACTGAACTAAGAAAAAAGTTCAGGCAGATAATGAAATACATTTAAGAGCTTTTCTAAGTAGACAGAAGTAGGTATGTCAAAGGGAAGGTCAGGGGGAACTTATGCCAAAGATATCTGGAGACTGACTTACTTGCCAACATCAAACACGACACTGTATTACTGCCATTATTTCATTTGTACAAAATAGTGCAAATGCCTGTCAGATCCATTATTCTTATGGAGAAAAGAGAGTTACTCACCCTGTGCAGTAACGTCTGTTCTTCGAGATGTGTGTCCCCGTGGGCGCTCCACTCGAGGTGCTGGGCTCATCCCGGCGCCGCAAACCGGAGGAATTTTCATTAGCAGTAGCCCCCCTACCGGACCGCACATGCGCGATTGTCTCTTCGTGCCTCTCAGCTGAGTGCAGTCCGGTCCTGTCAGTTTCTTCCCAACCGGAAGCATGTGAAAGATATAAACAGGCGCTACGAAGCAGGGAGGAGGGTGGGACATGGAGCACCCACGGGGACACACATCTCGAAGAACAGACGTTACTGCACAGGGTGAGTAACTCTCTTTTCTTCATCAAGTAGTGTCCCCGAGGGTGCTCCACTCGAGGTGAGTACACAGCAGTGGTCCAACGTTACGTGAGTGCTTCGGACCTATTGCCCCCGTGCTGTAGACAAGACAGCCTGGGCCACCCTTGAATCAGAGGTAAGTATGTTCGCGAGGGCATAGTGTCTAGCGAATGTGAGGGTAGACGACCAGGTTGCCGCACGGCATATGTCCTGCAACGGTACTCCGCGAAGATAGGCAATAGATGTTGCTATGCCCCGGGTGGAATGAGCACGAAGTCTACTTGGAAGAGATTTGTTGCGCAAGGCATAACATCGTGTGATGCAAGTGACGACCAAGCGGGAAATACACTGCGCAGAGAGTTGCTTGCCCTTGGAGCGTTCGGCTGTGGAAAGGAAAAGCCGCTGAGACTTCCTAAAGACCCGAGTTCTGTCGAGGTAAAAGGCCAGTGCTCGCCTGACATCCAGAGTGTGCAGACGTGCATCTTCCAATGAGGAGTGAGGCTTTGGGTGGAAAGTCGGCAGGGTTATGGGCTCATTTATGTGGAAAGCGGAGTTGATCTTTGGCAGAAACGCTGGTTGGGCACGCAGTACTGCCACATGACTGAAGAATTGCGTGTACGGCGGATCAGCCGAAAGAGCCGCTAATTCACTTACTCGACGCACCGACGTAATGGCAAGTAAGAACACCGTCTTCATCGTGAACATTTGTAGATCACATGTTGCCAGCGGCTCAAACGGCGAGCGAGTTAGAGTGTCCAATACCAAAGGCAAGTCCCAAGGCTCCGGCGGGATCCTGTGGGCCGGATATAGATTGTCTAGTCCCTTCAGAAATCTTTTGGTGATAGGATGGGCGAACACCGAATGGCCATCAACCGGAAGATGGAAGGCCGAAATTGCTGCTAAATGCACTCTTAGGGAAGAAATAACCATTCCCGTCGCCTTTAGATGCATCACATAATCTAGGATCTGCTGTATAGACAGTGAAAGAGGGTCAAGATCTTTTGTCAAGCACCATGACTGAAAATGACGCCACTTGTGGAGGTAGGATTTGCACGTCGTATGTCGCCTGCTGTTAATCAACACGTGCCTCACGTCTTGAGAACAGGAGAGCTCGGATGCTTGGAGCCAGCTAGGAGCCACACTGTCAGGTGCATGCGGTCGATGGCTGGGTGAAGCATTGTGCCGTGTTGCTGAGACAGTAAAATGAACTGTTCCGGTAGTCGTCGTGGTTTGGCAACTGACATTTTCGATAGCTGTGTTAGCCAGACCTGTCGGGGCCAGAAAGGCGCTATCAGAATTACTGTTGCGCCATCCGATGCTACTTTCTCCAAAACTCTTGGGATAAGTGGAAGAGGAGGAAAGGCGTACAGCAATTGGTGACGACTCCAGTTCGTAGTGGGGTCTGACCACTATCAGTACTGCGCTCTACCTTTCGGACTGTCGGCGGCCCCACAGAGAGTCTGTGCTGATGCCCGCTTGTGAGCAATACTGATGATGTTTCCTGTTGTGTCGAGTGGCGAACAAGTCCACATTGGGGAAGCCCCAGAGTTGGAAGAGGTCGCGGAGCACCTCGGTGTGTAACTCCCACTCGTGTTGTGAGAGGAAATGCCTGTTCAGAGTATCGGCAATCACATTGTCCTTGCTGGGAAGGTATGCTGCTGTTATGGTGATACCTTGCCGAATTGCCCAATTCCACAGGCGTACAGCCTCTGTGCAAAGAGAGCAGGAGCGTGCCCCTCCTTGTCTGTTGACGTAATACACCGTGCATATGTTGTCGGTGAGAATCTGTATGGAGTGACCTCGAATGATGGGTAGGAAGTGTTTGCAAGCATTGAAGACTGCTCTCAGCTCGAGAAAATTTATATGTTGTAGTGACTCCTGGGGCGTCCAGAGACCCTGCGCCTGGTGCTCCTGTAGGTGAGCACCCCAGCCGAGCAGGGAGGCATCTGTAGTGATTTGTAGTGATGGTTTGCGGGCATGAAAGGGGACCCCTGTTAGCATATTGTTGGGACTGTCCCACCATGCCAAGGAAGCCCGGACCTGATTGGGCATAGAAACCACCCTGTTTGTACTGTGCACGCGGGGCGTGTACACGGTGAACAACCAATGCTGAAGACTGCGCAGATGGAGCCTGGAATGCGGAACCACATACGTGGTGGCCGCCATGTGTCCCAACAGCTGTAGACAGGTAAGTATTCGGGACTTGGGAGAAATTGATACTGACTGCACCAAGTCCTGTATGAGTTGAAACCTCTTTACAGGCAAGTATACCCTCGCGGTCAGGGAGTCGAGTCTTGCTCCGATAAACTCCAGGTCGCGAGTAGGTGTCAGGAAGGACTTCTCGAGATTGATTATGAGTCCGAGGGCTGTAAACAGAGTGGTAGTTGTGGACATTGCCCTCGTGGCCTCGTCGACAGTGGAAGCCTTTAGCAGGCAATCTTCCAGGTACGGAAAAATTGTAATGTCGAGGCGCCACAGATAGGCCGCCACTACCGCAAGGGTCTTGGAAAAAACTCGTGGGGCCGCCGACAGTCCGAAAGGTAGTATGCAGTACTGATAGTGGTCGGACCCCACTACGAACCGAAGGAACCTTCTGTGAGCCGGGTGTATTGTTATGTGAAAGTAAGCGTCCTGAAGATCGAGGGATGTGAACCAATCCCCTTTGTCGAGAGCAGGAATGATCGAAGATAACGTGACCATCTTGAATTTTTGCCTTCTCAGATGACGGTTGAGCCGACGTAGGTCCAGGATAGGCCTCCAATCCCCTGACTTTTTCTGGGTGAGGAAGTAGCGAGAATAGAATCCTCTCCCCAAAAAGTGTGTCGGCACCCTCTCCACTGCCCCTAATGTGAGTAGGCGAGAGACCTCTTGATGGAGAAGAGTCTCGTGAGAGGGGTCCCTGAAAAGGGACAGGGAAAGGGGGAAGAGAAGTGAAGGGAATGACATATCCTGAAGTGATTACATCGTGAACCCACCGGTCGGTGGATATGAGAGCCCAACGATGCTGATAAGGCCTGAGACGATGATGGAATACACCTTCTGTGATGCCTGGAGTCTCTGTCAACGGGGTGGTCCAAAGTCCCTCGAGCAACACATCAAACCTGCTGCTGGCCCTGCTGCCCGACGGACGCCTTGTTAGGCTGTTGGCGTCGCTTTTGGGGACGTTGCTTTGGTCTCTGTTGATCATATGGCTTGGTCCGAGGCGTCGCATAAGAGAATAGCCTTTGCCTGTTGTAGGGTATGTATCTTCTATGCTTGTAGGGAGGCATGTACGTCCCCAGTGTCTTCAAAGTTGTACGTGTATCCTTGCCCGAGTGGAAGACCTGATCGGTTGACTGGGCAAAGAGTGACTGACAATCGAAAGGCAAATCTTCCACGTTGGCCTGAAACTCCTTTGGGACAGCAGCCTGGTGTAGCCAAGACGCCCGACACATGACTATGGCCGAAACTGTGGCTCTAGCGGCTGCATCAGCAGTGTCGAGTGCAATCTGCAAGGCTGTTCGGGCGACTGTATAGCCCTCTTGTATCACCGCCTTGAGAATCTGACGTTTGGAATCCGGCAAGTGTTCAAATAGAGGGACTAGTTTCGAATAGTTGTTGAAATCATGATTTGCTAGTTGTGTGCAAGTTACACATCCTCAGAGCAGAAGTGGAGGAGGAATATATTTTCCTGCCCAAGATATCCAGGCGTTTAGCCTCCTTGTCGTTTGAGGAATTTTTGGTCTGAGACGTTTTCACTCTCTGTTGTGCAGCGTCCACAACAAGGGAGTTAGGCTGAGGATGTGTAAACAGAAACTCCATACCCTTCTGGCTTATGAAGTATTTCTTGTTCGACCTCTTATTAGTTGGTAGCGACGTGGCCGGAGTCTGCCAGATGTCGTCGGCAACCTCTAGGATAGCGTCATCAAAGGGAAAGGCGAGCTTCGACTTTTGGGAAGGTTGTAAATTCTTTAGCAGCCGATGCTGTTTCTGCTGCACATCCGTGGTCTGGATGTCCTGGGATTGAGCAACCCTTTTGAAGAGTTCCTGGAATTGCTTGTGGTCCTCCATAGGAGACAAGTCCCCGGGGACCACCGCATCATCCGGCGAGGAAGAGGAACGCTGCACCGGGGGAATCAGGGCTCTGCTGCCCCTGACGAGGAGTGTGGTCCTGCTTATCTTCCTGATAGCTTGAATCCACATCTCCAGCAGAGGATGGCGGGGCAACATAAGGCGTAGACTCGTCCGGACCGTGTGGAGACTCAGGCCGAGAAGATTGTGGTGACCGTGACCGCGAATACCTTCTGTGATGAGACGAATAAGAAGAGCACTCGTGATAACATTGGTCATACCGCCGGCTGTGGCAAGGAGAATGGCTGTGTCTTCTCAATGTGTCATATCGACGAGAACATGCTGTAAGTCTTAGAGACCTTGGCGAGAAGGATCTCCTGGAGTAGCGAGGAGACCGCGAGCAGTGGTCCCGATAGTATTGACGTGGCGGTGAGCGACGAGGTGACCTATAGTAGCGTTCTCTGGGGGCCGATGAACATGATGACGGCTACCAGAATGGGATGAGGCAGGTGAATCAGGTCCAGGCGAGAAGGTCACACGGTCCGGTGTCAGTGATGGTGTACGGACTCGTGCAGATTTGTGCTGCGCTTTGGTTGGCACTGAGGAGTTGAGGAAGGCTGAGAGCTGCTTGTGGCAGAATGGCAGGCAGCAAAGGAGCCTCTGTAGCATGATCATTGGCAGAGTGCAGGCTCGGTGCCGCTGGATCAGCTGATTGCAAATGCGGGGATGACGTCAAAGCTGAGGGCTGGACCAGCAGAGTCTCCCGATGCGGTGTTGAATCCGGTGCTGGTGTCTCCGGCACTCAGGGAAGGCGCTGCGGGTGCCGGCACAGCTGATCTCAGCCGCACATGCGCAGGAACTCTCCGTGCTGGGGCTTCCCTTGCCGACTTCGCAACGGCCGTTGGAGCCGTTGCCGGCACCGACTCCGCTCGCAACCCCTTTGCAGGTGCCGGAGCGGAGTCCTTGTGGTGGGCTACAGTTGGGGCCAAGGAACTACGGCCCTCGCCCGACTTGTCCACGGGGAACCTCGGCGAATAGCCAGAGGTCCCCGGTTTGTCTGCGATGCAGCCCGGCATCTTCTGGATCCTGGGGGATCTCTTGCCCAGGATGATCCTCGTGGAATGAGGTTTAACAGTTAATTTGAACTAAGGGGTTTATCTCGGAATCCCGCTTCTCTGCCGCGCGTAGATGCAGGCAGTTACTTCGGGCTAGTCAGTTTCCAAAATGGCGACCGGCCAGGATTATGCTAATCAAGCGCGGGATATTTAAATCCCACGCTTCATTAGCAATTTTGGTCACCCTCATTAGCCTCCCTAGTTCGAACTAGGGGGCTAGTGTAGACTTACCCTCAGGGATGTGAATTTTTCACTCTCATGAGAGATTTAGGCCATGTCTACACTGGCACTTTACAGTGCTGTAATTTTCTGGCTCAAGGGTGTGAAAAAACACCTGAGCGCAGCAAGATTCAATGCGGTAAAGTGCCAGTGTGAACCAGGCTACAGCACTGGCAGCTGTGCCCCTAGCACTATTAGCTACTCCCCTCACAGAGGTGGCTTACACAGAGCGCTGTCGTGTCCCCGGGCCACACTTTCTGTTTAAAGCGATGTCATGGCTGCTCTTTAAACTGTTAAGTGTAGACAAAGCCTCAGTTAGTAGTGTAGAGCTGGCCTTAGATTTTCCCATTTCCAGATTAAAATACTGAGGCATGTAGTGGTTTATGCCCTTCCATAGCAAACTGGGCAAGAACACGGCTGTGGGAATTATAAGCCAATGGCACTTCTTTAAATCCTAGGTCAATGCTTTTCATTGATTTCCATTAGCTTCAGACAAGAATTATACACAAAGTGAAGGACCTACTTTCATGAAAGCAAAAAAAGCCCACGGTGGAGCCAGAGTAGCAGGAAAAATGCACCACCATCTTTTTTAATATTCTGAAATAGAAGAGTGTTTTAAAAGTTTTTCCAGTTTTAAACTGTTAAACTGGAAGGAAGTCAGAGACAAGCAATAACAATGACTAAGAGGCTGAGGGATTTGACTTAGGAGAAAAGATTAAAAACTGAATGCAGAACTTGGCAAAATGATAAAGGAGGATGTAAGATAGGATAACTTGATACAAAGCATAAATGGTTTTAACAGCAAAGGTGAAGAACAATTTTTTTAGCAGAAGTAGTTATATTTTTAGAATGAAAGGAAGTTTAGGCTGGATATATCAAGAAAGAGACTATGAAATAGCTTCCCAAATGGAGAGAGAGAGAGAGTGTGTGTGTGTGTGGGGGCGGTTGGGGAGAAGCCCAATTACTATGTCCTTTAAAGAGTGAAACAAATGCTAGAAACTATACGAAAGAAAACAATGCTGTTTTGACAAGTAAATAGAAAAGTAAGGTAGACCATCTCTAATTTCAGTATCTATAATTATCATAATCCAGCAAATAAAGATGTTTTTAATTTTGAAAACATAACCAGGCTGTATTTGGTATCTAGCAAGTTTGCAGTGACACTCTCTATAAGTAGAAGACTAACATATTACATTCCAATGTAAACAGAAATATCATCCAAGATACAGTCAAATCCTTATCATTTTTCTGGCAGATTATAATACCAAAGTTTGTTTCCAATTTTTCTCCTTTCTTTATATTAAAATACATTTTAAATAAATAACTGACCTAAAAAAAGCCCCATGTTTCAAAATATTAACCTATTCTTATTATAAGGACCTATGAGATTACAATCAGAAATAAGAATGGCCATACTGTGTCAGACCAAAGGTCTATCTAGCAGTGGTCTTCTAACAGTGGCCAATGCCAGGTGCCCCTGAGGGAATGAAGACAACAGGTAATTATCAGGTGATTCATCCCTGTCCTTTATTCCCAGTTTCTGACAAGCAGAGGCTAGGGACACCATCCCTGCCCATCCTGGCTAATAGTAATTGATGGACCTCTCCTCCATGAGTTTATCTAGTTTTTTTTTTAACCCTGTTATAGTCTTGGCCTTCACAAAATCCTCTGGTGAGGAGTTCCACAGGCTCAGGGTGCATTGTGTAAAATAGTAATTCCTTTGTTTGAAACCTGTTGCTTATAAATTTGTAATTCTTGTGTTATGGGAAGCAGTAAATAACTCTTTATTCACTTTTCCCACACCAGTCATGATTTTATAGACCTCTATCATATCCCCTACAGTCATCCAAAGACTCTAGAGGTGATGCTGGCAGTTACAGACTGGTAAGTCTAATTCAGTACTGGGCAATTTAGTTTAAACTATAGTAAAGAATAAAATTGTCAGACATATGGATGAACATAATTTGTTGGCGGAAAAGTCAACATGGTTTCTGTAAAGGGAAACCATGCCTAACTCATCTACTAGAGTTCTTTGAGGGGGTCACCAAACATGTGGACAAGGAGAATCCAGTGGATATAGTATATTTAGATTTCCAGAAACCCTTGGACAAGATCCCTCACCAAAGGCTCTTAAGTGAAGTAAGTTGTTATGGGATAAGAGGGAAGGTCCCTTCATGGACTGATAACTGGTTAAAAAGATAGGAATCAAAGAGTAGGAATAAATGATACATTTTCAGAATGGAGAGTGGTAACTAGTGGTGTCCCATAAGCAGGGCTTGACAAACGGCGGCGAAAACCGCTCACCAGCCCCGTACTACGCATGCGCACGCCGCCAATGAACGGGGCGCGCAGCTGAAATCTACTTGCCACAGGCGAGTAGATTGTATTGTTTGTCGAGCCCTGCCCATAAGGGTCTGTACTAGGACCAATCCTATTCAATCTATTAATAAATGATCTGGAGAAAGGGGTAAACAGTGAGGTGGCAAAACTTGCAGATGATACTAAACTGCAAAGTGGACAGAAAGCTGGCTAGATTGTCAGGCCCAATGGGTAGCGATCAATGGCTCAATGTCTGGAGGGTGGACAGTTTCAAGTGGAGTGCCCCAAGGATCGGTTCTAGGGTTGGTTTAGTTCAACATCTTTATTAATGACCTGGATGAGGGGATGGATTGCACCCTCAACAAGTTTGCAGATGACACTGAGATAGGGGGTGAGGTAGATACATTGGAGGGTAGAGATAGGGTCCAGAGTGACCTACAGAAATTGGAGGATTGAGCCAAAAGAAATCTGATGAGGTTCAACAAGGACAAGTGTAGAGTCCTGCACTTGGGACAGAAGAATCCCAAGCACTGTTACAGGCTGGGGACCGACTGGCTAAGTAGCAGTTTGGTAGAAATGGACCTGGATGAGAAGCTGGATATGAGTCAACAGTGTGCCCTTGTAGGCTAATGGCATTTTAGGGTACATTAGGAGGAGCATTTCCAGCAGATCTAGAGAAGATATTATTCCCCGTTATTCAGCACTGGTGAGGACACATCTGGAGTACTGCGTTCAGTTCTGTGCCCCCCCACTATAGAACGGATGTGGACGCATTGGAGAGGGTTCAGCAGAGGGCAACCAAAATGATTAGGGGGCTGGAGCACATGACCTACGAGGAGAGGCTGAGGGATTTGGGTTTATTTAGTCTGCAGATGAGAAAAGTGAGGGGGGATTTGATAGCAGCCTTCAACTTTCTGAAAGGAGGTTCCAAAGAGGATGGGGAGAGGCTGTTCTCAGTGGTGACAGATGGCAGAACAAGGAGCAATGGTCTCAAGTTACAATGCGGGAGTCTAGGCTGGATATTAGGTAAAAGCTATTTTACTAGAAGAGTGATGAAGTACTAGGGAGGTGGTAGAATCTCCATCCTTAGAGGTTTTTAAGTCCTGGCTTGACAAAATCCTGGCTGGGATGATTTAGTTGGGGTTGGTCCTGCTTTGGGCAGAGGGCTGGACTCGATGACCTCCTGAGGTCTCTTCCAGCCCTAGGATGCTATGATTCTATGCTCAGGATAGTTAAGACCAAAGCAGATTGTGAAGAGCTTCAAAAAGATCTCACAAAACTAAGTGATTGGGCAACAAAATGGCAAATGAAATTTAATGTTGAGAAATGTAAAATAATGCACATTGGAAAAAATAATCCCAACTATACATACAAAATGATGGGGACTATAACCACACAAGAGAGAGATCTTGGAGTCATTGTGGATATTTCTCTGAAAACATGCAGAATGTTAGGAACCATTAAAAAAGGAATAGTGGATAAGACCAAGAATATCTTATTGCCTCTATATAAATCCATAGTACAACCACATCTTGAATACTGCATACAGGTGCCTCATCTCAAAAAGATGTACTGGCATTGGAAAAGGTTCAGAAAAAGGCAACAAAAATGATGTAGACGTTTGGAACGAGTGTCATATGAAGAGAGATGAAAAAGAGACTTTTCAGCATAGAAAAGAGGAGCCTAAGTGGGGATATGATAGAGGTCTATAAAATCATGACTGCTGTGGAAAAAGTGAATAAGGAAAAGTTATTTACTTGTTCCCATAACGTAAGTCCGGTTGGCAGAGCTGCATGCTACCTGGCATGTCTCGAAGTGGCAGATAGGAAGGGGCCTCTTTTCAGAGGTTTGCTGCAAAATAAGTGCGCTTTGTTGTGCGAATATGCAGCCGCGGAGCAGCAGCGGCGGCAACATTACCAGGGTGTGATGGGACATTGGGTGGTATCCGATGTTCTGACTAAAATCACAAGTCCCCGATGACAATGTTGTGACGTGGTGAGTGCAGCCTGCCACTAAATATGGCTGTCCTACCCCCTCACGCTGCTGGTTGAGGGTCTGGGATACTTGGGTCCCTGGATTACTTTGGATAATCCTATTGGCGTATGAACCATAATTGGTCACCGGCATCCAAGAGATAGTAGTGACTCCTTACATCACCCCAGAGTAGAGTACCCTGACTGAAAATTCCCCACTGCCTTGTGGGTAGGTTCGGGAGACCCAAAGGCTATGAGAGTAAACCCAGAAAGATAATCTGGAGTGGAGACCCTAAAGCGGTTAACAGTGAGGTTTCATCCAATCTGCTTTTCCAGCATCTCCTGCAGTCACCTCAGTTCCTAATGTACTGGCTCTTGTCTTTCCTTTGGATCTAACTGGGGTGACCGAGAGGGGGATAGTGCCGCTTGGGCAAGGCACTTTCCTTAAACACTAGCCCAGGCAATGCAGCGCGCACTTACCCATACACAGCTATACACAGCTACTACAGTCGATACAATAAACCAACTTGCCTCCGGCTTGGTAGCTGGAATGTGCAGACAATGTGTCCTGGACTTGAACCTGATCATGATCTTACAAACACAGATTCAATAAAACAGCAGTCATAGACCCACAGTTACATAAATTGAATGTTGACATTGCTGCTCTCCAGGAGACCAGACTGGCAGATGCTGGATTAGTAAACGAAACCAACTACACCTTCTTCTGGAAGGGTTTGAGTTCAGAGAAACACCGTCTTTACGGAGTTGGCTTTGCTGTTCGAAACAATCTGATGAACCTTATCAATACACCCATAGCTGAATCAGAACGTGTTATATCCCTAAAGCTCAGCACCAAGTCAGGATATGTTAACATCATAAGTACTTATGCACCCACAGTAACGTCGTTCACTGAAGACAAGGACCGTTTTTATGGTAACCTTCAGAAAGTTGTTGATTCCTGTTCATCCGGTGAACAACTGTACATCCTTGGTGATTTTAATGCAAGAGTGGGACGCCATCACCAGTCTTGGCCCATTTGCCTAGGTCATCAAGGCATTGGGAAAATGGCTTCTTGAATTCAGTTCTCAGAATCATCTCTCCATCACTAATACTTTTTCAACTTAAAAGACTGCCACAAGGTCTCATGGCAACACCCTAGATCCAGTCACTGGCATCAACTAGACCTTGTACTGGTCCGCAGAAAACATGTCAATTCCGTTAAATTTACATGTGCGTATCACAGTGCAGATTGTGACACTGAACACTCATTTATTATCAGTAGAGTGAAAATTGCCCCAAAGAAACTCCATACATCAAAGGATTGCAGAAAACCAAAGGTTAACACCCTCATTACTAGAGATGCACTTAAATGCTCTGTCTTTGCGGAAGAATTCACTCGCAAAATGGAAGACAAACCTGTCCAGCAGTCTGTTGATGAGACATGGTCCATGCTGAGTGCTGCAATATATGAATGTGCCACATCTGCCTTTGGAACATAGAAATTTTCCAACAAAGACTGGATTGATGAAAATGTTGACATTCTCAGGCCTCTTCTTGAAGAAAAAAACAAGGCTTTTCTGAACAACATAAAGAATCCATCGCAAAGTTCAAGAGATCAGCTCCGCCATACAAGATCTGTTCTTCAGAGAGAATCCAGGCAGTGTGCAAACAAGTATTGGGCCGATCTATGTTCTGGAATTCAAAAAGCATTCGATATGGGCGACCTGAAAACCATGTATGATGGACTGAAGAAAGCACTTGGACCAAATGTTACCAAAGTTGCTCCACTGAAACATCTAAATGGACAGGTGACCACAGATAAAAACCAACAGATGTCCCGATGGGTGGAACACTTCTCAAGTCTTTACTCCCATGAGTGTACAATACATCCTGAACTTGATAACCTCATTCCAACTCTTCCAGAATTGTTAGAGCTAGATGTAGAGCCTATGGTGGAAGAGCTTTCCCAAGTACTTGATGCTCTCTCCAGTGGAAAAGCACCAGGTAACGATCAGATTCCAGCTGAAGTCCTGAAGGCTAACAAGGCTGTCCTCATCCCCTTCCTCTATGACTTACTTATAAAATGTTGTCAAGCGGGAGAGGTCTCTCATGATATGAGGGACACAAACATCATTACTCTCTATAAAAACAAAGGCAATAAGGGGGACTGTAACAACTACAGAGGCATCTCTTTGCTAAGCATTACAGTTAAGCATTTGCCCGTGTCATTTTTAATTGCCTGCAAAAACTCACAGATCGAGTCTATCCAGAAATACAGGGCTGGCACGTCAACAATGGACATGATTTTTTCTCTTTGACAACTACAAGAAAAATGCAGAGAACAAGGAAAGCCGCTGT
The DNA here is from genome assembly GCA_019425775.1 of Rafetus swinhoei. Classification (NCBI taxonomy): domain Eukaryota; kingdom Metazoa; phylum Chordata; order Testudines; family Trionychidae; genus Rafetus; species Rafetus swinhoei. The sequence goes on along the minus strand of CM033432.1, from coordinate 42,670,805 downwards.
TTATAGCATTTGTGGAATTAGCAAAGGCGTTCGATACAGTCAGTAGATCAGGACTGTACAAAGTGTTAACTAAGATTGGCAGTCCACCAACTCTACTCAAGCTCATAATATCTTTTCATGAAGATATGAAAGCAACAGTGTACTATGATAGATCTACATCTGAACCCTTTGTGGTGAAGAGTGAAGTCAAACAGGGACGTGTCCTTGCTCCTACTCTCTTTGGTATATTCTTCTCAGTACTATTAAATAGTACTATTAAATAGTACTATTAAACAGTACTATTAAATAGTACATTTCTAAACTCACACAGTGATGTATTTCTCCACACAAGGTTAGATGGTTCTCTTTACAACCTAACATGACTCAAGGCTAAAACTAAGGTCAAGAAAGTCCTCATTAGAGAACTTCTATTCTCAGATGATGCAGCACTTGTCACACATAATGAAGACATGCTACAGGCACTGATGGATTCTCTGTCCAGAGTTAGTAAACTGTTCTCTCTTGACATAAGCGTGAAGAAAATTGTTGTGTTTGCTCAAGGTGTATCTCAACCACCCAAGGTCATTCTGAATGACAGTCCATTATAGGTGGTTCAACAATTCTGTTACTTTGGGTCTACTGTCACCACAAATCTCTCCATGGACGAAGAACTGAACATCAGAATTGGGAAGGCAGCCACAACATTTGGCAGACTTACGAAACGAGCATGGAACAATCCCAAACTGACATTGAAAACAAAGATACTGATATACCAAGCGTGCGTATTAAGTGTCTTGCTTTATGGCTCTGAGACCTGGACTACCTACTTGTGCCAAGAGAAAAAACTGAGCAGTTTCCACCTTCGCTGCCTTCGCAGAATCATGAATATTAAGTGGTCAAGACAAAGTTTCAAATGTAGATGTACTATTAAGAGCTGGCATACCCAGTCTCATAGCGATCCTTAACAACAGAAGACTCCCGTGGTTTGGCCATGTGAGGAGAATGAGTGATAAACGCCTTCCAAAAGAAATCCTCTTTGGTGAACTAACAAGTGGAGCAAGGGCAAGAGGAAGGCCAAAGTTAAGATTCAAGGATATATGTAAAAACACTATGAAAAGGTTTAACATCAATCCAAGCTCTTGGGAATCTACAACATCAGATCGCAACACCTGGTGACAATTATTACAACAAGGCACGTCATTTTTCGATAGGACCTGTGCAAGTCATGCAAAAGAACTCCGCCTCAGAAGAAAAAATTCTCAGACTCATGAAAACGGAAGTAGACTGGCATGTAGCTATTGTAATCGACTATGCAAATCCAATATTGGATGCATAAGCCATGAAAGAAGTTGCAGATCCAGGCACAACTCATAGATCGTCACTGCTGCTGCTTACCACCATCTCTTGAGACGAATGGGCCATATATATAACATAAGAATTATGGGTCACGAAATGAAATTAATGGTAGCAGGTTTAAAACAAATGAAAGAAAGTTCTTCTTCACACAGTGCACAGTCAACCCATGGAACTCCTTGCCAGAGGATGTTGTGAAGACCAGGACTTTAACAGGGTTCAAAAAAGAGCTATATAAATTCAGGGAGATATGGTCCATCAACAGCTATTAGCCAGGATGGGTAGGAACGATGTCCCTAGCCTCTGTTTGTCCAAGGCTGCAAATGGATAATAGGAGAGGGATCACTTGATGATTACCTGTTCTGTTCACTCCTTCTGGAACATCTGGCATTGGCCACTGTTAGCAGACAGGATACTGGGCTAGATGGACCTTTGGTCTGACCCAGTATGGCCGTTCTTATGTTCTTGTCTCCTTTCCAAGCTGAAAAGTCCAAATCCTATTAATCTCTCCTCATTTGGCAGCTGTTTCATGTTCCTAATAATTTTTGTTGCCCTTTTATGAACATTTTCTAATGCCAAGATATCTTTCTTGAGATAAGGCGGCCACATCTTCACTAGGGATGTAAAATCCCAGTTAATAAGTTAAACATTAGGTTAACTCAACTTTTAACTGGTTAACCGACTAAAACGGCATCTAGGCTGGGGATGGCGCCATTGTGGCTGGAGCAGCCCCAACCCTATACTATGGCTGAGGCTGCCTCCAGCTCCCAGCCACTGCCTGTGAGGTGCCCGAGGTGCCCACGGACTGAGGTTGCTCTGGACAAGAGCAGCCCTTATCTGCAGTGAGCCCCCTCGGGGCTGGACAGCTCCCTGCTCGCAGCAGGAGGGGACCTGCTCCAGCCCCACTGGTTACACGGAACCAGAAAGCATCACTTGTTTAGGATGTTGCTCACAGGTTAACCTTTCACATCCCTAACCTGCACGCAGTTTTCAAGATGTGGGCATACCATGGATTTATACAGAAGCAATAAAATATTTTCTGTCTTACTCTCTATCCCTTTCCTAATGATTCCTAACATTCTGCTTGCTTTTTTGTCTGCTGCTGCACATTGAGTGGATGTTGTTTTCAGAGAAGTACCCATGAGTGGTAACAGCTAATTTAGTCCCCATCGTTTTATATGTATAGTTGGGATTAAGCTTGCAAATATGCATTATTTTGTATTTATCAACATTAAAATTCATCTGCCATTTTGTTGCCCAGTCACCAGATTGTGAAGAGCTTCAAAACGATCTTGAGCACTTCCTTGTATATATTTTTTCCCTTTCATTCTCTCTCTCTCTTTTTTAAGAATATTCACTTTTAATAGAATGCTGCATATATAGTCAGTTTTCCTCTTATCCCTAGCTGGATATAGGATATACAGGAATAGGGAAGATATAAATAATCTTAAAACACATGCACACAGGAAAATCTAACTGGAAAACTACAAAAAACTAGCAGGGAGCTCATGGTCAGGTATAGTAGTGGGAACAATCTTTAATTATAAAGTTTCAAAACTGATTATACATCAAATTGATCATCTGTTTCTTGCAGTTGTCATAAAAAGAAATTGACTTGCTAGGTAAGAACTAGGGATGTGAAAGGTTAACCGGTTAACCAGTAACCAGCAGGGGCTGGAGCAACTCCTGCCTATCCTGGGCAGGGGGCTGCTCCAGCCAGGGCTGCTCTGGCATTCATCCCAGGGCTGGGAGCAGGCAGCAAGCCCCAGCACGAGATTGGGGGTTACTCCAGCTGGGCTGGAATGGTTCCCAGCCCAGATCCCACTTTAACCAGTTAAACAATGACCTAACATCAACCTCAGGTTAAACTGATTTTACATCCCCAGTAAGAATACTGTAAAATGTATAATATTTGTAGGGTTGTTTAAACTGATTTGTAGCTGCTAACATTCAGCATAGTGTGAATGATTACCCCAGGCAACTGCTTAGAGTTAAAATGAATATGGAATATTTAAGGTTTTAATGTTCTGTCTAGCATAACCATTTTCATTTCACAGTCTAATGAAATATCAGCTAATGAAGGCAAATAGTGAATAATTATGTCATCTTAAATTGTTGTTCCTATTGCTCCTTTTCAAGATCACTCTTGGTCTTTGGTCTAATTAAAAAAAGAGAGACAAAAATGTGTATAGTCTGTCTTTTGATTTTATCAGTGGTATTTTATTAAAATGAGTCAGACAAAGGAAAAAAGCTACTATGAAATATTGACATTTGTATTAAATTAAGTGTACTGCACATCTTAATTTTTATCACAAAAGCTATATAAATTGTGATAACCATCATATTACTGAATGGGACTGAATTACAACCTCTGTGAGTTTCAACTTCACATACAATGCCCACCTAGAATACAAAATTTAAAAATCAAGAGGTTTTTTTAAATTGAGGAATACATAAGAGGCACATCAATTTAATCTCATCTCTTTTCGCAAATAAATGAATTTGGAGGACACTTTGATAACAAAGCAAGAAGAATCGATTCACACTGGAAATATATTAAATAATACTTAAACAGTTATATGTGAAATGGACACAAAATAAATGTGACCAAGTTTCCACATTTGGGTTCGAAAAATAGCAAAATTAAAACATTTTAATCTGAAAAAGAAATTCAAATTTGATTTTAAAAATCACACACATTTGACCTATGATTGAACTGAGGCATGGAAAAACTAAGGTTTGATTCAGTGAAGTAATTAAGCACAGTAATTCCACTGTTCTGTCTTGACCTTCCTAACTCTCTCAATATCACACTCAAAAGACAACTAGAGAGGGACTCTAGGAGCCCTGCCTTAACCTAGAAAACAAAGAATGACGTCAAATATGCACACTGTTCCTGTAGATCTCTTCCCACTAGATTTGATGGCAATTTACACCATCTGGCATTTTCTAAGCGAATTTCAACATGCATTACAAAAAGGGGGGTAAACACAATTTTATGGACAGGAAAACAGAGGAACAGCAACATAACTGAGATCCTGAGCTGGGAATAAAACTTGAGTCCCAGTCCAACGCTCTGCCACGGGCAACACTGCCTTCTCATCAGGAAAAACAGACACATACAAACCCCCAAATGCTAGCATAGTTTATGTGCTCAGGAAGAAATACTGGAGTGACCATTCTTAGCATACAGCTATTGGGGCCTGCCTGTAAAAGCCTATACTAGAGGTGTCTCAAACTCCCAGCCCATCTACAGGTTGGAGCAAATTCTCAATCCAACCTGGTAGACTCCACAGCTTGGGTGTGTGTGTCTGAACCCACGCCCAAACCCCACACCTTCCTGTCTCCCCCCATGGCTCCCTGTCCCCCAGGGGACCAGGACTTGGTGGTGACCAGGAGGGGCCAGACACAGGGTGGCAGCAGCAGTCAGGCCCCTTTGCACTGTCCAGAGTTTGAGACCTCTGGCCTACACTTAAAGCATTTAAGTGCATCTGTAACCACCAAGAGGTGGATTTGAACCTGAGACCTCAGCATAGGAGCCTCTACCCTCTGAGCTAATAGCCAGCTGGCTGCCAGCACATGCTGTAGATGTGTCTAGTTCTTATCTGTTGCTGTGGTCTAGGTGCCACCGCATGGGACAGTGAACCACACTAGGGCTACGTCTACACAGCTTCCCTCTTCCGCAAAAGCCTATGCAAATGAAGTGCAGATTAGCATATTGCTGCGCTTCATTTTCATAATTAATTAGTAGACGGTTTTGCACAACAGGTTTTTGTGCAAGAGCCATTCTTCCTCATTTTTTCAGGAAGAACAGCTCTTGCGCAAAGACCTCTTGCACAAAAACGGCTCCTAATTAATTATGCAAATGAAGCACGGCAATATGCTAATCCACACTTCATTGCATAGGCTTTTGCAGACGAGGGAAGCTGTGCAGACGTAGCCTTAGTGTGTAGGTTACATATCATCACTTAGCTAGTTACGGAGGTATAAAACAAAGAATCAAAATCACATGTCCACCTGTGTATGGGCCTTCTCTCTCTGAGACTGTCTGAGATAGCGATGGGGAACCAAAAATATGGGGTGGTGCATGAGTGGTTCACCTGAGCCTCTAGCTATCATCTTTGGGAAATCATGGGGGGACAGGAGAGATTCCAGAAGACTGGAAAAGGGCAAATATAGTGCCCATTTATAAAAAGGGGAAATAAGAACAACCCAGGAAACTACAGACCAGTTAGTTTAACTTCTGTGCCAGGGAAGATAATGGAGCAAGTAATTAAGGAAATCATCTGTAAACACTTGGAATGTGGCAAGGTGATAGGGAACAGCCAGCATGGATTTGTAAAGAACAAATCATGTCAAACCAATCTGATAGCTTTCTTTAATAGGATAACGAGTCTTGTGGATAAGGGAGAAGCAGTGGATGTGGTATACCTAGACTTTAGTAAGGGGTTTGATACGGACTCGCATGATATTCTTATCAATAAACCAGGTAAATACAACTTAGATGGGGCTACTATAAGGTGGATGCATAACTGGCTGGATAACCGTACTCAGAGAATAGTTATTAATGGTTCACAATCCTGCTGGAAAGGCATAACAAGTGGGGTTCCGCAGGGGTCTGTTTTGGGACGGCTCTGTTCAATATCTTCATCAATGATTTAGATATTGGTATAGAAAATACGCTTATTAAGTTTGCAGATGATACCAAGCTGGGAGGGGTTGTGACTAATCTGGAGGATAGGGTAATAATTCAAAATGACCTGGACAAATTGGAGAAATGGTCTGAGGTAAATAGGATGACGTTTAATACAGACAAATGCAAAGTGCTCCACTTAGGAAGGAACAATCAGCTTCATACATACAGAATGGGAAGCGACTGTCTGGGAAGGAGTATGGCAGAAAGGGATCTAGGGGTTACAGTGGACCACAAGTTGAATATGAGTCAGCAGTGTGATACTGTTGCAAAGAAAGCAAACATGATTCTGGGATGCATTAACAGGTGTGCTGTGAGCAAGACACGAGAAGTCATTCTTCCGCTCTACTCTGCGCTGGTTAGGCCTCAGTTGGAGTATTGTGTCCAGTTCTGGGCACCGCATTTTAAGAAAGATGTGGAGAAATTGGAGAGGGTCCAGAGAAGAGCAACGAGAATGATTAAAGGTCTAGAGAACATGACCTATGAGGGAAGACTGAAGGAATTGGGTTTGTTTAGTTTAGAAAAGAGAAGATTGAGGGGGACATGATAGCAGTTTTATATATATCTAAAAGGGTGTCATAAGGAGGAGGAGAAAACTTGTTCATCTTGGCTCTGAGGATAGAACAAGAAGCAATGGGCTTAAACTGCAGCAAGGGAGGTTCAGGTTGGACATTAGGAAAAGTTCCTAACTGTCAGGGTAGTCAGACACTGGAATAAATTGCCCAGGGAGGTTGTGGAATCTCCATCTCTGGAGATATTTAAGAGTAGGTTAGATAAATGTCTATCAGGGATGGTCTAGACAGTATTTGGTCCTGCCATGAGGGCAGGGGACTGGACTCGATGACCTCTCGAGGTCCCTTCCAGTTGTAGTATTCTATGATTCACCTCAGTGGGCCATAGCAACCCATGGTCCATTGGGGTTACACCTGTGGCCCCATGGCCACCGTTTGGCCCCTCCCCCACCTCTTGTGCACTGGAGCCCCATGCTTCCTATGCCCACCCCCCTCTCACCCAGCACTTTTGGAGCACGCAAATCACCTGATTTGCACTCCATCCCTGCTCCTCCCTCTCCCTCTCAAAGCTTGAATGCTGCAAATCAGTTCATGGCTGTTCAAGCTCTTGCAGAGCGGGGCAAGAGTGGGGATGAAGCAAAAAAAATCAGGTGACTCATGTGCTCCAAAAGTGCTGAGAGGGAAGGGGACAGCTTAGAAAGTGCGGGGCTCCAGTGTTCCAAGTGTGTGAGAGGTGTGGTGAGGGGAGAGGAAAAAGGGGCTTCCACAGGCAGCAGCTGGAAGCATACAGTCACATCCTTATATTCCAAACCAGTCGCACTGAAATAAGGTAATGTTAGGCTTTCAAGACGGCAATCCAATCTAACACCTCCAGATAAAGGAAAGATCCCAGAATGCCGGATAACTTTCTGTCTGGCAAGAACTCCCCTACCAATAATTATGGTTATGAAACCCTTATTTCTTTATTATTTTGTCATTATCCCCACTTTTCTATTGTTGATCTGTATCATCTCTGTCTGGTTCTTTAATTGTTCTTGTCTGCTATGAAGTTTAGTTAGGTGTAAATCAATCAAGGTGGTGGGATAAAATTAGAGAATTATATTACAATATGTCAGGGTTGGTTAGTAAAATTTCAATAAAATGATTCATTAGAGTGCAGCTGAGCAGAGCACACCTTTTACTAAGTAAACTGATACCAAACAGCAAGTGAGAAGAGGAAATCAAAATAATGTTTGCTAAGGAGGAGGGAATAGGGAACCCCCGGGAATGGGTGAATGCTCTGTGGCATCAGAGCTGGGAATGGAGCACTGGGGAACAGACTATTGTTGTACAGAGAGCTAGGCCGACCCACATGAAGGTAACTAACCTCAATAAACATCACACTGTCTGCACTTCGGACATCTCGTGGGTTGTTCTCTGTGCGAGAAGCACCAGGAAAGTGGGAGAGGGAAGGGAAAAGCCCTTTAAACCTGGTCCGATTTTGTAATTATGTCCTATTGAGTTCTGACTGCTCCATAAGCTATATTAAAGGATAACAAGCTGCCAAAAAACTACAAAACACAAAAAAGTATATGCATGTTATTTAAGAAAAAAATAGTACACGCTGCTTTTTCTGTAAGAATCCCAGCTCTACTTCTGCGACCACGTGACTGAACCTGGCTGAGGTGCAAAGGGATGAGGGTGTGGTGGAATTCAGGGAATGGGAAGTTCAGTCCTGCAGGTCCTTCCTGCATAGTAGGCCACAGGTGAACACAAGTGTTCAAGGATCCACTTCTGGATAAAACTTATAGTCCTCCCTCAGCAGCAGACACACACTGGAACTGCAGAAGGCTCTTCAGCCATGTCTGAACTAAAGCAGACGCCACAGACATTTACTTACTGGATGAGCACTGGCTGCCTATTACATTTATACCTTAGCTCACTGACTTGAAAAGGCTTTTGATGTTTCCATTTACAATGTATTTTGTAAGATTAAACCATGCAATGGAATAGGAGGACAGAAATCAAACTCTTTCTGCAGACAAAGCAGAACATTTCATCAATTGTACTGTGTCTTAATTCAATAGGAACAAAAACAGATTTCCAGGAACACAGGATGTGTTTTAGGCAAAGATACAGCTTCAAGAAGAATGCAAACAAGAATGCAAAGAAGGTCCATGTTTTCATTGTGGGAGGCTGAGCAACATTTTATGTGGAACATGCACTTTAAATATAACTACGGCGACCACTGTTCCCTCTAAGATTTTCCATCAGTGAGCGGAGTGAGTTCTGTCTTGCGCACCAATAGTGATGTCATGTGCGCTTGTGGCCATCATGGCATGCGGCCACCATGGCACCCACAAGTTACTAACATTATATATGTGTTGTAATGTAAAAATTTAAATTGTTATGGAAGAAAAAATACTAAAACAAGGGAAAATTAACAAGGCGCATGACCCTACACACAAGCACCCTGAAAACCACTCATCTGAGGGCCCCAATCTGTTCTCGCCCTGTCAGCTGCATGGGCCAGGTAGCGTGGCCGTGGGGGCAGGGCTATAAGGGAGACACCCACTGCTGACCAGGAGATGTGCCCACATCCACAACTGGGTACCCTGAGCAACACTGGGGAGGAGCCTGGCCCTAGATCCCTGGCCAGGTTGGAACAGGGAACCTTGAGAGGAAATGCTCTGTGCCCACTACAACGCAGAGCCATGCGAGTCATAGAATCATAGAACCATAGAGCTGGAAGAGACCTCAGAGGGTCATCAAGTCCAACCCCCTGCTCTAGGCAGGACCAATCCCAACTAAATCAACCCAGCCAGGGCTTGGTCAAGCCGAGACTTAAACACCTCCAGGGATGGAGACTCCACTACTTCCCTAGGCAACCCATTCCAGTGCTTCACTACCCTCCTAGTGAAATAGTTTTTCCTAATATCCAACCTGGACCTCTCCCACAACTTGAGACCATTGCTCCTTGTTCTGCCATCTGTCACTACTGAGAACAGCCTCTCTCCATCCTCTTTGAACCTCCTTCAGGAAGTTGAAGGCTGCTATCAAATCCCCTCACTCTTCGCTTCTGCAGACTAAACAGACCCAACTCCTCAGCCTCTCCTCATAAGTCATATGCTCCAGCCCCTAATCATTTTGGTTGCCCTCCGCTGACCCTCTCCAATGCGCCCACATCCTTTTTGTAGTGGGGGCCCAGAACTGGACACAATACTCCAGATGTGGCCTCACCAGAGCCGAATAAAGGGGAATAATGACATCTCTGGATCTGCTGGCAATGCTCCTCTTAATGCAACCTAATATGCCATTAGCCTTCTTGGCTACAAGGGCACACTGTTGACTCATATCCAGCTTCTCATCCACTGTAACCCCAGGTCCTTTTCTGCAGAACTACTACTTAACTGGTTGGTCCCCAGCTTGTAACTGTGCTTGGGATTCTTCCATCCCAAGTGCAGGACTCTGCACTTGTCCTTGTTGAACTTCATCAGATTTCTTTGGCCCAATCCTCCAATTTGTCTAAGTCACTCTGGACCCTATCTCTGCCCTCAAGCCGCATCTACCTCTCCCCTAGCTTAGTGTCATCCGCAAACTTGCTGAGGGTGCAATCCATCCTCATCCAGGTCATTAATAAAGATATTGAACAAAACCGGTCCTAGAACCGAACCTTGGGGCACTCCGCTAGAAACCGACCGCCAACCTGAAATCGAGCCGTTGATCACTACCCGCTGGGCCCGGCCTTCTAGCCATTTTTCTATCCATCTTACTGTCCATTTATCCAACTGCATTCCCTTAACTTGCTGGCAAGAATATTGTGGAGACCGTATCAAAAGCCTTGCTAAAGTCAAGGTATATCACATCCACTGACTTTCCCACGTCCACAGAGCCAGTTACCTCATCATAGAAGCTGATCAGATTGGTCAGGCACGACTTGCCCTTTGTGAATCCATGCTGACTATTCCTAATCACTTTCCTCTCTTCCAAGTGCCTCAAAATGGATTCCTTAAGGATCCCTTCCATGATTTTTCCAGGAACCGAGGTAAGACTGACCGCCTATAGTTCCCTGGATCGTCCTTCTTCCCTTTTTTGAAGATGGGCACTACATTTGCCTTTTCCAATCATCCGGGATTTCTCCCGATCTCCACGACTTTTCAAAGATAATGGCCAAAGGCTCTCAATGACATTTGCCAACTCCTCAGTACCCTCGGATGCATTAAGTCCGACCCATGGATTTGTGTACGCTTAGCTTTTCTAAATAGTTCCTAACCTGTTCTTTACCCACCACGGGCTGTCCATCTTCATCCCATCTTGAGTCACTTAGCAGAAGTCCAGGAGCCGACCTTGTCCGTGAATACAGAGGCAAAGAAAGCATTGAGTACTTCAGCTTTCCCCACATCATCTGTCACTAGGTTACCTCCTTCATCCAGTAGGGGCCACACCCTCTCTGATCACCTTCTTCTTGTTAACATGCCTGTAGAAACCTTTCTTGTTATCCTTCACATCCTTAGCCAGTCGCAATTCCATTTGCGCTTTCCTGATAACCCCGGCATTCTCGAGCTATACATTTAAACCCTCCTGGTCATTTGTCCAAGTTTCCACTTTTGTAAGCTTCCTTTTGTGCTTAAGTTCACCAAGGATTTCCTGTAAGCCAATCCGGTCTCCTACCATGTTTGCCTCTCTTGCTTCAAGGCCGGATGGTTTCTTTCTGTGCCTTCAATAAGGCTTCTTTAAAATACTGCCAGCTGTCCTGACTCCTTTCCCTTCATGTTAGCATCCCAGGGATTCTGCCCATCAGATCTCTGAGGAGTCAAAATCTGCTTTTTGAAGTCCAAGGTGTGTATTTTACTACTCTCTTTTCTTCCTTTGGTCAGGATCCTGAAATCTACCATCTCATGATCACTGCTTCCCAGGTTGTCACCTACCTCCACTTCCCTATTAGTTCCTCCCTGTTTGTGAGCAGAAGGTCAAGCTGCGCACGGCCCCTGGTCGGATCCTTCAGCACTTGCTCAAGAAGTTATCCCCAACATTCTCCAAAAACTTCCTGGATTGCCTGTGTACTGCCGTATTGGTTTCCCAACAGATGTCAGGGTGATTAAAGTCCCCACGAGAACCAGGGCCTGCGATCCGAAGCTTCTCTCAGTTGTCCGAAGAAAGCCTCATCTACCTCATCCACCTGATTCGGTGGCCTGTAGCAGACACCAACCACAACATCACTGCTGTTGTTTGCTCCTTTAAACTTAACCCATAGACTCTCAACAGGTTTTTCTCCTCTTTATACTGGAGTTCAGAGCAATCATAGTGCTCTCTTACATATAGTGCAACTCCTCCTCCTTTTCTCCCCTGCCTGTTCTTCCTGAACAGTCTATACCCTTCCATGACAGCGCTCCAGTCATGCGAGTCATCCCACCAAGTCTCTGTTATCCCAATTAAATCATATTTCTCGGACTGGGCCAGGGCCTCCAGTTCTTCCTGTTTGTTGCCCAGGCTTCTCGCATTAGTGTACAAACACCTCAGGTAACCAGTTGATCGCCCTATCTTCTCCATTGAAACAGAGGTCCTCCTTTCTTGCTCGTTCCTCTCTGCATTTCTTCCCGGTATCCGACTTTCCCACTCCCCTCAGGGTTTTGGTCACCGTCCCCGGCGAACCTAGTTTAAAGCCCTCCTCACTAGGTTTGCAAGCCTGCCATAAAGATGCTCCTTCCTCTCTTGGTTAGGTGGATCCCATCTCTTCCTAACAATCCTCGTGCCGGAACAGAGTCCCATGGTCAAAGAAACCAAAGCCCTCTCTGCGACACCACCTGCGCAACGCATTTACGTCCTCAATTCGCGATCCCTGCCCAGTCCTTTCCCTTCAACAGGGAGGATGGGCGAGAACACCACTTGTGCTCCAAGTTCTTGGATCCTTCTTCCCAGCGCTACATAATCCGCAGTAACCGCTCGAGGTCATTCTTGGCGTATCGTTAGTTCCCACGTGGAGAAGCAGGAAGGGTAGCGATCCAAAGGTTTGATCAGTTTGGTAAGCCTCTCAGTCACATCCTGAATCACGAGCTCCCGGTAAGCAGCATACCTCTCGAGATTCCAGGTCCGGACGGCAGAGGGATGGCTCAGTCCCTCTTAGGAGGAAGTCCCCGACCACCACCACCTGTTGTTTTCTTTTGGGGGTGGTGGCCATGGAACCCCCATCCCTAGGACTACGCATCCCATGCCTTCCAGTAGATGGTGTTCCCTTCCGGTTTCTTCCTTGTGAGATCCTTTCCAAAGCATTCAGCACCGCAGAACCTATGGAGAGAGCCTGAAAGCGATTACTTACCTCCATAGCCTCTGGGACAGCCAAGCACTGGACTGCTGACTGCCCAAGTGCTGCTGTGTGTCCGACCCGCTCATGCCACATGCCAACACTTCTCTCTCCCTGCAGGGAGACGCAGTTACACTGCCACTACGGTGCCAACCAACCAAGCTCAACTCCTACCTGGCTGAGCCCAGTCCGTGGGCCGGCTCCCCAGGCTCTGCCCCAGTGATTCGATCCTTACGGTGCCTGATGCAGGCAGTGGCTGGGCAAGACGCGATGCGGGGCAGCTCTCTACATACTACCACCGCTAATCCAAAGGGAAACCAGCTTGTCCCAACAACAGCTCAGCCCTCAGCTGGCCCTACCGTAAAGCAGGTGCTGACAGTCACTGCAGAGCTGGGAGAGGACCTTCAGAAACACGGGGGGGATTTCAGAAACAGCACACCCCACGTGCAGGGACGTAAGCCAGGACACTGGCGCTATTTTTATGTGGTCCTGGTCCCAGCAGCCACGGCTTCAGCCTCTGCTGGGGATGGGACCCTGTGGCAGGCAGCTGCCCCATGTGCCAGGACTGGAGATGGGGCCGCAGTGCTATTTTTAGTACCTCAGCCCAGGCTCCAGCTCTGGCAGTGGCTGCCCAGCTGCTCCCGGCAGCAGGGCATCAACCCGCCATACAGCCCTGTCCCCGGGAGCAGCTGGGGTTATCGCTGCGAAGCTCTGCTGAGGGGGGTGGGGTGGTGGGACTGAAATTCTTGGTGTGTGCCTTACAGGAAACCCTGTAATCATATTTTCTGAACCAAAAATCAGCACACACGATCTGGCACAGATTTTTTCTGATTTGTGAATTTATTTCTAGGAAAAGTCTCACAAAAGGATAAAAATTAAATCACAGGGTGGTGAATGAGCGGGCTGAGGGTGCGGGGTGTCGGTGGAGGCGGTCAGTGAGCAGGCTGAGGATGTGGGGTGTTGGTGGAAGCAGAGAGTGCGCGGGATGGGGGTGCCGGTGGAAGTGGTGAGTGAGCGGGCTGAGGATGCGGGGTGGAGGCAGAGGCAGAGGCAGTGAGTGGGCTGGAGGTGCGGGGTGTCGGTGGAGGCGGTGAGTGAGTGGGCTGAGGGTGCGGGATGGAGGTGGTGAGTGAGCGGGCTGGGAGTGCAGGGTGTCGGTGAAGGTGGCGAGTGAGTGGGCTGGAGGTATGGGGTCTGGGCATGGGGGGAAGAGGGCCACTTAGTTTCTTTGGTGCAGCTCCCCACACTGTGCCCCTGGCACCACCTCCTGCTTCTCCTATTGTCTGGATTCCAGAGCAGCAGGAAAAGCCTCCAGGAATCACGTCCCTGCACGAATGTTCTCCCAGCCGGGGAGGAGCAGTGGAAGCTTGTGCAGCTGCTTCTAGTTGTGCTTCTTTCTTGCAAGTTAGATATGCCAGGGAGCCTCAGGGCTTTCTCCCTTCCCCGGTGAAATATATCCCATATATTCCAAAACTTTGGGACATTTCAATGGTTTATGGGGACAATGGAACAGAATATCTGAAAATTGGGAGTGTCCCGGAAAATCTGGGATGTATGGTCATAAGAACGGACGTACTGGGTCAGACCAAAGGTCCATCTAGCCCAGTATCCTGTCTGCCGACAGTGGCCAGCACCAGGTGCCCCAGAGGGTGGACCGAAGACAGTGATCAAGCGATTTGTCTCCTGCCATCCCTCTCCAGCCTCTGACAAACAGAGGCCAACGACACCATTTTATCCCCTGGCTAATAGCCTTTTATGGACCTAACCTCCATGAAATTATCTAGTTTCTCTTTAAACTCTGTTATAGTCCTAGCCTTCACAGCCTCCTCTGGCAAGGAGTTCCACAGGTTGACTACACGCTGTGTGAAGAACTTTCTTTTATTAGTTTTAAACCTGCTACCCATTAATTTCATTTGGTGTCCTCTAGTTCTTCTATTTAGGAACTAATAAATAACTTTTCTTTATCCGCCCTCTCCACACCACTCATGATTTTATATACCTCTATCATATCCCCTCAGTCTCCTCTTTTCCAAACTGAAAAGTCCCAGTCGCTTAACCTCTCCTCATATGGGACCCGTTCCAAACCCCTAATCATTTTAGTTGCCCTTTTCTGAACCCTTTCCAAGGCCAAAATATCTTTTTGAGGTGAGGAGACCACATCTGTACACAGTATTCAAGATGTGGGCGTACCATAGTTTTATACAGGGCAGTAAGATATTCTGGGTCTTATTTTCTATCCCTTTCTTAATAATTCCTAGCATCCTATTTGCCTTTTTGACCGCCTGCACACTGTGTGGAAGTTTTCAGAGAACTGTCCACGATAACTCCAAGATCTCTTTCCTGATTTGTCATAGCCAAATTAGCCCCATCATACTGTATGTATAGTTGGGGTTATTTTTCCCGATGTGCATTACTTTACACTTATCCACATTAAATTTCATTTGCCATTTTGTTGCCCAATCACTCAGTTTGGTGAGATCTTCTTGGAGTTCCTCACAGTCTGCTTCTGTCTTGACTATCCTAAACAGTTTGGTATCATCCGCAAACTTTACCACCTCACTGCTTATCCCTTTCTCCAGATCATTTATGAATAAGTTGAAAAGGATTGGTCCCAGGACTGACCCTTGGGGGACACCACTAGTTACCCCTGTACCTACAGTACAGTATCTAAGCATCTACTTGGCACTGGACCTGAAACAGTATTTTGGGAACAGCGCAGTATAAGGAAAACTCCTGCCAAAGCCTAAACAAAAAGTCTACCTACGACAAGAGTATGCTCATTCATTTACTCTGACAGCTCAAAGAAACTTCCTTATAGGGACAGTCCTTCATGTACAACACATGTCAACTCTCTGTTTGGTATTTTAGCCGTTCAGTCTGGATCAATGAATTTGACACGTTTATGGACTGCTCTTTCATGAATTTGAAAGGGTCAGTTGCTTTAGTACTGTCACTGTAATTTATTTCTTGTAGCACCTAAAGGTTCCAACCAGGATCAAACTCCATTGTGCTAGGCATAGCACACGCATATAGTTGGAACTATTCCTTGACCATGTCATCTTACAATAGATAAAATAGAAAAAAGGTGGCAGAAAGGAACTACTACCTCCATTTTACTATTGGGGAATTGAGGCAGAGATTAAATGACTTGCCAGAGATCATGCAGGTGGTCAGTGGCACAGGCAGGAGCAGACCCCAGATCTCCAAAGTCCCAATTCAGTGTTATGAACCACAAGATCTTTTTCTTTTCTAATACTGGAAATCTTCTAAGGCGTATGATGGTTGGGAGGCATCTCTCTGCCACTTATCTGTAGCATGAAAGAGGCTAATCAACTCCCAGACAACACCCACAGGCAGCACAAGCGCTTCCCTCTTAGTCTCTGTGCTGTCGCTTTGTAGGTTAGCAACAAATATCTACAACCCTGAGTGTTCTGAACATCCCCCTGCATCATTTATCTCCTCTTCTACTGGGCACTCCTGTTCAGACCTGCTACTCCCAAAGGAACAGCATACATCAGCTCATCTGTATTGCCTCAGGATCACACTTCACTTAGAAATTATTACAGTGAAAACAAGAATATATGTCTATTTAACAAAGAATAAAAATTCATGAAGACAAATAGGATTAATGGAAACAAATGATTACAGATAGAGCAAAAACATGCATTCTCAAGCCTAAACATAACGAGATACCCCTTGGTTGCCCAAAGCCCTTTGCACAGCATATTGCAACCAGGATGGCCAATAACCTCTAGGCAAGTTGCTCCCCATCAGCTGAAGGATGTTAGATCCACTTTCTGCAACCCTCGATAAATCACACAACAGAATCATAATTCGAAGGCCAGAAGAAAGACCCCTGTGATCATCATTCTGATCTTCTGTATAATATGGGGCATGGAACTTCCCCAAAATAATGAATTCCTGGGGTATTTTTTTAAAATGAAGAAACATCCAATCTTGATTTCAAAACTGTCAATAATAGAGAATTGACAGGACTCAGGGGTAAGCAATAATTTTAGATGGGGGGAGGGGGTACTTCAGAAATTTCTGAAGTGGCCCTAGGCCACCCCAGAAGGGGAAGGGTGAGGATACTTCCATGCTTCCCCACCCACAACCCTGATTGGCCCCCACCTCCTGCCAAAAAGAACTGTTACTGTTCTGAACAGCTGGAGGTTCCCTCTAAGCACTGGAACCCCTGATGACGGGAGTAGACTTTGCATGCTTCTCCCCACCCACAGACCCTGAATGGCCTGGGGCCGGGGAGAGCACGTGAAGTCTCTCGGTCCCTGCCCCTGCCCTGCAAGGGGACGCAGCACTTAGAGTCAACCTTGGTGGTTGACTCTAAGCGCCGTGCACCTCTGGTTAAGGAGGACACTTCATGCACTACCCTGTCCCCAGGTTCCAGATCTGGGCCATGGAGGCTCTTTTGCCCACCCCTGGATTAGCATCTAATAAATTGTTCCAATACTTAATTACACTATTGTCAAAATGTTATACCTTCTTTCCAGTCTTAATTTATCTAGCTCCAAATTCCAGCCATGGAGTATGTTATATCTTTATTTTCTAGACTGAAGAGTCCACTAAATATTTGTTCTCTGTTCTCTTGATTACTTATATCATGTAATCAAGTTAACAATCTTCTCTTTTTTCCTTGAGTCTATCGCTGTAAGGCATGTTTTCTAATCTTTTAATCATTCTTGTGGCTCTTTCTGAACCATTTCCAGTTTATCAACATCTTTCTCGAACTCGTAAAAGCAGTCATGTAGCACTTTAAAGACTAACAAGATGGTTTATTAGGTGATGAGCTTTTGTGGGGCAGAAGAAGTGGGCCTGCCTCACAAAAGCACATCACCTAATAAACCATCTTGTTAGTCTTCAAAGTGCTACATGACTGCTTTTTTTTTGGTTTTACCAAGATCAGACTAACACGGTGTAGCCAGACATGAACCCCATCTTGTTCCCCCCCCCAAAGAGCAAGAGAAAGGCAGTCAGCCTTTGATGCCCTGGGAACGCAGGTGTGCTGCCTGTCCTGACTCTACCATAAACAGAAACCAGACAGTAAATGGGCTAGCTGACGACCGGGGCCTCCCGCCGCCCTGATGGCTAGTACCAGTAATTGACACGCCTGCACTGTCCCAGGAGAGGAATCTTCGCCCATCACATACTAGAAGTGCCCATTGTCTGCATTTTCCCAGGTGTGAATTATGCTTTGCACCCTTCGTGGGAAACTTGGCATTCAAAGCCATTTTTCCTAATTGGCCACTTGAGACCAGGAAGAAGCCTACGTGACCCAAGGGGTATAAAGAAGGGTTTAGTAGCCCACCCCATTGAGCTCAATCATCTACACCTGCTGGCAGGTATTGATTGTCTCCGAGGTCTGTGGGGCCAACCTCGCCCTACTTCTTCCCGAGGGATTGAGAGAAAGACGCTGGCCACGCCAAGTCTGGAACGAGGGGTGAGAATATAGACCTGCTAGGTGTCTATTTTGCATGCATTTAATAAGAGCTCAGAGAACCAAAAGGGTTTCATGGTACCTGTAAGTGACTTTATTAGTTTAATTTCTGTCCTGTCCTTTGTAGTGGCTGTGTTTCTATAACACAGTAGTAGCATTTAACAGCTAAGTTTACCCTGTAACAATAAAATAGTAACTGTTTAAGCTTTAACCTGACTCCTTCAGTTGCTGTAACAGAACCAAGCACAATTTAAAGAACTCCAGCCGGTCATAAGGGACAGGTATAGGGAGAGCTTGGGCGTTTTGGATCGTGTCACTCCCAGGTGACAGATCCGTTGGGGCATCTCTCAGTCTTCCCTAGACTGCCCGCTGCGAAGGGATCCTGTATCTTAGCAGCTGAAATCTGAGATGTAATAAGCTCTCCCTGTAAACTTATTGGGGCGCCCGTCAACCTCTTCCAGGTTGCCCGCTGCTAAGGGACCCCGGTCCTGGCAGTTGAAGTCTCGGGTGTATAACACACACACACACACACACACCACTCACTGCCCTGACCATCGGCTGACACACGGCTACCTCTCTGTTACTTTTCTAGAACTGCTGACACTAGAACTGGACACAGAATCCCAGCAGAAGTTGCACCAGTGCCAAATACAGAGATAAAAACCTCTTGACTCCTATGCAGGATTCCCATTTTATGCACCACAGGATCACATTAGGTCTTTTGGAAACAGCGTCACATGAAAACACGGCTACTCAACTTTGGAAGCCCCGGGGGCCACAGTGATACTCACAGCATATGCTGAGGGCCGCAACTTAAGTGTGGTTGCATACACATGCAAATATATATGCAAATATATGCATATATATTTCACACTTACAGGCATGAATACAAAGATCAAGGCAAGACTACACAACATGCAGGCCCTATTTAAGTCAGTTCTGCTGATATTAATAAAATGCAATATTTACCCGCTTTCCACCCATATGACAGCACTTTTAATGAGAAATGACAGTCCAGGAATTTAACTACTAAAATGCATATCAACAGAAGACCATTATATTGACTATTTTTTTGTTTTGGCTCCCACCCGTGGGCCACGTGGAGCCCTGCGTAAACCCAAACCACACCGTGGACCGCAAACAAATGGGCCGTGGGCCGAGTACATCTGCATTAAGAGTCCTTGTTCCACTGATTATCCACCATGACCCCCATCTCCATCAGTCACTGTTCCAAGGACAGTCCCCATCCAATAAATATGCCCTACATACTTTGTTGCTAGGTGTACATATTTGCATTTAGCCATATTAAAACACATGTTGTTTCCCTGCACCCAATTTACCAAGTGACCCAGATCTCTCTGAATTAGCGACCTGTCTTCTTCATTAATTTACCTAACCCTAATCATTACTGGGATAACGCAGAGAGTCTGGAGTCAGCACTGAGTCACTGAAAGCAGCACCAGTTGGTAACAATGTCCGGCTGAGACAATTAGAAGGTGACATACAAATTAAGGGAAAGCTGCTTTACAAGTTTTCTAACATGAGGCATGAGGTCTTTTTGCCCATGAACCTACCACACCTCAGAGAGTGAGCTCTGATACTGAAAGATGGAGTTTGTCTCTCAGAAGCACACGTCAAAAAAGCCTCTCTGAGCCCCTTAGCAATGGAGAATTATGAAGCCTTCTTCTCCTTAGATGTGGAACAGTAAAGTACAGAAAAAAGGATTTGTCCCTGAGCTGTTCATAGTGCTCTCAAACTATAAAATCACCAAGCATCCAAAGTATGCTACAATTTCACACTCCAGACCTGGGCAGAAAGATGGAAGAAGGGTCCTTCTCTGCCAAGCCTGGAGTTAACCTTTAGCATTTAGTGGTCACTGTAGCCTTCTGGAATCCATAGCATTGCAGTTCCAGAAAAAGAGCTCTCAAAGATACCCTGCAAATAGAGAGACAATTGTTATCAAAATGGCACTTTAATAGTCAGAAAGTAAAGTAATGGGATGCTGTCAAAAATAAATGGAGGGCCTGTAATGACACTGAAAACCATATAGGTAAGAACCCATAAAATACTTGATGCACGTCAGGAACAATAAAAAAAAGTTTGACATCTGGGTGAAATGAAATCCACTACTTGTCTGATCCACACAAGGATGCTAGACAAAACAATAACTTTACCTTTGAGAGTCTGTGCTGTCAAGCCTGATTCAATCCTTAAGAAA
The DNA here is from genome assembly GCA_019425775.1 of Rafetus swinhoei. Classification (NCBI taxonomy): domain Eukaryota; kingdom Metazoa; phylum Chordata; order Testudines; family Trionychidae; genus Rafetus; species Rafetus swinhoei. The sequence goes on along the minus strand of CM033432.1, from coordinate 42,650,318 downwards.
TCTGAGAGCTTGTGGTACAATGCAGGTGCTGGGTGGGAGTTAAACTGAACCAGGCCCTTGAATATACTAAGTAGATTTCGTTCTGGAAGTTAAAATTATAGCTACAGCTCTCTGAATAACTTCTTGGCTTAAGAGGCTCTCTGCTCAAGCATAAAGTAGCTAGGCTCAGACTGTTTGGATTCTTGGCCTTGGTAATATATCAGTTTTCTGACAAAAAGCCACTTTGTAGACGGCCACAATTGTCCCTACTCAAAGATCAAGAATAGGCTGAGACTAACTAACTCACAAAAGAGGAGGTTACTCACCTTCCTGTAACTGACGTTCTTTGAGATGAGCATCCCTGGGGGGTGCTCCACAGTAGGTGTAGGTGCGTCCCAGCACCTCAGAGCGGATTTTTGGTAGCAGTGCATTGGGGCTATGCATGTGTGGTGCACGGTAGGCACGCCCCCCTCTCCCCCGAAGTAGAGGGGAGGAAGGGAGGGTAGTGGAGCACCCCCAAAGATACACATCTCGAAGAACGTCAGTTACAGGAAGGACAGGGAGGGTTAGGTGGAGTAGAAAGCATGTGGCCATTGTTCAAATGGAGGTTTCGTGAGCGTCGTCAGTACCAGGTGTAGATCCCCATGGTTCCCAAGGAGTGTTAATGTTGGGTATAGGGCCTGTAGGCCTTTTAGGAAGCGCTTGGTTACAGGATGTGCAACAGTGTGGGGTCATCAACTGGCATGTGGAAGGTTGTTATTGCTGCCAGATGGACTCTGATCAAGCTCAGGGAAAGTTGCAATTGCTTGAGATGCAATAGGTAATCTAGGATTGTGGGGAGTGGGGCATCCTGTGGTGATATATTGCGGGAGGCTGCCCAATGTGTAAAATGAGTCAATTTGTTAATGTATGTCCCTCTTGTTGTACGAGCCCTGCTGTGTAAGAGGACGTTGCACACTTGTTGTGAACATTGCAGCCCGTGAACCATCAAGGTACCATGCTTTGAGGTGAAGAGTCAGAAATTGAGGGTGAGGAGTAGATGTCCCTGGTTGAGATAGTATGTTGGAGCTGTGTGGAAGGGTGATTGGGCAGTGTCGGGCCATTCTGTTTAGGAGGGAAAAACATGGTTGTTGAGGACAAAAAGGTGCTATTAGGACAACTCTCACTTTGTCCCTCTGTATTTTTATGAGTACTCTGTTGAGGAGGGGAAAGGGGAGAACACATAGAGCAAGGGCGCGTCCCATTTGAGAATGAGAGCATCTCTGAGGGAGTGCTTCCCCATGCCTGCTCTGGAGCAGTACAGTGGGCATTTCTTGTTCACTTTGGTGGCAAATAAGTCTATATGGGGTTGTCCCCATCACGTGAATATGTCCCTCAGAACTGAGCTGTGGAGCTCCCACTCATGTTCTTGGGGTAGGGCCCTGCTGAGGGCATCTGCTGTTGTGTTTAGATACTGGGGAGGTGACAAGCGCTTATGGAGATGTCATGGGCAAGGCACCAGTTCCAGAGTGTTATGACTTCCTTGCAAAGAGCCTGTGATCATGCTTCTCCCTGCCTATTTATATAAAACATACAGGCTTCTGGTATAGACCGTATTGTCCGTACATATTCTGACATGGGTTCCAGTAATGTGGGGAAGAAAATGATGGCATGCCAGCCGTACAGCCCTGAGTTTGAGGACATTGATGTGTAATGTCCTCTCTGCTGTGGTCCATAGGCTGTGAGTCCTTTCATGTGCGCTCCCCACCCGGTGAGAGAGGAGTCTGTGGTGATAAGCACTGTGGGTTCTAGATTTTGAAAAGGTATGCCCCTGCAGAGGTTGTACGGTTTTGTCCACCATTGTAGTGATCTCTTTACCACGTGTGGGAGTGCTAGTGTTTTGGTCATCGGGTGGATGTTGGATTTGTAGTTGAGTCTGAGCCATCCCTGGATACACCTCATAAATAGGCATGAGTTGGGGACCAAAGGATTGCACAATGCCATATGACTGAGAAGTTGTAGGCAGTCATGGACTGTGGCGAATGGCATTACATGGAATGAATGCGCTAGTTGGCTGATCCTGAGAATCCTGTCGGTAAGTAGGAAGGCCATGGCTGTGGTAGAATCGAGATGGGCACCGATGAATTGTATGGACTGAGTGAGTGTGAGCACTGATTTGTTCTCATTTATGGATTCCTAATGATTGGAAACAAAGTTGGACCAGGTGAGTACAGCAGTAGGAGTTGTGTCTGGTTCTTGCCTTGATGAGGCAATCATCGAGGTACGGATAAATGGTGACTCCACACTTCCTGAGGTAGGCCATGACCACCGATAGCACCTTGGAAAAAACCCTTGGTGCCGTGGAGAGTCCGAAGGGTAGGATATTGGTAGTATCGCAAACAGGGTAAAACAGAGAAAACGTCTATGAGCAGGGTGTATGGACACATGAAAAGATGTTTCTTGTAGGTCGAGAGACGAAAACCAATTGCCAAGCTCCAAAGCGGAGATAATGGTGGCTAATGTGACCATTTGAATTTTTGTCTTTTGACGAATTTATTTAGCGCCCTCAGTTCGAGAATTGGGCGCCAGCCACCAGTTTTTTTTTCTAGGTGAGGAAGTAATGAGAGTAGAAGCTGGTCCTGTGAAACTCCAGCGGGACTGGTTCTACGGCTCCTAATTGTAGCAGGTGATCCACCTCTTGCTGCAGTATGATCTCGTGAGGGGGGTCCCTGAAGAGGGATGGGGTGGGGGGAAGAGAGAGGAAAGGGATAGTGTATCCAAAAGAGATTATCTGTATCACCCACTTGTCAGCTGTGATGGTGTTCCATTTGCCAAGAAATGGCAGCAGGCAATAAGTGAAGGTTTTGGTAGTATTTGGGAGCTCTGGAGGAGTTAGTCTGGTTTTTGGTCTCTTGACAAAGGGCTCAAATTTGTTTATTTGGTTGGGATGGGTGATTGGAGGTGTTAGTTTGGGGCCGTCAATGCTGTTGTCTACTAAGGCCACGTTGCTGATATGGCAGGTGGTCTTGCCTTTGGTAGTGGTATGTAGGTTGTGGGTATCTTGGCTTCTGGCATGGCTAATATCTGTACTGTCTTTTCCTTGTTACAAGTGTCTGGATCCCCAGGGAGTCTTTCATTGAGTGGAGGACCTCGTTGGTTTTTGATGGGAAGAGCTTCTCTCCTTTTGACTGACAGTTGGATTTCTTGAGGGAAGGCAGACAAATTGAACTATGAGGCTCATCGCATGACAACTGCTGTGGCTGTTGTTCTTGTAGCCATATCAGCTACGTCCAAGGCAGGCTGAAGGACCGTGCATGATATTGCCTGGCCCTCTGAGACAATCGCTCTGAATTTACCCTCTTATTGTCTGGTATATCATTAATAAAGGCATTGAACTTTGCATAATTATTGAAATTGTACTTGCTGAGAAGTACGACGTAGTTAACTATTCTCATTTGTACTGTAGCTGATATGTACACTTTCTTCCCGAGTCAAGTCTCTTATTGTCCTTGTCGGACTGCATGGAATGGTTTTGTTGCTTATTCCTCTGTTGAGCCGCATCCACTACCAGTGAGTTCAGTGGTGGGTGAGTGAACAGAAATTCTGAGCCCTTAGGTGGGACATAATACTTTCAGTCTGCCTTTTTACAGGTAGGTGGAATTGAGGCAGGTTTTTGCCACAAAGTTTTGGCAGGTTCAAATATGGCAGAGTAATTGGCAAGGCAATTTTTGCAGAAGGTGTTGCCTGCAGAATATTCATGAGTTCTTGTTGCATGTCCTGTAGTTCCTCCATGGGAATGTTCAAATTGGTTGCAACTCTTTTAAAGAGATCCTGAAAAGAAGAGAAATCCTCAGTGATTGTGGAGGACGGTGGCATGATGGCCTTGTCCATACAGGATGGTGAGTTTGTGTCTAGTAATATCCTTGTAGCTGAATTCAAGGAGTGATATTCGTCAATCTCATTCTCCCCCCCGCTCCCCGTTTGAGGGGACTGGGTCAGGGGAGAGAGAGCTTTTGCCATGTGCTTCATTTTGCATGCTCTTTTCTTGTGTTGTTGAGACCACGGGTTCCAGAATTGCCATTGGGATGTGGGGTAGGGCACTGGTAGTGGCACCCATGGATATGGTGCCCAGGGAGTCATGGCTGCTCTGGTGAAGTCGGGCTGGTCAGAATTAAATGACCGTCCCGATGCCTCTGTACATGGAGATAGCTGTAGTGAGAATACCGCAAAGTCTGTGTCCCCCTCAGTTGATAGGGGGGAGGGTGATGCTGCGTAATTAGATAGTGGTGAGTGAGGCTGTTTGTCATCACTCAAAAAAGGCGAATTTAGGGTAGAAGAGATTGCCAGGTCTCTGTGCTCCCTATAGCTAATGGTAGGAGTGTGAGGTGCTGACAGTTCTGTTGTTAAACAAGATGATAGCACCTGCTGCGCCAGAGGAGCAGAGCATGCAGCGTGGGGAGTTGTTATGGGCAGCGAGGGGCGGGGAGAGTGTCAGCTGCTGTGGTGCCGTGGTAACCGCTTGGAGTGTCGCTGCGCTCGGTGCAGTGGTAGTCGGTGTCGTGCTCAGTGCTGAGCTTTGTGAGGCAGGCATGGTGCGACCTGTCGCCTCTGGTTGGACGCCCTGTGTGGTGCTTTTATGATAGAGTCGGGGCGCGTCTGAAGTACCTGGTCTATCATAGGTGTGGAGGCGTGACTTTTCAGTGTTAACTAACTGCCTCTCAATTGAGTGTCATTTCGGTGAGCGCGGGTGTTGTGGTAGTGAGGTGGCCCATTTCTTTGGGGACTTAGGAGGTTTATCAGCTTTGGCGGTCTGCCTGGAGCCTGGATCTGAGGAAGGCAGATTATTGGCAGATCTGTCAAAATAATTTTCAAACGGAGGTATCTGTCCCTCCATGTGCATGCTTTTAACTTGGCGCAGAGTGGGCAGTCCCATTGGGAGTGGAAGTGCCTGAGGCACTTAACACACTTGTCATGGTCATCTGAAGCCGGCATAGCATCATTGCAATCTGCACAGCGCTTGAAGCCAGGTCAGCCCATCTCGCAGCAGTGTCATCAAGCGGTCTGCTGAGGCAGACTTTTTTTTTTTTTTTTTAAAACACTAACAACTACTAGGGAGAAGAACTTAGGATAAACTAGTCTATCTATCTAATTATCTTCAGAACAGCTGAGGAACGAGGAGCACTGCAGAGGTCCATCTGAAGCTGGGGACGGTAAAAAGGAACTCAAGGGAGGGTGGCCGCACATGCACGATGGTACCAGGGTGTGTGTGCGTGCACCAGTGCACTGCTATCAAAAATCCACTCTGAGGCACTGGGATGCACCTACACCTACCGTGGAGCACCTACAGGTACGTCTCTTGATGAAGAACTGCAGCATCCTGATTGCTTTTGGGAAGTCTATGATGGACTCTTGATGAGGCTTGGCTGAACAAAGAACCCCTTCCTTTCTGATACTCAACGTTATCACTACCAGTGCTTTTGTAAACACTTGTAGCGCTGTTGCTAAACCAAAGGGCAAGGACCTGTATTGTTCATGGTATGTTCTGAGAGCAAAGCTTAGGAAGCATCTGTCAGACTGTCAAATTGAGATTTGGAGACAGGCATCCTTGGCATCTACTGATGTCATGCAGTCCCTTTTGTCAATGGCAGCTGGTGTGGATTATGTCTCAATCTTGAATTTTGATTTCTTCTAGGATCTGTTGAGATATTGTAGGTCAAGAACTGCTCTGCAGCCTTTCGTTTAAAGCAATATGGAGAAAAGCCTTGTTTCTTCTTTCTAGCAACAGTAGTCCATGGTACAAGTGGGATACACAGTTTCTTCTGTAGAGGAAGGTCAGGTCCAATTGCTCCCATTTGTAGGGTGCAGGAAGGCTGTCTGTGTGCCCTGACTCATCCTCAGACAAAAGCACTTAGGCTATATGAATGTACCAGAAGATTTACATGTATTGCTCACATCCTTAATTTTTTTTTTTTAAATAAAATTAACATGAACATGCTTCATTTAAATCATTGCTCTGGGGCGCGACTGGGCATGAGGGGATCAGTATGCAGGCTGCTCCCAGGGAGAGAGGCAGCCCCAGCCAAGTATGGAGCACCTCTCCATGGCTGCTACAGCTCCAGCACAGCTAAGGGAGAGGTGCATGTCCCATGGCTGGGGCAGGTCCAGGTTCCCCTGCCACTGTGTTCCCCAGCAAGAGTGAGGAATGCAGCAAGCTGTGCACTTTCTCCTTACTCCCTGATGCAGGGGAACAGCCAGTTATGCTCCCATATGAACAAATGGGGAGGGGGAGTTTCAGTCTCCTCCTCTGCCCTCAAAGGGTGCCTGGGAGTTGGGAGGCTCAGTGCTGGGGCAGTTCTTGGTGGGGAAGGAGTAGGGGCAAGCTCCAGCCAGCCTCTTTCACCTGTCTGGGGATTGTCTCTTTTCTGTATGCTTTTATGACCAGAAGATATCACTATGAGCAGCCTTTCAGCTACTCTATATTTCAGTTTACTCTGTAAAAAAGCAGGCATCTGTTTCTTTGAACATTTATTTAATCATGATTCTTATTATGCCAAAGAACACTTAACATGCCCCAAGTTTACTCTTAAATATTACCTTTCCCCCTATGATGGCACATGGCAATATCCACTGCCATTGCCTGCAGTTTTGCCATGTTTCATTTTAATAAGACCTGCACTGGGACAGTCAATGCAAGGAGGGAAATGAGAAAAATAAGTTCCTGTTAACTTCTTCAATGCAGGAATATTCTGTTACTTCAGTACAAGAAACACATGAGCAAGAAATGAACCCACTCAAGTACAACTAATGTCTCTGTGCTAAGCATTTTTCAGTACAATTTAATATTATTCCTTCCTTGAAAATGAATAAAGATACTTTGACAAAAACATAACCATACCACAATCAATTGTGTAGACTTAAGAGTGTTTTACAAAAACACCTCACACGGATGGTTTAGGACAGGTGGTGCTTGGTACTGCCATGAAGGCAGGTGACTGGACATGATGACTTCTCAAAGTTCCTTCCAGTTCTAGTATTCTACGATTCTAATATTAGACTTCACTTAACTTGTGTTAGAAATTCTATGAAATGTCAGGGACTCCAGGTCTCTCATTTGTTTTGGAGGAGAACACTCTCTCCTCTCCGAAGAAACAGAAAATAGCAATTCAGTATGGAAGAACCAGTAATTCCATCAATATGTATAACAGTCTTAACATCTAACATCATAAATAATTCATTCTAGTCTGTCTCAAAATTTACTTGTCAGAAACTGATCAGAATAAATGCAGCTGCAGGAAAATGTCATTTAAAAATATTACTGGAGTAGTTTTCTTCCTATAGCTGGTATTTACTTATTAGCTTTTTTCAGGAACACTTCCACTGTATTATTTCTTGCATGTATATCTGATACATACAAGCCAGGTCTAGGAATAAAAACTTTTTAAATTTTCAAAGCAATCCAGGAACTTTAACACATATTTTCCATAAATTTTAATGGAAGGTGGTGTATCTATATCCCCATGACAGGTCTGGAAAAAAGAAACCACAATGTGTGCTATTATATACCCTAGAAATATTTTTCCCTTTCCAAGAGATTAAGTCCAAATAAAGTTCAAAGTGAAATTAATGCAATGATGGTATAAAGATCATAGCCAAACCCCTCCCCCCCGCCAAAAACAAAAAAAAACAAAAAAAACCCAGCAAAACTGCTGGAATGTATTATTTTCAGTAGTACACACAATTGTTAGGACATGTATTTTGAAGTAGCAAAATTTGCAGATGACACTAAACTAGTCTAGATAATTAAGTCGGAAGCAGACTATGAAGCACTCGAAAGGATATCACAAAATGTCACATGAAATTCAATGCTGATAAATGCAAAGTAATGCACATTGGAAAACAATCCCAAACACACATACAAAATGATGGGAGTCTAAATTAGCTGTTACTACTCAAGAGACAGACCTTGAAATCATTGTGGATAATTCTCTGAAAACATCCACTCAATGCACGGCAGCAGTCAAAAAGCAAACAGAATGTTTAGAATCATTAAGAAAGGGATCAATAATAAGATAGAAAAGATCATATTGCCTCTATATAAATCCATAGTATGCCCACAACTTGAATACTACCTGCAGATGTGGTTTCCCCATCTCAACAAAGATATACTGGAATTGAAAAGGTTCAGAAAAAGGAAACAAAAATGATTAGGGGTATGGAATGTGGAATGCTTCTGTACGAGGACTGATTAATAAAAATGGGACTTTGCAGCTTGGAAAAGAGCTGGCTAAAGGGGATATGACAGATCTATAAAACCATGATTGGTATGGAGAAAGCAGGTAAGGAAGTATTATTTACTTCTCCTCGTAATGCAAGAACTAGGGGTTACCACCAGTGTTCCCTCTACATTGTGAGGCAGCACAGTTTCACAGGTGATTAATCAGTCCCACCCAATCAGAGGCTCAGGCCTCCATGCAGGGAGCTGACTGATGGGGCGGGGCTGATTAATCACCTGAGACGCTGTGCTGCCCTGCAGTTTAGACGGAACACTGGTCATCTCATGAAATTAGTATGTAGCATGTTTAAAATAAACAAAAGCATGGGTGGTGGGTATAAAAGAAAGAGAAAGGCAATAACAGGCTGGCCCTGCCCACGCTTTGCCCCCCGACTCCTCCCACATTCAGCATGGCTCCCTCAGACTCATGGGATTGCCTGGGTTTCATCCCAATGAGTCTGGGGTTATCTGCTGCTAGCCTCCCCCATGCTCCAGGGCTTGAGAGGGGCTACCTGGCCTCCTAATGCTTGCCCCTCCCTCCGGTAGGCTGCCCCTGCTTGGGGGCTGGTGGGGAAGACTCATGGGCCACCCGTGTTGGGGGGGGACGGCTGGTTCCCATGGGGGCCCATGGACAGCAAGGCTTGCATCACACAATACACCTGTGCCGGGGGCTTCCATCACACAACATGCAATCAAGCTGTGAAACTCTTTGCAAGAGGATGTTGTGAAGGCCAAGACTATGACAGCATTCATAGGTTAATTGCCACAGGCTGTCGGGGCTGCGGTCAGCTCCAGCCCCACTGCTGTGACTTGCTGGGAACTGCTGCCAGCCCCAGCCCCTGCCCCTTCCTGCTGCTTCAGCCCATCACCTCCTGCCACTAGACTACTCGGGTTCTCTGTTCTAGGGATATCGGTGGTCCTGCTGGACCAGGGAACTCTGGTTTTGGGAGGTGCAAGCTGTATTAGCAATAAAAGACACAATGTGCTATAAAACATTACATCCAGAGGACATTATCTTCATGTAGTATTGGAAACAGATTGACTAATGGACAAAGAAACATGAAAAAGCATTTGTTTCATAAATGTGTTCCCCATGATTGTACACTAAAGACAGTCATGGTTGCCTAACTAAATCTCTTAATGGAAGTTTAATATCTTTAATTTTTTTTCTATTTGCTATTACCATTTTGCATATAAAAAAGTGATAACCAGATTTACATTGGAGAGGAGGGAGGGGAAAACAGTGTGAAGAGCAAGTTGACACTCTTTCCTGGGTTTTATTCTAAAATTAGTTTAAAAAAACCCCCAATATCTTATCACCGCTACCAAGCTTCCAGCCCACTGTGATAAATCAGGACCTCCTGAACATTACCTTTTGGCCAGCGCCAGTTCAGCCTATTAGAGAGAGAGAGATGAATCAATGGCAACACCAGGAAGCCTTTTAAATTTCTGCAATTATCCTGTGCTCTGGCATTCCAATGATCAGACTCAAGCAAAGCTCGCCAGTACCTGAGATTAAAAGTACTGGCCAGCATAACATTGCTCAGCAGGGCCTTCCTAAGACTTCTGAGCCAAGGCAAGCAATGATAAATAGCAGTTTTACAAGCAGATTTACATCTCTGTTAGGGAATATCCTAATTGTACATGTTCGATGGTAAACATTTAAAAATCCTAAAGTAATGTAGATGGTTTGAAAATACAAATTAAACCTCCCTAATCCAAAATTCCCCATTCCAGGAACACCCCTGGCCTGCCATTCTCAGTGAGCCAGTGGGCACTCCAGGGATGGAGGACTCACTGGGAAAAACTGGCAGGATGAGGCCAGGAGTGTTGTGGGGCAAGGAAAGAGGGGAGCCTGGGGGGACTGGAGAGCAGTTTGGCAAATTCCCTGATTTGGAACCAGTCAGGTCCCAAGGGCGCTGAGTCAGGAAGTTCAACCTGTATGTAAATTACTACAAAAATACTTTAATTATTTTAGAAGTACAAGTTGGACCTCCCTGGTCCAGCACTGTTGGGACCTGACTGGTCCTGAATGAGAGAATTTCTCAGACCAGAGGAGGTCCCCTGCCACCAGCCAAAGCCCATCGCTATCACCCCAGCCATGAATCGGCCCCCTGCCTTGGCCCCCTCCTCTAGCCAGGTTAGGCTGCTCGCCCAGCTGCTGCCAGCTCCCTGGGCAGTTCCAGCCCTGCGCTCCTGGGGGTTGCTGTGGGGCTCCAGCCCCAGCCCTGTACTGGCCCTAGCCAGACTGCCAATCCTGTTGCTCCTGGCTGCCCTCCTGCCCTTCGGCTCCCAGGCTCTCTGGTCCTGGAGCACCTGTGGACCAGTTGCCAGACCAGAGAATGCTGGTTTTCAGAGGTGCAAACTGTAATTGTATATGTACTTCCAGGCCAAATTGAAAACTAGCATCGTTATCAAATATAATTCAGTGTAATGTAGGGATGTAAACAGCCCCTCAGTGCTGCTGCCTCTCGTGGATAGAGGCAGCGGGAGGGGGTAGACACCATTCCCTGGAAGCTGGTATGCATGGGGAGCTGACATGAAAGCTGGCTCCCCATGCACACTGGCTCCTATCTTGCCTTCCCTCACTCCCCGCTGCCTCTGATAGAAAAGCAGCAAGAGCGGGGTGCCTGTAACCATGCGGATTAACTAATGAGTCCAGGTTTCTTGGTTACACAAGTACATGTTAACATCCCTAGTGTAATGTAGACATTGGAAACATTTACCCACTTTATAAAGCGGATTTTGGTACTCTGATGGCCGAAATGGAAATGGCTCTTGCTGCGGACTCCCCAGAAGGACACCCCCTTTTGCAGCACTCAGTGGAAGGGCCATGCCAAGCCCGCTACAGCATGCTGTACTCACCTGGCAGATTAGGAAACTGTTGCCAGCTGGCATCAGTTAGATAGCAACCCAAAGGGCTGCTCTAATCAGCGCTAGGGCCGAGACTTGAGTTGATCCTAGAATGAAAGAGGTCTGTTACTGGTCCCAACTGCCATGTCCTACCTACCTTGCCATTTCAAATGGAGCTCTGGCTCAGCCAAGAACCTAACTTTAACAACCATAGTTTCACATGTTAAGGAGCTGAAGTAAACACCACTTACAGTATGACAAGTACACAAATTAATACTGTGACAATACTGTGGATATTCATTTTTTTAAGCAAGGACAAGCTCTCCGCAACATCACCTTCTTGTTACATCCCCTTTAACTTCTCAATTTGCAGTCCTTAAATCCTACTGAAACTTTTCCAGTAATGCAAATGTATCACTGCATTCCTGGATCAATACATAGACTCATAGACTTTAAGGTCAGAAGGGACCATTATGATCTAGTCTAACCCCCTGCACAATGCAGGCCACAGAATCTCACCCACCCACTCCTGGAATAATCCTCTCACCTATAGCTCAGATACTGAAGTCATCAAATGATGGTTTAAAGACCCCAAGATGCAGAGAATCCTCCAGCAAGTGACCCGTGCCCCATGCTACAGAGGAAGGCGAAAAACCTCCAGGGCTTCAGCCAATCTACCCTGGAGGAAAATTCCTTCCCGACCTCAAATATGGCGATCAGCTGAACCCTGAGCATGTGGGCAAGACTCACCAGCCAGACACCCAAGAAAAGTTCTCTATAGTAACTCCTATCATCCCACCATTGGCCTATTTACCACCAATAGTGAAAGGTAAATTAGTTGCCAAGATCATGCTATCCCATCAAACCATCCCCTTCATAAACCCATCTAGCTTAATCTTGAAGCCAGATAGGTCTTTTGCCCCCACTACTTCCCTTGGAAGGCTGTTCCAGAACTTCACTCCTCTAATGGTTAGAAACCTTTGTCTAATTTCGAGTCTAAACTTCCTGATAGCCAGTTTATATCCATTTGTTCTTGTGTCCACATTGATATTGAGCTTAAATAATTCCTCTCCCTCCCCTGGTATTTATCCCTCTAATATATTTAAAGAGAGCAATCATGTCTCCCCCTCAGCCTTCTTTTGGTTAAGGTAAACAAGCCAAGTTCCTTGAGTCTCCTTTCATAAGACAGGTTTTCCATTCCTTGAATCATCCTAGTGGCCCTTGATGAGTTTCAGGTCATATTATATCTGATAAGGCAGTAACTGTGCAACTGAATGCAGATGATCATACCAGGCCTAATAAGCAGCTGTTCTTGGATTTTTGCTTAGTCTGTGATATCACTAAAAGCAACAGGTGCTATTTTATAAACAAGATTTATTGCACAATATTTCATGTATTTCGGGGGGGGGAGGAGAATGCTGTTCAGAGCTCTGTGGAAGCCCGGATTTGATTCCTTTTCATTTTTTCCACTCTTGGAGATTCAGCAAAAAGCTCACTAGCATGCAACCATATGCCAATGGGCTTTTATCTTCTTAGAACGCAACTTGAACAAGGATGGGCCTAGTCAGCATTTGATTCAAAGCTCACCAAGGAACAAAGACCTCTATGGAAACATGCATACACTTTGTGCACTAGACTGCACCTGCTATTTCATCTGTTTCAGTTGGGCATATTTAAATTACATTTATTCTTAAAATATCTGTGAAAATACAATTAATTATAAAATTATGTTACTGCAATACCCCAGCTGGGATTTTAATTGAAACCCCCCCAAAAAACCCTTCAGAATTAAACCTGTTGTGACAATTCTGCTCTATTATACACATGCATAACAACACAAGAGGGACTCTCTTTACATGGTCGTACACCATTGAGCAATATGCAGCAATATTCACAAAACAAAACTCATCCAAAGAGAATGACATTTTGCGACAACCTTAGGTACAGCTCCTGCAAGCTCCTCTATGTAGGTGGGTCCTGTACATGTGCAGTAATCAGTTTACTTCCCAGGGTGCTGCAGCGAGTAGTTTGCAGGGCAGAAGCTTAAGCTACAAAATACTATTTACAGCGCATGTATTATTGCAATCATTTTTTTTTTTAAATCCATGTTTGTTTAAAAAATTTGAAATTTTAAGTGGCAATAACAAAATTGCATAAATTATAAAAACTATACACTTAAATGCACGGAAATGAATAGGTAAGGGCAATGGAAATTTTATGCTAATGACAATGTACTAATAGAATATTCTTTAAAAATAAGAATCTTCAGTTTAGAGCTACATCCTTGATAACTAGAATACTTTCTGAAATAAACATGTCTATACTTTTTTAAACTATAATGGGGAAAAAATCAAATAAAACTTTTCTAAAGGATGCAGGGTTACAACCTTAATTATAGTGGATATTCTCCATAATAGAGAAAACACACCTACAGAGCTGGAACATGAAGTCTGATCCCAGTACTCCAAAACAGAGATCTCCAAACAAACTCAAAGAAAATCCTTTTGTTCTTTGTGAGCTGCAACCAGGCAAGATGACAACATGCTCCCAAATACATAGACAAGTGATGCAAAGCCCATTAGAGTTAATAGAATTACTATATTTCAATAGACTTTAGACTAGGTCCATGATGCCCAATCCTGCTACTGCTGACATCAATGAGAATGTGATTAAGCCCCAAATCCAATCATGACAAAAATAAAGTATTAAACTTTGCTTAATTTTAACCACTCCCCTCCACTTCCAAATACAATTGGCGCACACATGATTTAACTAGACGTGAAGGACAGGCTATTTTTAAGCTGGAGAGAGAGAAAACGGGAAATTTCAACTTTTATCCAAGGATTTTCCCCACCACTCCCGCAGTAGTGGAGGGCAGTGCCTGGGAGTGGCATGGAGCACAGAACCACATGTACCCAAGGGAATGGGAGACCAGTTAAGCATACCAGCCCCTCACACCCAGACCCCGCAGCACTCTCAGTGCACATCTACACTATAGGACTTTATTTCGAAATAATGGTGAGCTGGAGGACTTCTTACTCTGACTCATGGTAACCCTCATTTCATGAGGAGAAAGGAAGAGTGTTCTTCCTTCAGCTTCCTGCTGTGTAGACAGCACCAAAAGCTAAGTTAAGCTATTTCAACTGAAGTTGTGTAGCTTAATTCAATTTTAGCCTTGCTGCGTAGACGTACCCTCACTGGCCAAAAACTTTAATGTGGAATACCCTGTTTCCAAGGGTTGCCAGATTAAAGGGGTTTAAGTGTACTTCTTTTGGTAATAAAAAACGGGCAACAAATTCAAGCTACTTTCTAAAAATTCTTCTTTCTAACTTGCTCTCATGGAGCACTGCATCATTCATCCAGAATAGTTTTGGAACTTTTGCAAGCATGTTACTGAAGCTGCAGCCATTTAATTGCACCAGTAGTTAAGAACACCGTCAATTTGTTATGAATAAGCAGCGAAGCTGGCAGGCTTTCAAGTCCTTAGGAAAAAAATGTAGGTAGTTAGCTGCAGAAAGGATGAACTTCATACAGCTTTGCAATACAAAACACCTCTGGAAAAATAATGTGCATTTCTCAGATTCTAATTTAAAAATATAAACTGATAACTAATTTGTTTTATAAAAATTAAAAATTACTGAAGATGTAACAAAACAAAACAAAACATTTAGTGCTAAATTTTAAGCCCCATGAGAGATTGCCATATTTGTCTGATGTCATACAGAAAACTACAGACCCCTCCGTAGTCCAGCATCCTCAGGACTTGACTGGTGCCAAACCAGAGAATTTGCCCAACCACAGGTGGTCAATATTGTCTAGCAGAGAGAGAGAGAGAGAGAGAGAGAGAGAGATCGCCTTGGCCTACCGTGTGTGTGTGTGTGTGTATATAACAAAATCATTTTACCAATCACTGTTTCCACTCAAATTTTTCATTGACCTCTCTTATGCACACTCATTGCATGACTATTGTGAACTCTTATTTAAAAAGAAATTGCGGCCCACATTTACAAAAAAGCACACACACATCCCCAGAAATTCCTGTGTACAGCCCTGTCTTGAGTAGGGTTGCCAGGTGTCTGGTATTTACCTGGACTGTCCGGTATTTTCGTCTGCTGTCCGGTAAAAAAATTCAGAGAATACCAGACACCTAAAATATCCGGTATTTTCTGATTTTTTCCCCGGCCAGGAGGCGAAAATGCCGGGCACCTTACAACCCTACAAACACTCAGTGCCTGCCCTCCCCGGCCCCGGTTCCCAACACCCCAGCCCCCACGCTTACCTGGTTCCGCAAGGCTGCTGGCACAAAATGGCTGCCGACCAAGGGGAAGCAGTGCTCAACTGCTCCCCTGTTCCTATCCCTTCACTCACTCTTAAAGGGGACATGCTGTTTTATTTTATTTTATTTTATTTTATCTTTTTTCTTAATATGTCTTGCAGTCCTTTTTTTTTTTTTTTTTGGCTCAACAACTTTTGTCTCCTCCCTTTTCCCCTTTCAACAGAATTTTTTCCCAGTGGTTTTTTTTTTTTTTTTTTGGGGGTTCAGTATTTTTGTTTCAACCATCTGGCAACCCTAGTCTTGAGTGAAAATGTCTTGTAAGTCAATTATGTGTCCACTGTAAGTAAATAATCAGAAAACAACTTTTCCACAACTAATAATTAGTTATGCTATTATTAATCATCATGTCAATAGTATTATGTTGTAGTTTTTTCAGTCATGCAAATGGCCATTCTTATATGGCTCTTTGCTGACCACTTGTTCTGAATTTTGATGTAGTTCGGCTCTTTGGTTTGAAAAGGTTGCCAACCCCTACTGTAGGGTATTCACTATCTTTATATACATTCAACAAAATGTCAAGGGCTCAGAACATCTTGACAGTAATTCAGAAAATAAGTATATTTTCCATTAAAGTGATTTGCCTCTCACCTCAGAACACACTTTTTAAATTTCTTAGTATTAGGAAAATCCAGTGATGTACCGTAGCAGTCAGAAAAGGGAACTCTTCACCCTGTGTATCTTCTACAGGTTGCACTGGGCTGATGTTGTGAAAGGCAGTGTCTTTGGAGATGATTTAAGATAAAAACCAATTTTTATAGCTCAGTCTGTCAGGTCTTGGCACTTATCAAATATAAAGATTCCTGAAGCATTCAGGGCATTTGGTATTTTGTGCTATCACAGAATTGCTCCATTTCTAGTGCTAAGACAGTAGCTGCCTAATGTGTGTAACGATCATAGAATACTAGAACTGGAAGGGACTTCGAGAGGTCATCAAGTCCAGTTCAAGCACCATCTAGAAGATCATCTGATAGATATTTAAGAGCTGGTTAGAAAAACCATCTTCAATTATAGAAATTCCACAATCTCTGTTGCAAGGCCTAGAAAACATGATCTATGAGGGAAGACTGAAAGAACTGGGTTTGTTTAGCTTGGAAAAGAAGACAGAGTGTTCATGATAGCAGCTTTCAAGTATCTAAAAGGGTGTTATAAGAAGGAGGGAGAAAAATTATTCTCCTTAACCTCTGATGACAGGACAAGAAGCAACTCCTCCAAGATTTGCATCATCTAGGGATGTCAACATGTAGTTGACTATACAATTAACCAATAAGCCAGGGATGGCTTAATTTTGTTGACTACATGCATTTCTCCCTCCAACCTGTATCAGAGGCAGCAAGGGGGGAGAGGGGGAGTGGGAGCTGGTGCCAGTGGGGAGTGGGAGCAGGTGCTCATGAGGAACTAGCTCAAAAGATGGCTTTCTATGAGCACCGAATCCTCCTGCCTCCAACCCCACCCTACTGCCTCTGATAGAGAGGCAGCAGCGCACAGGGTGAGGGGGGTAGGCTGGAGCCGACGACATGCGGGAGACCAGCTTTCAAGCCAGCTCCCCATCCGTATCAGTTCCCATGGATCCACCTGCCCCTACCCTTGATGCAGGGGCAGCAGGCAGGAGCCGGTGCTGTGGGGGAGTTAGTTTAAAAACCGGCTACCCCCAGCATCAGCTCAGCAGTGCTGCCTGCCCTTTCCCCCCACTGCTGTCTCTATCAGAGGCAGTAGTGAAGGGGATTGTGGGGGAGGCTGCTGCGCAGCAAGCCTGGGCCCATGACGTCTGAGCTGCCCACGGGCAGTGGCTGCTCTGGATCCCACGGAGCAGCCTCTGTCCATGGGGAGCTTGGACCCCAACCCCCATGGACAATGGCTGTTGCAGTCAGGCAGCCAGTCTGCAAGGGGAGCTGATTTTTAAACCTGATACAGAGGCAGCAGTGCGGGGTTACAGGGGTCTCCCCGGCAGTGGGGCCAGGAGCACACTGGCTGCTAGCTCCACCGGCGGGGAATATCTAATAGTTGTGTAACCGATAACATTTTGCGTGGTTACATGACTATTCAATTACATTATACCCAACATCCCTAGTATCATCCACAAACTTTGTAAGCGTACTCACTATGCCATCATATAAATAATTGATGAAGATATTAGTGATGTAATAGCATAACTGTTTAAACAGTTAACTGATAAGCCTGGGCATATGGATTATCATTAATGGTTATTCGCAGGCTCCCAGCCCCGCTTCCAGTGAGTCAAGCTGGGAGCCTGGAATGGGGCCAGAAGCTGGTATGCACTGGGAGCCAGCTTCAAAGCCAGCTCCCAGTGCACACTAGCTCCTGGGGAGCCAGCTGCTGTCCCACGCTGCTGCCTCTGTATCAGAAGAGCAAAGTCTGGCCCGCCCACCTGTTTTAATCCAGCCCCTTGAGCTCCCTCTGGGCACCGTGTGGCTCCTGGAAGCAGCAGCATATCCCCCTTCTATGCATAGCCAGCAGGCTCTGTGCACTGCTGCCATTAGCTAGGAACTGTGGCCAATGGGAGGTACCTGGCTGCACCTCTGCATAGGAGCTGGCTGGAAGGGAGCAGTGTCATTGCTTCCAGAATATGTTCGAGGTGGTAAGTGCATCCTGGAGCCTACTTCCCTAATCCCCACCCCATCCCGTGTCTCAACTTCTTTTCCAGTCATGATTCCCGTCTTATCCTCAGAACCTCTCAGCCCCAGCCTGGAACCTCCTTCCTGCACTCCAATCCCTTCATCTCCATCGCATCCCAGAGCCGGCACACACACCCCACAGTCCAACCCCCTTCCCCAGCCCAAAGCCCCCTTCTGCTCCCAGAACCTCTCATTTTTGGCCCCAGACCAGAGTGCCAGAGCCCTTACTCCCTCCCACATCCCAATACCAATACTCTCCTCACCATGGGACATTTTTAAACTAGGATACAGATATTTTTAATTTATTCACAGACTTCATGGATTGCACATTCTGCTTATAGTTCTTAACCATGAATTTATTAGAATTAAATGACTCCCCCTGTGTAATTTGAGAGATATTCTATAAAAGAGAAATTATATTAATCCTGAATGGACAATTAATGCTGAATGGACAATTATGGAAGTAAACAGCATCAAATGTTTTTTCTTGTGTGTTATTTTTCACCCTCCCCACTCCTAGGCAGCACTAACAGGCCTATCACAAGCCCATTTGAATACATCTTTGTTGTGCAACCAATTTCCATTTCAAAGCAGCACAACTAGACGTTTCTGTTTGAATTATTTCTCAACTCTCATTTCCATATGCCAAGCAGAATAGAAAGTCTGTCTCCTGCATTCTGTACTTTGAAAGTCTTCAAGCTACAGCTGTATTTAAGATATGAAAACAAAATATGTATGGCTCCCCAAGGCTGCACGCTGAGAGCTCTACTTTTGAGCTAGCACAAATTGGGTTTTTTGAAATAAACCCCAAAATGGTATTTTACCCTGTAGAAATATTTAACAAATTGTAAGAGTAAAAAATGGTAAATAAATAACTTTAATTGTCGCTTCAGACAAGATTGTTTTGCAGGGATCCTCTCCCATACTAACAGATTTAGACAGAAAGGATTCACAACCACCACCATCATAACCATCTGCTGAACCATTGTTCTGAGGAGAACCTCCACAATGGGCTACAATTTTGTTGTTGAAGCTGTAGGGTTACATCAGAGAAATCTTTTCTTCTTTCCACCCTATGCTGGTCATCACAGAATGCATTGTAAAGTGAAAAGAAGAAAGAGCTTGTCTATCTTTTGCTGTGTAATACTATATGCCTGCATTGATACAAAGGGCTGTGGAAAGTGTAGTGTTGCTGCTTCTAAACATTTGAGTAACTAACTGAAAATATGCAGGAGATGCAGAATCACTGAGGACCAACCTTGCAGTTCTTATTTTAAAGGCTGTCAGGTGCCCAATAGTTATTGGTTCAGCTGTACCACTGAGGCCTATCTGCATCTCTCCACATGTAAAACAGCAAATAACAACTCAGACAGCAGCAACAATAAATTCTGGATTCCTCATTAGAAAGGCAGAAGTAAGAAAGCTCATGAAAGTTCTGGCCATATCAACACTTTTGGGTGGTCATTATAAAGAAACAGTAATTAGCGGAGTGTTGCCAAACTTCAGCATTTTGTTGCCTGCCATGTGAAATGTCACTTTTTCCCCCTGCACACCCTCTTGTTAGATTCAGAGTTTACGGTTAGAAAGGATTGGATCATTTTGTCCAACTTCACATATTTCACAGTCCATCAGCACTACCTATCACCCTTCCAATAATCCAACAACTGAAATTAGACCTAAGTTTCCTAGCCATCTATGCACCACACATAGAATAGGGGGACAGTGGTAAACTGATGTAAGGGAATTGCTTACGTGAGCTATATCCAGAAGATCCCACAAAGCAATCTGTACTCCATTCCACAGAGGAAGACTCCCCTCCAAAGATCACTAACACTCTGTCCTTGGGACAAATTCCTTCCCAAACCCACATATGACAATGTTAATCTGTTTTAGACAAATATTAAGCTCCTTGTTGGTAAAGCACAGCAGGTATTCTTCTCTCCCTCTTTTAAACAAGTTCTGTCCATACACTCCAATGTGTCCAGTTTTACGGAAATCATCATTAAGACAATAGAAGTGTTAGTTCATATGCTTTAATCTTAGAAAACCACATAAATTAAAGCAGAACATTTATTCTGCAGTAACCACATAACTCTGAGTTTTCAAGGGCAAAACTAAGCCTCATCTCCTGTTTTCACATAAGTATCTCTACAGCTACAGAAGCACAATAAGAAAGTTGTTCTCTGTGGGTATGTCTACACAGCAAAGTTATTTCGAAATAACAGCCCTTATTTCGAAATAACTTTCCTAGCATCTACACAGCCAAACTGCTATTTTGAAATACATTCTACGAGGAATAATGCCAAATTCGAAATGGCTATTTTGAAATAAGTGCTGTGTAGACACTTATTTCGAAATAGGGGGCTTCCAGCCTTCCCAGGGTGCCCTGGTGGCAACTCCAGCCTGAACCAAGAACACTCCTCTCCAACCCCCCCTCCCCAGAGCCCTTAAAGGGGTTGACTCTGGCCACAGTGCCTGTGCCAGCTCCAAGCCTGCCAGCCTAGAGCCAGCAGTCACTGCCCCTGACCCAGTGGCCCCAAAACATGAGCCAGCAAGCCACCAGCAACCAGCCCTCCACCGCTCCCCAGGAGCAGTCTGCCAGCTCCCAGGAACCTGCCAGGGCCCAGAGAAGGCGGGCGCCTTCCTGGTCCAGGGCAGAGATCATGGACCTTATTCAGGTTTGGGGGGGGATGCCCCCAACGTCCATGATCTCCACACTAGATGGAGGAATGCGGCTGTCTATGGGAGAATAGCTGCCAGCCTGGCCACCAAACACCACATGAGAACCCAGGAGCTGGGTCGTATGAAAATCAAGTTGGTCTGGCGAGACCCCCACCCCTGAGCCCTGAGCTTCCCCTCCCCCTTGCTTACCCTTCCAGCTCCCTCCTCCCAGGTTTCCCCTTCCCCTCTCCTCTCCCACCCTCTCCCACCTCGTTTCCCCAGTCTCACCAGAGTTTAATATCCCCAGTTTTGTTAAATAAAGACAGTTTGTGTTTATGAAAAAATGAATATTTTATTCTACATCAGGAAGGGGGGCTGGCGGGGGTAAGTGGAAGGACGTGAGGGAGGAATGAGGCACAAGCCCCCAGTGGGGAAGACCAGGGAGACTGTTAGTGCTCCTCAAGGTGGAAGCCCTCCCGCAGGGCCTCCTGGATACTGACAGCCCCCGATGGACCTCCCGGATGGCAGCCTGCAGAAAGTGAAGCCAGGCTCACAGCAACGTGTCCAAGAGAAGCACCAGAGTGCCCAGGGGCAGCTCCGGCTCCATGCTGCAGAGTGCTGTGGTGTCCCGAGTATGGGCAACCAGAGCACACAGAAACAAAATGCTTTGCTGTCCCTCATCGAGGTAGGCAAGCAAGCAAGCAGGGAAACCTGAGAACCGGCTGTCCAGGGGGTGTCCCTTTAAGCACAGGCCTCAGATAGCCTCAGGCAGCAGTCACACAAAGCAACACCTGACCTGATGCCCTGCCAGACCTGGTTCCAGCCAGCCTTAAATGCGATTCAGCGTCCACTCAGTGTGGACACGCTATTTTGAAATAGCGTTTTCCTATTTCGAAATGCATTTTGTGTGTAGACACATTATTTCGAAATAAGCTATTTCGAATTAACTATTTCGAAATAACACTGTAGTGTAGACATACCCTGTGCTATTAATACAACTCCAAAACATCAGAGAAGCTTGACCTACATTTAGTGTCTTTATTAAAAATAAAAATATTTAATGAGGCAAGATGATGCTAGCCTGGAGTGACACACTACAAATTATTCTTACATGTTTATTCTATTTAGACTGACATACCCATAAGCAAGTGTAAGAAAATGTGCATTAATTTTCTTTAAAACTAATAATTTTTGCTGTTAGTTTTTCAGCACTTACTCTTTTTCTGGCCTTTTTAAAAAAAATGATCTGTATAATCCAGAATTTATTGTATGTTGATTATTGGAATCAAGTCTCCAGACAGGATGTATTTACACCTCTCTAACAATAAGTCAAAGGATGATTCATGCTCCTTTCACAGAATAATATGGAGCACAGTGAATCTGAGCTACTAGATATAATCCTTCACAATGTGTCATTTTTCTTGTATACTGTAAGGGTGTGTCTAAACTACACCCCTCTGCTGACAGAGGGGATGTAGATTAGGCACATCGCTATTGCAAATGAAGCGGGGATTTAAATATCCCATGCTTCATTTGAATAGAAATGGCTACCGCTTTTTGCTGCCGCGGCACTTTGCCGGCAAAAATCGGCAGTCTAGACGGGGATCGGTCGACAAGGAAAGCGTTTTCAAACCGATTCTGTAAACCTCGTTGCACGAGGCATAAGGTATAGGTCGGAAAAGGCTTTCTTTGTCGACCGATCCCTGTCTAGACTGCCGCTTTTTGCCGGCAAAGTGCCGCAGAGGCAAAAAGCGGCAGCCATTTCTATTCAAATGAAGCGCGGGATATTCAAATCCCAGCTTCATTTGCAATAGCTATGTGCCTAATCTACATCCCTCTGTCGGCAGAGGGGTGTAGTTTAGACGCACCCTAAGATACTAGTGAAGAAAAAAGTCCTTAAAGGTAAGTCTTTATTCCAGTGAAATGTTAAAACTATTTTGGGTCCAACTTTTAACATGATTTGACAACACCATCTTTTAAAGTAGCATCGGAATGTAATTGTTGTAAATAAGAGTGAAAGGTCAACAGTAAAACTCCAGGGAATAACACAATTTTAAAACAGAAGTTAAATGGAAATGCTTATCAAAGTCATCTGACCCCTCCCAAGAAACTCAGCGAACACAAGTTTAAACAGTAAAGCAGATAGTAAGGCATGGTTTAGGGGAGTAGAGTACCCTAAATTCTTGATCCCTAACTCTCTACACAGCCAAGCCAGGCCTCACACCCACACTGATATTTAGCTGTGTAGTGTCCTGCAGCTTTGTCCGTGAGAGAGCCTTTCCCTAACACAGTGAAGGACTCCACCAGCAATGGAAGGCTCTGGCAGTAGGGAGGCTCTTTGCTGTCAGAACCTCTCTCTGTCCCATGCATCTCCAGTGATGGAGATTCCACAACCTCCCTAGGCAATTTATTCCAGTGTTTAACTACCATGACAGTTAGGAACTTTTTCCTGATGTCCAACCTAAATCTTCCTTGCTGAAATTTAAGCTCATTGCTTTTTATCCTATCATCAGACATTAAGGAGAATAATTTGTGTCCCTCTTCCTTGTAACACCCTTTTAAGTACTTGAAAGCTGCTATCATGTCCCCTCTCAGTCTTCTCTTTTCCATATTAAACAAAACCAGTTCTTTCAGTCTTCCCTCCAAGGTCATGTTTTCTAGATCTTTCAACATTCTTGTTGCTCTTCTCTAGACCTTCTCCACATCTCTCCTGAAATGTGGTGCCCAGGATTGGACACAATACTCCAGTTGAGAACTAATCAGTGCAGAGTAGAGCAGAAGAATTACTTCTTGTATCATGCTTACAATACTCCTATTAATGCTTCTCAGAATGACATTTGGG
Source organism: Rafetus swinhoei (assembly GCA_019425775.1). Classification (NCBI taxonomy): domain Eukaryota; kingdom Metazoa; phylum Chordata; order Testudines; family Trionychidae; genus Rafetus; species Rafetus swinhoei. The sequence goes on along the minus strand of CM033432.1, from coordinate 42,626,763 downwards.
TTTTTTGGAAACAGCGCAACAGGGAGTCCAAAACACTAAATGCAGAGCCACAGCAGGGGTAGCTACTGGGACACAGCTAGGGTTGCCAGAGAGTTTTGCAAAAAATACCGAACATGGCGGGGAAAAAATTGGTTGAGGAAAAAAAAATTGGCAGGGGAGGAATGTCACAAGCGGCCTTCCGTCCGAGAAAAACATAATACTGGACATTTAAAATGTCTGCTATTTTCTGTTTTTTTGACCGGACAGAAGCCGCAAATACTGGACTGTCCGGGCCAATGCTGGACACCTGGCAACCCTAGACACAGCATGAGCCAGGACTGAGCCAACATGCCTACCCCATGGCTCTCCAAGTACTTTAAATGCAGAGCTGGAAGAGGATGGGGGTTCCATGTATAGTAAAATTCCATTGGTCCGGCATCCAATGCTCCGGCACTCCTGATGGTCCGGCACTATCAGGAACCCAGAAGTGCTCCGGGCAGCCGGACAATTGGAGCTGCTCTGCGCCTGGCTTCCCCGATTCAGCCGCTGCTGAAACTGACCAGCAGCTGAATCGGGGAAACTGGGAGCAGAGCAGCTGGGGTGCTGCAAGGTTGGTCCCGTAGCACTGCCCCTCAGGGCTGCGGGACCAACCCGGCAGCACCCCAGCTGCTCTTGGGGACGCCTGGGGCAAAGCAGCTGGAGTGCTGCCGGGTTGGTCCCGCAGCACTGAGGGGCGGTGCTGCCGGGTTGGTCCCGCAGCACTGAGGGGCGGCGCTACGGGACCAACCTGGCAGCACCCCAGCTGCTCTGTCCCAGGCGTCTCCGATTCAGCTGCTGCTGAAACTGACCAGAAGCGGCTGAATCGGGGATGCCTGGGGCAGAGCCGGACTATTGGAAGGGGGGGCTATGAGGGGTCTGGGGTGGCATCCCCCCACCCCACACCCCTCATAGCCCCCCCTTCCGATAGTCCGGCATATCTGATAATCCGGCACCCCCTGGGTCCTAAAGATGCCGGATTATCGGACATTTACTGTAGTTGGTAGCATCAACAGATAAGCATCCACTTATTGGCTGATTAATTGTTTAACGGGATATACTCTTATACCCCCAGGGCTGGCCTTACCATGAGGCGAACTGAGGCAGCCGCCTCAGGTGCCAGACTGTGGGGAGGGGAGGGGCGCCACTAGGACCCAGAGAATTGAGACCTTTCAAAGTTTTGGCCCAAGCAAGGGGACAAGGGGGCGTCATTTGACCTCCCCGCTTCAGGTGCCAAAATGTTGTGGGCTGGCCCTATATACCCCTAGTGGATATTGGAAAGTCTTAGTTTTAAAGTAATACGGGGAGAGGGGAGAAAGATTTAATTTTCTTCAAGATATAACACTTGGAGGGCAAACAGGCTTCCTTTGGAAGCTTTGGATCATGCTAATGCTAAATAAAAATCATTATCCAAACACTCTGAGTCACACTCAGGCCATTCTTCATTGAAACCACAACTGACAACAGCACTTGAAGTATCTGTTGGAGGAACGTGTGTCACATTTGCATAGTACAGGTTGGACCTCCCTGGTCCAACACGGCTGGGACATAACCAGTCCCAAACGACAGAATTTTCTGGACCAAGGGAGGTGTCCCTTACCACGGGCCCCGAGCAGCTGGCCCCCTGCCTCTGGCCCCCTCTACCGTCTCCCCTGCTCTGTTGCTGCCGGCCCCAGGCTGCCTTTGGAAACCAGGGTTTTCTGGCCCTGGCCCGTGCGGCTGCATCAGCCAGATTTCCCCAGCCCTGCGCTGCCTCAGGTGGCTGGGCTTCTCCAGCCCCTGACCCTGCACGGCTGCTCGCGGTCAAGATTCTCTGGCACTGCACTGCCACGGGCTGCCACAGGCAGTTGGGCTTCTCTGGCCCCAGACCCCATGCTGCTGCGGGCACCCAGGCTTCTTCAATCCCTGATCCCAGGCTGCCGCAGGCTGCTGGGGTTCTCTAGTCCCTGGCCCCAGCACTGCTGTGGGGTGACTCTGGCCCCACTGTCCCTGGCCCCGACCAGGCTGCTGACCCTCCTGTCATTAGGCTCCGGGGCTCTCTGGTCCAGGAACATCCATGGTCCTGCTGGTTTTCAGAGGTGCAACCTGTACACACTACAGAAAGTTGTATCTATTTGATTAAGCTTACAATATGCTAGTGATAACAAATGACCATACTAACCCAATTTCAAATGCTACTGTAAATTAAAAACTAAAACCTTGTGTATGTCTCTGCAAGTGCATTTTTGTAAGTGCTTGAACATAAATTCTGGGAGGCGGAACAAATACCACCCCCTTCTGGCCATCCTGGGGATTAGTTCTGCCAACTTGTACTCCTTCACCAGTGTTGTCTTCTCCCATCTTGTCTTCTTCTGATGCCCTGATGACTCCTTGGTCTGCAGCTTCCTCTCAGTGGCTTGGCTCTCCACTAAAGTCCTCTCCTTCCAGGAAATTTACAGTCTTTCCAGACCTCCTATCTGCCTGGTGCCTCTATTGCCCTTGCCACTCCCCACGGTTAGGGGAATCCAAGCACACCCTCTACACTGGGTTCCAGCCCAGGAATCATATAACAAGCAGTCACAGGCACTGTACAGTCCTACCTCTCGCTGCTATTTCCCTGGGCTTCTTCCTTCATATTAGGCTCCTCCATCCTTTGCACTTGCAAGTCTCCAACTCTCTTCACTAAGCCTACTTCCCTGCAGCCTTTCCAAGTAGCAGTCCCCTTCATGGCAGCCAGCTACCTGACTTTGTACAGGCCATATCTGTTCCTGCACAGGTGAGTCTACTTTTAATTACCTGGCTGCAGGCTACATCTCTTCATGCAGCCTAATTAGGTGATTGGGCCCATCTGACCTAATTCAGCTTTTGCAGGACTAATGCAGCAAGCCCACCCCATCAAAAAGATAAATTGTGAATGTTTAACATTGCTAGCTTCATGCTTGCCTCGGTAGTACAGGTAACTTTGTTCTAGGAAATATTTTTAATATTGCACTTAGGGACTAATGCTAACTGCTTATAAAAATATGTCTAATGGGCCTTCTTGCTTCCAAGGTCACAATGAGAACCCATAGATAAACTGGAATTATCGGCATGAATCTCTTATGGCCAAAGACTTACATTCTGTTTTGTGCTTCTCTCCCTGAACAGGGAAAAATAATCAATTCTTCAATTGGCTTATATTGCATTATTGATGTGGATATGGTACACACTATCCATAATCCCATTAGTTGACCTCAGAAATGTTTGCAAGTATATGATATTTAAAATAACAAATAAAAATCCTATAATGCCCTTCCTACTGTCATTGCCTGGTCAGACCATTGAAGGCATATTCTTGACAAGCATCTTATTAAAACAGCTGTCAGTCAGTCATTCATGAATTATTCAGAGACTTGATGGGGAGGATTTGGAACCACAAAGACTGTCTCTTTTGTGCTTTATCTAGTCAACCATGCAAAAATCATTCAGAATTCAAATTACTGTGCTACAGATGTTATTGAAAACCCTTTACTTCCATACCTCAATTCAGAGGGGAAAATGAGCAGATGCTTGGTCATGTCAGGTGTTCAAGTACAATCAACCTGCTCAGATTTCCAGTTTCTGAAGTGCAGAACCTTGTTCCCATTGGTGTGTCACTTGTCAAACTTACAAACTTGGTTTATACAATTAGAGGCAAGTAACCTACCCTTATGGCTACAAAACTGCACTAGCAATATGAGTGGGGTTTTCAAAAGCACTAAGCACTGCCCTAACACTGTTCCCATTGAAATAAGCATGAAAATTCCCACAACAATTATATACTTTTTGATTCACATATTTTAAAGGTCAGATGGGAGACTTATGGTCATAGAGGAATTTTTCCTAGTAACTCCTGTATCTAGCACAATAAATTATGGTTCAACTACAGCTTCTTTTAAATTTCTTCTAGGAAGGAATTAAAGAATCCAACTGATATAGGATTTAATCATCCTTTGAGTAAACTGTCCCAATGGGTATTTCCCTCACAGATAAAAACTTAATTTTCAGTTTATAAGTTCGCCATCCAGTCATTGGATTTTGGGGACTTTGTTAACAAATGGCCTTCTAGCATCACTGTATAGGTAGACCTTAGAGGTAATGATCAAGTTGCCTCTTAACCTGCTTTGTTACTACTGAAGCGGTATTGGCTAGGATAGCTGGCTCACATGGAAAAGAGAAGCTCCCTGATTTTCAGAGCTACACTTCGTAGAGCAGCCTATTCTGCAGTAAGCACTGGTATGCAGGCATGTGTTATAGACCCTAAGGGAGAAGCAGTGGTGGTTCAGGATGAGCGCTATCCAGGGATTTTCCAATGGAGTGTTGTTTTTCTGATTGCAAATGCTAGCTCATCAAAAGCAAAACATTTGGTAGACACGCATCAAACGTGGGAAATTTAATTAAGAAAAAAAAGAAAATGCCTTTCAATAATATCAAAATGTTCTGTTCCAACATTTTCAGAATGGAGCAATCTTACTTTTCAATTTCAAGTGAGTGCTTCAAAAATTTTACTGTATATTGTAATTTTTTTTTAAATGTTACATTCTCAATTAAACATTTTGATTTTATCAAAACTAAAATGTTTCAATTGAGTACAGTTTTCCCCTAGAATTTTGTTTTGAATGAAATGTCAAGATTTTAGTTTTTGTTCCATTCCATAAAATAAGTTCAGATCACGGAATAGTGCTATCCCACAGGCATTCTTTGAACAATAACAAAATAAAGCAATTCTCCACAGCTGAAGCCAGAGGCATAGGATTAATAAAAATCAAGATAAAGTTTGGTCACATCCCAACACATGCTTTTTAAGTGTAAAAGGTGCCCAACATTTTCCCCCTGTTGAGTATTTTAGGAATACCTGACCAGTTAATTTGATAGTAATTCTAGCCAGCTAGATTGAAACAAGATTGAAAATAATCATTCCCACAAAAAAGTTTGCATGTAACAATGTCGGTAGAGTGGAATGCATAAACAGTGATCCAAGAGTTTTTTTGGGGGGAGATAGGGGGAGGGATGACAGGAGGACTTCATTGTAAAAATAAAAAAGTAGCACTGTCTAAATATCAATCATGTAACTAAATAAGAATTTCCACTAATTCCTTTGTCTACTACAAGGTTTTAGAATGAACAAAAAGGTGTTTTCTAAACCTAAACTCTATTTGAAATTAACACTAGTATAAAGCCTCAATGACCTTTTCCCACAAATAAAAATGTTCTGGATTTCTGCTAGTATGTGAAGACTGAATATAATGTAGTTCAGCTTCCTTTGGTGTTTCAGCCCACAATCCATCACATGGTAAGTACTAATGTACACACACCATCAAGCCACTTAAGGCACTTTCAATCCAAGAGCCTTAAATGTAAGGCACAAATTAACTTGCGTACATCACGTTACTCTGTATCCTGAACTTTACTTAGTGTTCTCTACACCGCACCATTAGCTAAATCTGAGCTCTCTCTTCCTGTAAACAATACATAGTCAATAAATATTAAATGTCCTAGGATATTAACTCACTGATTATCTTTTTTCAGTTGGCTGCCATGCTGGCAGAGATATTGTGTACTTGCTTTGAATATTTCTATCCTAATTTTAAATAAGGTTATTTCCTGTGAAAGGTTACTTAAAATAGCACTTCAGCCTGGAGGTCTTGATTTATCCCCAAAAAGAAAGATCACAGAAGCAGCAGTGCAGCAAGCTTCTTCATATTGTAATACTGGACGGCTCTGTCTACACTGGCACCCTTTTTCGGAAAAGGGATGCTAATGAGACACAGCGCAATTGCAAATCCGCGGGGGATTTAAATATCCCCCGCGGTATTTGCATGAACATGGCTGCCGCTTTTTTCCGGCTCGGGGTTTTGCGGAGAAAGCGCCAGTCTAGATGCGATCTTGCGGAAAATAAACCCTTTTCCGCAAGATCTCTTACAGGAATAAGAGATCTTGCGGAAAAGGGTTTATTTTCCGCAAGATCGCGTCTAGACTGGCACTTTTCTCGGCAAAACCCGAGCCGGAAAAAGCGGCAGCCATGTTCATGCAAATACGCGGGGATATTTAAATCCCAGCGATTTGTACAATTGCGCTGTGTCTCATTAGCATCCCTTTCGAAAAAAGGGTGCCAGTGTACACAACCCTCCAAGCAGATTATAGATAACAGTTTACAAATGGCATGTCTAATTCAACTATCCTTGGCTGAGTTGCTGAGACTGATGATAATTTTGGTGGTTATATTTTACGTACACACACTTTAGTAATATCTTTTTGCACTGACCATCAGCCTAATTATTCCCTGCTATTGGAGAACTGACACTTTTCCTTGCTAGGGGCCAAGACAATCTGTTTCTTTAGTATTCTGCCCTTGAAACGTGAAAGAAAACAGTACTATGCAAATTCCTTTTCTTAAATTTTATGTTTGCACTGTCCTAAATGGGAACAAGATCACCTTCAGATCTGTTATGAAGAAGTACTAAATATTCCAAAGTCATTGCATGTTCTCAACACCACTGTACTAAAATTCCTCCTTTTATTTTCTCACTAAACTAGGGAAATGCAAACAGAAAAGATTATGGAGATTAAAATATATACAATTTTGCAACAAAAAAAGGATTATTTGTTCAAAACACATATGCGCTATGGCTACACTACAAGCTTTTTCTGGAAGAGGAAATGCAAATGGAGTGCTTATTTGCATATGTCACACTCTCATTTTTTGAGGAAGGACTCTTGCACAAAAGGGGATTTTTGCGCAAAAAGGCGCCATCTACACAGCGCTTTTTTGCGCAAAAACCTCTTCCGCAAAAAGGATCGGAAGAGAAAATGCAAATGAAAGCGTGACATATGCAAATGAGCGCTCCATGTGCATTTCCTCTTCTGGAAAAAGCTTGTTGCACAGCCGTAACCATGTAAATGCACTGCAAATATTTGAATTTTCACTTTAAAGCAGGCGTGGGCAATAGTTTTTAATGGGGAAGGGGCACTCCAAAAGTTGTTAAGGGACACACTCTTCCATATTATTAATGGAGAAGTTAAGGGATCTGGGATGGAGGCTGGGTGCAGAAGAGAGCTTGTGGTAAGAGACAGAGGTGCAGGAAGGGATGTGGTGTCTGGGAGGGAGTTCAGAAGTTCAGAGCTCCCATGCAGGGAGCTCAGCTGACTGGCAGAAGAAGTGGGGGACAGGGGCACTTGCCCTCTTGCAGAAGAGCAGAAGCAACAGCAGCTGCTGCTTGCTACAAATGGAGTAGCTGGCTCCAGCCTCTACTCTAGTCCTCCTTCCTCCCATCCCCACGCCCATGGAGGGTCTGTACTCACTAGGGGTCAGTGAGGTCTCTAATCAGGGAGGTGGGAAGTACTTGGAGGATCACGTGACCCAGATCCTGTTGGAGCCGAGCTGCTGGGTGAAGGGGAGGAGGGATTGGTGCTTCATTGCCTGCCACCGGCCACCTGGAAAAGCTGGGTAAGTTACAGGCACTGACAGATTGGGTCAACTTCTCTACTTTTCTCCCCAATCCTCCCCTGCCCTGTGAACTGCTAACAGGGTGGCAGCCTCCCCACTTGCTGCTTCTCTCCTAGCCCTCTCATTGGGGAACTGGCTGAGCAGGGATCCCCTGTTTTCCCCTGTTACACTCCCCTGCTGCACATTCAGTTTCAGCCATCTCTCTGATCACTTAAGTCCCCCCTCCCTTTTTTTAAACTCTCTGGTGAGTTCCATGCTTAGAAAGCTTCCCTCCTTAGCTGCAGAAAACAGGACAGCCACAGTCTACATGTGCAGAGGCTGCAAACAGGTTGGAGGGGAAGGAATGGTTTTTTGGTTGAATCAAGACATTTGGTAAGGACTTTTGGGGGAGGGGGAAGAAATTTGTGAGGAGACATTGTGAGAGATGAAACACATAGTAAGACAAGTCTTTGGATAGAAGAGGAGGGTGATTATGAAGTTGTGTGTTGCCTTGGAAACAGTGCAAGATGGAGACCCTGGTAAATTTGTTCTGTAGATGTTATCTTAGGGTATGTCTACACTGTCAACCTAGTTCAAACTAGGGTGGCTAATGTAGGCATTCGAACTTGCAAATGAAGCCCGGGCTTTATTTGCATGTTCCCAGGCGCCGCCATTTTTAAATGCCCCGTAGTTCAAACTACCTGCCCGCGGCTACACGCGGCTTGCGGACTAGGTAGTTCGAATTAAAGCTCCTAATTCGAACTACCGTTACACCTCATTGCAGGAGGAGTAACAGTAGTTCGAATTAGGAGCTTTAATTCGAACTACCTAGTCCGTGCCGTGTGTAGCCGCAGGCAGGTAGTTCGAACTACGGTGCATTTAAAAATGGCGGCGTCCGGGAACATGCAAATAAAACCCGGGATATTTAAAGCCCGGGCTTCATTTGCAAATTCGAATGCCTACATTAGCCACCCTAGTTCGAACTAGGGTGGCAGTGTGGACATACCCTTAGAGAGTTAAGGGAGGGGAGACTTCTTCGAGTTCCCATGAAAAGGACGTGCAAGGGAGCAAACTGCTTGGGGAGAGGGGTTGCCAGGACATTTGCATGATTACATTTCGAACACATTTTACACAGGAGTTAATGGCTTAAGGTAAGAAAGAAAAAGATTTTTTTAACAGAATTTTTTTGGAGTGTGTAGGTATCTAAAACCGTGCTCTTAATGATTTTCTTAACTCCTGTGTTACTAATTAATACATGGTAAATTGTATTGCATTAAGGCTAGGGATGTAAGCGACTAGTCAACTATCTGATAAGCAAATGCTTATCGGATAGTCGAGTAGCAACTTGACTAGTTGCTTCTTCCCCACCACCCCGCTTGCTGCATCTGCATGGGTCCCAGTGGGGAGCTAGTCCCCCTTGTGGACAGGGGCTGTTGCCACCAAGCAACCCCTGTTCACAGCGGCCAGGGCTGGCCGCAGGCAGGGGCTGATAAGGCAGCAGCCCCTGTCTGTGGCCAGACCAGGCCACCACGAACAAAGGCTGCTCCAACACCAGCCCTTATTCACAGCAGCCAGGGCTGGCTACCGTGAACAGAGGCTACTCCAGCACCAACCCCTATTCGTGGCAGACAGAGCTGTCCATCGCAAACAGGAGATGCTGGACTCAGCGCGAGCTGGGACCGAGTAGTCCCGGCTCGCACTGATCGCTGCACCTCTGCTTTTTAAATGTAGTAAGAGCCCAGTGGCTCCTACCACATTTAAAATGCAGAGAGTCGCAGAGCAGGTGGCTCTGGAGCTGGTACGAGCCAGGATTGCTCAAGTCGGCTCCTGGAGCTACCCCTGCTGTGGCTCTGCAGAGTGGTGCTTATTGACTATATGATTAGTCAGATAATCACATTTTAACATCCTTAATTAAGGCTAGATCTTGGCTAGCAGGTAGAGCTCTTATGAGTCAGAAGTAGCAGGTGTGATGGTAGCTGTTTTATAGTATGTGCAAAGCTTTTTGAAAAATGGATCTGTCTACAAGCCCTGAAGCCATGTGTTAATTTGCTCTTGGGCTTCTATTCTTTGAACTGGTGACACACACAAGGTGAAAGTTTCAAACCAGGAAAACTTCTGTTTTTAGAGGTCTGTTTCACTTGTATTTGTATAGCATGGATCCTAAACATTCCCCAGATAAAGTGTATAAGCTGGAGTAAATGCCTTTTACTCTCCTTTCCTGTGGCAGTAAATATTGAATTAATATTTGCAAGGAGAGCATGATTATTTCTGGTTAAGTCATAGAGTTCTTTAGCATCTTAAAGCTGAGCTATGAGTGGATAATATTCATTTTGGCGCATTTACTAGCTTGAATTGTTAGAAAGGATGATAATACATGTAATCCAAGGGCAGTGTTAATTTTCCTTTTATTTGATTCATATTAAATGAACATCATAAGCATTGCTCCTTGTTAATTATCCCTTGTTTTAATATATTCCACACCAATGGATTGTTTAAAATACATATTTATATCTAGGGTTCTTGTTTGTACTTGTGGGTGCACATCCACACACTAGCTCCATATTGGTGTTGCACTTAAGAAATTTCAACCCGCCCAAGGATGGGAAATTTTAGAGGGAACACTGGTTGTGACTTAGGGCAGGGAAGGTGGTAACCTGGGATGAGGGACTAGGGTGCAAGGTGTGGAGGAGGTATAGGTGCAGGAGGGGAGACAGAGGGTTTGGGTTATGTCGGGGGCAGACAGCTGGAGGAGGGAGGAGCACAGGTGCCAAAGACAGGAGACTCACTTGGGCAACTCCTGGCCAGCAGCCCAGAAGGTTTCTCAGGAAGGCTCCCTGCCTGCCCCACCCACACACCAGCTGCAGAAGTCATGTGAGTCTGAGGAGGGGGTAGAAGGGTGCTTCACACATTGCCTGTTCTTCAAATAGGCAGCTCCAGCTCCCATTGGCTGGAAATAGATCAATGGTATTGTGTTGGGGGTGGGGGCAGCACACTAAGCCTCTCCGCCTTCCCCCAGGCTCACAGATGGTTCAAAGACAAACTGGGCCCCACAGCAACTTCTCTGAGCGGTGTGTGGAGGGCAGGGCAGGCAGGGAGCCTGCTTGAGACTCCCTGATGCATCCATGGGCCAGATCTGGTGGCTTAACAGGGCAAATCTGGCACGTGGGCAGGATTTTGCCCATCCCTGCTTTAGAGTATTTAATATGTCTGGTTTGTGGAGATTAACAGCAAAAAAGTAATCAACAGAGCTAAAACATTCCAACAGATACGAAAAATGAAAGATGAGCAGAGGACTTGCTCACGCAGGGATAGTAAGCTAAGCAACCCCTTTTCAAACCACCCTACCATTGGTTTCATGAATGAGTGGGCTATCCTTAATCAAGGACAGAGAGCTGTGGTGCTGGAATTTTTTTCTTTTATGTGCAGAGGCTGAAAGCTAGTGGTCCCCCTTCTTAGATCTATCCACGTCACCTCCCAAGAGCTGGGGACAGAAGTGGGGCAGGTGAGTGAGTTCTAGGGTTATGAATGGTTAACCAGTTAACTGGTCACCCTTACAGGGTAATGCTTACCATTTACGGTTAACTGGCAAGGGTTGGAGCAGCCTTCGCCTGTGGCGGGCCCAGCCTGGCATGCTGCAGGTAGGGGGCGTTCCAGCTCTGCCGTGTAGTTAACCGGTTAAACAATACATTTAACTGGTTAACTGATTACATGGAATTTTACATCCCTAGTGGATAGGAAACTGGTTAAGGGATCCAAGGCTAGGACCCCATGTGCAGGGCTGTGAGCAGAGTCCCAGGTGCATGACCTGGGCCCCATAGCTTGCATGGGTGGGGGCTGAGAACAGAGTCCCGGGCATGGGTCCTGCAGCTGGGACTGCAAGTGAAGAGCTAGGAGCAGAGCCTGAGCTGCTGAAAAAGCAGCTTTGGGATTCTGGGCACCAGGTGGCAGGTGGGACCCAAACAAAAACTGGGGATGTTGCAGCACCTTCTGCACCCTAGTTCCTGCATCTAAGACACAGTTTAAAAGGAGAAACCACAATAACCCAAACAAAGTAGTTGGGGAAAAAACGGTTTCTGAAGTATAAAAATAAGTTAAACAAATGAAGTTTAGGTAAAATGTCCCTGCTTTTGAAGTGCAAATATTTGGATCCATGTCACGGGACAGATACGCCCAGCCCCCCTCTAAGGCAGGGCATTGAAGCCCATCAGGCCCCTCAATATGTGTTTCACCCCGTGTTACAAACCTAAGAACCCCCACACCAGAGACCTGCCTAGCAGTGTAAGCCAATAATCACCCCCTGTCCACAGGGCAATAGGGCCCAGTGGCCTGAGTCAATAATAAGTCCCTGTTTGAAGGGTAATAGGGCCTACTGGCCCAAGTCTATAACAGCCCCAATTCATGGGGCCATAAGGCCTGGCGGCCCAAAGTCAATAGCCACAGTGGTAGATTTCCTTGGGGTATATTGAGGGTGGGATAGGGGTACCCGGGCCTCCCTCTCTACTGGGTCCCAGGCCCAGGGCCCTATCAGTGGTGGGTGTGTCCCACCATTAGCTCAGCGGGGAATCCACCCACAACAAGCTGAGTTCTCTGCCGTGGGCTACTTCCTACTTGTCATTCGGCAGTCAGTGCCTTCCCCACTTGCCTCCTCCAGACTGGGAGTTTTCCCAGCCGGTTTCTGCTAGCTGGCCTCCACTGTGGCGTCTACTTGCGGTTCCTCCTCCCGCGCTCCGGCAGCCGTTCCTTCCTCTGCAGTGGTCAGCCCTGACTGAGCTGCTCCACTGGCCTTTATACTGGTCCTCCAGTTGGAGTAAGCCCAGCAAGGCTGAGGGGGTTAGGATCTCTCCAATAGGTAGGCCTGGTTAACCCTTACCAGCCCAGTGTGGGGTTGGTACACCCAGTCACAATCTACAAAGGGTATTTTAAGGCTATTGCAGCCTATGGTGAAAATATTTTTCTTTTATGAATGGTCACCAAGCAACTGAAAACCAGGAGGGGCAAAAGAAATACTGGGATTAACAAATTCTTAAATAGTTTCCTTAGAGCCTGGAGAGAGATGACAAGATCATCAGCTAATAAAAGTCAACTCATCTCCACTAACTTGAATAGAAATGCATCGATCTACTCCACTTAATCTGTAGTGACACGTGCATCTGAAATTCAGTTGAACAATTTTCAAGCAAAAGTTAAGAAAACTTGCTCCACAGCTGACACAAAGAAGGAGTCATAAGCAGCATTACAAAGTGAAGGAGAAGCCAAATTAATGTTCCATTAGTCCTTGTTATTCACCCAATATTTTGAAGCTGATTATCATCATCTCATTCCAATAACTAGTGGTAAAGGACTATTTTTAAAATGGCTGACATTTAAAATCTTTTTTTCAAGGTTACCTTAATTTTCCTATTCACTGACAAAAAAGAGAAATTTTAGTTTTTTAAAACTTATTATCTGGGGCCAATGACAGAGAAACTATTGCAATACAATGTTAACAATTTTTTCTGTTCAAATCTTTCAGAAACCCCTTCCCCCAAATCACACTGGCAATAAAAAGGCCCTCAGACTAAGGATGTTAACTAGCGGTTAATTTACTAGTTGAGTAGTCGATAGAATTTCCATCGACTAGCCGACAAGCACTTCCGCATTCCTCTTGAGAACTGTACAAGAGCTCCCACTGGGGCTCTTGTACATTTCAAAGGAGGAATGTGGAACTCTGCATGCAGCCAGGAGCCAGCAGGAAGTCCCGCTGACTCCGGGCTGCACACGGGCATGCTAGTTTTGAAATGTACAAGAGTCCCCAGCCCCCCACTTGTGCATTTCAAAGTGGAAGTGCCCTCATGTAGCCCAGAGTCAGCGGGGGACTCAAGAGTCCCCCTCTGACCCAGGGCTCCATGCTGTGCTGCCAACTTCAAATGCCACGCGGAGCCTGAGGTCAGCTGGGGACTCCCAGGCTCCATGCAGCATTGCAGCGGAACCCAGGATCAGCTGAGGACTCCCCAGATGATCACGGGTTCCACACGGCATTTCCCCAGAACCTGGAGTCAACTGGGGATGCCCAGCTGATCCCGGGTTCTGCAGAAATGCAACACGGAGCCTGGAATCAGCTAGGGAGTCCCCAGCTGACCCCAGGCTCCACACGCAACAGTGTTGCACAGCTGATCCCGGGCTCAGCTGTGCGGCTCTACCCTTTGAAGTACCCCTTCCTCTCCCCCACTTTGCTGCTTGTATCTGAGGCTATGTCTAGACTGCAGGCTTCTTTCTGAAAAAGCTTTTCCAGAAGAGATCTTCTAGAAAAACTTCCTTCGAAAGAGAGTATCCACGCAGCAAAAGCACATCGAAAAAGCAATCTGCTTTTTTGAAAGATAGCATCCACATCGATTGGACGCTATCTCGCATTTAAGTTGTGATTACTATGGATGGAGTGGCCACTAGGGCACCTGTGCTTTTTCCTGGAGGCCTCTTCTTTCAAAAAAAGGCTTCTTCCTCACAGAAAGAGGTTTACTGCTGTCAGAAAAACCCGTGTTCTTTCGACTTCCTGTCGAAAGAACACAATTGCAGTGTTGACTAAGTGTAGTTTTTCCAGAAAAATAGTCGTTTTTCCGGAAAAACTCTGCTGTATAGACATACCCAGATAGAAGCAGCAGGGGGGAGAATCAACTAGTCGACTGACTATCTGATGAGCATTTGCTTATTGGATAGTCGACTAGTCTTTAACATCCTTACTTCAGACCTCCTGAACCTACGGGCAAAGGAGCTCTCAAACCTCAAAAACAAATTGTGGAGGCAGTGGTTACTGATACCCCACCCCCCCAATCACTAGGTATCAGTGCCTCGGTTCCTTCCAGCCCAAATCAGTACATCTACACTCCTATTTTTAGTCCTGCAGTCAACTGGCCCAGGCTCTGGGACTACACCGTAAGTTTTTCCTTAATAGTGTAGACATATCCTGAGATAGCAGATGTCAGTGCAAAGGCATTTTCAGATCAAACATTGCAAAGTATAGTATTTTAAGGTTTTTTTTTTCTTTTCACAACTTGGTCTTCATCCATTTTCCTGTGGAAGAGAGAAGCAGACAGAATAACTACTGCTGCAGCTCAGAGGGGAAGATACCTTTATAGAGGGCGTATTATTGTAATTAATGATCCTGCATGCATGATCAATCAGTAGCTAGGAGAGCACCCGAGAACAATATGTTCAGCCTATTTTTAGAGGATGAGATTGGAACTAAATATGAATGAATGTCCATATTCAACTCAATGAGAGCAGTAGAATCAATTCGCCATTACAGTTTACCATGAGGAATTCTGCCATCTGTCTAGTTACTGAAAGCTTCAGTTTTCAGGAGTGTTGACAAATATTTCTTATTTTAAAACAGATTTGAAACACATGTGGAAATAATCAGATTACAACACAGTTTACATTTTAAAACTGATTATATGGATCGTTTAAAACTTTAGTCTTCTCAAAATAAACTTTAAACGGGTATTTTATGTAGAAGACGACATGAAAGTTATGGCTTGCTATACAATAATTCTAAACACTACCATTTAATGTTTTTGTTTTAATCTTAGTTATGGATGTGTGAAATAGAATTAAAAATGCATCTTATGAATAAATGCCATGTAAAACGAGTCCTGTCACGTCTGGTGCATTTTATCATAAACCACGTTCATTATGCAGCTCTCTGAAATACTAGACATATTAGTAAATATGACTCATATCAAGTCACTCATTCTATCAAAGAGTAACATATACAACATGTCCAAATTCACTTTTGTTACCCTAAGGCAATCGTGGCACTTCCATTTGTAATAAACATATTGATAAACCAGAGAAATAACATTCAAAAATCTGGGGAGGTGACTACTGATTACAGCCTACAAAAAACAGCGTGCAGGTATGTCCTGTGAAGTGGTTTTTCTAGAATACTAAAAACAGTGAATGTCTATTATTAACAAATTAATGCACAAATTTCATGAGAGGAACTTCAAATTAAATTCTCCATATCAGGTCAGGCCCATGCAATATGATTCTGAACTGGATCAGAAATAGGGCTGCCAGAACGTTTAACCAAAAATACTGAACACCTCCCCCCCCCAACCCCCCAAAAAAAAACAACAACCCTATACACTGAAAAAAAGGAGGAGACCAAAGTTGTTGAGCCAAAAAAAAAAAACCTGGCAACCCCGATCAGAAACTGAGAGGAGACTTTTTTCCCCCCCAGATCTGGGATGAAATTTTCAAAAGTACTGAATGATAAAGTTTCACTGACTTTCAAAATCAACACAGGTCCTAACGATCGTTATGCTCATTGAAAAAAGTAATTTAGGTGCTTTTGAAAATTTTAGCCTTGGCCTTAGTGAGGGTTGGTCCTGCTTTGGGCAGGGGACTGGATTCAATGACCTTCTGAGGTCTCTTCCAGCCCTTGGACTGTATGATTCTATCAGAGGTGGCTCAGAATGATGGCAAAAGGAGACAACCTGATCAAAGAAGCTGAGCCTATTTTTTTTGCAGGAGCGACTCACAAGTTATTGGAACTAGATATGCCAAAGTAAATAAAAACTTGAAGATGCAACTAGGCCAGGGGTGAGCAAAAGGGTCTCCGTGGGCAGGATTCGGCCTGCCAAGTGGGTTGCTCTGGCCCGGGGAGACTCTGCTGCTCCCATGCCCCCAGGCCAATTAGGATCTGGCGGGGGGAGGAGGAGAGCGCACGGAGTTTCCTCTGCCTTGCCAGAAGCATGTGGCGCTTTGAAGTGCCACGCACTCCTGGGAGGGTGGGAGGAGGCTTCGCATGCTCCCCCAAGGCCTGGGGGCAGGGGGAGCGCGCTAAGTTTCCTCTGCCCTGCCCCCGCCCTGCGAGGAGCATGCAGCACTTAAAAGAGCTAAGCGCTCCTGGCAGGGTGGGAAGAGGCTTCGCGTGCTCCCTGCCCCAGGCCCTGGTTGGCCTGGGGTTGGGGGAGCACGAGAAGTCTCCTCCCACCACCAGGGGAATACATGCCTAGGGAGAACCTGGGGGGGGGAGGGAGGAAAGGGAACTTGAGGGGGCAATCATAGTCTGTTGGTGGGGAAGCCCGAAAGCATCCTGGCCCCACCCCTTCCGTTTGAGGCCCCGCCCCTTCCGATGTAATAAAAAAATTATTGCCCACCCCTGAATTAGGCGCTTCATGGGATTTACAGAAATGTCCAGGTGAGTTAGTGAGACAAGATTTTTTTTTTTATTGGACTAATTTCTGCTGTAAGAGAGACAAATTGTTGAGCTTGCATATAATTTATTTAGGTAAGAAGAAGTCCAGGTGAGTTAGGCAATTAAAAGGAAATTAGGTAATTTACCTGCCTAATAGGTATGTGAACAAGTCGTTGACTAGACGATTATCTGATAAGCCTAGGCTTATCGGTTAATCTAGTCAACTACTCGCATTTCCTTCCCTGCCCCCGCTGCCTCTGTATTAGAGGTGGGGGAGGGGAGGGGGGGGAAGAGGGAAGGGAGCAGGAGCCTGTGCTGAGGGGAGCTGGCTTAAAAGCTGGTTCCTCCCAGCACTGACTCCGTAGTGCTGACTGTACCTCTCCTGTGCCACCTGTCTCCCTCTCCCACCCCCACTCCGCTGCTACTTCTGTCAGACACAGCAGCGTGGGGGGGATGGGGAGGAAAGAGGCTGCAGTGAAGCCCTGGCTAGCCGCAGGCAGAGGGTACTTCTCAGTAGCAGCCCCTGTCCATGGGGGGAGTGGGAGTCTGAGCTCTCCGCGGACAGGGTCTGCTGCAGCCGGTCCATGAGGGGAGCTGGTTTTTAAACTAGCTGCCCTTGCAGACAGGCTCCTGCCTGGCACCTCGCACCGCTGCCTCTGATACAGAGGCAACAGCACGGGGTAGAAGGGGGCTCCCCGGGGCTGGGGCTGGGGCCAGAGCACACTAGCTACCATCCCCATCCCCAGGGACTATAGTCAACTAACCACTAAGAATTCATGCTGTTAGTAGACTATTCTATTACCTGCTATTATCTAACTTCCCTACTGCCTATGCATTTTGTTATATTCCAGTAGATGCCTATAAGCATTTTAGGTTACTAAACAGCTTTGTAAAATCTGGTCATTGGTGTCCAGTAATCTAAATATTTAACAGAACGTCTAACCATAAATCAGATCTGCATGCCATCTCTACATCTAATGAAAATTCAAAGCACATTTTACTGTTGTAGTGGAAATCCATTGTATACATTGATCACTGGGAGCTGAAAATGTACTTGTTTTTACAACTTCAGATAATCTGAGCAGTACAAGTTGTTCTCACACTTCAAGTGGAGTAGCAAGAATATACTGAGAGTACAAGCCCAGTAAATCAGTTGTAAAATGCTGTGAAGACAAAACTCCAATGGCAGACTTTTTTTTCTTTTGACTTCATGGGAGCAAAGCAATACTGAAAAGAAAAAAAAAAGCACTGCAACTACATTTAAGTGTTTAGGGCCAGGACTGTTCAGTACTGTTACTGGTACCAATTATTGGAGACCCACCTTCAGCTCAATTGGAAGAGCTAGCTATTACTTCCCATTCAGGAGTGCTTCAGGACGAACTTCAGCAATGATATATTTCTCAAAGATAAATACAAATTTGAAGTAAATGCTTCTGTGCAGACCAATGGCATGCAGCTGCAAATGAAATCATGCAACATTTCCATATGGTGGTTTAAGCACTGAAAACCATGGTGACTGACCTGACAAATACATGCAAAACCCCCCAAAAGCACATAATAGCACCACCTTCTTAGTAGGCACTTCAAGGTATGCATTTATACCTGATTGAAACCAGAAGCTGTTTACTGTCAATTATACTCAAGAAATAGAAAAAACAACAGGAAACGGAAAGGAGAAGCATCTCAGAGAGCATTAAAACAAAATCTGTTACTACTATTCATCTGTTAGATAATTGCAACTCCATTAGAGACTATTGTTTGCGACAGGCACACAATTAAGTGTTTAACCCATCAGTTTATTTAGCTTCGTTGGAAACTATTTAAATACGTTAAATTTTGCAAGTAATTTCAATACAACCCCTATATGGAGGCAAATGAATAAAGAATATTTCATTTGACTGAAAGACTATGATGGTTGTTCACTACTGGATACTCTGTTATTAATTATTCCTCTGACTAATGCAGCAAGTACAGGGCATAGTTTGTATCAGATACATCAATAAAAATAAAAATAAACATGGAGAACTTGCGCCACTATGTTCTATGTAGTCCACAACATTCTTTTTTCTTCAGAAGTGCAATGTGTAACTGAAATCAGATCTTCCATGGAGCGTTACTGCATTTGTTTATAATTGTACAGAACTTTGATAATGGAAGACACTATATAACTATTAAAGGATATACTAACTCAACTAATAGACAAGTGAAGGACTCCTCTCCCAGGCATCCAAAGCCTTGAGTATGATAGCAACCTGCCTGCTTCGAAATAGAAGAGAGACCTCCCATCATCTCTGTGAGCTGCAAGTAGCTCAAAGTTATTTTCTGATTTTCTAACTACCAAAGAGATTTTTATTTGACATTTTCTTTGCCTGCAAGGTGCAGAGTATGCTTTTTTGTCCACTCTTTTTCACTTTGATTTTTAACAATAAACTAAGGGGCTGTGCCCCATGCTTGCTACACTCACCAACCTCTCTCTCTGGCCGCAAAAGCGGCCAGAGAGCCTGTTAATCTTGCACTGATTATACAGAAAAGTGAACAAACAAATCTGTATAGAAAACAAACTGTGAATTGGTTTATTGCTCACGTACTACATGTAACAGACAGATCTCAGTTTCGCAGTTGGTTCTGGCTGATGCCCTAATAAGCGAGGTGCTGAGACTCCACTTTCAAGTAGGCTGATGATCATTCTGTCACGCGGTAGGAATAACTTTTTTATATAGAAAGATAATGGGCATCATAGAAACAAACTGGCTAAGAGAAATTACATTTGTGCGTGTGTTTCACACTTCATTTAGGGTAGTAATAGAGATGTAGCCGTGTTAGTCTGGTCTTGCTGAAACAAAAGACAGGACTATGCAGCACTTTAAAGACTAACAAGATGGTTTATTAGGTGATGAGCTTTCGTGGGCCAGACCCACTTCCTCAGATCAAATTGTGGAAGAAAATTGGCATGACCATATACCAAAGGGATACAATCAAAAAAAATGCGAACACATATAAAATTGACAAATCAGATTTTATACCCCCCTCTGCTCACTAACTTCCCCTCCCACTCCCCCCGCTGTTTTCTGGCCCACGAAAGCTCATCACCTAATAAACCATCTTGTTAGTCTTTAAAGTGCTGCATAGTCCTGTCTTTTGTTTCACTTTATTTAGGGGACTATATCAAAATGCCAATTGAATATCCTTTCATCTTTTTTACAGTTTACACAATTGCATTTTACATACATGCCTTTTTTATGATGTACTTATATTTAAAGAATTCTGAGTAAGCAAACTATTTAGATTTGTCCTAAAGCCTTTTCTTAATGCTGAATACACTCTTGCTAAGCAACTGGCAAGGACACAGTTTTTTAAGCTTGCAGCAACACGGGAGGCACTGATGGCACATTAAGGAAAAGAAAAATAATGCTAACAATGTTTTACAACCCCTTTCTCTTGGGTCAGAACAGCGATGTGTTTTGTTTCATTAGTCATGAAAAAATCCACATTTTAAAACATTTAGTGCAGTCAGGCTAAACAGAGTTATCCATATTCTTCCTTCTCAATTGGAGCTATTAGTCTATCACTGCTTAAAAAAATCATTCACTATTCTCTACCGAACAGTAATCTCTCTCCTCATGTAAAAATGTTAATGACAGTTTGTGGGATTCAAAACAAATCATCTGCTTTGCAGAAGATCATTATATTATAGTAAAATTAGCATTTGGAAATGGATCTGCCATCTGTCTTTTTGGCATAAAATCTTGGAAAACATGAGTTTATATACTTTTAGAAAAAAAACCTCTTTTATATTGAAGAAAACAAACATAAGTCATTTGTATAACCATTCACTATGTTTTTTAATACTGAACACATTTCTTGAATAGAACTAATAGCAGCCACTAACATCACTATCTTAAAAATGGATCATTTCGTATTAAATACTTAGTTTCAAATACCAGCCCTAAAATGTGTATAGCAGCTGAAAATTCTAGTATAAAGCAATAATTTCTTTCAGAGGAAACCAATGCAGCAAAGAGAGTGGTGCACCAAGCTGAGATAAAATAAAGGGTAAGTTATAATAGGTTTAGTATCTACAGTTTCTTAGTTACCAAGGATGACTAAACATAGAATGTAACAAGAATGATGGAAAAGGACATTTGTCATTTCAAATATTTGTTAATGATATATAAAATAGTTTCACATAGTGCTAATTTGACACTTCCTATCAGAAGACATTAATATTCAGATCCAAAGTGTTTCCTGTACATAGCACTGTCTCAAACTTTGATGGATTCCACCTGGTTCTTACTGGAACAGATCTTTTAAACTGGAATACTATCAATTGCCCATATGGATACTAATGCACTTAGTATTTACATGTGTATGTTCACAATTCCCATCAAGATCTTTGCAAACTAGGTCTCACAAGAAATGATTATTTAGCAATGGACATTTCAAAACGAGTTGGTGTGTGATTTATACCGACACACCAATGAGATTTTTGGTTCTATTTCTCCATTCAGGAAAACAAATTAATTATTGCATTAGATTTAATTGTGATGGGGTGGACCAGGCGTTGAGGCCCCCCTGTCCTGTGGACCTGCCATAGCCTGCTCCAGAGAACCCATAGAGAGGGCTTCCAAGCAGGTTAGAGTGGCTGCAAGGAACCAGCTAATCGGGAGTCAAAAAGTCCATATAAAGGGAGCTGCAGGACAAGAAGCAGTTCAATTCCTCTGGAAAATCTCAAGCTATGCAGACAGATGACTGGCTGACTGAGCAGCAGCACTGTTGACAGATCTGTATGGTGAGCATAGTGAAGACTTGACTATGTTTGGACTCTGAGACAAAGCCCTGAGAGAAGGGTGAGGGACACCACACTCTACTAGAGTGGGTAACAGACTGAGGGAATGGACTCAGACATTATAGAAAGGACACAAAGATGAACCCCTGTTAAATGTGTACCCCAGAAGGGGTTTTCTTTGATTCCTATACAGGGTGTATGTAACTCAGCCAGAAGGCTGAGTTGCCAAAGAAGGCTTAAACAGAAACAGTGCAGCACTCGGTCAGAGGGGACGCTCGCAAGAAGTGAGTGCCACGCAGTTACAGTGATTTATAGGGATGAATCTGGTCTCATTTATAGTATGTTAATAAAATAGGTTTCAGTTAAAACATAAGATTAACTTAGAACAGCAGACCTACTTAATGGTTGGTTAGCCTCTCCTTGATGTTTTATAAAATAGGTGGTTGTTTGTTTCTGCCACTTTCTAGGTGTCTGCATTTTTAATATGATCCTGTTATCCAAGATTTGGAAGCAAAAAAGCAAGCTGTAGGTTGGTCCCCTAGTGTATCAAGAAGGTCAAGGATGGGAAGATAGGACTGTTCAGGTACCCTCACATACAAAAACTTTCACACAACAGTTGATTCCATTCCCATGTGGTGATATTTCTTGGCCAAAATCCCACCCTATCTTCCAGCAAGCTAGTTCAACTTTTTACATTGCTCCCCAAAACACCATACCTATCTCTAATCCTCCCTTTTCAAAGGTGTGCAGGAAAAGATTCAAAATTAGCATGATATAGAAAAAGCTGAGCTATTTCAGCAATACTCTCTCCTCCTGTGAAAGAGAAGTTCCACTGTGATTGCAGCAGGAGTACCGTCACACTGGATGGAGACCTCAGTTTAATAGTTCATTAAGCAAACATTTTACAGTACAGCTGTAGACACAAAAAATGCTGGAAGAGATGGTCACTTTCGACAGCTTGGAGTCTAGAAAATGAGAGATTTTATCCCATTTTAAAAGCTGGTGATCAAATGAGTCTCTAGTGTGGCAGAACTTGCCAATGATGGACAAACTTAATATACAACTAGACCTTGCCAGAAATCGATCCCAATGGCACTCAGTTTGCAATGAGGTCATGTCCCTTTAAAACCTGCCATGATGGTCCTATTTAAAAATTAGAAATTTAAGGGAACCTCCTTTTCAAGGCTGAGGGGAGATGGAAAATTGCCTAAAAGGCCTAAAAAGCCTAAATAGCCTCACCGGTTGTCTGTGTCAACTGGTGACTCAATCCCTTAGATGATTGCTAGTCAATGTAAAGTATTTTTTCCCTAGGATGTATTTTTAATACTTTTATATCTAACATGATTTAAGTGAGAATACAATGGTTTCTTTTTTTAAAAGAGGTTTTCCTCTTCCATAAAGGTAATGGAAATTATATTCTGGGTAAGATGGTAGCATTTGCACTGCTTACGTGTTTGTTTCTAGTGGCCCCACTTTGTAACACAGAGACCAGAATCTCTCATAGTACATAAGAAATAACAAAGCTGCCCATTCACATCTTTTTTGTGACGGATGTTGAACTTTCTTTTAAAATGTGGAAAATACGTTAGGGATGGAACACTCTTCTCTGTCCAATACCATAGAAAAATGGTCTTTTGCTTGTATCTCCCTACTTGTTGATACAAGTATGGTGGATATGCTGTCCAACATTACTAGATTTTTTCCATTAGGCAATGAGGGAACCAATGTTTTGACAGTTCTGCACCACTCTGAGCTCTAGCTGCCAGTGCACAGATGAGAGATGAATGTGTTTGTGGATGAGGATACCCAAGAGATAAGGGGGAGAAGAGAAGGGAATGAACATGAGAACTCTGTGGAACCACTACATAAAGTTAGAGTGGGGTTGAAGAGAAGGATTCTCCGAAGGATAGACTGAAGGAGTATCCAGAGGTGGGAGGACCAGGAGAGGAGATTGTCACAGAAGCCAAGGGAAGATATGATTGTCACCACACTCCCCCTGCTTTATGAAAATTGGTTTATGAATATGCATAACTCAGTAATGCTTTATGCAAAATGCATCATGCAACGTATCAGTTTTGAAGTTACAATCTGCTGAATCTGCATATCCTATTTTTGTGGAGGTATTATTCTTGTATGTAAAGTTAAAAATATGAAGTGTGAATCTGGCTCAGTACTCAAATGACCTGTGAACAGTCTTGTTTGTCCTGTAAGCCCAAACTGTGGTTGGTCCTACAAAGACATGATCATGCTACCTGGTACTGGAATCCATCTTCAATCTAGTATTTTTCCATGAGAAGGGGAGTCTAAAATGTAGCCTGCCCTGGGGGGAAGTCTCTTTAAGGAATGGAAAGAGATCAGGTCTTTGAAATTGCCCACCCTTAACGGGATGCAACCTCTAAAGAACTCTGAAATAAGCTGTACACCCAGGCCAGAATGCAGATCAGCTTGCACCTGAAACAGTTTTCCTGAAATGAGAGCAGCTGGTCAGGGTAAGAATTTGCATGTAAAAACTTCCTTACTGAGGATATTAAGAGGCGGGTAATTGACTAATCGTGTAGTCAATACAATTTGTATCGATTATATGATTAGTCGATAAGGGAAGCTGTTCAGTCCCAGATTGTGTTGAGTCCAGGAACTACCCCCACTGCAGCTCTGCAGTTTAAATGTATTAGGAGCCAGGTGCGCAGGCAACCTGGCTCCTACTACATATAAACTGCAGAGCTGGAGCGGGGAGTAGATCCTAGACCCAGCGTGAGCCCAGACTGAAGAAGCCCGGCTCAGTTCTGGCTCATGCTGGGTTCAGGACCACTGCAGCTCTGGCTTTTTACTACATTTAAAATGAAGAGCTGCCACGGGGTAGCTCCTGAACCCCACGTGAGCCGGGACTCAGCCAGGCTTGCTTAGTCCTGGCTTGCACTGGGTCCAGCAGTCCCTGTCCACAGGGGATTTCAGCAGCTCCGTCAGCAGCCCCTGTCCGTGGAATGCGCAGCAGCCTCTGCTCACAGCAAACCTGCTGCCAGGAAGCAGCCCCTCTCGGGGGGGGGGGGAGGGGTGTCCCAACTTTCCACTGTGACTCCCCCACAGACAGGGGCTGCTGCCAGAGCTGCCTCCCCTATCCCCTCCTACTAATGCCTCTGACAGAGGTGGGGGAGGGGGGAGAGAAATGGAAACAGTGCTGGGGGAACTGGGTTTTAAGCTGACTCCCCTCAGTACCAACTTCTGCTCCCCCCCCCCCCCCACCACCACCACTTTGCTGCCTTTGATACAAAGCCTAGGCTTATTGGGTAGTCAAGTCACTTACATCCATATTTCTTAATGGACTAAAACTAGCTGGTGTCTTTTGTGTATTTTAACTTAGTAACTAACTTTGCTCTGTTTTCATTTGCAACAACTTAAATTCCACTTGTTTATTAAATCAAGCCCAGTGTAAATAACTATTACGGGGAAGGGGGAGGGAGCAGAAGCAACCACTGTGCATATCTTTGTTTGATAAAGGGGGCTGACCTTATGACCTTTTCTTGTGTAAAACTTTTACATGGAATAAGACTAATTTATTTGGGGTTTAGTCCTCTGTGTTCCTGAGTGCTGACCCTTTACAGCTGACCCCATTCAGTGTCTGTGTTGCTCTTCAGGGAGGCAGTAACCTTGCTGGGGAAGACCAGAGCTTCTGGACCATCAGGGCAGGATGGTGGGGAGCCCCACAGGGCACGTGGGTATCAGTGACTTGATCAGCACACCCAGGGGACAGCCCAAGTTGATTTCTGTGATCCAAACCATCACAATGATTTCAAAAAGAGCATGTGTGGCTGTGCGGAAGGCAAATGACAAATCAAGAAGAATGGGGATGGGACACTGACGGAGCTTTGGTGAGGGAAACATTATTAGAGACTTTGGGGATAGTAGTTTCAGCTGGAAATGCCTTTTGTCCCAGCTGCAGTCCCCACTGATATTGAGGGGCAGGGCCAGGCTATGAAGTCACAGCAGAGGCAGTGCTCAGCCTGGGACTGTTCCTGTTCTATCTGTGGTCCCTGTTGTCTAGAACAGGGGTTCTCAACCTCTCTCTTCCAGAGACCCCTCCCAACAGGCTATAAAAACATCATAGCCCTGCTGTGCCACAATAGCTGGTTTTCTACATATAAAAGCCAGGGTGGGAGTTCGGGGTTAGCAAGCAGGGTCTCATGCCACACAACCCACCACAAAGCTACATTTTTTCAGGCTTCAGCCCTGCCTGGGTTTCAATCCCATGTGGTGAGGCTTCAGCTTTCTGCCTTGTGCTTCAGCAAATCTAATGCTGGGCCTGCTTGGGGAACCCCCTGAAATGTGCTGGCAGCCCCTCAGCCCTGGATGGTTGGTTGGGAACCACTGGTCTAGAATAAAGTATTTTGTTAAACCTCTCACATTTTAAACCATAAAATAAAGCCTTGTTAATGGATTTACATGTTTGATTTTCACTAGATTCAGCTTTAATGAAAAAGGTTCCCCTTGTATAAAAAATAAAAAATATATAATATAAAATATGTACCAACAGAGATTCAGGTACCCAGGTCCCCTGTTGATACGACTTAATGTACTGTGAGTGATTTAGAGTGCAAATTTGCACTCAGAGTAGATCTCTGCACATGTATGTAAAAACAGACTATTTGAACAGATCATATTGGAGAGTGTCCAGTTAATCATTCTGATAAAAGAACCTAATTCCAACATTTGAAAAAAAACCATAATATTCTTGAAAGCATTTGCATAATAGAAAACCAAGCTGCAAATATTTTAGCTAAGTGTGTAATTGTCTTTCAGTCCTCAAGAGCTGAAATGGAGAAAAATCAGCATTTTAAGAGATGATTAAGATGCAGAGCTACTTTGTATTACTAGTATGTGTTTATTCTATAGGTTCTCCTTTTTAGCAGTGCAAAGAGCGGCTTAGAAGTAATAGATTTAATATGGAAGTTACTCTTTTGAAGATTTGCTTTCATTATCTTAATCAACAGGGATTTTTTTTAAAGGAATCAAATTCAAAATACATGTTAAATTAACAGAATTAGCTACCAGTGTTTCTATTAGAATAACTGCAGTGTCACTGTAAGCTGTCCAGCAGTCACTGGGACCTAGCACAATTAGCAGTTCACCTTTTGGTAAAAGAAAAAAAGCTGTTTGTATGTAATAAATAAAAGGAGGCCCATTCAGATAGCAAGAGTGCTACAGTAACTACTGTGAGCTCTAATGAAGTGGCTCTCTAAGCAACAAATGTTTGAGACTAGTGATTTAAAATCCCAGTTAAATGTTAAGTTTAACATGGCTGGCTGGGCTGGAAAGGCCTCCTGCCCATAGCAAGGTGGGAGGGGGGCTGTTGCAGCCTAGCCAGATCCATTGCGTGGCAGGCTGCTCTGGTCAGGCCCACTGCACCATGGCATGGGTAGAGGGCTGCTCCAGCCCAGCTGGGCCTGGAACATGGCAGGTGCAGTCTGCTCCAGCCCTGCCAGCTGAAGTGCCCCCCACCTGTGGCACAATGGGCCTGGCCAGGCTGCTGGTTAACTGCTTACCCAGTATAGCACTCGGCTTACTGGGTGGTACTTACCAGTTAAAAACTGATTAACCCCACAGCAATTTACCTTAATAGTCTCCATGTGGTGCTCCCTTCCCTGCTGGATCTTGAGGGAGAAAAATTCAGAATAGGAACCAGACTGACTCCCTCAGAGAACTGATGGGCAGGAACCCCTGGGACGCTAACATGAAGGGGAAAGGAGTCCAGGAGAGCTGACTGTATTTTAAAGAAGCCTTATTTAAGGCACAGGAACAAACCATCCCAATTTGCAGTAAGAAAAGCAAATATAGTAGGCAACCAGATTAGCTTACCGGGGAAATCTTTGGTGAGCTTAAACACAAAAAGGAAGCTTACAAGAAGTGGAAACTTGAACAGATGATTAGGGAGGCATATAAATATATTGCTTGTGAATGCAGAGGAGTTATCAGGAAGGCGAAAGCACAATTGGAATTGCAGCTAGCAAAGGATGTGAAGGGTAACAAGAAAGGTTTCTACAGGCATGTTAGCAATAAGAGGGTGATCAGAGAGGGTGTGAGATCCTTACTGGATGAGGGAGGTAACTTAGTGACAGATGATGTGGGAAAAGCTGAAGTACTCAATGCTTTTTTTGCCTCTGTCTTCACAGACAAGGTCAGCTCCCAGACTACTGCACTAGGCAACGCAGTATGGGAAGGAGATGGGCAGCCCTCGGTGGAGAAAGAAGAGTGAGGGAGGATTTGATAGCAGCCTTCAGCTTCCTGAAGGGAGGTTCCAAAAAGGATGGAGAGAGGCTGTTCTCAGTAGTAACAGATGGCAAAACAAGGAGCAATGGGTCTCAAGTTGTAGTGGGGGAGGTCTAGGTTGGTTATTAGGAAAAACTATTTCACTAGGAGGGTGTTGAAGCACCGGAATGGGTTACCTAGAGGTTTTTAAGTCTCGGCTGGACAAAGCTCTGGCTGGGATGATTTAGTTGGGGTTGGTCCTGCTTGGGCAGGGGGCTGGACTCGATGATCTCCTAAGGTCTCTTCCAGCCCCAGGATTCGATGGTGGTAGGAGCAGCTGCCGAAACAGCAAAGCAGGAACAGCTGCCCTCGAAGGAAGCAAGGGCGTGCATGAGTACATGTATGTGTGTAAAATGGGGCACAGTCAAGGCTAACTTTCCCCATAGCATCCTCTGTAGGAATGTAAGAGAGTAGTTGATTAGTCGACTACCCAATAAGCTTAAGCGACCATTCACATTCCCCCCCACATCAGAGGCAGCAAGGATGGGGAAAAGCAGGAACCAGTGCTGGCAGGAGCCGCCTTAAAAGCATTGTTTCTGCTCCTCCTTAGAGGCAGCGGGGGGGTGGGGGGAAGGGCAGGGGAGGCTGCTTGGGCAGCAGCTGCTGTCTGTGGAGGATCCCAACTTCCCACTGGGACCTTTCATGGACAGGGGCTGCTTCACAGGCCTCTCTGCGGGACCCCCCACAGGCAGGGGCTACTACCAGCTGGGCAGGCATTCTGCTCAGTCCCAGCTTGCACCAGGACCAAACCCCGCTGTGGCTCTGTAATTTAAAAGGCAGTAGGAGTCGGGCAGCTTGCCCTCCAGCTCCTACTGCATTTTAAATTGCAGAGCCGCAGTGGGGTTTGGTCCCAGCACAAGCCAGGACTGAGCGGGGCTGCCTTCCCCTATCGAGTAATCGAGTAGTTGATAAAAATTCTATCGACTACTCGATTACTAAAATAACCTCAGTTTAACATCCCTAATTCTCTGGACTCAGAACTGAACAGAGGAGATGCACATGCCACTTGGGTCCAATTGTGCCACTTTAAAAAACCTAGGTCAGTTCATTTTCTAACTCATTTATGCAGAGCCATTCGACTTTCCTGTGTCTCACTCCTGTGTCTTTACCCTTTGTACTTGGGTAAAGGAAAAACAGATCTTCCCTCCACGCCTGACAAAGGAGCTGTCTTACAAGTTAAAGATTCAAAGAACAGCATGAATTACTGGCCACTCTTTTTAAGCCTAACTGGGATGGGTCAGTTCACGTCTGGGTTTACTGAGCTCTGCTAATTAGCATGCTATATCATCCTTAGGAGGGATTTTCTTGCATTTACTCATGAAAAATATTGGCCAGGGGAGTTGTGATATTTCCTTAAGGTTTCCAGAGTTGAGATGAGACTTGCTATCTCAGCCATGTTCAACACACGCAGCCCCTTTCCAGTCTATGCAAGCCTCTGTCCCTCTGTATATTAACAATGGACACTCCAGCCTCTAAGAACTCTTGAGTTTCCCTCTAGAGCATCCAGCCCCTTAGCCAAAGGGCACTCGCAGAAATCCCATATTATATATAGACAGACAAGCATCTGTTACCTGAAGGTAACTTAGGACATGTCTATACCATCACTTATGTCAGCAAAACTTGTGTTACTTTGGACTATGTGGGGGAAGGAATAAAAATACCCCTGAGCAGCATATGTTGTCAACTGGACAGCTCTCCTCCATCAGTATACAGTGGTGACACAAGCATTCTTGCCAACAGTGTACGGTTGTAAGGCACATCTACACTAATGAACTTATTTACTGGTAACCAGCTCCAATTCACAGGCTTCAATAGTATAACTCTCAGTATATAGACACAGCTATTTACATATTGTTCATACATTTTGTAATGATTATAAGGACCAGTGACACACAGGCTTTCAACAGAGATCTTACATGCCACCCTTTGGTGAGCTATGATGTAAAATATCAGACTTAGGCAATCCCAGTAATCCTTATAAACCCCTTTGCACTCTGCCAGTGGCCACCAAGAGGTCCCTGGATCAGGTAGCTAGTTATAATTTGAGCCCAAAGAGATTCAAGTATATTTGATCTTACCTTCAGGACTGTGGTTTACTGACAGGATCAGCTCTTTCTTTTTACTTTGAGAGGTTGAAAAGTTATTTTAGTGAAAATTGATGGTGCATTTTTATAAGCCATTTAGATGATGTATATTAACTGGAAAGGATTGGAGCATTTGCAAATTAAGTAAACACTTTACATAGAGGAATGTAGATGTGGAATATTTTGGGTCCTTAATATCAATATTGGCACACTTATTGAGAGCCAGTCACTTCAGCTGATCCACCTTGTACATAGGTCAACACACAGCACAAAAGAAGGAGCCATCAAGATACAATTTAGCTTCTTAGGGAACTCCTAATTTCTTGTGTTCTACACAATTTCTTGGCACAATCAAAATGAGTTATAGCAGATAGAAGGCTTAGATTGTAGTGAGAATGCAATGAAAAAACCCACAAATTAAATCTTGACTTAATATGAGTTTATACTTTTTTGTCAAAAGTTGTAATGCAGCCTTTCATAAAAATCCACTGAAAAACCCAAATCCAAGTGACTTATCGGAGTCACTTATCAGTGGTATATTCAGCTTCAAAATCTGAACTCTGGCAGACTGTAAACAAATGACAACATGACCCTTTTGAAAAATGGGGGAGGTTTAGAGCCAAACACAATCTGATATAAGAGATTTCAGGAACATGATCCCACGGCTGGCTTTGATACAAATTGTTTTGTAAGTCAACATACTTTACCACTTAAAAGAAACCGTGCTCCACTACTTCTGTGGTCTTTCCACACCAGTGAGTCACTGAGAAGTCCTATGCACCAGCTAATTAGGAAACCATATTTAGAAAAAAAAGAGACCAAGTAAAATTTTTAAAAGGACAAATAATTAATGTAGCCATTAAAGGGGCACAGCAAACTTGAATTTCAGTATTCCTACTTTAGATGTGTGAAAAATCCACAAATACAACCAAGAGACTAACTACATAGACGAAACAGAAGAAATAGACTGCAGAAAATCCTGATTCAGGAAAACTAATAAGCAGCACATGCTGAAATCCATCCTTCTGTGAAGCAGAGCACTTAAGCACATGCTTACTCCAGGAACCACAGTGCTATCAAATGCAACCATGACATTGAAAAAAAGAATTTCTCCTCTAATTTTTCAGTTGCAGTAATATTACTTGTTACTCATAATAACTATATTCAGAAAAATGTGATTTTAAAAAAAATTGGTGTCCCTTTGAGTAAAGTAGAACCGATGAATTGGATATAACTATATTCTCTTCCAACAATGTCAACAACAAAAATTGGACATTGGTTGCAAGTTTTCTGACCAAACACTAAAACTGAACTATAATTAATGGACATTACATCTTGCAAGATGTTAGAAGTTCTCCCTCTGATCTCTTCAACCTTTAACCTTCATTTGTTTTTACAATGAGGTCAAAAGGTCGTAAGTCTAAAATCAACAAGCTATTTACACACATGGCAGCATATATTAAATCATAACAAATTCATCCAAAGACACAACCATAAATGAAACTTTAAAGCTACTGATTCAACAAAATGTGCTTTTGAAAAGTTTGCAACACAACAGAATCAAGTTTGAACTATTGGTATGATTACTGGGTTATATCTTCAAGGGCAAACATACTGGTTCATATCTAATCTATTCACCAAAAAGTCACTTCATATGTTTAATGCTTATTTCAAAAAGTGGCAGCCTTCAGAGATGCTCAGATACTGTATTGTAGGGGACTTTTGCAGATTGTAATTTATGTAAATCTTGCAGTGTTGTGATTAATGTTTGTGAAGTGCTCTGAAGAGAAATTATAAGCTTTATTTACAAAATGTACAAGAGCAGGGGTGAAAGGAAGATCTTCTTTGCACCTATGTTCACAGGAGCAGTTCCTGTGTTTTTTAAAACCACATTTGTATGTGATATTGGGATACAGATTTAAATCCTATAGAAAATATTAACTACTTACAATTGGTCTCATGTTGAATAGGAAAAAGTTTGCTGTTTTGTTTATCATGCAAGCAGTCTTGGGAAAAAAAAAACATTGGAAGCAAAGTGTCTATTTAAAAAGTAAAATTATGCACTAAAAGTGAGATTTAAATTTTTAAATGTTTGTTGGAAAGTTCCTTTGAAAAGACCATTCTAACTTGAACATATAAACAATGACTTGTAAAATGAAAGCTATATAATTGATATATAAGCATATATGCTAATGTTAATTTATTGCTTTAGAAATTTACATAAATACACACACCCAAGTTCTGAAAACATGTCTTCTATAATCTATTTTCCTATGCAGTTTTGATGATCACGGGAATGTATTTTTGAAAGCTGATTGCATACTTTCATTTACAAAAATAGACACTGAGGCAGCAGGAACAAAACAAAACTGACAAGGGGGAAAAAAATCATGCTATAAATGAAACTCTCAACTGGTATCTGCTAAATGTACTTGAGAAGTCCATTTGCTGAAGCTGTACCAAGGGAGAGCAATTAATTCTTCTCCATGATGCCTCGCCAAGAATGTGAAGAATTCTGAATGAGATGAACTAGTGAAATATGTAGGGATAGTGTTGTCCAATGTGTATCGCTACCTTAAAAATATGTTGGAAGCAGAAGCCAAGACCCTTTAATTAGATTTCCCAAGCTATATGTGCAATATAAATGAAAATAATTCGTGGTAATTCCCTACTTGCCACAGGACACAGATGTACCTTTGTTAGATTTCATGATAGACCCTTGCTAACAATGATACTTACAGGAAAGGCACCAGTGCACATTAATGCATGGATATTCATCACCAGATTAGGAAAATTTACAGAAGCCACAAATTGAGACACTTCCATAACTTAGAAAATCTCTAGCTAGTCTAAGAGCAAGGAGAATTTAAGTATCAAGACTAAATCAAACAATCCTTCTGCACAGCAAGGAATCCTGTTACCAAGAAACGGCTCCAATTAGTCATCACATTTTTGCCACCATTAACAGCCTATTTGGGGTGGATGGGATCTGCAGACTTCACTGCTCCAAGAAAGGAAATTTTCAAGTAAAGCACAGTTCAATTTTCTAATTCATATCTATGAGGTCCACAGATATGAAAATGGCACTTTCATAGAAATGTCTACTGGGGTAAAGAATATTATACAGTTATGTATGGATGCAAAAGGAGCTAAACTCTTTCCTAATTGTGGGAGCACAAGTCTAACGAAGGCAGTATCAGATGACTGGATATCTATTCTGTAGAATCTGGAGAAGGTATGAATATATGACTGGAAGTTCACTTTACAGATTTTCTTGCATGAGGCATATGATCTTTCTGCCCACAAAGCTGCTGCGGTTCTGAGGTAGTGAATTCCTTTTGGAAGATGGAGGGCTTTTCTTGTTTCAGAGATAGAATACCCTAGCCACCTGTAAATGGAAAAATTATAAAGCTTTCTTTTCCTATGACACCAGATGATAAAGCACAAACCAAGCATTTACTATTCTATCACACTTTCAGTTCAGATAATTTTGAGAGCTCTTTGTGCATCCAAAGTATTCCAGAATTTCTCTGAGGCGCAATGGAGCAGAGCAGGACAATTTCTTGTGCTCTGTAGAGCCTGAAGTTCATCTCTGATAATGAAGGAAAGCCCAACTTCAAGTACCACTTTTATCTGGACATAAGCTTTTAAGGGCTTCAATGCACTTTGTCAAATGCAAGTGGGTTACAGCCCATGAAAGCTTATGTCTAAATAAATTTGTTAGTCTTTAAGGTGCCACAGGACTCCTCATTGGTTTTACTGAAACAGACTAATAATGCTACCCCTCTGAAAAAAGTACCACTTTAGCATACACCGTGTAGTACTGAGGCTCCAGAAAAGAGCTCCTAAATTCAGCCACCCTCTGAAGTGATCAGATTTCTAATAAAAAGGCCACTTGGATACTTGAAGTAAAGAGACCCTTTAATGAGTGGTTCAAATGAAAAATCTGTAAGGGCACTGAGCTACTGTAAGGGCACTGATGAACTCATGAAAAAAAAATCTAGATATTTTGTGAGAATGTAGAAGAGATGCTGCTCTCAAACAAAATCCAGAGTACACAGAACATCTACGTCAGACAAAATCTGCTACTTGTCTACTGATCAAAGGATGCTAACCAAAGCAGCTATTTGACCTCCAAAAGTCTGAACTGCTAGTCATAGCCTCAGTCCATCTTGAAGAAATTTGAGAATCTGTGGTATGGATGTAGATACAGGAGTGACCTCCTTGTCCTGGCACCAGGACATCTCAACCAGTCTCGCAAAAGCACTGAGCCTTCCCACTCCCCGGAATCTAGAAGTGTGGATAATATTATCTCTTTTGTATAACCTTTTTGGTTTAAGAAGATCTGTTCAACATATTTATACATTTTATTTAGAATGCTGGCCTTCCTATCCTAAAGAGAGACAATTTTCTGTGTGCATTCAAGCTTAAACTTACAAGCTGGCCTTTTCCACACTGATTTGCTATGCTGTGCTCCGGAAGGTTGGGCAGGTTAACAGGATACTGAGGATTATCTGCCCTGATGCAGCCTGAAGATTTATGAAGCTTAAGAGTAAGAAAATTTTAATTGCACCTCCTGAAGGAACCTGCTGATTCATTCAGAAGTTGAAGAAGATAGGGGAGAGAGTCTGAGACACCTTTCTTATGCCGCTCCTTGATCCTCCTGCTAGAAGACAGAGAGGAATTTCAGACTGATGGTTCATTAGAGAGATGGGTAGTGACCTCTTTCTCAGAGTAAAAAAATTGTTCAAAGGAAGGGTTCAGAGTGGAGGCTTGTGCTAAGCTAAGTCCAGAGAGGGCTTCCCAGTTCCCTTGCTTTGTTTAAGGGAGATTCCTGGACATGGAGACAGGCTGATCCTCCCCCAAGCGACCAGGTTCCAATCTTGAAGATTACAAGAAAATTCTTGACCCACTTGTCGCACTGGAAGACAGAGTAACGCTCACACTGCTGATCAAAAGTAGGCCTGAGCCATTGCAAAGTTGAGGAGAGTACATGCTGCAGAATGGAGGGAGAAGTTGGGCGTGAGGGCTCTTTATTAGGATCAATGTGCTCTGTATCGCTGACAGTAGCTCTCTGCCACTGTGCTGTCAACAGTCTGTGAGCGCAGCCCATGGCAGCTGGGCTGACGCGTCCCTCACCTCTGAGGTTATGCTTTAACCTATGTTCCCCTCATGAAGGTGGAAGGAGCCAGTGCCTGTGCTGGGCCTGAGGGAGTTTGCTGCTGAGGTTCTGAAACTGCTTGCTGGGAGCTCTCTTATAGACTCATAGACTTTAAGGTCAGAAGGGACCATTATGATCATCTAGTCTGACCCCCTGCACAATGCAGGCCACAGAATCTCACCCACCCTCTCCTAGAATAATCCTCTCACCTATATCTCAGATATTGAAGCCTTCAAATAGTTCAAGACCCCAAGATGCAGAGAATCCTCCAGCTGTGATCTGTACCCCATGCTATAGAGGAAGGCGAAAAACCTCCAGGGCCTCTGCCAATCTACCCTGGAGGAAAATTCCTTCCCGACCCCAAATATGGCGATCAGCTAAACCCTGAGCATGTGGGCAAGACTCACCAGCCAGACACCCAGAAAGTTCTCTATAGTAACTCCTATCATCCCTCCATTGACCTATTTACCACTGATAATGAATGGTCAATTAGTTACCAAGAAGAGAGGCTGCAGGAAGCATCCCCCCACATTAAACACTTGGGCTGAGCTGGGTCTTTACAGTATAGGCTCAGATCCCCATACAGGTCCTACTAAACGTCCCTGATGGAAGAGACCATTTCTGGCTTTCCCTCGCTTGTTAGTCTTCTTGCCATGCTACATAGTGTATGGAATGGGGGGCACAAAGTCCCGATGACTCTGGGAAGAAGTGGAATTTCCTCTGCCAACGAAGGCAAGCCCTGAGAACCTGGAGATATAAAAGCCATTTTCTCTTCTAAGTTTCTTTTTCAGCATAAAGGAGCTTCTCAACCTGCCAACAGCTGAAGAGGCAGATGAAAAAACAGCGGTTTCTCAGCCCACATCTATACTACGTGAATAACGTAGCTGGAGTTGACATACCTTAGGAGAAGTTACCATGGGGGGTCAGCGAGAGAAACTCTCCCACTGACTTACCTTCCTCTTCTCTGTACCCACTCAGTCAACCTGGTGGATCCATCTCAATGTCATTACCTGCTGTGGTGTAGATATACCCTCAGAGGTGTAGACCCATCTCGGCTGCCATTGACTGACAGGTCTGATCTGCCCCTAAGGCTGCACAGAGACCAGACCTTGTTGCTCAGTGGCCCTCATAACAAATGAAGTCATTATTGATATGCAGCTATGTTGTAAATAGAGACATGTCGGCTTTACACGTGACTGTCTATAATTGGGATTTTCACAGCTGGCCTACCTCTGCCACCACTGAATGAGCGTTTTGCCACCAACTTCACTAGGAGTAGGATTATACCAATGCTTGAATGCTTCTGAAAATCCTAGTCACCCATTTAAATAATTTTTCCATGCTGCTTCCAGTAGCTATGACATAAAATAAACATTGTTCATTTTTTTCCTTTCAGTTTGTGTCTAGTTTTGCAAGGTTGTATAGCAAGTGTAAAAAAATCAGGATACTTTTTTTCGGGGAGAAAGGGAATACTGCCTATATAAAAAGACAAACCGCTGATATTGGGACATCTAGTTGACCCAGTGCTTTCAATCTTCCCTCATAGGTCATGTTTTCTAGACCTTTAATCATTTTTGTTGCTCTTCTCTGGACCTTCTCCAATTTTTCCACAACTGTCCTGAAATGTGGTGTCCAGAACTGGACAGAACACTCCAGCTGATATCTAATCAGAACAGAGTGGAAGAATTACTTCTTGTGTCTTGCTTACAACACACCTATTAATGCTTCCCAGAATGATATTTGCCTTTTTTGAAAATGTGTCACACTGACTACTATTTAGCGGGTAGTCCATTATAACCCCTTGATCCCTTTCTGCAGTACTCCTTCCTAGACAGTCACTTCCCATTTTGTATGTGTGTAACAGATTGTTCCTTCCTAAGTGGCGTACTCTGCATTTGTCCTTATTGAACTTCATCCTATTTACCTCAGACCATTTCTCCAGTTTGTCCATATCATTTTGAATTATGCTCATATCCCCCAAAGCACTCGCAACCCCTCCCACAGACTTTATAAAACATACACGCTATACCATTACTGAAATCGTTGACTATATTGAACAGAACTGATCCCAAAACTGATTCTTGTGGAAACCCACGTTATGCCCTTGAAGAACGACTGTGAACCATTGATAACTACTCTCTGAGAACAGTTATCCACAGAACCATATATTCTAAACATCTAATAAGCAACCAAGTTACTATACCACAACCTGCTCTGACTGAATACCAGCATTTCAAGATAGCCTTCATGAAGTACGGAAGCTCTATGTGAAAGGTGAAACCTGGTAGTCCATAGCTAAACTCTAACACTGGTGATCATTTCTAGTACAATCTTGTAATAGCAATTATTTAAATAAAGGAAACATTGGCATCAAATTAAATAACTTTTTGCGCCTTTTGCATATGCTATATTAACTTTGCCTACTGAAATCAACATACTGATCCTCATATTGGGATTGTAATTTACAAATAAAGTGATGTTTCTACTCATGGGGAATTCTGCACCACTGTGCATGTGCAGAATTCATATCCTCTGCAGATTTTTTTGCTTTTCCACAGAAAAATGAGGCATGTGTCTCAGAAGCCAAGGGATGATAAAATTTCAAGAAGTGGATGTCTAACTGTGTTGAAGGTACAGCATTACATAAAGAGTAAATTTCCTGGTCATATTTGATAATGACACAATAGTTAAATATTTATTGTAAAAGCCTGCATATAATTCCTTGTTGGTGGCTCTGTGGTTTTAATTCAACCTATAACTCTGTAATTTTGCCCACTACAGTATAACATAACTGGTCAGTGAATAAATAAGGTCCATCAGAATAACTGAGTAATGAAATCAAAGATGTTAGACAACCCACAGATGTAATTAATTCCAATGACAGGAAGAAATTACCTTTTAAATTAATTATTATCCATCTTTTTTCCCCGCAAAAAAAAAAAAAAATCACTAAGCACCTATTCTTCTAGCACACATTGGAGCAGTTTGTGACTCTTTAACTGATACTCAAGTGCCTTTGTCCTCCTGAGCCCTGAAATTTGAAATGAGGCATTTCATACTTTTCATACTGAAGGATAATGGTCATTCAAATTAAACTCTATTTAGTTAACAGGGGCAGGAAGACAGACACAATTAACCTCTCTGATTGGCAAACTTTTGTCAGCCTGCCACATTTCAATTATAGTCTTTTTCTTTACCAAAGGATTAGAATGTATAAATTCCAAAATGATTTTCAGCTAGATGCAGATGTTAAAGTCACATTTTCTTTATACACAGTATCTACAGCCTGATGCATTGCTTTATACCTGATGAGTTAATCCAATTCCCACTCTTTTTAGTGATCTCCCCTCCAAAGTAAAGATAGGAGAAAAGGCATTTTTGTTATAAAGATGGAAAACAAACCTAATCACTAATTTGTTCATAATGTCTAATGTAATACAAGACTAGCTTATAACATACTCAAGATTTCTTTGAAGAATCCAGCATGCTGAAATATGTAATAGTATAACTCTTTAGGCTTGGTCTTCACTGAAAAGTTATACTGTCATAGCTACATCAATCATGAGTGTGAAAAAACGCATCTCTAACCAACACAGCTATGCCAACAACCACCCCAGGGTACATGCAGTTAATATAGCAGATGTGGGCTTTTGCCAAAATAATTTGGGAAAGCAGTGTTCCTGAAACAGAAAATTAGGAGGCTGGGCCAGCATTGCTATGCCAATATGGGCTCTGAGGTGCAGACACACTCTTAGCCCTGCCAGGTAAGTACAGAACTGCAACCAAATTAAAGAAGAATTTCTCCATGTGAAAATTGCTCCTTTTTCTAAAGAGTACCAACCTAATATAAATTGTAGTCAGACATTGAGGGAGAGAAATCTTGACAAAAGTCACTCATTTATAAAGCCAGAAGAAGTCTAATACACTAGATGAAGTTATGAGAGTTAACTTATTTGTTTAACTATAAGAAATTCTGAGAAGAGGAAAACTAACGCACTTATTAATTGTATATAGTGCAGAGAAAACTTTTTTAAATTAAATCATGTCTTCATTTAATACCTACAACCACATAGGACAGGACTTGAAATTGAAAGTTCACTATATTCTATCAAATGTTCTCTCTCCATCAAGTAAAAAAAAAAAAAAAGCTGTAATATGCAATATTATATGAACTATGCAATACAATAAAAACACCGCATGCTTCAAAATGTACCAAGACTGTCACCACTG
The DNA here is from genome assembly GCA_019425775.1 of Rafetus swinhoei. NCBI lineage: Eukaryota > Metazoa > Chordata > Testudines > Trionychidae > Rafetus > Rafetus swinhoei. The sequence continues at coordinate 42,587,586 of CM033432.1, read as the reverse complement.
ATTTAAAAAAAACAACACAAAAAACATGAGTCTCTTACTAAAAATATAGAATTCCCCAACAAGGAACTAAAGGATAGCCTGGGGAAAGACTAAATATTAATTTTTCAATAGTTCTATTTCATGTTTAATGCATTCATCTTGAATCAGTACAGACATTGTCATGGAAAAGGCAAATATAAAAACTTAAGAGGAAAAATTCTCAGGACATGACTTTTAATCACTTCCCTTTAAGAAATATACAAGAATAGCCCGGGGAGAGGCACACACACCAACAATTTTGGAAAGATTAAGCTCTAGGGAACACTGATGAACAGTAAAAGCTTCCTAAAATATGAGCTTGTAAAAGTGAACCATTAATCTGTAGCATCTTCAGAGAAAAGATGTATCGTCTAGAATTCCTTCAAGACATTCAAAAATTATGTTGTGATAGTATCAAATGCAAGAGCACGTGTGTGCACACACACACACTTGACAGAAAAATAAATAAGCAAGCCAATGGATAATCTATTGCTACAGCACAAATATTTGTATTACAGCTTGGATTTATCCATGCTCTACAATGTCTGACAAGATTGCAAACGTTTAAAAAGTTGGAAAATGCCAGAATTAAGATTGCCTGTGCAACATTAATTTGGCTCCCTTAAGTATATACGTTATAATACAAAGTTATTTATTACATACTATTTTTTCACGGGATTCCTTCCTCAAAGCATTGAGCAACCCGTACACACTGAATGTGGGCCTTTTCATTCTTTTGTTTTGTCCTTATATTGCATTTTGACCCACAACTTATTTACTGCACACTACTGAACACTGCTTTGAGGACTGAATTATTAAATATCCTCTCAAGCTTTTGTAGAACATATTTTGACTGCTTCACAGATATTAATGAATTTATTTTCTCAATGTCCCTGTAAGGTGAGGCAGTTTGGATGGAATAAATGAGCCCAGGAATGGTATTACTATAAAACATTAATTAGGGATGTTAATGACTAGTCAACTATCCGATAAGCAAATGCTTACCAGATAGTCAACAGGCTATTTGCCTAGTTGCTCCCCTACCCCTTGCTTCCTCTATTAGAAAGAGGCAAGGGGGGAGTGGAGGGGGTACTTCAAAGCAGCAGCACCACATGGAGCCCGGGATCAGCTGAGGACTCCCCTGCTGACCCCAGACTCCATGTGGTGCTTCTGCTTTGAAACACCACTGTGGAGCCTGATGCTGGGCTCCCTGCCGCATTTCAAAGTGGCAGCACCGCATGGAGCCCAGGGTCAGCAGGTGAGTCCCCAGCTGACCCCAGGCTCTATGCGGCAACCCAGACTTTATGCCGCAGGTCTGTTGCTACACTTCAAAAGTGGAGGTGCCCTATTGACTAATCAAATAGTCGATGCAAAATGCATCAACTATTCAATTAGACAATTATTCAATATTTAACATCCCTAACATTAACCAGTAAAAATAAAGCTCAGGGTTTTGAGCAGAGAGAGCTTAGCAAACACACCATTTTAAAAAATCTTTATAAATCTTTGAGATATGAAAAATAGTAAGCAAATTGTAGCAAGTTGAGGGTCAGTAACATGGAGTCAGCAGGCCTAAATAGAGGCCTGTAACATGAAAACAGCAACAGGCCTGCAATCTAGTGAACAAGACTTTGGTTCAGTAACAGGAGCCAAGAAGGAGGCCGTACTGATAACTGTGTGATTGTGTAAGTTAGGACACAGGGGCGGCAACGAGAACAAACTGTAAGCCAAAGGGGAGTAACGGAACATCTTAGTAAGAAATGTCTTGGTACAAAGACTCCCTAAAAACTAATGCACATACCGACCTACGTTCAGGACCAGGTCGGAATTGACAGCATGAAGGATAGTAAGTAAGCCCCCCTTCGGTAAGGTGAGGGGTGGTATCTAGGCAACAGAGGGTGGTAACCTGGTATGTAAAGAAATGATGTAAGTTGTTTGTACCTGTCTATAAAAGGACACCGCAAAAAGTGCTCTCCGGCCGACCTTGGGGGGGGCGCACTAGGGCGCCTGAACGGCAGGTGTCATTGCCTGAACTTACAGAACGCACAGTAGCTTAACTTTGACTAACTGCTGTTAATATCTGTTATATGGCAATAGGCCTGCCTGGTGTTGGTACCTTGTCAACGTGGGCCATAGCGCCCAGTGGTGTAACACTGTACTGATCTCTGTTACCAACTGGTAGAGCTTCGCATTTGACAATAAACCTGCTCGATTGATTTCAAACCTTGCCTGCATCTGTTGTTTCTGGGGCCTCTCAGAGATCTTCTGTGTTGACCCAAGTGCACGGGGTCTAACACTCTAGATAAAGGGAGTACCGATAGTTACGCAAGCAGCTGAAAGTTTATCATCACCGACGGAGTAGAGGTCCTGTCAGGAGCGCGCCAGGACGACCCTGACCAGACGACGCTGACACTGACAGTCCAGACCAACGAAGGTACCGAGGTATGAAAACACCGAGGTACGACAAATGAAATGTAAAGTAAGGTTTAATTTTAACAATATTCCTTTACCCTTTCCATTCAGCTGTAGAGGGGCTCAGATAGGAAAAAGCAGACAGTTTTTAGGATGGTATTAAACATGGCAATAACTGTTCCCAGAGGATGAGGGGCAAGGTTAACTGATGCCTTGTCTAAACATTAAACCATGTCAAACAAGAGTGTTCATCTATCTTATTAGCCTACTGTGATAAACCTGCTCATGTGCACCCTGCTGATGCCAACAAGAGTTCTTAAGAGTACTTGGAACTAGTGCTCTTTGAGAAGGGACTAGCACAAAGCACTCTAAGGGTATGTCTACATAGCAACATTATTTCAAAATAACGTAGTCTGTGTCTACACCAGGGCTACTCAACTTTGGAAGCCCCGGGGCCACAATGATACTCACAGCACATGCTGAGGGCTGCAACTTAAGTGCAGTTGCACGTACAAGCAAATATATATGCAAATAGTTTCTTTCACACTGACAGGCATGAATACAAAGATTAAGGCAAGACTACACAACATGCAGACCGCATTTAAGTCAATTCTGCTGATATTAATAAAATGCAATATTTAACCGATTTCCACCCATGACAGCACTTTTAATGAGCAATGACAGTCCAAGAATTTAACTGCTAAAACGCATATCAACAGAAGACCATTATACTGACTCGCCATTATGAAGCGTGCTCCCAGTGGAGGCCATGTTTAAAAGATCCCACCCTCAGGCCGCACGTTGAGGCCTGTGTAAACCCAAACCACACCGCGGGCCACAAACAAACAGGCCACAGGCCACATGTTGAGTAGCCCCAGTCTACACAGCAGGCAGTTATTTCGAAATTGTGTCCAAATACTGTCAAACTGGAGGACTTCTTACTCTGACTCCTGTAACCCTCATTGTAAGAGAAATAAGGGAAGTCAGAGAAAGAGTGATCTATTTTGAAATAAGTGCTGTGTAGATGCTCCCAATTTCAAAATAAGCTATTTTGAAATACACTACACAACTGACGTAGCTCAAATTGTGTAGCTTATTTCTAGTTAAACCCTGCTGTGTAGATGCACCTAAGGAACTACAGGTTGAGCCTCTCTAGTCTGGCACCCTCGGGACCTGGCCAGGGCTGAACCAGAGAATTTATTGCACCATGGGAGGTCAATATTGTCTAGCAGCATTATCAACACTTCCACCGCTTACCGGACTCTTAGAAGACATTTAGGGGTTAATTAGAGCTAAAAAACAGTACAGAACCCTGAGAGCCAGGAACAGTGGCTATAAACACATTTTATGGGACTGTGGGAAACTTGGCCACACCAATGATTAAGTGGACATGTGTCTAACTAAAATCATTCCAGACCACCGAGGTTGCTGGACCAGAGTGTGCCAGATTAGAGAGTTCAACCTGTATTAACATGCAAGGATGTATGTGAGTGGCTATGGTTGCAGACTAAAGTGGAGTAAATTCAAACTATGCAGTCTAGTGGCAGGGTGGATAAGCCCTGAGATGTTGCTTTTATTGTGAAAGTTCAGATCTGCTTTCTTTAAGACAAAACAAGAGATGCACACTCAAAAGGGGCAACAAAGAGAACGTAGCTTGTGTCTCTTGGTGACTCTCTACTTGCAAACTTGCTGTTGAAGAAATAAAGGCACAGCAGAGTCTTGTCAACTATTTCAAGATCTGTCAAACTCATATGAGCAGTGGGCAGTTCAAGACATTGCTTTTTAGCTGCCTGTCTAATCATAGGAGCTTAGAGTCTGGCTTTGCTGGCCAGGTCTATTAAGAAAGGGCACAAGCATAAAATAAGGTGAGGGAAGGAAAAAAAGACACATGAGGATGTGCTGAAGAGGTGACAATATGGACCAAAGTTCCCCATCCTAAGCAATATTCAGGATCTAGCCAAAGCTGGTAGAAGTGGGTCCCTCTCCCTGGCCCACTCCAGACAGGACATCTCTCAGAATAAGGACAAGGTACAAACGTGTCACAATGGAATCTGGAGGCTCGGATGGCAGCAGTTATGATTAAGCTGGTTCCTTCTAGTTCATCTATTTTCCAGTCTGCATTTGACCCTCCTGCTGAAGTCTCTTTTAAAAGGAACCACAAGATAGAGTGAGGAGCAGAACAGCTCCTTATTATTCTGATCACCAAATTAGGCCTAAATTTCCAACACACTAGTTTCGGTCCCTTGATTTCTGATCCCAGAGACGTCTAGTTCACAAAACATTATTTCAATTGTCTGCAAGTTCTCAGTAAGCCTTTCTGTTTTGACTAAGCCAATATGTTGTTTCTCTTATCAATGTATGTTATAAGTAACTGTAACATTTTTTAAACTTTCATTTCACTTTTCACGATTGAGCTCACAATGGGGTAGTACCATCAGGTCCCAATTACTGTAAGTGGTATTATCCCCATTTTAAGTGTGGGAAACACACATATATTAATATCAAAAATTTCAAGTGCCCAACTGGAGAGCACTAGGCTTGATTTTTCATAGAACTCTATGTTTTCAATCACTGCTGCTGCTGAATCAATGGGACGTGTGCTTTGCTCAGCACTTGTGCAAAGCAGACCCCAGGAGCTCAGGTCAGGAACCCAGAAAATTAGGAAAAAAGTAGGTGACCAGAACGTGAAGAGGTCTACTCCAGTGATTTGTCCAGTATCACAAAGGATATTTCTGGTAGAGACAGGAAAGAATCCAATTCTCCTAGGAAGCATTTAATGTCTTAAACATGACATCATCCCTGCTTTCTCCACAATCTGCTGCCTCATTCAACAATGTAGCTTCCCACTTCTGATACAGAGTAGGCAGGGGTCCTATAGACCACAGTCTAGTTCACTATAAAACCCTCACTCATTCCCAGAACAAGTGATCATGAAATTAAAAATTGGATCATAATGCATACACACAACCGGCTGGGGGGGCAAGTTAAGGTTGCATAAGTTACCTAACTTTTTAGTGCTGGCCTTTGTAATGCCAGTAATAGTCTTTCAATGTAGTTTTTTGGTTAATATAGTTTGTAGGTTAGGGACGAGAAAGGTGAAGGCAAAAAAGAATCAATTAATAGGAAGAAGTGCATAGGAAAACAGAAGATGGAGGCACTGACAGGGAAGTACAGAAAATAAAGGGACATAGACAAAAGGGTCCACGGAGGCATAAGGATCTTGTGCAAAAAGGGGTTTTTGTGCATAATGGCCACGGCCACACTGCTTGTTTTTGCGCAAAAACCCCTTGCGCAAAAACCAGCTCGGACTAGATTATGCAAATGAAGTGTGACAAAATGCTAATCAGCACTTCATTTGCATTGCCTCTTCTGGCAAAAGCCATAGTGTAGATAAAGCCTAGAAGAAAAGCTTGTTTGGGGAAGAGAATTCCAATTAGCTGCACAATTCCTATTTCAGGAATTGTAAGTTCCATTTTAAAAAACATTATCCAAAACCTGAAGACATCTCCAAAAAAGTACTACCACTCAATTCTCCAATTGCACACCTGTGTGAGGAATGCTTTTGTTAAGAAAAAGCTAGTAAAGGGGGATTACTATATATATATATATTTGAACTACTCTTCTCTTTACATGAGTCAGTATTAAAATACTGCAAAAAAGGTTTATATTAACAAAAAGAGCATATCCATTAAAAAAAGTCTCTCTCTGCAGATCATTTAGAAGAAAGACAAAAACCCCACTGTAATGGAAGATGCTACCCAGCTACAATTCTTTCTGTCCCCTGACAAATTTGTCTTTTGGCTTAGATTCCTTTGTAACATTCTATATTAAATAATCTGACACGAGTTTTCTTTCATTTAAAATAAATTAAAATATTTTAAAAAACTTTAAATATATGAACATTCCAGCTGCATTCATAATAAACCTCTACTCTTCAGAGAAAGTGTGTATATCCTTGGGCTCAGTGTCTGGTTGGTGGTCAGTATCAAGCACAGTGCCCCAAGGGTTGGTTCTGGGGCCAGTTTTGTTCAACATCTTTATTAATGACCCAGATGAGGGGATGGATTGTATCTTTAGCAAGTTCATGGAGTAGACAAAACTAGGGGGATAGGTAGATATGCTGGAAGATAGGGATAGGGATCAAAGTGAGCTAGAGAAATTGGAGGATTGGGCCAAAAGAAATCTGATGAGGTTCAACAACAAGCATTACTACAGTCTGGAGACTAACTGGCTAAGCAGCAGTTTGGCAGAAAAGGACCTGGGGATTTCAGTGGATGAGAAGCTGGGTATGAATCATCAGTGTGCCCTTGCACCCAAGAAAGTTAACAGCATACTGGGGTACATTAGCAGGAGCATTGCCAACAGATCTAGGGAAGCTTAGAAAAGAGGAGACTAAGGGTACGTCTAGACTGCAAGCTTCTTTCGAAAGAGAGCATCCACACCTCAAAACCGGATCGAAAAGGCGATCTGCTTTTTTGAAAGAGAGTGTCCAGACTGCATGGATGCTCTCTTGAAAGAAAGCCCTGATTGCTATTCACAGAATGGCCACCAGGTCAACTGTGCTTTTTTTGATTGCCTCTTCTTTCGAAAAATGTCCCTGTTCTGTGTCCACACACGCCTTTTTTCGAAAGAGTTCTTTTGTAAAAGGCGTTCTTCCTCGTAATTTGAGGTTTACCAATGTTGAAAAAAACCCTGCGTTCTTTCGATTTATCTCTTTTGGAACTTGAAAAGGCAGGGAAGAATTATAATTGCCTCAGCTGGTAACCAGTATCTGCTGCTGTATAGTTGTTTCAGCAACATTTTCCAACAAGTCCCACTGCCTCTTGAGTGGTTTAGGGATTTATATCCAGAAAGATATTGGTTTTCTGTTGCAGTTTTCTTATTCTTATTACAATAATAACCCTTTCAATATTTTGATATACAAAATTAACTATTCAGGAGTTTTTCTCCTCTTTAGTCTTATTTTGCTCCTCTTGGACCTATTAATCTTTTTTAATTCTGGTAAAGATGGATCTTTAATTATAATTTACAGTTGTTATTTAGGTATGAGTTTGAGTAAACTGAATTTTCTCTTTCCATCATGAAATTACTATTATTTGCGATTTGGGGTGTCTAGTTAGAAAGTACATACATTTTGCTCAGATTCTGAAATTTGAATCCATTTATGTACCAACCTGAATGGAACTTGGAAGAAAGAACACAAGTTGCAGAAGAGAAGTGTTTGGAGGAGGCATCAGGAAGTCAATCTATGTATATATGGCTTGAATTATAGCTGGAGTTGCACAACCTTGGAAATGAGTTCTCTAAACAAAAAGCCAGTTTAAAAAGCTTGGTAGTAATGTGAGAGACTTTGCTCAAGATTTTCAGTCTTGCTCCAAGTTATCCAATCTGTGTTTCAGTAGTAGGCACTTTCAGTTCACCAATTTTTAAAAGCTGCACGCCTGGTCTGCCTTGCACTCTGTCTTGGAAGCCTGTTGAATCCAGGGATCTGTAGCTAACGATTGCATATTGTTTCACTTCTGTGTTTGGGATGTTTTCATTGTTCTTTTCAGTGTTGGTACAACTCCCCCTCCCCCCCCAAGCTCCCCTCCCCCAAAAAAACCCCAAAATAAAAACACCTTATGTAGTACATCTCTAAAACTATTAACTATTTTGGTAGACAGAAATGCAGCCGCAGCAGAAATCACTGTAGTGAAATTATATAATACACCCCCCCAATACTACTAATCTGCCCTGCCTCCATTGTTCTGAGATTTTAACAATTAAGGATTTATAGGATATATTTATGCACAACACTGAGCATTCTCCATTTCAGCGTCTGCAGCTAGATTTCCCAAGCTTCCTTAAGTCATCTAGCATACGCAATATCAGTTATTGGTCTCTGGCTAAACATATACAGAGGGAAAGACATGTGTGGCTTTATATTTGTAGCAGGTTTTGTACATAAGTATTTTTAGAAGTGTTGAAATAGTCAATGAACCAAAAAGTCTGACCTCCAATCTGTACGACCTCAAATGTCAACAGAGTAAATGAGAGTAAAATTTGCCAAAGGATTTTGTCCTGAAACGAGATGAAAGTTGCTAAGTTGTGCATTTCCTCTTCTCACTCTTTTTTAACCTCACCTCCTTTGGCATGGCCAAACAAATTTGCCAAAATCTAGACTGATATTTGCAGCTGCAAGTCTGTCATATAAATGAGAGGAGCAAAAAAATCACTTATGAAAGTTACAAGATATTATGACTTGAAAAATCGTTTCCAAAGTTTTTGAAAGATTTTGTACAAACCTTTCAATGTTGTTTTTCAAAAACATACACACTTTCTGAAATCCTAAGTGGTTCATAAAAGGTTGGAAAGTTTCTGGGGAAAGAATCACTTACACATCAGATAAAATGGTCTTAATGAGACTTTGGCAAACATCTTTAAAAAAAAAAAAAAAACCCCACTGTCTCCACATAAGGAATTACTGATGAAGTTTTACACTCAATTCAGGTTTTCAGAATGAAGGGTATAGAAGTAAAAGGCTCCTCTTGGTGTCACTACTGGATCTCTTGATGTAGATTGTTGGTTTTGTTTCTTTCAATAGTTTAATGCCAGAGGACCAAATCATCAATTCTGTACCTGGTGTTGTGCTGAGATAAGGTGGCAAATCTACTGCACAATTCTCAGGGGCATTTCTCTGTTCAGAACTTCTTCCCAGCACTCTATAGTACTGAAGTTATTTTCTGCAATAGTTCTATCCATATCACTGAAAAATGTGTTTTTCCAGAACAACTGGAGTCATATAAGGCACATGAATGAGATCTGAAACCTACAGAGGCAGTGTGGGAAGGGAGCACAGGCAGGAACCGTTGTTGTGGGGAGCCAGCTTAAAAGCCGTCTCCCCCTGAGTACTGGCTCCGCAGAGCCACCTGCCTTCCCACGCTGCAGCCTCAGTCCCTGTCTATGGTGGGGATCCAAGCTCCCGTGGATAGGGGCTGCTGCTGCGGTGCAGCCACTGTCCGCAGGGAGCTCAGATGCTGGGCCCCAGGCTACTCTGGGGTTGGAATGTTAGCGGCTAGCTGGCTAACCATTTAACTGATAAGTGGTTACTTATCAGTTTACTGTCCCAGTTAACCGCAACACCCCTTCTCCTCCATGTGCTCTGCATTTAAAAACTCTGGATACAGAGGCAGCAGCATGGGGTGTCAGTAGCGCACTGGCTGTCGGACCTACCCCCGAGGGAGGATGTGGGGGCGTAATTTAGTAATCACGTAACTGCTAAGAATTGTTGCAGCTACACGATTACTAAAATAAACAATTTCTAACATCCCTACTCTGAGATGGATTGCTGTCAATTACTTTTGTTTAAGATGTTCCTCTTCATACAGATATTTTACAATATATCCATTATGTGCACTTCAAATAGGGATAAAGAATTACTCCAGAGCCTGGTGATTCAGCCAATCACTGGGGAGAAAGGTAATACGGAATCAAATCCCTCCCTTGAATAGAGCAGGGTTTGCAGGCCTGAAATGTCATTTGCTGATCTGTTTGCAGAATTAAAACTTTTAGAACAAACCAAATTTTTTGTTAAGGAATCACCAACTCTACTTGATACCCAGTTACAGTTCACTGCTTTGAATGGGGAAACAAGTGGGATATGTTCCTGTTGGGGTAAAATACTGTCCAGAAAGCACTGGCACGCCTTCTTCTTGCCATTTAAATAAAAAGTGACATTGTTGCTGGAATTTAAGATGAAAACAGGAAAAAAATATTTAATTTTTACATTAGTTGCAAGTTAAAGATCTCCTAAATTTAGCTAGACTTGTTTAGAATCCTGATGTTCATTTACTGTGTTACACAAAAAGAAACATTTAAAAAAAAGAGTTCACTTTCTATGATACAAGTCTTTGCTAATCTATAACCAATGCATTGAAATCAGATACTAGGACCCAACCATCTCAAAAAAAAGTGACCCAATTGTCAGAACATGTCTGTGTTTAAACTAGTCTGTATAAACAGTGATACACAAAAATTCAGGGGTCATCCCTAACAGTGTTTCAGGAAAATATTTTTAAAACTGTTAAAGCTGAAGCAATTTTGAACTATTATAAAAGCCATCTTTAGGTTTTCCCTTCCTTAAAATTATTTGCAGTTAAGAGATTACCAAGTTTTAATTACAAACTTCCTTGAAGAAAAAGTAGACGAAGAAAAAATATTTATAAAGACCTACTGAGAATAATGGATCAACACATAGCTACTTTGTCTATTAGGCAATGTTCTAACATTTTAAAATAGAGTGTATGTGTGTGTGTTACATATGCACCATATACAAAGATAGACACTACATAGGTGTCAACAGTGTGTACAAGGGAAAAAAAGACATAATCCAGTGAAAAGCAAACACTGTCATACAAGAGATCCGAAGATGGAATACATCGGCATGCCTAATAAAACAGCTCTATTTGATGAAGCGGGGAGAAGAGATTGTGTACAAAGATCCTACATTGCATTGAGAACCGACCCAGTGTAATAGAAGTGGGGTCTAGCAATCAGGCAACCTGCTATGGTTCTCCAAGTCTCTTCCCAGTCTGAGGCTAGAGCAGCTTAATGGATGTTCCACTATGCACCAGCTGACAATGAGCATTAGCTAGCAACTGTCCTCCAGGTAAAGATGGCCAAAGAGTACCATCCTCCTCCGGTCATCCACCCCAACATTCTTCCCATGCCAAGATCATGGGGCAGGAAGGCACAGATTCAAGGTGTGCTGGCACTCCCCAGCAGAGAAAACAAGGCCAGATATCATTCCCTTTGTGCTGCCAGCAGAGTGCAGAAGCAGAGAATTTTAGTCCTTTAGTTTTAGCAATGAACTACTATAGGTATAGAAGATCAGTGCTTTAGAGCTATAGTATTAGGTGACATATGACAATGATAAACAATACAATCAGAGAAAGAGAGAGAAAGAGATTGAGAGGACATGCTCACTGTTATATCCAGGTCACAAAGACTCAGAGCAGAGAGTTATCATCTCTCTGTATGCTCTCTATCAGAACACTGATGAATAAAGTGCAAGAACCATATCAAATTTGTGCCACAGTGACAAGAACAGCCAACTAACACCCATATGTAAGTCCATCACTTAATCCTTCATCTTCCTTCCTCTTGTCACTCTTTGCCAAGCAACGGTGCTGTATGAATATCAGAGGGTTCCGGAATCCTTATCTGAACAACAAGTATTCAGAGCACTTTTGTGAAAAGAACACGTCAGAAGATAAATAAAAATGTAAAAATGGGCTTTACCATGAAGCAATTTGATTTGTTTATCTAGTGGGTGAATGACACCACCCCCAGGAGATCTGCCTATTCAAATCTAGAGAACATGAAAAGTTATTAAAATATACACAATAAGATGTAGCTCTACAAGAGGGATGGAACTATGAACCTATAATCAGAAATATTCTGAATTAGTCATTATAGGGTTGCCACATGGTTTAACAAAAAATACTTGAACACCCCACCCCACCCCAAAAAAAAACACCAGGAAAAATTCTGTTGAGAAAAAAAAAGGGGGGGGGGAGAGACCAAAGTTGTTGAGAAAAAAAAAGGTGAGATACCAAAGCTGTACCTTTAAATGGCCCCGTGCTCCTCACTCCCCCGCCCCCGCCAGACGTGGCAGGGAAAAATTGTCCGCACCGGGCTTCCGTCCAAGGGAAACAGGAAATATTTCACGTCCAGTATTTTCTGGGTTTTTTTTAACTGGATGGGGGATCCGAAAACCGGACAGTCCGGGCGAAAACCGGACACCTGGCAACCCTATTAGTCAACACCTACCCACCAAGTAGTGGCTCTAAACTTCATCATACCAGTCAGCCAAATTGTTGGGCCTAGATATATATAGTTTTAAATTGTGCTGACCTACATTAAAGGTCTGAAAAATTACCCTTTGACTTCATTAATGAGTGTAGGATCAAAAACTTAAAAGAGCACTCGCATGCCACTGAAAAGTTTTTCTCTTTACATGAATGGAAGTCAAGAAGATTAACCTTCAAGAAACAGGATGAAAGACTTTCTCTTCTATAATTTCATATATACAATTATCTAACAAAGGAAGTGGTCATACATTAACATCTACTCTGACACTGCTCTCCATATTCTTCACGGTGATATGATAATGGCATAATTATGATGTATTTTGTACAACATGGAGCATGTAATGCGTCATTAGAAAAGTTACAATTTGCTGAATGATTCTTTTTTGTATGCATTTATCATTTTCTATATGAGGTTATGACTATTGACCATGTATCCATATTTCAAATGTAGTCATACCTAGGCAACACTGACTAGTCAAAATGCTTCCAGTCTAGCTAATCTATGAAGGGCCCATTCAAGGAAATGGGCCATTAGGGAAAACAGTAGGCCTTAGTTGAGATTTATCCCTCACCTAGTATGCCTTCCTGAGAATCCTCCAGATCAACCGTAAGTAATGGCTGTTATGCCGCAGCAAGGTATGCAAGGGCATATGACCAGACCAAATGACTCTGGACTAGGGATATGAATGTATAACTATGTAAACCGTTAACCAATAAGCCTGGGTCTATCTGTTAATGAACTCGATTACATGGAGGCTTCTTATCTCACTCCTGGGGAGCCAGCTACGATCCCATGCTGCTGCCTCTGTTACAGCGGCTCTTACTACATTTAAAATGCAGAGCCGCAGCGCAGGTGGCTCCGGAGCCAGCATGAGCCAGGGCTGCTCAGCCCCGGCTTGAGTCAGCTCCTGGAGCTACCCCTGCTGCGGCTCTGCAGAGGTGCTTATTGACTATTCCTTAACACACACCACTCCTGGAAACACCTGAGGAACAAAAGACTGAACTGAGAGAAGTGCTGGCCCTACGCTAAAAGTAATAGTTAGCCTGCGCATGAAAATCTGGGGATCTCAAGCTGCATAGCAAGTACAGTTTGTGCCATGAGAATCTGAAAGGCAGCATGTATCAGTCAGGGTGAGAAACTGTGAATTCAAACCCTATCCTTCTAGTATGTTGAGCTTAGTTTGGTGTTTTTATTTATCTAGTAGGTATTTAATCTGCTTTGATCTGTTTGTTGTCACTTATCTTTTTATAGTTAATAAACTTATTTTACATTTTAATCTAAACCAGGAAGTTTGGTGTGAAGTGCTTGGTAATCTTAGTAGGGACATTAAGTCGCGATAAACTAATCGAGTAGTTGATGGAATTTTTGGGACCCCTGCGGCTCTGCCTCCCTATCCTCCTCCCCACACCAGGGAGACAGTGCTGGCAGGGGACTGGCTTTTAAAGTCAGCTCCCCACAGCACCAGCTCCTGCTTCCCTCCCACCCTTGCTGCCTCCGTCAGAGGAAGCAGCAAGGGGGGCGGAAGCTAGTAGTTGACTCAACTACCTGATAAGCATTGGTAGTTTGAACTTGGCTTATCAGGTAGTCAACTAGTCAGCTACCCCCTTACATACCTAAATCTTAGCTTGAGGGGCAGAGGCTGTTGCATTTCCTCTGTATTGTTGATTCATGCAGTGACTGGTCAGAGAGCCTGCATGCAAATGCAGCTGGGTGTCCCTACCTGTGTGAATGCTGGAGGATGTGTAAGACCAGAAGGGCCTCTGCACCTTGTCACTGCAGCACAGGGTGAGAGGGAGCCCAGACTAGTGGGTGAGAGGGCTCAGTGGTACCTAAGGGCGAAGCCATCGCACCCACTATTTATCTATTCACACCCACTATTTATCCATTGTGAGGTTTATTTTTTTCTGCCTCTCCTTTCTTCTTACTTGTGGACATCCTCCTTTCTGTCTTCTAGTATTCAACTGAATAGCCCACAAAACAGCTAAAATACACACAGTGGAACATAACTGAATTTGTATTTATCAGTTTCTTCTTTTTGCTTTTGGAAAGCCAAGTAGTTATATAGCACACTGTCAAAAGAAAAAAAACTGCTTTTCAGGTTTCAAATTAATGGCTAGAGAACTTTTGACCCTTTAATCTTCCACCTTGTGGTGGGCGATGTTGCATAAAAAAGCCTCCACCTGAGCTCACTAGATGTATATACATGGATTTTCTAAAGCTACACCAAACTGTACGGTCTAAGGTTTTAAACTGCAACTTATTGTGATCCTTGTCAATCTTTGTAATCTGTGTAACTCTCAAATTTACTGTAAACTGAAACTTTGTAATCTTTGTAACATGCAGCCACCTTGCTTGTAACTTTCCCTAAGCTGCATTCTCCCCAGAGTGAATGGAGAGAGAGTGTGAGTGTGTTTGAAGAAGGCTTGGAACAATGGACCACATGGCAATGAGTCATCACAGTATGGGCATGCTCTCTGCTGGATAAAGGGAGGTCTGGACATGCTCCCTGACAACATGGTGAATGAGTCACAGGAGCCATTCAGACACTATATAAAGAGAAGGAGCACGTGTAAGATGCTCTCTTTTTCCTTCCACTGATCCTGAGAAGCTCCCCTCCAATGTCTTTCCTCCTGACCAGCTTCCCCAGCCATGATGAGCAGACAGACCCTCCAGGATCCACATGCCTTGGCTCCTTCTGCAACCCATATGTCTGTGTAAGTGTGTGATTGCCTGCGGGCAGGAATGAATGGGTGTGAATGAGTGAAGGGGTGTGTGTGTGAGAGAGAGAACGAACTATCTTCTTTAGCTTAAACCTTTGGTGGCTGCTTTCTCCTCTTTAGTTTTACCTAGTGGAAATAAACCCATACTAGTGTAACCCTGGGTGGTCTCCGGTGAGAATATTTTGGGGGTAACAGGCGACTGTCCCACACTGGCTGGAAGGGGTTAAAGGAGGCTGAAGGGAGCCTGTGCAGAGCCCTGTCCAAAGGTTTTTTGGTAGCCAATCAAGGTGTCACTTCCTGGAGCTGCCCAGCAGTCAGTTAAGCCCTGACCAGCAAAGGTACAGGACCTGGTTCCCAGAGAAGCCTCCTTTTGATCGAGCAGTGCTGGGCAGGCTCAGCTGGGCTAGAGAGGGAGGCTCCAGCCTGATACCTGTCAGGTTGCAGGCCTTGCTACAAGGGCCAAGAAGATGCAAAGGCTCACAGGAAAAGGGCCCCAGGAACAGGAGGCAGTGAGAGTAGAGAAGAGCAGGACAATGCTGCCAACAGAGGGTCCCTGAGTCGGGACCCAGCGTAGTGGGCGGGCCTGGGTCTCCCCCATCTCCCTTGCATCACACCTTGCCACCAAGGTGTGGCCCATACAAACTATGGCTTACCCCAAGACAAGAGGGGCTAGGTTTGGAGGCCACAGTCAGCCACAGTGGCAGCAGACACAGGACTGCCAATAAAACCCCAACCACTGACCAGGGGAGCGGGCACTGCCAGAGGGCAGTGTCCTGAAGACAACAATACCATGGTCCAGGAGCGACATGGGTCCAGAGTCCGAATGTGGACAGAGTGTCTCTGGTGAACAGGGGAGACCAGAATGGAACACTCTGCTGAGAAAAAACTGATTCCCCAGAGGTACCAGCAGAGTGCTATTGTGGGGAGCCCACCCCCTGACACTCCTTTTAAGGCACAAGAAAGTTTCATTTGACTATAGCTGAAATATGCTTGCAAGAGTTCTGCTGAGAAGTTCTCCCCAATGAGACTGTTATGTATAGGAGTTAAAAAGTAATCTTAAACAGGGTCAAGTTCTTAAATTATGATTTTACTACAACTCACAGACCAAATCTAAAGGTAATGAGCAGACAATTACTTTTGATAGAGAGAATTTAGATGATCCCATTAGAAGCTAAAAAGAGAAACTCAAATCTAAAGGGATGTGTCTGCCCCAGAACTATTAAGACAGAGAGAAATTATGCATTTTCTATTAAATTCTTCTTTACAAGAAATAGCCAATAGTCTAATTCACAATGTAAAGTTCCAGAAGCAAACTCTTATCCGGCTAGCTATTTCAGTCACACACACTATGAATTTATGTTTCTTACCATTTAGAGTGGCCTGTCTATACCAACCCTCATAGTGCAGGGGTGAAGCAGGCTCCAAAGAACAGCTGTATCTACGCTATAGACCTCCACGCACACTCATCCCACCCTCACAGTGCCCAACCAGCAGAGTTGTGCCAGCACATCAGTAGATATTTGCTAAACTGGGTAATAGACCCCTCAGGACTTGCTCTGTCTCCAGAGTTGCAAGGAAATCTGGAGTTAGACTATGACTCTCAAGCCTACCTCTCTTGCACTGCCACATGAGGAGCCTACATCATCATACTGTCCCTTGTTCTGGATAATTTGTCAATTCATGATCAAGCCTCAAATGATGATCTAATGAATAATATTAAACGTCATTTTCAAAAAAGATAATTCATCTTCTGCTATAAACTATCAAGAATTTAAGAAAAGGGGCTCACTTTCAAAATCATTTACATTTCAATATCTTAAATGCATCGATGTCAAATAAACAAGAATTTCACTCTTAAAATGCATAAAAACTGAGAATTTTCCCAGCCTGCCCATCTTACTGAAATAAAACTACTTGTGCAAGTCAGATTCCTAGACATTCTCTATGCCAGAGGACCAAAAGATATACTAGAATATAGGATTCAAAAAACAGTCTGAGGTAGGCAACTTGCAGCCCATCAGGGTTCGAACTGTGGCCCATGAGACATTTTGTTTAGTTTTCCACACACAGAATCCGCTGGTTTCCGTCTGCATATTTTTTTCCCCTACTGGTATTACTAAAATGACATACAGATAAACCAAGGGCACATGAAGTGAGGTGCATGCTGATTGCACACAACATTGGCAATAAGAGACATGTGCTCCTTCTGCATCTATCCAAAGACCTGCTACGGTTCAGTTGGCACATTCTACCAATTGTAGGTACACAAGCGCAGTTACAAAACTACTCTATCCTGGGAGACAGTGTTGGTTACGACAATCTTGCAGGCCACAGAGATGAAGGAAGGTCACTCATGCAGCCCGCTCACTAGCCCATCACTATCTTAGGAACTGAGTTGATATTTTGACAATCCACAGCCATAATCTGCCATCTGTGGAACAGAAGTTAATGGGCAGAAATTTTGAGGTGAGATAGTAACCAACATCTGTAAAATTAACAGCAGCCAAGGGTCCTCTGCCCAGCACTCTCCATTTTCAGTGTATGAAGGAGTTAAGAGGAAAGTTAAAAAAAAAAAAAAAAGTTTAGAGAAAAGCTGACTTACGATCAAGTCCATTGATGTACCTCATTGTAATTTCACAGTGCCCCCAAACTGCACTGACTACAGGGTAAAGTTTTTTCCCTTTCAGTCCTCGGAAGGCCACTCCAAGATACTGTCCATCTACAATGAAACTAAGCGTTCCTTCATCCATATCCAAAACAACCAATAAAGAGTCTGGGAGTACAAAAGACTCATCTGGTTCCAAAAAAACAGGATACGTCACCCCAGGTTGGTTTTTACAATTGTGATAAAGTTTGTTACGTCCCAGATCCCAACCCCATGATTCACTATTGCTACCAACCAAGGATGTATATCCTACAGAATGTAATGGAGCTTCTGCTGTCGATACACCCACCACTGCATGTGTTCCTCGTTGCCTAGTGGGCCAGTGAATTTGCCAGACATGTAGGCCTCTTGTGTAGCCAACTTTGCCCCGGATACAATCTGTGCTTTGGGCAACAGGGTGCCTATGAAAAGTGAGTCTGTCATCTTCCTTTACAAATATATTTAAAGATCGATCTTCATTGTTCCAAGCATGTTTATACTGGACCTCCAATTGGGCAGGTGGCATATCCAGCAGCATGTCCAGTCGAGCAGGCTTGCAAAAGTCTGGGCCCCTCAGCTCTCGTTTAACAGGTCTGTAAGGGGGCTCTCTCACATCCACAGACTTTATGCTCCCTGAGATTTTCTGGCCCATTTCTTGGCTGCAGATTGAGAAAGAAGAAAGGTTGACTTTGGCCCAATGTTACCTCATGAAAGCACTCTCACGCTGAGCCAGGGACTCGACAAGCAGACTGGATTTATTTCTCCCGTTTGGAACCCTTTAGCAGCAGCGATTTCAGACAAAACACACTCCTGAAAGAAAACCGAGAATTTTCAGTTAATGAGAGCTAGTTTATCCTCTCCAACATATTTTTGAAAACTACTTCTGATCCTTCCTAGGTGAATTTAAACAAGAACTGACATTTCTCTGCTTTGTGTTCTTTGCCCTGCAGTACAAACCAGACTGCCAGCAGGATATTCTGAGCCCACCAGCATACAGAATACAGACAGTAATTTCCTCCAATTCATAATAGGATACAGACATTCTCCACCTTCTGCCCTTCCACCCATTTAGTCTAGCCAGGGCCATAGTGTCTTGTACAAAGCATATATTATTCCCCAGGAATAGGGATTAACTTTACATTCAGCTGTATAACCATTTTTACTTACTCTTTTCATTTAATTTCCTCACAAGTAGGTCCTATGTCAGAGCTCTCCTTTCTTTCTAACTGTTCCTGTCTTTATATGCCCTTACAATCCATGGCTTTGTCTTGTAACAGCAACTAGAACAATTAGTGCTGATAAGAAACAGCTGTGAAACAGGACTGCTTACCTTTAACATAACCTGTCCCTTAAATAAGAAGAGCACAGAACTGTCAAGCTTTATTTTTACTGACTTTGGTGAGAGAAGAAAGAGGGAAGCAGCGAGGAGAGGAAAATAGGATATACATTCTGTAATGGAGTTCTCCAAGCCATTGAGATTAAAACATTGCAATTTCAGTTCTTTGCCAGCCACCCCCAATGAGAATATCTGACTGAGAATGCAAGTTCTTGTGCTTTGTGTGGGTAGTGTGTGTAACCCACTTGTCGCACATTGCAGTATTTAATTTATTTTTAGCACAAATAAAGGGTGAGAATCATTTGGAAGTACACGTGGATTTTAGTAGGTTAGTATTCTGTGCACATGGCAAAGCAACTGAACTGGAAGAGCCCAAATATATTTAAAAGAGGGTGTTAAGGTTAATGGACATGCTCTGTAGCAATCTCTGAAGCTGTACAGGAATGTTTAAAGGTTTAAAGGTTACAGGAATGAGACGGTTTATAGATATAGGAAGAGTTGAAGGCAGCCAATTAAGTGGCTAATTGATGCAGTGCCAAGTAGGGATGTAAGTGACTTGTCCACTATCTGATAAGCATATGCTTATCAGATAGTTGACTAGTGACTCGATTAGTCGCTTTCTCCCCCCCTTGCTGCCTCTATCAGAGAGAAGCAGCAAGAGGGGGGAGCAGGAGCTGATGCTAGGGGGAGCCAGCTTAAAAGCCGGTTCCACCCAGCACCGTCCCCCTGGTGCTGGTGGTGCTTCCACCTTTGAAATGTAGCAAGAGTGGGGCTCTTGCTACATTTCAAAAGCAGAATTACTGCGGGAACCCAGGGAGAGTGGGAGGCTCGAGCAGTCCCCCGCTGGCCCTGTGCTCCCCTCTTTTGAAATGTACAAGTACACAGATGGGGCTTTTGTACATTTCAAAAGCAAAGCGTGCGCAGAAAGCCTGGGACTACTTGAATGCCTCACTGGCCCAGTGCTCCCTGCGGTGCTTCCACCTTTGAAATGTAGCAAGAACTGGCAGGAAGAGCACTGCCTTCCCAAAACTGCCTATGTGCCCTGGCCACCGGGGAAGGCTGGAGCCACGGCGCAACAGCCCAGTTTCCCTGGTTACAGAGGAAGGCGGGGATTGTGGTGTGGAAACCCAGCTCCCCCGGTCACAGGGGAAGGGTGGGGCAGTGGGATGGCAGCCCAGCTCCCCTGTCCCCAAGAAGGGATGGAGCAGTAGCACAGCAGCCCTGCTCCATGGCTGCTGGGAGGGCTGGGTCAGGTCCACAGCATGGCAGCCCTGGCCATTCAGGTGGCCAGGAGGGATTGGAGCTTGGCTTCAGGGGCAGGGCTGGGATGTGCCTTTCCCAGCTGGGCCTTCACCTACTGCCCATGAACATTTCATTTACACGTGTATTTTCGAACCACTTTCCAAAGCACCTAGATGCTCATTGCTGTACTGCCAGTCAAACTTTCTGTAATTAGCCACGAGAGTTGTTCTTATTTTATTCGCTAATGAACATATTCTTGGGAAAGTTTGCTTCCTTTTTTCTTGTATGAAACTCAGTATTACTCAGTGAATGCAATAAAGAGTGATACCAGACATAAAATGGCAACTCCATTTCTAGAAAGCCTATTTGTGGAGTCAAAGGAAACCAAAAAAAAATGACCACAAAGATTGGTGGATTCTGAAAATACTCATGTGGAGGACCATAAAGAGGAGTTGGGTAAATTAAAAACTACCTTTCCAGACAGTAGGCCAAATTCAGGTACATGCATGCCAACATTTAAGTAAACTGAATGCTTGTGAAGGGGCAGAAGACTTGGGCCAGTGAGAATAGTTCAATCCATACTAACGAGCTGGGGAGAGAGAAAATATTGACAATAAAAATACAGAATATTAGTATTAAAAAGAGTAAATATTTTAGATATGTGTTTTCCTGGGAGATTTGTTGAGCAAACCAATTCTGCTTAGGTTCTTAGTAAAATGTGCCTTGTTACAAAAACTTAAAAGAGTTCTACAATTTGAAATAAGGGGGAGAATGTCAAAAGGCCTAAAGGGCAGCTAGGAGTCCCACTGAGTTTTCTACAGGAGATGGGCACTTAAATTCCAAATAGGGCTTTAAAACTCACGTCTCACTCCCATCCTTCCCAGATGCACACACGAAACACAGTAGGATGTTTCTGTGGGCATGATGAGAGGGGGAATTTCTCACCAGTGCAGTCCAGCCAAGAGAAAATGGATCTAAATTACTGTTGCTTGCATTCCCGAAAGCAAAGGAGCAGAGTTTTATTTGTGATTGCTAACACTAGAAACCCTAGAGGCATTGGACTTGGACAGACCACGGCCATACCTCCCTTCCCATGCAGCAAGAATTATATCATACATAAGCTATACCAACATCAAGCACCTGTACACCAGCAACATTCCCTAATAATTTACCTAATTATTTCAGTAATTTCAATCATTTCAGTTTCAAACCAATATAGCTAAAGGTGTATAATTACTATATTATATGCAAGTTCTTAGTATTTACTTAGTTTTGCAGAATGTTAACAAGAATGATGTTGGGTTAAAACAATGGTGGTTCTTAGTGGTTCTGCTCAAATTCCTTCTTCCAGCACTAGGAAGCAGAACGCCCCAGCACCGGCTGACTTGGGAGACAGCAGTGGAGAGAAGCAGGCTGCTTTGTAGCTCCACGCTACTGAAGTTTGGGGAGAAGGAGTGGGCTAACCCCTGCTACCGGCCCCAGCCTGCCCAGCGCACTGCAGGCTAACCTGAGTGTGGAGGACCATCCCATACATAGGACAGTGGGGGTGGCCACCACAGGGCCCCCCAAAAACCTGGAGCAGCTGTACTGAAATGCCCTATGGATGGGATGGCTCTGCACATGCCTGCCGTGGGCCACAGGGATGTGCCAGCAGTGGCGCAGAGCTAGCAGCTGGAAGCTGCTCTAGTCCCGCGTGCTACCAGTGGTGGTGTGGGGGGGGGCACTAAAGAGAAGGTTTAAATCACCCAAGGGCAGCAGGCAGGAATGGAAAATGCAAGAGGGAACTCATAGGGACACCCCACCCCCGGTAGCATTGTCAGAGAGGGGTGCCCATGGGCCCATTAGGAAGATTTGAAGACTGGTGCTAGCCCTAAGGTTAACTGAGTTGAGACCCCATCCCAGTTCCAGCTTCCCCCTTTTCCCAATGCCAGCTTCTTGCCCATCTCCTTCAACCCCACATCCCATTGTTTCCTCGCCTCCATTCAAATCAATCAGCTTCCGCCCCCATGATGCCAGGGCCCAACTGACAAATCAATGATCACACAACTCTTCCTGCTCTCAATTCCAGTGATCAGCCTGCAAACGCCTACAGCAACAAATGCAAGAAAAGTCTTCCTCAGCCTCAGGCTGGAGCAGGATCAATGCAGTTGGAATTTAGTTATTAAAAAATTCTTAAGAGTCTTTAGATTCTGTGCAACCTGTGGTTTCTGGAATGCTAATGCATTGACCACATTGGGGTGGATTTTCATATTCCTAACTAGGGATGTAAAATCTCATGTAATTGGTTAACCTGTTAAACATATCGTTTAACCCATTAACCAATTAGAGAGGGACAATGGGGAGGCTGCTCTGGCTGCTGGGCTGGAACACACCCCACCCCGTAGGCAGGGGATGCAGCAACCAAGCCAGAGTAGCCACTGCCTGAACACCCCTGACCTCTCGCCAGAGACAGGCAGGGCTGGATGCCCTGCAGGCAGGGGCTACTCCAATGGGGAGCTGCTCCAGCACCACCAATTAACCTTAACTGGTAAACCCTTCACATCCCTATTCCTAAAATACAAATCACTTCCTCCTAAGTCTTGAGTCCCTGCTCCAAAGCCCAGGGGTACTAGAGTTCTCAAAGGAAAAGTCACCAGATCTTCTAACAGCTCTAGTCTTGCTCTTAGAAAAGGCTGAAGCATTTTCGCTAAAATTTTCCAGACTTATATGCTGCGACACAAACTCTGAATGGGAATTTCCATCCCACATGGTTCAAGTTTGGCAAAATTGTAAGCAAGATCTTGTTATAATGGGAGATAGCCAGGGCTGGCCCACAACATTTTGGCACCTGAGGCGGGGAACTCAAATGACGCCCCCATACCCCCTTGCTTGGGCCAAAACTTTGAAAGGTCTCAATTCTGGCTTCTTCCTGTTCTATTCTTCTCATGGTACCACAGAGAGAATACATATGCACCAGCAGCAGACGCAATTTTCTACACTCTGGGTCCTAGTGGCACCCCACCCCCCATCCCCACAGTCTGGCACCTCAGGCGGCCGCCTCAGTTCACCTCATGGTAAGGCCAGCCCTGGAGATAGCAGGTAAGCCAAGCAGAAATGGAAGGGATGTGAATCATGAGCTGGTAAGTCTCACTCAGTAAGAGTGAGGCTTACCAGTTCCGGTTAACTGGTGGGGGCTGAAACAGCTCCACAGCATAGGCAAGGCTCCAGCCTGCCCGCCCCCTCAATTGGTAACGAAGTGTAAGGGAACCAATTAAACAGGATTTTACATCCCTAATAGAAGGTGCTAGCAGATCAACTCCATGTGTAAGTAGATTACAGTTATGTCCAGGATACTGTGCCAGCTGACATTGTTTAAATTCATGGCAGCAATGGCTCCTGCATAAAATTACTCTTTGGTTGCCTCAGTTTAAGAACTCTGTAGGCGTGGCTAGGGAAACGTGCCAGTTGGGACTCCTGTTCTCCCTGCTCTCGGTTGCAGAGTGAGAGAAGCGCTGTTTATGGAAGTGCTCCCAAATTAGATCAAATTCAAAAGACAGAGCAAATGAGGACCATCCAAACAGCAAGGTATTCCCTGGGTCCTCCTCTGTCTTCTCCATGTTCAAATTCTGCATTTCCAAACAGAGAAAGGAGAATCAAGCCCTTTGGGGGGGGGGGGGGGGGGGGGGGGATATTTATACAGGATCGTACAAAAAAAATAAAATATAGCTCACTTCTCGGCTTTTATGAATGTTTTTCTCTGGTCATGGTGATTATAGGTATTAAAGGGTTATAGAAATTCTGAAGCATTCTTCCCTCAGTATTGTGTCCAGTTCTGGGGCCCACACTACAAAAAGGATGTGGATGCATTGGAGAGGGTCCAGCGGAGGGCAACCAAAATGATTAGGTGGTTGGAGCATATGACCTATGAGGAGAGGCTGAGGGAGTTGGGTCTGTTTAGTCTGCAGAAGCGAAGAGTGAGGGGGGATTTGAAAGCAGCCTTCAACTTCCTGAAGGGAGGTTCCAAAGAGGATGGAGAAAGGCTGTTCTCAGTGGTGACAGATGACAGAACAAGGAGCAATGGTCTCAAGTTGTGGTGGGAAAGGTCCAGGTTGGATATTAGGAAAAACTATTTCACTAGGAGAGTGGTGAAGCACTGGAATGGGTTACCAAGGGAAGTAGTGGAGTCTCCATCCCTAGAAGTGTTTAAGTCTCGGCTTGACAAAGCCCTAGCTGGGTTGATTTAGTTGGAATTGGTCCTGCCTAGAGCAGGGGGCTGGACTTGATGACCTTCTGAGGTCTCTTCCAGCTCTATGATTCTATGATACCTACCCCAATACAGTTTTAATATGTAAGCTTACATAATTACTTCATCTGTGTATCCTTAAATATTAAAAATCCTATCCATGTCTGAGTTTTAGCTTTTATTTTTAATACTTTTTCTATTCATATTAGGCTACTGCAGAAACTTCAGCATATTCTCAATACACACAAGACTCTGATTATACCAATCTAAAGCCATGATCACTTTAATTTGCTATACTTTAACCATAATATTAAACTTCATCAAAAGTTAATTTGCTGATATCTTGGATTACAGTGGATGAGAAGCTGGATATAAGTCAACAGTGTGCCCTTGTAGTCAAGAAGGCTAATGGCATATTAGGTTGCATTAGGAGGCGCATGTCCAGCAGGCATAGAGAAGTTATTATTCCCCCTTATTCAGCACTGGTGAGGCCATATCTGGAGTATTGTGTCAAGTTCTGGGACCACCCAGTATAGAAAGGTTGTGGACACACTGGAGAGGGTCCAGTAGCGGGCAACCACAATGATTAGGGGGCTGGAGCACATGACCTACGAGGAGAGGCTGAGGTATTTGGACTTATATAATATATAGAAAAGAAGAGTGTGGGGGATTTGGTAGCAGACTTCAACTTCCTGAAGGGAGGTTCCAAAGAGGATGGAGAGAGGCTGTTCTCAGTAGTGACGGATGGCAGAACATGGAACAATGGTCTCAAGTTGCAATGTGGGAGGTCTAGGTTAGATATTAGGAAAGAGTATGTCACTAAGAGGGTGGTGAAGCACTGGAATGGGTTACCTAGGGAGGTGGTGGAATCTCCATCCCTAGAGGTTTTTAAGTCCCGGCTTGACAAAACCCTAGAGTTTTTAAGTCCTGGCTGGGATGATTTTGTTAGGGTTGGTCCTGCTTTGGGCAGGGGGCTGGACTCGATGACCTCCTGAGGTCTCTTCCACTGCTAGGATTCTATGATTCTACTATCTGAAAAAAAAAATCTTTCATGAAAACTTAAGCACACAGGGGATAAGAGAAGGGAAATGTTAAGAGTTCATTTTGAGTGCGACTATTGAGAAATCTGAGAGACTGCATTGGGAGAGATATCTAGATCCTATTGCCTAAAATATTTGTTTCATAATTTCAAATTCACTCCACACTTTGTCAGGAAATGATTAGATTAAGCATAGTGCACACTGTTGAGAGCAAGCCAAGTGTCAATTTCACTTTCTAGTGCCCTCATGGAGTTTGCCAAGGTATTTAGGGATATTATTCACATCAATAGTGAAATTCCAGTTAGGAAGAGGCTTGAGGGATATACTGTTAAAAGTGCTGACTGATTTATACAATGAAGTATGCCACTATCAGTACAGTGTGCAAATATTGCCAAAAGAAAGGTATATCTTTTTGTGGTTTTACTGCCAGCATTTACAATTACTTTTCTCCACCCTTCCAGACTATGAGTAGCTCCAGCTACTTACAGCAAACATGAACATATCTACTGTTAAGCAATACTGCAGTTGAAAATGAAAGTAAGAACATGATGTAACTCTTGTTAACGTCACTATATAGGGTATGTCTACACTGTAGAGTTTTTCCGGAAAAACAGTTGTTTTTTTGGAAAAACTACACTTATGCCCACACTGCAATTGTGTTCTTTCGACAGAAAGTCAAAAGAACGCAGGGGTTTTTCCGACAGTGGTAAACCTCTTTCTACAAGAAAGAAGCCTTTTTCCAAAAGAGCTCTTTCGGAAAAAAGCATGTGTGAATGGGAAAGAGGGGTTTTCTTCCTAAAGAAGAGGCCTCCAGGAAAAAGTACAGGTGCCCTGGTGGTCACTCTGTCCACAGCAATCAGAACTTAAATGCGAGGTATGAATGTGGACGCTATCTTTCGAAAAAGCACATCACTTTTTCATTGTGCTTTTGCTATGTAGACGCTCTCTTTCAAAAGAAGTTTTTCTGGAAGATCTCTTCCAGAAAAACTTCTTCCAAAAGAAGCCTGCAGTCTAGACATTGTTGCATAAAAAGCCTCTGCCTGAGCTATTATTAGATTTTAGACATGCATTTTCTAGAAATACACTAAACTGTATGGTCCTACCAACACATGACTTAGAGACTGACAAAAACCTCCTGCTGACTGCACTGCTGGTGGCAATTGTCTTCTAAGTCACTTCATTACTGTTGATTTCTAAATGATTCTCTGAAGCTTTTAAAAGGCAATGCAGTTACAACTCTGCAACTCGTAATCTTTGTTAAAACTTGCCACTATCTGTAATCTTTGTAAAACCTTGCAACTTTGTAACTCTCAGCAACTTTGCTTCTAACTTGCTCTAAACTGCATTCTCCCGAGTAGGGTTGCCAGGTTTTGAACCAGACAGTCTGGTATTTGAGCTTTCTGTCCAGGAAACAAATTGAGAAAATACCGGACATAAATAATTTTCTAATTAAGTAAGTTTTATTATCACCATGAGTATCAGTACATAGTTGCGTACTGCCTGGCTGGTAGACGCACTCACGCTGCATCTGAGATCAAGTGTGTCCAGTATTTTTTTGAAATCATCTGTTAACCCTACCTCTGAGAAAGAGAGAGAGAGAGTTTCAAGTTGCAAGGCTGGGCACATGGTGATGAGTCATCAGACTGTTGCTTTGCTGAACCAAGAGAAGTCTGGACATGCTCTCTGGTGACAAAGGTGGATGAGTCACAGAAGCTGTACAGAGACAATAAAAGGAGAGAGCACGTGGCAGAAGCCCGCTCTTTTTCCCCTCTTCCTGAGAAGCTCCTCTTTCTACAGCCAAGTTTCTTTTCCTGACCAGCTCTCCAGCCATAATGAGCAGACAGACCTTCCAGAATCTACATGCCTTGGCTCCTTCTGCAACCCATATGCCTGTGTAAGTGTGTGAGTGCCTGAGGGCTGGAATGAATGTGTGTGAATGAGGGAATGAATGAAGGTGTGTGTGTGCTTGTTTGTGTGTGAGAGAGATAGCTGGTTCCCTCTTTAGTCTAAACCTTTGGTTTATCAATAAAGCCATGCTCGTGTAACCCTGGGTGGTCTCCAGTGGGAATTTTTTGGGGTAACATTAATAGCCTATGATGCCACTTGTTTAGAGAAAAAGGAAGCCATGTGAGTTCAGGCCAGCAACAAGGATAAATAAAGTCACACATCAGCATGAACAATTGGTGTGCAAATTTCCCACAATGCCCTACCAGTTCTCTTTAAGAAAACCCCTCTAGGAGGGAGAAAATATTTCACTATATGTGCAGTCAATTCTTGATCTCCAGAGAAGCTACCAACAGTCACTAGCAGTTGACAAGACCATTAAATCATTAGAAAGGCATATAAATCGCAATAGTGTTCAATGACCGATGACACATAACAAGCTGTATCTCATTACTTATCTCCTGAATCTTTCCCAAAAGTCTCCAAATCCTGTGTCTAACTTGCATCACCCACTCACACTATCTGTATATTTACCAATATTTTTTATATTGGTTGAGGCTGTCTCTGGACATTACCCCAGACATTTCTGAGTTTTACTGTAGGGAAGTTAAATTATCTGAGTATATATATTTTAAAATCTCCAGATAGGTTGGACCTCTCTGGTCCATCACCCTTGGGACGTGACCAGTCCCTGATGAACAATTTTGCCAAACCAGGGGAGGTCATATCACCCCCTGCTACTGGCCCCCAGCCCTGGACTTGCTGCAGGCCCTGTTGGTCCCCATCCCCCTTCTTGCCTGCCTTGCTGGGCAGCCCAGCCCTCCCACCCCCAAGGCAGCCCTGCTGAACAGCCCCACTGTAGTACTCCTGGCCCCCTGGGCAGCACTGCTGCGGCACGCTAGGCAGCCCCAGGCTCCGGGCCCCACTGAGCAGCCTTGCTGGGGTGCACTGGGCAGCCCTGCTGAGCAGCCCAGCTGGTGCGCTAGGCTCCTGGCCCTGGCAGGCAACCTAGCTGGGGTGTGCCCAGCAGCCCTGGAGTGGTGGTGGGGCATGCCCGGCAGCCCAGCTGCAAGGAGCTGGGCTCCTGGCCCCACTGGCAGCTTGCTGCCAGAAGCCCGCCAGCCCGCAGGGCTCATAGGCATCACCGCTGCACCAGGACTCTCTGGTCCTCGAACACCCATGGTCCTCCTGGACCTTGGATATTGCCGGACAAGAGAGTACCAATTTACAGAGGTTCAACCTGTAGATACCTTTATAACCCCCCTACACATAGATACACATACACACACACGCGCACGCCCAAGCACATTACCAGTACTGAGCAGACACCCAAAGTTTTTAAAGCTGTGGGCCTGGCAGACTGCACCCTATTCAGTAACTTAGAGAATTTGCATGTGTTTATTGAAAATAGCTGACATTCCTCTAACTGATTAAGAAAGAACATTAATGGGTTCCCATAGGAGCCTCATTAAGTCATTTTCATTTGCAATAGAGAGCAGAGGTGAAGACAAAGGCGAGAAAGGTGTTTTGTAGATGGGATGCGATTATGGCAAATCCCATCCACCGCAATTTTTCTACCAGGTCAGATATTTTTCAACAGCTTGTCTCAACTACTTCTTCTTCCATCCGATACAACTAACTAAAAAGCCAGTATTTTGTTTTGTAGACATGTTACCGAGTTGTAACTATAAATTACAGGTATAGTCTACATTGCAACCCGATACTGCATTCAGTCAAATCCACTGGGGAAGCACAGGTGATGCGCAGGGTGTCACAGCTTTGCACTTGATTTAAGAAGAGACAGTTACCTGTTTCTGTAACTGGTGTTCAAGATGTGTTGCTCACGTCCATTCCACCGTAGATGACTCCAAGCAGTCACATAGGGAGAAACTCAGTGTCATCTCTAGACTGGTGAACAATGGCATACCGGGCTCAAATGTATGAGTGACTTTGTGGCCGTTCATGTGGCAGCTTTGTAAATGTCTTGGACCAGGATGTGAAGGAGGAATGTCCCAAGAAACCCCAACAGCAATAAGTCTCCAAGCCCAGATCTACAGATTCATTCTTGAACGATAGAGCTAAAAATAGCCATACAGATGTTCCAGTCTGGGCTCAGAAGCCCAGGGAAAGGGCTGGGGCAGAACATCTTGAAGGCTATTTTGAGCACCACAGCATGAACCCCATAAACTTAAGTATACAGACACAGGCTTTTGGACTTACTGCCATGGATTATTTTTTGCAGTGTAGTCATACCCTATATGGTCAAAGATTTAGGCTAAACCCATCAATGCTCATTTAAAAAAAAAAAACAATTCCTGCCAGCAATTTCTTCCATCCCATTGCAACACTCATGACAGATGTTATTTGGTAATAATTTTTGGCTAAGCATCAGAAAAATGCACTGTAGGGAAGTACAATTAGTACGATTTAGATGCTCTTTCTTTAGAGTTCCTTAAATATAGAACTACCTAGTTCCAATACTTAGAAAAACACTCCACCTTAATGGAAAGCACCTGAGACACAAGCACTGTGGTGTTCTTAAGAGCAGCACTGCAGTTCACAGAAAAGGAGTGTGCTGAAAAGGAAACCCTGGATTTATTACAATTAGTGTGTAGCTTCTGCCACAGCGATTATGGATTCTGTGAATTTGAAAGTTTGGCATAATAGTAGGTGGATGTCAAGAAAATATCAACTCGCATGCTGCAAACCCAGGCTGGGAGAGCATACCAAGGTGCAGAGTAAACACAACAGAATGATCATGAGCACACCATGGCAGCAAAAGCCATGATAAAGCTGGCTTAGCTAACCTCTTGAGAATTTGCTCCACTACAAAAGAATCCTGGAATGGTTCAGGAATGCCATAGTAGCTGCTGTATCTCCTCTTT
Source organism: Rafetus swinhoei (assembly GCA_019425775.1). Classification (NCBI taxonomy): domain Eukaryota; kingdom Metazoa; phylum Chordata; order Testudines; family Trionychidae; genus Rafetus; species Rafetus swinhoei. Next base: position 42,557,271 of record CM033432.1, on the reverse strand, counting down.
CTAGCTACTGGTGCAGGGGAGGTGTCACGGGACATCCCCATTCTACAGTGATTAAACAAAGGATTACCACCCCGGAGAAATTCTATTTGAAGAGTGGAAAGCCATCCACTTGCTTTCTCTTATTTCCAGTCCAATCCACCCAATAAAGGGAGTTTTTCCCATGAAAGCTCATCATTCTATATATTTTGGTTAGTGTCTAACCAAACAGTCAGTTCATGGGACTACTCATTGTTTTTAAAATTACAGACTAACATGGCTACCCCTCTGAGATCTTATAACTCCTATAACTCTTAAGAAAGGGCTCCTGATGGGAATGGCTCACTTGGCTCTGCATCTGTTGAGATTTGAACTTCTTACAAGCTGGGGCCAGGACATGAAGGCCTAGTGTTCCCAAGGTCATGCATGCATGCTTGAGGCTGGGAAGCTTAGTATCCGTTTGTTCCACAAACGGAGTCTGCCCACTGAATGGAAGATACTGCAGAGAATTCTTGGCCTTAGTAGAGGGGCCACCATGATGCCCTGTGTATAGATACTTCAAATGAAATAGTTCAAGTGGCTGTGTCCATGGCATCCAATGCCGCCTGAGGAGTCACCCTAGTTTCTGCTATCCTCTTTTTGAGGAGAGCTTCAAACTCCCTGGCATCATTTTAGTTTAGAGACTGCCATATTCTGTCAGAGGTTGAAATTGTGTCAGTCCAAGAGGGCCTCATAGTTTGCCACACTCAGTTGTGAGCTGAAGAGGGAATAAGCCTTTCACCCAAATAAATACAGTCTCCTGGAGTCTATTTTTGGGGATAATGCCAGATTGGCCTTGCCATTCTCTGTGGTTCACTGCTATAAGGGAGTTGGGGGGCCTGATGAGTATAGTAATTCCTCATTTAATATTATAGATATGTTTCAGAAAATGATCGTGTTAAGTGAAAACATGTTATGCGGGGTCAATTTTCCCATTGAAAATAATGGAAAAGGTGGGGGTTGCGTTTCAAGCGGTGGTGTCTGTTGGGACCGGGACATAAGGTTGGGGGAGAAAGGGGACTGGGTTACAGCAGGGAGGGGAGGTGTTTGGCTCTGGGGAAGGAAAGGAGAGGAGAGGGGAGGGGGATTGGTTTGGGAGTATTCCCCTGTGACAGGTCTGCCAGGACGCGCACTGCGTCTGGCGAAGGGGGGAGGGGGCTTGCTGGGGAATGGCATGGCAAGCGGCGAACCCTCTGCCACTTTGCAGGGAGGTGGGGGAAGCCCCGCGCAGTCGCTGGCAATGGGCTGGCTGGGGAAATCATGTTTTTCCGGGGACAGTCGTGTAATTCAAAAAACGTTCCCTAAAAAAAAAATCGTGCTATCGCGAAAACTTGTTAAGCGGGCACGTGTTAAATGAGGAATTACTGTATATAGAACAGTGGTCGCCAACCAGTAGATTGGGATCTACTGGTAGATCTTGGAGCCTCTGACAGATGATCTTGACAGGTTTGGCCAAGAGGCTATCAAGTGCCAGCACGTCAGCTGCCCCTCCCCCCACTGCTGTGTATCTCCTGCCCTTTGCCTTGGAGCTGTCCCCTCAGGAGCCTCCTGCTTTCTGTGCAGGGCCTGGGGAGGGAGAAGAAGGGTGCTGATGTCAAGGTGCGCCCTCTCCCACTCTGTATTCTATCTCCACAGACCAGAGTGAGGGGCACAACAGGACTTGGGAGGGAGTTTGCTGGCTGCCTTTGGGAGTGGTGCAGGGCCAGGGCAGGGGTGAGTCTGCCTTAGCCCCACTGCACCACCCCCCAAGAGCTACCTGGTGTAAGCAGTGCCCAGTTGGAGCCCACATCCTGAAACCCTACCCCAATCATGAACTCCCTCCTGCACCCCAAACTCCAGCCCTAGCCCCGAGCAGCCCTGCATCCAAACACCCTCCCAGAGCCTGCACCTAGAAACCCCTCTGGCATCCCAACTGTCTGCCCCAAGCTCAGCTCAGAGCCCCTCCCACACTCCAAATCCCTTAATTCAAGACCAGAGCCTGTACCCCAAACCGCTGTCCCTGCCTGATGAAAGTGAGGGAGGGAGAAGGAAGCAGTGAGCAGAGAAGGGGCAGAAAGGAGGAGGGGCAAGGGTGTTTGGGTTTGAGGTAGATCTTGGATTGCACTTAAAATTCAAAAAATTCTCTCATGCTTAAAAAGGTTGGAGACCACCGATATAGAGATTCTCATGGTCCCTGGAATAGATGAAATACTTCCTCTCTGCTCTCTTAGGGTTCTCAGTGTGGATGCTATCTTTCGAAAAAGCAGATCACTTTTTCGATGCGCTTTGGCAGTATGGATGCTCTCTTCCAGAAAAACTTCTTCCGAAAGAAGCCTGCAGTCTAGACATAGACTTAGAGACAGAGAGCCAAGAAGATGGGGTTTGGCACCAGGCATTAGTAATTTTGGCCACCCCTACACATATGGGCAGCATTACCCTTGCTGGTACCCTAGGGGAAAGGATGTTGAAGAATGAGTCTGAGGGCTCCTGCAGCTCCTTTGCCTTCAAGTTCAAGTTGGAGGAAACCCTCCTTAGCAGTTCCTGGTGGGCCGCTGATGGTATCACTGGCGCAATGCACAGAGTTGTCATGATGCTTAGTGCCTAGTCGAAGTGGCATTCTAGTGCCAGGATAAGAGCCAACTGCATAAGGAGAGGAGACACTCAGACAATATCCTGCTCTTTTCAGTCCATGGCTGAAAAGATTTACAGAGTTTACACTTTTTGCTTGTCCTCTGCCCAGGCGGCATAAGCAGCTCCTATAAGAGTCGCCTAGTGACATGGGCTGTTCACTAATGCTCACAAGCTTTAAGGCCCTGATGCATGGCAGAGTCCCAGGAGGGAAAAGGATTGTCTGTGTTCCATGAGATACTACTTTAAACAGGGAAACCATACACTGGAGCACTGAAAAAAGAGGACATTCTGAGAGAACGATGATAGAATTAGCTTCCGCAAGAACAGTTCCAGCATTGTCACTGGTGGCAAGAAGGAACCACGGTAGGGGAGGTGTTTTATATGATGTGGCATGTGCACACCATTCCAGGCCCGACTCCTACAGATACCGCTAAGGGAAAGACTTCTGGCACTGGTGAATATGGTGATCACACACACCTTCTGTGGAATAACATAAGCAATCACATGAAGAACAAGAGAACTCTAGAATTCCACCCTGGAGAAGTTAAGCATTTGTGGCCCTACAGGGTTCATTTAGAAAGGCCAATAAAGGGGGTTAAAAGGTGCAGCTAGAACAGTAACCACCATTCCATGTGTATAGCAAACAGAGCATGTTCAAGTGTGACACTGTTGCAAAGAAAAGCAAATATGATTCTGGGACACATTAACAGGAGTGTTGTGAGCAAGACACAAGAAGTCATTCTGCTCTATTCTGCACTGGTTAGGCCTCAACTGGAGTATTGTGTCCAGTTCTAGGCACCACATTTCAAGAAAGATATGGAGAAATTAGAGAAGGTCCAGAGAAGAACAATCAAGGTCTAGAAAATTAATCAAGGTCTAGAAAATATGAGCTATGAGGTAAGGCTGAAGGAACTGGGCTTGTTTACTTTGGAAAAGAGAAGACTGAGAGGGGACATGATAGCAGTTTTCAGGTATCTAAAAGGGTGTCACCAGGAGGAGGGGGGAATATTGTTCTCCTTGGCCTCTGATGATAGGACAAGAAGGATGGGCTTTAACTGCAGCAAGGAAGGTTTCGGTTGGACATTAGGAAAAACTTCCTAACTATCATGGTGGTTAAATACTGGAATAAATTGCCTAGGAAGGTTGTGGAATCTCCATCACTGGAGATATTTAAGAGCAGATTGGACAGACATCTATCAGGGATGATATAGACTCTGCTTGGTCCTGCCATGAGGGCAGGGGACTGGATTTGACAATCTTGAGGTCCCTTCCAGTTCTAGTATTCTATGATTTTGGGCATGTCTAGACTTGCTATTACTTTTGAATTTGCATATCTTCTTCCGATCGTTTTTTCAAAAGAGGTTCTTTTGAACAAGAAAGTACTCTAGATGTAGTTCGAGAAAAAAACCCTTTTTCAAAAGAACCGTTCTTCCTTTAAAAAAAAAAAAAAAAAGAGGTTTACACAGGTCTTTCGAAAAACGTTTTTTCCAAAAGAACCGCGTCTAGACTACCTTCTTTTTCGAAAGAACCTCTTTAGAAAAAGCAATCGGAAGAAGATATGCAAATTCGTGCTGAATTTGCATTATCTTCTTTCAAAAGTGAAAGCAAGTCTAGATGTGCCCTTACATTCTTAGGCTATGTCTATACTGCAGGCTTCTTTCGGAAGAAGCTTTTTTGGAAGAGATCTTCCGAAGAAAGTCTTCCGAAAGAGAGTGTCCACACTGCCAAAGCGCATTGAAAAAGTGATCTGCTTTTTCAAAAGATAGCGTCCATTCAGTGTGGACACTCTCTTGCATGTAAGCTGTGATTACTCAGGGTGGAATGGCCACCAGGGCACCTGTGCTTTTTCCTCTTCTTGCGAAAGAACTTCCTCTTCCCTGTCCACACACGCCTTTTTCCGAAAGCCTCAAAGAGGCTAGAGGCTAGGACTCTGATCACGGTTATGCAACTGTAATTCCAGAATAATTTCATTCAAAACTGAAGGTTTTACATTAAATGTAAACTGAACCTCTCTCCAATGAGCAAACTGCACTCTCAATTCTCACAGACTTGAACTGGTTTACCAAAAGACTATTCTAACGAACAAAAAATAACTTGAGTCAGACACTGAACATGGAGCAATAATTTGGCTGGTTGATGACAGCAAGTACCTTTTTCCACACAATGCACACGGAACTCATTGCCACAAGAAGCTGTTAAGGCCAAGAATTTAGCAACATTTTAAAGAGAACTGAACATTTACATGGATAAACAAATATCCAGAGTAATGTTAGCCTAACAAACAACAATTTTGGAAGGGCTTTTAAACCTCGCGCTTCAAAGTTTAAATCGATCTCTATTAAGAGATGAGAAGGATATTTAATATAGGGGGCAGATTATCCTACATCTGTCTGCATGTTTGGATGCAAACTATGAATTCCACTGTATGGAACAGAATTACCAAGTTCGTTTTAAACATTTTCCACATCAAGATTTAGTTTGCTGTTAAAAAACAAACAAACAAACTACACCCAAATTATTGTTCACAATAGTGACCAAAACATAAAAGTGACAGTGACAAATGCCAGGTGCCTCAGAGGAAATAATTTTCTTATTCAATTTAACATTTATTTTGTGTTGGATCTCAAACATAGCTTGCAAAAAAAATTAGAAATAAAGAAGGTCCAACTGTGATGAAAAGAAAAAAAATAAACTATTCAGTGGATAGTATCATAATTTTGAAGGAACTGAAGCAATCTATCAGGTGCCTCAGAGGAAATAAACACAATAGGCACTCAAGTGTACCCATCGCTCATTACCTAGCTACTGTCAAACAGAAGCTATGGACACCATCCCTGCTTATTCCTGGCTAATAGCAATTGATGGAACTCTCCTCCATGAATTCATCTAGTTCTTTCTTGAACCTTGTTATAGTCTCTGTCTTCACAACATTCTGGAATTCCACAGGTTGACTGTGCAACATGTGAAGAATGTCCCTGTTTATTTTAAACCTGCTACTTATTCATTTCATTTGGTGACCTCTAGTTCTTGGGTTAAGAAAATGCTATTTACTCTCTCATATCTACATTCTCAGTCATGATTTTATAGACCTCAATCATCTCTCTCTCTCTCGGGCATCTCTTTCCCAAGCTGAAAAGTCTCAGTCATATTAATCTCTCCTATAGATGCCAGTCCATTCCCCCAATCCTTGGTTTTTTGTTGTTTTTTTAACATTTTCCAATTCCAATACATATCTTTTTGGAGATGGGAGAATCACAGCTAGTATTTAAGATGTGGGCATACCATGGATTTATATGCAAGCAGGGGAAGAGGGGGAGGAGTGACTAGTTGAGGGACTAGTTGACTATTCAACAAGCTTTTGCTTACATCCCTAGTCTCAAACTTAATTTGCCTTACGGCCAGTGCCAGTCCTCAAATCCTCCTAGTGGGCCAGTGGGCTCCCCTCTCGAGCAGGGCTCTGGGGGCAAAGTGTCTCTGCACATTCCTCTTGCCCATGTATCCCCCAGCCCCACTTGCCACCCCGAGGTGATTTGAAAACCCTCTGGGGACCACCGGTAGCATAGTGAGGCTAGAATGGCTTCCAGCTGCTAGCTCTGTGCCTCTGCTGGCACATTCCTGTGCCTGAGGGAGGTGTGTGCAGAGCCAACCCATCCATAGGATGGATCAGTATGGCTGCTCTGGACCCCATGATTTGGGTAGCCACGGTGGCCTTCCCAAACCGTCCTATGGATGGGATGGTCCCACATACTCAGATTAGTCCACACAGTCCTGGGCAGGCTGGTGCCCACAGCACACTGCACTCACGGGAGCCACAGAGAAGCAGTACGATGGAGAAGTCTCTGTTCTGCTACCAGCTCCCATAGCCAGCCTGCGCTTGTGGAACTGGTTGGGCCATGAGTTTGAGACCCCTGATTTAGGGGGTCTGTCTGTCCAGATCCAATCCCAGAGAAAGAGCATTACTAGCTGTGTGTCACACATGCCAAGCATATGCTTCTGTTCCTATTACCACAAATACTAATTGAGTAGTTTATTCCTGGTAAGACAGTTAAGTGATGAAAAATAGGAGTTTAATAGGAGAGTTGTATTTTTTTATTCAAACTAAACATCTTAATTCCTTGCATTTAAATAAGAAAATGTTGTGGAAGAAAATACATCCAAGTACTATTCTTTAGTTTTCTGTGTTCTTTTTATTTCCTGTGTTTTGTTTTCGTGGCATTATATTACTTATCTTAGGCCATAAAATGGATTGTGATCAGTGTATAAGAACACTGAGATTTGTATTCACTTATTTTACTAATTTATTGAATGCCTATGAAGTAAAATTTTACTTGCGCTGTCTTCTGCTTTTGCCATTTATGCAACATTCGCTATAACAATTGGTAAATAACTGTAAAGTGTTGACATAGTAACAAAGGAGATACTGGATATGAAATTTACAATGGGTATTTTTACATTTGTTATACAGAATAAGGAAAACAAAATTATTGGGTGAATAGTTCTATTTATTGGATTTAAATAAAAAATGAGCAGAACATAACAAGACACAAAAGCTATTTAAAAGAAAGCAACTGATTAGAATATGCATAACAGTGGTAAGGAACCTGTGAGAATGAGAGTCTAAAAGCATTCTAGGAAGTAGCCACATAAAGAAACAAAAAAATCAGTTAAAATGTCATTTAGAGAACATACTGGAAACAGAGGTATAAATCTTAACTAGATATTTTCCAGCTATTAAAGTGATTAAAGTGAAAGATAGTTTTTCTTTTCAAAAACTAATTACTAGCAATAAATTTTTCTGTAGACCCATAAAAGACCTAAATAGAAGTCAGTTATATTAAAATAATAAAAAGAGAACCACATACCATGTAATCACTATGAAGAAGTTAATGGCCTGAATTAAATGTCTAAAACAGTAACAGAGTATTACATCTCGGGGTTCAGCTTTAATTGAGCCAACTCACCTGTTGCATTTTATAGAAGCAATGTTGCTGTTTCCATCTACATTCCTTATTTTGTGAGTTGAATAATTGTAATTATATTTTAAATTACTAATTGCCTTTCTTCTCCAAAACATTTAAGTCAACTGTATGGGAAGCCTCCATAAAAGACAGACTTTAATGTCTCCCAAGGTCAATAATAAATTCACTATATTGACTTTGTATAACTGATGCATAATCTTATGATGTCCAATTATGATTATTCCATTACAGTACTTAAGCAAGCATTAAAGGCCCTGTGCTCAGATGTATTTATAAAGATGGAAAAAAATACAAAATTAATACCACTTGAATAGGCTTACAAAATCCATGTTTTGTTCTCTTTGCAGCAGTTAACCAAACATAGCCTGAGAGCTACATTGACTTCGATAATGAACTTTTCCCTTTCTTGTAAAGCACCAGTCTACCAAAGCATTGTGTGCTTTACAAATTAAGGCCCTGATCTTTCAAATGGGTAAATTTTATACATAGGTACAAATTCATTGCATTCCATATTCATATGCATAAAGTCCATTTAGAGGACTAGTATCAAATATCTAAAAATCCTCATAAAAAAGTCAAATATATATATATATACACTAGCGGGAGTTACGTTGCCTGGGAAAGTGGAGGAACAAAATTTAGAAAAACAGTAGTCCGTTATCATTTTTTGAATGGTAGAAAAGTTGCACTGAGTTCTATAGGGATTAAAATATATTTAAAAAAAAAAGTATAAAACAACCAATTTTACGTTATCAAAAACTATTTTTGTTTCATTATTCTTAACAAATATGTACAAATTTTTTCCACTTCCAACTCTTGAACACACAACATAGAGTTGTCCATGTGAAAAGCAAGATGTCTCCAAATCAATTCCAACTACTTTAAGTGACTGTCCTTGCTCTTTGTCAGCATACATTGTTGAAATATAAGTTGACAGTTGACATAACTGAGGTGAGGAGCCTGAGGAGAGGAAGGGGGAAGGGAGCCGCGCACCTGCCGCCGGCGCCCAAGCCTGCCATCCGCTTCCTTGTCCATCCGCCGGCCTTAGTGAGTGACTAGCCCCACTGCTTCTCCCCGCACTGCCAAGCTCCGTGCAGCCCCGGGGAGAGGCGTCAGTTTCTCATCTCTTTCCTCCCACAGTCCCTTAAAACCTTCTCCTGGATGACAGGTTATCCCTCCGCTGGCCTTAGTGAGCGACTGTCCCCGCCGTTTCCCCTGGGAAGCCGCTTCTCCCTGCACTGCCAAGCTCCATGTAGCCCCGGGGAGAGGCATCGGTCTCTCATCTCTTCCCTCCCACAGTCCCTTAAAACCTTCTCCTGGATAAAAGGTTATCCCATGCAAAGTTTGGTTGTGGTAGCTCTTACAGTGTCCAAGTTATTAGTGCATGAACATACAAACATTCTCCTTTATATATTAGATATCAAAGATAGTGTGTGATGGGGTCTTCCCCCTGCACTGGCACATAAGGGCTTAAAACAGCCTTGGGAGCCAATCAGGGCCCAGCTGGGACCTATAAAAAGGGCTCCTGGACAGGAGGAACTCTCTCTCGTTCCGGCTCTGGAGGAAGAAGGACCTACCTGCCTGCTAGTTGCGGTACCTTGGATGGGGCTGGGCAGGGGAAAGAAAGGGTGACCAAGCAGAGCTCAGGTCTGAATAAACCTCAGGCTGTGCCCAGCAACAGGGGCTCAAGGCAGGAACTGGGCTGCAGAGGAGCAAAGGAATGGGGATAGGATAATAAGCAGAGGCACAAGAATAGGTGCAAAAAATGCCATAATTAAATATTTAAACTGAGTCATGTTTGAAGGTAGAGAGAGATGGATGTGGAGAGAGACTAGATCATCCCATCCCAAAAGCAAGTTCCGTCACCAATAAGTTGGGTGAGAGCCTTACATCCTAATCAGTAGGCATCTACTAGTCAGGACAAGGCAGCACAAACTTCAAAATATCAGTCTGCTCTGGTAGGCCACCCACAAAGAATCTGGGATAGACATAACAGGATTAGGATTCCTCACACATGTCACAGTTTTCTGAGCAACCTGCAAGAGTTCAGCTGCCATGCAGAGAGGGGATTACAGTAACAGAATCTTGTGGCACAAAGGTACATTCTACTGTTGCTGCATGGTCAGAAGATAAACACCACTGCCTCCACAGATTTTCAGACTACATTCAACACAGAACTCTCCACAAAGAGATCATGATCAAAAATTACACCTGTGCTCTTCATCCGATCCAGGAGCACAGAGGAGAAAGCCTTGGCCTTTCAGAGAACTTCAATACAAGATCAGACCAATACAAACATTCCAGAGGAAAGCTTTGGATCCCAATAATAATTCTGCTCATGGCACAGAAGCTCCTTCCTAACTCCAGGATTTGAGAATATGTTCTGAAGCATGTGGGTTTCTATCATTTGCAAAATCTAACAGACCTTTATGTATCAGAGGGCTAGCTGTGTTAGTCTGGATCTGCAAAAGTGACAAGGAGTCCTGTGGCATCTTATAGACTAACAGATTTATTGGAGCATAAGCTTTAGTGGGCAAAGACCCACTTTGTCAGATGCATCTGACGAAGTGGGTCTTTGCCTACAAAAGCTTATGCTCCAATAAATCTGTTAGTCTATAAGGTGTAACAGACCTTTGGATCTTCTTACTGTTCATATGAATGCACAGAAATATCAACAGCCTCTATACAGGATCAAGAACATGTTTCCCTTACTCCTGCCCCCGTTGAAAAAAGGATAGCTCTAGCACATGCAAGAGACAATATCCTCCAGTCAACTGACCACATTTTAACATCCTTAGTTAGAACCATGTCGTGTTAGCATCCTCACTTCCCAGCTATTTTATAGCAATACTGGCAGCCAAGATGCACATGCATCTTGTGTAGACAGCTTTTTTCTAGGGAAGCTATCTATCGGGTTATTGAATAGTCATGTAACCACATGAAATCTTTGCAGCTAACTGTTTGATAGTTCCTGGACGTGGGGCCAGCAGCCAGTGTGCTCCCGGCCCCACTCTCGGGAAGCCCCCTACCTTCCCACGCTGCTGCCTCTCTCAGAGGCAGAGGGAGCCAGTCCACGAGGGAAGCCAGTTTAAAAACCAACTCCCCACTCAGAGTGTCTGCCTGCCACCCCATGCTGCTGCCTCTGATACAGAGGGAGCAGAACGGGGTGGCAGCAGCCTCTGTCCATGGGGAGCTGGAACCCCCTGCAGACAGGGGCTGCTGCCGCAAAGCAGCCTCTGCCCACAGCAGGCTCAGGCTCGCAGCAGACAGAGACTGCTCCAAGGGATGCAGAGCAGCGTCTGCGGGGCACTCGGGCCCGCTGCAGACAGCCTTCCCTGCTCTGCCCCCTGCTGCTGCCTCTAATAGAAGCAGCTGGGGGTGGGGCTGGCAGAACTGCGGAGCTGGTGCTGGGGGGAACCAGCTTTTAAAGCCAGTTCCCCTGAACACCGGCTCCTGCCCCCCCCTCCCCTCTTGCTGCCTCTGATACAGAGGCAGCAAGGTTGGGGGGAGAAATGTGTTTAGTCGAGAAGATTAACCAATAACCCTAGGCTTACTGTTTAATTGTATGGTTGATTAAACAATGACATCCCTAATTTTTTCCAGCAATATCCTGTGCAGGTAATAATTGTGAAAAAGCTCCCATCTGCTTTGCCTCAACATCTTAGAGCTCAGGCTTCAAATGGAAATATTGATAATTCATTGACAATAGGGTCAATGGAATATTACTGTTACTTAGCTTGATTTTTCAGCATTCTCCACCAGCTAAATTTGGCTCTCTTAGGTTGCCTGTTAAATAAAAAAGTGGTTTTTTTTTTAACTTTTTTCTAAATGTATCAGCAATCAGTTAGCATTGCTGAAGTGAGGAGGCATCCGAATGAACATAATTAAGCTGCTGATTTCTGCAATGGGTTTTAAGGTAGGAAATACAAGTTAATTATTGATGCTTAAATGGCTCTCAAAGAAAAGAAAAGAAAACAAAACGGTGGCATCCCAGGGCATTAATTCAAGATAGCAATTTCATGTGCTTCCTCCCATACCACTGAATCTATAGTAACACAGTTCATATACAAAATAAAGATAATAGGAAAGAGATTGTTATCACATCAATAGTAATTGCTATCTATTAACAAGAATATGTATTTAGCATTGTAGCAAATATCAAATTGCTATTATTAGGGTTGCATCATTTCCATTAGACCCTTATTTTCAATCCCCAGTTTTTACTTAAAATCGCTTACAAATGTATACCACCCAAATCTACAGCTAAAGTTAACTTTGTTGTCAAACAGTCCCCTTCCCAGATTTGCACCTATGGCTTTGCTGTGCTACTAGTTGAAAAGAAAAACTATAGTATGTGTCTACTGACAAATTTATTAAAATATTTAGACTTCATATATGAATGATTCTTGCAGGCCTCTGCACACATATAAACATATCTTGTTTAAAAAGATATTGGTTACAAACACTGCTTGTGTAGCTAAGTATTTTATAAAACCTTTTTCATTTAAACCTCATTGCATAGGAGACAATGTGCTCCAACAAAGTATAAAAAAGCAATTTGGTCTTGACAAATTTCCACATACTTGCTGAATTTTCTTTCCGCCTCAACACATAATTTTGCGCTCTTAAAAAAAAAAAAAAAAAAAAAGATTTATAATGGAAACACTGACAAGTATGGGATTTTTCAAAGACATGTTCAGCACTGGCTTAGCCCCATCCACTAAAGCAATGGGAGTTTATTATTATTTCAAGTTTTAAAAATGTAAATCGTAATATTTTTTACATTAGAGACTGTGTCTAAACTGCCTGTTCTCAGCAGGAAAAGCTACAAGCTCTTAAAGCTGCAGAAAACCAACATTCTTTTACCCCATTCAGATGTGGCAATGCTGTTTAGTTGCAAGGACAATTTATAGAATGATTGATATTCTCATTCAAGTGAAAGACTATCAAGTTCAACATTTGGGAAATATTTATTATGTCAGAAATAAATATATGCCCACTGTATGCCCTAGAGAAGGCACTATCTGGCACTGCGTGGGTGAAGTATGGTAGAGCAACAGAGCACTCAAGCTGAAGATGATTCTGAGTTACAGTTTTTAATTTGTTGTATCTCACAAAGTACGTATTCTTTATCTTCAGAGAACTTCCATTACTTGTTACTTGCATCACAACAGCTTTCAACAGTATAGTGACTGAAAGACTTTTTTTGGCTTCTTTAAGCCCAAACAGTTATGCTGGAAGTATGAAAAAAAATAATGGGTTCTGAGCAAACATCCTAAACTCATTAAACATGCTGTCATGCTTCAGGGTACTACACTGAAGATCCATACTCAGAGGCATTTCTAGAAATGAGAACTTCACACATTTGTGCAAGTTTAATGAGTATAACCAGGAATGAAGTAAGGATGTTAAACACTAGTCGACTATCCGATAAGCATTTGCTTATCAGATAGTAATGTCAACTAGTCGACTACTCAATTCCTCCCCCCGCTTGCTGCCTCCATGAAATAGAGGAAATGTATGGACTCCTCAGCTGATCCCGGGCTCCCCTGCCTCCCCTCTGAATCGCGCGAAAGCGGCCGTTTCAAAGGGGTAGCCACCGAACAGCTAATCAGCTGTGCTGCCACTGCCCCTTTGAAACTGCTGCCTCCGCACGATTCAAAGAGGCAGGGGAGCCCATAGCATGGAGCCCGGGGTCAGTGAGAGACTGAGAGTCCCGCAGGGGACTCTTGTGCATTTCAAAGCAGGCACCCGCGTGCAACCCAGAGTCAGCAGAACTTCCCACTGGCCCCGGCTATACGTGGAGTTCCACATTCCTCCTCTGAAATGTAAAGAGCCCCTGCTAGGGTTCTTGTACATTTCAAAGAAGGAATGTGGAAGTGCCTATCGACTAGTCAACTAGTCAATGGAAATTCCACCAACTAGTCGACTAGTCAATTAACTGCATTTTAACATCCTTAGAAAGAAGTATAATAATTTTTAAATGCCCAAACTTTACAAGATCCAGCTGAATCTAGAAAAAGGGCTACCCACTAGATTAGTCAAAACAGAGTAATAGCGAGGATGGATAAAAAAAATGATTTTTTATCAGATTTTTTTATTTTGAAAAATTCCACACTAAATAATGTATCATTTAAAAATAACACTTACAATTAAATCTTATAACAAAATATGCTACACCTACACTTACAATCTCATAAAATTAATTGAATACCTGTAGGCTGTCCAGCCTAACTACTAGCTCTTGCTTCTTGAAAGTTTTGGGAGAGGAGGAATAGCTCAGTGGTTTGAGTATTGGCCTACTAAACCCAGGGTTATAAATTCAATCCTTGAGGTGGAAATTTAGGGATGATACTTGCTCCTGCCATGAGGGCAGGGGACTGCTCAAGGTCCCTTCCCATTCTATAAGATAGGTATATCTCCATATATAAAATTCTGCATGTCTTCACTGTCAAACCAAACACAATATAATCACATTGGTTTCAATTATTTTGGTAATTGAACTGCAACAGAGTGGATGAAGAATATGAGTTGGCAGCATTGGAGGAAATCCCTAAGCCCCCTTGGCTTACAGTAAAGTAGCTAGTTTGACCATTTATTTCTAGTTAGTAGTCAAATATATGCAACCTATATATGCTCAGTGCTATATCACAGGCAACTGAGTGCAAGTGAGGGCTGGGGAACCAAAGTTAGTTTATAATAGCTACTGACCATCTCGTGAAAGTCAGCAACAAACAATTCATGGAGCACATTTAGACATGATTCTTTTTCCAGTCCAAAAATGTAGACCAGTTCTAATCACTAAAGTTCCCTATAAGGCTGTTAGATAGCATGTAACTGAACAGTCATATAACCAAATCAAATTTTCGCGGTTACACAACTATTTGATAGTCCCTGGGGGTCAGGGCAGCAGCCAGTGTTCTCCAGCCCGACTCCTTGGGAGCCTCCTGCCACTCCATGCTGCTGCCCCTCTATTCGAGGCAGCAGTGTGAGGTGGCAGGCAGGAGCTAGTCCATGAGGGGAGCTGGTTTAAAAAACAGTCCCCCGTGCAGGCCGGCTCCCTCCTGCCACCCCATGCTGCTGCCTCCAATACAGAGGCGGCAGCAGCTCCTGTCCATGGAGGACCCAAGCTCCCCATGGACAGAGGCTGCGCCAGATCCACAGAGCACGCCCGGGCCTGCCGCAGACAGAGGCTGCTCTGCAGTAGTTTCTCTGCAGCAGCCTCCCCTGCCCCCGAGGTAGGAGCACTGGCTCCCACCCCACCCCTCCCACGCTGTTTTTTCTAATACAGAAGCAGTGGGGGAGGTGGAGTGCGTGTAGTCGACAGGATTAACCAATAAGCCCAGCTAAAGTTGACATTTCTAGTACCCTAAGCATTAACAATGCCACACTGTCTCTTACACAGCCCTGGCAATGTAAAGGAGCCTTAACACATTTTTCCCCATTTAATGCTGCTAGGGGAATTCACAAAGACAGTGGGAACAATTCATTTAGCAGGTAGGATGCTATGTTCTGCTCTACCTGTGGAACAGAGCCTGACCCACGCTTATCTCTTCAGAAACACCAAGAACCCCTACCCCTACATATCAAGCGTGCCACAACAGCAAGCAAGAGAGACAGAGTGTCTCTCTCTCTCACCTGCATGACTGTCCATAATGGTCTCATTTAGGGATGCAAGCGACTAGTCAAGTAGTTGACTACTCGCATCCTCCGCCCGCCCCCCCCCCGTTGCTGCCTCTGTATCTGGGGCCGCTGTGGCTCTGTATTTTAAATTTATTTAAAATGAAGAGTCACAGCAGGTGTAGGTCCCGGACCCAGCATGAGCTGGGACAGAGCACTTTCCCTTATCAACTAATCGTGTAGTCGATACAAATTGTATTGACTACTCGATTAGCCAATTTCCTACTTCTTAACATCCTTAGTCTCATTTACTTCTGTACCAATTGCTCCAGGATCCTGAACAGCTTTGCCTTTGCTGCCATGGAGGGGCATGTGACCATTCTTGTGCTTTCCCTTGGCTTCCCAGTGCAAAGTTATTTTTCTGTGGGGAAGCTAAGAATTATGTGGGGGGCATGAATTCTATAAATGTGCAGAGACACAAAATTCCCCTAGGAGTATTGACCCCAAGTACATTTTGCTTAGGATAGCACCCTTAAGACAATTTTTAACTAATTTAAGTAACATCCTTATGTTCAGGGCTCGACAAATCCGTGTATCTACTCGCCCATGGCGAGTAGATTTCAGCCAGTTGCCCCATTCACCGGCGGTGTGTGCATGCGCAGTGCCGGTCTGGCGCATGCGCGGTGCAGGGCTGGCGAGTGGATTTCGCCGTGGTTTGTCGAGCCCTGCTCATGTTAAGACAATTTTTAATTAAACTAACTTATATAAGCAGGGCTCAATAAATAGTGTAATCTACTCGCCCGTGGCGAGTAGATTACACCCCGAAAGAGCCGGCGCGGAGCGATCTGCGCATGCACAGAGCGCAGAACCGTGCAGCTGGCGAGCGGGGCTCACCGCCACTCAGTGAGCCCTGTATATAAGGGTATCACCAAGAGCACATTAGCCTGAATTAACAGATGCTTACTGAAATAAACATAATATTGTTGGTAACTGCCATAGTTCTCTTAGCGAAACATTAATATTACAAATGATAATCTCAGAGGTGTAGCCATGTTAGTCTATAACTTTAAAAACAACGAATGGTCCTGTGGCACCTTAGAGGCTTACAAAATATATAGAATCATGAGCTTTTGTGGGCAAAACCCAATTGGTTCCATATATTTTAGTTAGTCTCTAAGCCATGGTCTACACTAGGGAAATAGTTCAAAATAACCCCCCTTTATTTCGAAATAATAAGTGGAGCATCCACACTACCAAGCCTGTTATTTCAAAATAACGGGTTGATTATTTCAAAATCTGTACTCCTGCTTTCCTCAGGGAATAAACTTATTTTGAAATAGTTATTTCAGGAGTTATTTCGAATTTAGTTATTTTGAGATAATTTCGTAGTGTAGACTAAGGATGTTAAGGAGCAATTATCTGGCTAATCGTGTAGTTGATACAATTTGTATTGACTACACAATCAGCCAATAAAGGGAGCCACATTGCAGAGCCACACTGGGGATTAGCTCTTAGAGCAGGTGCGAGACAGGACTGAGCAGTCCCAGCTTCCACCAGCTCCGGACCGCCATGGCTCTGCATTTTAAATGTAGCAAGAGCCTCTGGGCTCTTACTATTTTTAAAATACACTGCTCTACAGCCAAAATGCTTCTGAAATAAATGTAGTCAAACTTTACTAATTCTGGGTCACTGAGAACGAAAATGATGCTTAAAATTGTTGATTGGCTCTAGTTTTCAAGATATGTTATTGGGTCAGTATATACGACCCTTGACTTGGGAATGGTGGAGGATAAGTGAGTTATAAAGGGAAGGGATCTCAATTTAAACCAGAAATGACTGAAATACATCTTTGACTGGATCTATGAATAAATCTATGACTGGGTTTGGACAGTACTTGCTTTTTAGGCAACACAATGAATGATGCAATCTGAAGCTGGTATTGCGCCATACATGATATGAATTGCATCATGTTATGATTGCATCATCCATGACTTCTAGGAATAACGAAGCTTACATCACTCTGCTGAACAAATTGCCCTATATCAGCTCTAGAAATCATACAGTGTCGTGTTCTCTTATTTGTCAGTGTTTGATTTTGCAAAGGGACACATTTCTGTTTAGCCAAAGTGAGCAGAGATGCCTCGTACTTGTGTGAACAGTGCAGATAACTTCTGCTATGTTTGTGGTGAAGTGACTTTTGCATCACAAAAGCACAGTGTAACCACTATGGTTAAGAAAGCCTATCACCTTTATTTTGGCTGCAAAATTGGAGATCAGGACAAGAGGTGGGCCCCACACATATGCTGCAACACTTGTGCAACAAATCTTCGCCAGTGGTTGAACAGGAAAAGGAAATCTATGCCTTTTGCAGTGCCAATGATTTGGAGAGAGCCAACAGATCATACGAGCAATTGTTACTTCTGCATGGTGCCTCCAGTTGGGAAAGGTGTGTCAAAGAAGAAGTGGACTGTGCATTATCCAAACATTCCATCAGCTATATGCCCAGTACCTCATGGAGAAGGACTGCCGGTTCCTGATGCACCAGAATCATTCTCACTTGAGTCAGACGAGGAAGAGGATGAAACTTCTGGTCCTGAACCATCAATGTCACAGGACCCACGTTTTCTCCCATCCTCCTCCTCTGAACCACACCTTATAACACAAGGTGAACTGAATGGCCTTGTCAGGGATTTGGAACTACCCAAGAGTAAGGCAGAGCTGTTGGGCTCCAGACACAAGCAGCTTTCAAGTACCTCCGTGGAAAATTTCCAAGGTTAAGTGAAGCTAAGATAAAGGAAGGTGTCTTTGTTGGTCCTCAGATTCGTGAACTTCTTCGAGATGATGCATTTGACCATGCACTGCGTGGCAAGGAAAAACGGCATGGAAAGCCTTCCAGTTAGTGGCAATAAATTTTCTCGGAAACAACAAGGCAGACAACTACAGGTTGTTGGTGGAAAACCTCCTCAAGGCATACAAAAGCCTTGGTTGCAACATGTCACTAAAGATACATTTTTTGCACTCTCATCTAGATTTTTTTCCACTGAACTGCGGAGCAGTGAGCGACGAGCACGGCGAGCGATTTCACCAGGACATTGCAACAATGGAGAAACACTATCAGGGCAAATGGAGCCCATCAATGCTCGCAGACTATTGCTGGACAGTGACAAGAGATGCTCCATTTAATGAATACAAGAGACAAGACAAGAAGCGCCGAGTAGACACTGAATAGGACTAAACTATGTACATAATAGTTTTTTTGCCTTTTGTTTCATAATACATTTTATTTATATAACCCTTTTGCTGATTTTTAAAGTGTTACATAAACAGGACAGGTGAAATATTATCATGTAAAGCAACCATAAACACATGAAAAGACCTAGGTTTACAATTTATGATTAAAACTCTACTATCTACACAATATACATAGACGTAAAATGTAAAAACTTAAATATCTTGGAAACAGTAGCCAATCAGTTGTTTTAATTGTCATATTTGAATTCAGCACATCAAAATACATAATAAATAGCATATTTTATCTCTGAAGCAGACGACTTCTAAAAAATTGTAGACCAGTGATATAGAGGCACAGCAGTCCCAGACTGGCACGAGCTTGGACTGCTTGGTCCCGGCTCGCACTAGGTCCAGCAGCCCGTTCATGGTGGCCGGGTCTGGCCAGGGACAGGGGCTGCTGCTGTAGCAGACTCTGCCTGCAGCCAGCCCGGGACACTGTAGATAGGGGCTGCTTCGTGGCAGCAGCCCCTGTCCGCAGAGGGGCCCAGCTGCCCACTGGAACACCCGCGAACAGGGGATGCTGCCAGAACAGCCTCTGCCTATGGCGAGCCTTGGCCCACTGCAGGCAGAGGCTAGTTCTTATTCTCCGCCCTCCTGCCTCTGATAGAGGCAGCTGCAGGGGAGGGGAGGCAGGCAGCACTGCAAAGATACAGTACTGGGGGGGAACTGGCTTTTAAGCTGGTTCTCCCCAGTACCAGCTCCTGTTTCCCACCCTTACTGACACTCATATAGAGGCAGCACAGGGGGATGGAGGAGAGGGAGGAAGGAGAAGGAGTAGTTGAGTACTCGACTACTTGCTTACATCCCTAGTGTAGACATTCCTATGGTGCCACGGGACTACAAATAGTGATGGTAGTCTGGGAGGCAGGAATTACAAGTAAAATATTTAAACCTGGAAAATTCAGCACACATTATCTCCCAAGACATTTATCTATCTAATCCAGTGACTTAAGAATGAATATTCAAAAAGTAAAAATAAAGCTTAATTCACTTCTATAAATGTAAAACAGATTTCCCAATACAACTGTACTCAGCTGATTTATTGGCTATGAATTCCACATTATTCTCCTGGTACAACAGTTTGGCCTGGTGATGAATTCATTGCATTTTACTATTTATAGGGTTGCTGCCATGAAAGATCATTCCCAATAAAAACAACAGTCTGTGTTAAGTTTTTAGGGAAGCCCATGACCTTAAATGCTCTTTCTTCTGGTGAGTCTTCCGTCCCTCCAGTCACCTCTCTTGTCCACTTTGGCTGCTCTGCCGCAAGAGGACTGATCCATAAACCAAAAATTCTGCTCTGCACATCCTTAAAGGGCCTATTCCAAAGCACAACTCTCATACGCAGAAATATTTGCCAGTTCTGAATGGCGTCCAGCTTCAAGATGCCAGACACTTGGGAAGAATGCACCACAAAGAGCTACTCTACACTAGTAGCACTACATATGCACTGATGCAGCTGCTCCACCATAGCATGTCTGGCAAAGATTCTCTCTGCCAGTGGGAGAGAACTCTCCCATTGGCATAATAAATCCACCTTCATTATTTATTTATACCAACATGAGGGGTAACAACTACTCTTAGGGCAGTATACGAAAGAATTCCTGGGATACTGTCACAAATAGGTATATTTAATATCACAATAATCCTTTGCCCACTCCAAACAGAAAAACAGGTCCCCAAGTCACCATGACCGCCCATGCTCTCTTCTTTGTCAGTGGTGCCTGTACTAATGTGACTAGTCTTCATTTGCTGATCGAAGATGCAATGTAAAGCTTTGTTAAATTCAGAAGTAGGTTTGATACATGAGAAATTTAAGAATACAGGCAAAAAGAAAACAATTCATTGCAATGTGCATATTTTGGATGTTTGGCCTAAAGTGAACTATAAAATGGATTGCAGCAGTCAATCTGCCTGCAAGAATTCCAAGGCATGCACTTGAGAGTATAATTCAAGAAGTCAACAGTCAGCCAGAAGCCAAATATAATCCTTTTGTAAACTCAGCAATATATTTCTTGGGAGTGTAGTTATGATAAACGCACATACTTCAAATGACAGAAACAGGCTGCCTTGAGTTGTACAGTGCAGGCCACTAACTGAAACGTTGACCACTTGTAGTGGTTTTGTGCATTTTATTCCAGGACAAGGCAGCAGCCAGTTACACATACATGGAATTTGAATATAAATACCCACACAGAATCATAGAGCTGGAAGAGACCTCAGAAGGTCATCAAGTCCAGCCCCCTGCTCTAGGCAGGACCAATCCCAACTAAATCAACCCAGCCAGGGCTTTATCAAGCCGAGACTTAAACACCTCTAGGGATGGAGACTCCACTACCGCCCTAGGTAACCCATTCCAGTGCTTCACTACCCTTCTAGTGAAATAGTTTTTCCTAATATCCAACCTGGACCTCTCCCACCACAACTTGAGACCATTGCTCCTTGTTCTGCCATCTGTCACTACTGAGAAAAGCCTTTCTCCATCCTCTTTGGAAGCTCCCTTCAGGAAGTTGAAGGATGCTATCAAATCCCCCCTCACTCTTCGCTTCTGCAGACTAAACAGACCCATCTTCCTTAGCCTCTCCTCATAGGTCATATGCTCCAGCTCCCTAATCATTTTGGTTGCCCTCCGCTGGACCCTCTCCAATGTGTCCACATCCTTTTTGTAGTGGGGGGCCCAGAACTGGACACAGTACTCCAGATGTGGCCTCACCAGAGCCGAATAAAGGGGAATAATCACATCTCTGGATCTGCTAGCAATGCTCCTCTTAATGCAACCTAATATGCCATTAGCCTTCTTGGCTACAAGGGCACACTGTTGACTCATATCCAGCTTCTCATCCACTGTAACCCCCAGGTCCTTTTCTGCAGAACTACTACTTAGCTGGTTGGTCCCCAGCCTGTAACAATGCTTGGGATTCTTCCGTCCCAAGTGCAGGACTCTGCACTTGTCCTTGTTGAACCTCATCAGATTTCTTGTGGCCCAATCCTCCGATTTGTCTAAGTCACTCTGGACCCTATCTCTGCCCTCAAGCGTATCTACCTCTCCCCCTAGCTTAGTGTCATCCGCAAACTTGCTGAGGGTGCAATCCATCCCCTCATCCAGGTCATTAATAAAGATATTGAACAAAACCGGTCCTAGAACCGAACCTTTGGGCACTCCGCTAGAAACCGACCGCCATCCTGACATCGAGCCGTTGATCACTACCCGCTGGGCCCGGCCTTCTAGCCAGCTTTCTATCCATCTTACTGTCCATTTATCCAATCCATTCCCTTAACTTGCTGGCAAGAATATTGTGGGAGACCGTATCAAAAGCCTTGCTAAAGTCAAGGTATATCACATCCACTGACTTTCCCACATCCACAGAGCCAGTTACCTCATCATAGAAGCTAATCAGATTGGTCAGGCATGACTTTCCATTTGTGAATCCATGTTGACTATTCCTAATCACTTTCCTCTCTTCCAAGTGCCTCAAAATGGATTCCTTAAGGATCCCTTCCATGATTTTTCCAGGAACCGAGGTAAGACTGACGGCCTATAGTTCCCTGGATCGTCCTTCTTCCCTTTTTTGAAGATGGGCACTACATTGCCTTTTTCCAATCATCCGGGATTTCTCCCAATCTCATGAGACAAGCATTCTATGCTTGGCAGAGTTTCTCCTTTCAATGTAAATCTTAAGCCAATTTACCGATAATGATTAACTCTTCCTTTCCAATTTAAGAATTTTTGCATACAATTTATAATCTAGGTAAAACTTACTATCCAGTTGGGCTACCGAATAATTTTAAAAATAGCTGTTTACACTGCTTATTGTATATTACAAATATTCACACTGTAAAAATATGAGGTGACTTGAGACTTACGAGTACAGTAGTGCAATCTCTGGCTCATGAAACCGCAACCTCTGGATCATGAAAGATCAAGTTACAAATGTAGAAAAATTACTGCTTTCAAAAATAAAACAACAAAGTCTTGTGGGGGACTTTAATCACCCTGACATCTGTTGGGAGACCTATTCGGCAGTACACAGGCAATCCAGGAAGTTTTTGGAGAATGTTGGGGATAACTTCTTGGTACAAATGCTGAAGGATCCGACCAGGGACCATGAGCAGCTTGACCTTCTGCTCACAAACAGGGAGGAACTAATAGGGGAAGTAGAGGTGGGTGACAACCTCGGAAGCAGTGATCATGAGATGGTAGATTTCAGGATCCTGACCAAAGGAAGAAAAGAGAGTAGTAAAATACACACCTTGGACTTCAGAAAAGCAGATTTTGACTCCCTCACAGACCTAATGGGCAGAATCCCCTGGGATGCTAACATGAAGGGGAAAGGAGTCCAGGACAGCTAGCAGTATTTTAAAGAGGCCTTATTGAAGACACAGAAAGAAACCATCCCGATGCATAGCAAGAGAGGCAAACATGGTAGGAGACCGGATTGGCTTACAGGGGAAATACTTGGTGAACTTAAGCACAAAAAGGAAGCTTACAAAAAGTGGAAACTTGGACAAATGACCAGGGAGGGGTTTAAATGTATAGCTCAAGAATGCCGGGGGGTTATCAGGAAGGCGAAAGCGCAATTGGAATTGCAACTGGCAAAGGATGTGAACGATAACAAGAAAGGTTTCTACAGGCATGTTAACAAGAAGAAGGTGATCAGAGAGGGTGTGGGGCCCCTACTGAATGAAGGAGGTAACCTAGTGACAGATGAAGCACTCAATGCTTTCTTTGCCTCTGTATTCACGGACAAGGTCTGCTCCCGGACTAATGCGCTAAAGTGACACAAGATGGGATGAAGATGGACAGCCGTTGGTGGGTAAAGAACAGGTTAGGAACTATTTAAAAAAGCTAAACATACACAAATCCATGGGTCCGGACTTAATGCATCCGAGGGTACTGAGGGAGTTGGCAAATGTCATTGAGGAACCTTTGGCCATTATCTTTGAAAAGTCATAGAGATCGGGAGAGATCCCGGATGATTGGAAAAGGCAAATGGTGCCCATCTTCAAAAAGGGAAGAAGGGCGATCCAGGGAACTATAGGCCGGTCAGTCTTATCTCGGTTCCTGGAAAAATCATGGACGGGATCCTTAAGGAATCCATTTTGAGGCACTTGGAAGACAGGAAAGTGATCAGGAATAGTCAGCTTGGATTCACAAAGGGCAAGTCGTGCCTGACCAATTAATGACCTGGATGAGGGGATGGACTGCACCCTCAGCAAGTTTGCAGATGACACTAAGCTAGGGGGAGAGGTAGATATGCTTGAGATCAGAGATAGGGCCCAGAGTGACTTAGACAAAGTGGAGATTTGGGCCACAAGAAATCTGATGAGGTTCAACAAGGACAAGTGCAGAGTCCTGCACTTGGGACGGAAGAATCCCAAGCATTGTTACAGGCTGGGGACCAACCAGCTAAGTAGTAGTTCTGCAGAAAAGGACCTGGGGGTTACAGTGGATGAGAAGCTGGATATGAGTCAACAGTGTGCCCTTGTAGCCAAGAAGGCTAATGGCATATTAGGTTGCATTAAGAGGAGCATTGCCAGTAGATCCAGAGATGTGATTATTCCTCTTTATTCGGCTCTGGTGAGGCCACATCTGGAGTATTGTGTCCAGTTCTGGGCCCCCACTACAGAAAGTATGTGGACGCATTGGAGAGGGTCCAGTGGAGGGCAACCAAAATGATTAGGGGGCTGGAGCATATGACCTATGAGGAGAGGCTGAGGGAGTTGGGTCTGTTTCGTCTGCAGAAGCGAAGAGTTAAGGAAGATTGGATAGCAGCCTTCAACTTCCTGAAGGGAGGTTTCAAAGAGGATGGAGAAAGGCTTTTCTCAGTAGTAACAGATGGCAGAAAAAGGAGCAATGGTCTCAAGTTGTGGTGGGAGAGGTCCAGGTTGGATATTAGGAAAAACTATTTCACTAGGAGAGTGGTGAATCACTGGAATGGGTTACCTAGGGAAGTAGTGGAGTCTCCATCCCTAGAGGTGTTTAAGTCTCGGCTCGACAAAGCCCTGGCTGGGTTGATTTAGTTGGGATTGGTCCTGCCTAGAGCAGGGGGCTGGACTTGATGACCTTCTGAGGTCTCTTCCAGCTCTATGGTTCTATGATTCTATGAACATAAACTGCAAAGCAGTCCAGACTGATGCGTGTTCATTTTCATTATCTGAGTCAGATGCCACCACCAGCACAAGGCTAGTTTTGTTTTTTGGTTGTTTAGGGTCTGTAATTTCTGCACCTGAGTGTTGCTATTTTAAGATTTCTGAAAGAATGTTCCACACATAGTCCATTTCAGATTTTTGGAAGGCACTTCACATTCTAAAATCTTGGGTTGAATAGCTACCTTTAGAAATCTCATATTGATACCTTCTCAAGATACATTCTTAAATCTTGGGTCAAGTCTGCAGCAAAAGTGTTCTTATAATGAGCATATACCAAGTCACCATCTGAGACTATAAGGTGAAATAAGTGGCAGAATGTGGGTAAAACAGAGCAGGAGACAAACAATTCTCCTCCACAAATCATCATGGAAGCTTGTCCTCTGGAATGGTAGCTGAAGCATGAAGGGCCATAAGAATGTTTAACATATCTGGCGCCATTATCTACATGTTCCATTTTTGCAAAGTACGGAACAGCAAAGAGCAAAATATCTGTTTCAGGTGCCCTAATTACCATGGTTCTTTAACACCAGGAGACCAAAATGCCACAATGGCACATATAAAAACATCTTGGGTTTACTTCCTCCAAACACATCTCAGGCTATTTCAACTGGTCAAGAAATTCACTTTCACCATTGGAAAAGCCTCCAGCAAGTCTGAGTTGAGTGTGCACCTATCCTCTCAAGTGCATTTTAACCACATATTCCAAGAGGAATTTTTCAAGTGTAACTTGTTGGATGACACTTAGAAATTCCCCCGCCCCCAGAGACTTAGGGCTTCCACTAATCACCTGGTATGTCTTGGATCCAACTTTAGACTGTGGCCTGTATTCTCATTTTGCACTTCTCAGAATTACTGTTGTCATATCTGTCAAAGACACAATTAGCTTTGTCAAATCTTTTTAAGACCTTTTATTCAGCAGCCAGTTCACCAAATGTGTGGAATTTACCTCCATCCACTGAATCTGACATATACTTTGGTTTCTTCTCTGTTGCATGATTTTAATTCATGGTTTCTTTCAATTTGAGCTCCTAGCTGATGCTCTAATTAATTGTTCCATCCTCATAGAAGAGAGGTATATGCACAGATCCTATTGGATTAAACACAGTTGCCATTGAAACCTTATTTCTACCTCTTGCTAAGAGCAGAGCTCTGTGGAAACCAGTTTATGGACTGCCATGATCATTCCTACCTTGCCATATTTGCATATTCATTTCTTGGCCATGTCAGCATGTTTGGATGTGAGATTTTTTGACTGAGTTGAAAAAAGTTGTCTACCACCTGCTAGAACCAAAAGCATCTCTCACACGTCTTCATTTCATCTTCAACATTCGGTATTGTCAACAGACACTCTTATACATCTGAAGTTGCATGCAGTCCAGCAGATATGTTGATAAGCATCTTTGGAGGTGATTCAGGGCAAATGGGTTTGTCACATCTTTGTTAGTAATATGTCCATCTCTATGAAACATGCCAGTACCGAGGACAGAAATGCCAGATCCCTAGGAAAGGTATGCAGGAGGTAGGGGGTGGCTCCAGGCCCTCCTGGAAGGGCAGAACCTTGGGGAGAAGGGGCACGGGGAGTCTAGCCTCCTTACACCAACCATTCTGCGCTGCCTGGACAGTGTCACCAGGGGCTCTGGCAGCAATTTTAAAAAGCCTGGGACTCCAGCCACTGCCACAGCTATGGTAGTGGCAACGGCAAGCCCCTGGCTCTTTCAGAAAAAAAAAAATCATTGGGCCCAGGGGCAGCTGTCCCCTTCCCCTTCTGTCAGCAGCCCTGAAATTAGAGATGTACAGGAAAAGCATTGCCTTACCAGTTAATCAGTGCCTGACCCGGGCAGGCCCAGCAGCCTCTACCACGGCATAAAACAGTGGGCCAGTTAACAGGTTAAACATGTAGTTTAAGTGGCTCACATTTTAAATGGGATTTTACATCCATGTGCAAGTTTTTTCCCAGGTGCAGAATATGTATTTTCTGTGCACCAAAGCATGTGCAAAAGTGTACCACCATTAGAAACACAAAAATCTAGCTGTGGGTGCTCTGCCAATCAGCTGGATGACACTAGAATCTCTTGAGTAGCCGCACAAGCACACAACTCACAAGGAACATTGCTTGCCAAAAAAAATTGTTTCTTTGGGAAAGCAAAGAGAAGCTACACCACTGTTCACTCACCCTTTTCTGGCAGTCCAGGATCATCTGTTCGGGCAGCTGGGGGAAGAGGTAAATTGCTATGGGGAGGAAGTTCTAGGAATGCCCCAGCTGCATGGGCAGGTGGAGAAGAAAAACAGACAGAGTTCCCTGACCCCTGAGTTGAACAGCAGTGGCTGGGTCAGATCAATATTCCAAATCTTCCCCTGCTAGCAGATAGCGCTGCATCACCAGGAGAGGGACCCGGTGGAGGGGGAGACTGTCTGGCCTGGCCGGTAGTGCTTCCCGCAGCTCCCATTGGCCAGGAACTGTGAACCACGGCCAATGGGACCAGCAAGTGGCTGTATCTGTTTCATTCACCTTCAGGTCTGCGTCTGGTGGTCTGCCGGGAGCTAACCCTGACAAATTGTATCTGTCCTGCAGGCTGCTTATTGCTCACCCCTGGTCTGCTACTACTGGTGCACACTCTTCAGTGTGAGACTGATCTGTATTTCCAACTAAAACTGGCTGGCCAGAAGACTAATCACTTCAAGATACTTTGACAATTAAACACTAGACTAAGGTCTTGAAATTAACAAACAGTAAAAATTGTAGTCGTTGTCTGTTTGCAGTGTTTCTGGAATGGTACCAAAAAACCTGACAGTCATTTTGGGTACCATTGTTTTCACCTCACCCACAAGCTTACAGCTTCACTTGACATTTCCACGTCATACTTAGTTTGAATATAAAATAAGTTTTCAAGTGATAAGACACAAGTGTGTAGGGTGGGTACATTAAATGCCCAAAATTGCATCCTTTATGGAGAACTGCTGCATGCCTATCTGGCAAGTTAACCCAGAGCAAACGTTCACATTTTAAAATAAAGTATGTATAGTATTCTATGGAAATATTAGCAAACATTTCACTGTGTGCGTGTGCAAACTGCACTTTTACATTACATTTGGGTAAGACAATATTGATTGAGTTCCAAATAGGCTAGTCTTGAAAACCTGATTTTATAACCAAAATCAGAATTCAAACTGCCTCTCTACATATTTTAGGACCTTCGTACAACATGTCTGGTCTTTTCTTTCCATTACAATCTAGTACAGAGTAATGTATTTTATTTATGTGGCTCAGCAAGAGAAATCTGAATTAGCTCTGTCAATCTAAAGAAGGTTTTGTCGGCATGGCTTCTTTACAATTCAACAGACATGAGTTAAGGTTCACGTCTTACATCACAGAATAAAGCAAGGCATCTCCACAGAATATCAGTTATTGCTATTCCATCTTGTAACTCCTTGGCATGAAGCCAGGATTTTCAAGTTCTGCTAAGCTTCCTGACCGAGTATCATCTTGGGAAACTTGGTTATAACTAAAATAGCTTTAAATTTCCCTTTATTTTCTAATAATTAAAACAGCATACCTTCATTACCATTGCTTAAGCTGGAATTTACTATTCTTTGCTTCAGAGCAAATTTGAGAAGCTTTCAATGTTGCTATAGTGCAAGGAGGTTGTAAGTAAAAGGATGTCAGTATTGCTATAGAGAGCAGCCAAGCAGAAGAGACAGCTAAAAAACACACTGATTTATCAGGCTTGAACCTGGTAAAAACATGCATTTATTTTAATGCACGAAGAATTTGGTAGAAATGTTTTTAATATTAGTTTGCTAAACTTTCTTATGAAGGTACTGAAGGCTAGTCAGATCTCAGAACCCTACATTCAGATTTTTAACCTACCAGATCCATTACTGCAACAGACTGAGGATAAAACAAACTAGTCAGAGGGACATGGATTCCTAGTCACAAAATTAGTAAAATTCAAGAGCATCTCATCATCAAGGTGATCATTTCAGGCAACCAACCCCTTCCCCTACAATCCATGAAACAACACCAAACACCACTGTGAGAGAGTAGAGGACAAAGTTGGAACAAGAAGTGATTGGAGAAGGAAAAGACAGAAAAAAATTGCTTAAATTTTGATTTTGGTACATGGAAAATCCATTATCTTAAATATACAATGAAGCCTGACAAGTTATTGAGTTGCTTCATGTGGACTAGCATAAGAAATAGTCCACCACTCAGCAATTCTTATGCTACAGGAAACTTATGACTGTCTTTTATAATGTCATAATAGCCTCAACAAAAATTAACAATTCCACTCTGCTCTAGTGAGTGTATATTTCCCAGTTAGTGTTGTATCTTCATTTGAACACCTCTGTTCAAGTGCTCTCAGCCCGACGTCTTATAAATATCTATTTATCCAAGAGGGAACCTCCTATCAACTATATCACACCAAAGCCTGAGGAATATTGAGGAAGAAGATTGATGATACCAGATCAATTTAACTGATGTCTGGAAAGAAATAAAAAATAAGGTCAGGAAAAACCACATGCATTAAGGGCTGACAAACTACTATTTCTGGATCTCCCTTAACAGTTAAATGCAGAAGAAGTTCAGCTCTTAGTTTCACAAGTTCTAAGTGCATACAACATGATCCATTTAAAGACCTTCAATGTTTTCAAAAGCATTAATAAATTAAGCCTCAGCACCACTATGATGTAGGGAAGTGCTGATAGAGAAATGGAGACACGAAGAGGTTGCCCAAGGTCACACAACAAATCAATGGCAGAGAAGTATATATAAGCCAGGTCCTTCACCTTCTAATTTGGTGCTTTAGTTACTGGAACACACTTCTGTTAATACCACTGGACAAATATCTTAAAACCATTGCCCAATAGTTTTTAAAAATGAATTCACAGTGTGACTTTATTCTGTCATCAGCACAAGTCTAATTGCAACTCTCATGTTCCTGACAGACTGCTTTTGTTACCAAAAAGACATTAAAAATGCAGAGTGCCTTGAGATACATTCCACAAACCAACCAAACAGTTGCAAACTTCAGAATAGTCCTTCAAGGGCTGTTATTTTTCCAAGGATAAACTTTCACAATGCAATGTTATCTTGTTATGGATAGCTGCTGTCACCATGGGCAATACAAGCATTGTATTGAAAATCTAATTTGACTAGCACTCTGGACTGCTGCCAATATCAAACTGGTGACCAAAGTGATAACTGATCCAGCCTGGATTCACGATGCTTCTTATCCCATAGCAGCGTGTAACATATGGTTTACAAAATATAAGGGAGGAAAAAAAATGTAAACTACCATGCCAAATGTCACACTAACTTTGCATACTGATCTTAAACTAGAATGTTCTTCCTCCTCCAAGAATGAATGGGATTCTACGCTTGAGGAATTCAATAGGAAACAGTGTGGCACATCTTTCAATAGCCGTTATGCTTTCAAGTAGTATTCCTATTCCAAAGGAGGATCAGACCGATTTCAAAGAATATTCTTGCCCGGAGTTTTTAAAAGTAGCGACAAGGCAAACGGACTGAATACATTCCTTCGCTTGGAACTCACATGTAGCATACAAATTTGTGTTAAATTACTGACAAAATTATAATGAGGGTTACATTAGCCAAAGAGATCTTTCATATTTCAAAACTTTATTAAGTAGCTCAACTGAAGTCACCTTTTCTATCTCTAAAATCTTTAAAATGCCCACAAATATTGCACTACCATGTACATCACAATCTGCCCTATAGAGAGATTTGTTGTTTACACTGGGATTGTTTGATCCACCAGTATTTAGGTTCACAGCCCGGCAGCAGAAACCTATGGGGGTTGTTTTTCACGTGTTTTGTTGTTAAAAAAAAAAAAATCAAGACCACAGTTAAAGATGAATTTCACAAGCATTTCTGAAAACCAGAAGAACATGTGACTATTTCAACCACACATTCAGGGGTTGGCTGTTTTTTCAGGACTAGTTTCTAGTATTTGTAGCCACTGCTTCAAAAACGTACGTCACCGACTCAAACAACATTCCCAATCGATGGAAAACATTCCCCTTTCCAAGAACTTACCACAGACTGATGACCGCACTTCTCGGGCGGCTCTGTTACGGGAACACACACATCCAGAAGGAAAGAGCGAACCACAAACAAAAAACGGGCGCAGGGACTCGCGAAACTATTTCCTCACCCAGTATTTTCCTCTTCCACGGCAGCCGCGCCAAGCTGCCCGACGCCGCCGCGGGAGCTCAGCAAACGCGAACCCCCCAGAGGAGGCAGACTGAGAGGCAACGCGGGAGCGCAGGGCGGCGCACCGAAGCGGGAGAGCGCCACATCTGTGCGGGGCGCGGGGCTCCAACCCGGCGAGCCAGAGGCAAGGGGGCGGGGAAACGCCTCCTCGCCCCGAGGGATACAAGCTCGCACTAGAAGCGCGAAGCTCGCAGCATGTCTGGGAAACGCTTCGCAACTCTCCCCGCGGCACAGGGACCGTGGCGCCCCCCAGCAGGGGACCGGCCTCCACCCCCTGCCTGCCCGCCCTCCGCGGACCTGCTTTTGTGGCGCCTTCACTTCGTGCCTCAGATTCCTCCTTCTGTCCCTCCCCGCCCTGCGAGCGAGAGCCAGCCCCGCCGGGAAGGGAAGGGAAGGGAAGAGCGCGCCGCCGGAGCGAGCGCAGTGCCCCCTCAGGAAAGCCGAGCCTGCTGATCTCATCACTACGGCTACTAATCCAATGACCAGGGAATGAAGAACAGATGGTGACGCCTCTTCCCCCGGCACCAACATCGCCGCCCAGACGTGGCCCCGAGCCTGCCCTGGCTTGCCTGCGGCTGGGGCTCACCCCCAAGCCAGCGTCCTGCGAGGCTACTGGGCCAGGCCGGCGCTGCAGGGCTTAACCCCTTGGGTCACTCCCAACAGCTGCATGGGACCACGCGTGACCAGTGGGGCTGGAACTAGGGGCGCACCCTCTGGGGTGAAGTAGCAATAACCAGGGCTTCGACCCGGCCGCTGGGCACTAAGCGCCCACAAATATTTCCAAACCCACGGGGAGACTGTAGCCCTGAGCCCTGGTGCACCTCTCTTCCCCCATCTGCATGGTTAACAGCCAGGGAACCTGCTCCCCCGGCATGAGACGGGAGGGGGCCCCAGGAAACAAGCATTGCAGATTTAAGTTCAGTAATAACAAACACCAAACATCCTCAGTATCCCCACACTAAAAACGTTCCTGGCCTGCCTGCTACTTTTCCTTGTGCACCTGAAGATTGCTGTTTGTTTAAATACACACAGCCCACCTGTGGCAGAACACTCTGCTGACATGAACTGGAGAGGTGCTGAGTGCTCCTGGCCAGTGCTCTTACAAAAGTCCATGGAAAGTAAGGGTGCTCCTGCAACCCTGAAAAATCACCCTTCAAATGTGCTGGTGAGGAATGTAATAAAGAGAAGGAACAGGAGGGAAATCGTGCAGATCTATCCATCGGATTAGGACAGCATCCTGAAAAGTGTGATTAGCTATGCTTGTTTGTTAGTGCATGATATTAGAAGAAAATCCCATCCTTTTTTCTTTTCTTTAAGGAAGAATTTAGGTCTCATGGTTTGTGTAGAAAAGTAGAAAACCTGCCCTGGTTCAGCCAAAGACTTCAAACACCAGATGCCAAATAAAAAGATCCCCAAGGCTGTGTCTACATTGGCAAGATTTTGCGCAAAATCTTGCCACCTGTCTACACTGGCCGCGAGTATTTGCGCAAGAACACTGATGTTCTAATGTACGAAATCAGTGCTTCTTGCGCAAATACTCTGAGGCTCCCACTCAGGGATAAGCCCTCTTGCGCAAGTATTCTTGCACAAGAGGGCATTGTAGACAGGCAACGTTAATTTCTTGCACAAGAAAGCCCGATGGCTAAAATGGCCATCGGAGCTTTCTTTCGCAAGAGTGCGTCTACACTGGTACGGATGCTTTTGCGCAAAAGCACATCTCTTGCGCGAAAGCACATGTCAGTGTAGATGCTCTCTTGCGCAAATACTTTTAATGGAAAAACTCTTCCGTTTAAAGTATTTGCGCAAAATCTTGCCAGTGTAGACGTAGCCCAAGTGTATTTTTATCTGTGAGCTGAAGTAGGGATAAAAATGGTTAACCAGTTACTTGGTAAGCATCACCCTTAACCCTGACAAGCGCACTTTGCATTGTGGTGAAGGCAGGCAGTGGGGCGCCCTCTGCAGCCAGGACTATGTGGGCACTGGGGGTCTGGGTACTGCTGGGTGAGTCCTCATATGCCATTTGCCTTCACCCCCCATTAGGCTGGCAGCCATGTAGTCTTGATTAAATAAGTTTTTCAAACTATTTTGTGAGCTGGATTGGGGAAGTGCTCAGGCTGTAGATGACCCCTAAGCTGGGATTTGAGACCCTGCTCTAAAGTAACATGTGATATGTACATTTTTGTAGAATCATGGCATTAGGTTTTTAGCTGTTAGAACAGAGACCGATCTTCTGATAGGCCTGTATAGCTCCTAGCAAAGTTTTTGATGCTAAATAAACAAAACATCTCCTAAATATGGCCCCAATCCTGCACTGTGATCAGTTGAAGCAAACTTTGTCACTTAGATTGCCTGTGCAATCACAATGCAAGATCTGTTTGTTTTCCTCCTAATATTGTTTTATTAATTTCATTAATTAATTAAAATGACACCTAGTGTTTTGTGATACTAATAACTGCTTTGATTCAAAACCCCATTCTATAATTTGTATATTTACTTTCCCCCCCACACACACACTAGTGCCTGACTAGCAAGCTGAAATCTTTTCTTTCAGTTGCTGACTCTGCTTCTATTACCCAAGACATTTGTCACCTGCAGACGAGGTGATGGACTAGGAACCCTCAAATACAGAAAAAAAGTCCTTGAAATAATACACAAATTAAGGTTTAAAAGAACTCTTCCTTGTGTGTTGGTAGAATAGAAATTCAAAGGGGACTTTTTGTGGATTTTACTCTATTAGGGATCTAAGCTGTTTTTGTTGCTGCTGCTGCTTTTAAGAATGGCATTTTATCCTTCTTGTGGTGGTAACTTTCCCAGTGTAAACTAATTTACTTTTTTTAACTAGAATCTCTGGCCAGCCAATCTGAAACAAAAGCAACAAGAAATGTGAATTTCTTGCTTTCATCTGAATTGAGTGTTAAACTTTAAAGCTTGGACTGGACCATTGAACTACCAAACTATTACTCCCCTGAAAGGATGTTTCAGCGCAACAGGGTTTCAGGTTCTGCACATGCAAACTAGGGATGTGAAGGTTTAACTGGTTAAATGGTTGTATTAAGGCTAAGGTTAATCAGTGGGGCTGGAGCAGTTCCCTGCCTGCCACAGTCAGGAGGATGCCCCAGCCCTGCAGCCCTGCTCCAGTGCAGCCCCCTCCTGTGGCAGGCCAGGGCACTCCTACAGCCAGGGGCTGCTCTGACCAGGACACCAGAGCAGCCCTGAGGGAGCCGTGGCCCACTGCAGGCAGAGCTGCTCTGGTGTCTGGCTGGTGCAGCCCTGCCGGGGGTGCAAGCAGGGTGGGGAGCTTCAGCCCAGTGGTGGGCACGGCCCACCTCCTCGCCCCCTTTAGTCAGTTATCCACTGGTTAGCCAATTAAACAGAATTTTACAGTTTAATATTCTGAGGATTGAGAGCTTGCTACTGTCTTTAAACCAGGGTTAAAGAGATGTTTACAACATTATCAATTATAAAACTATTGGAGTTAATAAACTTAAAAAAACAACAAATAGTCTGGAAGCACTTTAAAGACTAACAAAACATGTAGATGGTATCATGAGCTTTCGTGGGCACAGCCCACTTCTTCCAATGACTATCTGTGCCCACAAAAGCTCAGGATACCATCTACATATTTTGTTAGTCTTTAAAGTGCTAACAGACTATTTGTTGTTTTTTGAAGTTTATCCCGTACAGACTAACTCAGCTACCCACTGAAGCTTGGAGTTAATAGTTTGACTTACATGAATGTGAGCTTTCTATAAAATTTGGTCCAGTTGCTCAGTTTTAAATAAACTGATATTTTAAAATAACTCTCCTTGTATGTTTTGAAGTGATATGTATTTAGGAAAGTAGAGATAAATGAAAACACATTCAGTACCCAAAACTGTAGAGATCAGAGAGGGGTCTCCTTTATTTATGATATCTGCTGGTTTTTTATAGGCTTCACTGGGATATTCCTAGCACCAGCAGTAGTAAAAAAAAAATTAGTGAAAGCTCATGATGTTGGAAGGGTGTGGCAGTTAGGGCTGTAATCTACCATCTATATCAGGGCTACTCAACTTTGGAAGCCCCAGGGGCCACAATGATACTCTCAGTACATGCGGAGGGCCTCAACTTAAGTGTGGTCGCATATACATGCAAATATATATGCAAAAAGTTTCTTTCACACAATTCTCTGCGCTCCCAGCACCTCCTCTCTGGGGCCTAGAAATGCCGACACCCTGTACCCGTCTGTTCCAGCCAGCCCATCTGCTTGCATCTTTCAATGCTCATCCCACGTGGGAGACACCTCACAGTTGTGGAGCATGTTCCCAGTGAAGGCCATGTTCAAAGGATCCCACCTGCGGGCCACATGTTGAGACCCGCATAAACCCAAACCACACTGTGGGCCACAAACAGGCTGTGGGCTGCATGCGGCCCATGGGCCGCGTGTTGAGTAGCTCTGATCTATATAGTCACTCTCATACAACCAATTAAATGGTTACATGAAAATAAGCTGTATAATAAAGGTGATAATCCTTCAGTTGCCTCTCATAGTACAATGATCTAGGAGTCTCAGAATGGCACAGACATGTGATAGTAGATATTTATAGTGTGTGAAATCAAAATGGCTGAGAATTTAAAACTTGTGTGGACAGCCGCAGACTGCAAATCCCAGTGATGATTGTGCTTGAGAATATTCTGAACCAAATAACCCTGTCTTGTAGCTGTTTCCATCACTTTACACTGACTCAGACATTCTAGGCTTCAGAGTGACACACAGTGAAAATCCAGCAATCTTATTTGGGAGATGATTCATATCACAAACAGGGGAATTGTGAAACAGTTGCAATGTAAACTGTGGGACAGAGGAACAGCCTTCAAAACAAATGCTCCGGAACTCCCACAAATGTTTTTAAAAAGCAAGTAGAGTTATATTAAGCCTGTATCTCCCCTCTTCCAAAACCCAATTCTCCACCACTTCAGTGGCCCATAGAGATGAATGAACAGAAGATATAAGAACCAATTGGCACTTTAGCCTTCTAGTTTTGAAAAAAGTGTAAGTATTTCCATTGCCTTCAACTCAATAACCAGCAACAGGCCTTTGTGAGGCATGCTACAACCCTGAGATGAAACGTTTCTTAGGGATGTTAAATTTCAATTAATCAGCTAATCCAATAGTGGATGGAATTTCCATGGATTAGTCGATAAGGGGGATGCTCGCTATCCCGCTGCGTGTCTGCATTTCAAATGTACAAGACCCACCTGTGGCTCTTGTACATTTCAAAGGAAGAGGTGCAGCAGGGAACCCGGGCGAGTGGGGACCGAAGCAGTCCCAGCTTGCTCAGGATCCTGACTGCTGTGCTTCTCCCTTTGAAATGTACAAGAACCACCCACAGCTGTATACATTTCAAGGGAGAGGCATAGCTGTTGGGACGCCCTGTGAATGGGGACTGAAGTAGTCCCCGCCCACGACTCTTGTACATTTCAAAGGAAGAGGCGCAGCAGGCAGATCCCTGTGCGAGCAGGGACTGCTTTGGTCCCCACTCACACCATTTCCCCCATTGCACCTCTGCCTCTCCCACTCCCTCCCCCCACGTCCAGAGACAGTGCTGGAGGCAACCAGCTTTTAAGCCAGCTCCCCCGAGCACTGGCTCCTGTTCCCCTCCTTGGTGCCTCTGATACAGAGGTAGCAAAGGGGGGAGAAGTGACTAGTCGAGTAGTCACCTACACTTACCAGGTAGTTGACAAAATGCTTACATCCCTAGTTTCTGTCCCAGATCTTAAATTCCATTGAAATCAAAGCAAGTTAGTAGTCTAAGTACCTCTAAAGGTCTGGGTTTCGTGATCACTACTGTTAGTTTAGTCACTGTACTCAAATTTCACTTCCCTGGCTTGACAAGAAAATACTTTAAATGGAACTGTCATTTTTCTGAAGATATGCCCTTTCACAGTGCAGTATTATATCGTAAGATAGATTTGTCATATTTTTTTAGATCATATGTTCTTCAGTGCAGGGACCATGTCTTCTACTGCATTTGTGCTGTGTCTAAAACAATGGGGCTCCAATCCTAATTAGGGACTCGGGATGCTAGTATAAAACACAACTCAGCTTCTTCCCTTGTATCTTCCCAGATATTCTTGGGCACTGAGATCTGAAACTCAAACAACTGAGAACAATCAGGCAGCAGAGAGATTTGGCCAGCACAATACACATGCAAGACACACTTTTACTTGAGTATATAAAAAGTGATACTACTGCCTGTACTGGTTACCGAGGCCTTACACAAATATCTAGATAGAAATGAGAAATCCTTTTGCCTATGTCTAGACTAGGGGAAAAACAGGTCATGTTTTACCTAATAATTTTAAACAGGAATTTGCACCTAGTGTAGACATAGCAAATTGTGTTTGGAAATGTGTTAGCTGGTCATGGTCAGTACAGGAAGGTGTTTTTTGCACACTAAAGCTGTGTAATTTCATTGTGTACATTCTCTATGTAGCATAAATCAACAGTGATTCAGCCCCTCGTAGAGATGTTTGGAACTGCACACCAAAAAGAAACAAAAAATAAGCTTTAAACAATTATTCCCTTAGGTTGATTAGGAAATGCCCTGAGAGTTTTCTCTGCCAGAATAAAGGGGCGATCATGGCATCTAAAAGGGAAGGTTTAACAAAAATATACACTGAGAAATGGAGATTTGATTAGATGACAATATAAAAACACTTTTTTAGCTCTCAAGTGGGAGATTACTGAGGCCTACGTGTATCAGAATTGCAAGTCAGCCATATAAGTGCAATGAATGTTGTGCAATACATTCAACTGTGAGTAAATGACTGTGAGGAAATTATAGTATACTGAAAGACACACGTAATTGCAAAAGCCAATATAGATTATAATTGACTGCTACTATAGAGAATAGGACAACATAAAGCTTCAGAGACCAACCCCTCTCTACCCCTGGAACCAAAAAGTTTGCTGAGATTTTGCATGTTTCACATTTGCTAAGTGTGCGGGTTTCATGCTGACAACATCATGAACCTCCATCAGCCCTTGAGAGTTGAAAGTTCCTAGTTGAAAATAATCAGGACTATACTTAAATGCATACACCAGGAGACAGTGTAGTTCAGTTAAGACACAGGGCAGGGCTTATGAGATACTGAGGCATCTAACTTCCACGGAATGGAAATGAGGAGCCTCAATACCTTGGAGGATCATGGTCTCCTTAATCTATTCTACCACATAACATTTATATTTAAAAATATAATGGAAGTTAAGCATGTGAAAATATAGATCCAAAATAAGCATACCTCCTTCAAGGTTTCTTCCTTGCAAACAGAATCTCTTTCTTAAAGGTAACTCCAAATTAGTTCCTTGTTTTCCCGAGAAAAATCCCATCTTTTGCAAGACAAAGCTTTAATAATGCCAAGGACTAAAGATGCAGTCATCCAGAAAAACAGACACACTATCACTGTCACTCAGCATGTTCCAGCTGCTCAACCTCATCAAAACATTAAGACAGTCAATTAATATTGCAGTAATTTTACCATTTCAAGTGCTCATCTTCCCTTATATAATATTCTGTCACAACTACTTCCTTAACTAGAACAAGAACTCTGTTTACCATTTTAGCACTATCTCTTGGAGCACTGAGGAAATAACTCACATCAGTAATTTATTCAGTATGTTCAGACTCTTTCTGCTCCCAAAATATTTGTGAGCAGATCACCTGTAAACCATTATTTGACTTGGACTATTATTTTTATTATTTAAACTCAAATTGATGGCCAGTATATTAGGCTGGAGTCTTAGGACTCTCAGTTAAACAACAGGTTACTGTTTCTGTTCTCTTATTCGATGAGCACACAAGGAAGAATATTTGCAACTGTTAATTCCTGTGAACACTACCCTTGCAACTTTCAAAGTTGCTTCTTGATAATGTTTTTCTAATAAACTACGTCACTCAAATGTTTGTCAATAAAGAACATTGCCGAAGTGATTTTATTTAAAACAGAAGTGTTTTGCATTGTTTGCACAGCTCTAACCTCTAGCTATAAATATTTGATTTTTATATTAATAATTCTACATTTTTGCCTTCGATCTTCAATTTCTTCAATCCTTTGCTTTTAGTGCTCCCAGTAAACCATTAAGTAATGTTATCAATTATTTAAATATTTCACCAAGATTTGCAGGAGTATGTATTTTGGCAATTTCCCCTTAAACTTGAAAATATTCATTTACTTCAAAAGTCTAGTAAATACAGTTTATTTTCCATTACACAATTTGTGTAGGCTTCTTTTACAAAAGGCCGTGGCTGCAGGCAACCATCTGGGGTCTGGACACACAAAAGCCTGCTGTAAGAGTGCAAAACACAAAAGCACATTGGGGATCTAGAAGTGTGCACTATACAAAAGCCTCCCTATTATCTTTTGTTGTGTGTGTGGGGGGGGGGGGGGAGGGGAGGGGTTAAGGGTGCCAGGAGCATCTAATCAAAAAACTAAGCATCAGGGAAGTAGTCCTCAGATGGCAAACGTGAGTTTCAGCCAGGACAGATGGTGAACAAAGGTGAAAAGACACAATACACATAGGCCAATTTATACAAGAAAGCAATTCTACTCTTCAATTAAAATTTGTTGCCATTCTTATGACAACATATGTTGTGAAGTGAAATGTATCATTTTCTTTATGGAACTGTCACAACTGCAGTTCTAATTTCCAGTAATCTATTCT
This sequence comes from Rafetus swinhoei, assembly GCA_019425775.1. NCBI lineage: Eukaryota > Metazoa > Chordata > Testudines > Trionychidae > Rafetus > Rafetus swinhoei. The sequence goes on along the minus strand of CM033432.1, from coordinate 42,517,670 downwards.
TTATTTTTATTCTTTATTAATGTTGTCTGTAAAATGTTACAATTACTTATAGGATAATGGAGAGAGTCTACAGGATGACCAGTAAAGTCAGATAAGAAGGGAAAAGAATAAATAGTGCTGTAGAGAGCCTGGTCTAACATAACTGACTGCCTAGGTGAATATATCTTACTGGACTTATTAAAAGAAATTCAATATCTATAAAGGCGGAGACGGATAATTAAATTAATTGGCATAAGAAAAATAAATACCAATAAATGTTTTATTCCTAAAGTATAATGACTGGTTTTAATTAGAGTTTAGGAAGAAACAGATTTCCAGAGAAAATATTCGTACAGTAAAATGTGTTCAGTTACAACAAAGGTATCCATTCAGTAAGAACTGAACAAAAAAAGACAGTACAGGGTTTTATTTCTCCATTAAAAAAAACCCTCTGGAGAAAATTGTTAGGGTTTGAACACATCTAAGTGAGCATGTACTAAATCTATAAGCAGTAAAGCACAATTGCAATGTTCAATGAAAAGCAACACATCTTCAGTTGGAACGAGGAAAATGAAATCTCTCTAATCCGTCACACTCCTTCTGCATATGGAGGACGCAAAAACAAAAATCAAATGTCACTTTTATTGTGCTACTGTATTTGCTGTATTAATGGAAGACTTTTTTGTTGTTTGGTAGGGGAAGGAAAAGTGAGTGGAAGTCACTGAAGCGTGTGCTATTTTGAAGAAAGTGTTACAAAGGAATAAAGTAATAAATGTAAGTGCTGTTAGCACCTGGGCCACACTACATCAATTTCTTAGTTTACATTTTTGCACTGTTCCAACATTGTATATATAGTGAAAAGACAATGGAAGGCCCCTCTGTTTTTATAAATAGCGTAAGCATGAACATATTCAGAATCTTTGGGCACATTATCAATTATTCAATTTAGTCCCTTCTAAGAACTGATCTATGAACAAATATTGGCTCTTTATGGATTAGCCCATCTGCCCTCCCACATGGGAAAAATGTGGTGTAATAGCAGCAGCTGTTCAGCCAAGGATAGCAGGCCAGAGAGAGCAGAGTAAGCAGGAAGAGCAAAAAGAGCACTGCTCACACCCAGAATCTGTGTGAGCTTTGAGAAGAAACAGCAGAGTAAGCAATACAACCTGATGTTCATGTTGTCAGCACACTGAAGGTTATTTCACAGAGAAGACACATGAATCAGAGATGAAAGCAGTTTTAAAGGATGTGTATTAACAATGTTTATTCATGTAGGAAGAGAGGAAACATTATATAGGACTACAGCATAGAACCCTTTGATATGCACAGCTTGAGCTAATGGGTCATAAAAACCTGATAGTCAAAATTTCTGTTGTACTATATATCCTTTCACATACAGTATCAGCTCTCAAAGCGGTTAGCATATCTCTCCGTTTGTAGCTAGATACCGACCGCCTCATCTTTCTCCACCTGTGGAGTCTTAAAGCCTAACTATTGTGTGGTGCTATTTGTGTCACTACACCTCAGGGCCTACCAGAGATTCCTGTATGCTTCTTAGGAGCTCAGAATCCTACCATCAATTTGCTCCTAAGACATCTCCTTGCTTGTAAAAATTTAGCCAGGCTTTAGTTTCAGATAAGCTTTACCTAAAATATAAAGCCCATCTTGTAAACAGCTCTCATTTAATTCAATGGACTTAGTATATGCAAGAAAAATATCAGGAGCTTTCCATGTTGGGGCCTATGGCCCCCAACCTCTAAGGCAGTGGTCTCCAACCTTTAAAACCACAAGATCACTTTTTCAATTTAAGAACAATGTAAGATCTACCTCCAACCCAAATACCCTTGCCTGGTTTCCTTCCCCCCGCTTCTGGAAGCCCCATCCATGCTCACTCCATCCGCCTTCCTCCCCGAATCACATTCACTTTCACCAGGCTGGGGTAGGGGGCTGCGGTGCAGGCTCTGGTCTTGGGCCAAGGGGTTCAGATTGTGGGAGGGGACAGCCTGAAGGGTTCTGGAGTGGATGAGGGGGATATGACAATTACCTGGGAAGCCCAGGGTGATGGGTTTGAGTCTCAGCTCCACCCCCAATCTATCCTAGCCAGGCAGCCCCACAAAGATGGGGCTAACTGCAGTATCTGGAAAACAGACTAAAGGACCTGCTGAAGGTGGGGTGGGTGGGTTCTGGAGTGGCTTAGAGGACAGGGCATTTACCTGTGGGGAGTGCAAGGTAGTATGTTCAAGTCATTCTCCCCGGGGCAGCTCAAGTCCTATGCCCACCTTAGGAGAGACCAGAAAGCCAACAAAGATGTGAGGGACCTTTGGAAGATAAGGGTTGGGGGGAAATGGGTTCTGGAGTGGCTTAGGGGATAGGGCACCTGCCTGGGGAATGCAGTGTGGGTTCAGGTCCTACCCAACTTCTTCCCACCCTGGGACGGGCAGGACAAGCATCTGTGCCTGGAAAAAGGATGGTAGATTCATAGAGCTGGAAGAGACCTCAGGAGGTCATCAAGTCTTGCCCAATGCAGGACCAATCCCAACTAAATCAACCCAGCCAGGGCTTTGTCAAGCCGAGACTTAAAAACCTCTAAGGATGGAGATTCCACCACCTCCCTAGGTAACCCATTCCAGTGCTTCACCACTCTCCTCATGAAATAGTTTTTCCTAATATCCAACCTAGACATCCCCCACTCACGGGCAGCAGATTTGTATAATTTTTGGTGGTGCCCCATTAGCCACACCCCCTGACCCCTATTAGCCAGGCCTCTGGAGGTAACACGCTCAGGGCAAGATGGACACATGACCAGAAGTAAAGGGTGTCATGTCACCCCTCAAAGGACTTTTTCCACCATCCTCCTACCAACAGGGATTAGTTTGGCCCCCACCAAACCCCCCTCACGCAACTATCTTGCAATTGCATTAACCCAATGTGTGTGACATTAACTCGGGGGCAGAGAGGCTGGGGGAAGTGTTCCCTTTAAGGCTTCACAGCCGTTCTTGTGCAAGAACCCACAGAGCATCCACACTGCCCGCCTGCTCTTGTGCAAGGAAATTTACAGTATGGCGCGGTAAGACAGGGTGTCTTGCGCAGGAGCTATGCTCTTTTCTAACAGGTGTAAGCTCTCTTGCACAAGAGGGCAATGTGGACGCTCGGCAGGGGTTTCTTGAGCAAGAAACTCCTATGGCTAAAATGACCATCGGAGCTTTCTTGCGCAAGAGAGCGTCCACACTGCTATGGATGCTCTTGCACAAAAACACAGCTCGCACATGGCAGTGTGGACATGTTCTTGTGCAAGACTTCTTGCACAAGAACCCTTGCACAAGATGTTCTTGCGCAAGAAGCCACCAGTGTAGACATAGCCTAAGAGTTTCCTCCCATGAGCAGAATGAATTTTGTGTTGTGCACCAGTACTGAGTTCATGTGGCTTGTTTGGATGTGCCACTGTGGCACCCAAGTTAATAAATATCTTATAAACCTCTGCCTTTTCCCTCTGCTGCCATGTCTCCTCCCCTTGCTCCATCAGCTCCCCTGGTGCCTGCTGCCCCACAATCCCTCACCCTCCTCTGCTGTCCTGACTCCTACCCTTCTCACTGCCCTCAGCCCTCCTGAGACCTGCCCCCCTCCATCAGCCCTTCTCTCCCCCTGTGCCCACTCCTCCAGTAGCCCCACTCTGATCATGTGAGCTACCCCTCCTCATCCCCTCTCCTAACACCTCCCTCTACACACCTGCCTGCCTCTCTCCTCTGGTGCTGGTCCCTCCTGCAGGGTTCTGCTTCACCCCAGAATCCCTGGCACCTGCACCTCCTGGTGCCTCCCCTTCCCTCACTGCCCCTGCCCCTTTGTCCTCTTTTTCCTGATGCCCACCCCTCACCACCCTCTGCCCCCATTCCCCTCATGCCCCGTGCCCTCACACATGACTTGCTCCATCCCCACCTTCCTCATGACCACCCCTTCTTTCAAGCCTTCTCCCAGCACCTCCCCTTCCCCCTTATAGCCCCCAGTGCCCTTACCCTCTCCTCTCCCAGCATCACCCTGTCCCCCCTCCCACTGACACCTCCCCTCCTGCCCTTTTCCTCATTGTCTCCACTTGGCCCCCCGCATTTGTCTCTTCTCCACCCTGTCCCTTGGTGCCTTCCCCTTTCTTCTCCTGACCTACCCCCCTCCCCTCAGCACAAGCCCCTTCCTCTCCCACCCCTTCCTCCTATTTCCCCCCTCCCCTACCTTCTGCCTTCCAGTTTGCGGGGCAGTGGGGCTGGAGTCTGCAATCAAGCCCTGCCACCCCTCTGTCTGTCGAGGGGCATAGGCCGCTCTGGCATCCGCTGCCCGTTCCTTCTGGGGCTGCGGAGTCTGGGCGTCCGCCCTGCGGGGTTGCCTGCCGGGTCCCGGCTGCTGCAGGAGGGTGGGCGCTGCACTGAGCTGAGCTCCCCGGGCCAGGTGGACTCCCTCCCCCTTGTCTGCCACGCTGCCAGCATTTAAAATACCCGGCACGTGGTGTGAGCATGAGCCACATGGGTGAGGGGGCGGGACTGGCCCGCCGCGCCCACTCGCTGCAGCGTCTGCCCAGGGGTGAGGCCTCCGCATCCCGTCACCCCTGTCTGGCGTGCAGATCCTTCCCGATGAGATAAAAGCAGGATGGGACTGCTGAGCAGCAGCTGGTTTTAGGGAGGAATTTGGAGGAGAGAGGGTGGATGAAGGGAGGGGCACTGTTCTAGGCATGGGTGCGGCCGGCCTGCCGCGGCAGCTTGCCGTGGCATCCACCCAGTGGTGGAGCCCCTGTGCTCCATCACATCGGGACTGTGGGCGCCTCGTTACAGTTTCTCTTCTCCTCCGGGGACGCTCTGGGGCCGGAGGAGAGGAGCAATATTCAGAGCCAGGGGAGAGACCCAGCTCCAAATATTGGTGGAGCAGGACCCCTGGCTCTGAATATTGCTGGAGCATGGGCACCACGAGCCCATATAACTCGCCGCCCATGCCCCCACTGTAACTTGAGACCATTGCTCCTTGTTCTGCCATCCGTCACTACTGTGAACAGCCTCTCTCCATCCTCTTTGGAACCTTCCTTCAGGAAGTTGAAGGCTGCTATCAAATCCCCCCTCACTGTTCTCTTTCGCAGACTAAACAAACCCAAATCCCTCAGTCTCTCCTCATAGGTCATGCGCTCCTGCCCCCTTATCATTTTGATCACCCTCCGCTGGACCCTCTCCAATGTGTCCACATCCTTTCTATAGTGGGGGGCCCTGAACTGGACACAATACTCCAGGGCTACGTCTACATTGGCACCCTTTTCCGGAAAAGGGATGCTAATGAGACACTTCGGAATTGCAAATCCGCGGGGGATTTAAATATCCCCCGCGGCATTTGCATGAACATGGCTGCCGCTTTTTTCCGGCTCGGGGTTTTGCCGGAGAAAAGCGCCAGTCTAGACGCAATCTTGCGGAAAATAAACCCTTTTCCGGAAGATCCCTTATTCCTACTTGAATAAAGGGTTGCCAGCAGATCTAGAGAAGTGATTATTCCCCTTTATTTGGCACTGGTTAGGCCACACCTGTTATTGGCACCCTTTTCGAAAAGGGATGCTAATGAGACGCTCGAATTGCAAATCGCGGGATTTAAATATCCCCGCGGCATTTGCATGAACATGGCTGCCGCTTTTTGCGGCTCGGGTTTTGCCGGAGAAAAGCGCCAGTTCAGACGCGATCTTGCGGAAAATAAACCCTTTTCCGAAGATCCTTGAAAGTAGGAATAAGGGATCTTCCGGAAAGGGTTTATTTTCCGCAAGATCGCGTCTAGACTGGCGCTTTTCTCCGGCAAAACCCCGAGCCGGAAAAAGCGGCAGTTATGTTCATGAAATGCCGCGGGGATATTTAAATCCCCCGCGGATTTGCAATTCCGAAGTGTCTCATTAGCATCCCTTTTCCGGAAAAGGGTGCCAATGTAGACGTAGCCCAGGTGTGGCCTAACCAGTGCCAAATAAAGGGGAATAATCACTTCTCTAGATCTGCTGGCAATGCTCCTCCTAATGCACCCTAATATCCCCAACTCCACCGACTCAGGCAGTGGCTTGGCAGCCAACACCAGTTGTCTTAGGGATGGAGCTGGCTCCTGCATTAGGAAGGTGGGATAAGGGATGCCTGGGAGCAGGATAGGTTCTGGAGTGGCTTAGGGGATAGGGCATTTGCCAGGGGCATGCAGAGTAGTGGGTTCAAGTCCCAGTTCTCTTAGGAAGCTCAAATACCTGCCCACCGTGGGGAATGACCAGACAGCTACAACAAGCTGCCCCAGGAATAGAGGTGGCTCCAGCATTAGGAAGGCCGGATACAGGATTCCTGGAAGTTTGGGTGGGTTCTGGTGTGGCCTAAGGGATAGGGCATTTGCCTGGGGGAGTGCAGGATGGTGGATTGGAGTCCCACCCTGGGAGCCACTAAATAGCCTACACAGGCTTCCCCAGGGATGGAGCTGGCTCCCTCAGCAGGAAGGTGGGATAAGGGATACCCTGAAAGTACAGAGGGGGGGTGGGTTCTCGAGTGACCTGGGGGAATAGGAGCTTTACCTGGGGAGCGCAGGATGGTGGGTTTGAGTTACACCCACCCTGGGAGGGCTGGACAGCTAACACAGGCTGCCCCAGGGATGCAGCTGGCTCCTGCAGCAGGAAGGTGGGATAAGGGATACCCTGAAGGTAGAGGTGGGGTGGGTTCTGGAGTGGGATAGGGTATTAGCATGGGGAGTGCAGGGTTAGGGGCTTGAGTCCCAGCCTCCCTCTTTTCCCCCCGCAAGCAGCTCAAGTCCTGCCCTCTCCACCCTGGGGGCATGTCTACACTGCAGAGGTTTTTTGGAAAAACGACTGGTTTTTCTGAAAAAACTTCACTTACGTCCATACTGCAATCGCATTCTTTTGGGGGGGAAAAATCGAAAGAACAGAGGAGTTTTTCTGGCATTGGTAATTCTCTTTCTATGAGGAAGAAGCTTTTTTCCAAAAGAGTTCTTGCGCAAAAAGGTGCGTGTGGATGGGCAACAAGGGGTTTTGCGCAAAAAGAGCCAATGGACAAAAGCACAGGTGTTCTGGTGGCCATTCTGTGAATTGCAATCAGAGCTTTCTTTTGAGAGAATGTCCACTAAACCGCTCCAGATCTCTTCCGCAAAAAGCTTCTTGTGCAAGAAGCCAGTAGTGTAGACTTAGCCTGGGAGTGGCCAGACAGCAGCCTGACAGCCAACACTGAGTTGCCCCAGGGTTGGAGCTGGCTCCCGCATTAGTAAGGCAGGAGAAGGGACCTGCTGAAGGTAGGGAGGTGGAGTCGGTTCTCCAGTTATGTGGGAGATAGGGCATCAGCCTCTGGCACACAGGGGATGGGCTCAATCCCTCTGCCTCTCCCTCCCCTCTCCTCCCCCCCGCCAGAGTGGCTGGACAGCTGTCCCACAGATGGAGGAGCAGAGTTAAGGCAGGCGTACACCTATCCTGGCCCTGCACCACCCATGAAAGCAGCTGGCATGTACAGCAATGGCTCCATGTGTTGACCCTTGTCTAGAGGCACTGAGCCCACAGCTTCTACTGGCCACGGTTCTCCATTTGATAATGGGAGCTGCAGGCGTGGTGTCTGCAGGCAAGGACAACATATGAAGACCCCCTGCTCTGCCTTTCTCGGGGGCTGCAGAGACATGCCAGCCACTTCCAGGAGCAGCAGTTACCACAGGGATAATTACTCCAGCCACAACAGGTTAGGCATTTGAGAACTCAAAGAATTAAATGTAAGAGTAAGAGAGAAATGAAAGTTATGAAATGCACAGACAAGTAAAAAACCAAAAATAACCCACTTTGCAAGCAGTAAAAATGGTAACCCCCCCCCCCTCCATGTATGTGTTGGGTCAGGAGATGAGAGGGAAGGACAGTGTGTGTTTGTGACAATGACAGACACACACACACTGGGTGAGAGTGACAGATATTTGCATTGCTAAGCTCCCTCCATCCCCTTCTCTCTGTGGCGAGACAGGGTACAGGAGTGGGGGGAGAAGGGACACCCTAACATCAGCACCCCCGCTCTTGATAGCCAAACCAGTCGGGATCTCCTGTCAGAGGCTCCAAGATCTACTGGTTGGTGACCACCGCTCTAAGGTACATATCTTTCAGAGAGGTTAGCTGTGTGAGTCTGTTTCAGCAAAAAACAACAAGGAGCTTGTGGCACTTTAAAGACTAACAGCTGTATTGGGGCATAAGCTTTCTTGAGATACAACTCACCTCTTTCGATGCTAAAAGGAAAAAGGGAAGGGACACAGAGATGTGTGTGTGACATCAGCACTCATTAAATCAGAGTGGATGTGTCTCGCCTCCAACAGGGATGAAAAGGTGAGAGTATGTGAAGGGGAAGTTACTTATTGTAATGAGTGTTGGGATGTTTAAATGCATTTATTTTTGTAAATGTGTAACTGCTGAATTTTTCAGCAGTTACATATTTACATGCAGGGGGGCAGGCAGGAGCCAGTGCTCACCGGGGGCAGGCAGGAGCCAGTGCTCACCGGGGGCAGGGGTGAAGGCGGCTCCATGGGAGTCAGAACGCTTGGGAAACGGGCTTAAAAGCCCCGGCTCATTAGTTAACCATGTATGCGAGCGCACATTCCCATTCCCATTCCCAAATGAGAGAGCCATTCCATGTTTCTATATAAACCAGTTTTAATAGTGTCAAATTTGCATATGAATTTCAGCTCAGTAGTTTCTCCTTGCAGTCCATTTTTAAAGTATTTTTGCCTGAGAATGACAACTTGCAAGTCTGTAACTGTGTGTCAAGGGAGGTTAAAGTGCTCCCTCACTGGTTTTTGTGGCCATTAGAGGACTAAAAACTTGGGAGGCTCTGTGCCTAAATAACTTATTCCTCATTAGACAGACAAGGTGAGTGAGGTAGTATCTTTTATTGGCCCAACTTCTGCTGAGGAGAGAGACACTTTTGAATGAACACAGAATTTTTCTTTGGGCCTTGGAAACTATCTCAAAGTGTCACTGCTAAATACAAGTCTAAAGAGATTGTTTTACACATGTAGTTAACACATTTCAAGGCACTATTCAAGATAAACACCCCTCCAGTCATAGGGAGGAAAACATGGGGTGGAGGAGTGGAAGAAAGTGGACGGGGGGCTGTTAGTGGGTTACAGATTATGGTAAAAAACCACAAATCTAGTGTCTCTGTTCAGTCTAGCGAAGTTATGAATTTATGCCCCGGGCTTATCTTTTTTCTCTTTGAAGATAAAGACTGAAAGATCAGAGAGAGAGAGAGAGAGAGAGAGAGAGTGTGATCACTTTGCAAAAGTGTTCACCCACAGGTGACAGGGTATTTTTTCCAGTATGAGCTCATTCAATAGCATAATAATTATCTGGTTTCCTCCACATAGCTTCTATTGGGGCATTTAATATTCTGGATGAAGTTGTGATAGGTATGTGTAGGACCCAGGGATTTGAAAGGAATGTTGCAAGGCATTATAGAAGTGGAAATATATCTATAGGTTTTGCATCTGTTGTTCTGGAAGAGTCTGGTGATAGTCTGAGTTGATGTGACCTGGTCTTTGGGAAACTTGCTTCTCATGTTGAGCTTGGAGACTTTATAGGGTTGTTTGAAGGTAAGAAGGACCTGGAAAGATTTCTTCTAGGATACGGTCCCCATTGGGCATGGATTATAGTTGTTTGATTATATCCCATATGCATCCCAGCGTGGAGTGGTAGGTGAAAACTAGGCATGTGTAGGCAGGTGGTGTCAGGAGCCATCCTCGTACCCAGGACTGTTCCCACGGTCTGGACCAGGGGTGGACAAAAGGCCTCTGTGGGCCAGATCCAGCCCCTAATTGGCCTGGGGCCGGGGGAGCACGCAAAGCCTTCTCCCGCCCTGCCAGGAGCATGTGGCACTCTGAAACACTGCACGCTGCTCGCAGGAGATGGGGGGAGAGCAGAGGAGGCTTTGTGCATTCCCCCGCCCCCAGGTCCTAATTGGCCTAGGGGTAGGGGAGCGAGGGAAGTCTCCTCCCACGGTAGGGGCATGGGCACCTTGGGGGAACGTGGGGTGGGAACAAAGGCACTCCCTCACCCCCAGACTATTCGTTGTCTGGGGGTGGGGAACCCGGAAATAGCTTGGCCCTGTCCCTTCTGCTTGATGCCCTGCCTCTTCTGCTCAATGCCCCGCCCCTTCCTGTGCAGCCCGGGGCCACTTCAAAAATTTCTGAAGTGGCCCCCAGCAAAAAATTATTGCCCACTCCTAGTCTGGACTAAGTGCTTGTTATTGAATGTAAAATTGTTATGGGTGAGGATGAAACGGTCCCTTGAAATAAGTGTTCACTGTTTATGCTAAACAATCTATTCAAATCTTGTGTTTATCTGTAAAACTTTGAGTTAGTTTCCCAGACCTGAAGAAGAGCTCTATGGAAGCTTGAAATTTTGTCTCTCTTACAAACAGAACTTGGTACAATAAAAGGTATTACCTCACCTACGTTGTCAGTCTAATATCCTTAGACCAACACGGCTACCACAACACTGCATATTCAAATATAGTCATGAACTTCTAACGCTTGCCTAAACAAGAAAACTCATCTCGAATTCTATGATGCAATCACAGAATTATTGGCCAGAATTCAGAAAAATGCTTTCCAAGAAATAATGAAACCAAAAATGCAGCACTATTTGGAAAATCTCTATTATTTACAGAATTATTTTTCATTAGAGCTTCTGAGCTACAATCTAATTTACCCACTACTTTAAATTACAAAGAACCGTTGGGTGTGAAAAAAAGTGCTGATTTTTCCACTAAAATATATTTTACTATGCCTATGATCTAAAAAGAGCAAATTACAATTTGATATCACATATGGTGCAGCATAATTGGTTATATTCAATGCTGCCAGCACCTAACAAATCGCTGTGAGTCTTTCAGTGTGACTGAGCAGATCACCTCCCTCTATGGCTAGAGGTCATCTTGTATAATCTCACAACAAACAGCAGGTCAATGGGCACAGATGATCTCTTCTTTCTCTCATGAATAAATAAAAAACAAACCAACCACCTAGTGCTGGTGTGTGAACACACATTTTTGAATAAAAGTTTACATATTTTAAACCCAATATGATACTTTTACATCTTAATAAAAATATCATTCTTTAAAATACAATTTTTTTGTATTGTGACTGCACTGGGGAACCCACATATACACACACATTCCAGTTTTTGTAAAAATATTTTCTTATTCTTTCTGTGTAATCAGACCCAATCCATTTTGGATGCACAAAGAATGCAAGATGGAACACTGATGGAAAAGCCATGAAACATGAAAGATACACTATGTGACACAGAGAGGAAAAATAATATCCCCTTCATTCAAAAAGAGAATGGGAAAACAGGATAAAATATTTAACATCTTTTTAGTGTCAGAACTTTGCACCTATTTTAGCTTTGTATGTAAGTACCAGTATAGCCAAACCCAAGTACGTCTAGACTGGCGCGCTTTTGCGCCAGAGCTATGCAAATGAGGCTCAGCGTTGGAATATCGCCGAGCCTCATTTGCATAATGAACCGCCATTTTCGCGGAAGAGGCTCTTGCGCAAGACGGGGCTGTCTACACTGCCTTCTTGCGCCAAGAGCCTCTTTCGTGAAAATGGCGATTCGCTCTTATATGCAAATGAGGCTCGGCGATATTCAACGCATTAAACTCATTATAGCATAACTCGCAAAAAGTCATCAGCCAATCTGAGCATAACCAGAAATGTTAGTTTATATTGTACATTCAGCTGCTGTTGTCATGAACTTTCACATGAAGTAAGCACTGTGGTCAACATTTTCAACCTTGGCTATTTATACTTAAACACTTAAATTTCTAACATTAATCTTGGATTAGTGGAATGTTAGTTAGATTCTGGCTCCAAATACCTTGAATTAGGGATGTAAGCAGCTAATCAACTAGTCAACTATCCGATAAGCAAAAGCTTATTGGATAGTCAACACACTAGTCGACTAGTTGCTTCCCCCACCCTTGCTGCCTCTATCAGAAAAAGGGAGCAAGGGAAGGGGGAGAGAGAGGGATAGTGGGGGGAGCTGGTTTAAAAGCCAGTTCACCCAAGCTCTACTTTCGTGGGAGGGGGTAGGAGTGCAGCTGCGCCGTTCCAACTTTGAAATGTACAAGAGTCCCCACTGGTCCTTATGACTAATCGAACAGTCAGGAAATCCCATCAGCTATTCGATTAGTTAATTAATCGAAATTTAACACCCCTACCTTGAATCCCTTAAAATATGTACAGGCCAATATTTTCAATCTTGGCTGCTTATACTGGATGAGTCCTCACCTGATAAAGTGGGTTTTACCCACAAACGTTCATGATTATATATATATCTAGGTCTAGATGTAGTTAGTTTCTAAGGTGCCACAGGACTACTCATTGTTTTTCAAGTCATGTTGAACATCAAAAGCTGGGTCGATGAGAGTGAAAAGAACTCATGGTCCTAGCTTTTTCCCTCTATGCCTCTTTTTTGGGATGACTCAGGGTGCATCAACACTGCAGGGCTTAACTCGAAATAAGCTACGCAAATTGAGCTATGTCAATTGCGTATCTTATTTCACAATAGGAAGCGTCTACACAGCACTTATTTTGAAATAGAGCACTCTTCCTCCGACTTCCCTTATTCCTCATACAATGAGCGTTACAGGAGTCAGAGTAAGAAGTCCTTCAGGCCTCCAGAAGTCCTACACTATTTCAAAATAACTGCCTGCAGCATAGACACGGACTAAGTTATTTCATAATAGCGCTAGTTATTTTGAAATAGTGTTGCAGTGTAGATGTACCCTTACACTTGAGAAGACAGGAAGAGGCAGCAAGTACCAGGAGAGGGCAGCCCCCGTGCAAGGAGAATGTGAAAACATCTTTATACACAGACACGCGCACATACACACACACACACATCCATGTACGAATTGGTCACAGGCTCACCCTAACTACTATTTCAAAGGATGACGTGGAAACAAATATAATACATTATTATCTAGGTTAGGTTCCCCATTTCCAACCAATGCAGGCTTTGCCTATTGAATCTTTTGCTCTTGTGCCTTATAGGGAATATTCAACCATTTCAATCAGTGTGTAATCCCTTCCTACATAAAGGACTTTTAGCACATTACAATATGAAGCAAAACACAACTATTTTAAAGATGCTTTGTCTTTTTCCTGTAGCCTTCTCTAACACCTGAGCTGGGAATCAGAAACACGGAGGCTAAAGCAACTTCATAACTGTAAACAAATTAAATGCTAAATCAGCAGCTATATCATTAAACTATAAAATTATTAATATGCATCAGAACGTTAAATTCAAAGACACAGGACAGCTTTCATGTTGGTGAATAAATGTTTTCAAATTTAATATTATTTGCATTAAATTGCTTTAAATATAATTTTAAAAATTTATTTCTTTAAATAATTTAATAGACCAAGTTATCTAGCTTTTAAATATTAAATGTATAGAAAGATACTTAGAACACAGTCCTCCATACAGTTGGCTATGGCAGCTTTTACACACTTAAAAAAAGCTTTTAACTCTAGATCCTTAGATCAGTACAAAGCAGTCAACTTAGACAGGATCTTTTAAAAAATAGTTAGGCAAGAAACTCCCACTTAGCAAAGCCTGTTCTAAAGCTGCTTTTGCAAGGCAAATAAATTATAGTTTGCAAGAGCCATACTCAAAATGTGGAAGTTGATATGAGCAGAAAACCCCCCCCCCAAAAGTAAGTTCAATGATGAAATTTGCTTAGCAGGAATTTTTATGAAGACAGTTATATGAATATGGTTAAATGTACCAAATGGTGAGTGTAAGACGGCCTCATAATGACAAGTTCTGAAATCACAAACAGAGCTGGTGACAGACTTTGCTGGGCCCTTAGAAAGTGGCAGGGGAGAGGGGACTCGGCTAGCCTCCCCCCACTCAACCCTCAGTGCTGACCAAACCACACCACCTGGGGCTCCAGCAGTGATTTAAAGGGCCCGGGCTCCAGCTGCTATTGCTGTCGTGGTAGCAGCAGTGGTAGCCCAGAGCATGGGCCCTTTTAAATGGCCAGGCCCTGGGGCAGGTGCCCCCTTTGCCCTCCCGTCAGAAGCCCTGGTCACAAGAGAGTTATGTATCTTCTCCCAAACAAATGATCTGAGCTTTTGTACTACTTTTTCCATTGAGAGGTCTCAGATCCAGCTACTAAGATATAGACAGATGTGAATGCCTCTCTCTCTTATCTGCTAGATTCTCAGTAATGTTTGAGAATGTTAAAGTCCATTTTTTAAAATCATGAGTAGAGGTAGTTAAGAAAGATAAAATATATTTCAATACAAAAAATGAGAGAAACACCTTGATTTTACATTAGAACAAAATATTTTAATTGTAACGGGAAGGGAAAGGAAAATTTTAATTCGATGGGAAGGGGAAAATCACTCGCATTTTTACTCCACCCTCCTCTTTTTTCCCCCCACCCCCAGTGAAATAAAGTTAAATAGATGAATTACTACATCCTAACCAAAACAAAATAAAAATAAAAAAACCAACCAAAATGTTTCTAAGTGACTCTGATAAAACATAAATCTGAATAAATATGAGCTTTACTAACACTTATATGAACACAGGTCTCCTTGAGGTCCACCAGTGAAAAATAATCACCTTAGAAGGCTGTGCCTAGGCTAGACTTAAATTCATTAATCTTTACCTTAAATGTAATGACTTGAGGTCCCAGACAGATTTCATGATTCAAAGATATGGACCACTTGATCTTTTAGATTTAAAATAAACTTTGGTGGAGGAAAATTTAAAGCAAAATTAAGTAAACCCTAGTATATCTTATTTTGACTAGGGATGTCAGCATGTAGTCAAGAACACAATTAACCAATAAGCCTAGGCTTATCAGTTAATCCTATCAACTACACACAACACCCCTCCCCTTGCTGCCTCTGTATATCACAGGCAGCAAGAGCTGGGGGAGGCAGGAGCCAGTGCCCGTGGGAAGCTGGTTTTTAAGCTGGCTCCCCATGAGCACCGGATCCTGCGGAGCTGCTTCTGACAGAGAGGCAGCAGCACAAGAGGATAAGGGGGGGCAGGTGGGAGCCAGTACATGTGCGAAGCCGGCTTTTAAGCTGGCTCTCCACATATGCTGGCTCTGCAGAGCCACTCGCCCCCCACGCCAAGGGGATATGGGAGGCTGTTGTGGAGCAGCCTCTGTCCGCAGTGGGTCGGGCTGCTGCCTCTGTATCAGAGGATGCAGGGGGCTTCCCGGGAAGGGGGCCAGGAGAACACTGGCTGCCAGTCCTGTCCCCAAGGACCATCAAATAATCATGTAACGGATAATATTGTGTGCAGTTACATGATTATTCCTTAACACAGTATCTAACATCCTTAATTTTGACATGTCACGGCTCCAATCTCCAAGTGATGGGATAGGCCTTCATGGAATTTCCACCACTTACTTTTTTAAGATTGCACTTATCCAACATCTCGCACACTTCTCTCACGGCTAATTTCACTGTCACACATAGGTATAGGAAGTCATGAATTGTTCTTGGAGGATGTTTTATTGGAGAAGATTGATCTAGACATTTTATATATTGCACTGCCAAAATCCGCTGGCAAAGTTAGATGCTCTTTTATGACATCAGGAGAATCTGAAGCCACAAAAGGATTGTCTGACTGTTGTGCCTACATAATTCCTTTCTGGATTCCTCAAACAGGGTGGAGATTTCTTTGTTGAGTGCCTTGGCCCCCAACTTGTCTATCATTTCCCAAAATATTTTCTCCTTTAAATATAAAATACAGGCAGTCCCCGGGTTACGTACAAGATAGGGACTGTAGGTTTGTTCTTAAGTTGAATTTGTATGTAAGTCAGAACCGGTACATATTGTAGGGGAAACTCTAGCCAAACATTTCTCCAGAGCTCAGTTTTATTCTCCCACACCTCACTTCCCTCAGTCCTTTATTCTCAAGCTGAGGTGTCTGCTGAGAAAAGCCGCTCCGCGTCTCCCTGGTCTGCTGGGGGCCCAGCAGACCAGGGAGACGCGAGCGGCTCTGCCACGGAGGACATGGGCGGCGGGACCACGGCGCGTCTCGGCGGTCTGCTGGGGGGGGAAGCACAGCTAGTGCGGGGTTGCCTCACACCGTTTGTAAGTAGGGATCCGATGTAAGTCGGATCCATGTAACCCGGGGACTGCCTGTATTCAGATTCCCAGGTGGCCATTCAGAATTTCTGTGAGCTAGAGAGGTTAGCCTGTGATTTCACAGAGAACTGCAGGCTGAATACACTTCATTGCCAAGTTCAGTCAGACTTCTAAGAGTCTATGTAGGTATTTTTTCCACTATATTCATTCAGCTTATGAATTTACTACATATAATTTACTATATATATTCTTGCCTTACTAATGGAGTTCTAAAGCAGGGGTGGGCAATAAAATGGTGGTGATTTGCTAGTGTTAGCCCCTGGAAGACCACTGCCCCTGTATTTACCTGAACCTCCACAGATATGGGAGATTTCAGCTCCCATTGGCTGTGGATCCATGGCTCCCAGCCAATGGGAGCCGCAGGAAGTGGTGCAGACTGAGCCATCACTTCCTGCAGCTCCCATTGGACAGGAACAGTGATCCACAACCAACGGGAGCTGCAATCACTCATAGCTGCAGAAATGCAGGTAAATATAGTGGCAGTGGCCCACCAGGAGCTAACCCTGGGGAACCAGATTCAGCCCACATGCCGGTATTTGCTCACTCATGCCCTAGGGTATGTATAATCGCCGCTTCATTTACTTCAAAATGGCGGCCGCGCTATGCCGATCAACTGTTTGGTGGCACAGTGCGGTAGTCTGGACGCTCCGCAGTCGACAACAGAAGCCTTTGTCAACCGCTCCGTTATGCCTCGTGGAATGAGGTTTACCGGAGCGGTCGACAAAGGCTTCCGTTGTCAACTGTGGAGCGTCCAGACTACCGCGCTGTGCCGCCAAACAGGTGATCGGCATAGCGCGGCGGCCATTTTGATGTAAATGAAGCGGCGATTATTTAAATTGCCGCTTCATTTTCCTATGTCTAGTAAACTCATCTAAATGGCTCCGTCGACGGAGCCATGCAGTCTAGACATACCTCTAGATTTATAGTAAATAGTGGATTTCATAAGGAAGAAATACTCTATTTGAGTAGCTGAGATTGTTTGAACCAGTGAAATATTGTTTTGATTCCTCTCGCTGCAGTATACTTATGATATTTTTTGCCATATTTTATCAACCTTGCATAACCTTGTTGGTGACTATGTAGTTCAATATATAGTAAAATATGTGGTTCAGGAAATTTTGCAAGTTAGAATGCTGCCAGCCAGCACATGTCACCATCCTTGAAATGAAGGAAGTTTTCAGACCATTGCAGACATTTATGTTATTTTTCTCTTTTTATGCGCTATGAGCCAAATGTTGCTCCCCTTGCTCACAGGAGTAATCTCATTTAAACCAATGTGAGTGAGACAAATACGAGCAGACATTATTTTGGGACCAACTCTTGCAATCCTGGCTTACATGATACTTACTCACTGAAATATTCCCACTGTAATGAAGGAAAAATTGCATGATTGGGCCCTTTCTTGTCTCTTTTTATATGATGATCTTTGTGAGAGATTTTTCTTTTATTACTCTGTGTATTCCTGATGGCTATATTGGTATTAGCAGCTAAATGCTGTACACAGGAATTATTCATATACATTGTTATTGGTAGTTTCTTACATTTTATATTGTTGATATATGGGACCTTTTCCCTTTTCTTCTTCTAATCAATTATAACTCTTTGTTATGTCCTTAAATTCAGATTTTGCTTTTGTGCACCCCACCCCCAAGATTTAGAAATTGAAAATGATCATGTTAGTTCCTTTTAATATGGAGTTGAAACGTGCTCTATTATATTTTTTTTAAGAAAAGAGATAAAAGAAACAAAACTTGTTGAGTTCTCACCAGTTATGCTGACAATGACACACAATCAACCTAGCCAGATGAGCGACACATTTTGCTATCTATACTTTGTTATAAGTTAGCCTTAAGAATGATTTTTGCTCTCAATAAAAGAAAGGAAAGACTGATTTCTGTTATAATACTAATTCATACTGTTGACAACCATTACTTTTCATTTGGAATGCATGGAAACCTTAAAAAAAAAAAATCAACATTCAGGTCATGTAATTATTACCAGATTAACATTGAAATTGAAGACACTTAAGCCTTTTTCAAATTAAAAGGTGTATAGTCTAAGTAGGCTCTAATTACAAATAATTATACTTAGAGCTTGTCTACACTGGCATGTTCCATCAAGAAAAACTTTGCACAACTAAAATCTCTAAGCGTCCACATTACAGCACGAAAATGTCCCGACGTGCAATTGTTTTTTGCGACAGAAAATTTCCACCTCCATGAGGGACTTTTGTCTTTTCCCCGCCCTTTATGGTCAACAAAGAACAGTATGGACTCTGTTTTTTGCTTTGTTGAGAGAACTGGCTTCCATCAGTATCCCACAATGCCTTCCCTGTGATGTCTGCTGGCATGCGCCCCTCCCCTTTCAGAGCTCTGGAAAGTACCTAACAGTTGAGTGACCTGCTCCTTTTGAGGAACAAACAAAAAGAGCAAACCATTAGAATGCTCACGTTCTGCCCTGCTAGAAACACAGCAGCAGGCAGGGAAGCTGGAGAGACTGCTGTGCTGCTTTGGCATTCCTCAGCATGGAGAGCTCACAGAGCTACTCTCGACGCTGCTCCCAGCTGACGAGATTATGGGATAATTCAGAGAGAATCAGAAGAAACGCAGGGATCAGCTCTGCCTTCCCACAACACTGCACTGCAGGATGCTTAGCGACATTGCTTTGCTCTATCTGTAGAGGGGGCAGCTAGCAATGTGGCCATGAAACGTTCACAATGGAAGGTAGGAAAACCAGTTTGACCGGCTTTCACTTTTGCCGACTTTTGCAAGTCGACAGGACTTTTGTTGTCAAACCTTTCCAGTGTAGACATAGCCCCAGAAACACCTTGTCAGAAAAATATTGAAGACAGTACCAAATCTGAGCAGAAATTAAAATTCCATTACCTGCTTAAAAAAAAAAGTAAATATCTGCCAATTATATTAGCTAATTAGAAGAGAAGTAGTGATTACAACATCACCTAATCACTAAGGGAGAAGCATAAAAGTCTTCATTAAGTCAAATTCAAATGGTAAATCCTGGAAACCAGGCTCTTCCCACAGTGCTTCAGACAAGGAAGGGATAAACTATGCATGGCTCTCCCCCTTTCTGCAAATAAGCGGATGTCATGTACCTCCATTGCACCACCTTTTCCATACCTAGCCCATGTGGGAGGGACCTCTGAAGGGTCAAAGATCTACACCTGGGGAGAAGGCAGGCCAGGCATGGGGAAAAAAGGCAGCAGGAAGGGCAGGTAACATCTGTACACAATCTCCCCATTCAGGCAACCAGCCCAAATCCAATGGACAGTTAGTCCCACTGAAATTGTTTTGACTCTTCTGTAAAGCTCCTCCATACTGTAGACAACTTCTCAAGTGGGGGCTTGAAGGGAATCAAGTGACAGAGGGATCCCTGCATGTGTGGGCCCATTAGTGCCGTGTCTCAAGTAAGCCAGACATGTAATAAGGATGACTTGCAGCCAGCACAGAGGAGCAAAGACCGTGACCTAGAGCCAATGTTTAATTTATAATGAAAGAGGTGGTGGGATTCAACCAATTAGATGTCGGGACTCAAGGCCTTTTTTTTTTTTAAATTTTCATAAATGAAGTGGGAAGCTTAGAGGTGCCAGGGCTGTGAACTGCCAAGCATAGAGGTGCCAGGGCTTAGTTCTGGCACATATTAAGCACTGCCTAGAGCCAGCACAGTAAAACAAAGACACTTACCCTGAGTATTCTGTAGGGGAGCACAGCAACCCCAAAAGAATGAAGCTGTTATAGAGATCTCCCTCTAATCTGTCCCCCAACCCTCTTGCAATTTCTCCCACAAAAGGGGCTGATCTAGTCCTGAGTAAGGACTTCAGTTTTTAAAATTAGCTAGTATATAATTAAATTCTCTCTAGAGAGTGAGTTAACTCACAGAAATATGGGTCAAATGCAAGTCATTTGCAGCACTTCAACATAGCATGAGCAGCAGATTAAAATCAGAATACAGCATATTTGTTCCACTGAAACCATTTCTCACTGAAGACATGCCATAAATGCCATTCATTCTATGTGCACCTCACTTTTAATACTACTGAAAAGGACTCCCTGGGAAATAACTACTGTAGTATTTGAACATATTCATCATTGGTACTAATAGTACCGATTGGGCTACATGCACTCAGATCTCAAATCTGTGTATGAACCTTAAGTGTATATTCTATATGAGGTTGTAAAATCCTGTAATTACATGTCCATCAGACTTTGAGTATATTATTCTAAAGATCATTGCCATAGTTCATTGCAACATCATCTGCGTTCCCAGCCCTTGTGGTTCAACCTCTTTAGGTTCCCAGGTCCACAACTGTCACCTCTCTTTGGCGGATACCCATACCTCTCCTGGTCCTGACAGGGGTTGTCCCAGGCACTCCCAGGCTACATTCTGTTTTTCCCAACAAGACAGACTGACTAAACAGGCCAGCATTTTCTCTTGGATTACTCTTCAAAATCAGTGAAGAGAGGCCAGCTGCTGTAGATTACCACATTGTTCTTTAAAATGAATATCTACCATATATCTCCCAGTAAATATCTACCATATATCAGCATTATCTCTTATATGCTATAAAACTATTTTAATTTAAATAAAGTTATCTCAAAGTTAGGCATCTTATTTTCTATTCAAACTAATATATATTCACTTGTCTACACAATTAATTGACTTGTTGATAAAGGAAATTAACAAAAAAAGTCTACAAATCTAGTTTAGTATTCAAGTATGGTTTCAATCTAGAGTACAAAATGTTTGAGAGTGTTCTAAATTTGGTAAAATTAATTATTCCATCCATATTACTTAGACAGCATTCAAAAAGCATATTACAGTAGTCTTCTGATAATCCGGAACCTTTGGGACCTAGGTGGTGCCGGATTATCGGCTATGCCGGACTATCAGGAGGTACTATAAGATGGTTATATATATATATATATATATATATAAAGTGTTTTTAACCCTTTTTATTGTAGCACAAGCACTGTTCAGAGTCACACAATGCCAGTGGCAGACTGACTCGGTCCCGTCCGGTTTCGCTCAGTTCAGCTGCTGCCGCTGCTGCCTTGTGACTCGTTTTTGGCCGAAGCTCACTCACTAGGCTCTTGCTATTTTGATGCCGGACTATCGGGAGTACCGTACAATTGGATGCTGGACTATTGGAGTTTTACTGTAGTTACTTTACAGATAAAGAAGCACAGAATTACAGAACATCTAGATGTCATCAAGTCCAGTCCTCTGCACTTGTGGCAGGCCCAAGCACCATCTAGACTATTCCTGACAGGCGTTCGTCTAACTTGCTCTTAAACATCTCCCAATGGTGGAGAATCTACAGTCTCCTAGGCAATTTATTCAGTGCTTAACCACCCTGACAGTTAGGAAGTTTTTCCTAATGTTTAGCTTAAATCTCCCTTGCTGCAATTTAAGCCAATTGCTTCTTGTCCTATCATCTGATATTAAGGAGAATAATTTTTCTCCCTTGTCCTCATAACATCATTTTAGGTACTTGAAAGCTGTTATGTACCCTCTCAGTCTTCTCTTTTCCAGACTAAACAAACTCAGTTTTTTCAATCTTCCCTCATAGGTCATGTTTTCTAGACTTTTAATCGTTTTTGTTGCTCTTCTCTGGATCTTCTCTAATTTGTCCACATCTTTCCTGAAATGTGATGCCCAGAACTAGATACAGTACTCCAGTTGAATCCTAACCAGTGTGAAGTACAGCAAAATCATTACTTCTCTTGTCTTGCTTAAAACACTCCTGTTAATACATCCCAGAATAATACTTGTGGGGGTTTTTTTGGAAACAGTTTTACATTGTTGACTCATATTTAGCATGTGTTCCGCCTTGATTCCTAGAGCCCCTTCTGTAATATTCCTTCCTAATTAATCATTACCCATTTTGATTGTTCCTTCCTAAGTGAAGTACTTTGCATTTGTCCTTATTAAATTTCATCCTATTTACCTCCAACCATTTCTCCAGTTTGTCCAGATCATTTTGAATTTTCATCCCGTCCTCTAAAGCACTTGCAACCCCTCCTAGCTTGGTATCATCTGCAAACTTTATAGGTGTACTCTCTATGTCTTTATCTAAATAATTGATGAAGATATTGAACAGCACTGGTCCCAGAACTGATTCCTGAGGAACACCACTAGTTATGCTACTCCAGCATGACTGAACAGTTTTCCAACCCATCTAATAGTAGGTCAATGTAGCTTGTATTTCCCTAGTTTGTTAATGAGAAGGGTCATGTGAGATGTATCAAAAGCTTTACTAAAGTTTAGCTATACTGTGCTTACTGCCCCACACACACACACACATCCACAAGGCTTATTACCCTGTCCAAACAAAAAACCAAACAAAAAAAACCCCGATCAAGTTTGTTCGGCAAGTTTTGTTCTTGACAAATCCATGTTGATTGTTACTTATCACCTTGTTATCTTGCAGATGTTTGCAAATTGATTCCTTAATTATTTGTTCCATCATCTTTCCTGGTACAGAAAAGTTAAACTGACTGGTCTGTAATTCCCTCTTTTGTCCTTACTTTCCTTTTTATAGATGGGCACTTTTCCAGTCTTCTGGAATGTGAAATCTCTATGAAGGAATAGAAGTTCCTGATCCAAAGAGCCCTCTGTTTTAGAAATCCTTAATTGCTTTTACAGTAACTGATCAAATGAAAAACTGAAAAATAAAATAGAACATTCCTATGATGCTGAAAACACTTATCTATATCAAAATCATTAAAATGATTAAATAAGGTTCTAAAATATGGTAAATTCATTCAGCTACTGAATGAATTTATACCACCTCACTTAACTGAACACATGCTAAATGACTGTAAATCAAACTTTACAATTTGGGAAGTTCTTGTCCCAACTGTCGACACTTTTACATGTGATCCTAAATTTGGTTTTGCTCCCCTGCACATAGGTTCCAAACACTGATTTTGGTAACAGTGGCTGAAACTTCCTGAAACATTTCAAACCAAAGAAACATATTTAAAAACAGATAATTTAAGCACAACCCCTTCATTTAAAACATTCAGAAATACTTAAAAGAACAAGCTATAGACTGTGTAAGAACCACTTAACCATGCTCAGAGTGAGAAAAACATGACTTAGTGATAACTGGGAAGTACAAACTATATTGAGCTACTATTAGATGGGTTGGAAAACTGTTCCCAGGGAGTAGTTATCAATAGTTCACAGTCATGCTGGAACAGTATAACTAGTGAGGATCCTCAGGAATCAGTTCTGGGACCAGTGCTGTTCAATACTAGGGTTGCCAGATACTTTAAAAAGAAATACCGAACATGGCGGGGGAAAAATTGGTTGAGCAAAAAAAAAAAAAGGCACAAAACAAAAGGCACTGCGCCTTTAAATCCCCACACTCACCGCTCCCCCCACCAGATGCAGCAGAGGGGGAATGCCCCAAGCGGCCTTCTGTCCGAGAAAAAACAGAAAATACTGGACAGAGGGTTTTGGGTTTTTTTACTAGACAGAGGCCACAAATACCGGACTGTCCGGGTCAATACTAGATGCCTGGCAACCCTATTCAATACCTTCATCATGCTCATGGATGTTTGGCATGTTACATAGTTATGCTTTCCCCAGCTCTGTTTCACTGTATTTGAGCTATGAAGGATCACAGTCAAACAAAGAAGATGCTAAAAAGTAGGCAGAAGATACAACTAGTGAGTGTGACCTTTTAGTGATATTCTGGTCCTAAACTCAGCCAGATTCAGTGGGATCTTCTTCAACTCCTGTCAGGGTTGTTCCCCACTCTGGCACTCTGAGTGCGGAAGGTGAGGGCTCACAAGAGAACTTCAAAACCTCTACAGGCACTGGTTACAAAAAACTCCCCCTCCCACCCCCAGAATCAAAATACACAGATTTTGGGGAATCACTGCCACCATCAAATGCTTTTCTATCCCAAAAACTAGGGGTGAACACTTGAAATCACCCCCCAGGGTACCCCAAGCTCTTTTGCCCCAAAAGAACTTGAAAAAAGAAAAGAGAAAACAAGCTGCAGTCTCTGGTAGCTGACCCCTCAGTCAGAGGCATGCAGACAGACCTTCCAGGACACAAGAATCACCTTAAAAGAAGTTATTTTTATTACAAAACAAAAGATAAACTTCATAAAGCATACTTGGTTGCTAGATGTTACAGAGCAACCAAGGAAAACAAATTTAAAAACACAGAGAAAAGTCTCTAGGCATAGTGCAAGGTAGTAAATGGGGAAGCGAGGCACAGAATCATATAGAGCAGTTCAAACTAAACCACAAATAAAGAAAAATTATCCTTTTATAACCTATGAACACAACTGGATTCACTTTCCCCTTTACTTACAGTTTTCTCTTTGTTCAATCCATTCCCATGCCTCAAATTCCTCGGAGACATGGTAGTCCTGTCCGGGTTTAAATTATTCTGTCTCTCTCAACTCCTGGTTTATCTCTCCCACACAAAGAAAGCAGGCAAGGAACCTATAGCCAATTCAAATTTCAACCCTCTATCTCAATTGGTTCTCATGGCCCCTTGGTCAACACCTTTGCTAGCTACCTGAGTTTAACCCCTTAGTCACCAAGTGCTGATCAGCACTCCTCCTGTCCATTACACCTCCTCATTCACCTGCCTCTTAATTCCTTAACTGCTTAACCAGATAGTTCCATTCAGTGTCTCAGCAATATATTAAGTGACAAATTTTGCCCTCAGGCAAATGTACCACATTCATCGTGTGCAGCATCACCAAGATTCAGCGAGAGATATACACACTCTCATGAAGTGTGAGGGCAGAAGCCAATTCTTAAACAATCAAAATGGACTGTTTCCTCATTTGAAGAGTCACAACTCAAAATTTGGAAATTGATGGTCTTAAGATTTTTGTCAAGGATTTGTTGAGTGCATACTCTTAAGCTGCAAATCTAGTGACAAAATCAATCTGGGCATCCTGATAATCTGTAAATCCTCAGACAACAAAAGCTTCTAAAGTGGTATTGTCTGGCATGCTGAGAAAGTTCACAAAACTCAATAGGCCTGATTTTCCTCTCACTCATACTGGTTTCACTCCAGTGATTTCAGTGCAATTATTCATGATGTATACCAATGGAAGCAAATGGAGACTCAGGCCTTCAACCCTGGAACAATTTCTTAACCTGCCGATGGCACCTGTGATACCATAGCCCAAAACCTCCTTATCCAAAATTTTCAACTTTTATTTTCAAGATAACCTCCATACCTCTTGCATTCAGCTGGCAATAGCCTAACGTTGAGCTAGCTGTAAACATCAGAGATAAGGAATCATCTACCATAATGCTGGACTACTGAAGAATGAGCCTATCAAAGCATAGCACTTTGTTCCTTTTATAACCTATAAACACATCTACACAATCATTCTCAGCGGAAGCACTAAATTTTCTTATTACAAAGATTTTACTGATATAGGATTGCTATTATGAGGCTGTAGTAGTACCTGGGGGGGGAAGCACCCAGTTTAAACTCCTTATCTTAGGTGCTGAAAACTACCTCTCATGTGAAATTCACATCCTTTTTCTTACCACAAAGTTTGGTATAAAGATTGGGAAGCTAGTTAGTTTTATCTGTAACCCTTTTATACTGTAAAACTCTATTGTGGTCTTCCCCAGCAGAGATTACACACCAAAAAAAAAAAGGGGGGGGGAGGGGAGAGCAGATAAAATAGAAAGGGGAAGCAGGGACAAAGATAAAGTGTAAAGAAAGGAGAGAAACAAAGACAGCGAAAGATGAGAGCAATAAAGAACTGAAACAAAATGCAGCCATAATGATGAGTCTACTGTTTGGGGATTTTTCTTCCCCTCTGAAAAATAAATCAGCACAATTTAAAAGTACTCACAAACTATTTATTCACGTCACTTGTTCTGAACTTAGAAAAAAAACACCTACAACTCTGTCAGTGTGAACAGCAAAGTAAAAATTACAGCTGCAGTTGTACATTGCAATTTTTAGGAAAGCTATCATCAGGGTGCAAGGGTGAGCAAATACTCACCCACAGGCTGGTTCTGGTTCCCCAGGGTTACATTTCACTTTCTGAGATGTACAGGGTATCTCTGAACATATAGCCTTAATACAACAGCCAGTATTCAAAACAGGAATAAAAATGTACCGGGAATTTGGTATAGGAGGGCTAAAGCCAAAACAGAAATGAGCACTGAAGAATAAGCCTATCTGATTTAGGACTCTTAATTCTGCAGTACACATTTCTACTTTGGCTTTATTCCTGACAGAGTTCCCAGTACTTTTTTCTTCTTGTTTTTGAATGTTGGGTGCTGTTTTAGTAAAGCTATTACAGCAATACCCTGTGAAGCCTCAGAAAGCCACACAGCAGAAATCATTCTCCTTTCCCATTCTATTCCCTCCATGTCTTTGTCATCTGACTGGTTTACCACTGTTTTCACCTCCCAACATAAGCAGAAAGTATTTCAGCTATGTGACACTGCTAAGCTTTTGACTCTGTCAGCATGAAGTATGAGATGCATCACAGCAGCAGCAATGGCTTTCCTTTCCTCCTCCAGTGGAAGTTAAAAGTTGAATTTTGGGGAGGGGGGAGGGAATCAGATGTTTCAACTCAAAATAA
This sequence comes from Rafetus swinhoei, assembly GCA_019425775.1. Classification (NCBI taxonomy): domain Eukaryota; kingdom Metazoa; phylum Chordata; order Testudines; family Trionychidae; genus Rafetus; species Rafetus swinhoei. Next base: position 42,490,888 of record CM033432.1, on the reverse strand, counting down.
TCCAATACTCTATCCCCTACAAACTACTATTACATAAAACAAACACACTAGCTATTCTCCAACTAAAATCATCCCATGTATAAAAGTGATCTGATATCACAAGACATTTTTAAACAAGTACCTTGCAGTTTGTCTCTTCAGTTGAGGATTTTCATCTGCAAAAAAATAAAAACTTATCACTGGTCAACGTGACCGGTTTCTCCCCTTTCCCTTCTTCAAAAAGAGATGATTCAATACAAACCCCACCCTGGCAGCCAGACAATAAAGCTGCAAATAACTTATTCTGATCAAAGCCCCATCTGCTTGGCAGCAGCAATTCAACTGCACTTGTGGTTTTTGTATGACTGCAGCTTCTGAACTGAATGATCCTTTCATTTAGATGGAAGTTTAAACAAAATATGGTAATTAGCATCAACTAGTGTGGCTTTCATGGGTACTATCTACAAAGAATTCTCTAATAAAAGGACTTTCCTGCTTTCCCATCCAATTACATAACATTGTTGAATAATATAATTTAAATTTAAATCAGCCAATTTTTTAAAGTCAGTCAACATTAGACTTCCTGCCTTAAACTATCTTTCAAGTGTTAGCAATTTCAGTTAAATATCAATCTTGACAGAAACAACCTTGACTGATTCATTTTACACCAAGGTCTGTGTTTAATGTTGTTCAGTTTAACAAAAAACCACATCCCTGCATTTTGAAAAGTAACATTGCATGCAACATCAAATAAAATAAAAAATCTTTGGTAAATTATAAAATTGCAATAAAACAAAGATGCAACTAAACAATGAGGCATGTTAAAACTGGGTACATTACAAACAACAAAATTCATAAGCTCTGCAGAGAAAATCTTAACCAATATAATCCATTTTAAACTGGTTTATTTAAAACTAATGTATGTTTTTAAGTTAGAATAAGGCCACACACCCCAAAATTACTGATCATATTTAAGTCCATTGTGGAAAGTTTACTGGTTAGTTGTATGAAAAAGAATTAGTGGCAAATAATATTTTAAAATTTATGGCTGGGGCTGGACTTGGCCACTTAACTTGCCTCAGGCTCCTTTAAAAATTCCAACCTAAAGATTTGTCTCCACAGTTTTCTCTCTCCAACTCCACCCCCCAATCAAAAATCACAATATAGGTCAGGTAGGTTAAAAACAGTGCGGATGGAGTTGGTTAGCTTCATAGACTGCATTTTAGATAAAGAGAAGACTTTTGTTCAACTCATTTTCCAAAATGATTCAGGATGTAAATCTTTACATTCAAGAAATAGAACTAAAATACCTAAAAGACGGAAATAACAGGCAGACACATGAACACACACACACACATGGTATTTGTTGACTAATGTTGATGCTAGTTTTCTTGCAAAGGAGGGATTCATATGTTTATGATTATACCAGAAAAAGTACAAGATGGGCTTTAAATAAATGTTGTGTAAATTACAGACCAAAACTATTCCCTTCTCTACAAAGAAGAGCTTTGCCAGTTATACTGATATAGCTGTGCAGGTATAACTAAGCCCTTTTTGAGGTGTGATGGGTCCAGGGAGACCCACACTCAGGCTGGACTCAGCCCTCCCATGCTCCCAGAGGCTGGGCGAGCCCAACAGTGGTGAGCTGCGATGGAGGCGCAGCCGGGACAGGGCCCCGGTCACACGGCCGGGGACCCAGGAAGGGAGGGGGCAAAGTAGGGGGGAGAGCATGGCGGAGTGTCAGGACGCTCCTGACGCAGAACGTCAGACCGTTCCCAGCGGCGGCGGGCACTTTCAAAAGGGACGCCCATTGCGGCAAGAGAGGTAGGCGTCCCTAGAGCCAGCACAGGGGATAAGCGGCAGGGACCAAGGGCTGCTGAATGCAAGGGCTGGCGAGAACGGCACGGTGCAGGACGAGGCCTCCACACAGCCGGAGGAGCGAAGAGACACTTGACTCCCGGTAGGACCCCGGACGGAGGAAGCGGCAGAGGGACGAGTTGGAGGGTAGGAAGCAGCCCAGGGCAGGGTGGCATTGGCGCCCGTGGGCTGGTGCATTTCGGGCAGCAACCCCACCAGCCGTGTAGAGGGATTGGACCCCTGCACTTAAGGGCCCTGGGCTGGGACCCGGAGGAGAGGGCGAGCCCGGGTCCCCCTAATCCCTCCTCCATGCTCAATACTCCAGAAGGAGAGCGGTCAAGGGGGACGTGCCCCAAAGGGCGACCAGGGGGCTAGCCACGCCGGGAAGTTGAACAGCGACGCTGTGGACATTTGGCCCCCACAGGCACACTCGCTGTATGGGGTTGGAAAAGTAGATGGACGGGGGGGCGACGAGGGAGTCCCGGAGTGGGGACTTTGACTGAGACAACCCCCCCCCCCGTCACAGTGGCATAAAAGCAGCTTTTTTTGCAGTTGAATGTAAAGCCTTTCCCAAGCAACATCAGCTAAATTAAAAAAGACACTCTCGATACTTAAAAGTGTTCATATTACAATTTAATAACTATTTGGGATTAAAACTTACACCTTAGATCATACCTAAGGTAGACAAAACCTGTACGACTAAAAGCTAATTCACAGCTCTCTGTCTTCCGCAGAAGAGTTGTCATGACCCAGTGAGTTTGCATGTATTTGGATAATGCAATGATGGTCATTGACTTGTGACTTGATATGAACTGTATCTGTAAAGTTAACAAGTTCAGTAAACTAAGACATTGCTGTTCTCTTTGTATAGCAAAAACACTTGTTTCCAAGAGGTTTCAATCAAATGAAATTTTATGCAAGCCCCTTGTAGGTCACATTTCTATAGAACACAGTTTCTTAATCTTGGGGTCAAAACTACATGTTAAAATAATAAACAATGAAAAATAACTAGGGTTACCAGGTAGCTTCAGAAAAAATACTGGACCCACTTGATTGTGTGGGGGGGAAGGGACCGGCCGGGAGGGAAGCGGGGCTCACCAGGAGGAGGGGATGGGAAGCAGGGGTGGCTGGGCGGGGGCAGCGGGGCTGGCCGGAGGAGATCAGGAGGAGGATAATCGGCCAGCAGGAAGTAGGGCTGGCCAGGAGGGGTCGGGGGAGGCGGAGCTGGTCGGGAGGGTTGGGGAGAGGGGCTGGCAGTGGGGAGGAGCGGGGGGAAGAATCAGCCGGCAGGGAGCGGGACTGACCCGGGCACATGCAGATCCTAGGGCACTGCCTGTCCTGTGCACAGTCCTGGCGAAGCACAAGCAAGTCTGGCTACAGCTCCACAACGCGCTTGAGGTACAGAGCTTAGGCGCACGGACAGGGCTTCTCCTCCTCCCCAAGGTGTCACTCCTACATCAGACGCAACCAGAGGCTCCCAGTGCCGATCACGCCCCGCCTCCCAGCCACTCTCCTCACCCCCACCAGGCTTCCGTCGGGTGCCCAGCCAGAAAACCAGAAAATACCGGACATTGCACATGTCCAGTATTTTCTGAATTTTTTTACTGGACAGAGGGCCCAAAAACTGGACTGTCCGGTTGAATACCGGACACCTGGCAACCCTAAAAATAACCATCCTCAAGATTGCAAGCCTGAAAACGAAATCTGCTTCAACAGCACCTGACAACATCTTCATATGATCATGCACAAGTGTGACTAAATATGCACAGAAGTGGCCCATAAAGAACTCAGCTTCAGTTTGAGCATGTACTAGCCACTGGACCAGTGCCACCTTCCACTGCAAATGCTCTGCAGCAAGGGTAGGGCTAACTTGTCCTGCTCATCACAACTGCAAGCAGGAGGGAGGAAGAGGAAGTGTAGGCTGAGCACAAATCGAGCCAGTAAGAGTTAACTGGAATCTTTATATCTTTCCTTTGAGATCTGATTTCCAATTTTAACCATTCTTTTATATTTTACTAGAGGATGGGGCTGGGCAGGAGGGTTTCAGTATGCTGGCTGCCCTGGGGAGAGAGGACAACCCCAACCCTCTCTCACCGCAGCAGCTTGGGTTCTGGTGAGAAGTGCGGGTCCATGGCTGCTGCAGTTGCTACAGGCACATCTAGGGGACAGGTGTATGTCTCCCAGCACGGGGACAGACAGACATACAGACAGACACACAAACAAACAAACTCTCTGAAATATATAGTAGATAGCTGTCCCTTTCTCCACCCCTGGTGCCTGCTGGCCCAAAGGTGTTATAGCTGTTCCAGTCCCCATCTTTGGTCCCTTGCAGTTATTCTACAGTATAACTGTCCCTGCTAGTAGACCCTTCTCTTTCTATTTTATGAGAAACAATCACATTCCTGGCACATCACATTGTCCTGGCACAAGCAAACCCTTTCTTTGCTTTAAGTTATAAGAGGAAGCTGCATACCAAATTTGGTTTTAGCTCTTCTGTTTTTGAACAAACAGACAGATGGATAGAAGGACAGACAGACTCTCTCCAATGTGTAATGCATTTATAAATATCAAAATATTGCTGTGAATTACAATTTTAACATTATTTAATTTGCAAAATGCTATGGGATTAAGGTCATGATCAACATGCTACCAGTATTGGCTAAGCACAGTGGAGAAACAGAGAGCCCATGTTTTAAATTTATCACCTCTGGTTAAAGTGGTGACAGCTTTTATTAAATGCTAATCAGTATTCTTCTTATGAACAACATAGATAAATGGGCTGTAACTTTAAGCATGAGTAAAGCCTTTATTGCTGAAACCAGAAAGTGACCGTAAGTGGGAAACAGTAGAGTCTGCACTGAATTACCAGGTGTGGACTCCAAAGAAAATATGTTCTTTCCAATGTAAGGATATTGAATTGCAGAAACAATTTGCCTCTAGAACTATAGGGAAGGGGGAAGAATAAGAGGCAAACACATAGCCTAAAAAGATATCTGGATTGTGACATTCTGCAATCCTAGACTCAAATCTTAAACCTGAATGCCTGAAGTTGGGCATTTTTATAGATTTTCAGAAGCGCTGAGCAATCACAGCTCTCACTGAATTCAGCACTCCTGTAAGTCAGTCTACATATGCTCATGTCTAAATGTAGATACCCACATTTAGGTTTGAAAGTTTTGGTCCTATTTTGCTTCTTAGGCTGAGAGACCATGTAGCATCTTTGAGTGCTTTTACTGATATCCTGTCACCAAAATCTTCAAAAGCCAGAAGTGGATCTGGTGCTTTGAACATAGTATAGAGTACTGCCTTTTGAAAATATTCGGCCAAGTACCTAAGATAGGGTATGTCTACACTACAGCGTTATTTCGAAATAACACATCTAGACACAAAATGCATTCCGAAATAGCGTTCTGCTATTTCGAAATAGCACGTCCACACTGATAGGATGCTGAATCGCATTTAAGGCCGGCGGGAACCGGTTCTGGCAGGGCATCAGGTCAGGAGTTACCTTGTGTGGCTGCTGCCTGAGGCTGAGACCTGTGCTTAAAGAGACCCCCCTCGGACAGCCGGTTCTAAGGTTTCCCTGCTTGCTTGCCTACATCGCTGAGGGACAGCAAAGTATTTTTTTCTCTGCGTGCTCTGGTTGCCCTCACTCAGGACACCACAGCACTCTGCAGCATGGAGCCAGAGCCGCCCCTGGTCACTTTGGTGCTTCTCCTGGATATGCTGCTGCGAGCCTGGCAGCACATTTTGCAGGCAGTAACAGTCTCCCTGGTGTGCCCCAGTGGGGGCTTGTGCCTCATTCCTCCCTCACGTCCTTCCACTTACCCCTCCCGAACCCCCCTTCCTGCTGTACAATAAAAGACACGTGTTCATTACAACAAAGTCTCTTTATTGAACAAAACTGGGGTGGGGGGAATGAAACTGAGGTGAGACTGGGAAAAGAAGGTGGGAGAGGGGAGCAGGGAGGGTGGGAGAGGAGGGGAAACCTGGGAGGAGATAGCTAGTGGGGGAGGCAAAGGGAGGAAGGGGGAGGAGAAGCTCAGGGCTGGGGGTCTTGCCAGCCCAACTGTCTCCCAGCACTGTGGGTATGGGGGCCTCGGCATCCCTGGGGGGGGGGGAGAAGGAGTGGGAGAAGGAGCGGTAGCTGGGGAGGCAGCAGGGGCTGGAGCAGCAGGAGGCAGCAAGCTCTGCCCCAGGGTCGATGACCACCTGGGGGGCACAGACTGTCCTGCCCCCCAGGATGCAGTCCATTGCATCAAAATAGGGGCAGGGGTCCAGGTCTGCCCTTGGTTGGGAGCTGCCCCCTGTGGCCTTGGCATACGCGTGCCACAGCTCCTTTATTTTCATGTGAACCTGCTCCTGGTTTGATGGCCAGGCTGGCAGCCATCCTCCTGTAGACGGTTGCTTTCCTCCATTTAGTGCGGAGATCATAAATGTTGGAGGCATCCCCCCAAACCTGAATTAGGTCCCTGATCTCCACACTGGACCAGGCAGGCTCCTGGGAGCTGGCAGACTGGTCCTGGGGAGCAGTGGAGGACTGGCTGGCACTGGTTGCCTGGCTCATGCTGGGGCCACTGGGTCAGGTGCAGCGACTGCTGGCTCTGGGCCGGCAGGCTTGGAGCTGGCACAGGCACTGTGGCCAGAGTCTACCCCTTTAAGGGCTCCAGAGAGAGGGGAAGGGAGAGGAGTTTTCTTGGTTGTGCCCAAAGTGGCCAGCAGGGCACCCTGGGAAGGGATGGAGGCCCCCTATTTCGAAATACGCGTCTACACAACGCGTATTTCGAAATAGCAATTTCGAAATTGGTGCTATTCCTTGTGGAATGAGGTTTACCAATTTTGAAATAAGCCCTCCGCTATTTCGACTTAATTTCAAAATAGCGGTTTGGCTGTGTAGACGCTGGTAAAGTTATTTTGAAATAATGACTGTTATTTCAAAATAACTTTGTTATGTAGACATACCCATACAGACTAATTAGCTCTGATTTTTACAGGATTAATCCAAGTCTGTTCATTTTCTTTTTATAGTCTACTAATGACTATGGGTATGTCTACACTGCATTCCTCTTTCGAGAGATGAATGCAAATGCAGATGAACGAAATTGCAAATGAAGCGCGCATTTGCATTTCCCGTGCTTCATTTGCATAATCACGTCCGAGCGCTATTTTGAAATACCCTATTTTGAAAAAAGAAACGCTGTCTACATGCGGTTATTTCAAAAGAAAACCCTTCTTTCAAAATTACCCTTAAACCTCAAGGGTTTAATTACTCTTAAACGCCTTATAAATATAAGGAGTAAGGGTAATTTCGAAAGAAGGGTTTTCTTTCGAAATAACCGTGTCTAGACAGCGTTTCTTTTTCCGAAATAGGGTATTTCCAAATAGCGCCCGGACGTGATTATGCAAATGAACCACGGGAAATTCAAATCTGCACTTCATTTGCAATTTCATTCATCTGCATTTGCATTCCTCTCTCGAAAGAGGAATGCAGTGTAGACATACCCTATGATACTGCACAGCCGCTAGCATTTATGTGGTATGTTTCTTGTGATTCTCTTGAAAAAGACCTCTAAAGTTATCAGGCCCTCAATCTCTACAGTCTCAGGCAGCTGTTGCACCTTGGGAGCTTGCCATCCTTACATATGTATACTGTATAGAAATATCTTCAGAGGCAAATGTGGAATTTTAATGAAACCTAATGTACCTTATTATGGCATATGTAACATCTTCATACAAAAGACATTTAACTTGTAGTTAAGGTTGCTCAAACATGTTTCCATACAAGACAAACCCTAAAGAGTAAAGATATACATTAAGTAAGGTTCATGTCTTACATAATGCCAGTCTCCAAGCATTAACCCAACTAACAACAGTATTCAACCAGGCCAACACCCTCACTTTCAATTGACCATTTGTTCCAGAACACATTTCAACTGTGTGAGCAAACTTAGTAAGTATTATACGGGACAGCTCTCAACAGAGCATACATGGTGCATCAAGGATGGGTAGAAAACATATACAATCACATGAAATGTAGTTGGAATTATGTACAATTACTATTACGCTGCTTTTTGGGGAAGAGCTGGTGGATTCTGATTAATGTCACTCACTGAGGCAACATCTAGACTTGAGTGAGGGAAGATCGACCCTGTGACAGTCGATATTCTGGCATTTGGTTTAGCGGTAAAGACCCAATAAATCGAACACTGAGGGCGACTCCGCTGTCACGAGGAGTAAGGAAAGTTGATGGGAACATTTCTCCTGTTGACCTCTCATACTTTTCCCTATGCTGCATCTTACTCCTGGGGAAAACTTATAATCCAAATCCACAAGCCCAGCACCATATCCCCTTTCATGTATCTCCTCAAAATTCACCCCCTCATAATATTTTTAGAAAACTTCAACTTGACAACAACCACCAAGGTGATGAGCTATGATTATTCCTACTGACTGAATACAGCACATTTCCTTGTTACTGTATTATTCCATTGCCTCTACCAATGCCTGCTCTTTGGTCTCATGAACTTTTTAAGTCTTGTCTTTGAAGCCCTGTATGTCCTTTGGGGCAAAAGCTGTCACATACTACAAATCTGCACAATCCCAGGACAAAGAGGGTTTTTAGCTTCAAGGCATGACCACAACATAAAATACTCAATAATAATAATAATGGACAGAACATTAATACATATGGTCATTAGCTCAACAACAGAGGTGGTTGAAAAAAGACTCACTGATAAAATGAACATGAGATTTATGATGCAGCATTGCTGTAGCCATGTTGGTCTCAGAGCTCAGAGACAACATAGATAAGGTAATATTTTCTTTGGACCAACTTCTAATGGTGAAAAAGACAAGCTTTCAAGGTACACATAGCTCACAGAGTGTATAAATTAAAAGACTGTCTCTTTCACCAACAGATCATGATCCATGAATTTATATTAGCAGCCATTCTGAATTTGTACAGATTCACCAGATATAGCTAGATGTTACTTCTCTGTATTTGTTAGAAGGCCCTGCACTTCTATATGTATTATTACTACTGACCTGATATTATGCTTGCTCTTACATTTATGACATAATGAACCAAGATTCAATGAGACATGTAGCCATACAGAAAAGAGCAACACAGTGGTTTATTAAGGGAATGGCATGTATTTTAAATTCACAGTCTACAAAATGTAACCAAAAGAAAGGGTCAGTTATTGATCCTAAAACGTAAGCATTAACAATTCAGAAAACCCTACCATTAACAATAGTTTTCCAACCTGGTCCTGGATATTTTATGATTGGCTGGCACATTATTGTCCACAGTGCTCAATTACTATACCTACAGAGTGCACCTTTTTCCCCTTTAATTTTTTTCATTTCATAATAGCAGTAAAATAGTCCAGCCCTGCATTGGAGGGATTACTACAGTTTTCAGCAGTTGAAGTCACTGAGCCTTTGGCTCATGCCTTACAACACACCAGAGGCATGACATAATCCCCCAGAAAAGCACGGCCTGTCGTGTCCTATTACTTAAATATTGAAAGGCAGATAAGTATCCCACTTAAAAGAGATGGTGCTTAGTCTGTAATCACTTCAAAGGGATCTCTAATGACTTGGCTTAAACTCATCTTTCCTCAGTTTAACTGCAGCTTTGATGTTTTCACTAATCTTCATTTCAGCTCAGGAAAGCATAAGCACGCAAGCATTCTTAGAATATGACAAGTATGACTTGCACATCAAATGTGACTCACCAATAGGTTAGAATTGGCAATTTAATATACTAGAGGTCTAAAACAGCTTTAGTGCATCACATTTATTTTTATTGCCAGTCAAAAAAGATTATTTACCCATAAGACTGATACCAAGTGAACATTCAAGGTATGGAGGGCCAAGAAGTTTTAAATAGTATCGATCCACAACTTTTCAATCAACTCCAAATATACTGTACCAGAGGTTCACAACAGTTTTTCATCTGTGGACCCCTAACATTATGAATGGAGTTGCTGGTCCCTTTGGAAATTGTACACATAATCTGTGGAACACGAGGGTCTACAAACCACAGATTGAAAAACACTCTTCTAGTGTAACAACAACCTTTTGTGGACTCTTCAAGATGAGCTGCAGCACATAGGTTGAAAACCATAGCTAAGGTCTATGTGGCTAATCTGTGTGTAAATGTTTTCACTTTCACCAGCATGATTAGAAATACACATGCCCACACCAGATTAAGAAACAGATCTCAATCATTCCATTTACTGAAATTAGACCACTGTACACGCCAATCGGAGAGTCATTTAAATATGGTAAGATTTTTTACTTGCACAGTAAGAATGTTGCAAATTGACCTCCTTGTTGTACTGAACAGGCTAGTTTCTGTCATCTGGTATTACTACAAAACGATGTTTACATTCAGTAACCTATTAGTTAATAACTGTGAATTTATCAGGTACAGAATTTTGAAGAGAAGATGAGTGACTGTCAAGGTAATTTACAATTTCTTATGGAGAGTATCTTGCTTCTCATTAAGGCATTATTTACACCAACAGAATAATCCACATACAGTATTAGTCAGTGCAAATTCCAGTTATTTCTAGTCTACATGTTCTATGACGGATTCAATCACCCGTCATTCTTGCTTCAGATTGTTTTCTGGCAGGGAAGTACTGATGATCTGCTACTTCTCTGGAGGATGGAACATAATGTACACTGGTGACTTCAGAGGACAGCAAAATCCAAAACCCTGGATGGCCTTCGGGAATGGTATTCAAGCAGTCAGACAGCAGAGAGCACAGCAGAAACATTCTCTGTGGCTAATAATATTATTTTCTGATTGGATTAGAGACAGCAGACAAACACAGTCACTGCCTCATAATGCATGTCAAGACTCCTTTTAATACTGGGTAGATTCAGCCAATCAGTTTAGTGACGTAGGATTTATATGATCACCAACCCAAACTCAAAAATCAGAAAAAGCAATCAAAATTTGCCACCAAATAGAGGATAAGTCTACACTTGCTCCCTAGTTCGGCGCGTTACTCTGCTCAACAGCTGATTCAAACCAGGAAGTGCGCGACGGGACGCGTTAGTTCGAACCAAACCCCTTGGTTCGAACTAACGTTACTCCTCATTTTTTGGTTCGAACTAACGCGTCCCGGCACGCACTTCCTGGTTCAAATCAGCTGTTGAGCAGAGTAACGTGCCAGCGAGATCATGCTAATGAAGCGCAGGATATTTAAATCCCTGCTTCATTAGCAATTTCAGTCGCCTACATTTGCATCCCTAGCTCGAACTAGGGAGCAAGTGCAGACGTACCCAGATTCACAATAAAATCTGTGAATCATAAAAGAATAATAACGTACACATAAGATTTCATAAAGCTATTCTATTTTCACAAACTTGTGACTATGAGCCGGACATACTTCTTGACTCATCCTCAGCCAGATACTATTGTTTCTCTTTGCTCTAATAATATTTCCCTAACTCAAAGTGGTATTTTGAGGATTAATTAGTTAGTGTTGATAATGCACTTGAAAATAAAATCAAGGTAAAGTGCTGTTATTCATATGAGGAAAAAAAACTTCACTGCTTCATATTTTTCTACCAATACAAGATTTGGTCACATCCCTACTTTAATCAAGCAGAATTAATTTTCAACATAAAATTCAATTTTCTAAAAAAAGATAAAAAGATCACTGATCTTACTTTAAAATAATTCATAACCAGTGCCGGCTTTAGGAAGTGCGGGGCCCAATTTGAATAGTTTCAATGGGGCCCCAGCAGCCAGGATTTTTTGTTGAGAAAAAAAAAAAAAGAAAGCACACAAAAAAAGAGTCACAGCTCCTTTAAATCCCCAGCTACAGGGCAGAGTCCCGTCTCACCCCTCCTGCGGTGCAGGGAAGCAGCCGTGCTCCTCCTCAGGGGCCGACGCCCCCTCCCGCAGCGCGCCCAGCACGCCAGCACACTTCCAGCTTTAGGGTGCGGGGCCTAGGGTTGCCAGGTGTCCGGTTTTGAACCAGACAGTACAGTATTTGAGCTTTCTGTTCGGGAAACAAATTGAGAAAATATAAATAAGAAAATATAAATGTCTGGTATTTTCTAAATAAGATGTAACGTAGAATGTGATGTAATGTCAAGCGTGTCCAGTATTTTTGTTGAAACCATCTGGCAACCCTAGCGGGGCCCTCTTAGGCGTGGGGTCCAATTCGGGGGAATCGGGCGAATCGGCCTAAAGTCAGCCCTGTTCATAACTTATCTTGCTTCTAAATGCATTCTTTTAGTAGCTTCCTAGCAGATGGAACAACCTGCCCCATCTACAGTAGACTTCCGATAATCCGGAACCTATGGGATTTAGGTGGTGCCGGATTATCAGATATGCCGGACTATCAGGAGGTACTATAAGCTGGTTATATATATACTGTATACATTATATACTGTATATAAAGTGTTCTTAACCCTTTTTATTGTACATACTGTATACAGTATACTGTAATGTTTTAGTTTTTAAGCCTTTTTACCCTTTTGCTCAGTTCAGCTGCTGCCACTGTTACCTTGTGACTCATTTTTGGCCGAAGCTTACTCACTAGGCTCTTGCCATTTTGATGCCGGACCATCAGGAGTGCCGGACTATTGGATGCCGGACTATTGGAGTTTTACTGTACTATGAGAGGAAATCAATTGATTTTAATGGGATACCAAACATACATTATTATTCTTATTATACGGGCATTAGCAAGTTGTGCAAAGGTCTTCTCTTTCGCCTGTCCCGTGCATACTATTCTATGGCACTACAGTATCTTGGCACACCCATGGGACCAACTGCCATGCTCCTCTGTGACTAGCTCTGTGAAATTCTGTGCTACAAGAATGCAGTAACATTTCCTTTGCTTCCTTGAAAAGAAGAATGAACAGAAAATGCATGTCTGTGACAGGGATTTGCATTAGCCTCTTTCTGTGTGAGCTGAGGTGTTTATGAAGCAATAAGTACACCCTAGTTCTGGGTATAATACAAAGGCCCCCTGGCATGCCAACAGGGGGGATCATGTCAGAGCACCACTCTGCACACTCCGCACGGCTCTGAGGGAGCACCTCAGTCCAGGTGGCGCTGAGGGCTGGCTGCCCCACCCCTTTTGCCCACAGTCCTGCCCCTTTTGTGTGTACAGAGCCAGTCCCCCCACATACCTTGCTCAGGGGCCCGCAGAAGCTGTCAGCTCCCTGATCACTTTCCAAAGCTCAAATATTTGCTGAAAGTAAGTTTTGAACTGTATATTCAGTTATAAATTTACACTTTGTTGGAAAGTTATCCAATCTAAGAACAGAAAATAATACCATTTGATTTATGTAACTATGGCCTTGAACCTGCGAAGCAGGGATAGTGAACCTTTTTTGGGTCGGAGGCCACCCACCTACAGAAAAATCAGTCAGGGGCCACACACAAGTGAGAAGCAAAAAACAAAAACAAACCCTAACTGACAAGGCTCTTGACTGAGAAGGACAAAGACACTCCCCACATTCCCCTCACAAACCAGAGCCTGGGGGAGGTCCAGCCTAATAGATTATGTCTGCTCCAGCCTCACATTGAGGTAGCAGGAGGGCTGAAGCACCAGTGTGGGCTCCCCAATGCTGGGGAGCAGTGCGGGTAGCATGAGCCTTGGGAGCCGGAGCCAGGCATGCCAGGGGCCATATCCAGCCCCCAGGCCTGAGGTTCCCCACCCCTGCTGTAAAGATTTAAATAACATATGGTCTTCATATAAGAGTATAAAGCAGGGGGTCTACCATCTAGGAATAACTTCCAAAACAGGGGCCTGTATCAACACAGTGTGAACAGCAATTATTGACAACAAACTCTTCTCCTTACTAAGTAATCTGTAAAACAGAATTATTTGCTGATGAAATCGGTGAACGATTTCAAATAATTAATACATTTGAGAATTCTACAGTCTTCTTAGGACAATTAACACATTTTTGTAAAGGTAACATTAATCTGAATAAATTTTGTTATGAATTAATCATTGAGCTTCATTGTTACTTCAACCTGAAATACAAAATCCAGTTTTTACAGCCTTCAGGACTGCGAATATGGTTGGTTCTAAATCACTGAGGTGTTGTGGACGTTGTTTTTTAAATTTAGTGTAATGTCTATCAAGCATTAGGAGAAGACAAGACAATTTCTTTCAGTTGTTGCTTAGGGCAGAATGAAAACAGACATATGCTGAGTTGAAATACTAGTAGTACATGATCTTGCTGTGATTGGCAGACAAATCAGAAGCAGCAACCACATAATGTATGAAACATTACCAAAATTACATGTGAACTACCCTATAGATGGCATTGCTAGGAAATGTATCTTATTGTAAAATCTGCTACAGAGTTTAAGTGCCTATTAAAAAATCATAAGCACTTGTGGGAACTGGTTAATGCACTTGAAGTAATGAAAGCTATTTTTACTTCCGTATAAACTTTGGGGCACCCCTCCTGCAGGATGCAGAGGAACATCTGGGAAGATGTTCAGCTGGGCTAGGGCCAGCCCTCAGGGGGGACAGGAAGGGAGAGCCACCCAGCCATGCTCCTCTGTCTGTATGCCAGTTCTACCTTTAGCCCCAGCTCCTCCTCTGCAGAGCCAACTGTACAGCACTGGAGGGGGTTCAGGGACACATTCCACTACTGATGGGAGAGGGGCGAGAAAGGAAAAGTTTGGGCACCACTGTGATAGAGTAATGGAATGCTAAACTGTATATATCATTCAGCCACCAGGTATTACCCTATGTAACATAACTTACTAACCTCACAACTATTCCTGGCAGTGCACTGAAGTGTCTAGAAGTGAACATGCCTCTTGAGGAAGGAAGCTCTATAGTCAGTTCATATTAGGGATATAAAAGGCAAACTGCTTAATGGGTGTAAAAGGTTAACCTTAATAAGTAAAGGTTACTGGTTCTGGTTAATCAGTAGGGGCTCACTGGAGCAGCTCCTGTCAGTCCCCCCCCAAGTTACATTCTGGCTCCCCACAAGTCGGCTGCAGAGCCCACACAAACCTCCCCAGGAGTGGGGCCAGTAGCAGCCCTTGTCAGCCCCTCTCCTGGGGAGGTGGCTTTGCTGCAGCTATGATTTTAGTGGTTACACGGTTATATTTTAACTGCATTTTTACATTCCTAGTTCATATACAGTTCAATAGCTTGATCTGCTAGTAAAAGCTGTGCAGCCTGCTGTGTACTAGGTATCCAAGACATAGCATCAGAAATAAACTAGTTCCAAGAGGAGAACAGAAATATAAGGAAAACAAGTAAAAAAAAACCCAAAAAACTAAAAACCTAAAACAAAAAACCCAACCCCCGAGTCTAACATCAACAAACATTCTAATATCTCATTAACATGTTATTCTTCAATGCCCTAGACAACTCAGTTTTAACAAACCTTCACAATGGACAAACTGGAAACTGTATGTTGTAAGATTTCAGACTGCTACAAAATTCCACACAAAACCAGAGATATTCACGTACAATATTTAATATACCACAAAAGAGTATCCAACCTGGATAAAAGGCAAAAAGAGCTTATGAGCACTTTTATAACGGATGTCACTTGGCTTGACAACTGTGGGTCTAGATCAGCGGTGGGCAACCTGTGGCCCATTAGGGTAATCTGCTGGTGGGCCATGACATATTTTGCTGATATTGACCATCCACAGGCATGGCCCTCCCCTTAGCTCCCAGTGGCTGTGATTCACTGTTTCCTGCCAATAGGAGCTGCAGGTATCAGCAACCAGCACATTCCTGTGGCACATCTGGCACAAGATTCATATTGCTAGTAGCAGCCTGTAACCTACAATTTTAAGATCACAGAAAGTTATGGTTGAAAGAGACCTCAGGAGGTCATCTAGTCCAACCCCTTGCTCAAAGAGGACCGACCCCAACTAAATCTTTCCAGCCAGCGTTTTATCAAAACTGGCCTTAAAAATCTTTAAGGATGGAGAATCCACCACCTCCCTAATGCTTCACCACTCTCTTAGTGAAATAGTACTTTCTAATTCCAACCTAGACCTCCCCCACTGCAACTTGAGACCACTGCTTCTTGTCCTGTCATCTGCCACCACTGATATAAATGACAAAAAGTGTTAACTAGTTTGCATTTGAAAAACTGGCAAAAATAGAATGTTAGATTATAAAGCTATAGCAGTTCACTAAAAGCCAGATTATTTCACCCATGTCATATTGAGCACTATGTTAGCATATGAGAAGCTCTAATGAAGCCAGCAGGACTCTAAGCAGTGAGGTCCTTCACTGGTCCCAATTCAGGTAAGTATGCCACCCATGTTCAAGCAAGATAAATTCAAACTAAAAGATGTGCACAGAAGGTGTACTAGGATAAAAGGTGTACAGGAGGCTAAAAGAGATCGGCTTCTTTGGCCTAGAAAAAGGCTGAGAGGGGCTGTTATTATTCTCTGTAAATATACACAGGGGTAAAACCAGGAAGGGAAAAGAAATATTAAAGCTAACAACAATGCTGGCACAAGAATAAATTGATATAAGCTGGCCATGAATAAATTTAGGCAGGAAATAAGATTTGTAGCTATCTAACAAGCAAGATTCTGAAACAGCCTTCAGATAGGAGTTGTAGGGGCAAAATTCACAAGTGGAATTGTATGATGAGGTTGCCAGCAATGGTGGGACTGAACTCTTTCCAATTGGTGGATGGCTCTTTCCAATTCCTGTCACATGTTCCTAAAATCTCATGCTTCAGGGCACCTGTAGGAACTAGGAAGGATTTTTTCCCCACCCCATGTATTCCATTTTGGTTTTACTGTCTTCTTCTGGAGCATCAGAGATGGTTGTGGTTGGAAACTGAACAGTGGACATGGTGGGCCAATGCTCTGAAGTGGTTCTGAATTCCTTCTCAGGTGCTTGGCTGGAGGGTCTTACATGTTCAGCTAAATAATCACTCTATTGAGAGTCAAGAAGTAATTTTCCCCACAGTCAATTAGCAGGGCCCTAGCTGCAGGGAAGGCAATCCCTTCTCTCACCAAAGTGCCTGTGTTTCTTGGCAGGGTTATCTGTGTATATCTCACTTTATCAATTCCCTATCTTTGCAGGGGCCTTGGACACTGGTAGCATCTCAGACCCTCCTATTCTCTGCCTGTTGGACATAATAGTTTAGCGCCCTCCAGAGGGATCTTAGCATCCTGTAATGCTTTAATCTAATTTTGGTTATTCGGCTTGGTGTGTGCATGTTAGGGTGCTGTTTAGTGGCCTGTGATGTAGAGGAGTTCAGCTCTGACCTTGAAATTTGTGACACATGATTAACTAGAAACTTACTCACTTCTTTACAATTAAGCACATGCTTTAGGGCTTTTGTCAATCAGGCAGGGCCATTATGAGTAAGGCTATCAAAATCTGACACTCAATGTGAAGGATTCAGATTTGAGTACTGGAGAAGAGAAGGAAAGAGCTAGAAGGAAATGGCTTTGAGTCACTTACTGCAGACAAATGAAAACAAGTTTTGTATTTGTAATTTAAAAGTGAAAATAGATTCAGCATTTATATTGAGATGAGGTTTAATTGTAGCACCAGAAGACATCTGATTTAAAATCATTACAGAGAATACTGACTTCCACACCTAACTGGCCTATCATTATTTATACAGACTGGAAAAGTTCACCCCTCATTAACTGTAGTTTAAGCAAGGTGTCACAAAGGAGAACCTTAAGTCAGACAGGTTGTATTTCAACCTATAAATTGATGTGGTTCTGCATAAGAGAGTCACGCTGGGCAGACACTGAAGGTGAAAAAAACCACAGAGGAGAGCAGAACAATTCTATTAGCATAAGGATACCATCAATAGTATTCCGGATTAGACAACTGGCATCACAATACAATCATTCACATTTGGAAAAACATTTATAAATGAACTCTTACATTATTTAGGGACTTAAAAAAACTCTAATGAAAAAAGTGGGAGGGAAAACGCATTTCACATGAGATCTCTATTCAGAAATTCTCACTGACTTCAATGGGAGTTGGATGGAACCTGAACATAGCAAGGATGGATGAGTAGAAGGATTGTATAATCTGCAAATAAAAGGGTCTGAGTCTCATTGAATGTAAATAGGACACAGGCTCCTAAAGTACCTGAGTCACTCTTCAAAAGAGGAGTTAGGCTCTTAAGTCAGATCTATAGGACTTTTTCATATGAAACTTTAGCAGGGGGATTGACATGGCATGACTTCACTGTCTCCAAACGCATATAAATTCATCAGATATTCATGAGCCAAGAAGAGATAAAGAGAGAATTAGGAAGGTGGCATGTTCCATGCATACGCACAATATAAGCAAAAGTATTAGGAGTGTGAACATACAAATAAAGTCTGTAGAGGAAGCACAAGACTGATAGTTGTACTAAGCATTTTGTTTTAATAAATAGTTACTTTTAAAGTATTTCAAGCATTGTTTTTCAAGCAAACTACCCCACAGATGTAGTTTGGCAGGGTTAGTCCTGGGGAGTAGGTAAATAAAGCATGTGGCAGCTTGCCAAGGGTTCCAGACCGCAGGCTGCTTATTGCCCACCCCTGGTTTAAAATGTTTTTAAGTAAACAAATACTTTCTACTATGTAATTGTGTGGAAATTCCCTTTGATAATTACTGTAGCTATTAAGTATAAGATGCTTATTATGACATTTGTCTTTCTATATTTCAGTTCACTTCAGTCTTTGCAGACAACAGCAGAGTCAAACCCAGATCCATTGTATTTAAACACTGAAGTCAGCCAATTTCAGAGGTTAAATGCAATAGGTCTAATTTTACTCTGTTGTTTTCTAACAACTCTTCTAAAAGCTGAAGGATTTGAAATACAAAGGGAATGTTATATTAATTGTACATTATTTGCTCATATACCTATGGTACATATATGTATGATTTTATTTTTGCAGGGCCCCTTTAAATTAATTTGAATCAAGGCATTTGTAATTCTGAAAAGAGTAACTAAAACAGCTCTGTTTCCCTACCAATTAAATGCAGCAGTAATTTTAGCGACAGGTTTTATATTTATTTCTCACATCAGGCAATACCTGCAAATGAACCATAAGGCAGGTTTTGCAGAACCTAAAAGATATTATTTCTTTAAGTTCATTCCCCTAATAATGTGTGAGCATGAAAGGTTCTTGAGTATGAAAGTGAGGGGTGGAGAGAAGAAAAGTAATGCTCTTTTATATTCTATTCAAAACAGCAGTCATCTCTTTCTATCCAGCAACCTTTCATGCATTTAAGTTAGGCAACTCCTTGGAACAACATAAACTCTCTACTTCAGCCATAAATCAAATTCAGTAAGCTCTGAAAGTTGTGGGCAGCAACCACAGCTGGGTACAGATTGACAGGGACTCTCTTAAAACAAACATCTGCAGTCCAAGCCCTCATCCAGAATGTGTAGGGTAACTATTAAAACCTACCCTGGGCAACCTTTCTAGACAGTACTTCCTCACTCACAAACACCGAGTCTGCATATGAAATAAGGAAAACTTTTAGGAGAAAAGAGAACCCAGAATCAGCTTGTGAAAACACAGCTACAATATATCCATATGAATAATAAAACACTTTCCCCTAGTAATTTTGTCAGTGACGTTTTAACTCAATTCCCCATCCACCCATGTGAACATCTAATAAGCAAATACTTCTTTTCTAAAGCGTTTCCTCCTCCACTGAATCTCACATATGGTCTGGTGTCAGTGAATAGCATCATCCCAAAGTCGTCAGGATCTTGTTTGGCTTGCCAACAGTCCATTGGAAAGCAGTTCTGCCTTAAGGCTCCCCTATCTAACTCAGCCAGAGTGATTTCAGCTTTATTTAGTGTCTGAGTAGGAGAAGCCTCAATCTGAGTCCATTCAGCTCTATAGCTGTCTTGTCTTTTCTCTGTCCCCAGTGGCATAGGATCCTTACTGGAAAGCATTTGGGAGTCTTTAGCCAAATCCTTACCATAAAATAGGAGCTCTTTTCTCCTTTCCTTTCAATTCCATTAACCAATCAGATATGAATTTGTGTTCGGTTATGGTTAGCAGTGTACCAGTATGATGACTCAAAGTGTCACTTGAGGAATTCTGGGTAGAAAGCTTATGCAAATAAAGCTCTCCATAGTCAAACTTTCCCATGGTCACCAGTAGATGGGGGAAGAGAGCTCCTTCCCCTCTGATGCTTCAGGTCTCCTTCCATGTTAACATCTTTATTAATATGTCATTCTTATTGCCAGTGTCACTTACTATTGGCCTTTCCTTCATCTTCTCCTAGGAAAGGGGTATTGTGAAGATGATGTCAAGGAAATACGTCTGTACTAAGTTATCTATTCATTACTATTGATGCAAGTCTTGCACCTCAGCACAAGATGATTAATTCTACCACCCTTACTCACACCAAATACTTTCCCAGATGAATAGTCCCACTACAACAAATAAAGCCACTTACCAAGTAAGTTAATACTCAACATGAGAAAGGAAGGGAGGATCTTTCCCTCAAAGCATGTATCTCTGGAAAAAATATTTACCTCTTCCCCACAAATACTGTGTATATCTATACTAAGGACGTAAAGCGTTAATTGGTTACTCAGTAAGCATGCCCCGTGCTGGCATGCTTACTGGGGTAACCGACTAACCGGTGGGGAGCTGCTCCTCCTGGGCCCAGCCTAGAGCAGTCTCTGCCCATGGTGTGTTGTGGTGGGCTCAGCCCGGCTGGAGCAGCCCGCTGCACAGTGGGCTTGGCTAAGCTGGAGCAGTCCCCAGCTTGCTGAGCACAAGCCTGCCCAGGCCAATCACACAGCCCCGAAGGCAGGGGTTGTTCCAGTCCAGCCGGGCCAACAGCACTGTGTGGGGAGGGGTAAACCACAGGATCATGGTTAACCAGTAAAACATTATATTTAACTGGTTAACTTTTTAACCAGGATTTTATATCACTAATCTATATCAATTGAAATATTTTAAGAACTATTTCTCCAATCATTCACTTGCCAAAAATGATTGTTGAAATAGAGGACATAGAAGAAAATGACCTTTGGTCAGTACTTTCCAGGAAATATTTGTATACCTTCTTTCAAGAATAGAGGAGTACTGACCAGCACCTAGTGACTAAGGGGTTAACTCAGATACCTAGCAAAGGTGTTGGCCAGGAGAACCAATTGAGATAGAGGGTTGAAATTTGAATTCAATATAGTTTCCCTTCCTGCTTTTTCTGTGTGGGAGAGTTAAATCAGGAGTTGAGAGAGACAGAATGATTTAAACCCAGGCAGGACTACCATGCCCCCACAGAATTCAGGGCATGGGATTGGACTGAACAAAGGGAAAATTAGAAGTGAATACCAGGGAAATATGAATCTAGCCATGTTCAGGGTAATTTTTCTTCATTTGTGGTTTGGTTTGAACTGCTCTGTGTGATTCTGTGTCTTCCCTCCCCCTTACCATCTAAGCATTGTGCCTGTTTTTTATCTCTGTGGTTTTTTTGTTTTGTTTTGTTTTGCTCTGTAACATCTAGCAACCAAGTATCCTTCATCAAATTTATCTTTTGTTTTGTAATAAAAATCACTTCTTTTAAGGTGATGATTTGATTCTTGTGTCCTAGAAGGTTTGTCTGTGTGTATCTGCATGCCTCTGACTGAGGGGTCAGCTACCAGAGACTGCAGCTTGTTTTTCTCTTTTCATTTTTGTGAGCTTTTGGGGGGCAAAAGAGCTTGGGGTACCCCTAGGGGTAATTTCAAGTGTTCACCCCTGGTTTTAGGGAAAAAGCTCTTGATGGTAGCAGCAGTTCCCTAAAATCTGTGTATTATGGTTCTGAGGGGAAGTTTTTGTAACCAGAGCCTGTAAAGGCAAGATTTTGACGCTCTCTTGCGGGCCCTCACCTTCTGTATTCGTAGTGCCAGTGTGGGAAACAACCTTGGCACCTTCCTTCAAAAGCTAGTTTTGCCACAGGAAATTAAACTGGTACCATCTTATCTTATGAAAATCCTTTCTGAGTCACTTGGGGCTAGCCCTGATTTTTGTATTGCCATTCCCAAGTGGCAGTGTAAATCAAAGATTGGCTACAAAGCTTAGTCATAAGAACATAAGAAAGGCCATACTGAGTCAGGCCAAAGATCCATCTAGGCTAGTATCCTATCCTCCGACAGTGGGCAATGCCTGGTGCCCCAGAGGGAATGAACAGGACAAGTAATCATCCAGTGTTCCCTCCCATTGTCACCCATTCCGAGCTTCTGACAAACATTCCAACCCACCCTGGCTAATAGCCATTGATGGACTGTTCTCATGAATTTATCCTGTTAAAGTCCTGATCTTCACATCATCTGGCAAGGAGTTCTACAGGTTGACTGAGTGTTGCATGAAGAAATACTCTCCAATTTCTCCATGTTTCCTGAAATGTGGAACCCCAAACTGGACACAATACTCCAGTTGAGGCCTTATCAGCACAGAGTAGAGCTGAATTACTTCTCATGTCTTGCTTTGAACACTACTGTTAGTACATCCCAGAATGATGTTTACTTTCTTTGTAAAAGTGTTACACTGTTGAGTCACATTTAGTTTGTGATCCACTATGACCACCTGGTCCCTTTCTGAAGTACTCCTTCTTAGGTAGTTATTTCCCATTTCGTGTGTGTGCAATTGATTGTTCCTTCCTAAGTGAAGTACTTCACATTTATCCTTATTGAATTTCATTCTGTTTACCTCAGGCCATTTCTCCAGTTTGTCCCAAACATTTTGAATTTTAATCCTCTTCTTCAAAGCACTTGCATTCCTCCTAGATTGCTATCATCTGAAAACTATAGAAAAGTACTCTTGATGCAATTATCCATATCATAGATGAAAATATTGAACAGACCCAGAACCGATCCCTGTGGTACCCCTCTTGATATGCCCTTTCAGTTTGACTGTGAATCACTTATAACTACTCTCTGGGAATGGTTTTCCATCTGATCTTACAGTAGCTCCATCTCGGTTGCATTTCCTTAGGTTGTTTATGAGGTCATACATTCCAGTAATGAAAGCCTTACAAATGTCAAGCTACACCACATCTAACATTCTTCTCCTTCAACCATAAAAGCTTGGTACCCTGACAAAGAAAGCTGTTAGGTTGGTTTGACATGATTTGTTCTCGACAAATCCATGCTGATTGTTATTTATTTTATTATTGCCTCAGTCAGCTCTTTGAATATTGTAGGATGCATTTCATCTGACTGACAACTTGAAGCTATCTAATTTGTCGAAGCAATTTTTAATTTATTTCTCTATTTCAGCCTCATATTCTGCTCATTTTCACTGATGTTCACCATTTTAAACTTCCAATCCCTACTACAAATATTTTGGTCAAAAGTGAAACAAAAATGTCATTTAGCATCTCTGCCATGTCTCCATTTTCTATTATATTTCTTTCTCCTCATTTTGTAATGGGCCTGCCCTGCCCTGGGTCTTCCTCTTGCTTCCAATGTATTTGTGGAATGTTTTCTTTCTACCCATCTGACTAGTTTAATCCCATTTTATCCCTTCGCCAGTGTTTCCTGTAAGATGTGTGCTTGTGTGGTTGCTCTGGAGAAATTCAAATGCCGCCCAGCTGATTAGCAGAGCACCCACAGCTAGGTCTGTATTTTTATTGGTGGTGCACATGTGCACATGCCTCGGTGCACATAAAAATTATTCTGCAAAATGGATGGAAAATATCCACACATGGATGGAAAAGATTAGAGGGAATATTGCCCTTGGCCTTTCTACTTTTATCCCTACATGCTTGTGCTGTCTGTTTATATTCAGCCTCTGTAATCTGACCTAGTTTCCACTTTGTGCAGGTACAGAAATTTACTGTGTCTGTTTATAGACAAAAATAAAATTGACAAATCTTTAAGGCGAACAATGTAAACAAAATGCATAGCTCAATCTCAAACATTTAACCCACTAATGCCACCCTTACTAATACTGAGAGCAACAAGTCTAATATGGATTTTTGTTTTTTTTATTTATATTTTTAATTCCATTCATAAACCTCAACATTTTTATTATATTTGGAGTTTATATTTTTAGTTTAAATAACAAATTGTTCATTCTAAAATGTTAAAAAATAGACTGAAAGGATTATTTTTGTTTTGTGCTTGATTTTTTTTATATAATTGGATTAAAAATGCTCCAGAAACCTTAGAAAGGCACAGTGTTTATTCTGTGTTAAAACCAACAAAAGAAATAAACATGTCCAGTTGAACATCCTAATCTAGGCACTTAAGTGTTCAGCTCTGACATTTTGCCTGAGACAGTGACTGGAAAATTATGTTTAGTCACAACTACACAGCTAAAATGCCTAATTCTGATCTTGAATTTTCCATGCATGTAGTTCAATCAACATATTTTGCTTTGCCTAATCTCCAAAATGGCAACATTTCTACAACAGCCACTTAAAACTAATTAATGTTTTCCTCTCCTTTAGAAATCTTTACGGTTACCACATCCCAGGTTCGTCATGATTCTAGTAAGTGTTAATGGCAGTGAATGGCAAAGGTAATTCCATATGCACTGTTTGTTGTTTGTAGGTTTTACCTGAGGTGCCACATTTTGGATGAGGGTTTCCCTGGAAACCTCCCTGTTATTAACACCACCATTCTCTGAAGATCCACGTCACAGCAAACTTCCTGGAAATGGTGTGGATGCATTTCTCTTGGGAACGAGTCGGCACCATTCTGAATGTGCAGAGAGGGTCGCTAGAGCAACAGAAAGTGTTCCTTATGAGAATCTGTATAGTGAGGCAGGGTGCCTTCCCCCTGGACCAGAAGGATGGAGATTAAGAAGCTGATCAAATGGATCACCAAAAGCCAACACCAATAGCAGGCAACAAAACTCCTGCTGTAATAACAACTGCAACAGCCGGGAAATCAGCAACAGCAGCTGATTTGAGAACTGGGGGGCCCCCAAATCTTCGCCATCAACAACAATGCTTGCAGCAGATTATGGCACTTGTGCCAACCCCAGGGGACTCCAAATCTAGGGTGCAGTAGCCACAGCTCACCCCACAGTGTTGGTGCACTTGGCAAAAATGAGCCCTGAGGATGACCCAGAAGCTTTCTTTATCACATTTGAGAGGGTTGCCTCAGCTGGTAAGGGCTCCTAGAAATATGGGCCACCCTATTGACAGTCAACCCCTGGGAGGAAAAAACTCAGAGTCAAAGGAGCTAATTCCAGCTGGATCCAAGATATCCTGCTGGATGGGATATAATCAAACCCTTACAGCCATGCCCTATGACACAGGGATTACCTGAGGCTGCATCCACGTGGGGAAACCCCCAACTGCAGGTGAGCCAGAGCCCTCACCCAGTGTTACCACCTGGCCCTAACATCCCCAGATCAACCCTTATTTCATCTGCAGCTCATTCAGGCACCTTTGACATGAGTGTCCCATGATGGTCTGCAAATTTGGACAGATCTGCTCCAGGGAGGCTTGGCCCCATAAGCAGCCTTCACTCAAGCTGACAGTCCCTCTTGACATGAATGGAGTCCAAGTCTTCAACCTCATTGATTCAGCGGGTGAACATACTCTCATCCACCCATATCTTGTCCAGTTTCCTGCTCAGCTACTGGGTTTCATTCAGCTACAGTGCACTGGCGGTGCACCTCCCAGCCCCACCATGGCCTTGGTTGTGTTGTTAACAACATGTGCAGCATCGAGAGACAACTTGGAGCCAGCATAGTAAAAGCATAATAATGAATGGGATGCCTCATTAACAATATCTTTCACAAACCAAATGCCCTGATAAACAGAGAGTAAAACTGAGGATATATGCTGCTTCCTTGGTAGGTATTTTTATCTATGCGACTGAAAAAGCTTCTCCAAACGATTAAAAACATCAAATGGTTGAAAATTCAACTGAATGAAGAATTTGTTTTCTAACTGAATAGGTTCCACTCTCTCTAACAATCACCCAACAGTCGCTGAGGAGGCATGGTCATCTACTTCAAATGCTTATCAATTTTCCCCAGAGAATCATGTTGGACACTGACCCACTGAAAGCAGGATGGAAAACAACCCACCAACAAACACCAAAACATGATGGATGGACTGGGTCAACAGACCCCTGCCACGCACAAGAATTCTACCATACCATAAACCAGATTTTGCTCAGCACAGAACACCATGAAAACATTCAGCAATCTTTACATTGTCCAACCAAAAACATGAGAACTAACTTTTAGTATAGCCATTGGGGATTATGGGAGGAGCCTCTCGGTTAGGACCCGCTTCACATTGATCTTTACCACTCCTACACACTTTATTAATTTTCATGGTTCCCAGGTCCAGGCCCATGGCAGAGGTATGCACAGTTGGGAAGGAGACAATGAAGAGATTGAGGAGAGACTGTGGCAGGGACATGAGAAAGCACATTCTCCATATTATCCCTTTCTTTCAAGCCCCACAGTTTGGGTGCGCAGAGATCCCTGATTTCTAGCACACCCCTGATTTGGGTGTGCTAGTCACTTTTGGGAGCTGCCTGAGGTAAGTGCCACCCCCCTCACCCTGTCCCACATTCCAACCCCCTACCCTTTCACAGAGCCCCCACCTAAACTCCCTCACAGAAACCTGCACCCCACACATTCTCCGATACCTCAACACCCGCCACAGTCCAAAGCCTGCACCCAAACTCCTTCCCAGGGCCTAACTCCTCACCCCCTCCCACACTCACAATCCCTCCCAGAGCCTGCACTCCACACCCCTTCCCACACACAAACACCCTTCAAGAGCCCTACTCCTCACCCACTCCCTCATCCAAACTCCATCCCAGAGCCTGCACCCTTCATCCTGTCCCACAGCCCAATCCCTTGCCCAGCCTGGTGAAGGGGGGAGGAGGGGGAAGTGAGCAATGGAGGGACGGAGGATGGAGGGAGCTGGGGCATAGCCTCAGGAAAGGGGCAGGGCAGAGATGTGGGTGACAATCTTTGGGTTTGTGCAACAAGACAGTTAGCAACCCTACTGGGTGGGAATGTGGAAACCCTGGCCATGCTGGAAGAACATGCTCAGCAGCACAGCCAGCAATTCACTGGACACTAGCAGCGTAGACAGCAGCTTCCTGGGCACCAACCAGTACAAGTGCAGCACAACCCAAATGTCAGGCAGACTGCATCCGCGCAGGCACAGCTTGTGCATGGTTGGGGTCCCATTGGTTGTTCTGCACAGGAGCCCGGAATTGCTGTCGGTGGGCCTACATAGCCATATGAAACTTCAGTAACTTGTGGTTTTAAAAGATAATTTTTTCAAACAATTCTATTAAAGACAAATTATCTTATGATACCAAAAATACTAGACATTAATGTCTAGTGCCTAATGTCCTAGACCTTCTTGGAGGAACATTATTTATTCAGTATCTTAAAAGTTTAAAATGATGTGGATTCTATTTTGGATTGACATCATTCATCCTATTATCTCAGTTTAGTTACATTTGGCCTTTAGTCCATCACTAGCAGTACTGTCTTTTCATATTTTACTAGTTTATTTGTTTAACTCTGCCCCAGAAAGATATAAAAATAACTCAAGTTCTGCTTACAGCCAGTTCTCACTCGTGGCGGTGGGGGGAAAGCAGCTGGCAGGCAGGGATTTAGTAATCAGTACAAGCAACAGCAGCAATTGCTATAAGCAATAAAAGAATAACAATAGGTGCAAACTCTGAAAAAAGCCATATATAAACCTACATCCTAAATTCTTAACTGCCTGATGGTTTATATTATTCCTTTGGCAGCAAAATACCATAGTTTTAAGGTTATGTATTATAACCTTCTGAATTCACATGCTCATAACTTTATAAAAATTATCTTTTACAGCTGACATTTTCCATATCTCATCTCAGCCAAAAGGTGATTTTACTTTAATAATTTTAACAAAATCTGATCACACCATATACCTTTTCTGCTGTACATATATTTTAAAGATGTAATTTTCACTTATATAACTCAAAAATGGCAGACATTGACTAATCTCTTGTGGCTAATCAGGGTGCGTGGGGATTAAGTTATAAAAACAAAAAAAATTAGAAATGCATAGAGGGAAAAAAATTACATGTGCCTTTGTGCTGATGTTTTCCTGTGGAGTTCTACTTTTGTAAAAGAGGGATGGAGAAATTTAGCCCTTTAAAATGTGCATAAACTGTCTGAGAACCAAATGATTGTTTTAAGTGTATGATCTGAGATTGTTCAATGATTTTTTTTTTGGTCAAACAACATTTCAACCTCTGGATTCACACACCAACCCCTTGCCAGTATTCCTTTCAGCGTTTCACATTCACAATTCAAGTTCAAGCTGTGTAACTGTTCACTGAAGTCATGAAGGCCCCAATTCACCTAGATACTTCATGCTAATGGGCACTTGTTCTTTCAGCAAGACCTAGACATTTGTTAGGACCTTCAAGGGCCCACCCACAATTTGCAGTATTTGGATCATAGATAGTTTCTGTTCCTTGATTGGATGATTGCATCTTAACTGACTATTGAGATGTCATGACTGGGATGTGGATGGTCACACAAGTAGTCAAAACAGGCCAGAGTCAGATACCAGAAGGTCAGAGTCTAACACAGGCCATAGTGCAAACCAAGAGCTGAGGGTCAAGGAGGCAGGCAGGATCAGATCACCAGGACAGAAGCAGGAGACACAAAGCAGAAAAACAGATCCAGAATTAGAGCCATGCCAGATCAGGGCACTGGGAAGTCAAACCAAGGGAGAAGGAACCGGGAGCATACGCACACTGTCCAGTGCACAGTGGATCTTAGTTGCAAGGACAATGTCCTGTTTATGTGCTGGGTTTATGTAGATCAACTCCTGTTCTGGCACCACTTGTCTTCTCTCCAGGTGGCAGGATGGATCATACTACCCACAAAGAGTCCTGCAACTCAGGGTTTGAAACCCACAGTCCCTGACATAAGGGGTCAATAAAACAACAGAGAAAATTATGAATGGAACAGAGAAGGTAGCTCAGAAGTTTATCTTCTTCCTGTTTCAAAACAGCAGAACAAGGGGACATTCAATGGTATGAAAAGATGGCAAATTCAAAATTAATAAAAGGTATTTATGTGCCATGAGAGGAAGTTGCCAGCTTAGGAATTAAACAAGTTTCACAAAGTAATTAACATTTATAGGGATATCCAAGTCAACATAATTAACAATAAGAGATATTAAACTGAAATTCTCACCTCTGGACAAAAATGAATATGTTAGGGTATAAAACAATCTAGTTAGAACAGGGGTGGGCAATAATTTTTGGTGGGGGGCCACTCCAAGATTTTGGAAAGTGGCCAAGGGCCGCACTTTTCTGTGGAGGGGGTGCAGGGTCTAGGTTGGAGGTTGGGTGCAGAAGGGTGCATGGGGTAAGAGACTGGGGTACAGGAGATGGTGTGGGGTCTGAGAGGGTGTTTGGGTGGAGAAGGGGGTTGTGACCTGGGTCAGGGGATTGGGATGTAGGCTCAGGGCGGGGGTATGGGTGCCAGAGAGGCTAGAGCCTGGGGAAGGGCTGGAGCAGGGGATACAGGATCTGGGAGGGAGTAGTCACCTGGGGCAGGAGGTGCAGCGGGTTTGGATGGTGATCTGGGGGAGGGAGTTGGGGTGTGGGAGGGGCTGGGGTGCCAGAGGCAGGTGCTGGCTGGGAGGAGTTTATCAAAGTATCTTCTGGCCAGCAGGCTGCAGCACTCCCAAGGAAGGCTGGGCTCACTGCCTGTTGCAGCCCCAGCCCCCTTGAAAATACAGGCTGCTCCCTCCACATGGCTCTCCACTCCAGGTGGGGGAAGAGGCTTGCACTGCCTCAGTCTCTGTTTCCAGCCAATAGCAGCTGAGAGATTGGCTGAGGTCAGTTCTTACTGGCCAGTTGTTTCTGGGCAATTGGAGTTGAGGATTGGACTAGGGGTGGGGAGATCGCAGAGCAGAGAGCTGCAGGGACTGTGTTTTAAACCGCAGCAGCTGCATGTGCCTGCAGGTCGTATTTTGCCCAGCCCTGAGTTAGAACCACTAGTTCTAATTTTTTCCAATAAAAATAAGGCAAATTAAATAGAGTTATGTTAACGTAACAGTTTGGATTATGATTTTAAAAACAAAATATGAAAAAATATAAAAGTTACATGTCTCATAATAACCTTAAAAAACCCATCCAGTTTTATAAATAGGGAGAACCACGCATACCTATCTCTGAACCACAATGGGACTTTAAAGGCATCTGTGACTTATTCCCCTGCCTGGTCTCTAACTTCTGTGATTTGCTTTTTAAGATGAGAATTCATGACTTTGTAAGAGAATAGTACATTATCTTGAATATTCAACATTCCTAAATAGAACTGACTATTTTATGCAGGAAATTTGGATTCTGTGATTTAGAACAAGCCCATATTTAAGCTGCTCTGAAGTCGGATGACCAATCAGAAGACTGCAGTTAGTGGACTTAACTAATCACTAACATTAGTTTTTTAGAATGTTTCATACCAATATTCCAGACCCACCAATACAAATAAAGGGACTTTACTGTAAAGTGTAATGATTTCAGTAATCTTGGTCTCAGTACAAATTTAGACTGACAGTTATAAAAAAGGGAATCCCTCTCACCTTCTACCCACTCCTGAGCACAGGTTACAGCTGCTAATACCTTATTGTATTTCTGTAGTGTTTAGTTAGGGGATCCATTTCCCTGGAGCTGATTACATCTTTGAAGGCACTTTAGATTTAGTTTTGGCCCCAGGAGAAACAAGTAAAATTCACCACTATTTGAGTTAAGTTTAGAGCACCAATCCAGAAATTCCTGTGTATGTGTCAAGGTGTTTCAAAGGTAACTAGTAGCAAACAGCAGTTGCTAAGTTTTGGACATCTAGAAAGTAGAACTTAGTATCCTCTTGAGAGCTAACCAGTTAAATTCTCTCCAATTCTTTTGCCTTATTCATTGACTTCTATAGCAGAGTAATGTTCAGCTTTTTGCCCTTGGGAGTTAAATGGAACTCCTGAGGTTCCACTGGAAGAAAATAAAAGCTTTTTTCCTCAGTTGTCCAATAAAGGGAGAGTCAACAGCACTCCAAGAGCACCTATTAAAGCCTAGCAGAGTCTAATAAAAACAGTTGCTTAAATATTCAAGCCGTTTCATTAGTAGCTGCTGGAATATAAGAAAGCAGATATTTAAACTGGAGAAGATAATAGCTACTTTATTCTCTATGGAAAGCAGACATTTCAGCCTTTATCTAGGTTGGAAAAGAAAAATTGTGCCCTGCTATTTATAGACACATCTATAACAAGAGTGCTCCCGTCAACCAGTTTTATTGGCAGTGTAAGAAACTTCAAAGAGAGTTAATCTTGAAGCCAATCATTTGTAAGACATACATTTGAAACTAAGAACTCAGTCCTTTTCATCAATGACACTGTAATCAGATTATTACATTAAAGATAACTCAAAATAAACCCATGTAAATCAGATCCACTAGTATCAACAACTGAGAGTCTTCAGTTTATGACTTCTCTCATAAGGTTTACTATAAATATCAAAACTGCATTTGTGTTTGAACAAAGCGTAAGGCACAATAGATCACAAGGTTTAATAGTGGCAGCGGGTGTATGGGGAACTGAAGGCAAACTTCATATTTATAAAAGGCATTAATCTTTCCATTACTGAATCCAAGATAAAAATAAAATTATGCTAAATAAAATTAGGCCATATTCTTTATTTTGACTAAATCTCTAAGGGTATGTCTACACTTGCTCTCTAGTTCGAACTAGGGATGCAAGTGTAGGCGACAGAAATTGCTAATGAAACGGGGATTTAAATATCCTGCGCTTCATTAGCATGATCACGCCGGTGCGTTACTCCACTCAACAGCTGTTTGGAAAGTGAAAGTGCGTGCCGGGATGTGTTAGTTCGAACCACGGGGTTTGGTTCGAACTAACGCATCCCGGAGCACACTTTCACTTTCGAAACGGCTGTTGAGCAGAGTAACGTGCCGGCAAGATCATGCTAATGAAGCGCGCAATATTTAAATCCCTGCTTCATTAGCAATTTCGGTCGCCTACATTTGCATCCCTAGTTCGAACTAGGGAGCAAGTGTAGATGTACCCTAAGGGTACGTCTACACTTCAACACTATTTCAAAATAACTAGGACTATTCTGAAATAACTCAGTCCATGTCTACACAACAGGCAGTTATTTCAAAATAGTGTCAAAATACTGTCAAGCAGGAGGACTTCTTACTCCAACTCCTGTAACTCTCATTGTACGAGGAGTAAGGGAAGTTGGAGGAAGAGTGCTCTATTTCGAAAAAAGTGCTGTGTAGATGCTCCCTATTTCAAAGTAAGCTATTTCGAAATAAGATACGTAATTGACGTAGCTCATTTGCTTAACTTATTTTGAGTTAAGCCCTGCAGTGTAGATGCACCCTAAGGGTATGTCTACACTGCATTCCCTCTTTCGAGAGAGGAATGCAAATGCAGCCGAGTGAAATTGCAAATGAAGGGCGGATTTGAATTTCCCATGCTTCATTTGCATAATCACGTCCAGCCACTATTTTGAAATAATCCTTACTCCTTAAAAAATTAGGTTAAATGGTTATTTCGAAAGAAGGGGGTTCTTTCAAAATAACCGCGTCTACACGGCGTTTTTTATCTCGAAATAGGGTATTTCGAAATAGCGGCCGGGACGCAATTATGCAAATGAAGCACGGGAAATTCAAATCCGCCCTTCATTTGCATTCCTCTCTCGAAAGAGGAATACAGTGTAGACATACCCTAAGGTATTTACTTTCTTGTAGGCAGAATTCCACTGAGAGTAAAGTTGCTATTATCTTCACACTTTCTTCCCACTTCACCCCAATTCCTCATTAAAAACAAGCAGCATATTTGCTCAGAGCATGTCTACACTAGGAAATTATTTCAAAATAACTTATTTTGAAATAATAACTCCCAAAACAGCTATTGTGAAATAGTGTGTCCATACTACAGGGAAGCCTCAAAATTAGCCCAAGACACGCTCCTTTAATGTGGACATGCTACCTCAACTTAGAGTCCCAGGAAGCACTGTGGAGTAAATACTTTGGATGACTCTGGGAAGTAGTTATTTCAAAATAGCAGCAGTGGAGCATCAATACTACCACTATTTTGAAATAACTATTTCAAAATAAACGGTATTCCTCATGGAAAGCAGTACAGATTTTGAAATAACCAGCCCGTTATTTTGAAATAACGGGCTTGGTAGTGTTGACGCTCTGCTTGTTATTTTGAAATCAGGGGAGTTATTTCAAAATAACTCCCTAGTGTAGACCAGGGCTCAGACTCAGTTCAGTAACAGTTTGGCTTTTAGTGTCTCTGTCTCAGATAGGAATGAGGGGATTCAGGGAGTGGCTGAAGATGATATGTTGGTAAGACTGGAAATACCTTATATCACAGCTGGGCAAAATATGATTTGGAGGCCGGATCTTGCCCACCCTTCCGCCGGGATCCAGCCAGTGAGAGCCTCAGTCAGCTCCCTGCCTGCCCCGCCCCCGCTCAGCACTCAGGAAAGCTGGTTGCAGGGCCATGTGCTTCTGTGACTGCTGAGAGCCCAGGGGAGGGGCCAAAAGGCTTCTCACGTTGCTCCCACCCTCAGTAGCTCCCATTGCCTGGTTTCCGGCCAATAGCAGCTGCCTGTTTGCAGGACAGGAAACATGTGAAGTACCCTCCCCTCATCCTCCAGGCTCACAGTGTTTGCAGCAGCAAACATGGCCTGAAGGCAGGGACCATGGTTAATGAACCTGCTGGGCTGCTGGCTGGGAGCCACCCAGGTAAGGTCTCCCAGCCAGAGCCTGCCTCTGGCACCCCAGCCCCTTCCTCCCCCAAACCTCTGCCCCCCCCCTTTACTCCTACCCCATATAACCCAAACGTTCTGCACCCTATTCCAGCCTCCCAGACACTGCACCCTTCCTATACCCCTCCTCGGGTCACAAACCCCTCCCACATCTTGCACCCCAATCCACTATCCCTGGTCCCAGCCCAAATCCCTGCACCCTCTCTTGCATTCCTGCCCCAAGTTACAATCCCCTGCCAGACACTGCACTCCCTCCTCCTACACCTCTCCCCTAGGCCAGAATCCTCTCCTACACCCATCCTCCTCCCAGACCCTGCACCCCAATCTCCTGTCCCAGGTCACAACCCAAACCCCTCCACTGCTACCCCAGGTCACACTCCTCTTCCAAGCCCTGCATCCCCTCCTATACTCCAGTTTGCTGGCCCGAGGTCACAATCCCCTCCTTCACCCAAACTCCCACTCAGATCCCACACCCCAATCCCTAAACACAAACTCCTTTCTGCACCCAACCTCCATCCCAAACCCCCAGAACTCCTTCATTAATATAATGGAAGAATGCGGCCCTCGACCACTTACCAAATTCTTGGAGTCACCCGGCCCCCATCAAAAAAGATTGCCCACTCCTGACTTATATGAAATTCTCCGAACTAACAACAGTGGGTCAGCACAAAAAAAGAATGCATTAGCATCAGAATGCTGGCAGTCTCCCCAGATACAGACCTAGAAAACCTCCCATTTAGGATTTACTTCTGGACTGCTTGTGCACATCCTCACTGACTGTTCCACTCTGAAGGATACGTGGGCAGACATAGGGGATACTTTTATGAAGAGATTTACATTTTCAAGATGATCATCTTCCCAGTTTAACTTGTCAAACTGGTGGTGTGGCTGAGAGCTCTAAGGGGAAGGCTCTACCTTATTTCATCCACATCTGGAAGATTTTTTTAATGTATTTGTTGCATTCATTTAATTCACAAAATCATTGAAGCATGTATTCAAGTCCTCCTCTGTTCAGCAGAGAATTTAAGTACATACCTAGGTCCATGTACTTTGCTGAACAGGAATGCACTGCAGATTCAGGGCCTCAAATCCCTCCTGAAATTACACTTCTGTAATGCCCCACTAAGGGAATCAGTAATAATCATCATGTCCTTAGCTTCTTTATATAACTTGACAGGTTCAAGATATGCACATTTCTAAACTCTGTCTTGCAGGCCTTAGGCTAAAAAGCTGTTTCATTATTGTGTAGACTTTTGGGCTCAGACTAGAACTCAGGCTCTAGAACCCTGAATCCTTTGGATCCAAACCTTAGAATCCCATAGCTTGAGCAAGCCTTGAAGTCTACCCAACAATGAAACAGACTCTCAGCCAGCAGGAGCCTTGAGAGTGTTCCTTAAACCCAATGGTTCATAGACCCCTGTAGTTTGCAGACTATGTTTAAGGGGTCTGCAAAAGGTGGTTGTTACCGTAGAACAGTGGATTTCAAATAATGGTCTGCTGAGCCCTGGGATTTGCAAACTCTTCAAAGGCAGCTCCACGTAGAGCACATTACAATAATCCAATTGGGATGTGACAAGAGCATGACTCACAGTAGCCAAGTCATTCTTATTCAGGAAGGGTCACAACTGGCGGATCAGCTGAAGCTGCCCAAAAGCACCTCTGGCCACTGAGGAAATTTGATTTGCAAATATTAAAAAAGGGTCCAGGAGGACTCCCAAGTTGTGTACCTGCTCTTTCAGGGGCAATGTGACCCCACCCAGAACAGGTAACATACCACATTCCCAGACAGATGGCTTCCTGATCCACAGGACCTCCGTCTTATCTGGATTCAACTTTAGCCTATTTGACCTCATCCAGTCCATCACTGCCTCCAGACACTGGTTCAGACTGATTGCCACCAGACCTGGATCCTATGTCACAGAGAACTAGAATTGGGTGTTATCTACATATCAATGACACCGTCCTCCAAATCTCTTTAGACTTCTCCCAATGATTTCCAATAGCTGTTAAACAGCATAGGGGACAAGAGGGAAACTTGCAAGACCTTGCAGCACAATTGCCATGGGGTCAAGCAGCAGCCCCTAGGGCCATCTTCTGAAAGCATCTGAAAGATAAGACCTGTACCACCACAAGGCAATGCCTCCAATATCTAACTCTTCCAGGCACTCCAGAAGGATATTATGGTCAATGGAATTGAAAGCTGCCAACAGATCCAAGACAATCAGCAGGGTTGCACTCCCCCTGTGTATCTCCTGGTGTAGGTCATCTACCAGAGCGACCAATGTAGTTTCTGTTCCAAAACCAGGCCTGAAGCCATATTGAAATGGATAAAAACATAAGAACATAAGAATGGCCGTACTGGGTCAGACCAAAGGTCCATCTAGCCCAGTAGCCTGTCTGCCGACAGTGGCCAGCACCAGTTGCCCCGGAGGGGGTGGACCAAAGACAATGATCAAGCGATTTGTCTCCTGCCATCCATCTCCAGCCTCTGACAAACAGAGGCCAGGGACACCATTCCTATCCCCTGGCTAATAGTCTTTTATGGACCTAACCTCCATGAATTTATCTACCTTCTCTTTAAACTCTGCTATAGTTCTAGCCTTCACAGTCTCCTCTGGCAAGGAGTTCCACAGGTTGACTATGCGCTGTGTAAAGAAGAACTTTCACTTATTAGTTTTAAACCTGCTACCCATTAATTTCATTTGGTGTCCTCTAGTCCTTATATTATGGGAACTAATGAATAACTTTTCTTTATTCACCCTCTCTCCACACCACTCATAATTTTATATACCTCTATCATATCCCCCCTCAGTCTCCTCTTTTCCAAACTGAAAAGTCCCAGTCGCTTTAGCCTCTCCTCATATAGGACCTGTTCCAAACCCTTGATCATTTTAGTTGCCCTTTTCTGAACCCTTTCCAAGGCCAAAATATCTTTTTTTGAGGTGAGGAGACCACATCTGTACAGAGTACTCAAGATGTGGGCGTACCATAGTTTTATACAGGGGCAGTAAGATATTCTGGGTCTTATTTTCTATCCCTTTCTTAATAATTCCTAACATCCTATTTGCCTTTTTTTACTGCCGCAGCACACTGTGTGGACGTTTTCAGAGAACTGTCCACGATAACTCCAAGATCTCTTTCCTGATTTGTCGTAGCCAAATTAGCCCCCATCGTACTATATGTATAGTTGGGGTTATTTTTTCATCGTGCATTACTTTACACTTATCCACATTAAACTTCATTTGCCATTTTGTTGCCCAGTCACTCAGTTTGGTGAGATCTTTTTTGAAGTTCTTCACAGTCTGCTTCTGTCTTGATTAT
This sequence comes from Rafetus swinhoei, assembly GCA_019425775.1. NCBI lineage: Eukaryota > Metazoa > Chordata > Testudines > Trionychidae > Rafetus > Rafetus swinhoei. Next base: position 42,453,970 of record CM033432.1, on the reverse strand, counting down.
CTTGAACAGTTTAGTATCATCTGCAAACTTTACTACCTCACTGCTTGCCCCTTTCTCTAGATCATTTATGAATAAGTTGAATAGGATTGGTCCTAGGACTGACCCTTGGGGGATACCACTAGTTACCCCTCTCCATTCTGAAAATTTACCGTTTATTCCTACCCTTTGTTTCCTGTCTTTTAACCAGTTCTCAATCCATGAAAGGTCCTTCCTCTTATCCCATGACAATGTAATTTACACAAGAGCCTTTGGTGAGGGACTTTGTCAAAGGCTTTCTGAAAATCTAAGTATACTATATCTACTGGATCCCCCTTGTCCGCATGTTTGTTAACCCCTTCAAAGAACTCTAATAGATTAGTAAGACAGGATTTCCCTTTACAGAAACCATATTGACTTTTGCCCAACAATTTATGTTCTTCTACGTGCCTAACAATTTTATTCTTAACTATTGTTTCGACTAATTTGCCCGTACCGACGTTAGACTTACCGGTCTGTAATTGCCGGGATCACCTCTAGAGCCCTTTTAAATATTGGTGTCACGTTAGCTATCTTCCAGTCAGTAGGTGGAAGCCAATTTAAAGGATAGATTACAAACCACAGTTAACAGTTCTACAATTTCCCATTTGAGTTCTTTTAGAACTCTTGGGTGAATGCCATCCGGTCCCAGTGATTTGTTAACGTTAAGTTTTTCTATTTGTTCCAAAACCTCCTCTAATGACACTTCAATCCAGGACAGTTCCTCAGATTCATCTCCCACAAAGGACGGTGCAGGTTTGGGAATCTCTCCAACATCCTCAGCCGTGAAGACTGATGCAAAGAAATCATTTAGCTTCTCCGCAATGGCTTTATCGTCCTTTTGATTGCTCTCGATTGTCTAGGGGACCCACTGGTTTTTTAGCAGGCTTCCTGCTTCTAATGTACTTTAAAAACATTTTGCTATTATTTTTTGAGTTTTTGGCTAGCTGTTCCTCAAAATCTTTTTTTGCTTTTCTTATTACAGTTTTACACTCAATCAGACAGTGCTTATGTTCCTTTCTATTTATCTCACTGGGATTGGACTTCCATTTCTTGAAAGATGCCTTTTTGTCCCTCACTGCTTCTTTTACATGGTGGTTAAGCCACGGTGACTCTTTTTTAGGTCTCTTACTATGTTTTTAAATTTGGGATAGACATTTAAGTTGGGCCTCTATTATGCTGTCTTTAAAAAGTTTCCATGCAGCTTGCAGGGATTTGGCTCTTGTCACTGTGCCTTTTAATTTCTGTTTAACTAACCTCCTCATTTTTGTGTAATTTCCCTTTTTGAAATTAAATTCCAGAGTGCTGGACTGCTGAGGTGTTCTTCCCACCACAGGAATGTTAAATGTTATTATATTATGGTCATTATTCCCAAGCGGTCCTGTAACAGTTATCTCCTAGACCTGATCCTGCGCTCCACTCAGGACTATATCGAGAATTGTGGGTTCCTGTACCAGCTGCTCCAAGAAGCAGTAATTTAAGCTATTGAAAAATTTTATTTCTGCATCTCTTCCTGAGGTGACATGTACCCAGTCAATATGGGGATAACTGAAATCCCCCATTATTATAGAGTTTTTTATTTTGGTAGCCTCTCTAATCTCCCGTAGCATTTCAATGTCACTATCACTGTTCTGGTCAGATGGTTGATAATATATCCCTACTGCTATATTCTTATTATTGGAGCATGGAATTACTATCCATAGTGATTCTATTGAACATGTTGATTCATTTAAGATTTTTATTTCATTTGATTCTACGTTATCTTTCACATATAGTGCCACTCCGCCACCCACACGGCCTGTTCTATCCTTCCGATATATTTTAAATCCTGGTATGATTGTGTCCCACAGATTTTCCTCATTCCACCAGGTTTCTATGATGCCTATTATGTCAATCTCCTCCTTTAATATAAGGTACTCTAGTTCACCCATCTTATTAGTCAAACTTCTAGCATTTGTGTAGAAGAACTTTAAAAATTTGCCACTGTTTATTTGTCTGCCCTTTCCTGATGTATTAGAGTCCTTTGTATGTGGTTGTTTGTCTGCTCTGGCCCCTTGTTTGTCCTCTCCCCTCCTCTCTTTCTCACTACAGCCTAGAGAATCTCAATCAATGGATTCTCCTCTAAGAGAAGTCTCCGTCCGATTTACGTGCTTCTCCGCACCCCCATCTCCTAGTTTAAAAACTGATCTAGATAATCCATGCCTTTCAAGAAAGCTTGGAGTTGCAATGCCACCACCCACTTGAGTACCTTGCCCAAGAAGGGAATATTAGCGACTGGATGATAGATATTCTCATCAAGGGTCCAGGGAAGACTTCTTAAGGAATGGTTTTATCACCACCTCTCTCAAGGTGGCAGGAACCGACCCAGACCTAAAAGACACATTAATAATCTCCTGGACACTACCAGTCATCCCTTCTCAGCTCGATTTAATAAGCCACGAAGGGCAGGGGTTGAGCAAGCAGGTGGTCGGTCACACTCCTCCAAGCACCTTGTCCACATCCTCGGTCTGCAAAAGATGAAACGGATCCAAAGAAAAACGACTGGGCAGAGCGCTCAACACATTCTGTACCTCACTTACATGACAGCCAGAGTCCAAATCAGACTGGATGGAAGTAATGTTATCTGTAAAGTGCTTCGCAAACAAGTCACAGCGGATTGCTGAGGACTCCTCCATTTCATCATGAGGGCCAGGCTGTAAGAGGCCTCTCACCATTCGAAGCAATTCCGCTGAACAGCACTGTGCAAACGCAATGCGGGCAGAAAAGTAACTTTTCTTTGCCGTCAGCACCGCCACAGAATAGGCTCGCAATTAGGCTCTAAGCCACAGTTGATCGGACTTGGCTTGAGTTCTCCTCCAGCAGTCCTCTAGTCATTGCACAAATGGTTTCACTGCCTGCAACACCCCAAAAAAACAGGGAGCAAACTTGGTTCAACCAGCTCAAAAAAGGCACTTAAAAGTAATCATGTCAACTGCCCAGGCTACCTCAATGTTCCATATATCGAGCAGGGCATCGACAGGACCACTAGACATAATGGCCAAACAATCCTTCAGAGATCTCCGGAAGTCCTCTGGATCCATCAGCCTCCGAGGGCAAACCATCTTAATCACTCCCCTGCTTCTGCGAAGGGGAAGGTCAGCAGATAGTCTAAACTTGACCAGGTAGCGATTGGTCCATGAGAAAGGGAGTGTAACCACATCCCTTATCCCAAAATCTCTATCACCCTTAGTCTAAAAGACTAGATCGAGCTTATAACCTGCCACATGTGTGGGGGAAGTTTGTTCTTGAAATAGTCCTAAGGTCGTCATGGTGGCCATAAAGTCTCGAGCCAGACCAGACAGGACAGCCTTGGCGTAAATATTGAAGTCCCCCAAGACCAAAAGCCTCAGGGTCCTCAATGCCACATTTTAGACCACCTCAGCCAGCTCAAGCAGAGCATTTGCCGTGCAGCGAGGTGGGCAGCACACAAGCAGAACACCCAGCTTATCTCTGCCACCCAACACCAGGTACAGACATTCAAATCTAGCGCTTTGTTGAACTGGGGCCCTGGCCAGTGAGATGGACAATTGCCACCCCTCTCCCCACCCGTCAAGTCGAGGCTGGTGCTGAACCAAGAACCCAGCCAGGCACAACTGGGAGAGGTCAACACCTCCCTCCACTCCCAGCCAGGTCTCAGTGAAACAGGCCAGGTCAGCCCCTTCATCCAGGATTAAATCCTGGATGAAAACTGTCTTGTGGGATACCGACCTGGCATTCAACAACAGCATTGTCAGGCCTGATTTCCAGCTGTTAAGACTCCCAAGATCACTGAAGTGGGGAACTGGACTGAAATGAAGAATAGCCCATAACTGTCTAAACCTCATTCCCCTCAGATGGCCCATCCTGATCTTACCGCCTGCCCATCACAACTACCACTATGTCCTCTGAACCCTCCCACTTAGCCACCCCACCCATGTACAGTTTAATGAACTATTGCTGTAATCTGACAGTGGGAGAGAAAAAAGAAAGCTCTTCTATTCCTAATATTTATCATGAAATTACAAAATTATATTTGAATTCATTTCTTTGTTATTTACTGTTTATTGGTGTAACTGAGTATACCAAAACAAGTTCACCAAAAGGCCATCTGCTTGCAAATAGCCCATGATGTAAAGCAGAAAAACTTTGATGGAACTATTTTCCATGAGAGAATGCAGTTTGGCACAATGTTGGGGAGATTTGTTTTAGAACAGTATGTAAATTTACTCCCGTGGATGCTGGAATCTCTTAGCCCAAAGCACAGTCCAGCCACAAGAGATTCCAGCATCCACTGGAGTAAATTTACATACAACAGAGACTCCTTATGGAGCCTTTCTTTAACTCTGTCATTGAAACAGTGGGGAGAAACAGATTGAACCAGTCTTGCAGCTCATGCCTGGAGGGCATGCAGCCTACAGACTCATCTCCCTCCACTGCTTAATCTATAGGGCTCTGGAAGATGAGCCTTTGTTCATCCAAGTGTATTTATACTGACAGGGTCTCTCCTTTGAACTGAGTTAAACAGTCTAACTTTTCTGCATTCCCCCAATAACTGAAAGTATCGGTGGTCATATCTTATACTTCCTTCATTTAAGTGTTAACACAGTTTGAGACCCCACAACAGACAAACTGGTTAAAATGGCAAAACACTTTCTAACAGTTGAATATCTGACAGGCCTAAGCAAACGGAGTCAACTGGATTTACATAACTACACCCAGGATTTCCTTCCCATTCCAGCTGGCTGTAATGGAAGCATTGATTCAGACCCTGCTTACATATGGAATATGTGTTTTGTACTCTGCACAGCTCTATACAGATGAGCTATTCTTGAGGTACTTTATACCAAAATAATGTATCATGCTTGACTCAACTGATCATGTGACAAACATTTGGCTGCATAGACAAGCCTAACGCACAGTAAATATGAGTATCAAGCATAGAACTGCTATTACACTTTCTTTGTAGAAACTTTCACATCCGAAATAAACAAGCCAAATCTTCCAGATCAGCGCCACGACAATACCGTTATGCAAGATGATAACCTTACCCACTGACCCAAGTGCAGTGACTTTTGGACTATTAAGTGTGCTTCCAAATTTAAGTACCACCATACTACTTTCAACAACTGTCAGATAAGTATTCTCTTTGGCTATCTCTATACTACATACCACCGTGGCCCTATGTGGTGTACTTGTAGCTACACGCAACAGTGAAAAACTTTGTGTGTGGTGTGTCTAGACGTGCCAGTGAAAGGTTCTGGCAGAGGGGTGGCAATGAGGCAAGTGGTCAGCAACTCCCCACTGCCGCAGACTTTCACTGCAGTGAGGATAGGCACTGGTGGAGGGGAGGAGATACAGGCTGAACCTGTCCTCACTTCCTGCCACTTGCTTGCCAGAGCCTTTCCCTTCTACCAAAATCTTACCAACGTGCAGGGAAAGCCTTCAGCAATGGGGAGCTGCCACAGCCTTTCCTCACTAAGGCTAGAGTCTTTCCATTGTGCCGGAGTCTCTCCTTACTGTGCGGACAGGTTCTGACTCGGTGGGAGGCAGTGGGGAAAGACTCCATTTTCCCCAATGGAGGGCTAATGCTCTGGCAGAGGGGATTCCTATTTTTCACTTCTGCTTCCTCTCACATTTGTGCCCCGATAAGCTTTACTAGCCTGCCTCTCTGCTCCTCAGAAAGCCCTGCCAGACTTCAAAGCCCAGCTCACTCTCCCGGCCCCCCTTTCATGGATGCTGTTTGTTGCATCGGGGAGAAGGGCATGGCCACATCAAGGGGTAGAGAGGTGAACGTGGTAGCTATGACAAACTAAGTGAGGGTGTGAAGGGAAGGGGCTGAGAGGGAAGAGAGTGTGAACATCTTCTGTCCAAAGCCACCGGAGGAGAGGGGATCTGGGGACAGAACAGGGCCTGTGTACAGAGGCATTGATGCCTGAATGGTTATTTACAGTCATCTGATGCACCAATGAGAGCAGAACACTGTCACAAAACTTGGCATCACTGGCTATAGCATGCCTGCTTGCAGAAGGGGCTTATCTATTGGCTATGTTGGTATCACCTATGTCACTCAAGGGTGTGAATAAGCCACCCCTGAGCTACGTAAGTTACACTGAGCTGAGCACAGGTATGGATAGCACTATGTTGGCTTCTCCCACCAACAAAGCTACCACCTCTCAGGGAGGTGGTTTGGTTATGCTGATGGGAGAGCTCTCTCCAGGTGACAGAAAGAGTCTTCACCAGACATTCTATAGTGCCACAGCAGCATCGGTGCAGCTGTGTTGCTGTTGCACTTGTAGTATAGATTAGCTTGAGGTCTCCACTCTCCAAACTAGTGAATAAATGTGCAGTGTTTGCAGATCCTGTAGAGAACCAGAGAACTTTGTAATGGGTGCGTTGCACAAATAAAAATCAAGCCCACACAGCAAGACTAAGAAAGCTGAGTCTGTTGGATTCCAGTACAGCCACAGATTTCTCAACAGAAGCTTTCACATTCTATTATGTCTATGCAACATTCATACAGTATTTGGTTGAAGACTCACTGCCAAATACCAAGTAAAACTCAGCAATCAGGTGCTTTCACAGTCTGAAGACATCTGGTAAACTGGGAAGCTAGATTTCACAGGAGTTTCATCCACAGTGAAAATGAGCAAACAGAAAGGTATCTAGCTCATGTTCATGTAAGGCCTGTTTAAAGGGGACTAATTAACACCAACTATAAGTGGCTGTTTGCCTCTATAGTATTCACACAGGAGAGGTACAGCACCACACGCTAGTGAGCACAGCAGATGGCACCTCCAGGGTCCTAACTGCAAGACCATGTAAACAAGCCCTGAAACTGAAAATAAAGGACAGAAAAATATGGCAGCATCTGTATCCAGAAATAACTTCACTCAAAAGGTTTACTTTCACCAGAAGACAAAAGACTATTTAAAAGCACAGCAGGATCACAGAATACTGTGAACTCCTGGATAAAGCACTCGTCGACAGGACAGTGAAGGGAAGAGGACACATTACTTAAGGAGAAAAAACACCTGAGAGAATTGCTTAGATTTTGACCTCCTGGTTGGCAAGAGGAAACAGGGAAAAGAACCAGGGTGATCCCTGCTTTCAAAGAAGATGGGAGAGTTTCCATAATAGTAGGCCACACAGAGAGTTCCAAAACAAAACATAACAAAAGCTACAGACAGAATTCCTATAGGGAGAAACCTAAGTATTAGTTCCTGCCAATCCACAAGAACCCCGGCCCCGCCCCCCACACACACACTATTGCCATATTCTACAGCCAGTGTACCACAACCACCACCAAAGTTTATGACTGATATTGGAGTGCCTGGGACGATTATTATTGAATATGTTAGTATTTCTAAATAAGAGACTGCCAGTGAGCAAGATTAAAAATGTGAAGAGAGAACAAAACACAAGGGGCACAGTGAGACAGGCTGTTCCACATGATGAGACATGAAAAACACACGTGGTCAGGGATCCTTTAGAGGGAGACTGTCACAAAGTCTGTTTTCCTATCTCCTTTCTTTAATCTGTCAGGAAGAAAAAGATACTGTAGACTAGGGCTACTCAACATGTGGCATGAAGTCCTTTTGTTTGCAGCCCGCGGTGCAGTTTGGGTTTACGTGGGGCTCAACATGCAGCCCATGGGTGGGATCCTTTGAACATGGCCTCCACTGGGAACACGCTCCACAACAGCGAGGTGTCTCCCAGGCGGGGGGTGTGCACTGAAAGACGCAAGTGGATGGGCTGCATGGAACAGATGGGTACAGGGTAAGCTTATCGGTTATTACTGTAGACTACACACTTTTGTACATTTCAAAGGCGGAACGTGGGAGTCCTTATCGACTAATCGAATAGTCGATGGAAACCCCATCGACTATTCCATTAGTTAATTAATCGAAATTTAACATCGCTAGTGGGCAGCCTTGCTGCTGGGCTTCTAGTGTTGCTGCAACAGGGCAGCCCTGCTACTGGGCTCCAGTCCTGTTGCAGGGCTCCTTGCACCAGCCCTCCATGGGACTCCTGGAACATCTTTGGTTCTTCCGGACCAGGGATGTTGCCAGACCAGAGAGTCCCAGTTAAGAGAGGTTCAATCTGTACTACCAAAGGACAAACCTTTATCTTGGTTAAGAACTAAAATGGTACCTAAACTGTAGGAAACATGCATCCATTTCAGAGAACTGATGTCCCTCATTAGGATTATTCGTTTTTGAAAACACCTTCCTTAAAAGAACATTCTACAAGCCAAATGCAAAATGCAGAATAGGGAGGGAGGAGAAAGGACTTACCAATTAACTAAAATTGACTGGTACAGCCTGCCAATGAGTCCAAGAGGGTGGTAGCTTTGGGATGCTAATCTGGGTCTTTCCACTGAGCGTTTTGAAGAGTTATTAGCCAATGTTTGTACAGCACTGTGAACATGTAAAGACCCTACTTAAAGGCTTAGTTTTATTATTAATTGGCTTACAACAGTTTGTGTTTAATTGTGTTTTCATCTGTAATGTATGCATCACAAAATGAGTAATTAAACTATTTTATCACTGGTGCAATTGTTCATGGTTCAGATTAATAAACAGCTGTGACATTCAATCCAAGACATTTACAAGCAACATCCTTTTTTCCCAGACTTAACAGAGACAGCATAACTAGGAACTCATGTAATCTAATTGTGTGACAATGGAATTTCTGCAGAATCTGCTCTATGCTTCTATTTTCCTCCCTCCACCTTATAAAATTTAAGGCCTTGATCCTGCAATTTACAACTTGCAGTTTATGACTGCGTGCCTGTGCTGAGCCCCCCTGGCTCCAATGAGTCCCGCATGGCTGCAAGCCATTTGCAAGTTGTAAATTGGAGACTTAACCCTAATTTTGTAGCCCTTTTGATTGCAAGGGAAGCCTTCTAAATGAGAACCAAGTGCAAAACAACACTGCTGTATGCTTGAGTATGCAAACAGCTTAAAACAACAGCTAAAAAGAAGGCAGTGTAGTCCATTCAATGAAATGGGCTGTTGACTTAAAATTCAATATTGTTAACTACTTCACTATTAATTATTTCAACAGAAGTATCCTGCTGATTAGGTTATCCCACAATCCCACCTGCATCCCCCACCCCAAATTGCCCACATCAAAATATCCAGCTACGCTTTCCTGCAGACAACTTTGGCAATGCAGTTCTCTATTTTTAATATAGAATTTTTCAGCACAATGAAAACGTAAAATTAAGATGTGCATCAAACTGTTTTATTACATTTAATACAGAAACAAATCTGATGGGTTGTAATTTTCATTTTCATTCAACCTTGATTTTTACAAATGTATCTGAAGCTGCTGTAGAATTTCCAGTATGCAGCAGTTGAATATTACAGTATCCAGATCTCTTGCCTCAGAACTGAGATCTAGAATGCTGAAGAGAATACAGTGCCTTCAGCCTAACTATTTTGTGTTAAAACAAAAATGTGTTGGATTTAACTAAGAATTCTATCTAAAGAGTATTTTTGAAAATCTACGTTACTTAAAATTTTTAGAACAGGAACACCTAATTAATTAAATACAAACAAAAACATACAGAAATGGTAGAAGGGGGTGGGAAATACACACTGTGAGATACTCTGAGAAACAAAGTAATCCCTCACTACAAGTGTTATTCTATTTTCAGATCCATGCTAGCTCAGAAAATGTGACCTGTTTGAAGCAAGCTTTAATCATGCAAATATGCCATCTTTCTAGAAATGCACAGGCAGGTTTCTGCTGATACCACAAAATGCACAGAATCTGGAAGCATACGACAGGGGATTGATCATCCAATGATTGATTGTCTGTTCTGTTCATTTCCTCTGAAGCAGGTGACATTGGCCACTGTCAGAAGACAAGATACTAGACCAGATGGACACTGGTCTGAACCAGTATGATTGTTCTTCTGTTCACGGTGAACAACTGTCAATGCCACTCATAAATAATGAAGATCAACAGATGACTACAGTGACCAAACATTCCATTTTAGCCCCTTTTTACACTCTGTCCCAGATATCGAGACTTTTTTTTTTTTTTTTTTTTTTCAAAACTGGGCATTTGTCCCATTTGCTCTTCAGGCAAAAACAAATGGAACATATATCCAGTTTTGCCAACAAAGTCCTCACATCTGTAATGTCAGTTTGGGCAAGTGGAGATGCATGACAGTCTTGGGCGAGTCCCATGTAGGTGTCTCTGATGTCTCATTTTCTAATTAGGGAAATTTGGTCACCCTACAGGTGGCTCAAATATTTCTGCTCTGAAGGTCTTGAGATATTAACCACTGGGAGGTTTTACAATGAGATAACTCTTCTCAACTGATAGACTTCTCTTGAACACAGGGCATTCCCACTATACATCCAAGATACTTTCCAAAAAACTTGGCTGTAAAGTGAAACAATGTAAAGCGGGGCATTTTTTTCCCCCGCAGCTGACTTCATTTGCACAAATTGGTGTTTTGGGGTTTTTTGCACGATATAAGAGTGGGGAATGGGAGGACTTATAACGCATCAGTTCCTACAAGCATCAACAACATTGGTGCAGAACCAATGTATACCCAGGCGACTTACAGCGGGGACACCATGTACCTTAATCATCTTCTACGATTAAGACTGGCATGATTGATAAAATAGGCTTTAAACTAGGATATATGGGGAGACAGTTAGAAGAGACTTGTGAAATATCTATACCTGGCTTCAAAAAAATCAGCTAAAGCAAGATATGGTAAGGGATAATGGAAAATGAGTGAGACCCAAAGGAAACAACTGAAATGCTGGTATGTGAAAGCAAGCAGTCTGAGCAATAAAATGGAGGAAATATAACAAGAGGTCAAAGCAGATATTCTAGGGATGGCAGAAACATTGTGGACTAGCACTCATGACTACACATTGGGTATTGAAGGTATATGTGCTATTTAGGAGACAAAGGAATAAAGGTAAAGGTGGTGGGGTAGGTTTTCATGTCAGTGAAGCAGTAAGCTGAAAAGAAATACACTGTGATAGTATAGATCACACAGAATCTGTTTGGGTCACTTTGGGTATGTCTAGACTGCATCCCTCTGTTGACAGAGGGGATGCAGATTAGGCACGTCGACATTGAAAATGAGGCAGGGATTTAAATATCCCACGCCTAATTTGCATAAAAATGGCCTCAGTGTTTTGCCGACTCAGCACTTTGTTGGCAAAAAGCGGCAGTCTAGAGGGGGATCTGTCGAGAAAGAAAGCCTTTTTCGATAGATCCTGTAAACCTCCTTGCAGGAGGCATAAGGGATCTGTCGAAAAAGGCTTTCATTCTCAACAGATCCCCCTCTAGACTGCCGCTTTTTGCCGACAAAGTGCTGAGTCGGCAAAACGCGGCGGCCATTTTTATGCAAATTAGGTGCGGGATATTTTAAATCCCTGCCTCATTTGCAATGTCGACCTACCTAATCTGCATCCCCTCTGCCAACAGAGGGATGCAGTCTAGACATACCCTCTGAGGAAAGATTGTAAAAGAGTTTTACTAGGATAGTATTAAGGGTCGGCTATGGACACCCAGGTCAGACACAGAAACAGATTGTGATCTCTTTAATAATACCAGAGAAAGAAATACTTTTGGGAATTGTATCACAGGGGGAGACTTTAATTTCCCAGATAAAAACTGGAGAATAAATGCTACCAATAGTAGTTGGGCCCAGTTGTTCTGGGATGTGATAGCTGACAGTTTTCTTCAAAGAAACTGGACCAACAAGAGGCAATACAATTTTAGACTTCATTTTAGTAAGTAGTGAGCTCATCATGGAAGAGCTGATCGTAGGAAATAACCTGTGGTTGAGAGATCACAAGTTCATTCAATTTAAATTAAATGCAAGGACAATCAAAACCTGGTCATTGACTATGGGTTTTTTTTTATTTTGAGAGAACATATTTTGGGAAATTAAAGGAATTAGTTAAATTAGTGAGCTGGATTGAAGAGATTAAGGATTTAAATGAAGAAGAGGCATGGAATTTCTTCAAATCAACTATACAAACACTATCTGAAATCTGTATCCCAAGAAATGGGGAAAAAACTTCTAGGGAAACCTCCAACCCCAGCTGGATGAATAATGACTTCAAAAAGTTATTAGCAGTAATCGGAGAGCCTGTAAGGAATGGAAAAATGGGAATGGGTTGAGCAGAAAAAAAAAGGCCTCAGTTGTGAAGGTTAGCAAATATAGGAAAAGGGGGAACTGCTAAAAAAAAAAAAAGTAAAGGTGAATTAGCTCTTCCTAAGGAAATTAAAATAACTCAGAGGGCTTTTTAGTTATAAAACTAAAAAAGAATAAGGAAAGCTGGAGGTTGGGCTGCTATAGTGTTGTGGATAGGAAGGATATTAAAAATAATTTAGGTAAGGCCCCAAAAGTAAATGAATAATATAGAACATGTGCATGGCTGGTAGAAATGAGTGTCTACAATTGGAGAAAAAATACATCTGAAGCAAAAGAAAGAATTTCAGAGTTTAATGCACTCAAATCAGGGGGCCCACGTAACTTCCATCCCAGAATTCTTAAAGAACTAGCACCTGAGATTACAATTTCAGTAGCAAAGATTTTTGATAAACATATCTATTCAGGCTGTGTTGGGAGGTGAATTATTCGACTAGAGTGAGGTTACTAACCGAGACCCTGAAGGTTCGGTTATGGAAACAATCTTATTAAATATTTATATGAAGAACCTTGGCACAAAAAACAGGAGCATGCTAACAAAATTTGCTGATGATACAAAGTTGGGAGACATTATCAGTACGAGGAGCAGCAGCATACTTACACAGGAAGATCTGGATACCCTGGAGCGGCAGAATGAGATAAAATTCAATGCTCTGATGTGCAAGGTTATGTGCTTAGGATCTAATACATATTTGTGCTACAAGATGTGGGCTTATCAGTTGGAAACAACAGAGGAAACAGACAGACTTGGGTGGATGGGTTGATTGCAGGATGACTATGATTCACTATGAAAAAGACAGTTGTGATCCTAAGATGTATTAGGTGAGGTAATTCCAGTAGGAGACAGAACTATTAATGCCGGTGCACAATGCATGACTAAAGCCTCATCTTGGATACTGGTCATCCACGTTCAAGAAAGAGTCATTTAAACTTGATCAGGTGCAGAGAAGTGCTTCTAAGATGATCAGGAGAATAAAGGGATTTTTTATGAAGAGACTGGAATGTGTTTGGCTTGATTAGCCTTGCAAAAAAGAAGGCTGAGAAGAGATATGACTTCTCTCTATAAATACATTAGTGCAGTGATGTCCAAATTTTTCCTATTGTGCCCCCACTCCCAGTAGTGGAATCTATCTGTACCCCTCCTCCTTCACAACACAGTGGGCTCAGCAGAGGAGCTTGGGCTCAAGGTGGAATCGGGGGAAGAACTGGGGATGCGGGAAGAGCTATGACTAAAAGCGAAGCATCAAAATGTAGCCATTTGGAGCTGCGAGGCTCCGTGGCTACAGAGCTATAGAGTAAACAGGCCCGCCAGGGGCTTTCCCTGGCAGGTCTGCAACCCAAGTTTGAAAACACCTGCTCTACAGGGTAAAGAACCCTAAAGGCAAATAAAAAGAATTCCCAATGTACTATTTCTAAGATAAAATCTGATTTTTAAAATAATCATGATTTTTAAGTACATATGCTTGGCATTACTGCAGGAGGATGAACTGTATGTGGTGATGAGTAGTAAATCCAATGTATAAAATCCACTAGTAATGAAACTAAGGAAACAAATTTCAAATTGCATGTCAAAAACTAAGCTGGCCAGGTGTATAGGTTTTCATTTTGTTTGTTTAATACCTTTTTCTGTGTTATAAGAGCTAAATGACTTATTGAAAAGTGTCTTAATAAAATTACTCATTAGCGGACAGTGCCAAGATTCGTTGTTCTTTCTGTGATTGCCTGAATTATAAACCCCTGAAGATAATAATTAATAATAGAAATGTTGGCACATTCTGAGCTCTCCATAATAAACAGAACGCTTTAATTAATCTGAATAGGTAACAAAAAATTTGCCTGCTGATTTTCACACATAAAAAGATATTAGCACTTTATGATATACATTTCATACTCCACAACCATGTCCTGAACTGTTTCCCAAAAACAACAACAACAAATCTTGGCAGACCACTTATCCCACAGTTATGTATCACACTTATACTGTTCTTAGCCATCAAAAGACAGGTCCATACCAAAGAAATACTCACTTTACAAAACCCACTCAGAGATCATCAATTCTAAATATCCATGGTTCACACAAAGGAGCCCTGTTTTTTTCAAAGATGGCACAAATTGGATTTCAGAAGTGTAAATAGTTCATTTTAATTAATGAAACCTGGATGCTGATCTACTTGGCTACAGACAACAAAAAAAGGACCCAATGCTACAAATAACTGTTTGCCAATATATAATTTATTCCCACAGAGAGTCCTATTGCTCCAGAGCTGAATTCAACAATTGTAAGACTGGGTCTCTGCTCTTCTTGACCATTAACTACTGCTGCTCTTCTAAGGTGAACTTCAACTTGTTGCAACGAAGAGTCCATTAGAAAAACATATTAAAGGTCTGATTCAAAATCTACTGAAGTTAATGGGTCTTTCAATTGACTTTTCTGAGGTATGACTCAGGCCCTGATTTGGTGAGACAATAGGAAGGCCTAATAAAATTTACCCACAATAAAAATGAGTTAGCAGTAAGCCTGGTGGTTATTTTCTTGTCAATCAAACAGTTAAATGAAAGCTTTATTTCTAAGAGCTGATTCTAAGGTTTTGTTTAGCTTCAATCAACTGGATAAAGCAAGAGAAAATGAAATTCTGATCAGGTATTCTAAGCATAGTGCATGAAATCTCTTTTTCAATATCTAATTTCTGCCTCTTCCAGACATCACTCTGAGATCTGACAGTTGGGTAACAAAGAGCCATGTAACTTCATTTATATTATATCCTATTGAAGTCAAGTCAATTGCCAATGCTTCAGTTTAATTATTTTTTAAAGAAGCCTTTTAGATTTAGTTTTTTCCCTACATTAAGCTGTCTCCTCTCATCTTAAAAGAGATGAATAATGAAGGATCATTGTCAAATGTTGCATGCCATACAACATTTGTATCAAATGAGAGTTGGAAAAATGACTAGTGGGCTAGCTTAATTTTCCTTATGCTAAATTTTGGTAGAAAAAATGAACTTTTGAATAGTTGCTAAAGATACAAGAGAACATTATTATTACTGTTTTCTTTTACACTACATTAATATACTACTATAAATTTATAATCCACTGGAAATATACAGAGGAATACTGCTGATACTTTTGCAGCATCAAGTTTTTAGTTGTTTGATCTGTTATCAAATTCATGCTTGTAAGGTTGATTATAACTTTTATAGAATAAGGATAGATAGTGTTGTTCTCTCAATTCATACCTTGCTGTCAAGATGTGACCACACAGGAACACAAGTGCCAGATGAGAACATATCAAAGTCTGTCTTCCAGTAGTGACCAAAATTGAAAGCTGGCCAAACGTTATTCAGTTGAATAACAATTTCTAGAGCTTATCAGTTGAAGTTACAAAGGATGCCTGATTTGCATCACTGTCCCTGGAAAGAAAAGTTTTCCTCATGCTGAAAGTCTTTGAGAGAAATCTTAACTTTCCTGAAGTCAATGGGAGTTTCACCATTGACTTCAATGAGGTCCGGATTTCACCCTTCAAGCTTTGTTACATACATAGTCTGATCTAATCATATGGGGGGCAAGCAGAGAGTTCTTTAGGGAAGGGGAGAGGGAGCAAAATATGTTTTTGTGTGTAATTATAACTATTATAAAATGGATCAACAGTCTAAGATCTTGTTTATATCTAAACTGTGCATCAGTTTAGCTCAGCGATGAACAGCCTAGGCTAGTGAATGGGCCTCATGAGTGCTCTCATTCATCTCAGTGGGATGCAAAATTGTCATAACAAAGATGGTTTCCCTGGATAGGGTAGTTTTGCTCACTGCACTTGCATACCTAGAATTTGCAGAGTATACTGACTGAACTGTAGCAGCACTTTGATTGGACGCAGAGGGAGTGCATGGTTTTCACAGTCAATATCATGTGCAGTGTGCATGCATCTCACTTTCCATGCTCTTGCTTTACCTGTATTTCACTTCAATAATACTGGTGGGGAAAAAACTACACAGCCAGAAACCAGCGGAATCTGGCAACCCTGCACATGTGCATTGTTAAACAAAATGTCTTCTGAGCCATACACAGAATTCCCATGGGCCACAGGTTGTCCAACACTGGTTTAGTTACATAGATTTTTTTAAATGATCTAGTTAAACAAGTGCAAATCACAATGGAGATAAACTAAACCAATTTACATGAGGCTAGAGGCTAGCAGTAGTTTAACTTAATTTTTAGTTAAACCAATGCATTAAAACGTGCAAATCCATGGATATCTGTGGCTCATTTCTGCAGACACAGATGCAGATGTGGATCCAAATTTTGTATCTAGAACCCTGCAAATTTGCACATATCTACTTTATATCCACAGGTATCCACATCTGTGGACATGGTTGCGGATATCCATGGCTCATTTTTGCAGCTATGGATGCAAATATGTATACAAAGTTTCTATCTGCACAGAGCTCTACCCCTGCACTTTCCTAGGATGCATCAGACTTAAGGCAGAATCAGCTGCAATATTCAAGAGACCCTCTTAATGGAGATAGAAAATTTAAAAAGCCCCTTGACATTCTAGTTTGAATGCAGGAAGCACCAAACAAGCATTTCCTATCTCTTTCCCCTGGATGGGTTGCTCTTTTTCAGGTGGTTTTTTCCAGGAGTGATCACGAAAACATATGGGGTTTCTCTTTAATTGCCTAACTGCTTCAGTAAAAACCTGCAAAAAATATAGAAAGCCATATTTGTTAGTGCTGGATAGGGAACAGAAAAATAAGACTGCAGTAGCTGATACTAATACATTCAGGTCAACAGCAGTATTCTGATGGGTGCAGACATCTCATGTCTCAGTTGATGAATTTGGCAACATGCAGTCAGTGAATATTTTGGCTTCTTGATAAATAAAAATGCAAATAACAACTGCTTGTTGTAATTAAATCATATGACGAGTGGAGAGAAAGCTGGCACTCTTACAGTCCACGTTTAAAAGAGTTTCTTCTGATCTTACTCCAGCTCTACCCCTTTGATGACCTCCGATTAAATATTCTGTTAATCAAGCTTTCTGGAAAACAAAGAAATTACTCTGCCAAATTTCCAGCATCTCATTAATATTTTAAATATTTATGCATTGACATGACTAACTGCAGTGTATCCATCATCTCCATCAAGTACAAAATTCTATTCTGCTAGTTTAATGTTTAAAATATTCCAATTTAAAGCATTCCAAATTAATGGGGGATTGAAGCCCTCACCATCTGTTCTGGACAATTAAATATTCATTACTATTCAACCTGACAGGACAGTGATAAAGCTACTAACCTGAAAATAAGCGGGACCTCCACTTATGGCAGAAAGCCTCAATCTGGTTCCAAAAGGAGGGTTAGTCTGTATTTCAAAATTGTAGTATCCATTTATCACTGTTAAGATTCCAGAAAATCGGGTAGCATAACATTATAGATGGGAGAAACTGGTCAAACTAATATTTTCCTCGTGTTCCAAGGGATAGCTAAGATTTACAAACCAGTCTTTCAGGCCAGCCATCAGTAAGTCATGGAGCATAAACTGTACATCTTCTGACCAATGCAAGAGACATTGCATTTCTGAGGAACAATTGCTCCCCTCCATCCCCTTGCTGCAGGAAGGAGGTAGAAATTTACTTCCGGACTCCATCAGCTGCAAAATTACATCACTTCCTCTGCTGGTTTAACAGCACTAGTTGCTATGTTGAGGGAAGAGCTAAGGCTTACTTCCTTATCTTCCCTATCCAACCAAGTTCTCTGTAAGCTGCATGGCTGTGTGACTACTCAGCCATTTAATGAGCCCACTCAGAGCCCCTGTGCAGGCAGGGAGCTCAGCTGACTGGTAGGGGGAGGGGCATCTCACTGAGCAGCAGCTTCAAACAGATATTACTTCAAACGGAGGAGCTCTGAGAGCAGGGTAGGGAGGGAAATAAGGAAGAGGGAAGGAGGGAATAAGTGGCTGGGGAGAGAGTTGTAGGGTAGGGGTGTTTGGGGACAAGAGGAAGAGGGAGGAAGGAAAGGAGTAATTGGCTGGGGGTGTGTGTGTCGCAGTGTAGTGGAGTCCCCTCTGTGTGAGGAGAGAGAGAGGCAGAAGCAGAAAACCAGCACTCTCCTCAAGCCTCCTGGGCTGGGAAGGAGAGTTAGGGGGAGCTGACTGAATGGGATATATGGGGGAAATAGGGGGTGGCTCGGTGCTGGCACTAAGGTGAGGTGGAAGTGGAGAGTTTGTTTGTGTTGTTTGTCCTGGGGTGAGCTGGGAGAGGGTTGGGGAGTTTGTGCTATATCCTGACTCCCAGGGAATGTCTACACTAGCCCCCTAGTTCGAACTAGGGAGGCTAATGTAGGCATTCGAAGTTGCAAATGAAGCCCGGGATTTAAATATCCTGGGCTTTATTTGCATGTTCCCGTCCGGTCGCCATTTTTAAATTCCACTAGTCCGAAGTAACTGCCCGTGGCTACACGCGGCAGTGAAACGGTAATTCGAACTAAGTCCTTAGTTCGAATTAACCGTTACTCCTCATGGAATGGAATGAGGAGTAGTTAATTCGAACTAAGGACTTAGTTCGAATACGCTTCACTGCCGCGCGCCGGGCAGTTACCGGACTAGTGGAATTTAAAAATGGCGACCGGACGGAACATGTAAATAAAGCCGGGATATTTAAATCCCGGGCTTCATTTGCAACTTCGAATGCCTACATTAGCCTCCCTAGTTCGAACTAGGGGGCTAGTGTAGACATACCCCCAGCTACACTGCTGGGGCCTACAAGTCTGAGAAGCAGGATTTTATCCCAGCCCCCAGCTGGGCTGAGGGGAGCCAATTGCTCAGAGTTAGGTGGAGAAAAGGGGGTGGGAGGGTGCTGACATCTGTGCAGTGAAGTGGAGGCACTGGGGGAAAGGTAGTTTAGGGTGTCCTGACTCACTTGTTGAAGTCCAGATTGCAGTCCTCTCTATCTGGTTGGGGTGGGGAGAGAAGCAGGCTGCATGGGGCGTGTATGTGGTAGGACATTTGCATGATTACATTTCAAACAAAGTTTACATAGGTTTAATGGCTTATGATAAGAAAGAAAAATACGCTTTTACCAGAATTTTTTGGAGTGTTGCAGATACCTAATTCTGATCTTAATGATTTTTAAAAAATCCTGTGTTACCAATTAATACATGCAAAAACTTAAAAAACAATGAATTTTTCTGTAGTACCTTAGAGACCAACAAAATGTAGATGACATCATGAACTTTCGTGGGCACAACCCACTTCTTCACATGAAACATGGTATATTGTATTGCATTAAGGCCAGATCTTTGCTATGTGGTAGAGTTCTCGCTCTTAGTCAGAAGTAGCAAGTACTACATGTGATGCTAGTTGTTTTGTAGGAGGAAATCTTATTTGCAAGCTCTTTGAAACATGCATCTGTCTACAAATCCTGAAGCCATGTGTTAATTTGTTCTGGGGTTTCTACTCTCAGTAGGTGACACACACAAGGTGAATGTTTCAAACCATAATGTTTTATCTGTTTTACCGGTCTCTATTTCACTTGTTCTTGTATAGCATGGATCCTAAACATTCCACAGAGAAACTGCAGTGTCAGTAAATATTCTATTTGTATTTGCAAAGACAGCATGACTCTTTCTAGTTGACTCAATCTTGTTTAGTATTCTAAAGCTGAGCTATGTGTGGATAATATGCAGTTTGGTGTGTTTACTAGCTTGAGTTTTTAGAAGGATGATGATACATGTACTCCAAGAGTAGTGTTAATTTTCTTTTTTATTTGATTTTATATTAAATATAGTAAATATAGTAAACATGCTCCTTGTTTTACTATATTTTCTTCCATGTCTATAGACTGTTTATATATTATAATATACTGTGCTTGTACTGGTAATGCACATCCACACACTACTTCAATATTGGTGTTGCACATAAGAAATGTCAACCTACCCAAAAGAAATTTCAACCCGCCCAAGGATAGAAAATGTTATAGGGACCACTGCTATCCACCTACTCTACAGGGAGCAGGCCTCCCCTTCCCTATGCAGGGATGTAATCCCAGGGCTTGTTTTCACAGTAAGTTAATGTATGGCAAGCCAAGATGTAACTCTGGAGACTCCCAGCTTCCCAAGCAGAAATGCCCCATATAGGCACTGCTACAGCTTAGTAAAGCTGCATTCTAGGAGCTTTCAATTTTCCTCACACACCTGGTGAGGCTCTCTGCTGGTTTCATCAGAGCAGAACTTTCTTTTGACATACTTGATTAAGTCTGTGTCTATCTCACAAGATACTGAGGGGATGCAGTTCCAGTTTTTGGAAAAGCAAAATGGTGATGCAAGGATTAATATACTGTGCCATGAAAAGAATGAATGCAGGCAGAAAAGTACAAATAGCAGAAATCTGAAGAAGGTGTTTGAGATGCTCTAAAAGGCTGGAGGCACAGCATGAGAAAGAAATGGGTCAAAACCTATAGTCCTTACTTGAGCAAAACTCACATTGATTGCAGTAGAAATTTAAGCTAACCCACAAGCACAAGAAAATTTAACAACTTAATGATGAGGCAGCTGCTTAAAAGAGAACTTAATTCAGCAAAGCTAAATTGCTAAAGACAATTATAAATCTTAATTAAAAGTAAATACTGCTACTGACTTTGTTCAAAGGTAATACTGCAACCAGCAAATTCTCCTGACAACTTCAACCAGTACGTGTGTCCATAATTCACAAACAGTAAAAGTCAGAGCGGTTGTCTTTTTTGGCACTCCATCATGAAACTATTCCCATTCTGTACAGACCTTTAGGTGTTGTTACTATATTTGAAAGTAGTTTTGTGACAAAAGAAATGTATGTGTGAGTGTGTATACTGTCCAAAGTTATTTAAATTAAATTCATTCTGTATTTTCCTTTATGTTTATTCTCTGTGGCATTGGCTGTGATTAGCTCCTGATCTGGGAAGTGGTGGACTAGTAGCCAGTCCTCAGGAACATATAAATTTTCTCCCCCACCAAAGGTCTGCCACATTCTACAGCAAGATTACATAATGTACATCAGGTACATAAATTACCATTTGTAACACTAAATACTTAATTGTTTTCTAACCAAAATGCTTTGATATCTCTTTGGTTTGTCCATTTTACTACACTGATTAACTTAATTCAGCACAAGGCCTCACTTGACAGCTTTTAATATGCCCAGAGAAACATGATATTACTTTTTGAAGAGTGGATAAGTAGGTCGACTATACTCTGGGGTCTCTACGCACCAGAGCTGGAGGGATCATCAGCAACAGCAGTGGAACGTGATGGGTTTCAGTTAGAGGTGGTGCTAGCTTAGAGGGGGCTCTAAACAGGAATATTTTGTCTCTCTCCCACTGAGACCACATAATAAAAAGCCAACAGGGCTGCTTGGGGGCATAAGCAATTGCTTAGTCTGCTTGTGCCTAGCACCTAGTATCGCTGCACAGTTCCTATAGCAAACCAAATAAAATGAGAGAGAGAACTCACTGGAGACACATCTTTCCACTTGTGACAGACCACAACAACTAAAACATGACAACCCGTTATATTTGTCTGGGGTTGAATATAATGAGACACTATGTGTTTTCTTTTGCTTACTTCCCCACTCATTCTTCCAATGGGAAGGGAATGTTTAGCTTGGAATTTGCAGAGATTCCAAACTATCAATGCAAAATCCCAGTGTCTCTACACAGGCTTCTGACTCCCCCATCCCTAGCCTCTTGAAGCACCAGAATTCCCTTCAAGCTTCTCTTTGCAGAGAAGGGAGGGGGGAAAGCAGAGGATTAAATGGATTAGGTTAATAAATCAGCATTAACTTATTGTCTCCCACACATACATCCTCCCATCATGTTTTTCAGGGGAAGGGGAGGGAATCAGAAAAGGTGGCAATGTGTGGACAGCAGCTCCACTCAGGCTGTATCTCTAGCTATGGGCATACTCCTTCATGGAAGGACTCCTCTGGGGGAGCTGAAGGGAAGAGTCTAGAGGATTTCTCCCCTTTGTTGATGGGAGCAGAGGCAATAGGCACCAATTTCTTTGTTTTATTTTAAAGAAATATGTTGCCAGTGTTTTCTTGAAGGTGTACGTGTATGAGTTAGTAGCTTGTGATGTAATGCTACCCACTCACCAATATTAAAAGCAATAAAGAGGGAATAGAAGCATGGCGATCATCTTTCATCTAGGTAACAAGGCTGTACAAACTTCTAACAGTAATCAGATGGAGGGGTCAGGGTGGATGTGGATTGCAATGCCAGGGTATGGAACTCAAAAGATGCAGAAATAAAAAGGGAAAAGCATAAGTGTATGCCGTGAGTAGTTGCGATTAAGCAAACCACCCCCTTTCCTTGGGTTCACTAGGACTGTGCAGAACTCTAGTCTGCCCCCTTGCTTACCTGGGAAGTCGTCAATAAATTTAGACTAAATAACAATTTGTGTCTTAATCAATGAGCATAACTTTATTGATGTTGCCACTTAATGAATAACAAAGTTAAAAGATAACAGCTAAGAATTAAAAGAAAATGAATAAAATAAAATTGGTTCTGCTAGCGTGATTACAAGGTTATTTAGTGATGTCAGCTAACTCGTTATCTGGTTTTTTAATTTCTTCTAGATTAATTTTTAAAAGAACTGCAACTATGAGGATCCTTGATCTTATAGCTTATCAAGATTATTTTGTTTTTCTTGATTTGATTTTTTGACTCTTTTTGTCAGATTTTTTGACTCTTTTTGTCAGATTTTTCAGAGTCTTTTGTTAAGTTTTTTGACTCACCTGATCAGGTGTAGCAGCATCTCTCTACTGGCCAGGCAGAGGATGATGAATGCTGTTACAATGCCTGCCTCAGTATGGACCTCCTGCCTCTTGTCATCAGAGAGCAGCACATGACTTCAGTTTCCAGAATGAGTTGTAGATGATGAGGTACCCGCAGTTGTTACTGCAGGGTATTTATGGACTGATCTCTCATTGTCTATTCAGTTCTGTGGTTAATTTGAGATGCAAAAAAATTTTTTCTCTTAAGGGCTAGTGAATTAGCTGCGGATCTTGTAATTAGATGCAAAATTTTTTCTCTTAGACCAAATTTAGTGTGTTGCTTAAGAGCTAGCGAATTAGATGAGGCTCTTGTAATTAGATGCAAAACATTTTTTTCTCTTAAACCAAATTTGGTGTGTTGCTTAAGAGCTGGAGAATTAGATGAGGATTTTTACTCTTACAAAATTTACTGCTTATCCAAAATTATCATGTTTCATAACACATTTCCTAATACACTCCTTCTTAACAGCAAAAAAGGCAATCCATGTAGTCTGCGGTTAGGCTACTTCCTCTTAAACATAGCTGTCTGTGCTTTTGCTATGGCTTAATTTTAAAGAGCTGCTAAGCATACATGACAGTGTACGATAAAGTATTGGCATTAACTGGACTTTGGTCCCTCTAGTTCAGTGGTTCCCAACCTTTTCAATACTGGGAACCAGCAAACCCATTCACAAACTGTCGGCGGACCGGTAGCATTTTATTTGCATGTTTGCATATTCATTGTGCAAATGATGAATATGCAAATTTGCAAATAAAATTATGCTGGTCCGCCAAAAGCCCAGCCCCCAGAACCCACCACCTTTCCACTAATCCCCAGCGCCAGTCACAGATCTGAGTCACCTGCATCCAATCTCCCCAAGGCCAGCCTCAAACCCTCAGAGCCCCCCAGTGCAAGCCCCCATCCCAAATGACTCAGTGCCAGCCCCACTCTTAGAGCCCCATACCACCAGACCCCCAGTACCAGCCTCCTGTTTCCAGAGCCCCACTGCAATCAACCCCCCAGAGCCTCTCACCGGTTCCCAATATTGCCGGTTCCCAATATTAACCTGAACCCCAGAGCCTCCATTGCCAGCCCTGCCCTCATAGCCTTCCCCCTACTAGCTCAGCCTCCAGTGCTCCACAGCACTAGCCCCGCCCCTGGAATACCCAGTGCCTGCCCCACCTCCCTCACATAGCCCTGCACTGCTGCCTGTGTGGCACCAGCTCTGGGCAGTGGGGCACACCACCCAGCCCCTCCCCTCCTGCCGGTATTGGGAGAGGCGTGTCCTGCCCTGCCTCTCAGCCAGCAAGTGCCAGGCAGGGGCAGGATCTCCTCCTGGCCACAGAAGAGTGGTTCACTGCACGGCAGGAAGTCTGCATGGAGTGGCTCCACGTGGCTCTCCCCCCGAGCAGGGAAGCACTCTTCTGCGGTCAGGAAGAGACCCCGCACCTTCCCAGCACTGGTTGGCTGAGAAGCAGAGTAGGACACACCTCTCCCAACAGCTGCAGCAAGAGTGGTGTATCCAATCCCCACCCCCAGAGCCACCATGGCCGGGAGTTGGGAACCACTGCTCTATTGAGTTCTCTCACTAAAAATATATGCTTTACAACTGCTTTTTTATTCATACTAGTGCATTTAAATTGTAGTCCTCATCAGTTCTCTCTAAATGAGTCTGTCTCATCTGTAGGTTATGAAAGAAAGAGGTGCTGGGTTAGTGCAGCTGAGACCAGACCCACCAGACAACTTCGGCTTTGTCTTGTCAGGTCAGTTCCTGCCTTCAGCCATCCAGCCTGCATTCTCATAGACTCATAGACTTTAAGGTCAGAAGGGACCATTATGATTATCTAGTCTGACCTCCTGCACAATGCAGGCCACAGAATCTCACCCACCCACTCCTGGAATAATCCTCTCACCTATAGCTCAGATATTGAAGTCCTCAAATGATTTAAAGACCCCAAGATGCAGAGAATCCTCCCGCAAGTGACCCGTGTCCCATGCTACAGAGGAAGGCGAAAAACCTCCAGGGCTTCAGCCAATCTACCCTGGAGGAAAATTCCTTCCCGACCCCAAATATGGCGATCAGCTGAACCCTGAGCATGTGGGCAAGACTCACCAGCCAGACACCCAAGAAAAGTTCTCTATAGTAACTCCTATCATCCCTCCATTGGCCTATTTACCACTGATAGTGAAAGGTCAATTAGTTACCAAGATCATGTTATCTCATCAAACCATCCCCTTCATAAACCCATCTAGCTTAATCTTGAAGCCAGATAGGTCTTTTCCCCCACTACTTCCCTTGGAAGGCTGTTCCAGAACTTCACTCCTCTAATGGTTAGAAACCTTCGTCTAATTTCGAGTCTAAACTTCCTAATAGCCATCTTATATCCATTTGTTCTTGTGTCCACATTGGTATTGAGCTTAAATAATTCCTCTCCCTCCCTGGTATTTATCCCTCTAATATATTTAAAGAGAGCAATCGTGTCTCCCCTCAGCCTTCTTTTGGCTAAGGTAAACAAGCCAAGCTCCTTGAGTCTCCTTTCATAAGACAGGTTTTCCATTCCTCGGATCATCCTAGTGGCCCTTCTTTGTACCTGTTCCAGTTTGAATTCATCCTTCTTAAACATGGGAGACCAGAACTGCATACAGTATTCCAAATGAGGTCTCACCAATGCCTTATATAACGGCACTAACACCTCCTTATCCCTACTGGAAATACCTCGCCTAATGCAACCCAAGACCGTATTAGCCTTTTTCACAGCCATGTCACAATGGCGGCTCATATTCATCCTATGATCAACCAGGACTCCGAGGTCCTTCTCCTCTTCCGTTACTTCCAACTGATGTGTCCCCAGCTTATAACTAAAATTCTTGTTATTAATCCCTAAATGCATAACCTGACACTTTTCACTATTAAATTTCATCCTATTGCTATCACTCCAATTTACAAGATCAGCCAGATCTTCCTGTATGATATCCTGATCCTTTTCTGAATTGGCAATACCTCCCAACTTTGTGTCATCCGCAAACTTTATTAGAACACTCCCACTTTTGGTGCCGAGGTCAGTAATAAAAAGATTAAATAAGATTGGTCCCAAAACTGATCTCCGAGGAACTCTGCTAGTAACTGTCCTCCAACCTGACAGTTCACCTTTCAGTATGACCTGCTGTAGTCTCCCCTTTAACCAGTTGCTTATCCACCTCTCAATTTTCATATTGATCCCCATCTTTTCCAATTTAACCATCTTTTCTAATTCTCCCCAACATGGCCACGCCCATCATGCAGCAGGTATTAATTCCCCACCTGGATAAGCAGAAGATCTTGGAGACAAGAAGGGAAAGGAATGGAATTTTATGGTAGGCAGAGGAACTGAAGGAGTGGACTGGGGCGGGGGAGGCAAAAGAAATTAAGATGATTTGGTGGGAGGGATGAAGCAATGAGGTAAATTGAATTTGGATTCAAAACAGATCTGTTATCCTCTGATCTTCCTAATAAAAGTATAAAAGCAGATCAAATTGACAGCACATGAACACTAGAGGCTGAAGATCTTTATTCACAAATTAATTAAAACTGTGAAGCAAAGGTGTCCACTCCTCCAGTCAACATGCCTCAGTCCAGTGCTAGAGGGAGTGAAAAGCTATAGAGGATCATTCTGTTTTTGCCAACTAGAATGCCAGTTAATTGATGATATTTCTACCTCTAGGAAATGGGCTGAAAACAACTCATGTTACATAGATTATCAACTAGCACTGACTTTTAACTGCTCAGGTTGGATTTGAATGAGGAGGGGAAATATGGCCACTATTTGGATGATCAGGATGATATTTTTCTATTACAATTATTTGGTCTTCTTGAATTCTCAGTCTCCTGACCATTCCGTTCATTCTTACTCTTAACATATATATAGTAGTCCAATGTCTGTGACTCTGTAATGCTGAAACGCTGGTTTTTCCCTCTGGGCGGCGCTGTTGCCTCCCGCCGTGCCGCTTGGCTGACTTCTGCTCCACTCAGCTGGGCCGCCGCGTGGGAGCAAGCGGCACAAGCGGCTGTTTGGGGTCCACGCTCCGCATGCAACACGGGGGTGCTGCATGGGGAGCGCGGGGCCCAAACGGCACAGAAGTCAGCCGAGTGCCACAGCGGGAGACAACAGCACTGCCCAGAGGGAACAGCCAGGGGGCAGGGCCTGGACGAGCATGCGTCTCTGACGTCAGGAAAGGGCGCCGGATTCAAAAGGAGGAAAGCGGAGCAGACACAGAGGACGCGGAGGAGACAGAACGGAGAACGGAGGAGGCAGAGAGGAATCATAGAATCATAGAGCTGGAAAAGACCTAAGAAGGTCATCAAGTCCAGCCCCCTGCTCTAGGCAGGACCAATCCCAACTAAATCAACCCAGCAAGGGCTTTGTCAAGCCGAGACTTAAACACTTCTAGGGATGGAGACTCCACTACTTCCCTAGGTAACCCATTCCAGTGCTTCACCACTCTCCTAGCGAAATAGTTTTTCCTAATATCCAACCTGGACCTCTCCCACCACAACTGGAGACCATTGCTCCTTGTTCTGCCATCTGTCACCACTGAGAACAGCCTTTCTCTATCCTCTTTGGAAGCTCCCTTCAGGAAGTTGAAAGCTGCTATCAAATCCCCCCTCACTCTTCGCTTCTGCAGACTAAACAGTCCCAACTCCCTCAGCCTCTCCTCATAGGTCATATGCTCCAGCCCCCTAATCATTTTGGTTGCCCTCCGCTGGACCCTCTCCAATGCGTCCACATCCTTTTTGTAGTGGGGGGCCCAGAACTGGACACCATACTCCAGATGTAGCCTCACCAGAGCCGAATAAAGGGAATAATGACATCTCTGGATCTGCTGGCAATGCTCCTCTTAATGCAACCTAATATGCCATTAGCCTTCTTGGCTACAAGGGCACACTGTTGACTCATATCCAGCTTCTCATCCACTGTAACCCCCAGGTCCTTTTCTGCAGAACTACTACTTAGCAGGTTGGTCCCCAGCCTGTAACAATGCTTGGGATTCTT
The DNA here is from genome assembly GCA_019425775.1 of Rafetus swinhoei. Lineage (NCBI taxonomy): Eukaryota > Metazoa > Chordata > Testudines > Trionychidae > Rafetus > Rafetus swinhoei. The sequence goes on along the minus strand of CM033432.1, from coordinate 42,425,931 downwards.
CCGTCCCAAGTGCAGGACCCTGCACTTGTCCTTGTTGAACCTCATCAGATTTCTTCTGGCCCAATCCTCCAATTTGTCTGAGTCACTCTGGACCCTATCTCTGCCCTCAAGCGTATCTACCTCTCCCCCTAGCTTGGCGTCATCCGCAAACTTGCTGAGGGTGCAATCCATCCCCTCATCCAGGTCATTAATAAAGATATTAAACAAAACCGGTCCTAGAACCGAACCTTGGGGCACTCCGCTAGAAACCGACTGCCATCCTGACATCGAGCCGTTGATCACTACCCGCTGGGCCCGGCCTTCTAGCCAGCTTTCTATCCATCTTACCGTCCATTTATCCAATCCATATTCCCTTAACTTGCTGGCAAGAATATTGTGGAGATAGTGGATTTGCGCTCCTTTGCTAAAGTCACAGGTATATCACATCCACTGACTTTCCCATGTTCACAGAGTCAGTTACCTCATCATAGAAGCTAATCAGATTGGTCAGGCACGACTTGCCCTTTGTGAATCCATGCTGACTATTCCTGATCACTTTCCTCTCTTCCAAGTGCCTCAAAATGGATTCCTTAAGGATCCCTTCCATGATTTTTCCAGGAACCGAGGTAAGACTGACCGGCCTATAGTTCCCTGGATCGTCCTTCTTCCCTTTTTTGAAGATGGGCACTACATTTGCCTTTTTCCAATCATCCGGGATCTCTCCCGATCTCCATGACTTTTCAAAGATAATGGCCAAAGGCTCCTCAATGACATTTGCCAACTCTCTCAGTACCCTCGGATGCATTAAGTCCGGACCCATGGATTTGTGTACGTTTAGTTTTTCTAAATAGTTCCTAACCTGTTCTTTACCCACCAAGGGCTGTCGATCTTCATCCCATCTTGTGTCACTTAGCGCATTAGTCCGGGAACCGACCTCGTCCGTGAATACAGAGGCAAAGAAAGCATTGAGTACTTCAGCTTTCCCCACATCATCTGTCACTGGGAGGCGGAGGACAGCGAGAGAGAGAGTGAGAGAGACGCAGCAGGAGGAGGAGAAGAGAAACACAGAGTGAGAGGCGGGAGGGGGAGAAGAGAAAGAGAGAGAGAAGGAGAGAGAGGCAGGAGGTGGACGAGAGCTGAGAGAAAGAGAGGGTGAGGCAGTAGGAGGAGAAGAGAGAGAATGGCCGTTTGCGCTGCTTGCTCCCGTGCGGCGGCCCGGCTGAGTGGCGCAGAAGTCAGCAGAGCACCACAGCGGGAGGCGAAGGGGGGCGTGGTGGTGACGTACATGCCCAGGGGGCAGGGCCTGGACGAGTGTGCATCCCCGACGGAGACAGAGGAGAGCGGAGAGAGAGGCAAAAGGTGGAGGTGAGCTGAGAGAGAGAGGGGGAGGCAGTAGGAGGAGGAGAGAGAGAGAGACAGACAGACAGACAGAGCGAGAGACCGGAGGCTCAGGAGAGAAGACCGACGTGGAGGAGAGACCTGAAAATCCCATCTTATGACAGGCTAATTGGCTAGTACTAAAAGATTTACCCAGCATTTCTCAGGTCCTTAACTCACCTGATATCTGTTTTCTTGGAAAATAAAATGAAAATGTACATGCTTAATTTAAATCACTGCTCTGGGGTGGGACTCGGGGTTCAGTATGCAGGCTGCCCCAACGAAAGAGGGTAAACCCAGCCCTCTCTCACCGCAGCAGCTTGGGACCAGATCAGAAGTGCCTCTTTGTAGCTACTGCAGCTCCAGCGGGCAAAGCCAGGGGAGAGATGGATGTGTCCCAGCTGGGGCGGCCCAGGTTCATCTGCCCCTTGAACTCCCCAGCCAGAGTGAGGAATGCAGCAAACTGTGCACTTTCCCCTTGTTCCCTGAAAAAGGGAAACAGCCAGCAACCATCCCTGTATTAATTGTGACAGGGGGACTTCAGCCCCACCCCACCCTCCATAAAGCATACCTGGGTGATGGGAAGCTTGGGGCTCAGGCAGTCCTGGAGGCGGGGGAAGTGTGCTCCCAGCCAGACCCATTCACCTGGGTGATGGATAGGAGGAGTGCTGGTCAGCACCCGGTGATTAAGGGTTAAACTCAGGTAGCTACAAGGTTGTTAGCAAGGATCCAGAAGAATCAATGGGAATAGAGCGCTGAAAACTGAATTGTATGAGATATCTTGACTGTTTTCTTTATGTGGGAGAGTTAAACCAGCAGTTGAGACACAATGATTTAAACCCAGGCAGGATTACCATGCCTCCAAGGAATTTGGGACATGGAAGAGGACTGAACCAAGAAGAGATCATGAGTAAATAAAGGGAAAACGTGAATCTAGCTATGATCAGGGCATTTTTCTTTATTTTGTGGTTTGGTTTGAACTGCTCTGTGTGAATCTATGCCTCCCCTCCCCCATTCATCATCTAAGAATTGTTTCCAGAGATTTTCTCTGTTTTAATTTACTTAGTTGCTCTGTAACTGCTAGCACTCAAGCATGCTTTATCAAGTATATCTTTTTGTAATAAAAATCACTTTTTTAAAGTGATGATTTGATTCGTGTGTCCTGGAAGGTAAAAGCAGGTCTGTCAGACTAAAAGGTCAGCTACCAGAGACTGCAGCTTGTTTTTCTCTTCTCTTGCTTCATTATCTTTCCTGGCACAGAAGTTAAACTGACTGGTCTGTAGTTTCTTGGGTTGTTCTTATTTCCCTTTTTATAGATGGGTACTATATTTGCCCTTTTCCAGTCTTCTGGAATCTCTCCGGTCTTCCATGATTTTTCAAAGATGATAGCTAAAGGCTCAAATATCTCCTCTGTTAACTCCTTGAGTATTCTAGGATGCATTTCATGAGGCCTTGGTGACTTGCAGACATCTAACTTTTCTAAGTGATTTTTAACTTGTTTTTTTTGTTGTTGTTTTTTATCTTTTAAACCTACCCCATTCCCACTAGTATTCACTGTTAGGCATTTCTTCATCATCAGAATTCTTGGTGAAGACCAAAACAAAGAAGTCATTAAGCACCTCTGCCATTTCCAAGTTTCCTGTTACTGTTTCACCCTCCTCACTGAGCAATGGGCCTACCGTCTCCTTGGTCTTCCTCTTGCTTCTAATATATTTATAGAATGTCTTCTTGTTTCCCTTTATGTCTGTAGCTAGTTTGAGCTCATTTTGTGCCTTTGTCTTTCTAATCTTGCCCCTGCATACCTGTATTGTTCACTTATATTCATCCTTTGTAATTTGTCCTAGTTTCCACTTTTTATATGACTCCTTTTTGATTTTTAGATCATGCAAGATCTCCTGGTTAAGCCAAAGCGGTCTTTTGCCATGCTTTCTATCTTTTCTACTCAGCAGAATAGCTTGCTTTTGGGCCCTTAATAATGTCCCTTTGAAAAACTGCCAACTCTCTTCAGTTTTTTTGCTCTTTAGTCTTGCTTCCCATGGGACCTTTCCTACCAGTTCTCTGAGCTTACCAAAATCTGCCTTCCTGAAATCCATTTTCTCTGTTTTGCTGTTCTCCCATCTACCATTCCTTAGAATCATTAACTCAATGATTTCATGTTCACTGTCATCCAAGCTGCCTTCCACTTTCAAATTCTCAACCAGTTCCTCCCTATTTGTTAAAATCAAATCTAGAATAGCTTCCCCCCAGTAGCTTTGTCAACCTTCTGAAATAAAAAATTGTCTTCAATGCAGTCCAAGTACTTATTGGATAGTCTGTGCCCCGCTGTGTTAGTTTCCCAACATATGTCTGGATAGTTGAAGTTCCCCATCACCAGTTAGTTGTTCAGAAAAAGCATCATCCACCTCTTCTGCCTGGATAGGTGGTCTGTAGTTGACCCTTAGCATGACATCACTCTTGTTTTTAACCCCTTTTAACCTAACCCAGAAACTCTCAACACATCTTTCTCTTACATCCATCTCCACCTCAGTCCAAGTATATACATTTTTAATAAATAAGGCAACACCTCCTCCCTTTTTCCCCCGCCTATCCTTCCTGAATAAGCTGTACCCTTCTATACCGATATCAATATTCCAGGTATGTGTATTATCCCACCAAGTCTCTGATACCAATGATATCATACTTGTGTTTATTTATTAGCACTTCAAGTTTTTCCTGCTTATTAACCATTCTTCTTGCATTTGTATATAGGTATCTAAGATACTGATTTGATCTTGCTTCCCAGTTCTGCCTTGTCCCTCCTTTTTCTCTGCTATTATAGCCTATGCTCCCTCCCATTTCCGACCCATCTCCCAGGCCTCCATGTTCTTCACTTACCTGTGGGCTTTGGTCACCTGCCCCCGTTGAACCTACTTTAAATCCCTCCTCACTAGGTTAGCCAGTCTGCATCCAAATACAGTTCCCCCCTTCCTCAAAAGGTGAACCCTATCCCTGCTTAGCAGTCCTTCTTGGAATAGCATCCAGTGGTCAAGGAAGCCAAAGCCCTCCTGGCAACACCATCTTCACAGCCTGGCATTCACCACCAGGATGCACCTGTCTCTGCCTGGGCCCCTACCTTTGACAGGAAGGACTGAAGAGAATACTACCTGCACACCAAACTCCTTCACCCATACTCCCAGACTCCCGTAGTTACTCTTGATCTGCTCTTTTTAAGAAAAGCAATCCCAGTTCAGGCACATCCCATTTTCCTGGCACAACCAGACTTGTACACTCCTTTAAGTTATGATAAGAGGAAGCTGTATACTGCAGTTGGTGGTCCGAGCGCATACTGTATAAAAGTAGTTTTTGAACTAGGGATGTAATAGTGTAGTTGATTAACTGACAAGCAAAATCTTATAGGTTAATGGTATAGACTACACGCATTTCTGCCCCTCTCCCCGGCCAGTACATTTCTAGCAGCCCGGTTCAGTTCTGGCTTGAGCCAGGTCCAGGATCTGCCCCCGCTTTGGCTCTGCATTTAAAGTGTATTAGGAACCAGGCAGGCAGGCAGCCCAGCTCAGTTCTGGCTCACGTCAGCTCCACTCCCAGGAAGCCCCCTGCCACTTTGCACTGCTGCATCTCTATCAGAGTCAACAGTGCAAGGTGGCAGGCAGCCGGTCCGTGAGCTGCCTGGCACCCTTTATCAGAGGCAGCAGCACGGAGTGGCAGGGGGCTCCCCGGGAGTGGGGCCAGAGAGCACTGGCTGCCGGCCCCGCCCCTGAGGACTATATAATAGTCGACTAACCAATAAGTATTCATTAGGTTAATTGACTATTCAATTAACCAATATTTAACATCCCTATTTTGAACAGACAGACACACTCTCTCAAATATATAGTAGATCAGTTTGAGGTTTTTTGAGTTTAACTTTCAAAAGCATCTGATGATTTAGGACCCCATGTTCCACCGAAAGCCTGTGGGATTTTTGTGCCCAAGTCAGTTGGGTACTTTATTCATAACTAAGAATTAAGGCTGGTATTTTATAAAGTAATTCTCTCTTAAAAAAAACAAATTCAGAGATTAGAGAGAAAACAGAAATAGAAATTATCACATCCAAGGTGAAAGCCAAACTCAAACAGCTTAATGGGTCCAAACTGGGTCTGGATAATTTCCATGAATAATATTAATGGAACTGGAACATGAAATTACAACCCAGAAGTAAGGCTTTCTAATAAATCTGTAAAGTTGGAGGTCTATCTATGACTGAAGAATGACAACAATCGTACCTATATTTAAGAAAAATGGGAGAAAGTAAACCGGGAAACTACAGTCACATTAGTTGACCTCAGTTGAATTCAAGGCCTTAGAACACATTTTTAAAGAGAGCAGTTTAGGGCATAGTGGTAAACAGTATACAATACATGGCTTTACAAAAGATTGATTGTGCCAGACCAACCATCATGATCTCTTTCTTTCAGAAGGTAACTGATTTTCTAGATAGAGGAAATGCAGCAAATCTAATCTACCTGATCTTCAATGAGAATTTTATATGGTTACACGTGTAAAATTATGAGTTAAATTGGAAAAGATGGGGATCAATATGAGAACTGAAAGGTGGATAACAAACTGTTTAATGAGGTGGGGGTACTACAATGGGTCATATAGAAAGGTGAACTGTCAGGCTAAAGGGAAGTTACTAGTGGAGTTCCTTGGGGTACATCTAGACAGCGGAGCTATTTCGGGATAGCTATTCCGCGTCTTTTACACGCACCCGTTATTTCAAAATAGATTTCAAAATAACAGGCGTGCTATTCTGGCATACCTGTAATCCTCATTCCACAAAGGTTAAGGGATGTCCCGAAATAGCACATTATTTCGAAATACATTCAAAATAAGCTACGCAATTTGTGTAGCGCAAATTGCGTAGCTTATTCCGACATAAGGGTGCTGTCTAGATGCACCCTTAGCGACTTATCTTGGGACCAATCATATTTAACACTTTAATTAATGATGTTGGCAAAAAAGTGGGAATGTGCTAATAAAATTTGTGACTGACACAAGTTGGGAGGTATTTTCAATATCAAGAGGACTGGAATATCAAAGTAGTAGTTTTGGATGGTCTTGAAAACTGGAAAAACAGCGAGGAGTCCTGTGGCAACTTAGAGACTAACCGATTTATGAGAGCATAAGCTTTTGAGGGTAAAACCCACTTCATCAGATCAAAATCAGTTAACCTTCCCATGATTTTGATCAGATGAAGTGGGTTTTACCCACTAAAGCTTATGCCCTAATACATTTGCTAGTCTCTAAGGCAGTGGTCTCCAACCTTTTCAAGCACAAGATCACTTTTTGAATTTAAGTGCAATCCAAGATCAACCTCAAGTATAAATACCCTTGCCCCACCTCTCTCCCACCTCTTCTTTGAGGCCCTGCCCCTGCTCACTCCATCCTCCCTCTCTTGCCCATCCTCACTCAATTTCATCAGGCTGGGGCAGAGGGTTGGGGTGCAGGCTCTGGTCTTGGACTGAGGGATCTGGCGTGCAGGAGGGGTTCTGAGCTGAGCTTGGGATAGGCAGTTGGGGTGCAGGAGGGTGTTCTAGGTGCAGGCTCTGGGAGGGTGTTTGAATGCAGGAGTGCTCGGGGCTAGGGCAGGGACTTGGGTTATAGGAGGGAGTTCATGATTGGGGTAGGAGTTTGGGATGTGGGCTCCGACTGGGCCCTGCATACCTCAGGTGGCTCCTGGTTGGTGGTGCAGTGGGGCTAAGGCAGGCTCACCCCTGCCCTGGACCTGGACCACTCCCTAAAGCAGCCAGCAAACTCCATTCCAAGTCCTGTTGTGCCCCCCTAGCTTTGTGGAGAAAGGATACAGAGTAGAAGGGGGCACCTTGACATCAGCACCCCTCCTCTCCCTCCCCTGCCCTGCACAGAAAGCAGAAGGCTCCCCAGGGGGGAGGGGCAGCTCCAAGGCAATGGGCAGGAGATGAGCAGCAGTGGTGGGAAGGGCAGCTGAAGTGCTGGCACTTGGTAGCCTTTTGGCCAAACCAGTCAGGATCACCTGCCAGAGGCTCCAAGATCTACCAGTAGATCCCGATCTACTGGTTGGTGACCACTGCTCTAAGGTGCTGAAGAAGTGGGTCTGGCCCACGAAAGCTCATCACCTAATAAATTATCTTGTTAGTCTTTAAAGTGCTACATATTTTTTCCTTTTGTTTTACCAAGATCAGACTAACATGGCTACCTCTCTATGGCTACCTCTCTTGCAACTTAAAAACTGGAGCAATAGAAATGGGATAAAATGTATTAGTGCAAAGTCATGCACTTAGGCACTAAAAAATAAGAATTTTTGCTAACAGCAAGAGATAGCAGTTAGAAGTTAAAGAGGAGGAGAAAGACCTGGATGTATCACTGGTACATTGTACTGGACAATCACAGGATCATTATGAGCCATGATAAAGGCAGTCTTAGGATGTATGAGGTGAAATATTTCCAAAAAAGAGAGAAGTGTGTTTACCTTTATACAAGGAAACTGGCGAAACTTCATCTGGAACATTATGCGCAATTCTGGTCTCACGTGTTCAAAAAAGATTAATTCAAACTGGGACAAGTGCATAGAAGGGCTCTTAGGATGATCAGACAAATGGAGAACCTTCTTTATGACATGAGACTTAAGGAGCTGGGCTTATCTGGTCAAACAAATGAAAGCTGAGGAGAAATAAGACTGCTCTCTATAAGTACATCAGAGGAACAGACACCAGGCAGGGAAAGAATTTACTTCAGTTAAGGGCCAATGCTCTCACATGAATAAATGGATATAAACTGGCATCAGCAAGTTTAGGCTTGAAATTAGATTAAGATTTCTAGCCGTCAGAGGCATGCAGTTCTGGAACAGCCTCCCCAGGGGAATAGTCAGGACAAAAAACTAACTTGTTTCATGAATGCACTTGATAAGTTTATGGAGCAGATATGATGATGTTGCCTACAATGGCATATGGCCCATTCTCAGTGTCATTAGCAATTATCTCCAATAACTGGAGATGGAACATTAGATAGGGAGGGCTCTGAGTTACAGATAATTCTTTCCCAAGTGTCTGCCCACCCCCTGTGCTTAGGGTCTAACTGATCATATTTGGAACTGAGAAAGAATTTCCCTCCAGATCAGATTAGCAAAGCTCTCAGGGTTTTGTTTTTTTGCCTTCCTCTGCACAGTGGGGCACAGGTCACTTGCTGGTTTGAACTAGAGTAAACAGTGAATTCTCTGAAACTCTATGCCTTATAATCAAGATTTGAGGACTTTGGTAACTCAGTCAGAGGTTATGAGCCTATTCCAGGGTTGGGTGGGTGAGGTTAAGTGACCTGTGATGTGACGAAGGTCAGACTATATGATCATAATGGCCCTTTCTGGGCTTAAACATGGGTGGGTAGGTGAAGTCCTAGCTTGGGAAGGATAGCCCCTTCTGCCTAGACTCCACCCCTTCCATGTCCACCAAAGCTCACCCCCACTGTGGCAGCTGGCCCCTGCCCAGCACCCCTGACCCCCTTCCTCCACTCTGGCCATTGGTCCCTGCCCTGGGCTAACACCCTCATCCCTGAAGTGCCAAGAAGCATGACCTCTGCTTCTCCCAGCCCTGAAGTGCCAGACAGCTGGACAGCGTGGCCCCAACTTTCTTGGGCCATACTGACCCTCAACAGGCATGACCCCTCACTCCTGAAGGCCCCCTTACCAAAGTGTCAGCCCCAACATAGGGCAGACAGTGTGGCTGGAGCGGCTCTGGCCCTTGTGCCAGCCCCAGCACAGGACAGACAGTACAGAGAGAGAGAGAGCAGTCCTGACCCCAGCACAGGGCAGACTGCACAGATGGAGCAGCACTGGCCCTGGCCCAGTGTTTCTCCAAGTGGTCTGCAGACTCACTCTGAGAAAGCTGCTACCTGGCCACTCCAATATGTTTACTTACCAGCTCCACAGCTATGGTTCACCAATAATTTTAAACATGCAAAGTCCAGATTTCTATTTCTGTACTTTTCCTCTAGCAGTTTAGAGCATTAACAAGTAACAGTGCAGGGAGCCATGTCCCTTACCAGTTTTTTCTGTTGTTGTAGCAACAGAAATATATCCCTAAATATTGATATTGACAGGGGACCTGCTATCCAAAGATATTGTTAAGAAATGCATTTGTGAGAGTTTGCTTCATGTGCATATTTTAAAAGTTGGGATCTTCAATATTTTAATGCATTTCTGTTCACATTCTCACCTTGGTTTACTTCTGACACTCTGACATTAAAGAATGAAACATTGTTCCTGGAGAAATTCCAGCAGTGGACTTGGACTAAAGCCAACTGCAGCATAAGTTGTCTAAATAGTCCCACTGCTACTAAAAGGGATTGACTTTTTTTTTTTTTTTTGGGGGATCATTGGTCCAGCATCAGTGCTTAGAAACGTATGCTAGGCCTCCAAACCCTGATAAGTTATGTGGACTTTAACCACCACATCATTCTTATTATCATCTAGTTTTCCCACAGCCCTGCACTTCAATTCAGACATGATTTTGGCAGGCACTATCTCACAGACTGCTAAAGTTAGAGATTAATATGTTATGCCTCTTGAATTCTACATTCCAGGCTTCTAGAGAGGATATAACTACAGCTCTGATTTCTAGCATTTGCAGTTCCCAAGGTAGCAGCTGCTAAAATCATGTTGAAAATGAAGGAGGGAAGAAATTATAGTAATCAGAAAGCTGCTATTTTATACACCACTGGGAAGTGAAGAGTCTCATCTTTCCAGGGGTTTGCAGTATTTGTTTTGATCCCTAATGGTTTGCAAATACCAGACTTTAAAACTGTGATGGTTTCCTAATTCTGCAATGGTTGCCATTAAATTTGATAGCTTTACCTCTTGCTTAATTAATCTTAGGAATTACACTTAGTATCGGGAATATCACAGTAGTATTAATTATCTGTGTGTGGCAATTGTAAAGATTTTAATTGAGATTGCTATAATTGTGCTTTTTTGACACTGGTCCAGGAATGAATGGATCTTTTGCCTGTGAAACAAAGTCTGTATGGCATCATTTGCTTTTCATAGAGATAGGGCAGGAGAAGAAACAAGACCTGAGCTAGAGGTGAGCTTGACCAGGAGCATGGAAAGGGGTGGTATGGAGCTATGCTCCTCAATTAGGAATGGGTGGAGAAGAAGGATGGTCCAACAGCTAAGGCACTAGACTAACTGCTGTACCTCAGACTTCTTGAGTAACCAATCATGTAGCCACTCTGTGCCCAAATTTCCCATCTGCAAAATGGGGATAATAGCACCTCCCTACTTCACATGGGTGTTATAAATATATAAATATATTTAAAATTGTGAAGTGCTCAGATACTTTGGCACTGGGAAGCACAGGAGTAGAGATTCCACAGAGTGGAATTGGAGTACTGCAGAAGACTGGCAAGGCATAGAAGAGTGGTTCTCAAAGTACAGTCCACAGATCACTAGTGGTGGGAGGTCAGTGCCCCACTCCCTCACACAGCAGGGAGCCCGTGCCGTCACTGGAACCTCGTGGTTGGCGCACAGCCACAAGGCTGGAGTACCAGCTCTGGCTTTCCAGCTCAGAGGAGCATGGGAGGAGGGGTTTGAAGAAAGCAAATTCACCCTCCCCTGCACGGACCATGGGGCTACATGTACAGGAGTGCTGCCCTCCATGAAAAATTCCCACCCACCGCTGGGTATCCACCTCGCGTAGGCTTCGCGGAGCTTGTGGTCACCATGGTGAGAGCAGCACTTCCCTTGGTTGCTCCCTCAGGGCAGGCAACAGGTTGGGCTGTGCAGGGCCTGGCCAAGAGGGGCTGGCTCTTGTGGTGCACAAGTGGCTGATGCCCTTCCCCAGCAGCAGGTTAGGCTGCAGCACACCTGACAGCAGTGGGAGGAGGCAGAGCTGGGACTGAGAGCCCGCACACACAGGACACAGGTGGGGGCTCAGGACCCTTTGGGGCTTTGCACCTGTGGGGACTCAGTCTGGGGGGAAGGGTTGGGCTGTCTCAGTACCTGCCCCCCGAGGGTGCCATGGACCGGACCCCTGCAGGACCCCGCCCCCACCTCCCTACCCTCATCTAGCCATGCCCATCTCCTTGGGCCTGCCCCCCATTTCCCTGACGCCAGCCCTGTTCCCAGGGGCACCCTGATCTCCATCTCCCTGATCCTCCTCAGCCACTCTACCCCCATCTTTATTCCCAGACACTCCCTGCCCCCATCTCCTGCCACTGGCCAGACACCCTACCCCCACCCTGCTCCTGCACCCTCCCTTGCTCCTGCTCCCTCCCCCTGGCCAGATACCCTACTCCCAGCCAGCTCCTGCACACTCTCTCCCACCCAGATCTTGAAACCTCTCCCCCTTCTGCACCACACCTCCTGCCCAGATCCTGCACCCTTATCCCCACCCCACTCACTAGCAGCCCTGTCCCACACACTGAACCCCATTTTTGTCCCCACCCCAGAGCCATACAATCCACTAAGTCTGGAACCCCAGAAAAGTAAATCTGGCCTATGGGAAGCCCTGACCCTCAATCCTCTCTGTCCCTTCCCCTCTACCCGTGGGGCCGGCACGCCAGGACTGAGGTGTCTCAGTGGGGGGCCACATCAGCCAGGGTTGGGGTTTTTCTGGAAGAGATGGTTTTTGCTTCTCACTTTTGTGGTCCCTAACTGATTTTTCTGTGGATGGGTGGCCCTGACCCAAAAAAGGTTCCCCACCCCGCCACAAATAAAGAAAACATTGAAACCTTTTGTGTTGGCATAAATTAATATTTTAATGTATTTAAAATGAAGTTTGATAAACTAACATGAGAAAGTTAAAACACTTAATCAGTTTAATCATTTAAATTAAACCATTCGCCCTAGTTGTAGCACTAGCAAAATGGATTGGGCATAATTGCATAATTAACGGTGAGATTCCATTAGCAACTGGTGGTCTGCGGAAAGGTTTGCACTGAGCCAGGTGGTCCACAGGCCAAAAGGTTTGAGAACCACTGGCATAGAGGTATAAGGGCATGCAAGGCCTGGGGGAAATTAAGAGGGAAAGATGTTCTAGGGATTCCTTTCAGAATATTTACTACACATTTAGTAAACTATCTGCAAGTGTAACAGGATGTAACCAATAGTGTATTTCCATTATTAAATCAAGAGGGCAAAGCTGACTTGTGCAGGTGAGGCAAATAATAAGTGATGCAGGATTATATGGCAATGGCAGACTGGATGGATCTCTGCTTGGGTGAATATTATTCCTTCCTTGCCTACCCTCATCATGGAACCTACAAAGGGGACTAGCTAGAGGGCTTACCCACCATGAACTTACTCGCTGTACCTTCTGGTAAAGTAAAATATCCCCCCTGAATAGATTATAGGAAGAATATAAAAAGGAAAGTGTGTTGGCCTGCGCAGGGCCCCATGAAGGAAAGAGGGGAGGGCTCTCTCCTATCCAGGAAGAAAAGGATGTCTGGAAGCTTCTGTAGCAAGCCTTGACCAGGAAGCAACACAGCAGCACTGCTCACATCTGAAGCAAGGCTTCATTCATATGGCATTTTGATGTCCTTTTAGACCATGTTGAAGAAATCTGAGTCCTAACTCTGGGGTCAGAATAAACAAGTTCCATGCAGACCACGCGCCTTCAAGTGGCGGAATGCAGTATTTTCTTTCCTCTTCCGCTAGTATGCAAAGTTTTGGTCCTGAGCCACAATGTAGAAACCCTTAGCTGTTCATTTCCAGCATTTCTTATCTATTTGGGATTGTTCAATTTTTTAAAGGAAGTTATTTGTCGAAAATCATTTGACCTACCTAGTTTAATGGTCAAGTACAAGAGGAGCAGTTATGAACCTTAAAAAGTGGACACAAGCTGTCATAGAAATTAGCTTTACATTTACTCTGACCTGTGTAGATGATTTCCTATGATTAAGACAAATAGCAAATAATGTTTAACACCCTCCATCTTTAGCATTCCCACTACAAACATGTTAATAGGCGATTACAACATTTAATGTGTCTGCATTCAGATTTTTTTTTTTTTTTTTTTAGTTCTTCAGTGTTCCGGTAACTTGATGCCTGTAATTCAATCTCTAACTGGCTGTAATCAGTCAGCTTTCAGTATAATAAAAAACCCACAGATGTTTCCATTCTAAATGTTCAAGAAGGAAGAATATATTGTGCCAGGAAGATAAAAATCTGCTTACAAATGTTTACAGGTCCTACTTATCTTATTGACGTTTAAAATGCCACATGTTCTGTAAGTTTATTTTCAGTACCAGCATTGAATTGTATTGTGCATAAAACACTAGCAGGTAGTGGAATGGTTATTTGATAGTCCAATAACTCTAATAATGGCTACAACCCTCCAGAAATGCACTGAGTACTTCCTTTAGCAAACACATTTGCTGAGGCCCTAATCAATAATGCCACAAATTTGGGCCTTAAATCAACTGCTAATAATAAAAAGATGTGCAATCTAAAAACATCACCATACATAAATGATAATTCCTACTTCTTAATGTAGTTTCTCCAAGTCTTCCTATACCAGCCCAAACAGGTAGGTATGAGCCTTCCTTCCAGCAAGTGGAGACAGGAATTCATTAAAATTGTGATGTCAATGGAATCCTATCACTAGAAGACAGGCCTGGGCAAAATACGGCCTACAGGCCAAATCCAGCCCACCAAGCCATCGGATCTGGCCCGCAGATGCAGCCGGGAGCTCCAGGCAGGCTCTCTGCTTGCCTCACCCCATCTGCATGTCTTTCAGAAAAGCAGCTGCAGGCTGATTCTCTTTCACAACTGTGAGCCTGGAGGGGAAGGGGAAAAGGCTACATGACCGGCCCCTGCCCCCAGCACAATCCCATTGGCCAGTTTCTGGCCAATGGAAGCTCCTGTTTGAGAAACAGGCAGCACACGAAGTATCCTGCCCCCCTACCTCAGCTTGTAATTATTCACACAAGTACATGGAAAACCCAAACCCCTGCCCACCAGTCCCCTGCCCTAGGTCACTATTGCCTCTTTCACCCAAACTTCCTCCTACACCTCACTCTCCCTCCTATACCCCAATCCCTTACCCCAAGTTCCCTTCTGCACCCAACCTCTATCCCAGACACCTAGCTGGTGTCAGCACACCTGGTTGGTACTGCAGCTAAGGGAATAGGTTTTGGGGGGCCATATGGCAGCTCTGGCCCCAGAGCTGCCACCGACACCTGCCACGTAGGGGTTCCGGCCCCTTCCCAGAGCAGCTGCTGCCGCCGCTACCCACCATGTGGCGGCTCTGGCAAAGGCCGCCCGCGCAACTGCCCCCCATGACGTGGTGGCTCCGGTCCTGGCAAGGGCTGCCTGACTAGCTGCCTCCCACGACGTGGTGGCTCTGGTCCCAGCCGGGGCTGCAGTGTCCTGCCCACCGTAGCTAGAACTGGGGCCGGCGAGGCTGCCCAAGCAGGGACAGCTTCCCCATGTCTCGGCACCAGCCAGAGCAAATAGGGGCAGGGCAGGCCAGCCGCTCGCTACCACACAGCCCTGACAGAACCCACCAGGCTGCCGCCGCCACCACTACTCAACTTCCTGTATAGCAGAAAAGTGAGTCGTTGTGAGTGCTGCGGTGTGGCTCTGCAGGTGAGTTGGGCGGGCCTACATTTTTCTGTGCACGACTGTGCAGGTACACACCTTTGAGGGAACCCTGTTGGTGATCCCTAGTTCTTATGTTATGGAAACAAGTAAATAACTTTTCCTTATCCACTTTGTCCATATCTGTCATAACTTTATAGACCTCTATCATATCCTTCCGTAGTCTCCTCTTTCCTAAAGTTTTGCTAATCTCTCCTCTTATTGCAGCCATTCCATACCCCTAATAATTTTTGTTGCCCTTTTCTAAACTGTTTCCAGTACCAAAGTATCTTTGAGATGAAGCAACCACATCTGTGCACAGTATTCTAAAGTAAGACCAAAGCAGACTGTGAAGAACTTCAAAGAGATCTCATCAACTAAGTGATTGGGCAACAATATGGCAAATGAAATTTAACATTGATAAATGTAAAGTAATGCACATTGGAAAAAATAATCCCAATTATATATACAATATGATGGGGACCAATTTAGCTACAACTACTGTAAAGATGTGGCTGCCTCATCTCAAAAAAGATGTATTGGCATTGGAAGAGTTTCAGAAAAGGGTAACAAAAATGATTAGGGGTTTGGAATGGCGAACGGGTCCCATATGAAGAGAAATTAAAAAGACTTGGACTGTTCAGCAGGGAAAAGAGGAGACTAAGGGGAGATACAATAGGGCTACGTCTACACTGGCGTGATCTTGCGCAAACACTCTTTAGCGCAAGAGTTCTTGCGTTAAAGTAGTTGCTCAAGAGAGCGTCTACACTGGCATGTGCTTTTGCGCAAGAGCATCCTTGCCAGTGTAGATGCTCTCTTGCGCAAGAAAGCTCTGATGGCCATTTTAACCATAGGGCTTTCTTGTGCAAGATATTCATGTTGCCTGTCTACACTGGCCTCTTGAGCAAGAACAGTTGCACAAAAGGGCTTATTCCTGAGCGGGAGCGTCAGAGTTCTGGCACAAGAAGCCCTGATTTCATACATTAGAACGTCAGTTTACTTGTGCAAGAACACGCGGCCAGTGTAGACAGGCAGCAAGTTTTTACACAAGAGTGGCTGCTTTTGCGCAAGATTGTGCCAGTGTAGACACAGCCTAGAGGTCTATAAAGTCATGACTAGTATGGAAAAAGTGAATAAGGAAAAGTTATTTACTTGTTCCCACAATATAAGAATTAGGGGCTCACCAAATGAAATCAATAGGCAGCAGGTTTAACACAAACAAAAGGAAGTTTTTCTTCACTCAGCACACAGTCAGCCTGGGGAACTCCTTGCCAGAGGATGCAGTGAAGGCTAGAACTTTAACAGAGTTCAAAAAAAGAGCTAGATAGATTCATGGAGGTTAGGTCCATCAATGGCTATTAGCAAGGATGGGTAGGAATGGTGTCCCTAGCCTCTGTTTGTCTGGAAATGGATGACAGGAGAGGGATCAGGTGATGTTTACCTGTTGTGTTCCCACCTTATGGGGCATCTGGTATTGGCCACTGTTGGCAGACAGGATACTGTGCTAGATGGACCTTTGGTTCGACTCAATATGGCCATTCTTATGTTCTTATACAAGATGTGTGTGTACCAGGGATTTATACAGAGGCAGTAAGACATTCTCTGTCTTATTCTCTATTCCTTTTTAAATGATTCCTAACATTATTTTTGCTTTTTTGACTGCTGCTGCACATTGAGTGGATGTTCATAGTGACTTCAAGATCTCTCTCTTGAGTAGTTGTAGCTAAATTAGTCCCCATCATTTTGTATGTATAGTTGAGATAATTTTTTCCAATGTGCATTACTTTGCCTTTATCAACATTAAAACTGGTAACACTCAGTGCTGTCGAGTTCCCGAGTTCTCCAGAGACTCATCCCTGCAATGTCAACCCATACCTTCTATGACACCTTTTAAATACCTATTATGAGTACAGTATGCTGGAAGTAACGAGTATGAGACATAATGAGTTACAGTAGAGTGGGCCCTCTGCCAATTGGTTTTGAGAGGGTCCCAGGGTCACAACCCTGTCTCAGTTATCTCCTAATGAGAAAGTACTGCAATGATAGCTTTGGTGTGTAGTAAAGTCTCCTTGTAGCTCACAGAGGAAATGAATAAGTTTTGTGAGGTAAGTGTTAAACTCCTGTGTGTGCTGGAGGAAAATATTCTAAAAAATGTCTTGAACTCGTTTGTATAAAAAATTGTAGCTACTTGATTCTACATAATATTGAGTTTTATATTAGACCTCATCTTTACAGATAAAGAGGAATTTTATCAAAGACCTAAAAATTAGTGGTTGATCATGTACAAGTGATCATTCTTGATTACATTATGGTGTACAAACAATATGAAGTTCAATCAATCTAGTTATATTTTACACACCTTAAAACACTTTGTGTGTGTGTGTGTGTGTGTGTGTGCGCGCGCGCGCACGCGTGCATGTGTGTGTGTTTGTTTAAGGGCCATATAAACAAAATGGAAAAAAAATGAGCTGAATCAGCTGGGAGAAAGAATTTGAATAGAAAATGTGAATGTTAATTAAGAACTACTTTACTGTTAACTAAATGTCCCAAAATTCACAAGGCTACACAGGGTTAAAAAAAAAAATCCGTTTTAGAACAGCCTAAGTTCCATTGACTTTCAATGAGACTGAGGGTATGTCTAAACTCACTCCGGTCATCTGAAGAAGTGGGCTGTGCCCACGAAAGCTCATGATACCATCTACATGTTTTGTTAGTCTATAAAGTGCAACCAGACCATTTTTGTTTTTAACCCCAGGCTGTGATTCATGTTTGAGCCGAATCCCTCTTGCCATCCACACTCAAATCAGTCTCTCTTGTGTCAGCAAGCACTCAGAACTCAGGTCCGAGGGTCCTGCTAGAAACATGAGGTGTAAGTCCAAATCTCAGTGTGACTCAGATCAAAGCCCTGTTATTTTTCAGTATGCATGTAGGTCAATCCATAGACATAAGTCAGAATGTTGGCATAGTGCAGTATGGACGTGTTAACTCAGTTGTGAAACCTGGACCCAGCTACTGTAAAACTGAGGGGTGGATCTTCAAGCACATACTTGGAAATACTGCATCCACAAGCTTGAGTCCCACAGTACCGGACTTAATGTCTAGGATAAACATATCCTTAGACTCTTCAGTACCTAACTCACTTTTGAAAATGGGATTTAAACCTACTGACATCTAAATAATTATTTTCACTTAGTTACAATCCACAGTGTGAAAATAATTGCCATCTACTGTGATAGCTTGCTCCCTCTTTCTGAAAGACAATAACAATAGTAGTGTAGATATTAGTATGCAACCTAGGCAGGTTGTACACTAACTATATCAGTTAAATGTTCAACTGTTGTGCTGACAAGCCCTCAAGCGCTTTTGGAACTTTTTATCTATCCTTGTTTTCCAGATTCCTCTCTACCATTTGTATGGAGACATTTGCTACTCTGATACATACTGGAGATTCTTTTCCCACAAATGTAACCGTTCACATTTTTTCCAAATTTAATCTCATTTGATTACTATGTGCTCATGTTTCTAATCTCTGTAGGTTTTTGCACCATTCAGAAATCCTCTCAATTTAGTTTTAGTAAAGTGTTGTTTTCTCCTCCATCTAGGTAAGTCAAAAGGCATCATATAAATCTGGACCTGACAAGAATGTTTCCCACAACTTAATACTTCGTCATTTGTCATTGCTCTTTTCAAAGTCCCTCAAACTGCCTGGATTGTCACTGAACAGCAACATAGCCAGCTGGTCTGAAAAGCTGAAATGAATGGCTCTTAAGGGAATCCAGGTCTCAAAATGAATCATCTGTAAAGTCTAATGAAAGAGATAAAAATTAACCTTAAAAACTAAGGGCCCAATGTTCCACTCTATTACCCCAGTTCGGAGTTCATATAAGAGAGAATAAAATAAAACCAAAAATTAATCTCTTTCAGAGAGATTCCACAAATCCTGCCCTCTCACAAAAGATCAGCTTAGCTGAGGGCTGCGGTTCTTTCTGTAAATTCTTCATGGAAAAGCTGAATTGTATTTGTTAATACCAGTCCACATATACCTTCAAAAATAAATAAATCTGTGATCACTTTCTGCTGAAAATAAAAAAGCATGTATCATGCTATTTCACTAATTATAAAGGAGCAACCACAATGCCAGGTGATATTACATGCAGCTAGAAGAAAAAATATATTTAATTAATTTTTTGGCCATCAGCCCAGTCATCCTTTACTCCTGGGAAGAAGAGGAAAAAATTGTTCATAATATTACACCTGGCCTGAGAAGCAGAAACAGCTGTTGGGCTCATAAGTTATTGGATTAGTTCTGCTTCAGAAAACCAGTCTGGCTTATCCTCCACAGCTAACTGTGTTCAGTAAGAAATGGGGAAAATGGTGCTAAATTCATCTGATAATAAAAAGAGTAAAAATGGGTGCAAGGATTTCCTGAAAATTAGATTGCTGGTCAATGCTATTAAACCAAACAGTACTGCAGGTTGAACCTCTTTAGTCTGGCACTATCTGGTTTGGCAACATCTGTGGGCCAGTGTGATTTTAGTTAGTCATATGTCTACTTATCATGGGTATAGCCAAGTTTCCCACGGTCCCATAAAGATTATTTAGAGCCACCAGTCCTGGCTCTCAGTGTTCGGTGTGGTTATTTAGCTCTAATTTACTCACTAAGGCCTGGTCTACACTAGTAGACCAGGCAGGTCGGCTTAAGGTACACTATCCAGCTACACAAAATGCGTAGCTGGATTCAGTTTACCGTAAGCTGAGCTGCTGCAATGTCCACACAATGGGAATTCCATTATTCCTCACAGAATGAGGAGTATGGGACACCAGAGTGGGCTGCCCTCAGCATTCAAATTGTGGGTATACACTAGACCTGCTAAATTGAACACTAAATTGACCTCTGGAGGGTCAATCTTCTCCATAGTGTAGACAAGCCCTAAATGTCTTCTAAGAGCCAAGTAAGCAGTGGAAGTGTTGTAATGCTGGTCGATGAGGCCTGGGCAAAATACAGCCCGTGGGCTGGATTTGGCCCACCAAGCCAGCTGATTCAGCCCGCAGAGGCAACAGGGAGCCCCAGGCAGGCTCCTCTGCTTGCCCCACAGCCCCACACGCCATGCAGAAATGCGGCTGCGGGACTCCATTTCTGTTTTAAAACTGGAGGGGAGGTGAGAAGTCTCAGGAGCCGCCCCGCCCCCAGCACAATCCCATTGGCCAGTTTCTGGCCAGAAACCGGCCAATGGGAGCTGCTTGTTGGAATAACAGGCTACCAAAAAGAACCACCCCCCCTCTCCTCAGCTTAGTTATTCACTGAAGCACATGGCCAGGAAAGCAGGCAGGCTGGCTGGCTGGGAAACATTTTAAGCTCTGCAAGACTTAGCTCTGCAGGCAGGCAGGCTAGTTTGGCCATAGCCTGCTTCTGGCATCCCAGTCCCTCCCTGCCTTCCCCCCTCAACATACCCAAACCCTCTGTCCCTCTCTTACACCCATATCCCCTCCCAGATCTGGCACCCCAATCACAATACCCTCCTACCCTAGGTCACAAGCCAAACTCCTGCACTCCAGTCCCCTGCCCTAGGTCACAACCGCCTCCTTCATCCAAACATCCTCCCAGATTCCAGTCTCCCTCCTGCACCCCAATCCTTTCCCCAAGCTCCCTTCTGCACCCAACCTCCATTCCAGACCCCGCATCTCCTCCATTAGTATCTTGGAAGAGTGCGGCCCTCAACCACTTTCCAAAATCTTCAAGTGGCCCCCTGTCAAAAATTATTACCCACCCCATGCTAGAGAATATTGACCTTCCATGGTTCAGCAAATTCTTTGATTCAGCACCAGTCAGGTACTGAGGGTGCCATGCTGTAAGGTCTCTAGTGTAAACTAGACAAGGACACTAAGGGGGCTGTCTGTGCCCTGCCTCAGGAGGCAATCAGATGATCCTTTTCCTGACCCCATGTCTTCTGGAGACAAAAGATAGCCCAGATGGTATAATCTGGGGCACCCCGCCCCCCCCCCCCCATATATACCTTATTCTTCCTGAGCAGATCACCCTTCTAATTTTGAGCTCCAGACTTGATGTCAAAACCCAAGACTGCCTCTGGTACCTTCCTCACTCTGGATTCCAATCAAGAGCAAAATATTGTTTTGCTTTTCAATTCTTGTTAGGTGGAACATGACTTTCTTCTCCCATTTGGGAGGTCAGTTAATGTAAGAATTGTTCTGAAAATGGTCTGTGCTCATTATTGTTTCTTGAAGAGTCCAAGTTCTAGAAAAACAGTAATTTAAACAAATAGATGTAGTATATTTGGAAGCTGTAGGTCCTTAATATCTGACTGTAACAACACAAGGTAGGTCAAATTTTGATCTTGTGGTGCATCCAAGGTTGCCAACAGATGTGGCAAAATGGGCAGCTGCCCTGGGAACCAGCAATTTAAAATGGCCTGGGGCTCCCAGGAACCGTGGGCCCTTTAAATAACAGCCAGAGCTCCAGGCAACGTGGATCAGGCAGTATGGAAGAGCTGTCTGGGGAAGGCTAGTCCTCAGCCTTGTCCCTTCTGCCTGACACCCTGCCCTTTCTGGGACACAGAGTCATCCTCAACCTTACCCATGGGCCCAGCATTTCTGTTGGCAGCCCATGGTGCAGCTATCCTATCTGACGAAAAGGGAGTCAAACAAGAACCCAGTGCATAAACTTTACCATCAGTATAATTCAGAGTGATAACTGCATTAAGGCAGAATTTACTAGCCATTGGACAATATCCCAGGTTGTATCTTTTACAACTGCAAGCAGATTCAAGGCCAAAAACAATATAAAATCAAAACAAGTAAAATTCAAGAACATAAGAAAGAAGAATTTGAACTGCATCAACCAAACCATGAAAAAAACATTATCTTGAGGTTAGCCAATAATTATTATTCAAAGACACTTACAGCTACTGAGTATTGTGAAAGTCATTCCAAATGCTGACACAAGAATGCTGTACTTCCACTGAAGAAAAATTAACTCTTTGGAAAGACTATAACTCTGTCAAACTGTCTGTGATCTACATTGAAAAGTAGCCTTAAATACCCCCTTGCTTTTCTTATTCATTGCCAGCTTAGTGTGGGTGACTGACAATACAAAAGGAATCTGAGATGTTTTCCTGTCCTTCCTCAGACCAATGACATTTTAAACTCCTTTCCCTAACTTAGATTATGAATGCCTTCTTTTAAAAGTCATCCACAGCCCATTCTACAGGATCAACATTTCAGTATGAATCCCTCCTCAATCAAAAGTGTTGTGAAGAAGGATTCATAACACTGAAACTCATCAGCCCTTGGGGTGAAGGAGAATATGAATAGTTTGACAAGCTTGTTAGTTTGTCACCCTTTTATGTCACACCAGTTGCCCACTGTTCCTCTAGAGAACTACTGAATTTACCTTTCTAAGGTTAATATAAAATATTTTGAATCATTCTGAAGGATCACACACTAATTCTGCTAAGCAAATTCAGGTTCATATCCAGTTGCTCAGGAACCTGTGGGCAGTGACTTTTACATATACACAAGTAATTAATGGGCCAGAAGAGGCAGTGAAGTAGAATATAATATAAAAGGAAAATATACTCAGATATTTCAAAGCTCTGTGACCTAACACAACTGCATATTTCTTCAAATTGGGTGTTTATATACAAGTTTAAATGTTCTATGTGACGAGGCCATCACTAAGTCTTAGTACTCTGGCATATAGAACATTTATGGTAGACAAATAACTCTATTTAAAACTTTTCTGTAAGTGTTCTGGTTGCACTGGAGAGTGCATTCCTCTAGTGGCCATCATGCCAAAACTCAGAAAGATGTAGCTTGGAGTAATTGCAACTCAGCGTATTATATTCATTGTTTAATTGCAGAAAGGGTAATGGCCCTACCCACCCACCCACTGTGTGACTTCCCCACTTTTCTGGAGAGGTTTGTGCCAGAAGCAGCACTAGCCCTGGGGATCCTTGCACTACCTCTGTACAAAGGGCAAAAGGGTAAGGAAGGTTCAGTGGTTAGGTGTTAACATGAGAATTAGGCGCTAACTTGAGAATTAGGCTGCCTGGGTTCAATTCTCTGACATGTTAGGGAACACATGAGACTTCCTGTGGGAACATTAGTGATTCACTTGGCCTCTGTGGGTCTCAGAACCTTGGAGCGGTATTATGAAATTGTGAGGTGCTCAGATGCCTTTGTAAATGAGGATCAATAAATATAAAAAAGGGATAGGATACAATCTACTTTAAGAACAGATAAATCAGCTTGTTTAAATGTTTGAGTTTAAACTGTGGATGCCAAAACACTGTCAGAGTCAGAAGAAACATACATTACTAAACAATTACAGGTTGAACCTCTCTAGGGATCCGTGGGACCCGGCCGGTGCCAAACCAGAGAATTTGCGAAACCACAGAGGTCAGTACTGTAGTGAGTGGGTCTCTATTTTTATTTCATGGAGGCGAATAAATGGAACAGCATTTGCAATGCAGCTTAATAATGTATGACTGTTCTGATATAGCCTATATAAGCCTATGCCTAGACAAGGCTTACCAGCTTTCTTCACAACAAAACATTAGCGGTGGGATTGCTAGGGATGTGAATGGTTAACAAGTAAGCCTTACCCAGGTTCCAGTTAACCGGTAGGGGCTGGAGCAGCCCTCTGCCCACTGCGGGCAGGGAGCTGGCTCCAGCCCCACGGGCCCGCCATAGGCAGGAGCTGCTCTGACTGACCAGTTGGAGCAGCCCCTGTCCATGGCGGTCCCAGCCATAGGCTGGGGCTGCTCCAACTGGCTGGCCAGAGCAGCTCTTGTCTGCAGTGGGCTTCTGCCCACCACCTTTTATATCGGTTATCTGGTTAAACATAATGTTAAACAGGAAGTTACATCCCTAGTTACACTCCTAATTTCACTGTATTGGCACAAGGAAATAAATAGATAAAGCATAACAACATGCTTGTGTTTAGCAGCATTACAAACACTTCCACTGCTTCCTGGTCTCCTAGAAGACAGGGTAAATTAGAGCTAAACGATAGCACAGAACACTGAGAGCCAGGAATGGTGGCTGTAAACAAACTTTATGGAAGTGCAGGAAACTTGGTCACACCCATGATAAGTGGACAACTGACTAACTAAAATCAGGCCGGATGTTGCTGGACCAAAGAGTGCTGGGCTAGAGAGGTTCAACCTGTATTTTTTCCAGCTTACCAAGCCCAGTTCATTTACAATACTTATTTTAACTTAACGTGAGGTTCAGTTCAACATGTCAGATGTGAAACTTCAACAGATTTACAAAAGTGCAGTAGAAGAGACAAATTTCAACAAGGAAAATAGATTTGGCCATGGGCTACGTCTAGACTGGCATGATTTTCCGCAAATGCTTTTAACGGAAAAGTTTTTCCGTTAAAAGCATTTGCGGAGAAAAGAGAGTCTAGACTGGCACGGACGCTTTTGCGCAAAAGCACTTTTTGCAGAAAAGCGTCCATGCCAGTCTAGACGCGGTTTTGCGCAAGAAAGCCCCGATTGCCATTTTCGCCATTGGGGCTTTTTTGCGCAAAACAGTCCTGAGCTGTCTACACTGGCCCTCTTGTGCAAATGTATTTGCGCAAGAGGGCTTTTTCCCAAATGGGAGCAGCATAGTATTTGCGCAAGAACACTGACAATCTTACATTAGATCGTCAGTGTTCTTGCGCAAATTCAAGTGGCCAGTGTAGACAGCTGGCAAGTTTTTCCGCAAAAGCAACTGCTTTTGCGGAAAAAACTTGCCAGTCTAGACGCAGCCATGAAGTTTCCCTACTTCAAAATTATAACAGATTTGACTGTTGATAGTCATAATATAGTTTTAAAGTACAAACCAGCAGTGACAGAATGCTTCTGCAAATAAGCTTTTAAACACATCTATCTAATTGTTGTAGCCACAAACTGTTTTACAGCTATTTATAAAACTAGGCCTATCGTAAATATATCCAAGGGCAGAGTCAATTTTTATGCAGGGAGCTGCAGCCATAAATCTTCTGTTAAGTCTTCTTGAGGTCTCAGAACTTAACTTCCTCTGTGGGTGGTTCAAAAGCTTATGCAAATCTAAAATCCTAAATGGTTTTTCTTTTTCCTTTGACGTGCTCTCTTTTAAGAGTTTTCAGTATGGAAATAGTATGTTACTATATAAAGACTAAAGATGAGCCCAAGATGGAAATTTCAAAGCCAGACTCCTAGGAGAATAATTAAAGCCTTTAATAGCTGAGGGTTAGACATTTGTAGACATAGTGCCTAAATGACTGGGAACCAAAGTCCCAGTGAAAGTCACTCAGCAGTTTTTGGACATTTTTCTCTATAACATCATCAGTACATTTCAGATTAGGATTAAAGTGCTGGATTGTGAAAGGCACTACCCAATTTAGTGACCCAAATAAAGTTAAGGGTTGTTCCGTTCTAGATTGTGGTTTAGGCTTCAGTCTAATTTGGACAATGTCACTGCACTTCAAGTCTGCGGGTATTTATATGTCCATATGAACAATAAGTGTCCTTTTATTTATTGCCATGCATGTTCACTTGTTAATGTTAATGCAAAGCTCCTCGTTCTCAGGACAGCTCTGCCTTGGGCAGCACCTCAGCTCTCACCCCCTACACCTGACATCTGCCTTGAACTTTGCACTCCTTGCTTTTATATGATCATCTCTCATCTCTGTTCTTCTTCCATGTGGTCCATGATAACTAGAATCTCTGGTGCATTTACCCTCTCCTCTTTAAAATCTCTATTCTTATATGAAGCATTTCAGTATTAGTTTACCATTCAAGAAAATGTTACTGGGAACGGCACCACTGTGTGATTAAGTCCCCCAGTGGCCATTCAGTACCTTGGGTGCTCAATTCAATTGCTTGTCTATTTAGGCAGTAAGCATCTTGAGACGGGGACAATGGGTAAAATATTCAAAAGCCAAAGAAACTTAAGATCCTAAATTCTATTTTTAAAATGACTAAAGCACTTACGTCCAGATCCTCAAAGGTATTTAGGTGCCAAACTCCCACTTAAAGGGCCTAAATAGCTTACTCACTTTTGAAAATGAGATTTACATTTCTAAATAAATTGAGTGCTTTTGAAAATTTTACCATGTCTATTGTGTGTCCTTTACAGAAATATTGACTGCAAGCACTCAATAAATAAGTAATAGTTCCACTCAAACACTAAGTGGAATAATTCCAGTTACCTCTTCATTAGGGATATTGGGAGAATTAATGCTCACATAGCTCTTCTAAGCTATAAAGCACTATGCAAGTTCAAAATATTCCAATATTCTACACACAATATGATATTATTACTGGTAGGCTGCGCCTTCAGCTCACTACGCTCGTCAACCCTCCCACTCTCTGGCCACTTTCGCTTTTGCGGCCGGAAAGCGTGAGAGCATAATGATGTCATTCTGTCGCCTGGCAGGAAAAACTTTTTTCAATAGAGAAAGAGACTAGAAGTTTTACCTGGCATTGCTCAGGTCCTTGTTTTTTCTTTTCTTTTGTTTTTTTGTGTTTTTTTTAAATACACTGAAAATATCCATCTTCATTTGAATCATTGCTCTGGGATGGGACTGGCAATGCGGGGTTCAGTATTCAGGCTGTCCCAGGGAGAAAGGACAATCCTAGCCTCTCTCATGGCAGCAGCTTGGAGCCAGAGAGAAGCATCTCTCCATGGCCACTGCAGATCCAGCACAAGTCACCATTTGAGAAATTCAACATTCCAGGTTCTAAAAACCCTTGTTACAAGGTGCTGAGTGGGGCTGCAAGAGTATAACCATTTAAACGGTTAACCAATAAGCATCAGCTTATCAGTTTCCGTTACGATTAAACTCTTCACTGGTGTGCGCTGACTTCCATCTGCCAGCCCTACTCCCGGGGGAGCCAGCTGCCACGCCGTTCTGTAGGTTCTGCAATATAAGGATAACAATGCAGAGCCCACAGCTCAGCTGGCTCTCTGGGAGCAGGGATGGAAGCCAGGAGCTATAAGTCACTCTCGGGGAGCTGGTCATGCTGCGAGCACTGTAGTATAAGCCGTATACTGCAAAGCCTGCAGCACATGTAACCGCTAGCATTTTTAACAGTTATACAGTTACTTTTTTAACCGGTTTTTACGTCTCTGGTGCTGACGTATTATTTAAAAGCTATCAAAAGCAAAGGCAGTTAAGTGCACAGTGGATACAATATTGTTCAGCCCAATGGGATTTAAAGTGATGTACAAGTTTTAACATAAAGACAGTTCTGGTCACATTAGTATTTATTCTGACCTGCCAAATCAAAATATGTTACAAGTAAGTTCACATTTTTGTCTTGTCTTGTCTTTCTCCCCACCCCCACCAGAAAAAAAAAGATGGTTGTCCTGCCAGATATTTATCAAAGTGTAGGGTATTAAACAACGGATAAAGAGAAAATGATCTGCTTCATAAGATAAATAATTTCACAGTACTAATGGCCAGCACAGTTAGGAATAGGGAGCTAGCATCACAAGATGAAGCAGCAGATCACATGCATGTACAAACACTCACGCACACGCGAGCACACAAATATTACTGGGAACCTTTACTTACTGTTTGAATGTAAATTGTTCTGTAACTTGCAAAAGGAAACAAATCTGCATAATTGGTCATGCTCATCTCTGCTTCACTCTAGTCAAAGAAGAAAAAAGAAAAACATCTTTGACTTTCTCCCAGCAACTGCTATCTGGTTCCTCTACCCTATGTTAAGAATAAGCATCTGCCTTTCTAAACTGTCAGTCCATAGGACTATGCAGAATGAATCCTGGTTCACATTCCAAGCAGAGAATACTGCTTTTCATTACCAGAAATAAACCTTTTGTACACACACTTCTACGCTATGTCTACACTGCCTCTTTTTTGCGGAAGAGGCATTGCATATGAAGTGCTCATTAGCAACTTCCCGTGCTTCATTTGCATATTCTCTTCCGATGCTTTTTGCTCAAGAGGTTTTTGCGCAAAAAAGAGGAGTGTAGACAGGTCTGTTTTGCGCAAGAACCTTTATTCTTCAAAAAATGAGGTTTACAGGTTCTTGTACAAAAGGGTTTTTTGCGGAAAACAAACCCGTCTACATTGCTTTTCTTTGCGCATAATCTCTTCCGCTAAAAGCATCAGAAGAGAATATGCAAATGAAGCATGAAAAGGTGCTAATGAGCGCTTCATTTGCATTGCCTCTTCCACAAAAAAAAGTCAGTGTAGACGTAGCGCTAGAGAGAACAAGGATTTCCCATACTGGAAGCAGTCTGTGGACCTCTCACCTGTAATGTAATTCACTTCACTACTGTCACTCCTAATTTACTCTGGCATCCTTTAAATCAGAATCAGATACTGAAGTCCAGAATTTGGGAGAAGGAGCAAACCTCTGTATTGTAGTTTTTAGGGAATACTCAGAAAGGGTGCACACGGGATTTCTAGTAACAATCTATAACAGGTTGGACCTCCCTGTTCCAGCACCCTTGGGACTTGACCAGTCTCAACCAAGGGACTTTGCTGGACTAGGGAAGATGAAGTAGGAGGGGCGCCAGCCTCCCCACTGGGCTCCTCTCCCCAGCCTCCCAGCCCCGCAAGCTGCAGAGCCCCAATTGAGCTCCTGGCCCTGCCGGCCTTGCGATAGCTCTGCCAGGGCTCCCAGTGGCCTTGCCACCCTCATGGCAGACCTACCACCCCACCGGAACTCCAGGCAACCCCAACGGCTGCAGGTTCCACTGTCCCATAAGCTCTGGGCTCCCTTGTGGCTTTCCTGCCCCACCAACTGCAGGCTCTGATGCCTTGTGAGCTAAAGCCCCCCTATAGGGTTGCCAGGTGTCCGGTTTTGAACTGGACAGTCCAGTATTTGAGCTTTCTGTCCGATAAATAAATTGAGAAAGTACCAGACATATAAATGTCCTGTATTTTCTAATTAAGTTAGTTTTATTATTATGAGTATCAGTACGTAGTTGCGTACTGCCTGGCTGGTAGACACGCTCACATAGTGTGAGTGTGTCTGCCGGTCAGGCAGTGCACAACTACGTAGTAGAGGGGGGAGGAAGGAGAGGGGGCGGGGCTGGGATGGAATCCCCGGGGCCAGACTCGCCCATGCGCCCTGCCGGGATCGTGCGTGGGACGAGCAGCACACCGGGATCTGCGTACGCCCGGGTCAGGCCCACTTCCTGCCGGCCAATTCCCTCCACCCTCTCTTTCCCCTCGTCAGTCCTGCCCCCTCTACCCCCTCCCAGCCAGCCCTGCTTCCCGCCGGCTGGTTCTTCCCCCGCCCCTGATCTCTCCCGGCCAGCCCCGCTTCCCCCACTCCTCCCAGCCAGCCCCACTCCCCTCCTGGCCGGTCCTTCCCCTCCCCATCTGAGATCAACTGTATCCGGTATTTTTTTTAAGCCATCTGGTAACCCTAGCCCCCCATTGGTTTCCCAGCCCTGCTGGCCCTGTTGGCAGGCTCCACTCTGAGCCACCATCAACCTTTGTCATTGGGGCTCTCTAGTCCCACAACATGCGTGGTCCTGCTGGACTATGGATATTGCTAGACCAGAGAGACCCAGATCACAGAGATTCTACCTGTACAACAAGGCAAGCACTGAAGAGGTAGTAACACTTGAATAAGTTGATGTTAACTAGATTCTTAAGGCCTGGTTCTGGTCATTCATATTAGTCTTATGCCAGCGTGAATGAGTAGAGAATCAGCTCCCAACAAATGATACTATAGCCACTGAAATAAATGGCAAGACCCCTACTAATTACAATGGATACTAGATCAAGTACCCACACAACAAGCACTCATTAAAGAGAAACTTGTGCTGATAAGGTTTTGGAAGTTGTAATATGAAGTTCAACAGAACTGCCATGGCTCAAGTCACATGATCACACCCTCAAGTACCCAACACACATTGACAGCTTTGAAACACTTCAGGAATCCACAAAACGGTCATCCATATTTTTCTTACTGAAATTGTTAGTCATGAACACCTATCCCAAGTGGGCACAAAAACTTACCAAATCAGAATGGCAGTGCTTTTTTCAATATACCACAAATAACAACAAAAGATGCAAAGCAAATGGGTAATCAGATCCTGAAAACTCAGAGCAGCATTTTTCAAAATGTAAACCGATCAAAAGATTTGCACATTTCAAAACTGAGCTGTCCTTCACCTAGGTTTCCAACATATTTCTATACTTGCAGACTTACCCAGCATCGCCCAGGCCCTTCAGAGCAGGGGACTGGTGGTATGGGGAGTCCCATACAGCACAGGACTCTTCTCTCCCATCAGCCTTCTCCCCCAGCTGCCAAGGGACTAGGGGATCACTAAATGAAGTTAATAGGTAGCAGGTTTAAAACAAACTAAAGGAAGTACTATTTCACACGATATAGAGTCAACCTGTGGAACTCCTTGCTAGAGGATGTTGTGAAAACCAGGGCTTTAAGAGGGTTCAAAAAAAGAGCTAGATAAATTTATGGGGGATAGGTTCATTAATGGCTATTAGCCAGGATGGGTAGGAATGGTGTTCCTAGCATATGTTTGTCAGAAGCTGGGAATAGACAACAGGAGTGGGATCACTTGATGAGTACCTGTTCCATTCATTCCTTCTGGGGGCACCTAACATTGGCCACTGTTGGAAGACAGGACACTGGGCTAGATGGACCTTTGGTGTGACCCAGTATGGCCGTTCTAATGTTATGTTCTTTCTCTCCCTCCAGTTGCCAGGCCTGTTTTCTCTCCCTCCCCAGCTACTCTTCCAGCTGCCAATGTCCAGTTTCCTCCCCTCCCAGCTCTCCCTGGCAACCAGGGATCTTTTTTCTTCCCCCTCCAGCACTGCAGCCAAGGTTCAGAGGGGCAGGAAGGATTTAGGGGAGAGGCACTACCTACCATTGTGCTGGCAGGCAAGATGGCAGGGCCCCAGCCTTGCTGGCCACTCCATTGGCGGTATGACTCCATATTGTCCCTTCAAACAACAGCCCCTCCCTTTGTATGTTATGGAAAACAGTCTTTTTCCCAGGGCTTCTAGTTGTCCTGGCACAAGCAAACCCTGACCTTGCTTTAAGTTAGCAGAAGAGGAAGCTGCATACCAAATTTGATGGCCTTAGCTCTTACAGTTTAGGAGGAGTTCTTGAACAAACGGACAGACAGACAGACAGATGCACTCTAAAATATATAGACAGACAAATATAGTGAACAAATGGACCAGATGCAGTGTTCCCTCTAAACTTTTCCATCCATGTGGGGATTTTTTCCATCCATGCATGAAATTAATTTTGTTATGTGCACTGAAGCATTTGCAAATGTGCACCACAAGGAGAAACACAAACCTCACTATGGGCACTCTGCGAATCAGCTCGGTGGCACTGGAATCTCTCCTGAGCAGTCGCACAAGCACACAGCTTACAGGGAACACTGACCAGGTGCCATCATTTACATTTAAAAAAAAATTATCCACTGATTTCTTCCATTAAATAAATAAATTTAAAATGAATTAAATGAATTTTACAGTCAAATGTGTCAGCCTTCTATATCTCCTGAACAGCTCATTTTACATTTTTACAACTGTCACCCACAAGTTTCCCAAGTGCCTCAAGCCAGCTCTGAAGGCAGCAAATCAATACTGCTAAGAAAACAACCCGGATTTTTGAGGCTATACGTCAAATATAAAAGACATCTTAATTCAAGGTAGGGAAGAAAGAGATATCCCGAGAGTTTTAAGTCACTTCCATGCTCTGTTGTGATATTTTAACAAAGTTACTTTAACAAAGTAAAGAGACAGAGCATAGACTAAAAGTCCATTTAGTCCAATATTTTGTCTCCATCAGTTGTTTCAGAAGAAGTTGTAAGAACC
Organism: Rafetus swinhoei; assembly: GCA_019425775.1. Classification (NCBI taxonomy): domain Eukaryota; kingdom Metazoa; phylum Chordata; order Testudines; family Trionychidae; genus Rafetus; species Rafetus swinhoei. The sequence goes on along the minus strand of CM033432.1, from coordinate 42,394,156 downwards.
CGGGAGTAGGTAATTGTGGGAAGTGCTTAATTTGTAATGAAAGAGGTGGTGCCAGGGCCCAAGTAAATTTTTTACATTTATAATTGATGCAGCAAGACCATATGTGCCAGGGCTCAACTCCAGCAAGCCCTGACACAAATTAAGCACTGTTTGTGAGATCATCTTCCCCTCCCAGAGGTCTCAGTTTTATCTCTAATACTGACTGTGCTAAGCACAGGGGCTGCGTCTAGACTGGCAAGTTTTTCCGCAAAAGCGGCTGCTTTTGTGGGAAAACTTGCCAGCTATCTACACTGGCCGCTTGAATTTGCGCAAGAACACTGACGATCTAATGCAAGATTGTCAGTGTTCTTGCGCAAATACTATGATGCTCCCGTTCAGGAAAAAGCCCTCTTGCGCAAATGTATTTGCGTAAGAGGCCAGTGTAGACAGCTAAAAACTGTTTTATAAAAAGCCCGATGGCGAAAAAATGGCGATCGGGCTTTCTTGTAAAACTGCGTTTTAGATTGGCACGGATGCTTTTCCGCAAAAAGTGCTTTGCGCAAAAGCATCCGTGCAATCTAGACGCTCTTTTCAAAATGCTTTTAACGGAAAAACTTTTCCGTTAAAAGCATTTGCGGAAAATCATGCCAGTCTAGACGTAGCCAAGGGTCCATAGAAATGTATTTAATTTAACTTGTTAAGTTCTTGGCATTCACAACTTCCTGTAGCAATGAGCTCTAAAGTCTAATGGAGCACTGTGTGAAAAAATATTTCCCTGACTTGCTTTCAAATTTCCAATTTTAATTTATTTGAATGATGTTCTTTTGTTTTGAGAGAGGGAGAAGAGAAACTCTGACTCTCCCTTCACTAGCCTATTAATTATTTTATATACTTTGATAATGTCCCTTCTTATTTATCACCTTTCCAAGGTGAACAATCCCAATTTTTAAAAGGGTATCAGCGAAATTGAAATGGTGCATAAGGCACATGCTGTGCCCCTGAACTGAGGAAATTTTATCCTTAAAAGACTATGGTGCTAGGGTTTGTGCCCAGATCCTCTTTCACACTATAGTAAGAAAGAGAATACCTATTGCCTTCAAAGATACTAGCTTGAAATAACCAGTCATGACAGCTAGCCACAGTTTAGATTCCTTTTTTAAGACTTACCTTTCAAAACCTGAGGATAATTACTACTCCAGTGAGCCTTGAAAATAGCACAAGGTCTTTGCTCGGAGTGGGAAGCATGCATAGATCATCAGCTTCTCATTTGTTTTGGCTGTGACTAATTTTAAGCAATCATTCTTCTGATGGATTAGGTCACAAAGATCCCCTTGAGACTGTCACACGATGGGCTGGTCCTCCCACTAAGCCTGTCTAGCCGCCTCTGGGGCACCCCTGTTCTGCTGAGCTAGAAGCTCTCCCCCAGCAAGGCACAGAATTGGGGTCACAGCTCATAGCAGAGTAACACTGACACTGAGAACAGCTCAACTCTGGCAAGGCTCAGTCACACGTGGACTTGATACCGCACCTAAGCACACCCCCAATGGGATCAAAACCCCAGATAAATGCATCTCACACTGTATAAAAGATTTACACAGAGCAAGCACATATAGCTCACTCCTTTTATCAATGAAAGACAGAAATGCACAGCTGTTTCCCCTCCTCCCCGCTCCCAGGTAACAATTATTTATACTGTATATGACAATAAACAAAAGAGATTTTATGAAGTATAAAAAGTAGGATTTAAGTGGCTGCAAGTGATGACCGACAGATCAAAATAAGTTACTAAGCTAAAATAAAACACACCAGCAAAGCCTAAAACACTAAGAAAAGTTATTACAAATCACCATTTCTCACCCAAGTTCTTATTTCAGGTCACTGATGTAAAATCCTGCTTAACTGATTAACCAGTTAACTGATTAAAGGGAGGGGCGCTGGAGCAGTCCTCCCCCCACTGCAGGCAGGGGCTGCTCTGGCTGTCAGAGCAGCCCCTGCCTGTGCGAGGTCCGCCATGGACAGAGGCCGCTCCAGATGACAAAGCGGCTCCCAGGCCCACTGTGGACATAGAGTCTGCTCTGGATGTCAGAGCACCCCCTGCATGCAGGGGATCTGTTGTGGACAGAGGGTGCTCTGGATGACAGAGCAGCCCCTGTTTGTGCAGTACCCAGGCCCACCATAGATAGGGGCTGCTCCTGATGACTGGAGTAGCCCCTGTTTGTAATGGATCCCTCATGGGGCTGGAGCAGAGCCTTGCACGCAGCAGGCAGGGAGCTGCTTGAGACCCCACTGGTTAATCTTAAGTGGTAAGTCTCATTCATTAACCGGTTAAACATTCACATCCCTATTTCAGATAAAGTCCTTCTCAGGCCAGAGCTGATCTTTTTCGTGACCTGGGTCTAGCAGCTTCTCCATCTCTGTCATTTGTTTCCAGGTGTTTTCCTGCACCAGGTGCATAGTCACTTCTTTTTAGGACCAACTATAATCCCAGGCTTACAGATCATTGTCTTGCCCACCAGGACATTAAGTTCCTAGAATACTGCTAATGGCCTTCATTAGTACATCTAGAGATATAAATGGGCTATTATTTCATAATTTAACTTCATAGACAAGAATGATACATGCACACAAATAGAATATACACATGCATGGAATTACAAGCTCTTGAAAGATAGACCACATGCCATATTTTGCATAAAGTATATTTCAGTTATGCATGTTCACATTCAAAAACAAATTTCCATAAAAAATATGGTGATGCTGTGTAGGGATGTAAAATCCTGTTTAAAATGTTAGACTGGCCCTCTGCAAGATACCGTAGGCCTGGCTGGGCTGGAAAAGCCCCGCCAACTATGGCACAGCGAACCCGGCCTGGCCAGAGCAGCCCCCACCTGTGCCATGGCATGGACAGGGAGCTGCTCCACCTAGGTCGGGCGCCGGTTAACTGGTTACCAGTAAGCATCATCTGGTATGACCAAACCCTAACCTTGCTTTAAATTATAATAGGAAGCTGGAAGAATTCTTGACCAGACAGAAAGACTCTCTCTCTCAAATATATAATAGATTATATGGTAAAATAAGAAAGTCAGCAATGTTTCAATAATAGTGTACTATGTACTTTTGTATCTTTATGTCTGATTTTGGAAGCAAGAAGTTTTTAAGCCAGGTGAAAACTGGGGGTATGCAACACAAATCAGACTCCTGAAAGGGGTATAGCAGGTTGAAAGTAAGGATGTTAAATAGCATGTAATTCACTAATCAAATAGTTGATGCATTTTTGCATCGACTATTTGATTAGTCAATAGGGCAGCGCTGCCCCCTTTGAAACACCACCACTGCATTTCAAAGGTGCAGCGTCTCACAGCTGATCCCAGGCTCCATGTAGTGCTGCCCCTTTGAAATGCTGCCATGGCCTTTCAAAGGGGCAGCACCACATGGAGCCAGGATCATCTCTGTGGCGCTGCCCCTTTTGAAACGCTGCCGTTTCAAAATGGCAATGCCACAGGGAGACCTGGGCTCCGTGTGGTGCTGCCGCTTTCAAGTCCCCTCCCCCCCTTCCTCTCCCTTGCTGCCTCTATCTGATAGAGGTGGGGGGAGAGAGGGAGAGGAAGCGACTAGTCGACTATCCTGTCGACTAGTCCTTAACATCCCTAATTGAAAGCCAGTGTTATAATTCATATTCAGAATGGTTTATGAGGCAACTCAATCAACAGTGTCCTTTATAGTACATGGGTTAAATCCTGGTCTCATGAACCCAATGTGAATTTTGTTCTTGGTTTCCATGGGATCAAGATTTCATTCTATATCGGTATACTTCAGGCAGTCAGATGGCTTAAATAGTTACACTGTATGCTGCTACTTTGTTTGTACCTGGTATCAATATAGAGAGGGCAATGGCAGTGCTGTGGCACATGCTTCTACAACTGGGGATTCCTTCCCTTGCTGGAGAAAAGGAAACAATAAATGTCTTCCCCAATTTCACTGATTTTGATTGTTGCTTTTGGGAATCACTGAGTTTCTAATATAGTAGATTGTTCCTTAATAGCATTTTAACTGGGAATACAGAGGTATATAGAGAAGTGAACATAAAAGACAACTTTCAAATTATCGAATAGTTGCAGTCCCTCTTTCAATGCAAATGAAAAAAAAATTGAAGGAAGCACTAATCCGTAACTAAAGCTTTTTAATATGTGAAGTGTCTTGTTGGGGTTTTTTGTTGTTGTCTTTGCAAATACTTGGGAGTCTGCCAATTCTTATTAAAATGAAGTCGCTACATGCAGCAATAATAATGGGTTGTTTGTCATGATTTGAGCTGGGGAAAAATATTTTTCTTTGCATTCATATTTTGTGTTTGAAAATCTCAAAATATCCATAAGTGCTTCACATATTTCATGTACCCAATCATGTTTTCAATCTTACTGTAACTCAGAGAATTTTGTTCATCCTCATCTGAGCCTTTTTGATCGACCTGAGCTATTCATACATTCACACAAGTGTAAATCAAGAGCCTACTAGATTTATAAACACGTAAAAGGAAAAACAGAAAGAGATAACCATAATCAAATATATCCTAAAAGAAAGAGTTTATTTTTTTGGTAACAGACTTTCTGAATCCGCATCGGTAGAACAACAGAGCTGAGATCTATTTAAAGATAGGAAAAAAAATCTTCTTTTACAATAAGTCAATTATATATAATTCCATACACAGAACTGAAAGGCCCTAAAAGATGACAGAAAAATACAGACATTATTGAATTACAGTCTGAAGAACTTGACAGTCAAGCGCAATTGGTCTGGTTTTGAGAAATGGCCTATATTTTTCTAGGTGTAATTTTGTGACCATAATTAGTTGCAAATGTAAATTATGGACTTGATCATGCCTGCTGAAATCAAAAGAAAGTATCCCATTGACTTTAATGGGCTTTGGAGTAGGACCCATAAACATGTAAAGACTGCAGCTGCAAAAAAATAGCTTGCTGTGAAAATGCTATTGTTAGCACCTGCAATTAATTAGATACAATTTAAACTCTATATAGCAGAGGCAAGATTGAGGGTCTTTCTAAAAATGAGGCCCAATATCTGCTGAAGATCAAGCTTCATTTCCATGTTTTACAGAAAAGTGGAAGACTTCATTAATGGTTAACACTCACTGTGCTCTCCACTCCTGGACCACATGACCTAACTTAATAGACTTCAACAGAATGAGAATAGGGTTTCTTCTTTTGTGTTGTGCCTTTTAAGTCATCATGATGATGCAACAAAGATCTTGGATGCACCGATTATATAGATGATCTGGGTTTCTCATAAACGTTGTACCACAAGTACTAAAACACGACAATGAATAAGAGAAATCCAACTAGCAACTGAGCATAGTCCTGGTTTGAAACACAAAGGCACCTTAATTTTCCTGGTAAGTGAAAACAGGAGTTTACACAGTTCTGTTTTGTTCATCTGAAAGTGGAGGAAATAGGGATAACGTTATGTTTGGAGATGAGCAATTTACCTTTGAAAAAGCCATTTTCAGTAACAAATTCTGTTAAAAGATACCAAAGGGATCTTTTCTTTTCCTTACCAAAAGGAAGGTAACAAGAAGAATCTTCTAATGGCATTGGAGAAACCTTTCTGGTCTGTATTTCATCTCTGAACACAGAAGTTAGAGCAATTCTTCTAAAATGGCCTGACAGCATTTTCCATCATGAAAGCTCTTATCCCAGAATTTATTTACTTGGAAATTCTTTCCTTGCTAAAACAGTGTATGTTCATGTTGTGCTACAGAAAGAATATACGCAACTATAGTAAGAGAAAAACATCTGTATGGTGCTGCAGAGGATGGAGAGACCTGGGTCAAGGTTGATGGATAATGAATAGTAATATACAAAAAATAATGCATTTTCTCTTTTTAAAGAATCTGGTTTTTAATAAAAAAAATTAATGCTTTGGTGGCAAACTATCCTGACCCTTTGTAGATGGGAGGACGCAAGGGGTCTTCCTACATTACTCCCATTCATCCCCCGCAATGCATCCCATCCAAGAGCCTGAAACAACTGTAGACTTCTGTAGATTTTCAGAAGTGTCTGTGGTTTCTGAGAGACACCTAAAAACTGCTGAACACAGACCTTCAGAAAAATCAGGACTTGTATAGAACTCCAAGATGTTAGATACAGGCAAGGCACAGATGTTTGAGGGGGAGCATGGGCTGTAACAGCAGGGGTAAAGGAGGGACAAGACAGAACTGAGGGGGGAGAATCAAATCAGTAACTTAGAATGTCTGTATACTAATGTGAGAAATAAGGGAAATAAGTAAGTAGTACTTTAACTGGTAGTAAATAAACAAAACTACGACATAGTTGGTATCACAGAGACTCGGTGGGATAATACACGACTGGAATATTGATATAGAAGGGTACAGCCTGAAGGACAAGCAGGGAAAAAGGGAAATGTTACCTTATACATTAAAAATGTATACACCTGAACTGAGGTCAAGATGAAAATAGAAGACAGACTTGTTGAAAGTATCTGGGTAAGAATAAAAGGGGTAAAAACAAAGGTGATGTCATGGTAAGGGGTCCACTACAGACCACCTAGCCAGGAACAAGTGGTGAATGAACCTTTTTTTAAATAACTATCAAAATCATCCAAAATACAGGACTTTTGGTGATGGGGGACTTCAACTATCCAGACATCTGTTGGGAAAATAACACATCAAGGCACAGATTATCCAGCAAGTTCTTGGAATATATTAGAGACTATTTTTTATTTCAGAAGGTGGAGAAAGCTACTGGGGAGGCTGTTGTAGATTTGATTTTGACAAATAGGGAGGATTTGATAAATAGGTTGAGAATTTCAAAGTGGAAGGCAGCTTGCGTAACGGGATTATGAAATGGTAGCGTTAATGATTCTAAGGAGTGGTAGGAAGGGGAACAGCGAAATAAAGATGATGCATTTCAAGAAGACAGACTTGAACAAACTCAGGGAGCTGGTAGGTAAGATCCCATGGGAGCAAGTACTTGGTCCTGCTGTGAGGGCAGGGAACTGGACTCGATGACCTCTCAAGGTCCCTTCCAGTTCTATGAGATGGTATAAGTCTTAGGGTACGTCTAGACTACATGCCTCCGTCGACGGAGACATGTAGATTAGACAGATCGGCATAGGGAAATGAAGCCACGATTTAAATAATCGCGGCTTCATTTAAATTTAAATGGCTGCTCCGCTCTGCCGATCAGCTGTTTGTCGGCAGATCGGGGCAGTCTGGACGCACCACGGTCGACAAAGGAAGCCTTTGTCGATCGCAGGTAAACCTGATTTCACGAGGCATACCTGCGCTGGTCGACAAAGGCTTCCTTGTCGATCGCGCGCGCCCAGACTGTCCCAATCTGCCGACAAACAGCTGATCGGGCAGAGCGGGCAGCTATTTAATTTAAATGAAGCCGCGATTATTTAAATCGCGCTTCATTTCCCTATGCCGATCTGTCTAATCTACATGCCTCCGTCGATGGAGGCATGTAGTCTAGACGTACCCTAAGAGGAAAAACAAGTGAAGACAGTTGGAAGTTTTTCAGAGAGATATTAAGGAACAAAGTATTCTACTTCACAGGAAAGAGAGGAAGTATAGCAAGAGACCACCCTGGTTTAACCAGATTTTAATGATCTAAAAATAAAAAAAGAGTCCTACAAAAAGTGGAAACTAGGTCAAATTACAAAGGATGAACATAAACAAACACCACAAATATGCAGGGGCAAAATTAGAAAGGCCAAAGCACAAAATGAGCTCAAGCTACTAGAGACATACAAGTTAACAAGATAATATTCTACAAATACATGAGAAGCAAGAGGAAGACCAAAGACAGGGTAGGACTGTTACTCAATGAACAGAGAAAATCAATAACAGAAAATGTGGAAATGTCAGAGGTGCTTAATTACTTTTTTTTTCAGTTTTCACCAAGAAGGTTAGTGGTGATTGGATGCCTAGCATAGTGAATGCCTAACAAAGGGTATGTCTACACTTGCACCCTCTTTCGAGAGAGGGATGCAAATGAAGACATTCAAAATTGCAAATGAAGCCAGGATTGAAATATCCCGCACTTCATTTGCATATTCATGTTATGGCGCTATTTCAAAATAGCGCTATTTCGAAATAACAGATGCTGTTAAGATGCGGTTATTTCGAGAGAAAACCCTTCTGTCAAAATAATTGGTAAACCTCATTGTATGAGGAATAAGGGTTATTTCGAGAGAGGGATTTTCTCTGGAAATAACTGCGTATTAACAGAGTCTGTTATTTTGAAATAGCGCTATTTTGAAATAGCGCCATAATGTGAACATGCAAATGAAGCGTGGGATATTTAAATCTTGGCTTCATTTGCAATTTCAAATGTCTTCATTTGCATCCCTCTCTTGAAAGTGTAGATGTTACATAGACATACCCATATGAGTGACAGAAGCTAAAATAAGGAAAGAACAAGTTAAAAAATATTTAGACAAGTTAGATGTCTTCAAGTCACCAAGGCCTGATGAAATGTGTCCTAGAATACTCAAACAGATGATTGAGGAGATATCTGAGCCATCAGTTATTACCTCTGAAAAGGCATGGGCTACAGGAGAGATTCCAGAAGCCTGGAAAAGAGCTAATAGAGCACTCATCTATAAAAAGGGAAATAAGGACAACCCAAAGAATTACAGACTAGTCAGCTTAACTTCTGTACCAGGAAAGATAATGGAGCATATAATTAAGGAATAAACTTGCAAATATTCAGATGATAATAATGTGGTAAGTTTAGAATGGATTTCACAAGAACAAATCATGTCAAACCAATCTGATAGCTTTGTCAGGGTAACAAGCCTTGTGGATGGGGGAAGTGGTACATGTGGTATATCTAAACTTTAGTAAAATTTTAATAGTCTTGTATTACTTTCTCGTTAATAAATTAGGGTACATCTACACATGCTCCCTAGTTTGAACTAGGGATGCAAATGTAGGCGACCGAAATTGCTAATGAAGCGGGGATTTAAATATCCCGTGCTTCATTAGTATGATCTTGCCGGCGCATTACTCCACTCAACAGCTGTTTTGAAAGTTGTTGGGTTTTTTTGAGGAGTAACGTTAGTTCGAACCAAGGGGTTTGGTTTGAACTAACGCATCCTGGCGCACACTTTCACTTTTGAAACAGCTGTGGAGTGGAGTAATGCACCGGCGAGATCATGCTAATGAAGCGCAGGATATTTAAATCCCCGCTTCATTAGCAATTTCGGTTGCCTACATTTGCATCCCTAGGTCGAACTAGGGAGCAACTGTAGACGTACCCTTAGAGAAATACATCCTACATGGAGCTACTATAAGGCGGGTGCATAACTAGTTGGATAACCATTCCCAGAGAGTAATCATCAATGGTTCACGGCCATGCTGGAAAGGTGGAGCAAGTGGGGTTCTGCAGAGATCAATTCTAGCTCCGGCTGTGGTCAATATTTTCATGGTAAATTTTCAGAATGGAAAGGAGTAACTAGTGGTGTTCAAGGTAGATGAGACCAAAGCAGACCCATAATATAAGAACTAGGGGCCACCAAATGAAACTAATGGGCAGCAGGTTTAAAACAAATAAAAGGAAGTTCTTCTTCACACAGCACACAGTCAATCTATGGAACTCCTTGCCTGAGGGGGTTGTGAAGGCTAGGACTATAACAGGGTTTAAAAGAGAACTAGATGGACAGCAAGAGATGCCATCAACTAGATGGATTTGTCAACTAGATGGATGGCAAGAGAGATATCGCTTGATCATTACCTGTTCAATTCACACTCTGGGACACCTGGCATTGGCCACTGTCAGCAGACAGGTTACTGGGATGGATGGACCTTTGGTCTGACCCAGTATGACCATTCTTATGTTCTTATGTTTCATCAGTGATTTAGATAATCAGTGAGTACACTTATAAAGTCTGCAGATGATACCAAGCTGGGAGAAATGTTCTGAGGTAAATAGGATGAAATTCAATAAGGACGAATGCAAAGTACTCCACTACTCCACTTAAGAAGGAATAATCAGTTGCACATGAACAAACTGGGAAAAGACTGCATACGAAGGAGTACTGCACAAAGGGATCTGTGGGGTCATAATGGACCAAAAGCTAAATATGAGTAACAGTGTAACACTGTTGCAAAAAAACATAATTCTGGGATGTAAATCTAAAAACTTCAAACTGAAGCATAGGTGATGCATAAGCTTTGCAGCCAAAGATATCCAACCTTTTGCTGTCTTTATCTGCTAGAGTGGATCAGAAATGTTGCTGCTTAGTTCTTTGGTTGGCAGCCTCAACAACTAGAAAATTGGATGTAAGGTGGGTTCCTTACTTGCAATCTGCCCTCTTGCAAGTTGGTGGTCCATGGATGGCGTCTGCCAGATTGTTTTAGCAGGGTCCATAATGGCTCCACCAATTGGCAGAAGCAGAAACAGCAGAAGTAGAAGAAGGAGGTTGTAATAATCGATCAGTTCATTCTGAGTTTCTGGCACTTCCTCCAGTGTAATCTTGAGTTCAGATGCCACTTGTTTTAATAACTTCCAGGTCAATGAATATTTTAGACCTATCCTGAATACACACTTATAGCCAACTCTTTTTTTTTTAAGAAAAGAGAGAATATTGGTTAAAAAAATCAATATACATACAGACATGAATTCAATTCTTGAGGTTCAGTTACATAATCGAGATGGTGATCTTCTAGTTGCAAAAGTTCCTTTAGAATTTAGTCCTTGGTTATAGTCTAAAATCTATATCCGGGGTGACTCCAGCAAACAACTGGGATCTCAACCTTGTGGCTTAGTTTACCCCCGTATGAAACCTCAGGCAGATCGGAGACCCTAAGTCAGGGGTGGGCTGAATCCAGCCTGAGAGCCTTGGGGCTCAACCCTCACAAAGTGACACAAGCTGACGCTGCCTCTCTAGCCATGCAGGGGGGCATCATGAATGGAGCACCAGCATTGACTCACCACTGCATGGTGGAGTCCTGAGCCTCTCAGGCCTAATCAAAGCAAGCCAGGGCTGGTTCTGGCCTGCAGGCTCTGCCTGACAGGGGGAGGAAGTGGCTCTTCGCACTGCAGGGAAGTGCACCCTACAGGCACTGCTTCTATTGCTCCCATTGGCCGTAAAATAGGAGGGCTTCCCTGCAGCACACAGAGGCACCTGCACTCCACCCAGGAGTTGTATATGGTAGGAACCCATTACTTGCCCCCTCCCTCCCAGATCCTGCACCGCTAGCCCACTCCTGCACCATCCCTCTAGACTCCAACAGCCCCACCCACTCCTTCACCCACCTTCCCAGACCTCTCACCCCCCCTCCCCACTTCCAGCCTGCTCTTGCACCCTACCGCCTGCCCAGATCCCAGACTCCCACTCCCAGCCCACTCTTGCACCCTCCCTCTTGACCAGACCCCACACCCTCACCCCCAGCGCACTACTGTACTTTCCCACACCCCCTCAGCTCACTCCTGTACTCCCTCCCCTACCCAGAAACAACATCCCCATGCACCAAACCCCTCAGTTCTGGCCCCACCCCAGAGCCAGGGGGCGATATAATCTACTAACCCTGATCTCCCTCGGCTCTAGGGTGAAGCTTTAGGGGAGTAAATGGGGCTTTTTTCCCCTCTTCTCAGTTGGGGGCCAGATCAGTGAGGGTTTTGTTTTTGCTTCTCACTTTTGTGTGGTCCCTCTGACTGATTTTTCTGTGAGTGAGTGGCCCTCAACACAAAAATGGCCCCCTGCCCTAAGACAATGTCTATTAAAGGGGCACCAGGATCTCAAAGGCTCATTTTTATGGCTTGCAGCTTTCCCCACGAACATCCAAGCATATATGAGACAAAAAGGATCAGAACCCAAGGGCCTTCATAAATTTCCAGCAGCCCCTTGGTCTGGGAGAACACAAGTCTTTTAATGTAACCAAATGATAGTTAAACATCAGGTAACTAACATAAGGTAAAAACTTTAAAAACAACTAATAGTCCTGCAGCAGCTTAGAGATGGTATGAACTTCCATGGGCACAACCCACTTCTTCAGATGAATGGAGTTTAAGGAGTCCAGGTTCCAAATAAATTGCAGGAAAAGAGAGGGAATAGTGAGGGAAAGAAAAGGAAAGGAGAAAAATGGGAAAAGAATAGTCGATTACAGTGCCCATGCTAAATGAAGCTGATAGAGTGGGTTCTAAGTACTCTGAAGTACCTGGTATTTGGCTTTTTATGTCATTAGGATGTGGAATGTTGCGGGTATCCAGTTAAGGTCTTTCTTTAAACATCTATTCTAGGTATCAAACTTGTAAATGAAATTAAGTTCTGCAGATTCTCTTCCAAGCTGATTTTTTAAATTAGCTTGTAATAATATGGAAACTTTGAGATCCATTAATGAGTGCCCAAGAAGTTAAAATGTTCCCCAACAGGTTTCTCTTGTTACCTTTTAATTAGAATACCTGATTTGTGACCATTAATCCTTCATCATAGTTTGGCCAATATACAGTAAAACCTGCGCTATCCGGAATTTAAGCATCTGGAAAACAGTAGAAATCGGCAAATTTTGGATGCAGGGAAAAGAAAAAAAAAAAAGGAAACTGGCCCTTTAAATGCTCCTCAGACAAGCATGCAGCACATACCTGGGGGAGGGGTGAACAGCAGCTGGAAGCAAGCATCTCGGCTCCCCCCGCGGCTCCTGGCACCCCTGGCAGGCCAGCCCCCCTGCGGCTCCTGCGCCACCCCCGGCACGCCACCCCTGCCATCTCTGCCTCCCACCCCACCCCCTCACCAGGCCTCATCCCGCCCCACCTCACCCCGCGGTTTGTGGCCCCCGCAGGCCACATCCTGGTCCTCACACAGCTCACAGCTCCGATGCCCCCTCTCCCCACCCGCCTTCAGATAACCAGAATGTTTAGGTTACCAGCACGCCCTAATCTCTGGGCGTGCCGGATAACACAGGTTTTACTGTACATGGCAGAGGAGCATTGCTGGCACTTGATGCCATAGATCACATTGCTGGATGTGCCTCTTATGTGGTGGTTTATGTGATTAGGTCCTGTGATGATATCACTTGTGTGGACAGAATTGGCACCAGAGTTCATTGCAGAGGTGAGTTCCTGGATGAGTATGATGGAGGTGTGTTGCATGGTTGCTGGAAAGAATTTGTTTGAGGTTAGGGGGTTGTCTGTAGGCGAGGGTTGGCCTATCTCCCAAGGCATGTGAGAGTGAGGGGTCATTTTCCAGGATAGCTTGTAGGTGGCTGATAATGCACTGGAGGGGTTTAAGTTGGGGGGCTGTAGGTGATGAGTTCTGTTGTTTTCTTTATAGGGCGTCTCTCAAAGAAGCTGTTGTCTGGGAACTTGTCTGGCTCTGTCGATCTGTTTCTTCACTTCTCTGGGTGGATATTTTATTTTAATCTTGGATAGAAGTTACAGGCTTGTAGGTAAGTGTAATGTCAATGGAAATGTGGTCGTCGTGTAGTTGTACTTCAGTGTCAAGGAAGTGGATCTCTTCTGTGAACTGGTCCAGGCTAAGGTTGATGGTGGGGTGGAAGTTAAGGTAGTTTATCCATTAAGCAGTTTATCACAAGCTTTAGAGAGACATCTCAACAATAACATTATCTCACCCAAGATTCATCTAAATGTTAATATTACCTTTTGATCTCTCAATCAACAATTACAGTGATGGACAGGAAATGTTTGTTTACATGGTTAGCATTTATAAGATATAAGTAAACACATATAACTAGTATTACCTCTAATTTCTAACAATACAAGTTTGCATTTCAAACTTCTAGCCTCACAAACATTGAATGGCCTTAATTACCTTACTTCTCTCTCTACAGGTTGACTTGGGGTCATTTGGCCTGTGATTGTTTAACCCTTTCTGTGCATGTGTCCTATTTGGCACACGTTTTATTGCAGTCATGATCTGTATGACCACGTTTTAATCAGATAACATCACAGAGCTGCTTGTGAGACAATTGGTACTTGAGGGCTGAAATAGCACAATTTAAAAATGGCAGCCACCTGCAAATTATCAATAATTTTATTCCCATTAGAGTAATGAATCTAAGTAACTAAAAATATGGATACACTGAAAAATTCTGGCATTAACACTTGATTATTCTAGCAGCCCATGTGACAGGAAAGAGATCACTAGACAATGGTATAAGGTGTATGAAAATCTGATGATCTTTTTCTCTCAGCTGAATTGCTAAAATGATCCATTGTATTTCAAACTGGAGATAAAGTGGCAAGTAGAGGAGAGATTTTAAATTTGGAGCAGCCCCTTTTTTTTTAAACCCCAAATGGCATTCTGCAGTAGTGAGGAGAGGTCAGGAGCTCTGCTGGAGAGCAGATGCCAACGTTTCCCTCTCTATTTCAATACAGTCACATGAGGGTATTCTTATGCAGTGACAACCTGTAATTGAGCTGCCGAATAATAGAGAAAAGAAGTCAGGTAAGGTTAATTCCCCTATTTAATAGAGATCTTTGTACTATTTCCATCTCAAATTAGGCATACTTCCCAGCACAAATTAAGACAATTTCAGTGGTTTTATTTACTTTTTTAAAATGCAATCTTGAAATTAGGATGGGAAGCATCCCAAAGGATGAATCAAGGGAAGGGTGTTTCCTTTGCCAATCAAAGAGAAGCTGCTTTTCAGAAACAGATAAGAAGAGAAGAATAGAGAGACTAAATAACAAAGGAGAAAATGGTAGAAAGGTGGACTGAACAATTCAGATGGATGTAGATACAGAAACTCAACAAGATTTGGAGAAAGATATAATGCTTTTTTTTTTTAGTTTATTTACGCTACATTATTATTACTTTATTTCATTTCACTGAGACTGAAGAGCATGGTAGAAATCTGCTCTTAGATTCCAAAATGCACATTCGGTGCCTTATTTTCATATGGTGAACTCATACACCACTCCAAGTAACTCAGTAGAGTTGCATCTGACAGCCAGGCCCTTGGGATTTAAGGAGAAAGGGTTTGAGCGAGAAAGGGTCAAGCAGTGCAGAAGGTAGTCTATGAAATGTGAGAGGCTACTGCGCCTCTCACACAAATATGTTCTGTTCTTTTCAAAAAAATATATTTTGCAATGCCTTGCTTAAACTAAAAATGGATCAGAACATGATTATCCATTTTGTGTTTCTTTTTCTTTTCCATCCTTTTTCATCCTGCTAAGTGATTATCAAATATTAATGATGACAAGCAGAGCACTACTGTGGACAAGATGCTCAGATTAAATATATGTTAGAATAAGTTAAAGTAATCACCAAATGTTTGTCATTATAGCACATCTCTAAAGCAAACAAACAAATATTTCATTTTTCTAAACACTATCTTCAAATGACTACTGATACGTTTCAATGCTAAAGGCAGTATTTCTGCAAGAATACACCAGAATGACTATCTCAGTCAATCTGGACATAAAATCTTTCAGCCAAAAACACCTTGCATCTTCCCTTCGAAGTGCAATACCATCTGATTACATCATAAGAACATAAGAACGGCCATACTGAGTCAGACCAAGGGTCCATCTAGCCTAGTATCCTGTCTGTTGACAATGGCCTATACCAGATGCCCCAGAGGGAGGGAACACACCAGGTAATCCTCACGTGATCCTCCCCTGTCACCCATTTCCAGACAAAATCATAAAAGTGCTCAATGTTAACCAGCTGAAATAAAGCTGTAAAATTTGCAGTAAAACTACTTTTATTCCCTATAATGAAGTGAAATTTTACTGTCTGCAAGGGAGATCTAAGAATATTTCATGTTATATAATTTCAGAGATGAAGGTTTTATTTATTTTTTCCATCCCAGTTTTGTTTGAATGATAAGCTAATTAAAGCTAGAGAAAATAATGCTACTGAGACCCTGACCCTGCAAGATTTCTACATGTGCTTAAAGTGACACACTGTGAGACATCTATTTGAATGAATAGTAATAGTATAAATTTACTATGAGGTAATCACCCTGAACCCCACGACTGGCTCTACTATAGAGACCCTCAGAAAATTTCCTGGAAGGGTCTTTATGTTTAAATTTGATTCATTTGTGAGTGTGGACTGGAGATGCAGATCTGTGGCTCTCATTCATAGTGGGCCAGACCTTCAGACCTTACTCATATTGCTTATTATGTTACTATACACATACCCCCACAGAATTCCATAGACCTATTTGTGGAGTAAGATGCTACTGAGACCCTGACCCTGCAAGATTTCTACATGTGCTTAAAGTGACACACTGTGAAAGGTCTGTTTGAATGAATAGTCCATAAAATCAAGTGTATTATTCACAGTGAGGATCAAGGCCTTAAGGTGAGTAACAGTATGAGAATGTAGCCCACTGAGTGGCACCTACACTTATTTCACAAGAATAACTATTACTCACCATGAGTAAGCTTTAAACAGTCCTATCTTCGATATGGTGCAAAAGAGATACTAAAGGCATGACAGGTTTTTGAATACTTCTATAGTAACTATAACTGTCTAAATATTTCATTAAAAACAACACTAACAGATCAGTTACTTGCAAAGCTCAATACCCTGAATTAAAGTTACCAAAGCAACTCACTACTGGCATAATTATTTGTGGGTTCAAAATTATACATGCAAAAATAGCAGATATCAATTATTAACAATTACAAACAGCCAGTACTCTCATCTGCAACCGGTGTTGTACAGAAAGCTTCTGAAAACCAACATTTCCTAATGGTTATCAGGGAGGCGGGAACTGTTATCATGATTATTTATTGAAAGATTTTTGAGATCAGTGGATGACATACTATACAAAGCATAAAAAACAGAAAGTATGTTTAACCCATATATGTAATTTCTCATTCAAAGTTTGTGCCTATTTCAGAACGCGGTTGCCTAAAAGGGTACGTCTAGACTACATGGCTCCGTCGACGGAGCCATGTAAAATAGTTTACTCGGCATAGTCAATGTAGCGGGGATTTAAATAATCCCCGCTTCCTTAAAATAAAAATGGCCGCTGCGCTGTGCTGATGATCAACTAATCCGGCACAGCGGCAGTCTAGACGTGGTGCGGTCGACAAGGGAAGCCTTTGTCGACCGCTCCGCTATGCCTCGTGAAACAAGGTTTACCGGAGCAGTTGACAAAGGCTTCCCTTGTCGACTGCGCCGCATCTAGACTGCCACGCAGTGCCGGATCAGCTGATCGTCGGCACAGCGCGGCAGCCATTTTTATTTTAAGGAAGCAGGGATTATTTAAATCCCCGCTTCATTGACTATGCCGAGTAAACTATTTTACATGGCTCCGTTGACAGAGCCATGTAGTCTAGATGTACCCAAAGAGACAAAATAGAATAGGTGAGATTTCTCAATGAAGAGTGTTTTTAATCCACCTAGTTTCCTTATAGTAGCTCTGCTGAGTCACATCTTTGCACTCCGTGCATAGAACAACTAAATTATGTCTCATGCCCATTTCAATAACAGGGAAGATCCCCCATTTTGAAGCTCTCCAGGAACAACAGTAAATAGTAATGTTAGTTCAAGATACATGTTTAATTTACAGTATTAGAAAAGAGTAAACAACATTCAATCTGTAATTGAATTAATTTGGCATTTTTGGATAAAGGTGATTTGCATAATTACTATGGCAAGGACCTCGGTCCCCTGGTGTTAAACCCATTCTCCACAAACTATGTTTTTGATCAGTTAATCAGGATTCCTGCACTGACAGATAATAGCCTAGTGGCTCATGTCTTGGAAACCCCTTCACAGGAGCAAGATTTAATTGTATTCAAAGGAAATGTGAATATACTTCACAGATTTCATGGAGGTAGCCCTGTTAGACTTTTTCAGCAAAAAAAATGACCCCTGTGGAACTTTAAAGACTGTGTTTTCAAAGGGCTATTTTTACTTAAAATAAACAATACTTCTGAATGTTGTGTAATGAATGTCTGAGAAATATTGTTCTATTGGTAACCTACAAAAACTATGTTCTACCAGTTAATACCAAAACAATATTTTGTTCTTACAATGTCATTTAAGAGTCATTTTTCTGGGAGCTGTGGAAAATTTGAATCAATGCCAAAGCAGATTTTCAGCACAATATTTAAATGTTACAGCTGATCAATATAGTAGGCTTAAAAGAGAGGGGAATTAAATTACCCACTACCATAAAGTAACTTGCAAATGGTTATTTTAATAACGTTATTAAAAACTTTAAACATAAGAACATAAGAACATAAGAACGGCCGTACTGGGTCAGACCAAAGGTCCATCTAGCCCAGTATCCTGTCTGCCGACAGTGGCCAGCACCAGGTGCCCCAGAGAGGGTGGACCGAAGACAATGATCAAGCGATTTGTCTCCTGCCATCCCTCTCCAGCCTCTGACAAACAGAGGCCAAGGACACCATTTTATCCCCTGGCAAATAGCCTTTTATGGACCTAACCTCCATGAAATTATCTAGCTTCTCTTTAAACTCTATTATAGTCCTAGCCTTCACAGCCTCCTCTGGCAAGGAGTTCTACAGGTTGACTACACGCTGTGTGAAGAACTTTCTTTTATTAGTTTTAAACCTGTTACCCATTAATTTCATTTGGTGTCCTCTAGTTCTTCTATTTAGGGAACTAATAAATAACTTTTCTTTATCTGCCCTCTCCACACCACTCATGATTTTATATACCTCTATCATATCCCCTCAGTCTCCTCTTTTCTAAACTGAAAAGTCCCAGTCGCTTTAACCTCTCCTCATATGGGACCCGTTCCAAACCCCTAATCATTTTAGTTGCCCTTTTCTGAACCCTTTCCAAGGCCAAAATATCTTTTTGAGGTGAGGAGACCACATCTGTACACAGTATTCAAGATGTGGGCGTACCATAGTTTTATACAGGGGCAGTAAGATATTCTGGGTCTTATTTTCTATTCCTTTCTTAATCATTCCTAGCATCCTATTTGCCTTTTTGACCGCCGCTGCACACTGTGTGGAAGTTTTCAGACAACTGTCCACGATAACTCCAAGATCTCTTTCCTGATTTGTCGTAGCAAATTAGCCCCATCATACTGTATGTATAGTTGGGGTTATTTTTCCCGATGAGCATTACTTTACACTTATCCACATTAAATTTCATTTGCCATTTTGTTGCCCAATCACTCAGTTTGGTGAGATCTTCTTGGAGTCCCTCACAGTCTGCTTCTGTCTTGACTATCCTAAACAGTTTGGTAACATCTGCAAACTTTACCACCTCACTGCTTACCCCTTTCTCCAGATCATTTATGAATAAGTTGAACAGGATTGGTCCTAGGACTGACCCTTGGGGGACACCACTAGTTACCCCTCTCCATTCTGAAAATTTACCATTTATTCCTACCCTTTGTTTCCTGTCTTTTAACCAGTTCTCAATCCAAGAAAGGACCTTCCTCTTATCCCATGGCCATGTAATTTACACAAGAGCCTTTGGTGAGGGACCTTGTCAAAGGCTTTCTGAAAATCTAAGTATACTATATCTACTGGATCCCCTTGTCCGCATGTTTGTTAACCCCTTCAAAGAACTCTAATAGATTAGTAAGACAGGATTTCCTTTACAGAAACCATGTTGACTTTTGTCCAACAAATTATGTTCTTCTACATGCTTCACAATTTTATTCTTTACTATTGTTTCGACTAATTTGCCCGGTACTGAAGTTAGACTTACCGGTCTGTAATTGCCCGGATCGCCTCTAGAGCCCTTTTTAAATATTGGTGTCACGCGTTGGCTACCTTCCAGTCATTAGGTACGGAAGCCAATTTAAGGGATAGGTTACAAACCACAGATAATAGTTCAGCAATTTCCCATTTGAGTTCTTTTAGAACCCTTGGATGAATGCCATCCGGTCCCGCAGATTTGTTAACATTAAGTTTTTCTATTTGTTCCAAAACCTCCTCTAATGACACTTCAATCCGGGACAGTTCCTCAGATTCATCACCCACAAAGGACGGTGCAGATTTGGGAATCTCCCAACGTCCTCAGCCGTGAAGACTGAAGCAAAGAAATCATTTAGTTTCTCCGCAATGGCTTTATCGCCTTTGACTGCACCTTTATAGTTCGATCGTCTAGGGGACCCACAGGTTTTTAGCAGGCTTCCTGCTTCTAATGTACTTAAAAACATGTTGTTATTTCTTTTGAGTTTTTGGCTAGCTGTTCCTCAAAATTTTTTTGCTTTTCTTATTACAGTTTTACACTTGATTTGACAGTGTTTATGTTCCTTTCTATTTATCTCACTAGGATTGACTTCCACTTCTTAAAAGATGCCTTTTGTCCTCACTGCTTCTTTTACGTGGTGGATAAGCCACGGTGACTCTTTTTAGGTCTCTTGCTATGTTTTTTAATTTGGGGTATACATTTAAGTTGGGCCTCTATTATGGTGTCTTTAAAAGTTTCCATGCAGCTTGCAGGGATTTGGCTCTAGTCACTGTGCCTTTTAATTTCTGTTTAACTAACCTCCTCATTTTTGTGTAATTCCTTTTGAAATTAAATGCCAGGGTGCTGGACTGCTGAGGTGTTCTTCCCACCACAGGAATGTTGAATGTTATTATATTATGGTCACTATTCCCAAGCGGTCCTGTAACGGTTATTTCCTGACCTGATCCTGCGCTCCACTCAGGACTAAATCGAGAATTGCCTCTCCTTGTGGGTTCCTGCACTAGCTGCTCCAAGAAGCAGTCATTTAAGCCATTGAGAAATTTTATCTCCACTTCTCTTCCTGAGGTGACATGTATCCAGTCAATATGGGGTAATTAAAATCCCCATTATTACAGAGTTCTTTATTTTGGTAGCCTCTCTAATCTCCTCAGCATTTCAATGTCAGTATCCCTGTCCTGGTCAGGTGGTCGGTAATATATCCCCTACTGCTAATTTCTTATTATTGGAGCATGGAATTACTATCCATAGCGATTCTATTGAACATGTTGATTCATTTAATATTTTTATTTCATTTGATTCTACATTATCTTTCACATACAGTGCCACTCCGCCACCCACCCGGCCTGCTCTATCCTTTCGATATATTTTATATCCCGGTATGATTGTGTCCCACAGATTTTCCTCATTCCACCAGGTTTCAGTGATGCCTATTATGTCAATCTCCTCATTTAATACTAGGTACTCTAGTTCACCCATCTTATTAGTCAGACTCCTAGCATTTGTGTGAAGCACTTTAAAAATTTGCCACTGCTTATTTGTCTGCCCTTCCTGATGCATTGGATTCCTTTGTATGCGGTTGTTTGTCTGCTCTGGCCCATGGTTTGCCCTCTCCCCTCCTCTCTTTCTGACTACAGCTTAGAGAATCTCTATCAATGGATTCTCCTCTAAGAAGTCTCCCTCCGATTCGTGCATCTCCGCACCAATCAGCTTTCCCCATCTCTTAGTTTAAAAACTGCTCTCTGACCTTTTTAATGTTTAGTGCCAGCAGTCTGGTTCCACCCTGGTTTAGGTGGAGCCCATCCTTCCTGTATAGGCTCCCCTCTCCCAAAAGTGTCCCCAGTTCCTAATAAATCCAAACCCCTCTTCCCTACACCATCGTCTCATCCACGCATTGAGACTCTGAAGCTCTGCCTGCCTACCTGGCCCTGCGTGGAACTGGAAGCATTTCTGAGAATGCCACCATAGAGGTCCTGGATTTCAGTCTCTTTCCTAGCAGCCTAAATTTGGCCTCAGGACATCTCTCCTACCCTTCCCTGTCATTGGTACCTACATGTACCACGACCACGGCTCCTCCCCAGCACTACACATAAGTCTATCTAGATGCCTCGAGAGATCTGCAACCTTCGCACCAGGCAGGCAAGTGACCATACGGTTCTCCCGGTCATCACAAACCCAACTATCTATGTTTCTAACGATCAGAATCACCCACTACTAACACCTGCCTCTTCCTAACTGGCATTCCCTCCCCTCAGAGGTATCCTCAGTGCGAGAGGATACGCAACATCCTCTGGAAGGAGGGTCCCAACTACGGGATGGTTTCCCTCTGCTCCCATTGAATGCTCTGTTCCCATGAGACTTTCATCCTCCTTAAGAGCACTGGGGCTCTCAGACTGGAGGTGGGACAGTACTACAGTGTCCCGGAAAGTCTCATCAACATATCTCTCTACCTCCCTTAGCTCCTCCAGTTCAGCCATGCTGGCCTCCAAAGTCCGAACTCGGTCTCTGAGGGTCAGGAGCTCCTTGCAACGGGGTGCACACATATGCCACCCGCCCACAGGGCAGGTAATCATACATGTTACACTCGACGCAATAAACAGGATAGCCCCCACTCTTCTGCTGGGCTTCTGTCTCCATTTTTTCTAATGAATAAGTTTAAGTATAAACTGGGATTCTTTTTAAACCTCTAGAATATAGATTATTATAAGAATTATGTTTTAAAGAAGGTCAGAAGTCACTAGCGCCCTCTAACCTCCCCCTCTAAACTCCCTCTCCAAACTCCCTGTTAGCTGTTCCTGTTCGCAAGCTCCCTGGTCGCTCCCTGTTTTAACAGTAAAAACACTACACTGTTAAAATAAGAGATAAGATGGGTAACAAATGACACCATTAACCTAGGTAAGACCTTATTCCTTTCACAATAGAACAAGAAATAGACAAGTTCACTCATTTTGCTCAGACCAGCAGTATAAAAATATTCACAAGCTACACAAGAAACACTAAATGGTAAATATATAGCATTTTAGTCACAAATGGCGTATCTAACCTAGTGTATTCTGTTGGAGGCCCAACTAACTGAAAAAGTAAAGTTACGTGATATTAGTAGTGCCAACGTGTCTTTCCTCCTGCCCAAAACAGAAATATAGCTTCCTTTCTACCCTTCCCCCCCCCATGCACTACCACACTCATCCCTGAGACAGGGAAAATGAGGAGATGCGATGGATATCAGCTCCAACTAGATTAACAATTGCCAGAGGATGATGGCAAGCTGCCAGAGCAGCAGAGCCAGGGCACTCTTAGCACTGCCTGTAAACAATGGGACTATAAAGTGGAATCTGACTATGTACAGAGAGCAGGTCTGTCCTTAGACACATGCAGCTGCTTAGGGCACCACCAAATTTGGTGCACCAGAATCCCAAGCACTGTTACAGACTCGAGACTGACTGGCTAAGTAGTAGTTCAGCAGAAAAGGACCTGGGGATTACAGTGGATAAGAAGCTGGATATGAGTCAACAGTGTGCCCTTGTAGCCAAGAAGGCTAATGGCATATTAGGGTGCATTAGGAGGAACACTGCCAGCAGATCTAGAGAAGTGATTATTCCCCTTTATTCGGCATTGGTGAGGCCACATCTGGAGTACTGCGTCCAATTCTGGGCCCCCCACTAACAGAAAGGATGTGGACGCATTTTAGAGAGTCCAGCGGAGGGCAACCAAAATGATTAAGGGGCTGGAGCACATGACCTACAAGGAGAGGCTGATGGATTTGGGCTTATTTAGGTGAGAAGGGATTTGGTAACAGCCTTCAACTTCCTGAAGGGAGGTTCCAAAGAGGATGGAGAAAGGCTGTTCACAGTAGTGACAGATGGCAGAACAAGGAGCAATGGTCTCGAGTTACATTGCGGGAGGTCTAGGTTGGATATTAGGAAAAAACTATTTCACTGGAAGGGTGGTGAAGTACTGGAATGGGTTACCTAGGGAGGTGGTGGAATCTCCATCCCTAGAGGTTTTAAGTCTTGGCTTGACAAAGCCCTGGCTGGGATGATTTAGTTGGGGTTAGTTCTGCTTTGGGCAGGGGGCTGGACTCGATGACCTCCTGAGGTCTCTTCCAGCCCTATGATTCTATGTCTAGGACTGCTGCTAGAAGGGGACATCAAGCAGGCCCCCGGGCCACTGCAGTCTCTGCACAGCCACTGCTCACCCACTCCACCTCACTGGGGCCAGGAGCAGGGCCATGTCTCTGGGAGGGGGGACCTGGGCAGGGCTGGGGGCTGAGACTAGGGCCACAGGTGGAGGTAGGAATGGGGCTGGGAATGGCACACTTGGTGGAAGCTGGGACTCTGGAGCTATGCCTACACAGCAGCGTTATTCTGAAATAACATAGTCTGCATCTACACAGCAAACAGTTATTTCAACATAATATTGAAATAATGTTGAACTGGAGGACTTCTTACTCCGACTCCTATAACCCTCATTTTACGCGGAGTAAGGGAAGTCAAAGGAAGAGTGCTCTTTCTGGGACTTCCTGCTGTGTAGACAGCGCCAAAAGCCGAAATAAGCTATTTCAAACTGCCTGCTCCTGCTCCCACACCTATTTCAACTTAAGCTATGCAACTGACATAGCTCAAGTTGCGTAGCTTATTTCAGCTTTAGCCCTGCTGCGTAGACATGCCCTGGGTGTAAAGCCAGTGGCAGAGCCCTGGGCGGCCAAGACCCCAAGTAAAATGTGCAGCACCTCTCCTAGTTCCTATTCCTCCCTGCCTGCTCCTGCCCCTATAGCCCTAAGCACAGCTTCCTCCCTGCACCATAAATCTTAAGGAAAGCCCTGACATGAGAGAGAGGAAGACTTCAGCAGATGAAGAGCAGGGTATCAACACATGACAGATGCTGAAAGGGGCATCTTAGCTCTAGACCACTGTTTCTTAAACTTTTTAAGA
The DNA here is from genome assembly GCA_019425775.1 of Rafetus swinhoei. Classification (NCBI taxonomy): domain Eukaryota; kingdom Metazoa; phylum Chordata; order Testudines; family Trionychidae; genus Rafetus; species Rafetus swinhoei. The sequence continues at coordinate 42,369,605 of CM033432.1, read as the reverse complement.
TGGAGGAACACCAAGGACTTTTTTTTTTTTTTTTGCCTCAACAAAAAGAGGCCGGGGAAAAGTTATTGAGCAAAAAAAGGAAAAGAAAAATAGGGTCGGGGGAAAGTTATTGAGGGGGGGGGAAAAAAGTCGCCTGTCCCTTTAAGGGTGGCCATTTTGAATTGTTGTTCTCCACAGCACACCTCCAACTGCCTCGCGACACACCGGTGTGCCACGGAACACAGTTTAAGAAACACTGCTCTAGACTATAACACAGCAACCTATACTGCCTCATGGGACTAAAGTGTGCTTCACAATGCAATGGACTTCACCCTGTTCACCCTGTTCTCTCTTATACTGGTTTTGCTCTAACATAAATGCCAGTGATATCTGCCAAGTTACCTAAAACCAAATTCAACTAAGGAAGCTGTGACTCAGGCCCAGTGTCATCCTGGAGTGAATAAGCAGGCATGCTGGTGCAAATCAACTCCCCATGTGGTATTCATCATACAAGAATTAGCCCATTATCAAATTATAGTTGTAATTTGTACCACATTGGCAGATCAGGGCTGACAAGAAAGGGGGTTATTAAACAGTCACTTTAAGGAACTGACAGAAAAATTCTCATTAATTCAATCTCAGCACCACTTTCTAATCAGCAGGGAGTTTGCCTTACAAGTGCAATATATACCAAATTTAAATAATCCCCATTTTGCTAAGGATTTAAGGAACCCTGCTGCTGATCTACAGAAAGCAGTTAGCTTCAGAAGCAATTATGCACAAGAGACCACTCTACACTGAATTAACTACATCCTTGAAAAGTTCTTTCCACTTGTCAGAAGTCAGGGATACAGTTCCATGATGGATATTTTTCCCCACCTACAAAGGATTAATAGAAGATATGGATTAAGCATTCTACTCAAGATTGTGTGTTATCATCTGTCCTTTTGCAGGCTTTGAACTCCTGTATCTTCATTGCAACCCCTTTGCTATTAAGAATCATCACTTTAGCTTCCAATTTTCACTGTGAGAACTGACTATAAACATCAGAAAAAGTTTGCATGCTTCCCACAAAGCAATATACAACAAGGCATGGCTGGCTCACAGTAGGGCTGTTGGCCTTTCAGAAAAGCAAGAGTATTGCTGAAATAAAAATAAACTACAGATGAAAGAAATGGTTTCAGCCCTTCGTCTCAAAATTGAAAGTCCGCAGACTCAACAAGGAAGCCTCCTTTGAGAGTAACAAGGAAGCACCTTTGGCATATCTGGCACATAATTGATAAGTTCCGTGCTCATTTTGAACCCCAGATGTTTCAAATGTATTTGCAGACTATAAAGCTGCCTTTTCACTAGCATTCTGTGACCAGACCATTTCTCAGCATGCTTTAAAATGCCAATTTATAAATAGAAAATAAAAGATTCTTACCCAAAAATTGCACTTTTGGGTTTAAGATCCCTGAACATGCTAAAAAACAAAAATGTACAATTAACAATAAACAGCTGCTAAAGTGCATTGGGAACAGGTGTTTTAGAAAAATGTCTGCTATAGCATTTGTTTTTTGTTGGAGCTTGGCACCATAGCAAAATGAAACAACAAAGCCTTGAAAGTCAGAAGCCAAAAAAGGAAATAAAAAGTTTACCCAAATAAAAGCTTAATTGCCTGATTTTTTTTAGGAGTATTTAAATTAAATTTGTAGTGACAGGGCCAAACTATGCTCTCAGATACATGCGTGTAAATCCAGAGTCAATTAACTTGTCAGTGCAGTGTGTCTGGATTTACCATTGTGTTCATGATAGTAAAATCTGGCCAATGGTCCATGTAATGGACAGGTGGAATACTGACCAGCACCCGGTGACTAAGGGGTTAAACTCAGATAGCTAGCAAAGGTGTTGGCCAGGGGGACAGGAGAGCCAATTGAGATGGAGGCTTGGAATTTGAATTGGATATAGATTCCCTGCCTGCTTTCCTTATGTGGGAGAGAAAAGCCAGGAGCGGAGAGAGACAGAATGATTTAAACACAGGAGGACTATCATGTCTCCAAGGAATTTGGGGCATGGGAGTGGACTGAACAAAGAGAAAATTGGAAGTAAGTAAAGGGAAAAGTGAATCTAGTAGCGTTCAGGGTAATTTTTCTTTATTTTGTGCTTTCGTTTGAACTGCTCTGTGTGAATCTATGCCTCTCCTCCCCACTTACCATCTAGCACTGTGCCCAGAGACTTTTCTCTGTGTTTAAATTTGTTTTCCTTAGGGGCTCTGTAACATCTAGCAACCAAGTATAAAAATCATTTTTTTTAAGGCGATTATTTGATTCTTGTGTCCTGGAAGGTCTGTCTGTGTGTATCTGCATGCCTCCGACCGAAGGATCAGCTACCACATATTGCAGCTTGGTTTTTTCTTTTCAAGCTCTTTTGGGGCAAAAGAGCTTGGGATACCCTTGGGAGTGGGTTCAAGCGTTCACCCCTGGCTTTAGGGATAAAATCACTTGATGGTGGCAGCTTGTTTGTTTGTTTATTTCTCAGAGCCAGGGAATGTGTGACTCTGGGAAGTTTTGGTAACCAGTGCCTGTAGAGGCATAGTTTTTAAGCTTTCTTGCGGGCCCTCCAGAGTCACTGGACCAAATTTTCTTCTCACAGTAACAGAAATCAGGAATAATTTCACTCCAGTAAATGATGTTAAACCAGTATAAAACTGGTGTGAGTGAAAGGAGAATCAGGCCTGTTGTTTCTGTCAATTAAAAGCTAAACAAACATCCAATCACGTTAAGTATATGCCTAGTACACGGGGACTACATTCCATAGGAATGTACATTCTTTGTCAGAAGCTCTAAAATGTAATTTAAAGTATTATATGTGATGGGTGCAGTCACAGAAGACACTTTGGGGTGCTTCCCGGAGTGCTCACAAAGCCACCGACACTCACCTTCTTGCTCTCTAAGGCTTCTTACCGCCCTGTCCTCCTGGGCCAGCTCAGCTGGTTTCCCCTAGCCAAGGCTCAGAGCTGAGATCCATGCCCCCCACCAGGAGCAATACAGACACTGAAACTCTTCAGGTCCAAGGAAAATGCAGTTTTTGGCCAAGCTTCCTGGGATACCATTCCCCAAATGGGATCAGAATCCCAAGTGAATTATTTAGGTAAGCCCCCTTTAACAATAAAAGGAACAGGTACACACTGATTGCCCACCCCCTGCCTCCGGTAACAATTATTTACACTGGATTTGATAGTAAATAAAAGTGATTTTATTGAGTACAAGCAGTAGGATTTAAGTGACTGTAAGTGAAAACAGGCAGAGCAAAGTAGATTACAAATTTAAAATAACAGAAAACACTTAGCTAATTCTAACACTAAAACCTCAGAACAAACTTACCCTAAAATTGTTCTTATTCCAGCGAAGCCTCCAAACCCAGGGAAGTTCCTTTTCATAGGGTCTCTGGTTCATTTTCTTGGGAGTTTTATGCCAGCCAAAGACAAAGAAACTGACAGCTTCCCATTTTTTTTAATAGATCTACCGTTGGTTGGGAATTCTGTTTCTGCGTTCCACCCTTACATAGAAAAATCACAGCTTGTCAGACCCTACTAGATGGGGGAGAGGGGTGCCACATGACTTCCTAGGACCAATCATTGCTAAGACTTAAAAAATAAAAGAGGCTGTTTGCTGTTGACTGGACCTTGAGGGAAACTCCCTTGATGGCTTGCCTATGCACTTTTTAAATCATGAACCATTCCATACTTCATATATCTAACTTTACACACTAGAATGACACATACACCAAATCCACCAGATCCAGCAGATTATGACATTAAGATTGATAGGTTACATGAGGTAATTTGTCCCAAGCATCTCTGAGTTATGCGTCCATAAGTCTATGTGTCCATAAGTCCATTTCATAAAACATCGGGGAGGATCCGTCACATTATAATCTCTATGAAAAATGCATATTAACAGCACTGAAAGAGCTCTCAAACTCCAGCAGATAAATGGGACTTCACATATTCATGGCATATTTTATATGAAATCACCGAAAAATTGTGCTTAAATATTAATCATCTAATTTAAAATTACACTTGGAATCTAACACAAGCTCTTAACACGAGTGTCCCGTGCACTAACTCAGGAGCTCATGATCCAGTGCTGATGGAATAAATCCAAAAAACAATAATATAAGTTGTTTGACTCACACACACTTTTTCCAAAGAATTTTTGGAAAAAACCCACAAAAAAACAAAACCCCTCAAATGATCTAAAACAGCATACATTTCATAACTTCACAGTGGTCCACTCACCTGTAACAGATCAGACAAACAGTCCACTACGTAACAATCCAACAAAGCTTTACACAGTATCTAACTACTTTCCTATAGCTGGGTGAGACATGGATTACGTAAAGGCAATCTGCAAGATTGGGATTTCGGGGTGGGGATAAAATCTCAACCCCCTTTAAGGATTAAATTCAATTTTAATCCTTGGAATCTGAACTACAAAAAAAAAAAAGGATTTACAATATACTCATCAAACTTTTCTCACAGCTTCAGTATCAGCAACAGGCACCAGTTTATCACATGTGAAATCTATTCACAGAAGACTAAAAAGTTACACTGGTCTAATATCTGGGACTTACTTTATCCAATGCTGAACAAGTTCCTGCGAGACAGATACACTACTGAACTTTGAACCACTGGTAACTCATGTACATTCAGAGCTAGAAACAAGTGCACGGACAGTAATAAGAATCATATGATTTTTAAGGTTTAGGGAGACGCCAGGAGAGAGATATAAGTGCCATGAGGCAGACTCCATCTTGTCTTCAGTTCTGCTACTGATCCCAGATGCAGCCTTGCGAGGGACAGAGAGCCGGGAAGGATTGTTGACCCATACTGACACAGGATGTACACCAGAGACTTTTAAGATAGCAGTTTATAACATCTCTGCTGACAGCCTGCATCAAGAACTTGGTGATTGGTTCATGTAATGTATTCTCCTTAACAATCTTACTCTCAACCTTTTTTTTTTAAATTAATAAACCTTTAGATTTTAGGTTCTAAAGGATTGGCCCAGCGTGCTTTTGTGGGCAAGATCTAAGGTGTAAATTGACTGGGAATCTGTGGCCGATTCTTTGGGACCAGGAGAACCCATTCAGGGTAGGTCAGATTGGGTTCTATAACCCCTCACCTGTGTGTAAGGTCCGGGGCTGATTGTGGCACAGGGAGAGCTGGGGTGCCTGAGGGGTTTTGCTCGTGAGGCTTCCTGCTAGCCAGATTGGCAGCTGGAGCACTCGGTGTGACTGGTTTGTGGCCTATTTGGGAAAGGTCTCCAGTCTAGGGCTGTAAGCAGCCCTAGTTTTGAGCAATTTGCCCTGAGCGGTGCCCAGACCTGGCCCTGTCCGTCACAGTGGTGTAGTCGGCAGGATCCAAAGAACTTGGTCAATTAAGCTTTGGATCAGGACCCCACACTGTTCTAAATTTGATTTTGGTATTGAGAGTTCGACTGGTTAAAAAGAGTAGCTGCAATGAGTCAGCAACAGTATGAGAGTCTGGACAGTAGGGCTCTGGAAGACTTGTGCTTGGAGAAAGGCATTGACTTTAGAAAGAAAGCTACTAAGCCAGAGGTGAGATCTTTGCTAATGCTGAATGACCAGCAGACAAGAGAACAGCTCCCCCAATGTCACGGATGCTGTTGCAGAAGAGATTAGAAAACAGCAAGCACTGAAGGGAGTTGAGCTGGAACACGAAAGGGCACTTGCAGTCCTGCGTCAAAAGGAGAAGGAAGAGGCCCATGCCCAGTGAATGGAAGAGCTGGCAATGAAGGAGAGATCCAGGCAACTCCAGCAGCAAGTGCTTGAGGAGCAGCAAAAGCTACAGTGACCTGAGATCCCACCCCACTGGCCGGCAAGAGTTGGGAAAGGATCTGTCCCATCTACAAAGATAACGAGAATATCGAGGAGTTTTTGGCCACCTTTGAACGTATTTGCAATGTGAACCGGATCCCAGACGACCAGGGCATGCCTGTCCTGGTGACCAGACTGACTGGAAAAGTCAGGGAGGTATTTAATGAACTGGGGGAGGAAGAAGCTTTAGATTATGAGCGGTTTAAAGATTATGCACTGAGACGGTTGAAGGTTACACCTGAATTTCACCAGGTTAAATTTAGGAGCTTTAAAATGTCTAATGACTGTGCTTATGTGGAGTGTGCTCACAAGCTGATGGGTTTTGTTAAAAAGTGGGTTACGGGGGGAAAAGCGAATGGGAATTTTGAAAAACTGATGGATTTGATTACCTTGGAGCAGTTTCTGAATATTGTGCCTGCCTGGGTCGGGGCAGGTGTGTGTGATCAGGAGCCCAAATCAGTCCTACAGGCTACAGAGTTTGTGGATGCATATACCCAGAATAGAGCCCGAGATGGGTGCAACCTCCCCCCTCGCAAGAGACGAGAAGGGTTTAAAGGTGGGGTCAGCCCCACTTCTGCTAGAAAAGCTCATGCACCAAACAGCTCCTACTCTCAGGGGAGGCAAGTGGCGTGTCACTTGTGTGAGACAACTGGACACCTCAGATGAGAGTGTCCAGGGGTAGCGAGTGGATCGCCAAGCCCAGTCAATGTTAATCTTGTTCTAAACACCCAGGTGAACCCCACTGAGCCCAGCACTGGGGCTCTGTGTGCAAATGCTGTTTCTATTGTCTCAAAAGGGCTCAGCTATTAAACTCACCTGATGATGCTTGTGAAACTGCACTTGCCCAAGCTGGAAGTGAGTCGTGTGAGGAAGCACCGTATGAGCAGCCACAGTGTGTGAAAACTGGCAGTTTGGCTGCTGAGAGAGGCAGTGTGTCAGTGAAAGAAGCTGTCTCAGTTGCTAGCTGTGGGCCTGAGAATAGCCAGGGGTGCTGGGATGAAGGAGAGACTGTCCCTAGTTATCTGTCTGTGTGTGGCAGCACCCTGTCTGCTGGAGAGAAGGATGCTGTGACTTGGGTAGGTCCAGTCGGTGTCTTGCCAGGATCCCAGAGATCAGACGGTTCTGGTACTTGTATTTTACCTGAGGGAGAGAGAATGGTTCCTATCCTTGTGTGTGCTGGGACAGGGAGCCTTCAGGGTGCCAGTCCAGAGCGTTACAAAGGGAAGGAAAATGTCTCTGACCTTGTATCTCATGAGTCTGTCTGTTTGCCTGAAAGGGGATTGTCTAGGAATCCACCTGATGGGCCAGAGATGATTCAGGGAGTAAAGGAATCTCAGAAGTTGACTGTGGCCCAGCAGAGCAATGCTGCTGCAGGGCCAGGGAAAGGTAAACTATTGCTTAAGGAAGTTCATGGGGAAGAGTCCTTGCAGTGTTTTTAGCAAGCAGTTTGCAGGGGCTGAGGGAGGTGACAGTGCCTTGCTCGGGGAAGATCACGAGAAAGCTCTGCCTGTAAAAGGCAGCAGCTTGTTGTGTGAGACACTTGTTTCAGTGCCTGATAGACACAATTGTTCTATTAACAGTGACTCCACTGACTTGGATTTAGAGAGATCCAGTGTGGATTATTTTGGAGAGGTTTCAGAGGGGCTGAGGATTGTTTCAAATGAGGCAGGAACAGCCAGGGAGTTGGAACAGTCTTGTGATAACCAAGTGACTGTATTTGACCAGCTTGCTGGGAAGTCAGTGTGGTTGGAACAGAAATGTTTCCAAGCTGATTATGAGAGTGGACAGCATGTGTCTCAGATTCAGGGGAAAGACTATGTAGCTAAGTGTGCAGAGCAGAACAGCTGTGTGGTTAGTCTCTCTAGAATACAGGAGATGGTAGTTAAGCTCCCATCTCTAGACACTGCAGACACTTGTAATCAATCAGGGAACTTAACATCTGATTCCATATGGGAGCAGAGGTTGGAGGTGGAAGGACAAGAGATTTGTAAGTCTTGTTATTGTTACCTAATTGACTGGGAAGACACACCCAGCCAGCCCTTTGTCTTTGTTACGCCAGAGACTTCAGGTTTTGATCCCACAGGACAAGGGGGAAGGGCAAAACTTGCTTTGGCAAAGGAAAATTGCAGTTTAAACCTGAAGGGTCAAAACTACAAGGGTATGGAGCCAAAGATGTGGCATGATGACAGAAAGTGTTGTCAATATACACTTGATATGGAGTTGTTCTTGTTACTGATGTTAACTTTTGTAACCAATGTGCTATTGTTACCAAGAATTGTAAAGATGTGCAATGGGCATGATCTTATGGAAAGACCATGTAACCTGTCAAGGGTTGTCTCAAAAGACACACGTTATGTTAAAGGACCTTGTAATATTGATATTACACAGTTAATGCCTGCAACTGATTTTGGAACTTCTTACAGACAGAGAAGATTCCACCCATAATGTACAGTCTGGATCGGGAAACTGAGGCACACCACCATTATGTTTTCATGACTAAGTGCTAAGATACCTACATTAACTCAGTGTTAATTGGATTTCAGACAGTTGCCAGAGCTGGCATGGATAAATTTATTATTTTCCTTAGCTCTGGGCAAGATCACATGACACATATGGGGATCATGCTGCAAAAGCAGATCCGATTGGCTATGGTTCTTACCAAGTTTTACCTTGGATTTATAAAACAGGGCAAGGATATTGTTGTCTCTATGACAGACTTTGCAATGAGGAAACCTATTGTAGGCGAGCCTGGGTTTTGTACACTTGTTCAGTTATGTACTTGTTTCTAATATTGGATTAGAACGTGTCATAACACAGAGCCAAAACATGGGGAGGCCTGTGATGTCCTCAGTGATGTTACTGGCATCACTTCCTGCATCAATTTTGCATTGGAGGTATCACATTATTGGATTTTAAGGGGAGCAGCCAGATCACTGCGGCGCCCACAGGAGGGTGTTTGCTCCAAAGTCTGTACAAAGGGGTCATGTGCGGTGTCAAATGAAAGCTTATGTTCTATTGATTCTATGTATGCTACTCATGTACTTGTATGAAGTTTGTATGTGGAGTTATAAATATGGACTCTATGCTTGTATTGTGAATGTTCTCAGCCTGAGACAGAGCAATAAGCCTGGACTGCCTGCTGTAAGGAAGGAATGTCCAATGAATGACTACGCTAACTAGCACGGCCCCAAGGACAATGGCTCTCAGGGTGGCCACTTCACACCTGAGGAATGCAACTGGAAATCTGCAACCAGCATAATGGCTGACAGCATGTGAAACACAGACAGGTCACTTGATCATGTGACCCACTCTGGCTAAGGAGACACCAGGAGAGATATATAAGTGCCATGAGGCAGACTCCATCTTGTCTTCAGTTCTGCTACTGATCCCAGATGCAGCCTTGAGAGGACAGAGAGCCGGGAAGAACTGTTGACCCATCCTGACATAGGGTGTACACCAGAGACTTTTAAGATAGCAGTTTATAACATCTCTGCTGAGAGCCTGCAATTCGCCCTGAGCGGACACCCTCAGAGGTGCCCAGACTCGGCCCAGCCCGTCACATACCCTGAGCTTCAGAACCCCTGTTTTAGAACCAGTATATTTTCTCAAGTATTGGACTACAACTTACTAGAAAGAAGCATTTCTATCTTCTTTATCTAGAACTCTTTATCTGATTTTTTTAAAGTGAATGAAGCCAGAATGAAGAAATGGAACCTGGTTAGGATTGCCAGATGGTTTCAACAAAAATACCGGACACACTTGACATTACATCACAATCTACATTACATCTTATTTAGCAAATACCGGACATTTATATTTTCTCAATTTGTTTCCTGAACAGAAAGCTCAAATACTGGACTGTCTGGTTCAAAACCAAAGACCTGGCAACCTTAAACCTGGTATTGTAAACAGAGCTAGAAAATAATAGATAGCACTGCTCTTTCATTTATGTTGTATTTTGTACAATAACAAAACTCCCCAAGAGGAAACATTATAAAATAACTAAACTCGAGTAAATCCTGATTCCTATCCAATTGCCTAACTCCTATACACTGTATGCAAGACCTCTTTAAGCAAGCAATCCTTCAGCAAAGTTTGACCCAAATACACTAAACACTATGTGTATTTTATATGTTAATCCATATTGAGCATGCTTTAAGTGTGCCTAACTCTGCTCCCATAGCACTTGATTGTACATTAATTGATGTCAATGGGAAAGCTCATTGGGGAAGATCAGGAGCTCATTTCCTTTAAGGGTGCAGAATGAGAGTCATTGGGCGGAGTTAAGCTAAGGAGGGCATTTTTTAAAATTCCACTCTGAGAGGCCCTAGCTTGAAAAGTCTTTTCAGAATTAAGCAAGGACCTGATGACATTAACTTCTGTCTCATATACAGATTATATATACAATTAACCTGCAGATTCTTAGGTGTCAGCTTCAAATAGGAAATGCCCCCAAATAGCGGTACCACCTTTGTGCCAATTTTACAATATTCACAAACTTCAGTAAGGTATTATGTAAGAAAAACTCCTTACTTTTGTCCTGAATGATAAAGATTAATCAATCTCTTTTTTGGGGTGGGGGGGGAAGGAGGGGGGGAGGGTAGAGAGGGTTTTTAACATTATCACTGACAGAAGCTATGAGAAATCCTTTCTAGAAAGGCATCATCCTTTAGGATTTCTCACATTACTGCTAACCAGCAATTGCAATGTGATCTACAAATACTTCCCCTACAGAACAGTTGAAAGGATAATCTATTCAGAAATTATGTGGAACTTACTTCTTTGCACCATGGAAATCCTTCCAAAGAGCAAATTCAGGAGCAGCATTACCATCCACAGGGAGCTGTGCTGAGGCAGGAGACTTCAAAATAATACTCTCTGCCTTTGGCAGATCCTCCAAGTTCTCTACAGATCTCAGAGATCACATTAGAGTATGAGCCTGACTCTTCTCTGGGGATGGGCAATAATCCACATAGTGAAGCAGAGGGTGAGCCTTGTGTATTTACTGTGACATTTTTGCCCTGATCCCTTTTTATTTCTGTGTATAATTCACCTCTCCTTTTTAATAACACCATTGTGATTATTAAAAATATTTTATTCTTTCATTCTTATTATGCTTTGAGTGTTTTGATTAATGCACTTTAAGAAATAAATTATAAAATGAGTTTAAACAAATCAATAAAAGCATCAGAACCACAACATACACCTTTGGTACTTTTTTTCTTCTTACTGAATATGGAGAAAAGAGAATGACATTACTATTTGGACATATGCTTTAATATTAAGCTTATTCATATATTTAGATATAGTGGTTATTACCGACCACTGGCTTTAACTACTGTTACTGTAAACAGGCCACCTGTGATATTATGAAATACACACAACCTCCTCATGAGCATTGTTTAAATAACTCAGTTCAACATTCAGTATTTCCTTAGGCAATTCTGTGCTTACTACAGAGAGCTTACATGTCACGTCAGTGGTTTGGTCCTACCATTTTCAGTCTCGATTACTATCAAAACACAGAATTAGTGACCCTCATGGGTGCTTTAGCTACAGTAGACACTGTTATATAACATGTGAAATGCAACAACTGGAGGGGAAAATCAGCTGTTGAAAGAGCATAATTAAGAACTGAGGCCAGGTCTATACTTACCTGTGGATCCATGCTCTGGAGAGTGATCTTCTGGCATTCAATTTAGCGGGTCCTTACAAACCCTGCTATCGAATGCTGCAGATACCCCCAATAGCGCTGGTATTCCTACTCCTTGCATGGATTAAGGGAAGTCAATGGGAGTATTTCTTCCATTGACCTCCCACTGTGGGGACAGTGCCAAGGTTTGAATCAAGGTACATCGACTCCAGCTATGCAATTAACATAGCTGGAATTGCATATCTTGACTTGAACTTAACCCCTAGCTTCCCACCACTTCCCTTGGCTGGAAATGGTAAACCATGAGCCAATGGGAGCCGCAAGGCGCTGTGGCTAAGAACCCTTTAGGTAAACAATGTGGCACAGGTCCACTAGCGGCTTTCCCAAAATGGGCACTTTGAGAAACACTGGCATTGTTCATCCATCTTCATGTGAAGTAGTAGCTATGTGCACAAGGAAAGCCCTCCTGTCAAGCCAGAGCTGATAGATCAGTATAACCAGGGGTGTGGATTTTTCACACTTCTGAGTGATGTAGTTATACCAGTGTAAGTTCATAGTACAGACCTGGCTTAATGCCTAATGGCCAAGATCCAAGCTAACATGATCAAAGATGCTGTATAAACATATTTTGGCATGAGTTACATTGCTTATTCATTTCCATTCGGAAAACAGAAACTAAAATATTTCCACAAGTAACCAAGTGGTAAAAAGAAAAACGTGAGGTAATTAATCATCATAATAATTCCAAGCTCTGGTATAGCATTTTTCACCAGGAGATCTCAATGCTCTTTACCCTATTTTATAGATGGGGAAAATAAGGCTCAGAGAACTGGAGTGACTTGCTCAAGGTCTCCCAGCAGACCAGTGGAAAATCTCCTAAATCCCAGTCCACTGCTCTGAATAGAAATCAAAGCTTGTGTCTTAGAAATAAAGGACAGTAAAGCACATAGATTTTATAAAGAGATTAGGCAATGTCCCAGTATATGACCATAGAGCATCATACTGCATTGGTTACAGACTCCCTTTGGATAATACAGTACACCTTAAGATGTAACATACCATCACAAATTCTTAATGTACAATTGATGTGAAATATCCAAATGTCTCCTTATGGGGTAAGTGAGAGGACAATTTTTTTATGGTCAGGTACATTATTTAAAGCTCAAGCCAAAGGTCTAGAATTATTTCCTACCCTTTTCTAGTTGTGCCTCTTCACGTTAATAGCACAGCAGAGCAGAAACCAAAGTTTCTGGCTCCAGCAATGGCACAGCAGGGTCCACAGCAACAGCAACGGGTCAGGAGCAGGCAGTGCTGTGTAAGGAGCCGGGAAGGTGCAGCAGGTGCCCGTGTTCCCCTCAGCACATACCGGCCGCACTGCGGGGGACAAGCTACCGTCTCCCCAAACATTACCGGGGGCTGAGGGATTGTCCCGCTCCCCCCCGCCGGTTGCCAGGATGGCGAGTGGCTGGAATGACTCCGCTGTCCCTTTCCCTCATCTCCAGCTCCCTCCTCCTGTTGGGGGGGGGGGGGGAGAAGGGAACAGTCCCCCCGGGTAGCACCTCCTCAGCTGACTTCAGTGGAGTTGCACACCAGGGGCGCCTGGCCCCGGCTCGGGTGCCCGGCGCAGCACATGGGGGGGGAGGGGTTGTTTTAAAGCAGCAACAGCTCGTAGTGCCAGCTGGGCAGCGCCGCGGTTACTCACGGGTCTCAGCCGCCGCTCCGGCCACACCAGCCAACTTGGCTTGGCACCGGCGCGCTCCCTGTCCCGCGCCCCCTCGCACCTCGGGGCAGCCGCCGTGCGAGCCGCAGCCCGGCCGGCCAAGCCCCCGCTCAGAAGCCGGGCTCACCTCTTTGGCCGCGGCAGAGCAGAGAGCTGCTGCTCAGCCCCAGACGCTCCCCCGGGTCCTAGCGTCAACCCGGCCAAGGGCGCAGCGCAGGCAGGAGCTTCCCCCAGGACGCAGCCTCCCTGAAAATGTCTGTCAGCCTGGCTCCTGCCGCACCTCGAACTCGGGACCCCTTCCCCACTAGTCCTGGAAAGCCCTGCTGGCCCTCACCCGCTGCCTCGGGCCTACAGCCGGGAAATGCCACTCCTTCCCTACTACCTTGCTGGGCTTTAGGGGCACTCCCCATTTAGCTTCCTTCTTGATTTCCGACCACCTTTGTTTGTAAATAAGGCGGCTCTAAAGTTGGGATTGGTCCTGCCTTGGGCAGGGGGCTGGACTTGATGGCCTCCTGAGGTCTCTTCCAGCTCTATGATTCTATGATAAAGCAGCTGGGTGCACAGGTAGCTGGCTGGGGTGAGGAATGATCTTCTTGTTTCCCTTGTCCTAACCTTGGTCTTGCTGGCTGTGGTGCCCAGGAGCTGAGTGTTGTTTGAAAGGGAAGTGTAAACTCTTCCGGCCTCACTGTGCCTTTGCCTCTGTAGCTGCACAGTACCCAGCCTAGCAGAGTCCTGATCTTTCTTGGTGGCCCTGGCTTGCCGACGGAGGGAAGGACTGCTCCACGATTAAAAAGGGCCTGAGGTTCCTGGCTGCCACCGCTACTACGGCAGCGGCCAGAGCCCCAGGCCTTTTAAATCGCCACCAGAGCCCTGTGTGGCACACTCCGAGTGGCACTGAGGGCTGCCTAGCCCCAGTCCCTTCTGCTTGAGGCCCCACCCCTTCTAGGGGCACAGATCCCTGTCCTCTGCCTTGCCCAGAGGCCCAGCAAGTCTGTCAGCCCCCCAGGTGTCTCTGTGAGTCACTGTAATAATGCAGCTCAGATTAAATAAAAAGGGTTTAAAGGCACAGTCTGTAGATGTAAAGCAGGGGTTCTTCATTGCACCATGACCAGTGTTCCCTCTAAGATTATCCATCCATGAGTGGAGTGAGTTTTGTCTTGTGCATCAATATTGAGATCACGTGCGTTTTTTTGGGTGTGTGCCACCATTGCACCCATCAGTTACTAACAAACGGGGGCGGATGAGAGTTTTGCGGGGCCCAGGGCGCGGGGCCTATTGAAGCGTGGGGCCCAGGCCAGCACAATTTCACACATGCACCACGGCCATAGCCAACAGGTAGTAGCACGTGCGCGGGGCCTATTGAAGCGCAGAGCCCAGGGCAGCCGCCCCGCTCGCCCTGCCCTATATCCGCCGCTGCTAATAAATATCATATTTTCATATATTATATAGATGTAACCCAGGGGTCTGAAGGACTGTTTGCAATCCAGCCAGCTGAAGTTGTTTAGCTCTACAAGATAATTAACTGTTGATATGTAAACACAGCTCATGCTGGGATGGGGAAGGAATCCGTGGTGTGGTTATGTAAATCCAAAAAAACCCCAGGCTGATGGAGGATCGGTTGTTAGAATGGAATGTGATGTATTGTAACTAATTTGGGCTGTTGTGGGGTCACAAATCATGCTACCCCAAAATGTGGGAACTGTAAATTATGACACTAGTGCTTGCAGGAGAGACACCATCATTGTAAGGGGTCTCAGACGAACAAGCCTCCCCCTTCCAGAGTTGAGTGAACTGGGTTGGGGGAAAAGGGCTTGTGCCAGCCTGCTTCATGCCTACCAGGCATGAGCTGTAAATTGGTTCAACCTGTTCCTCCCTCCCTCCCTTTTTAAGGATAGATCTAAAGCACACTCTATCAGGAGTCTTTTTACTATTCCAGTAGAAGCTGGAATCTTTTGCCAGCCTAGATGGTGGCTAAAGAGTTGAAATCAGTGGTTTGGCCTGGAGCCAGACCCATTGCGGCCAGCAGAGCGGCTGGTGGGAACGACTGGTGGATGGCCAGCGGGTGGCCTATAGGAGCAGCGGCAGGCAGAGCAAGCGGACCACAGGAGCAGCACAAAGGTGGCATGGCCTCAGACTCAATGAGTGGAGTCATCAGGGTGATGTGTCAGGGTCTGCACTTACTGGACAGAGCTGTAAGTGGGGCGTTTGAAGTTGGGTACAGAGAAAGTTTGGGTAAGTGAATGGAACCCTTACATTGTTGGACTAGTGAGCCTGAGAGGCAAAGGACATTGCTCAATCCATTTGAGCTGGGACAGTTAGTCGTGGGGGATTATGAACTCTGTTTGCGGTATTTTCCCAAGCTAATGCCATGTAACCTCTCTCTCTTTCATTAAAAGTTTCTTTTCTACACTCAGACTCTGTGGTTGCAAGTGGGGAAGCATTGCCTCTCAGAGGCGACCAGGGGTGTATGAATTTCCCAGGCTACTGGGTGGGGGCTCAAGCCGGTTCTGTGTGAGATGGATGAAAAGGAACCCCTAGATATTGAACCCGGCCCTGGCTGCTGCTGGCACTACCTGGCAGAAGGGTTACATATACATATGCTTGTGGAGTAGTTGTTAGTATATCTATATCTATATATCTTATGGAAGAAAGAGGCCCTACTAAAACAGCCAAGTCACAAAGAATAAAAAGAGCTGTTAAATCAGAATTTCACCCATGCATCCTTACTATTATGGCTGACTCTAAGTGCTAATGTACTGTATTTGTCTAACACCCTATACACCCTTAGTTCTTATTGTTGTCTTAGAACTCATTACAGAATCATATTCTTTTCCTATTGTTAAGTGTAATTTGAAATATGGATGATAATATTCAATTTCTAATTACTTAGTTGAACACTATACAAAACCCTAAGACAAAGATCTGAACATATCTTGGATAAATAGATGTGTATTCATTGACTTAAATGGACTTTTGATGATTTTCAGCAATTGAGGATCAGCTCCACAATTTTGTAATGATTATTTTTGTCCCTGTTTTTTTTTATTATGAAGATAAATACAGATCAAACTTTTTGTAGTAGTTGACCAGCCAGTGTCCAGACAGTACACCTACAAAATAAAGTCTTCAAATATACATTTAAATTATACTGAAAACAGTTATTCTATGTTAAAAATAATATTAGTATTGGGCAAAGACATAACCTGATCTTTGCAGCTAGGTTCCAAACAAATATATGTTGTGCTTCTGCCAAAGGGATAATAGCAGCAGAAATGATCAGCTTTTATATATCTAGGGTCTTTCTTGACAAATAAGGAAACTGGCTTGAGGCTCACCCAGAAACCTAGGAAGACTAAACACTGCCTCCACAATTAGCTTCCCCACTCTGAGAACATGCACAAACAAGGGAATCTTTATCAGGAGAAAGAGAACACTTATCATTAATGTGGAAAACACAACCCCTTCCAGTAATTTTGGCAGTAATCCATCTAATACTCTTTCTACCAACCAGTGAGACTCTCCCACAGGTATACGTCTCTTGGCCTCCAGCTCTGGCCCCAGCCAGGGCCACCAGATCAGCTTCAGCCCGCCACATGGCCCGCAGCTCTAGCCCTAGAGAAAGATGACTGCGCTGCTGCTCCCGGGGCGGGGCTGCCTCCCACCACATGGCCCCACCCCCAGAGCAGCTGAGCAGCCACTGTGCGGTTCTGCTGAGGAGGTAGGTAGGAGGCAAATTCTTGGTGCGCACCTTAGAGGGAACACTGACCATGAGCCCCTGGTGATAGCAAAAATTACTACACAACCCCAGGAGAAGGGACAGAAACCTGAGTCTGCTTGGTTCTCACTGCCAAAGCCCAAGTGCCACTGCCTTGGAAGGGGATGGGGTCAAATTCAAAGGCCTGTAACCTGATCCCTGCCACCCAGGGCTGAATCCCTCTTGCTTTGGCTTCAGCCTGTGGCGGTGGGACTCAAGCTTTGGACCCAGCAAGTCTAAGCTAGCCCTGGTGATCCTATTAAAATGGAGTCCTGACTTACCTTGGGGTCCTGACCAGTATTTTGAGAACTGCTGATGTAAAAGAGTGTCTGCCAGACACACAAAAACTTTTTAAAATATATTTTGTACAATATCTCATTAAATGCTCTATCAGTTTCTCTGTTTATTACTGGATATCAAAATCTTTGTAAGAGGAACTGTGGTCCAGTGGTCACAGAACAATGTTTATTTTATTCTGTTCATGTTCGTATATTACTATGGTATCTGAATGTCCAGTGAGAGGCAAGGTCTATTTCTAAAAATGCCTTTTTTGTGTGTGAAATTGGGCACGTTTCTTAACCTCTTACATTTTCAATTTCTTTGTTTGCAAAAAGGGGATAATAATAAATAGAGGAGTATGATATATTTACAATTTAAAGCAAAGCTCTCAAAATGGAGTTTTTAGACATTTTGTCATGTACTGTGACACCACTCTTTTACTGAAAACATAACTTTTTCTGGAAACATCTTTTGATAGCACTGAATTCTGAAACAAAATTCAGCAGGTAAAAAGATACTCTCACATCTATCAAAACAGAGACACTTCATATTTTGTTGCAACATACTATAAATCAAGATCCCCTGCAAGGGAAATAGCCACATATTGCTGAGAAAATGTTGCACATGGATGAAATGATGTGATTCAGTATAGGTGTTTTAATAGGCCCCTTTCATTCATTACCATACAATTTCCTTATTTCTGAATAAGGATCAGCTTTCTATATTGGAATTCTAGATTGTTACAAAATGTAAGTTGTTTGCAAGCTATTTCTAATTGGGGGTATTTATATACATCCATGCATACAGGTACATATACACCCAGGGAATATGTGATGGTGTGGTATAGTATAAATGCTTTTTATAATCATGTCTTTTGCCTGCATTTCTCATGGATGCTGAAGCCATGAGTCAATTGTGCAGGCCCTTCCAAAGAAAAGTCAACTAAATATTTATTTAATACTAGGTCACTATGTATCATATGTATGGTATTTAATATTTATTTTGAAGAGAACATAAATTACTATTTTTTGCATCCGTCATCTAGAAATCCTGACTGACTTGGTATTGTAAGTCCAATAATGCTAGCTTTGAAGGGAAGATAAGTTATACTCACTGAATTCTATTAGAACGGCATAGACATTATTTAAAATAACTTTTCCATATATAATTATGGCATGATTTAAACATCTAAAATGTTGCAATCTACACTACAGGTCTGGAGAAAAAAACTGAAATGTTTAAAATGAGGGAATACACATGGCTTTGA
This sequence comes from Rafetus swinhoei, assembly GCA_019425775.1. Taxonomy (NCBI): domain Eukaryota; kingdom Metazoa; phylum Chordata; order Testudines; family Trionychidae; genus Rafetus; species Rafetus swinhoei. Next base: position 42,351,070 of record CM033432.1, on the reverse strand, counting down.
AATGGTATAAAGCTTCTGGCTATGTCTACACTGCTGGGTTTTTACGGCAGAAGATATGCAAATTGTGCTCTCATTTGCATATCTTCTGCCAATCCTTTTTGCGGAAAAGGTTTTGCCGCTAAGAAGCCCCGTGTAGATGTGGCCATTTGTTGAAAACCCCCTTTTTTCCACAAGATCCTGTAAACCTCATTTTTTGAGGAATAATATGCTTCTAATTCTGATGAGTCATGAGGTATCAGACCTCAAGCATTTAATTGATCAATGGCTGAATATTCCCTGTGTTATACCAGAGGCCAGACTGGATGATTGGTCCCTTCTGGCCTTGGAGATAATTAATTTAGGAAAATAAATGTATGCATCTCCATTTTATGGTTGACAAAACAGTACTAATTAGATTGCAATAAGAATAGTCATTGCATAGATGGCAGTTTTAATTAAATTTAATACTCTGATCAATATCAGAATTGGTATCCAAATTGACAAGATGATCTTTCTTATTTTTAATTTGAGAAGTGAAAAAGGATTTTGCATCATCATTATATATGGTTTTGGTGTCTAATTAACCTAAGCTTGGCAGGAGACAAGGCAGAATTAGAAAAACTGAGAGCAGCAAATTGTTCATAAACTAAAAGCAATTTCTTACATCTAAAATGAGTAATTTTAGAAACTGAGTTTTATCATTTTCTTCAAAAATGACAATGAAGCCTTGTTTAATTTCCTAATTCTTCAAGGTGCTCGGATGTTACAGTGACACATCTATATATGTATTTTAGAGATTTATATGTCTGTGAGTCTGTTTGTTCAAGAACTCCTCCTAAATGTTAAGACCTCGGACCACCAAATTTGGTATACAGCTTCCTCCTTTCCTGATTTAAAGCAAGGTCAAGGTTTGGTTGTGCTGGAAGCACTGGGAACAAGACTGTTTGCCATAACGTGGAAAGGGAAGAGCTATTCAGAGTGACATGATACTGAGAGTATCAGAGGGGTAGCCGTGTTAGTCTGAATCTGCAAAAGCGGCGAGGAGTCCTGTGGCACCTTATAGACTAACCGAAGTGTTGGAGCATAAGCTTTTGCGCCGCATGTCGAAAAGCATGCTCCAACACTCAGGTGCCACAGTTTTTCTCTACTTACTATGATATTTGCATGATACTGAGAGTGGCCACTGGGGGCAGTGATCCTGCACGGGAGAGCGATCTTGCAGAGTGGCCTCTGGGGGCAGCTGTACTACGGAAAGAATGACCAGCAGAGCAAGGGCTCCACCATCTTGCCTTGTTAGCACATTGGTAAGTAGCCTCCCTGCCCCAAATCCTTTCCCCCATCCCAGCCCTTGGCCGCAGGGTGGGGAGAGAAAAAGTCCATGGCAGCCAGGGTGGGGTCTGGGAGGAGAGAAAAGGCCCATGGCAGATGGGACTGCTCCCTCCCTGGGCCCTTTTTCACTCCCCAAACCTCACTCTCGCACACCCCCTCACCAGCCTCCTGTACTGCCCCCTCCGTATCCCCAAGGCCCTGTCCTGACTCCTGCATCCCTCACACCACCAGTTCCCTGCCTGGCTAAGTCTTCTAGTATTGTATAAGAACCTGCATAGCACAATATTACAGTGGGACAAAAAAGACAAAATATAGTGCGGAACTCAAAAATATATGAGCGCTTTGGGATGAGGTCCTTAACATCACTCCAGTCATTTTGTACTGGGTAAAAAAGCTAGAGCATTGAATCATGTACTGAAAGCTCTACATCAGGCCATGAGAGAAATCACCCAGCAGAGTCACTATGGCAGACAAACAGAAATCCGCTTTCTGAGGACCCCTTCATGTGTCATGGCTTGCAGGATGCCAGGACAGGAAAAGGTGCGGCTGCAGAACACAGTGCTGTGGAGAGTCAGAGCAGTATTGAGGTCCACACGCTAGTCCAAGGAAAATTCTGCAACATAGGATAAGTCCCCAGGGCTGTCTAAATTACTTTGAGGACCCTTCCAGCCCTTGGAGCACCCAAAGTTCAGGAGACCTGGATGATCTCATCAGATTCATTTTCTTTGTAAAGTGAGTCTTAAGGATGACTTTGCAACATTTTAATGAATTATTATTTAAAGAATCTTATTCACTGTGCAATCCTGCTGACTCCCTGCAATGTAGTATTATTGCTTTTAGACAAAATTAGAAGTCTGGTGAATCACCAGAGCAAAAATAAACTTAAAAAACAACAAATGGTCTGGTAGCACTTTATAGACTAACAAAACATGCAAAGTCTATTATAAAATATTGCTTTTATGAATCACTGAGGGGTTAACATTTTGCATGTATTAACTCAGGTAGGAAATAAACAATGTTCGTACAGTTCTTCGCTTTTCAACAGGGCATCTCAATTCATAGTCATTAAGTCTCACTAGAGAAAAAGATAGCTTCTGACAATTTATCCCAATAACCTTGTCTTCATTAATATTATTTATAAACATTTATAACATTATTTATAAGCATTTAGACTCATTCATCTGTTTTATAACTATCATTATAAGCAGAGCTAATAGCGATGCCTTTAATTAAGTTTGTCTAACACTTTTCATTGTAAGATCTGGGTTTTATTTGTGTATAACTTTACCTAAATGTTAAAGCAGCATAAATGAAATTTTTTTAGGCATTTACTCCTCAACTGGGTAACTCTCATGTTCACTTGCTGGGTCATGGCTAAAATGTATATGGTAAATTCTCTTGAGCAAGAACCATATCTTCTGATCAGTAAACAGAAGATTTTGGTTGCTGTAAATAATGCTCACTGTCTTCTCAGCAGTAGCTGAAATAATTACAGAAGGATTCATGTGTCCAGCTTGACTAAGAAAATAAGTGAGTCAGTATTTGAGTAAAGTGAAATGATTCTATTGCGATCCTAAATTCTTTTATGCTCCGCATGACATTTCAGACATGACCATCATCAGGGTGTTCAACATCTGTAGAAACGGAATCTTTCTAAATTGCCAAAATCTAATTACTGATATTTTGCTCCATACTAGATAGCATTCTTGTTGTGACATTTGAAAGGATTAGCCATTTAGCTGTCATAGCTGCCCTAGAAAATCCAAGATTGTTTTATTATAACCCAGTGTATTCAATAGGACTATATTCCCAAAGATGAAGACGTCAGAGGATTGTATGAGATTTTTAAAAGAGCTAATCCTCTGGTTTATGTTCCTCCTATTATTGTCTTGATTTTGTGCTAATTTGCTAATCACACAGTTTCAGAATACAAATACAAAATAAATCTTAATGTCAGAGCCATGAGTATAAATATGAATATGAATGTCAGGACCTCTGCATATTCCTATTATGCCTCTTTGCTAGGGGAGATAAATGTTGTTGTGCTACTGAATATGCAAATGCTGAAAGGTAATTTTGAGATGAAGGCAAGACAGCTCAGAATGTTACCTTGTGTATTAGAAGTGCACTTTTCTGTCCCTGACATTGCTCCACTTTGGGGGGAGTGAGGGGGGTGGTCATTTCTTTTGAAGTCAGTCATAGATTGTGATATGTATGGTAAGTTCATCTTGAGCTGTCAGTGAGAGATCAGTAAACATTTCATTAAATTATTTCAGGATGTTTTTAATTAATATGCTAATGTCAGTCAGGAAGTTAAGTCATGTATCCGTTCCCTGTGTAAAGAAAAAGAATATATTATAGAACAGAGAGGCAACAGTCAGCCACCTGTGCATTCACTTAGAAAGGAGGGGAGTAGGGAAATACTGAAGAGGAAAAAGAGAACAAACCCCTGCCCACAGCCACACTGTACTAAGTAGGATTCCAGGGTTCTTACTCATGGCCAGTCATATCCTCTGCTCTGTGAGAAGAGGGAACCTCTGGGTGCTAGCTATACCCCTGACACATGGAAAAGCTGTCTCTTCTGCAGTGTACCCTTCTTGTCACACAACCCTTTTGAAAAAAAAAGCCATAGTCAATGGCTGCGTCTAGACTGGCAAGTTTTTCCGCAAAAGCGCCTGCTTTTCCGTTAAAAAACTTCCGTTAAAAAACTTTTCCGTTAAAAGCAGTTGCAGAAAATCATGCCAGTCTAGACGCAGCCAATAAGTATAACTTAAGATGCTAACATGCTTTCATAAAAAGGATAACTGTATTCAGCAAATCACAACTTTTCCAATGACACCATACATATATCATCTTGTATAAAATGCATCATAATTAAAGCTAAGATTTAGTCATGGGTATTTTTAGTAAAAGTTATGGACAGGTCATGGCCCAATGTCCTGTCAATGACTTGTACTATATACTTCAACTCAATCTTGGATGTTCTTGGGGACTTAGGGGCACTTGCTGGTGATCGGGCCGGGGGCACTGGACCATCAGCTGGTCCTCTGGAGCTCCACAGGGGGCACTAGAGCTTCCAGTGGGTTCCAGGGGGTACTGGTGTGCCCGCATGAACTCCAGGATTCTGTGGGGTACCCTAAAGTGCCTGCTGGTGCTTTGGGTGGGTGCCCACTGAAGCACCCAGAACCACTGCTGCTGAGGAGGGCCCAGGATTGCTGCTAACAATGCCGGGGGACAGCCTGTAACTGCTGCCACCTCTGCTGGTGGGAGGGGTGGCCTGGGTTTGCTGCTGCTGTTACTGGTAGGCAAGGAGGGTGGGACCTCCCCTGTTGCTTGGGTGGCCATGGGGTCAGGTGCATCAGCTGGCTGCAAAAGTTCTGGAGGTCCCAGAAAGTCATGGAATCCATGTCTTCTGTGATCTCCATGAGAAATTCACAGTCATAATCATAATTATGTCATAACCACATTGGAATAGTATTATTGTGAGGAATATGGTGTGCAGTGTCAGAGAGGGGAGAAAATTGTGCTAGGGAAAATTCTTGGTGAGAACCCTCATTGAGTTTTCCTTCCCAATAGCTCCCTCCCACTTGTTTTAGCATGTGAGAGGCAGATGTGTGTGATTCAGTTCAGATTAATTTCTTCATCATCCATTCCAGAATAGAATTTGTCTGTAATACTGCTGTTTTTTTGTGTCATTCCTGGAATAAACACCATTGGCCCAAAGTCACTCCAGTTTGAAAGAGCAGTGAGAAATATCACAGTGTTACTACTATATAATAATGAACCATAAATCAAGTCAAGGCTAGTGATAGTGCAGTAACACAATTCTGATAAGGTACAGTTGGTTTATGATTGTACAGAAAACAAAGATAAGCTTCCAAATGGAGCATGCATTAGTTAAATGGGAATTATAGCCTATGTTGTAATTATTGCTGGATTGTAGGAAAATGAGTTAAAATATTTGAGAGCTTCATTTTATACATTTTTACTTTTTAATTGTTCTTCCCACAAGGTGATATGTAATGTTATGAAAGCTGCACATTAATAATAGATACATAGTAATTTGGTACTGTATCACAATATTTAATTTTTCACTTGCCTTTGGAAACAACTGAAACTCCTAATTTAAGAAGTATATTTCCTTTTTTCCTCCCCTTTTCAGAGCTAGCATTTTATTTTTAAATCAAAGGCATTTTTAATACCAGCACACATTACTTTACATATAAAAATCAAGAGGAAATATGAGAGGCACGTGGTAGGTAAGATAAAGCTCAGAAGTAACGCTCAAAAGTTTATATCTTCCATCAACAGAAGTTGGCCCAATAAAAAATATTATCTCTTCTAGCTTGTCTCATATGCTAGGACCAATATGACTATAACAGCACTGCAAACAAAAAAGTAAATATTGTCATGTGAAATCCAGTATATTGTAAAGCAGGGTAACAGATATAACTGGCACTAGAAGACATACTTCAACTGATGGGAAAGAGATGAATTATTATTCTACTGGAAAAATAGAAAGCATCCTCATCAGACTGTAAAGCAGCATCCCAATGGTAATGTAATAAGCAGAAACTTGACTTGTCAGGCTGGATTTGTTATACTCTTGATTTCTGGGTGGAATGCTAAAACTTCAGATGTTTAAGGAAGTCTGGCTGAAATATATTAGCCCCACTTTACATGTCAAACTATCACAAAACAGAGCTCCCAAAATTATCACAAAACTTCAGCACACAACTTTCAACCAACTACTTGCCATCATGGGACTTTAAGAATAAGCTATTGAAGTAATGGGACTTTAAGAATAAGCTATTGAAATAATGATCCTTGGTATGACTGAAGGGAATACGGTTTGTTTGCGGGGAGGAGGAATGTTTGAAAAAGATGTGGTATAATTGGAAAAAAACAATGGAGCAGAACAGAATATTCTGCTGACAAATCCTGAGTGTACAGGGAAGTACACTACTGGGAAAGTTTCAGATTATGGAACAATAATATGAAAACAAGCTCTCCATTTTGTCCTTAAGAAATCAAATTGTGTGGAATACTCAATTTATTAACCTATAAAGCCTAAAAATACCTCATATCAATAGCTAATTTTTCCAGGTGCTTCCTCTGAGATTACAAACTGAGCTAAATTCTGTTTGTTCAACAGTAAATTGAATAAGGACTATTATAAGGAATGAAAATTATGGGTGCCTTGAGAATGACACCATCCATCCTGGTAACACATTAAAATTAGAATTTTCAGCTAAAAACAGTGTTTCTGTATCTCCACTCTTCCTTCTCTGAAACTAATCTAAGCCTACCCCAGATTCCCTCTGATCTCCAAGGCATTCAGAAATAGAAAAGAATGTTAAACAGAGAACCAGGCTACCAGAGTGACCTTTATAATTACTGTGACAAGATAAGAGTATTGGAGGCAGTCTATAGGAAGGGGAAATTAGAGTTAAGGAACATTTCCCCCCAAGGTGGCTCTTTCTATCTTTAAAGAGACAAGGCAGCCTTTAATTCAGCAAAGAAGCCCATACCATTGAATCATGATGATATTTCTAAGATAGATCAGAAAAGCAACTGCTCTGTACAGCAACCTGCATCACCAGAGCCTGTGCAAAGAGAAAAGGGTGCAGGGAAGGGGGAAAATCACCAACCAGTAATAGCTTATCCCCCCGTACTGCAGGTGAAGTGGGAATGGGCAATGCGGAGTGGGGGAGTAGACAAAGCCTTGACTCCAACTTGTTTGCATGATGGCCAGTGCTTCATGGGAGCCAGCAAAAGGTTATTTCTTCAGATGCATCAAGAAGAAAGTAGAAACCAGATTGTGCCTGTCAGAGCCAGAGTTTGGCTCCAGCTCTATGCCAGGTGTAATGCAGCTACAACTTCTCATTGCTTAGGCTGGATTGCAAGGCTACCATCCTCTTCTTAGGAAACAAGTACTGTAGAGTCACAGGACTTTATAATTTAGAACAGAAAAATCATACTTGCATTGATTATTTGGCTGTATTTATTACAAAATGCAGTACTGCGAACACAGTTCAAGTAGTTTAAATTAAGTAGAGCATAAAATATACTGTTCATGAGGTTTTTTTGTTTTGTTTTGTTTTTTAAAGGATATGCATAGATAGGTGTTAAAAATAAAAGTGGTAGTACCCATTGGTCTGATAAGCCAGCTCTGCTCAATCACAGATATCTATGCCATCTATCTCAGTGTTTCTTAAACTTTTTAAGACCGAGGAACACCAAACAATAATTTTTTTTTTTACTAGGAACACCAAGGATTTTTTGTTGAGCAAAAAAAAAAAAAGTCGGGAGGGAAAGTTATTGGGTAAAAAAAGGGTCAGAGGGAAAGTTATTGAGGGGGAAAAAAGGGTTGGGGAAAGTTATTGAGAAAAAAAGTCGCCTGCCCCTTTAAGGGCAACCATTTTGAATTCTGTTGTTCTCCGTGGCACACCTCAGACTGCCTCGTGGCACACCGATGTGCCGCGGAACACAGTTTAAGAAACACTGATCTATCTTCTCAGAGCTTCAAAGCCCATCCTGTTAAATGCCTCAACATAGAGTAGTCTTACAGGCTATGTATAGACTGCAGGCTTCTTTTGGAAGAAACTTTTCCAGAAGAGATCTTCTGAAAAAACTTCTTCGGAAAGAGAGCGTCTACACAGCAAAAGTACATCGAAAAAGTGATCTGCTTTTTCAAATGATAGAGTCCACACTAAATGGACGCTATCTCACACGTAAGCTGTGATTACTATGGACGGAGTGGCCACCAGGGCACTTGTGCTTTTTCCTCTTTCCTCTTCTTTTGAAAGAACTCCCTCTTCCCCATCCACACACGCCTTTTTCCAAAAGAGCTCTTTCGGAAGAAGGCTTTTTCCTTGTAGAGGTTTACCGATGTCAGACAAACCCCTCTGTTCTTTTGATTTTTTTCTGAAACAACGCAATTGCAGTGTGGACGTAACTGGAGTTTTTTCAGAAAAAAAACCCTCTGCAGTGTAGACATACCCATAGAATCATAGAATACTAGAACTGGAAGGGACTTCGAGAGATTGTCAAATCCAGTCCCCTGACCTCATGGCAGGACCAAGCACAGTCTATATCATCCCTGATAGATGTCTATCCAATCTGCTCTTAAATATCTTCAGTGATGGAGATTCCACAACCTCCCTAGGCAATTTATTCCAGTGTTTAACCACCCTGACAGGTAGGAAGTTTTTCCTAATGTCCAACCTAACCCTCTCTTGCTGCAGTTTAAGCCCATTGCTTCTTGTCCTATCCTCAGAGGCCAAGGAGAACAATTTTCCCCCGTTCCCTGTGACACCCTTTTAGATACCTGAAAACCGCTATCATGTCCCCTCTCAGTCTTCTCTTTTTCAAACTAAACAGGCCCAATTCCTTCAGCCTTGTCTCATAGCTCATGACCTTTAATCATTTTTGTTGCTCTTCCCTGGATCTTCTCCAATTTCTCCATATCTTTCTTGAAATGAATCATGTTTGCTTTTTTTTTTCCAACAGTGTCACACTGTGGACTTATATTCACTATGACCCCAAGATCCCTTTCTGCAGTACTCCTTCCTAGACAGTCACTTCCTATTCTGTATGTGTGAAATGGAGTGTTCCTTCCTGAGTGTAGTACTGTACTTTGCATTTGTCCTTATTAAACATGCTCTTTTCTCTGTGCCCAGCCAGGTGAAAATACAAGGGGTGGCACAGGAGTGGCAGCTCTACACTATGGGATTATTTTGAAATCACTTATTTCAAAATAATGAAATAGCATGTCCACACTACAAGGCACCATCGAAATAGTGCAGATTTATATTGAAATAGCTCATTCACAGTGATTGGAGCCTGAATCACATTTAAAGCCCCACGGAAGCACTCCAGGGAGGGCATCGGGACAGAAGTCACTTCCTGTAGCTGCTTCCTGAAGCTAGCTGAAACTCGTGCTTAAAGGGGCTCCCCTCTACAGCCACATATCACACTCCTCTTCTCCATTGCCTACCCCCTCGAGGGACAGCAAACTCATGCCACGTACTCTGATTGTCCTTGCAGATGCCACAGAACTTCCAACATGGAGCCAGATCTGCTGCAAAGCAATGTCAGGCTCTTTGACCTCCTGCTGCACTTCATGGCACAGTTCATGCAGACTACCCATGTGGTGCTGCAGGGCGCTCCTCATGTACCACATTCCCTTCCATCCTCCTCTGCACATTGTGCAATGCCACTTCTGGCTGCGGGAGACCAGTTCCGACTGGTGGGACAGCATCATCCTGCAGCAGTGGGATGACCAGCAGTGGCTCCCAAACTTCTGCATGAAGAAGGCCACCTTCCTAGAGTTTTGTGAGTGGTTCTCCCCACTGTCCAGTGATGGGACACCCCCATGAGACCTGCCGTCTCCCTGCAGAAGCGTGTCACCATCACACTATGGAAGCTCGCTATGGCAGACAGCTACCGTTCTGTCAGGAACCAGTTTGGTGTGGGGAGATTGATGGTCAGGACCATGCTCATGCAGGTTTGACTCTTTTACTGTTTTACTAGGAGGGTGGTGAAGCACTGGAATGGGTTACCTAGGGAGGTGGTGGAATCTCCATCCCTAGAGGTTTTTCAGTCCCAGCTTGACAAAGCTCTGGCTGGGATGGTTTAGTGATTGGCCCTGCTTTGGGAAGGGGCTTGGACTTGGTGATCTCCCAATGGTTCTTGCAACCCAGTGATTCTGTGTTTCTGTGATTCGATAGGTGGTGAAGGCCATTGTTGGGGAAATCTCGCTCCCCTGGGGTATAGAGTCCCCAGAAAGGTCCGAGGCTGGAGGTCAAAACAGTGAGGCAGGAGAGAAATCTAGAAGGAAAACTTTATTATGCATGCATGCAGGCTGACAGCTACCAGAATGAGAGCAGCAGCAGCCCTGAGAGACAGGTTCAGGGATCCTTTATACAGTATGCTCAGACAGTTTAGTTGTTGATTGTTTTCTTTAACATATCAAAGTCTCAGCAGAAGTACTCTGAGTATGCTAGAAGTAAGTTTACAGTACAAAGGCACATGAGAACCTGAGTGAGGAGCCTACAAGGCAAACTGTGACAAAGATAAGGATTTACATGACAAATTGTGACAGACTAGGAGTCTTCATGAAGTTGAGATAGGAGGCATTGTAAGGGTCTTGATTAGAGTTTAGATGATTTCTCTCTGTTACAGGGAGAGAGGCCTGGAAAACTTTTAACCCTTACAGCAGTTTTCTTTTAGAGAGTTTTGATTTCCTGCACAGTCCCCCCTTAAACACAATTGGAGTTATTTGATTTTTCTCCCACACCATCAACGCCTCCTGCTGTGAAGTGTCATCACCCTGGGAAACGCTGACCCTATTGTCACTGACTTTGTTGCCATGGGCTTCCCAAATTACGGGGCAGGCATTAATGGCACCCACATCCCCATCCTGGTCCCCAACCATCGGGCCTCCGACTATATCAATAGAAAGAAGTACTTCTAAATTATGCTGTGGACCCTCATGGACCACAAGGGCCAGTTCACCAACATTTATGTCAGGTGGTTGGGGAAGGTGCACAGCACCTGTATATTCTGCAACTCCAGCCTCTTCTAGAGGATACATGCCAGCACGTTTTTCTGCAACCCCACCATCAAGGTCAGAGACGTCAACATGCCCATGTGCATCATGGGCGAAGCAGCCTACCCTTTGCTCCCCTGGCTTATGAAGCCCTATATGGGAAGCCTGAATCCCACAAAAGAGACCTTCAACAACAAGCTCCAGCAGGTACTGCATGATTGTGAAGGGTGCCTTTGGCTGCCTCAAGGGGAGGTTCTGGTGTCTTCTCACCTGTCTGGACCTCAGCAACCAGAACATCCCTCAGGTGGCCCACAGAGCTAGCTTAGCCTTTGATTTGACTTAACAGTAAAGTTAGGCTACACACCACAAATGTGTGGGGTTGAACTCCTTGCCTATTCCATCCTTGCTCCCACACATTTATGAGGAGGAAAACTAAGCAAGTTAAAACTCAGTTTCTTGACATCTTTGTGGTTTTTTCCCCTGACGCAGAAAATCAGTTGAAAGCTTTGAAGAGAAGAAAAAACCGGGGTCATGTTTCAGAGAAAATAGCTATTCCCAAAATATATTATCTATTATTTATACATACCAGCCAAAACTGTCTCTCTCTTTTTTCTCCTCTCTTCTCCTATATACTGTCTTACTACTAGCAAGCAGATTTCTTGACAAGAAAATAACTATCTTGGCTTAAATTTTCATACTTGGCTGGTTGAAGTTAGCCTTGAAAGATAACTAAATACCTGGAGGCACATAGATTCTCATATAACCTAGGATTAGATGCCTAAATCAACATTCAGGTGCCTAAATCTGGATTTATTGTTCCTTGAAATAGGCAATAATAACAGAGCACTTTCATAATATTTTTATCTTCACCATAGAAGCTGTAACCTTCACAAGAAGGTAAATGTTTTTAACCCAGTCCTACACATGGGAAAACGGACTTGTAGAGAGGGTATTTGATTTCTCAAGGACACAAAGAAAGCCAGTGGCAGGGATAGGATTAAAGCTGAGTGGAGCATGTTTATCAGGAGAGGAATAGGGAACTCTACAGATGAGGGAATGTTGGAAACTGCCTCCTATTGTATCCAGGAAATCAGCAGAAATACCATTATGCATTCTTCCTCCTGGAGAGCTAAATAAGTGCTCTCTTCTCCATGAATGGCCACATTCCTCCTTTGTTAGGGCCTAAGCCAACTCCCACTGAGCCAACTTTGACTTCATTGGGCATTGGATAGGGCCCATAATGAAGTGGTTGACTTTCAGAGAGCTTGCTGTTTCATTCTCCTCTTAACCAGCTGCCTTTACATTGTGCTAATGTCACCAATTTATTTTACGCCAGCTGCCATCAACAGCAGGGTGAGTGATTATGTGGTATTAACAGGGATTCATGTTGCAGCTTCATAGTAAAGGAAATGACCTAGCCATTTTTATATTTACATAATTACCTTGTACATATGACCCTCGTGACTGTATTCTGCCTTACTTCCTGTCCTAAATAGATATGCTTTGTTGCTGTGCAAAGTGGCTATTGTGCTCCTGTCCAGTCATGAATTAATTGTTCCATATACATCCCTCACTTACCTTAAGCTGAATATTTGTAGTGTGCTTTGAGATCAGAAAATGAAAAGTGGCTGTTAAAAGTACATCTTACTATCTACTATATATTGAGAGTTTGTACGTCTGTGTCTGTCCACACGTGAGTCTTTGTTCAAGATCTCCTCCTAAACAATAAGAGCAAGGACCACCACATTTGGTATGCAGCTTCCTCTTATCACAACATAAAGCAAGCCAAGGATTTGGTTTGTGCTAGGACAATGAGATGCATGTAGAATGTGCCTGTTGAGAAACAAATGGAAAGGGAGGGCTGTGTTAGCAGTGACAGTTATACTCATCAGTGACCACAGGGGAGCAGCAAGTACCCCAGCCCTGAGGAGCAGCTGCTGGCCGGACAGCGCAGCCCCGGCTATCCCAGCCGTTTCAAGGGAGCAGCTGGTGGGCAGGCTGCACAGCTCCTGCCACCCCTAGCCAGCCACTGGGAGTAGCCACCAGCCACCTCCACCCTCTGCCCCGAGTCCCCCACCTGCTCCATTGAACCCTACCAGCACATCCCAACTCCCTGCCCTGACTCCTGAAACCCCACCCCCTGCCAAGTCCCTCTTCAGCCACCAACACTTACTCCTGCACACCTCATGCCCCCAACCTCCTGTCCTTGCACCCCTCTTGCCCCCAGCCTCCTGCCCTGTGGCCCCCATATCCCTAAGTGCCTGCCCTGACTCCTGCACTAGGGATGTAAGCGACTAATCGAGTAGTCAATTATCTGATAAGCAAGAGCTTATCCGATAGTTGATACACTAGTCAACTAGTCACTCCCCCCCTTGCTACCTCTATCACAAAGAGCAGCAAGGAGAGGGGAAGAGGAGGGGGTGTTGGAGGGAGCCGGCTTAAAAGCCAATTCCCCCCAGCTCCATCTCAGTGGGATGGGCTAGGGGTGCAGCAGCAGCCAACGTTGAAATATACAAGAGTCCCTGCTGAGGCTCTTGTACATTTCAAAGTTGGACTGCTGAAGTTCTTATCGATTAATCAAATAGTCGATGGAAATCCCATTGACTATTCGATTAGTTAATTGAAATTTAACATCCCTATCCTGCACCCCACACACCCACAGCCCACTGCCCTAAAGAATATGAGCAACGCCAGGTTAACATTCTAGTTATTGATAAAAAACTATACTGCCATCAGTCTTGCTTTTCAGTCAATTTTTGTGTGATGGGACATGAGTGCTAGAATGCAACTGTCTAATTCTTTCATGCAGGACTACACAGAAAGCATAACTTGTCTCCATAAGTGGTTTACTTTTATTTGACCTTTTACTTGTTAAAAATTGATAAATGAAACTGAAGTGAAAAAAGAGCTTATGGAAAGATCATGCTAGTTATTGTTTTAAATGAGCTTCCATATTCATTTAATTCTATGATTGTCCATAATCTGAGTTTAATTAAGAGCCAAATTTTTTATTGCATATCTTCTAATGAAAGGTGTACTTTGTGTCTTCCGGGTGGCTACGATAAATTCCCATGGAATGTTGTAGTAAATAGGAATGCTTGAAAACATTTTATGTATCAGCATGACAATTCTTCTCTTTAAAAACTTAAAAAACAAATAGTCCTGCAGTACCTTACAGACTAACAAAAATATAGATTACCCACTGGAGGGTGGTGAAGCACCGGAATGGGTTACTTAGGGAGGTGGTGGAAGCTCCATCCCTAGAGGTTTTTAAGTCTCAGCTTGACAAAGCCCTGGCTGGGTTGATTTAGTTGGGATTGGTCCTGACTTGGGCAGGGGGCTGGACTTGATGACCTCCTGCGGTCTCTTCCAGCAATATGATTCTATGATTCTACACTGCATTCCACATCCTAATGACATAAATAACCAAATACCAAGTACTTAAGAGTACTTAGAACCCACTCTATCAACTTAATTTAGCATGGGCACTCTCATTGATTATTCTTTTCCCATTTTTTCTCCTTCCCTTTCCCTCCCCATTCCCTCTTTTTCTCTGCTATTTATTTGAAACTTGGACCCCTTAACTCAGGCCTGGGCAAAATACAGCCCGTGAGCCAGAGCCAGGCCACCAAGCCACCAGCCCCAGGCAGGCTCCCCCTGCGTGCCTTTCAGCCCTGCATGCTGTGCAGAAACGTGGCTGCCAGGCTTCCTTTCTTTTTCAAAACTGGAGGGGAGGAGGGAAGCTTCTGGGAAACGCCCCACTCCCAGCACAATCCCATTGGTTGGTTTCTGGCCAGAAACCAGCCAATGTGAGTTGCTTGTTGGAATAACAGGCAGCCAAGAAGAACCACACCATCTCTCCTTGGCTTAGTTATTCGCTGAAGCATATGGCAATGCAAGCAGGCAGGCTGGCTGGCTGGGAAATGTTTTAAGCTCTGCAAACCTTAGCTCACAAGTCTCCTGGCCACAGTCTGCCTCTGGTACCCCAGCCCCTCCCTGCCTCAACCCTCTGCCCCCCTACTCAATATGCCCAAAACCTCTGTCCCCTCTTGCATCCATAACCCTCCCAGATCTGACACCCCAATCTCCTGCCCCAGATCACAACCCCCTTCTATCCTAGGTCACATCCCAAATCCCTGCACTCCAGTCCCCTGCCCTAGGTCACAACCACCTCCTTCACCCAAACTCCCTCCCAGACTCCAGTCTCCCTCCTGCACCCCAGTCCCTTATCCCAAGCTCCCCTCTGCACCCAACCTCCATCCCAGACCCCACATCTCCTCCATTAATATAATGGAAGAGTGTGGCCCTCGACCACTTTCCAAAATCTTGGAGTGGCTCCCCATCAAAAATTAGTGCCCACCCCTGCCTTAATTCCATTCATATGAAGAAGTGGGTTGTGTCCATGAAAGGTCATGACACCATCTACATTTTTTTTGTCTCTAAGGTGCTTAAGGACTATTTGTTGTTTTTTAAGTTTTTTCAGTTAGGGTACTTTTACACTGCATGGCTATTTTGGGATACCAGAGGTATCGTAAAATAGCTACTCTGTGTCTTAACAAGTCCCACTTTATTTCAAAATATTTTTCAAAATAATAGGCGGACTATTTCAGCATCCCAGTAACCTTCACTCTACGAGGTTAAGGGATGTCTCGAAATAGCATTATGTCGAAATTTGGAGCTGTGTAGACATGCAAAATTTCAAAATAGCCTATTTTGAAATTGAATCAAAATAAGATACACAATTTGTGTAGTGCAAATTGCGTATCTTATTTTAAGTTTAGGGTGCTGTGTAAACGCACCCTTACAGACTAACCGGCTACCCTTCTGAAATTCTTCTCTTTGAAATCCTGACCTACAGATTCCAGAAGGCAGACTGATTGCATAATAGGCCCAGGACACAAGGCAACTAATCATATATATAGTAGCCCAGTGTCTGTGCGTCTGTAACACTGACGTACACGGCCACGCCCCCGGCCGTGTACGTCAGCGCCCGGCCCCCCTTCCCCTTGCTCCGTGGTGGTTCAGGCCGCCACGGCCTGGACACCCCTGCCAGCGCTGCTTCCCTCCCCCTTCCTCTGGCCCCCATCCTCCCCTCAGCCCCACAGCCCCAATCCCCCCCAGCTCTGCTTTCCACCCCCCTTCTGGCCAGCCCCGTCCCCTTCCCCTCTCTGTGTGGTACGCTGTGGCGCGCTGCGCTGCTCCCAGCTGAGCGGCGCTCCCGCCGGGCCCCGGTGGGGGAGCAAGCGGCGGCAAGCAGCCCTTTGGGGTCTGTGCTCCCCACGCGTGGGGAGTGCAGATCCCAAATGGCCGCTTACCGCCCTGGGCCCAGCTGACTGCCGCTCCTGCCGGGCCCACCTAAGCAGAGCTGGGAGCGGCGCAGCGCGCCACGGAGGGGGAGGGAGGGGAAGGGGGCGGCACCACGCAGGGAGGGGAAGGGGCAGGGCTGGCCAGAAGGGGGTGGGAAGCAGAGCTGGGGAGATCGGGAGCTGTAGGGGATGGGGGCCCAGAGGAAGGGGAGGGAAGCAGCGCTGGCGGAGGGGTGTCTGGGGGCCGTGGGGCTGGCCGGCAGGAAGAGGGGGTGGGAAGCAGAGCTGGGGGAAGATCAGGGGCCGTGGGACTGGACGGGGGGGGGGCGGGAAGCAGACATGGCTGGGGAGCGGGTGCAGCCACTGGCCACAGCCGGACCCCAAAGGGCCGCTTGCTGCCACTTGCTCCCCTGCCGGGGCTCAGCTGAGCGCCGCTCAGGTGGGCCCGGTGAGACAGGAAGGGGGGCGGGGCGGTGATGTACACGGCCAGGGAGCGGGGCCGTGTACATCACCGCCCCCACTTCCTCCGCCGTGGTGCTGAGTGGTGCACCCCTCAGCTGGGCCGCCGCGGGAGAGGGGAGGAAGGGGCGGTGACATAGACAGCCCCGCCACATGGCCGTGTACGTCACTGCCCCGCCCCTCCTCCCCCACAGCGGCCCGGCTGAGTGCGCAACACTCAGCCAAGCCGCCACAGAGGGAGGGGAAGGGGGCGGGCCGGTGACGTACACAGCCAGGGGGCGGGGCCGTGTACGTCACCGCCCCCCTTCCCCTCCCACTGTGGCACTCAGCTGAGTGCTGCACCCCTCAGCCGGGCTGCCGGGGGAGCCAGCAGTGCAAGGGGCTGTTTGGGCTCCCCCAGGGTGGGAGGGGAAGGGAGGGCAGTGATGCACACGGCCCCGGCCCCGGCCCCAGCCGTGTACGTCACCGCCCGGCCCCCCTCCCTCGCGGCAGCCCGGCTGAGCAGGCAGCACTCAGCCAAGCGCCACAGCGGGGGGGAAGGGGAAGGGGAGTGGGGAGAGATGGAGGGGAGAGAGAGGCAGGAGGAGGAGGAGAAGAGAAAGGGAGAGTGAGAGGCAGGAGGGGAGAAGAGAAAGAAAGAGACCGAGAGAGAGGCAGGAGGCGGAGGAGAGCTGGGGGGGGGGGGAGGCAGTAGGAAGAGAGAGAGAGAGAGAGAGAGAGAGAGAGAGAGAGAGAGAGAGAGAGAGAGCGAGCTCAGGAGAGAAGACCTGAAAATCCTGTTTTATGACGGGCTGATTGGCTAGTCATATATATATAGTAGCTCAGTGTCTGTGAGTCTGTAACGCCGAAATGCTGGCTGTTCCCTCTGGGGGGCGCTATTGCCTGAAATGCTGGCTGTTCCCTCTGGGCAGCGCTACTGCCTGAAATGCTGGCTGTTCCCTCTGGGCGGCGCTGTTGCTGAAATGCTGGCTGTTCCCTCTGGGTGGCCCGTGCTGCATGGGGAGTGCAGGGCCCAAACGGCCGCTTGCGCCGCTTGCTCCCCCCAGCGACCCGGCTGAGTGGCGCAGAAGTCAGCCGAGCGCCACGGTGGTAGGCGAAGGGGGGCAGGGTGGTGACATGTGGCGTGACAGCGGCTCCAGGCCCCGCCCCCTGGCCGTGAACGTCACCGCCCTGCCCCCCTTTGCCTCCCGCCGTGGCACTCGGCTGACTTCTGCGCTGCTCAGCCGGGCCGCCACGTGGGAGCAAGTGGCGCAAGCGACCATTTGGGCTCCACACCCCTCATGCAGCATGGGGAAGGTGGCACCCAAACAGCCGTTTGGGCACCGCGGTCCCCCAAGTGAGAGGCAAGAGGGTGAGGAGAAGAGAAAGAGAGAGACAGAGAGAGAGGCAGGAGGCGGAGGAGAGCTGAGAGAGAGAGGGGGAGGCAGTAGGAGGAGGAGAGAGAGAGACGGAGTGAGAGACCGGAGGCTCAGGAGAGAAGACCGACGTGGAGGAGAGACCTGAAAATCCTGTCTTATGACGGGCTAATTGGCTAGTAAAACTAATAATGACCAATGCAAATCTGAAGGCTAAATATTAGATTGAGAATGGGTAAAATAAAGAATGAAAGGGTGGGAGCTAGTGGTTCTCTTTAATTTGGGACTTTAATAGGTTCGGACTTTGGAGCTGAATACCTGGTATTTGCAGCATGCTCAGCACCTCTCAAGGCCAGACCTTTGATGAACACTATTAAAATGTATTCTATTGGACATAAACAATACATTCAGCAAAAGACATACATTTATACTGAATTTTGATAGGCTACTGGAGATTTAAAATGGAGTTTCTAAATCAATGTGCTTCCAAGTTATTAATGTTGAAAGATTCTTTCATAGATAACTCTCCCTCAGTCTTGAACTCCTTAGTTCATCGTTTCTCTTTATCGAAAAACAGCTTTTGGTTACACAGAAAGACAGTATTAGGAAAGTACCACAGACACATAATTAAAACAAATTCTCTAATACAAGAGGTGGCCATTTTGGCGGAATCCCACATTTTATATCTTGTGTCTTTTCCCTCTTCCTGTGTTAAGGACTTGTTTTAATTAAATCTCCCTTTGTTCTTTGCAGCTCACATTGCATTACCTGCTCCAATTTATAGGGTCTTCTACCTTTCTGTTTTTTGCTTTACACTCTGCGTCAGATCATGGCTGCAATTGTAACAACAACAACAACAATAAAAGACAGGAAGCAATAACATGAAGAAAAAGGGATTTCCCTTCTCATGTTTGTTGGTTAAAAACAAGCCTCCAGAAATCCTGAGAATCCTGGTTTAAACTACAGCTAGATAGCAGCATTATTGCTTTATACTGACAGATGGTTCACCACTGTCAAACCAGGAGCTCGTCTGACTATTTGGAAGTGCTCCACATAAGACTGGCCATACTGAGTCAACCAAAGGTCCATCTTGCCTAATATTCTATCCTCCAACAGTGGCCAATGCCAGGTACCCTAGAGGAAATGAACAGAACAGGTAATCAGGAAGTGAGCCATCCCCTGTCTCCCATTCCCAGCTTCTGACAAACAGAGACTAGGGACACCATTCCTGCCCATTCTGGCTAATAGCCATTGATGGACCTCTTCTCTATCAATTTATCTAGGTCTTTTTTGAACCCTGTTAAAGTTCCGGTCTTCACAACATCTTCTGGCAAGGAGTTCATCAGGCTGACTGTGTATTGTGTGAAGAAATACATCCTTTAGTTTGTTTTAAACCTTCTACTTATTAATTTCATTTGGTAACCCCAAGTTATTCTGTTATGGGAAAAAGTAAATGACTTTTCCTTATTTATTTCTCTACACCAGCCATGATTTTATAGACCACTATCATATCTTCCCTTAGTCTCCTCTTTTCTAGGTTGAAAAGTCCGAGTCATATGAAATGCAAATCTCATATGCAAATCTCAAAGCCGTTCCATGCCCCCAATCTTTTTGTTGCCCTTTTCTGAAAGTTTTTTTAATGCCAAGATATTTTTTGAGATGAGGCAACCACAACTGCGTGCAGTATTCAAGATGTGGGTATTGTTGCCTGATCTAAGATTACTTATGAATTTCCAGTTACCATCTTTAGGGTTGACAGGTCCTTTGTTCCAGGATTAGGCCCAGTATTTGAGTATTCTATAGTTGGGAACCCTGATGTGTACAGATGCAACATTCATACTAAAGGAACTCTTATATAATTGCAAATATAATTAATTAATACATTTAGCACAGTCACAAACACCCCAATTTCATAAGATAAATAGGGAATGCACATCCATAGCATATACTCGCACCATTCCTTTTAGAACAACCAGAGGTGTTAGCCACCTTCTTCCTCATCACCTGCATCATCCCCATCATCACCAGTGGCCATCATTTTGGCACCTCCCAATGACTACATCTCCTTCTCCTAACACCCCTAGAGTGGGATGCTACTTTTATCATATGTTACGCTGACATTGTTATGTTTGATGCATATTCCACAGGGGATTTCCTTTTCTTATTTGTATTTCTTCACCTTACTAATGGTGAAGTGTCTTTTTCCAATATATCACTGATCTCAACATATCATCATATATGTCAGTTTGTTACCATGGGCCTCTGGAGAGAAGGATAAATAGTGGGGTGGCAAAATTTGCAGATGATATTAAACTGCTCAAGATAATTAGGCTCAAGTTACAGTGGGGGAGGTCTAGGTTGGATATTAGAAAAAACTATTTCACGGGGAGGGTGGTGAAATACTGGAATGGGTTAACTAGAGAGGTGGTGGAATCTCCATCCCTAGAGGTTTTTAAGTCCCAGCTTGACAAAGATCTGGCTGGGATGATTTAGTTAGGTTTGGTCCAGCTTTGGGCAGGGGGCTGGACTTGATGACCTTCCGAGGTCTCTTCCAGCCCTAGGATTCTATGATTCTAACTGACTGCTGTCAGGTCCTTCAGTTCCTTTTATAGGACCTTCCTGGCCCCTGATTGGCTGTTTCTTCTGCAGTCACTCTGGCCTCCTTGGAGGACTTCTCTATTGTCCTTTTCTGAGGCAGAGTGTGGCAAGGCCACAAGCCTCTAGCAGGGGTCTTCAGGGCCTGGTCCACCCTATCACAAGCACCTAGAGCAAAGGTTCTTCTCTTCAGAGAATGTGTGTGCAAACCACAATAAATAAATGAATACTATATATACACAGGGAAATAGTTAACCATTCATTAAGAAAGAGTTTGGATTTAGGGTTACCAGGTGGCTTCAAAAAAAATACTGGACACACTTAATCTCAGATGAGGGGGGAGACTGGCTAGGAGGAGGTGTGTGTGGGGGAACTGGCGCGGGAAGCAGGGCTGGCGGGGGTTGGGGACAGCAGGGAGATGGGGCTGGCCGGGGATATTGAGGGGACCAGCTGGCGGGAAGCAGGGCTGGCCGGGAGGGGTCGGGGAGTGGGGCTGGCCAGGGAGGGGAGTGGGGCTGGCCAGGGGAAGTGGGGCTGGCCGGGGCGGGAGAGCGAGGGGAGAGAATTGGCCGACAGAGAGTGGGACTGACCCGGGTGCACGCAGATCCTGGGGTGCTGCCTGTCCCGAGCATGGTCCCGGCGAAGCACGAGTGAGTCTGGCCCCGGGGATTCCATCCCGCCCCAACCCCGCCCCCCCGCCCGCATAGTTGTGTACTGCCTGGCTGGTAGACACACTCACGCAGCGTGTGTGTTAGAAAATACCAGACATTTTATATGTCTGGTATTTTCTCAATTTGTTTCCCTGACAGAACCCGCAAATACCAGACTGTCCAGTTCAAAACCGGACACCTGGCAATCCTATTTGGATTTGGTCCTCCTATTATGTTCCATTAAAAACCTATGTACAGCAACCATGAACTGGAGAAAAAACTCAACATTAGCCATACTATAAGGCTAAGTCTATACTCACGGCTTCTTGCGCGAGTAATATGCAAATGAGGCTAAGCGTGGAATATCGCCGAGCCTCATTTGCATACCTAATGAGCCACCATTTTTTTCAGAAGAGGCTCTTGCGCAGAAGGAGCGTCTACACTGCCTTCTTGCGCAAGAAAACCCTCTTGCGCAGTGCCGCTACATCTATTACTTTTCAGGAAGAACGGCATTGCGCAAGAGGGTTTTCTTGCGCAAGAAGGGGCAGTGTAGACGCCCTTCTGCGCAAGAGCCTCTTCTGAAAAAAATGGTGGCTCATTAGGTATGCAAATGAGGCTCGGCGCTATTCCACGCTTAGCCTCATTTGCATATTACTCGCGCAAGAAGCCACGAGTGTAGACATAGCCTAACTGTTTTGTTTAATGGGATCATGTACACTGGTAGGTTTTGTACTCTTTTTGACTAGTAAGGTTACTTTTTCTTAACTATTACCATACATTTGCAGAAAAAGTAAACAGCACACATTTGCATTAAACACCTTCAAACTATGAAGCATACCACTTTATACAATAAGCAGCACAGTCATTATTTAGGAGTCACTTTAAAAGTATTCCTTTGGCTTTTGGTTTTAATGAAAGAAAAGTTAAAGCAAAAATAGTTATGAAACTTTCAAGAATCCTTCTACTCTTTTGCTGAGAAAGTGAGAATGAATGGTCCAAGACAACAGGCCTTGCAATGACCTTGTAGCCATTAAAGCAAGTTTATATGTCTACAGAAAATTGCCTATAAAGGGAAGCTTGGGATAGGAATTTTGAACCTATGGACTATTGTTGCTGTTAAGAGACAAGTTTTCAAAGTACCTCCAAATAGGGCCACAAACCTCAAAAATTAAAGGAAAACAACCAAACAAAACAAAAAATAAAACAAGTGATCCAAACTGGTATTGTAGCATATTTTGAGCCCCTCCTAATTTCATTTATACTATCGGCATGTAACTTCATTGACTTCATCAGGGTTTCTCCTGATTAAAAATGATGTGAATGGGATCAGAATCAGGCCCTCTAGATTTACAATTTCTACATCAAAATGCACACAACATTGCATGCAATTGAAAAGTCATAAAGCAAGCATACTTGCAGAAGCCCTCTGAGAATTTGGTCCTAAATGTGTTTCCCAGCAAAACATTAATGGCTTTAGCTGCTGCTAGTTATTGTGCACAAGCTACATCTCATGAAACATAATTTCTTCTTGGAGCCTATGGAAGTATATATCTTTGATAAAAGTAGTTACAGAGTGCTGGACATCAGTAAACAATTCTGCCAACAACATTCCTGTTACTGATCTTAGTCTGTGGTTTTTCTCATGTCTATAAAATTTGCAATTTGTATGGATAACTTAAATCATGACATAATTACTTTTTTAAATTAAAAAAGTGATTTAATCAAAACCATTTAAATAGAAAAACAGCAAAAAAGTCAAATTAATAAGATAGGTTGTAAATACTGTGGGTGAGCTGTTTACAAAAATGAACCTTGTTCAATAAAACCAAAGGTAAAATTATTACAATAGACATCTTTAAGAAGACAATGTGGGATTCAGTTGTCCCTCCTGGGGGCTTCTAGGGTTCATGCGGATATTTGAATTGCTAACCATGGAGTAACTTGGCTCTTTTTGTAGATCTAATACTCTACAGAGATGATTTTTTTCTTGCATTTTTGGATACATGTTACATGTGATTAATCATATAATTATAAGTATGATTTCAAACAACTGAGCAGCATTCAATGGCTAGCATAAATGAAACCTCCTACAATATAGTGACAATTGCCATGACTTGTCTCTGAACTAATAAAAGCTGCTGTCTCTGGGTTCTGTATTTTTGTATGTATTGGCTGATATAGTCCTAATTCTTGTACACCACATAGTAAAAGGCCAAAGTTACTGTACAAGAGGCTGACGTGTGGGTGCAAAACATACCTAAAATATTTCTTTTTGAGATGGGGTATTGCAAAGTAATGTGAAACTGTATTCTGCAATCTTTATTGTACAACATGTGAAAGTGGAACAGGGATGAACTGACGCATGAATGGGAAGATTGCTCAAGGTGATCAAAAACATTTGGAAACATCAAATTGCTATTCAGGGAACCTTGTTATCATGCCGTTTGATTATCCTGCATCAAGGAGATTAGGTTCTTTTTGCTCAGTTGCCTGTCAACAGAGTGATAGGAAAATTATGGTAGGGAAACTTGCAATCACTTGGGAAATAACCACTCTTACGACATAATCATATGTCCTTTTCACAAGGCAGAACCCCTGTCGTGGTGACTTTTTTATGTTCAGTCTGATTTTTTGCAACCCAACACTTAATCACTAAAATTCATTTCTCATGAATCCAACTGGCTCAGACTTTAGTGTCATGGTAGTAATCATGCTCAGCTAGACCTAGCTAGCCACTTCCATGAAAGTAAAGTTTTTAATATATAGTATTGTGAGCAAAACCCACTTCCTCAGATGAGTGGAGAAAAAAGGGGGACCCTCCCCTTCCCCACCCGTGTTTTTGTCTCCACTCATCTGAGGAAGTAGGTTTTGCCCAAGAAAGCTCACAATACTATATATATATATATATGTGTGTTAGTCTCTAAGGGTATGTCTACACTACAGCACTAATTCGAACTAACTTAATTCGAATTAGTTAATTCGAACTAAGCTAATTCGAATTAGTTCATCTAGACTTAAAAACTAATTCGAATTAGCGTTTTGCTAATTCGAAATAGCATGTCCACATTGAGTGGACCCTGAACCGAAGTTAAGGCTGGCCGGAACCAGGACTTAGAGTGTGGAGCTGCTGCCCCACCCCTGACAGACAGTTCTCAGGGTTCCCCGCTTGCTGGTCTACCTCTATGAGGGACAGCAAAGCATTTGTGTCTTGGAGTGCTCTGCTTGCCCTCACTCGGGGCACCACGGCACTCTGCAACATGGGACCAGACCTGCCCCCGGGGACTTTGCTGCGTCTTGCGGACACGTTGCCGGCAGCCTGGCTGCACTCTCTGCAGGCTGCCATCTGGGAGGACCGAGGGGATGTCAGGATCCAGGGGGCCCTGCGGGAGAGCTTCCACCCTGAGGAGCGCTAACAGTCTCCCTGGTCTGCCCCACTGGGGGCTCGTGCCCCATTCCTCCCTCTCCTCCTTCCATTTCCCTAGCCCCCCCTTCCTGATGTCAAATAAAAGACACATATTTTCAAAAATAGAAACTCTGTTTATTCAACACAACTGGAGAGGGGAATGATACTGTGGGGAGACGGGAGAAAGGAGGTGGGAGAGGGAAGGAGAGAGGGTGGGAGAGGGGAGGGGAAAAACTGGGAGGAGGGAGCTCGAAGGGGGAAGCAAGGGGAAGGAGGGGGAGGGGAAACTCAGGGATCAGGGGTGGGGGTCTCGCCGGCCAACCACCTCCCAGCACGGCGAGGAGGGGACCTCGGCGCCCCGGGAGATGGGGTAGAGGTGCAGGAGGTTGAGGTGGGGGGTGTGGACATTGAGGAGGAGGGTGTGGGGTTTGAGGAGGAAGAGGTGGGGGGACAGGAGTGGGAGGAGGGACAGTTGTTGGGGGGGCAGCAGGCGCAGGAAGGGCATGGGGCATCATGCTCTGCAGCAGGGCCTGCAGGGTAGCGTTTCTGGCTCGCTCCTCAGCCAACTGCTCCTGGTGGAGCTGCAGGTCTGCCCGCATCCAGGCCTCCACAGTGCGGTTCAGGGCTCGCAGGGACCCCAGGTGCTGGTCCCAGTAATCCTGCTCCATGGTGGTGGTCCGGAGCAGGCCGCGGGTACGGGAGCATGTCCCGGGCGGGGTGGTGCGCCCTGCACGAGCAGCTGGTGCAGCTGTAGAGAAAGAAGAGAAGTGGTCAGTTCTCCCTGGGGACACAGTGGATGATGCCCAGCCCCCGCGACGTGAGGGCGACCGTGCCCTGCACCGTCAGAGCCGTTGTGTTTGTACAGAGGCCATGGTCAGGATGTCTGGCTCTCCCCGGGACTGGGAGCTGCCCCAAGACCGCACCCATGTCCCTGTGCCGTGTATAGTGTGGCCGGGGCGGGAGGGGAGATGTCCCCTGCCTCTGTGTAGAGAGGACGTGTGAAGGGAGAGCATCCTGCTGGGTCCCGCCCCAGGGTCGGGAGCGTGTCAGGTCTCTTCACACACGCATGTGCCTATTGGGCCATGGCCCCTGGGTGTCACGCAGCTGGAGTCACCTGCCCAAGGGTGGCATGGCACGTGTTCGCATGTGCACAGGTGGCTGCATGATCCGTGGGAGGCATGGCCCATGCGCACGGTCCCTGGTCTCCCTCCCCGCCCCCCCGGGGCAGTGGACAGTGCTGGCACTTACCCGGTATGGCCTCCCTGGACGACCCTGCCGACTCCAGTGCTGGAACTGCTGGCGGTGGCCCCTCCAGTGCGCCTGGGTCAGGGCCCTCCGGTCCCGGCTCGCTGCCTCCCAGGCTGGTGCGGACCGCCCTACCCCCCAAGAGTCGGTCGAGGGCGGGGAAGTAGGGGCAGGTGGCAGCCCCTGCTGTGGCGCCGCCCCTGGTGGCCCTGGCGTACGCCTGCCGCAGCTGTTTTATTTTCAGGCGCACCTGCTCCTGGGTGCGCCTGTGTCCCTTTGCGGGCCATGGCGGCCACTATGCGGCCATAGACGGCCATGTTCCTCCACCTAGTGCAGAGATCATGGAGGTTGGGGGCCTGCCCCCAAACCTCAATGAGGTCCATGACCTCCGCACCAGTCCAGGAGGGCGCGCGCCGTCTACGGCCCCTGGCTGGCCCCTGGGTGCTGGGGGACTGGGTGGGGGACGGCTGGCTGTCGCTGGCTGCCTGGCTCATCCTGGGCCACTGGGTCAGGGGCAAAGACTGCTGGCAGGGCTTCTCTCTGGCAAGTGCCGTCTGGCCAGAGTCTACCCCTTCAAGGGCCCCAGGGCTGGGGGAGAGGAGAGTTTTCCTGGTTTGTCCCAGAGTGGCCACCAGGGGGAACCTGGGAAGGGCTAGCCTCCAACTAGTTCGAATTAAGTGGCTACACAGCCCTTAATTCGAACTACTTAATTCGAACTAGGCGTTAGTCCTCGTAGACTGAGGTTTACCTAGTTCGAATTAAGCGCTCTGCTAGTTCAAATTAAGTTCGAACTAGCGGTTTGCATGTATAGATGCTATGAAAGTTAATTCGAACTAACGGCTGTTAGTTCGAATTAACTTTGTAGTGTAGACATACCCTAAGAGTGTGTCTACACAGCAGTGTTATTTCGAAATAACAATGTGAGCAATTCCATTATTTCAAAATAAATTTGAAATAACAGACAGCTTATTTCAAAATCTGTAAACCTCATTGCATGAAGAATAACGCCTCTTTTGAAACAGGTATTTCAAAATAGAGGTAGGGTGGACGCTCCACTGCTGCTTTTTTGAAATAGCTCCTCCTCAAGGACCATGAAAGTAATTACTCCCCAGTGCTTCATGGGGCTCTCAGTTGAGATAGTGCATCCACATTAGGGGAACCTGCCTCAGACTAATTTTGAAGCTTCCCTGTAGTGTGGATGTGCTATTTCAAAATAAGTTATTTAAAAAAAATTGAAATAGCTTATTTCAAAATAAGCGTGCTGTGTAAACATACCCTTAGGTGCTACAGGAGAGCTCTTTTTTTTTTAAGTTGCAAACTAACATGGCTATCCCTCTGAGTCATTTGAATATCTGCATTAGTCACATCAAAGGAACCTCAGTCTGCATCCTTGAAGTTATTCTGACATTTAGGTTGGAATTTTCAAAGGAGCGAGCACCTCCTTCTCCCTTTGAATGTAAAGGGCTGCTTCCGGTGATAGAAGCATGACACAGCAACTTGGCTGACCTGGAAGCTAAAGGGTAGGCAAGGTATCAAAGAAGAAGGAGTTTCAACAAATCTTAAAAGATCTGATGTGGCTTTTTAGAAATCTCAGATTAATTCCTAGCAGATTGACATTTCACTTACTTTTTCTTTTCCTCTTCGTGAACCACGTCTTTCCTTTTCTCTTTTTTTTTCATGTGTTGTTGTTTTGTTTCTATCCCATCCTTACTTTGGGATGGGGAGGCAGAATTTAACTAAAAAAGAATGGGATTTGGGAACCTAAATCCCTTAGGCTGCTCTGAAAATTTTAGCCTTAAATTTTACTTTATTACAATTCTTATGTACTCAAAGCCCCATTACTCTGCAGAATAAAAAGGCTTTGAAGTGTCGAGTGAAGGATATATTCACCCAGCTGAAGTCCTCTTTACACTATCAGAGATGTGTAAGCCTTAGTGCTAGTTAAATGTAGGCTCTTGACAAAGCATCCTATTTATGAGACATAGGATCTGTCAGCATCGTTTGGTACATTTTACAGTCCATCAAGATGGAAGCAGGAATAGGGTAATCAACATTTTGGCAGAATAAGCTCCTTGTCTAAGGGTATATGGCCTTCTATATAATTCAACAGTATCTGATACAATGAGGCTCCAATCCCCAAATGGGGCCTTTGGTCATTACCACAATAGCAATAAGGATCCATTGATTCCCACAACTCTGAAATATATTCCACCCTGTTACAGAGGTCTGTTTCTGCTTTTCTTCTTCGCTGGAGAAACAGCATCCAACCCACCAGGGGTATGTCTAGACTACATGGCTCTGTCGATGGAGCCATGTAAACTAGTTTACCCCACATAGTCAATGAAGCAGGGATTTAAATAATCCCCGCTACGTTAAAATAAAAATGTCCGCCGTGCTGTGCCGACAATCAGCTGATCCGGCACAGTGCGGCAGTCTAGACGCGGATCGGTCGACAAGGGAAGCCTTTGTCGACTGCTCATATGCCTCGTGAAACGAGGTTTACAGGAGCGGTCGACAAAGGCTTCCCTTGTCGACCGATCTGCGTCTAGACTGCCGCGCTGTGCCAGATCAGCTGATTGTTGGCACAGCGCAGCAGACATTTTTATTTTAATGAAGCGGGGATTATTTAAATCCCTGCTTCATTGACTATGTTGGGTAAACTAGTTTACATGGCTCCGTCAACGGAGCCATGTAGTCTAGACATACCCCAGGTGTATACTCAGTGAAACTTTAGTTTGATTCCCCTTCACCAACATAGCCTCAGTCCCCCAAGTGCCCACCTATTTACAATATTTACTGAACTTTAGGCCCTCTCAGCAAGACCTGTGGTGAGCAGAGGTCTTCCCTTCCCCATCTTCTTCCACTTCCTGCTCCTGGTGCTCCCAGCATTCCCTTCCTCTGGCCAATTTTATCAGCCCTAGTTGATAGCGCCAATTAGGTTTTTACACCACCTAATCCATCAGCTTGATCAGATCATTACTACAACAAGCTTTCCTGGAGCACTGATTAGCCTTAAAGCCACACTTATAGCACTGTAGTTCTAGCAGATCATGTGGTGATGACACTCTATGCTGATGGGAGAGAGCTCTTTGGTTGGTACAAAACAATGCCCCCACAAGAAGCTTTCCCACCAGCATAGCACTATGTATGCTAGCATTTAAGGTGGTATAACTTATGTCACTCGGGGGTGGAATATTCATATCCACGAGCAACATAAGCTTTGCCAACATAAGAGGTAGTGTAGACATAGCCTAAGAGCACATCTACATGGTGGGGCTGAAGCCAAAATAAGCTACACAACTTGAGCTACATCAGTTGTGTAGCTTAAATCGAAATAGGTTATTTTGGCTTTTGGCACTATCAAAACAGCAGGAAGTCCAAGAAAGAGCACTCTTCCTCCAACTTCTCTAACTCCTCATAAAATGAGGGCTACAGGAGTTAGAGTAAGAAGTCCTCTAGCTTGACATTATTTTGGACATTATGTCAAAATAACTACTTGTAGTGTAGACATGGACTATGTTATTTCAGAATAACGGCAATTATTCTGAAATAATACTGCTATGTAGATGTACCCTAAAGTGATCAGAATGCAGACTCGCCTCCTCACTTCCTGTATTATGTGCCCCTATTTAATTCCCAAATCACAATTTATGGCATGATTCATTTTACACATATAAGGGCAACTGTTGACTACCTCACTTAATAGCGGTTGGGAAGGGAACATGCATCCGAGGGTACTGAGGAAGTTGGCAAATGTCATTGCGGAGCCTTTGGCCATTATCTTTGAAAACTTGTGGTGATCGGGAGAGATCCCGGATGACTGGAAAAAGGCAAATGTAGTGCCCTTTAAAAAAGGGAAGGACAATCCAGGGAACTTCAGACCAGTCAGCCTTACCTCAGTCCCTGGAAAAATCATGGAGGGGATCCTCCAGGAATCCATTTTGAAGCACTTGGAAGAGGGGAAAGTGATCAGGAATAGTCAACATGGATTCATCAAGGGCAAGTCATGCCTGACGAATCTAATAAGCTTCTATGATGAGGTAAGTGGCTCTGTGAATATGGGAATGTCAGTGGATGTGATATATCTTACTTTAGCAAAGCTTTTGATACGGTCTCCCATAATATTCTTGCCAGCAAGTTAAGGGAATATGGATTGGATAAATGGACTGTAAGATGGATAGAAAGATGGATAGACTGTTGGGCCCAATGGGTAGTGATCAACGGCTTGATGTCAGGTTGGCGGTCGGTTTCTAGTGGAGTGCCCCAAGGATCTGTTCTAGGACCGGTTTTGTTCAACATCTTTATTAATGACCTGGATGAGGGAATGGATTTCACCCTCAGCAAGTTCACAGATGTCACTAAGTTAGGGGAAGAGGTAGATACACTGGAGGGCAGGGATAGGGTCCAAAGTGACCTGGACAGATTAGAGGATTGGGCCAAAAGAAATCTGATGAGGTTCAACAAGGACAAGTGTAGAGTCCTGCACTTGGGACAGAAGAATCCCAAGCATTGTTAAAGGCTGGGGACCGAATGGCTGGGTAGCAGTTCTGAAGAAAAGGACTTGGGGATTATGGTGGATGAAAAGCTGGCTATGAGTCTACAGTGTGCCCTTGTAGCCAAGAAGGCTAATGGCATATTAGGGTGCATTAGGAGGAGCATTGCCAGCAGATCCAGAGAAGTTATTATTCCCCTTTATTCGGATCTGGTGAAGCCACAACTGGAGTATTGTGTCCAGTTCTGGGCCCCCCCACTATAGAAAGGATGTGGATGCATTGGAGAGGGTCCAGCAGAGGGCAACCAAAATGATTAGGGGGCTGGAACACATGACCTGTGAGGAGAGACTGAGGGATTTGGGTTTGTTTAGTCTGAAGAAAAGAGTGAGGGGGGATTTGATAGCAGCCTTTAACTTCTTGAAGGGAGATGCCAAAGAGGACGGAGAAAAGCTGTTCACAGTAGTGACGGATGGCAGAACAAGGAGCAATGGTCTCAAGTTACATTGCGGGAGGTCTAGGTTGGATACTAGGAAAAACTGTTTCACTAGTAGGGTGGTGAAGCACTTGAATGGGTTACCTAGGGAGGTGGTGGAATCTCCATCCCTAGAGGTTTTTAAGTCTCGGCTTGACAACCTAACTCGGTTGATTTAGTTGGGATTGATCCTGCCTTGGGCAGGGGGCTGGACTTGATGACCTCCTGAGGTCTCTTCCAGGTCTATGAGTCTATGATTCTATGCTGAATACAGAGCAGGGGCATTCAGAATGCCTTTTGGACATGTGGGGCCAGATTCTGGTCTCATTCCGGCAGTGCAAATCCAGCATTCCATCTAGATGCCTAAATATCTTTGATGATCTAGG
The DNA here is from genome assembly GCA_019425775.1 of Rafetus swinhoei. Classification (NCBI taxonomy): domain Eukaryota; kingdom Metazoa; phylum Chordata; order Testudines; family Trionychidae; genus Rafetus; species Rafetus swinhoei. Next base: position 42,319,845 of record CM033432.1, on the reverse strand, counting down.
CTTAAAAGACAGAGCTTCCTGACTCTTTTCTTTTGTTTTCTACTTCTGCACACAAACTGTTGTTTGTGTCCACCCCAGTCTATGTGATATACATTTTAGAACAAACTTTGGAGCAAACTCCTGGTATGAGAAAAGACAATTTTTGTTGTTTTGGGGCGAACTTCCCCAGGCCACTGTGTACCACACCGTTGCTTTATTAATGCTAGGTTTTACTTTATGCTGGCTGTGTGAGAAGCCGCTCTCATTGTCGTGAGGGTCCTGTGGGAACAGTAGTTACTCAGTGTTATTTGCCCATAATTCAGAGCCATAAAAATGACAGAATGCAGGACATTCCATCTAACACCGCAAACAACATTCAACAATCTCTATCTCTGTTCAGTTCAGTCTGCACTCGGCAGAACATCAAGCGCTTGATTGGATAAATCAATTTCTACAGCAAAATAGGTACAGTGATCCAGACATAAATCACTAGCTATAAACAAAGAAGTGGTGGGCTTCATAATATACAAGCTTCTATTTCAGAGGTCGATCATTATTAATATGTAACACTTTCTCTTTCTGTCAGTTTGACACATTGACTGTCATTTTTTTTTTTTTGGACAGAACGATGGGTAGTTTTGAAGTCACTGTCTTGGCATAGCTGTTACCCAGGCCTGTGTTACTAAGGATGTTGTTGACTACCTGTAGATAAAGCCAGTAGTACAGGCAGGATGTACACAAATGCATAAAGATAGCAACTGGCTCCTTTCTGTAGTGACTTGCCTCCTTCAAGCAGAAGTGCTTCTTTTCCAGGCACAATTCTGCCTCAAGAATTGTATTTAACCAAAGACCATGGCAAAGAACAAAATCCTCCTTCTCATGCATTTCCCTTTCAAAGAACTGCAGCCTTTTACACAGAAACTTATCACAAAACTAACCACGCAGTGTGTCTTCCAGTGTGTGTGCTTGCTCTCTAAGAACTTGAAAACCAGTGTAACAGCATCATTGGGTGACACTTGACACGTGACATTAACCCAGTGGTATCCATACTGTCATGTGTAGAATATTTGTGATCCAGAGGGAGCTAAGCATCACATTGCTTTGGTTCTCCTTATTTCCAGCCCTTATATTGAATTAATAAAAGCTGAAAATATACTGTAAGCAATAGGTGTGGATGGGAAGGGAAGCAGTTTGAACAACTGTAAAATAGAATGGAGGTGGCAATTGGACAATCTCTATTAAACAGCTTGAGAAGAATTTGAAACTTTAGTTCTACTTTACTATAATTGGCACTCTCTGTAGACAGGTTGCTCTATGGGTGTAATTTATACTGCAATGCAATGGTTGATATGGCTGTAAGCATGGCACGAGGAGTTTATACAGCACATTTTATTGAGGAAAAAAGGAGGAGTTGTCACCTGCAAAACAGAGGGAAAAGATTCCATTAAGTAATTCCTAGTAGAAAAGAAGATACACACATTTGAATTAATGTTTTTAATGAAACATTGTTAATGAACAAGGAAATCTTTTTAAATAAGAAGCTGTCTCTAATTTTTTTTTAAAAGTTAGGTTTATGAAAGACTTTACCTTAATTTGTATTTTCAACTAAGTATAATCAATACATTGCTACATTTTGCAATAAATATGCAATTTGTGAAACAAAAATCAATTTAAAGGACTATAAAGAGCTATGTGATTGATTCATGGATTTAAAAAAAATGCTTTATTTCTATTATGCTTATTACATTTTCATCAAGATTTTATTTTCCAGGAGGTATTTGTAAGTGAAAACATGTTTGATATATGTGACTTGTTCTACAGGTGCTAATTTTGAGAGCTGGTGTAACCAAACATAGGAATGTAATTAAATAAAATGAACATTTCCCCCTTACTTTTTCCTAATTTGGAATGAAATTCACCCCTGTGCAGATGGGCAGCCCAAGGCAAAGACAGCATTTAATCCCAAACTTGAAGGACTTCAGTAGGACTTAAATGGCTCATATGTTTTTGCTAGCTATCTGCCTAGGGAATTATTATGCATTAAGACAATCTAGGTATTGTATCAGTCTTGCAGATGCGAGGCAGGCAGGCAGATGGAACTTGGTTATGTAGCAGAACGAATTGAAGATGAATTGTTATTCTTCATTATGATTTTAGATGCCCTTGTCCCCTTAACTCACAACTGTATATGGGGAGAATTTTCAAAGTGGCTTAGAGGGGATACAGTAGGACTCCCATTAACATTGATAGCTGCCTAGATAAACTAACACCCTGCTTTGAATATTTACTGGCACAAACAGAGGGTTCCAGTGTGCAGATGTCTGTATGAAGGTCACAAGCTAGCAGCACAGAGCCAAGTACTGCTGAGCGTGGTGTTTTACTACTTATCACCACTAAGGAGCACAAGCTGAGCCAAGCAAATGCTGCAGACTGGTGCCCAGAATATTGAGGCAGATCACTGGGGGCAGATACCATCTCATGGGAACATTTCTGAGAGTAGGACTGACCATCCTGACTGCCCTGCTGTTATTTCCTCCCAGATCAGATAGTCACCACACGGGGAGTAGGGGGAGACAAATGGAACCTCTGGGCAGCAGCAGGAGGCCCTTGGACTAAAAAATAGCGGTGAGGCACATGGGAGTGAGTTTGCAAAGTGTGCAATTAATCACCCATGGAAGGTCTATGCACTCTTTTTAGACCCAACTAAGTCTTCTAAACAGGATTTGAGTGAGACTTACATGGTGCATAATAAGCTTATCTGCAGTATGGGGTGAATTGATCTACCAGTGTCTGTAATGACTTCTTTGGGTGTTAGATCCTGGCAGAGGACCCTGAGCTGGAAAGGCTGTTATGGGAATGTGCAGATGGAAGGTGGCAGCGACAAACTTTTGTGCATCAAGTGACCTACAAGGGACCACCTCAGCCCTAAGAGATGATTTTAGCCCATCTCTGCATTCACTGGATTGCCCTTAAACCACCCTGAGCTTTGATAGCCCTACCACTCCTTCATCTCTCTTCCGCCAGTGTGTCTACTTTCACATTACCAAACCATGCTCAGATCAGTGCAGATGTAGAGTTTTATTTGCCCGGCTGAATAAGATGGTCCACATTTAAAAGTGGAAGGCAACTTGGGGGAAAGAGATCATGAAATCATAGAGTTCTACCATTCTTTAGAATCATGAAGGAAGAACAGCAAAATAAATACAATGAATTTCAGGAAAGCAGATTTTGGTAAACTCTGAGCTGATAGGTAAGGTCCCATGGCAAGCAAGACTAAGGGGCAAAACAACTGAAGAGAATTGGCAATTTTTTAAAGGGACATAATTAAGGGCCCAAAAGCAAGCCATTCTGCTGCATAGGAAAGATAGAAAGTATGGCAAAAGACCGACTTTGCTTAACCAGGAGATCTTGCATGTTCTAAAAATCAAAAAGGAGTCATATAAAACGTGGAAACTAGGACAAATTACAAAGAATGAATATAAGCAAACAATACAGGTATGCAGGGGCAAGATTAGAAAGGCAAAGGCACAAAATGAGCTCAAACTAGCTACAGACATAAAGGGAAACAAGAAGACTTTCTATAAATATACTAGAAGCAAGAGGAAGACCAAGGACAGGTAGGCCCATTGCTCAGTGAGGAGGGAGAAACAGTAACAGGAAACTTGGAAATGGCAGAGGTGCTTAACGACTTCTTTGTTTCGGTCTTCACCAGGAGGTCTGATGAAGGAATGCCTAACATAGTGAATACTAGAGGGAATAGGGTAGGTTTTGAAGATTAAAATAAAAAAAAAGTTAAAAATCACTTAGAAAAGTTAGATGTCTGCAAGTCACCAGGGCCTGATGAAATGCATCCTAGAATACTCAAGGAGCTGATAGAGGAGGATCTGAGACTTTAGCTATCATCTTTGGAAAATCATGGAAGATGGGGGAGATTCCAGAAGACTGGAAAAGGGCAAATATAGTGCCCATGTATAAAAAGGGAAATAAGAACAACACAGGAAACTACAGACTAGTCACTTTAACTTCTGTGCCAGGAAAGATAATGGAGCAAGTAATTAAGGAATTCATCTGCAAGCACCTGGAAGATAATAAGGTGATAGGTAGCAGCCAGCATGGATTTGTAAAGAACAAATCATGTCAAACCAATCTGATAGCTTTCTCTGATAGGATAACGAGTCTTGTGGATAAGGGAGAAGTGGCTGACATGGTATACCTAGACTTTAGTGAGGCATTTGATACAGTCTCGCATGATCTTCTTATTAATAAACTAAGCAAATACAATTTAGATGGGGCTACTATAAGGTAGCTGGGTAACTGTTCTCAGAGAGTAGTTATTAATGGTTCACAATCCTGCTGGAAGGCATAACAAGTGGGGTTCTTCATGGGGTCTGTTTTGGGACCGGTTGTCAGCCGATGGTCAGGGCAGTGCGTGTGGTCTGTGTGTGTTATACACCCGAGTCTTCAACTGCTAGGACAGGTTCCCTTCGCAGCGGGCAGCCTATTGGAGGCTGACAGGCGCCCCAAGAGTTCGCAGGGAGAGCTTATTACACCCGAGTCTTTAGCTGCTAGGACGGGGTCCCTTTGCAGCGGGCAGCCTAGGGAAGGCTGACGGGTGCCCCAAGGGTCTGTCCCGTGGAGGCGACAGAACCCAAATGCCCAGCTCTGCCTGCGTCTGCTCCTATGACCGGCTGGAGTTCTTTTAATTGTGTCTGGTTCTGTTACAGCAACAGGAGGAGTCAGGTTAAAGCTTAAACAGTTACAGGTTTATTAAAGAGGCTTATAAAGCATGTGGTTACAATGGCTATTGTTCTACTTCTTAACTGCTAGCAAATACAGATCTTAAAATGGTTACAAAGGAAAAGGAAGATAGAAAAATAATGGTACCAAGTGACAGCTTAATCTTTAAAGAGCTCTATTCTACGCATGCACTAAAACAAAAGGACACATACAGGTATAATTTTTACCCCCTTCTGTGTCCCTCGATTCCAGTGTGTCAGGCCAGGATTGGTCCCTCAATTCCTTGGAAAGACGAATACGAGGTGGGCGTCCCCGTGGACCTCGGAGGCAATCACCTAACCCAACCAGCAGGTAGATGGTAGATTGACGCTCAGAGTGAGTGTGCTGCTGGACCCATCTTTATACCCGTGGGGTCACGTATTCTCTTCCTTATCTATGGTGCCAAATGGTGCTGGTTCGTCTTTGTGACTCCAGTTCTTACAAGGGAGTTGTGAACTTAATTTACACTTGTAAGAGAGATAACTAAATTGGGAGTACTGGGCATTCTTTTCTCAGTGGGAGATTCCCCTCCCAGGGACGGCTGTGTGTGATCGTATCAATATAGGTGCCAGCCAAGGGCAGTTCTCGCAGCCTCTAGGTCAGCTTATTGGCTTGATCACCCTCTGTATCTGTGTTTACAGTTATCCAGGGTCAGATGAGCCAGCATATCTGGGCCTCTGTCAAGGCTTCAAAGACTATGCTGATTTTATTGCTCTCTGTGTCCTGTGTGCTCCAGGCACCTCAGAGGGGCAAGCAAGATGGATGTGACGGGGGGGTCTCTGTCTGGCTACACCGGTTCTGTTCAATATCTTCATCAACAATTTAGATATTGGCATAGAGAATACGCTTAATAAGTTTGCAGATGATATGAAGCTGGGAGGGATTGCAGCTGCTTTGGAGGATAGGGTCATAATTCAAAATTATGTGGACAAACTGGAGAAACGGTCTGAGATAAATAGGATGAAATTTAATAAGGACAAATGCAAAGTACTCCACTTAGGAAGGAACAATCAGTTTCACACATACAGAATGGGAAGCGACTGTCTAGGAAGGAGTACGGCAGAAAGGGATCTAGGAGTCATAGTGTATCATAAGCTAAATATGAGTGAACAGTGTGACACTATTGCAAAAAAAGCAAACGTGATTCTGGGATGCATTAACAGGAGTGTTGTGAGCAAGACACAAGTAGTCATTCTTCCACTCTACCTTGCACTGATTAGGCTTCAATTGGAGCACTGTGTCCAGTTCTGGGCACCACATTTCAAGAAAGATATGGAGAAACTGGAGAAGGTCCAGAGAAGAGCAACAAGAATGATTAAAGGTCTAGAGAACATGACCTATGAAGGAAGACTGAAAGAATTGGGCTTGTTTAGTTTGGAAAAGAGGACTGAGAGGGGACATGACAGCAGCCTTTAGGTATCCAAAAAGGCGTCACAAGGATTAAACTGCAGCAAGGGAGGTTTAGGTTGGAGATTAGGAATAACTTCCTAACTGGCAGGGTGGTTAAACACTGGAATAAGTTGCCTAGGGAGGTTGTGGAATCTCCATCTCTGGAGATATTTAAGAGCAGGTTAGATAGACATCTATCTGGGATGGTCTAGACGGTACCGTTAGGGCAGGGGACTGGACTCGATAACTTCTCGAGGTTTCTTCCCATCAGGGCCGGATTAAGGCATGGGCTAGCCACGCAGCTGCCCGGGGTGCCATCAGGCACCGCGCACCTGACTCCTGGATCGCGGGCTGCAGCAGCTCCCAGCAGCCACCCTGCAGCGGCTGCCCGGGGAGGGGGCCGCGTTAATCCCTGCAGCACCGGCCAGCAGCGCCCTTCCCCCCGCGGCCGCGGGGCCCTCTATGTCCAGGCTCAGCCCGCCCCAGGCGGTCCCAGGCTGCGTGCCAGCGGCAGTAGCCAGGCTGGGCCGGGCCGGGCCGGGCATGTGCTTCCTGCCGCCGCCAGCTCCGTGCGCCCTCCCCCACACGCCGGGTGGGGCCGCGCATGCGCCCTCTCACACGTGCCGGCGCAGGGGCGGAGCCGCACATCGCCCTCCCCCAATCCGGGGCGCAATTAACCTGTCTGCCCAGGGCACCGGAATGGCTCAGTCCGGCCCTGTTTCCTGTTCTAGTGTTCTATGAGTGTATGATTCTGGGCCCAAGCCATTAAGATGCTGAACACCCTGAACTTCTACCAACATCATTAAGAGCTAAGCGTCTGCAGAAGCTTGAAGGATCAGGTCCAACAGACCTGAATAGCTATCATGCAATGCCTGAATAGTACTTAAGATCACCACATCTCCTATAAATACTCAGATGCCTGTTGATCCAGGACCAAAGACGGTAGTAGCAGCAACATAGCCAACAGCAATAAGAAGTGCAGGCATCAATAATATCTATCCACTTACACCAAATTGAACACAAGTCTGTTGCTGAGGTGACCGTATTTCCCTATGCTGAATATGGGACACCTGGTACAATTTCTCAGATTCAAGCAAGTTCAGCAGCAATCATACAAACATTCAAATAAATATCAAGTTTACTGAGCTCCTGTTAAAAAGAAATACTGCATAGTTGGATTCTTTTTATTTACCTTCTTATCTCTAAGGGTACGTCTACACTAGCCCCCTAGTTCGAACTAGGGAGGCTAATGAGGGTGACCGAAATTGCAAATGAAGCATGGGATTTAAATATCCTCATGGAATGGTTTAACTGTTAATTCAAACTAAGGGGTTTATCTTTGAATCACACTTCTCTGCCTCGTGTAGACGCGGGCAGTTATTCCAGGCTAGTCAGTTTCCAAAATGGTGACCGGCCGGGAACATGCTAATGAAGCACGGGATATTTAAATCCCGCGCTTCATTTGCAATTTCGGTCGCCCTCATTAGCCTCCCTAGTTCCAGCTAGGGGGCTAGTGTAGACGTACCCTAAAGATTTAGGATTCAAAGGAGTAGGGGTGAAACATAAGCACTCCTGTACACCTCTTTCACCTGGGGGAGGTGGCTCACTGAGCCAACCGTTTCTGCCTAGCACTTTCTGCCATCCACACCTGGTTGGGCTCCCAGGATGGACCCACCTCTCCTGGTATCTGGCACCATGTCTTCCTGGGGCAACACGTGAGTGGGGGGAATGCAGGGTCACATCCTCTTTCCCAGATTTCTGCCAGAGTTCTCAGCAGAATGTGGCCAGCAGCAGCTTTTCAGCATGGTGTGGGAGGGAAGGGATGGGAGCTGTTTTCAGCTGCTGGGGAGAAGTGGGGGGATGATCTGGCAGAGCTTATCTCTTCCTCTCCCTGCCACTGCTCTGATGTGGCTAGGAGAAGCTTGTCCCTTTCTGCCCACACCATGTCAAAAGGCATCTAACATCACAAGGTTGCTGCTGGCCACCAACATAACCCTGGTTACATAATGTGCAGGAAGGGGATGTTGAGGGCTGGCTGCTTCACACTGGCCAGAAGGGGTTAAAGCAGGCTGAAGGGAGCCTGTGCTAAGCCCTGGCCAATCAAATAAGGGCTTAGAGGGTGCGATTAAGAGAGCAGCTTGCTGAGGCAGCCCTGGTTACAAGGAGCTATTTAGCAGAGCAGAGGGCAGTAGGGTCCTGACCAGAGTGCAGGACTGGTTCCCAAGAGGAAGCACCTTAGTAGGAGCAGGAAAGAGGCTCCAGCCTGAAACCTGTCAGGCTACAGGCCTTGATGTAAGGGCTAAAAGGGTGCAAGGGTTACAGGGGAAGTGGCCTGGGGAACAGGGAGGCAGTTAAGGGAGAGAGAAAGAGGACAGGACAAGGCTGATGCCAAAGGATTCCTGGGGTAGGACATAGAGCACAGGAGGTTCCTGACTTGCAATGCGATTGGCTCCGTGGGAAGCGTTGCAAGTCGGGGGCATCATAACTCGAACCCTCATTTATGATAGGCACCGTGGTAAATGCAGACTGAGGACGTAAGTCGGGGGTTTACGGCCCCTTCCACACTTACAAAAATAGTTGTAAGTGCGGGCGGGGGGGAGGGGGTCGGAACTCGGGCAGTCTCAAGTCGGGGGCCTCTTGTATTGAGCAGGCCCGTGTTCCAACCTATACGCCACACCCTGCCACTGGGGAGTGTGGCCTATACAGACTGCAGCTAGCCCATGAGGCAAGGGCCTGGACTTTGAGGCTGCAGTCGGACACAGTGGTAGGTATACAGACTGAGGACTGCCGATACCCAAGGAAGGAGGGCAAGAGACCAGTGTGATGGGAACAATGGGGGTCCAGAGGAGAGCATGGAGAGAGTGCAGAGTGATGATGGGTGAGAGACTGGCTGGAAGGGGGTGAGCTGCTGAGGACTGAGCTAATTCCCAGTGTAAGCAGCAGGATGCGCTGTACCAGTGAATCTTAACCAGCTACAATGGGTAAGCCCTAAGGATGCACTGCAGACCAGGACCAAGGGAACCTGACTGCAGGGGCTTAACAAACCCAGCCAGAGAGGTGGCTCAGCAGAAGAGGGCACCCTATGGGAAGGAGTAGGACCCAGAGCTGGGGGTGGGTGAAGAGGGTGCTAAGCCTCTGCCCCATGGGCTACTATGAACAGGCTGGAAATTGCTTTCCCCTCCTTCACTGGACCACCCCCCACTTGCAAGCAGGGATGTGGCCAGCAGCAGGACCCACCAGTACTGACTGGAGGAACACAGAAAATATGGGTTAAATTGCCAATTTTTATGAAAAAAATTGGACACCTGCAGGAAGCCTTAAATACAGGACTGTCCCTTTAAAAATGGGATATCTGGTCACTCTACTGTTGCTCTCCTTTGCAAACCTATATATGGCTCCAATGGGGAGCAGGTATTTAGGAGACTTGGAATCAGGACACCAAGACTGGGCTGTACCTTTTTTTAGCAGTCTCAGGGCTGCCTGCAGTTTGCAGCCCAAGTTCTCTATAGCTGCTAATTATTTAAATGAGCATGATCCTCAATTTTTCTTCTTAACTATGATAAATCCACCCAACAAAACAGTTACTCAGACCTCCAGTTTATGAGAAAGTGTGTCCTCCAAGAGTTTTAATTGGACAAGTAGAGGCACCTTGGGACAAAGTGACTTAAATAAATATATTCTGCATACAAACAGAGGCAAATCCCAGTCCCAGTGAAGTCAATGGAAAAAGTCCCCATTGCTTTCACTGGGACTGGGGTGTGTCTTAGAGGTTGGTTTTCCTTACTGTGTCTCTCAACTGTGTAATTTGATGCCCTCAGGTCTCAACCTATCTCCTGAGGTATGGGATCAGCATTAAAAGGATGCTCTACCCCCATTTTCTGTGGTATATTTAAGGTCCCATCAGCTCTGCAGCCTGTTTTCTGCTTCATTACATTTAGCCAATAAGGATCCAGCTGAGAGAGAGAGATGAGATACTTTGGGGTAGGATGGTTTAATGGCTCAGTGACCTCTCTGTGTGACCAGTTGCACAGGCAAAGATTTTTTTTTTAATCAGGATCACTTCAGAGACTTAACTGGCAGCTCTGCCACAAGTCTGACAGAATGACTGTTTACACAGTTTGAAAGGTGCATTGATCATGGAATTTTGGCTCAGAGATCTCAAACCTTGACTTAGCACCAAAGCACTGCCTGTCTTCTCCCCTCACGGAAACAAATGTGAATTGTTTATATTTGTGCATAAACTTCTAGTTAAACAAAATCAGTCTCACTGTAACTAAGCTACTGTATCTGCATTTGCTTGATAATTGTGACTTCTCCTTACATTAAGCATCAGGGTTGACAGTTTTAGATAGTAACCATCAACAGGCCCACTGTCCTTGTATCTTCCTCTTTGTACCTTCCTTTATAGCAGGGGTCTCCAACCTATGGCTCTAGAGCCAAAAATGGCTCAGTACAGAACCAAATATGGCTCTTTAGTCATTCCCAAAATACACACAACTTTTTAAATTAAAATGAAAAATTAATTAAGAATTTTAAAAACCTGTAATTTCTTGGATCAAGATGATTATTTTTTGGCTATGTGACAGGGTATATCAACCCCGCACTGAAGAGCAGGGAGTGAGCGGGGCCCAGCTAGCTGAAAGAGCCCTGCTGGGCATGCTCCCAGTGAACCCAGAATATAAAAGGCCCTGGGGCAGCTCAGTCAGGGCTGACCGCTGAAGGAGAAGGAGCCACTGGGATAGCCCCCGACATGAAAGAGCGACCAGACCTTCCAGCGGCAGCCAGGCCAGGGGGTGCTACCTGCAGGGCCATTGAATCACAGGGAGACAACAGGGGAGACATCCACCAGACCCCGGTAGGAAGTATCACAGGGTGGGGAGTTTACCCGGAGCACTCAGCATGTTGCGGCAAGATTCCCTGCTGAGAGAGACCCAGACTCAGACCCTGCTGAGACTGCCTACAGGGCCCTGGGCTGGGACCCAGTGGAGTGGGAGGGCCAGGTCCCCCTACACCCTCTGTAGCTGGCTGAAGGGGAGTGAACAGTGCCTAGAAGCCTGCAAACCAGGCCACAAGGCCATATTAACCCTGCTATAAGGACCTTTGTATGGACTTTGGCCTCTGTGCGGTATTACCCCTAGCAAGAAGGGACTGAGGAATAGACTCTGGCCGTCAGGCCATATTAACCCTACTATAATGGCCCATGTGTGGACTTTGGCCATGGGGCTGAATTACACCCCTAAGGTGTAGGGACCCCAGCAGGTAGGCTATAAGGTGGACTAAGCTTGAGGGGCTTCCCAGAAAAGGTTGTCCCTTGACAGGCTATTTCATCTTTAACTTCATTTTAACAACCATGCATCCTCTCCACCCGTTGGGGGTCATGCATATTCTCTTTTTATTTGATTGGTCAAGAAATCTTTCTATCATCACACGTGATAGTGAACTCTGTGACACCCTTCCCTTCCCCCCCCCCCAGTAAAAATGGCAAAGAGAAAGAGAGATAACGAGTACCAAAATTTCCAAAAGGAGTGGACAGACTTGTATGCATTTGTGCATAGGTCTGGGTCTCCACACTGTCTCATCTGCAGTGAGAAACTGTTCTCAAATAATAACAAAACCCCCACAATTTTCATAACAAAACATGCAGCATTTGCTACAAAATACCGCGAGAATGATACCTGAAAAAAAGCCTGTGAGGAGCTGCAGGGAAAAATGAACACTGGACAAAATAGCCTGCTGGCACGGTCAAAAAAAGGTGGGAGCTTAAACTCTGCAAGTTTTGCAGGCTCATACAAAAGGGGAAGACTTTCACTGATGTGGATTACGTGAAGAGATGCATGCTAAAAATTGGTCATGAACTATTTGACGAGTTTCACAATAAGGACAAAACCTTACAGAAAATTCAAGGCATACCATTATTGGAAAAACAGTTCATGACAGAGCTGTGAAAATGGCCCATCAAATCTACAAGGAACAAATGCAAAATTTGAGTACAGCTACTTATTTTTCATTTGCTTTGGACAAGACAACCGATATATGTAATGTTAATCAGTTGTGTATTCTGGGACAATATATTTGTGGAAATGCTGTGCACAAAGAAATTGAGAAATTACCAATTAAAAATCAAACAAGGGGTGAAGACATCCTTAAAGCTATGATGAACTTTGTAAACGAGAAAGAAATACAGCTGCATAATCTTGTATCTTCCCACTTTTGAGCTTTCATTGCACTGTGCTTCAGGATGCACGTTGTGCACAATCTTGTGGAACCAAACTCAGAAATGTAATGGGACTGGTTGTTTGCATTGTCAACCTGAGCTCTTAATCACCATCTATTTGAGTCACTGCTCGAGGAAGTAGATTCTGAATACCCCAATCACACACAATGTTCACTGGTTATATCATGGCAAAGTTTTGTCTTGTTTTCCTGCCTGCATAATGAGATTAAGTCATTTTTTTGGATATGAAGGAAGGGTGTCAAACACACAGGGTATGTCTACACTATCCCCCTAGTTCAAACTAGGGAGGCTAATGTAGGCATTCGAAGTTGCAAATGAAGCCAGGATATAAATATCCCTGGCTCTATTTGCATGTTTCCGTCCGGTCGCCATTTTTAAATTCCACTAGTCCGAAGTAACTAAATCCTTAGTTCGAATTAACTGTTATTCCTCATGGAATGAGGTGTAACAGTTAATTCGAACTAAGGACTTAGTTCGAATTACCGTTTCACTGCCGTGTGTAGCCGCGGGCAGTTACTTCAGACTAGTGGAATTTAAAAATGGCAACCGGACGGGAACATGCAAATAAAGCCCGGAATATTTAAATCCCGGGCTTCATTTGCAACTTCGAATGCCTACATTAGCCTCCCTAGTTTGAACTAGGGGGGCTAGTGTAGATATACCCACAGAGCTTTCAGGCTGTTACTGGTTGCTCAAGTTTTACTATCTTGTCGACATTACTGGTCATTTGAATGAGTTGAACCTTAAGCTACAAGGGCAAGGAAATACAGTCCTGACTCTGCAACAGGCAGTGTTTGGATCTGAGTCAAAATTGACTGTCTTCATCAAAGATATTGAGATGGGCAGACGGGCACACTTTAAAAGATAATGAATGTTTTGTGATTTGTATCAAAGATAGAATCCAAATTTAAGCCTTGATTTGCAGCAGCTTGCCAGGTTTGTTTCTGAGCTCCTGATGGCATTTAAGTCTCGTTTTGTTGACTTTTGCAAACAGCGTTCTTTAAGTTTATGATTCATCCACATAAAACATCCATTGAAGAACTGGATTTGACCATCATTCCAGGCATCTCAATCAGAGATTTGGAAATGGAAATAGATTTCAAGGAGTTGGATATCGGGGTGGAAAAATTTGTCAAGCTGAATTCTGATTTAGTATGCCTTGCTCGACAATGTGCAGAATTGGCAACATTGCACAAATGGGCTGACATGAAGAAATTGGAGCACGATGATAATCTGATTCTGCAAACCTGGAAAGAACTTCTTGTCACACAGACCACCGTACAGTATGTTAACTTGGCCTTACTTTCAATGTGTGGCTCCACCTGTAAGTGTGAGCAGGCCCTCTCTCATTTGAATCACATCAAAGGTAATTTGCTCTCAAGATTGACAGAAGACAGTCTGAATGCATGCATGAAGCTGAATATGACCAGTTATAATGTAAACTTCAAAGAAATGTGCAAAAAGATGCAGCAGCAGACATCCGATTAAAAAAAGTCATTGAGTACAATGTTTTATTTATGCTATTATTAATCACCATGTCAATTATTAGTAATATTAAGTTGTATATTTTCAGTCATGCAAATGAACATTTTTATACTGGCTCTTTATTGACCACTTGCTCTGAATTTTGATGTAGTTTGGCTCTTTGGTTTGAAAAGGTTGCCGAGCCCTGCTTTACAGCATTGCCACAAGAAGATAAAATTAGATGCTTATCCACACTAGATGCTGTGCAGACAAACCACCTTGACCTGTTATCTTCTGAGATCTTATCCACTAAACAACATTGGGGCTACTCACTTTTTGGATGGGAGACAGAGAAAGAACATTCAAGTAGCTGCAGGAATGAAAATTGGGGATTCTTGGCCTCTTCACAGAATGGACCACTGTCTTCACATGGAAGGGCCTGTCAATCACAGTCCCATTCAGCATTATTTCATCTATGTGGCAACTACAACCCCTCGCATAAGAATATGCCATCCAAAAGGTATGAGTCTTCAACTGTTCTTAGTGCAATCAACATTTTATCCATGTAAAAATAAGTGTAGCTCAGCACTGAAACAGAGAGGAGAGGGCTACCCACTGGGTCCTGAAACTTTCTGGAATGGCTTGGGCTCTCCTTGTGAATCTCCAAATCAGGCATTGAAATATGCTTTGGTTGTAAGCTTGGATTAAATCACAGCTCCAGGTGGGATAGCTACAACCAACTATACCAACAATTCAGCTGTTTGAGAAACTTAGACCAAAATGTGCATAATTCTGGATACAGCATTTCATTATGGTGGATTTAATTACGATTTTATTCTGGGAGGCCCTCAGTGAAATACTGGCCCTACTGAAATCAATGGAAAAACTCTCATTTACTTAACAACTGGGCCAATATTTCACCACATAAATTCAAATGTATTTGGAATTATTATTCAGCTTTGTAAAAGTAATTTTTTCTTGATCATATGGCCTTATCATGAAACCTGAGAGTCTTCCAACCCTGGCTGTGTTTATTTTCCCCACTTACCTAAGAGGCAAGAAAGGGCTACTATCCCCATTTTCCAGCTGGGCACTGAGATACAGAGAAGTGATGTGACTTAGGTCAAGGTCAGAGGAAGCCAGTGGAATAGGAGAGAATTGAACACGGCCTCCCAAATCCCTCAATCATTTTTCCTCACCTCCAACCACAAAACTTAGCCCAGAACACTAGAGTTTTGGTTTCTAGATTCTCAAATATTAACAAAAAACCCCTCTAATTTTGAAAGAGTAATTAAAAAATTTCAAATGCAAACAACAACACTTTTGCTTCTAGACTCAGAAGTGCAATGAATATTGAAACACAGAAATGTAGGCCTGGAAGGGATCTCAAGGAGCCCCCTGCTCTGAGGCAGGCCCAAGTAAATGTAGAGCTGCAGTCACCAACCCGTCGATCACGATCGACTGGTCGATCGCGAGGGCTCGACCAGTCAATCATGAGGCGTTCGGCCCCCATTCTCCCCGAGAAGGCCCACTACCTACCTCCAGCAAAAATGGAGGTAGTGTTAGCTTCCTGCGGGGTGGACGGAAGTCCTGCAGCTGTGTGCCACTTCCGGGGGTTGTGGAAGTGTGCTGGCTGCTCCCCTCCCCCAGGTCTATGGCGTACTGGGAACATGCCGGGAGAGAGTCCCCAGAGGAGGTGCACACCGGGGCTTTCCTCCTTTGTGGGAAGGGGAGTCGGCCCGGAGAAGGCGCGCACGGGGGCTTCCCTCCTCTGCGGGAAGGGGAGTCGGCCCGGAGAAGGCGCACGCAGGGGCACCCTGTCCCCTGCTGCAAAACCCTAATCCCACCCCAGCACTCTGTCCCCTGCCCCCACTGGCACCCTGTCCCCTACCCCAGAACCCACTAGCACCCTTTCCCAGTACCATGTCCCTTGCTCCCACCAGCACAGTTGGGGCCACATTAGTGAGGCTTGGAGGGGTTTTGGAGGAGGTTTTTTTTTTGCATCTCCCTTGTGTGGCCCCAACTGACTTTTCTGGGGGTCAGTGACCTCTGACTCAAAACAGGTTCCCTGCCCGTCTCATAAATAAAGACAATGCAGAAACTTTTTGTGTTTGACATAGTATTTTATTTAAAAATGAAGCCTGTCCAACAAACCCCCAATTGGGGCCAAGCCCCCATCTGGCTGCAGCATTATAACACTCCTGCACCCCCCAGACCCTAGATCTGAGCCTATCATACACTGGAACCCCCTGCCCTGAGCCTCTCACATACCCCAACCCAAATTCCTGCACCCTCACAGCCACAAGCCTGTGGCTTCCTTAGTACCGCAACCCTTCATCTGACCCCAACACTCCTAGCCTGGAGCCCCTTCCCTGAGCCAGCATCCCCTTCTCCACCTCCTCCTGCATCCAAATTTTCTCCCAGAGCTTGCACCTCTCACCCCTTCCCACACCCAAATCCCTCATTCCCACCCCAGAGCCCACACATCCTGTCTCAACCTAATGAGGGTATGGCTAGACTGCAGGAGTTTAACCAGAGATATCCCGGAAAAACTCTTCCGCATCCAGGGACGCATTTGTTCTTCCGCTTTTCTTAGTGGAAGAGCGAACATGCTCTTTCGGTAACCCCTATATTCCTCGTTCCACGAGGAATAAGGGAGATTCCGAAAGAAGGGGTTTTTCTGACATTTGGTCCAGTGTAGATAGGCCAAATGTTGGAAAAACCTCTTCCTACAGAAGAATTGGAAAACAAAGTGGCAGTGTAGAGCGTATAAGGGCTGGGGATAGCAACTGATGGAGAGGAGGAGAATAGAAAGGGCGGGGCTTCAAGGAAGGGATGGAGTCTTGGGGGAAGGATGGGGTGGTAGATCTTCGCTTGTTCTGAGATTTAAAAAGTGATCTTGGGTGTAAAAAGGTTGGAGACCACTGATTTAGAGCATTCCTGACAGGCATCTGTCCAACTTGTTCTTAAAACCCCCCAGTTATGGCATTCCCACAACCTCTCTTGGTAGCTTATACCAGTATTTCTCAACCTTTTTTTATAAAGTGCCCTTTTAAAAAAAATTATAAGTACCTCCAGTACCTACAGTTTTCAGACACACACATTTTTTTCTACCATTGCAACACATTTGTTTAAACAACTTAATCTTAGCCGGGTGGGCGATTAAATTTGTGTGTGTAAAAAGTATAAAATAATAAAAAGCTGTAAAACTTAAAACAAAAATTCAGTTTTCTCCACATTTCAGTTGTGTTGACATATCCCCCAGACTTTTCTCAAGTACCCCTAAGGGTACTCATACCACTGGCTGAGAAACACATTGGCCTATACTGATCGTTACTATACCTTATGGTTAGAAAGCTTTTCCTAATCTCTAACCTGTATCTTCCTTCCTTGTCCTACCTTTACTGGACATGAAGAATTGATCACAGTTCTCTTTATAACAGCCCTTAACATATTTGAAGACTGTCTGGTTCCCATTCAGCCTTCTTCAAGACTAAACATGCCTAGTTTTTTTAAACCTTTTCTCAGAGGTCAGGGTTTCTAAACATTTTATCATTTTTGTTGCTCTCCTCTGGATTCTCTCCAATTTGTCCACATCTTTCCTAAGTGCAGCATCCAAAATTGGAGACAGCCCTCCAGCTAGTGATATATTGCTGCCTTTCCAAAGTAGTCACAGAAGATAGGGGAGCTGTAAAGACTGAGTGCCTCTTGTGATGGAGGTTGGTTTCAAGAAGGATAATTGAGGTTAAGCAACACAGTTCAAGTAGCAAAGTGATTTATGCTGGTCATGTTAATGAACAAAGAAAAATGAGGCACACATTTTTAAGGGTTTGGAAATTCAAAGTTTCAGCTCCATAATAAGGTTAACTCCAGTATGTTAAATAAGCTGTTGGTGTGGGCCCATGAGTCTATAGGTCAATTTTTTTCCATATGAATAAATGAGTTTTGGATTATAAAGCAGAGTTGGGAAATTTATCAACGTTTCCACCCCATGATATCTACACTTGTTCTGTTAAGTACCTCCAAATGTGTGACGTCTGCTTTTCTTTATAATCCTGCCATACTTGCTGGGCAAATCAAAGGGAAGATTTTCCAAGGCACAAATAACAATTAAGTGTTGTTGCTAAGCTGCCTCATCCTCTGCATAGCTACCTCCATGCCTGCATGTGGCAATCCATACCATTGGTTCAGACTGGGATTTAGTCAAACCTGTGTGGTAAGACAAGGAAACTGGAGACCCAGGGAATTACAGGTTTTGTGTGGGCTTAATTTCCTTTGTGTTCATTTCTACCCTGTCTTGTGCCCCTTTTCTATTGCAAAGAACACTACAAACTGCAGTAAGAGACCAGTGGGGCTTGGTATTTATACTAACAATGTAAGAACTGAATTAATGATTATCCCTTGAAAACATCTCATTACAATGAGCATACTGATAAAATTGTGATTTTGTGTTTATTTCTACGTCCATTTATATTTTGATTGACATGTTTGTTTTTATATATATTGGTAATTTTTTAGAAACCTGATATCAATTATGCAATAGTGTAATGCAAACAATCAATAAATGAAAATGCTTATACTAAAAAAAATTAAATTAAATGTAAAAAACCCCACAATAGCAGGTCACTAACTTTCTGGAGGCTCAGAAACATATTTCTACTCTCCCCATTTTGGAGACAGAAAAATAAGAAACGTGATGTGCTTTCAACACATTTACCTCACATCCACTGACATCCAAATGTGGCTCTTCTTTGTATAAACATATTGGTAGTTTTTGCAGTCCAGAATGTCTAGATCCAGAACACTTTCTACTGCCATTGTAAATCGGAAAACAAAGACTTGTTACTGGAAACAGCCTCGGATTGGATTCAGCTGTTCAGTCAATTACATTTTAGTCTGTCAATGGTAAAATGAACAATAAGTATATGAAGAGAGGCTCATAAAGTATGAATAGGGAAATAAGAACTCATAGTTACTATGTGTATAACAATTGCTAAATGTAAAATGATTCTCTTCAGTATTCATAGGATTCCCAAAATCCCAAAGATGTTAATGAAAACAAAATTCAAGTAATACAAATTAAAATTGTCCATAAATTGGCTCATTTAATTCTATAATTTGACTGTCATGCATCAGTAATAATTCTTCCCATCACATTGCATTAGCTTGTGGATTACTGTTATGAAAAGCTGAAATATGCAGGATCATTTGTGTATGCCACTTAGAGTGACAGTAGACGTTTTGTAGCCTCCTGTTCCCATTTCTATCCTTCCCTCTCACTCCCACCCCCATGCTTCTGACAAGACAGTAAGTCTTCCATGCTAGAGAAAACATACAATGTAAATGGGATGGGACATGTGATTTCAAAGAATGTGAAAGCTCAAAAAATGACACTATTTCTTCCTGTCTTCAATATTCAGTATATACAATATTCAATTTTCTGTATATAGGAGCCAAAGGTGTTGTAGAAGTGCAAGAAAATAAGAGAAACATGTACGTTTCAGCAGCCAGACAATAAATAGTGTGGCCATACTGCACCCCTCCTCTCTGGGCTAGAGGGAAGCCACTGCCTATTCTGGGAAATGCAGACTTTCTATTCAGAGGTAATAGGGTAGAAAAACCTGTGTCCATAGTATCCCTCCTTTCCACTGCTACAAGGGAACATTCTAATTAAACAAAAAGTGTATTTGTTATTAAAGAAAGCCCAGCCAACCATATCACAGGATGGAGTGCCAGCTGGGAAGGATCTGGCACCAGTACCAATGTTAAGTGTGGTTAATGAAGTGTCCCAGACATCAAGTGTCCTGCATCTGAATTCTCCCAGATACTAAGCATGCAAATCTCTAGTTGACAGAGTGCATGGAAAGATACCCAAGTCCCTTTGTAGTCACATATTCAAAGATCTTCTCTTCATACAAAAGTTGCTGCACTTTAACTACAGTCTGTGTGCTACAACCCTGCTAGTGGGGGTGCTGGTGTCAGTATAAAGACATCTTGTACCATTCTAACTGTACTCAAGGCAAAGGGAATGAGCTATATTGGTATGAGGCACCTTTCCACTGATAAATACATCCACATTAGGGATTATACTGATTTAATTATTTCAGGCAAAAAATTACCTCACAAACTGAAATGGCCGAACCAGTTTTAAAAAAAGGGTAGGTATACTGGGGCTTGAGAGAGAGAAAAAATGACCCACACAAGCCAAATTTTCCCCCTCAGGCAGTGTAAAGCAGCCAGAAGCTGGCCAGCTAATAGTTCCCCTGATCTCTCTAGAGAAGGTCCCAGGCAGCAAATATCTAGCATAACCAGCTGCTAAACCAGCAACCCTCCCTGAGGTGGCATAGGAGGTTATGGCCGGGAGGAGTAAGGGGAGGTTGGGCACAGGTGTATTCCCCAATTCTCACCTGCAATATCATTTGTTAAGAATATTGCCAGCTGGTGTAAATTAGATCAGCACTTAGGCTGAACTCTAATTTAAACCAGGGTTCTGGTTTTTGAGTCAGGGATGACTAACTGGCTATCTAAATCAACTCCTTCCTGTAACAAACGGTCATGAAGCAAACCGTGTTTGGGGAGGACAATGCAAGCTTTAAGACAAGAGGATCAGGTTTGAACTGGTAAATGGATAAATGATCTTAAAGGCTGAAGTTAACAAATTCTCTCTTGTGAATTACAGGATGGGGGAAAGCTAACAGGTGGCTTCTTGAACAGTCAATTAAATAGGCTATAAATCTAGTTCCTTTTGGTGTCAAGAGCAGTTCTTATGAAGATAAACACAGTGAATCTTTTTCTAGGAAAATGAAAGTTGGCAGGTTAACTTCAACTTTCCAGGGCCTCCAGGCTGAAAACAAGTTGTTTTCACACAGCAGTCTTTTTCTAACAGCATTCATTCCTGAAATCAATACAGCTTGTTCTTGATCTCTCCAGAAATCAATAACCTGTAAATTATACTGTTCATGATGGCAAATCATGGGATCAGAAGAACTTTCACACAGTCAAAACATAGAGCTAATCAAGGCCAGTTTTTCAGTAAAGGTCATAATGTAACTGGATTTGTAACAAACTAACTATAACAAAATACTAACTCAGCTGCAATTTCAGTTTAATGCATTTAATTTCACACTCATCTTTTTATCAGTCTTCTGTGAGCATATAATTAAAGCCTAAGAAAATGACAGCAATTGGTTAGTTGGACATTGGTGGTATACATAGCAGATGCAGCAGATCTGAAAAGTTAGGAGGGGAAGCACTTGCTGATAGCAGGTCTGGTGTGTCTGCCAACGTGTTGGGGGCGGGGGCGGGACAGACAATTTGTGATAACATTACAAACAAACAAACAAACAAACACACCCTAGTCCACTAAAGAATTCAGTGGATGAAATATTTGGCAAAGTCACAGAGACAGGCGTCATATGACAAACCACTAGGAAGGGCAGCAGAGAATCTGCTGGAACCTTTGTCAGCCATTTAATAACAGCATTAGTAAAAATACAGAAATGATGTACAATTCCTTTGTGGTGTTAGAGAACCAATCCACAGTGTTACCGAAGTCAGTGGGACTGCTTATATATGTATTATTTAGTTAGGGTTGATCCTGCTTTGGGCAGGGGACTGGACTCAATGATTTCCTGAGGTCTCTTCCAACCCTAGGATTCTATAATACGTAAGTGAGTAGTGGTAGTAGAATCAGGCTCATAGGAGGATGCAATTGAAATCGTAACTTGTGATTGTACAGGCACTCTGAGTTACAAACATCCCCATTTACCAACAAAAGCTCACCTGCAGCCTCAGGGGAGCAGGCAGGAGGCACAAGTGGTGGCTGGAGGAGCCACCTGGCTATGCTAGATTTATGCTTTGCAGGAGCAGGCCCCGTGCTCTTCTGGAGTCTCCCAGGCTGTGCTCACCGCCTCCTGGCAAATGGGAGCTGGGTACAGCCTGTGGGAGGGGTTGGTTGGAGGATGGGGATGGCTGCAGGAGCTGGTGCAGAGCCTATGGTGGGGGAGAAAAATGTGGCTGGGGGATGCTCAGAAATCCCTTTCAGAATCTTCTCCTATCTCCTCCTCATTCTTCTCTAATTAAACCTGTCTATCTCAAGCAGCAGTTGGTTTTTTGTTTTTTTACTATTTTTCATTGCAAATATACAGTATTTCAGCTACATTATAGGTTAAGTAGGCTTTTGTGGGCTAGCCTGGGAACCTAACTATTATTTATAACATTATTTCTATGGGAAAATGCATTCCAAATTCCAAACTGACATACTAATGAACTTTTGGAACATAACCTGTTCGTAAGTTGGGGACTTCCTGTATTGCCATTTATTCTATAATAAAGATTAAATGTAATGTTCTTATAATAGTATACAATTATAATAAAGTTGCTAAAATGTGCATGTCATTCCTGCCAGCCGCATTTTTGATTAAATGGATAGCAGAAGCAATCTGAGGTAGTCAATCTGAGATAGTTGCCAAGGGGTGCATAAAAGCTTAGCCATCTGTGCTATTTGTTAACTATTGGACACAATAGTGGGCTGATTATTCAAATTGTTTTCAAATAGTTCATTGCATTTCTACAAACAACAACAAAAAAGGAGACAGCATTATTACTATGCAAATCATAAAGGACAAACCAACCTTATCTAATTTTGCATTTGTAGAAGACATTTCCTGTCAACTCAAAAGCAAAATAAGCCCAACTGAAAAAGGAAAAAAAAATCATCTGTAATTGCTCAGCTCTTGAATATAAACAGAGTATGGAAAAAAAACTTGGAAGGCTTTTGAGGGCTGATGCTGAACTCACTCAGACTGGATATATTCTGATACAAGCCTCATGAAATTCAGTAGAGGTGTAAGTATGGATCACATTTGTGTAATGTGTTTGTAGGGTGTTTTGTTCAGTGAGGCCCTGGACTCTAGGCAGTAATGGAATACAAACAATAATATTCTCATTTTGCACCAAAATAAATGGGCTCAGATTCAGAACCTCAGCAAAGAGCTGGATGAGGACATTTCTGAATTGGACAAACTAATGCCTGTTCTTACCTAGACTTAAAAGTTCTAATACAGATTGTACCTCCCTTAACCAGCAACATCCGTGGTCCTGGACCACAGAGCTCAGGTATAGGGAAGTTGGGCTGTGGGGCAAGAGGGGCAGGAGGGGTGCAGAGACTCAGCTGGGAGCTAGGGGGAAGGGTGGCACAGCAGGGAGTTCTGGCCCTTGCAGCCAGGCAGTAGCACAGACCCGGCAGTGGCAGCTGTGGAACTCTGGCACTGGCCATGGAGCTTGGGGACTGCAGGGGCAGAGCTCTGGCCCCAGCCACGGAGTTCCAGCCCCAGGAGTAGCCAGGGGAGCTCTATCCCTGGTAGTGGAGCTCTGATGCCAGTGGCAACCATGGCCATGCAGGCAGCAGGGCTAGGCTGGAGCCCTAGCTAGGGGCAGCAAAACAGCATAGGCCATGTTGGGAGGGACCTCGCCTGGTCCGGCAAATCCCCTTGTTCAAGACTGGTCAGGTCCCGAGGGTGCGGGACAAGGGAGGTCCAATCTCTATTAACCATTTATAAATGGAATTTCAGTGTAAGACATGACCCGTGAGACAATATTTTTTTAGTAAATTCCACCAATAAGAGGTCCACCCCAGTGCCCTCGACCAGCCCTTCCTTATTCTGCCTGCCTCTCAGTCACCTTGATGAGCCATAGAGGGCAACCTGACTGTTGGGTTCTGTACCTAAGAGGTTCTGCTAAGCTACACTACCCTGAAGAACCTGATCCTCCAAACATTAGCATTGTCCCACTAAGGCTCCAAAGGACTGTTGTGTATAGACTGCCTGGGAGAGTAAAGATTTGCATGGCCAGGCCCTTGCAGAGCTTTATTCTTAAAGTTGTCTCTAAAATTCATACAAAAAACACCTTAGAAGAGACTCACAAATGGAGTTAGGCACCAACTGCTACTGATTTTCAGTGAGGGATAAACATTAACATACCAGCTATGCCTTTGAAAATAACCCAATGCCTACTTTCATTTTAAGGGTGGATATACCTTTGTTTCACAGTAGTGTAAAAAAATATAACTTTATTTCCCTTACATACAACCAAAAAAAAGTTAAAGTAGTTGTCAGAAATAATGGATTTCTGATATAGCCTTCTTTCATCTTCTCTAATTACATCTAATATGGAAGAACTGTACAAACTGGCCCAACATGTTTTTTTGAACATTAGGCTTCATGCATTGACAAGGAATGATTCAAACATCAGTGGTTTTCAAACTTTTTGTATTGATGACCTTTTTCACACAGCAGGCCTCTGAATCTGACCCCTCTCCACCATTATAAATTAAAAATGGGAGGGTAATAGAATTTAATGGAGGCTTAGCTCATAACCCCCAAATAACCACCTTGTGACCCCGTAAGGGGTCACAACCCTCAGTCTGGGACCCTCTGAGTTCACATGTAACACAATACCCTTATATTTCAACTTCATTGAGAACCTAAATAAAAATCTCCAGTCTGGGTCATGCTCACAAATTAAATGTCTTTAGCTCTTCTTGACTCTTAGGCCCTCTGTCTCAAGAGAGCAGCAGTGACTATGTTGTAGACTGACAGCTCTGCAAATCAATCCGCAGCCAGTAAAGCAGATAGTTTGATTTGCTAAGTCTGAATCTCGTGTTTAGTGCCAGACACCTATATAGATTTTTTTTTTTGTTAAGGATAATGGTGTGGGTAAAGCACTAATGCATGTCTTAGTTAAATTGACAGTCAGTAGTGTTAATTATGAAGCCCAACCTAGTGAGCTTTCCACAGTACAGAACAATTTCCAATAAGTAGGTAAACTCCAGCCCTGAGATTTATGGGTTTTTTTGCTCTCTTTAAATTGTGCATTAAAGATATTTTCCTGTTGACACTTTATATCAGATTTAGCCCATGCAGTTGAAGTTGTATAAACTAATTAAAAGTGAAAAAAAATGGAACTATAACCTCCCTTCAGTTTTGTGGGGCAGGAAGAATCTGGTCATGAACACAAAATAGTTTAAAACTCATAATCTGTAAATGTTATGACACTTCCATTATTTATTGTTCAGTGACCCTGACAGTGTTGCTGCTAACACTATTTAATGATAAAAGACTAAGATGGCAATGACAACATTACGTTCGAGAAGCTTCTTACACAAAGTGGGCTTTTCTTACTGGTATGTGCTTTTATGTCAAAGTTGTGAAGAAATGTTTAATTGACTATAAACAATGGCATGAAGGTACAAGACAGTGCACGTGTAAACTACAGACTTTAACAAGAGCAATTTTAAATAGTCTCAAGCGATGACTCTAGTTTCTTGCCAACATTGTGTCACTAGCCATCTTCTCAAATGAGACTGCAGCAGAACTGTAAGTTTTGCTCTCTTATGCACCTTATTTAATGTGTTAGTTACTTCTAGAGAAATCATGGGATTTCTCACAGGAGGTACCATTCAGTAGGAGTCAGGGTGGCCAATGGAAAAGGACATAGGTATTTACAGATCAGCTTCAGTTAGTCAGGTTACATCTCTGGTACCATAAAAACAACCAACAGTCCTGCTGCACCTTGGCCCTGGTCTACACTAGGGCATTATTTCAAAATAACCGCCCTTAGGTTGAATTTATAAGTGGAGCGTTCATGCTACCAAGCCCATTATTTCAAAATAAGAGGCCATTTATTTCGTAATCTGTACTCCTGTTTTCCTCAGGGAATAATGCTAATTTCAAAATAGTTATTTTAAAATAGCATTAGTGTGGATGCTTTGGTGCCGCTATTTTGAAATAATTATTCCCCAGTGTTTCCTGGGACTCTAAGTTGATGTAGCATGTCCACATTAACAGAGCCTGTCTCGGACTAATTTTAAGGTTTCCCTGTAGTGGGGGCAGACTACTTTGATTTTGTAAAATTGGGAGTTAAGTTTAATTTAGTTATTTTGAAATAATTTCCTAGTGTAGACATGCCCTTAGAGGCTAACAAAAATATTTAGTATCATGAGCTTTTGTGGATAAAACCCACTTCAGATGAGCTGGAGTGGAAATAACAGACTCCAAGATATAACAAAAAAAGCAGTTACCTATCAATTGTAGGACCCATGTTAATGAAGCTAATTAAGTGGGGTGGATGTATCCCATTCAAAGCTTTAGATGTGAAAATGTGAATGTCAAAGACAGAGGAAGTTGGCTTTGTAGTGCGATAACCAATTAATGTCTTTATTCAAATCCAGGATAACAGTGTTCCAAGTTGTAGATGAATTCCAGTTCAGCAGTTGCTCTCTATGATTGGGTAGTGAAATTCCTTTGTAGAAGAATGGCTACTTTTAAAACCATGATTGAGTGTCCAGACTTGTTAAAATGTTCCCCAACAGGTTTATGTGTTACCAATCTTGATGTCTGATTTGTGTCCATTTATCATTTACTTTGTTTTCCTTGTCATCACTCTAATGCATCAGTCCCTGAAAGCATCTGATTCTTCACATTACCTTTTGAATAATATCACATAATCCTCGAGTCCAAAGGCACTCATAAATTTGGACCTTTATGCTTTTAGCACATACACAATTTTCTCTGTTTTATATGTCTTCGTTTAAGGAGGCACCTCTCATCTTCCAATATCATAAAAGCATGGCTGTATTTTTATTCTTTCCTGTTGATGAAACTGATGTCCAAAAAAGCTTTGATAAAGGCCATAAATGCCTCTGAGGAATGATATTTTATTTTTCGTTGGTTATGATCATCTTACATGTCATTTTAGGCCAGCTTCTTAGGTTATTTTTCCTCAATTCATTTCATCCTACTATCGTTCTGTGAACCTGGCATCACCAAGAAAGAATACATAAATATTGCTTAGAGGGTGCTTTAACTCTGGCATCCCACTCCCAGAAGACCATAGCATTGTTTCTGCTGAGAAATTCCTAGGACTAGAAAAACAGTGGAAAAAGATGTTTCTAAGCTCTTTTTTTATATGAAATGGATGAAATTTCTCTGAGAGGATATACTTGTGCTTGAACAAATTCTCCATTTTACCCAGGATGGAATTTCAGTCATGTAGACAATGAGAAGCAGTGTTGGCTGGCAAAAATAGCAAGTTGTGAACCAGATCAAATTCACACACGCCAGCAAAACTATCAGTTTTCTCACAAAGTTGAAATTAGCAGTTTCACATAGCTCTGTTTTCAATATTCCTGATCTCTGCCACTTCAAAAAAATCAGAAATCCTAAGGTCAACACTAAGCCCAGGTTTCAGTGTCAAAAGTTCATATTGACATTTACAAAAATAGTCATCTTAAATTGGTCTCTCTCGGTCTAGTGAGCTGTATTGTAGCACTTTGAATTAAAAGGGCAAATAACAGCTCTGTCACTTGAGATTGTCACTGGAGTTGCTCTGTTACATAAAATCAAATACTGCAAGTGGAAACTTTTTACTTCCTAGTAAATTTGATTACATTTTCAAATGTGATATGTTGAAGTTAAAGCAATCTGATTGGCTTATTTACTTGAGTAAACCTTTGCTTATTGAGAATGCTAGAAAATTGATGTCTGTATTTATTAACAGAAGAATAGGTTGAAATTTTTCATCTGATATTTTTGGAAAAAAAAAAAAATCAGAGTTGAGTCGACCAAAACATTTTGCTGAATTATTTCTTACAACATGAAAAAATGCACACAAAAATCTAAAACCCTGAAAAAAATTAAATGTTTCATTTTCAATGCTACTTTTCAATGAGATATTCAATGTGATTTTTCAATGTGATATTCAACATATTTCAATTGTTTTATTCAGAAAAACTATTTTGCAATGTCTTTCATTTTTGTTTAAAAAAAATAAAACTAATGAAGCTTAAAAGCAAAATGAAATATTTTGAACAAAACATTTTGTGTGAGCCAAAGTTTTCTTACTGATTCTTCAAAATTTCTTGTTTTGGATCAATACAAACTATTTTTTTTAACCTTCCAGCAAACTGAAAAACCTGTTATTGATAAGTTTTAAATTACCAGTAACCTACATAATTAACCTTGACTGATGTCCATGGTATTACAAACTGCCCTTCCCCCAGAGCAGTTCAGTTAAGTTTGAGACACCATGTGGATTTTAACCATCTATTAAAAATCACAACAATCCAAATGAACGACCGTAGGCTATAGTACAGCAATAAAGTAAACAATCTTACTCCCTGCTGGGTGGTCCAGCAAGACATACCAGTTGTGGGAAGACAAATCTTCCTTTCTGTTCAGAGCCTGTCACCTCTCCAGACAGAAAAGTTTTTAGCCCCACCACACCTCTCATATTATGCACCCATTTTATGATGGTCATATGCCCAGACAGGCCCAACCCCTACTGCAGGAAGATGTGAAACATTCTAAGAAGATAAACATTAAACCAAGGAGGGTATAGGTGCCATATGCCAGAAAAATAGGAACATCTAAGGGGGTGGACTGATATGGGGATCTCTAGTCCCCTAACAAGTAGTAATACAACTGTCTACCACACCTAAAAAGAAAACTAAGAACCTAATCTAAAGCCCATGTAGGTTAATAGCAAGCTTTCAGGTGAATTCAGTTGGCTTTGGAACAAATCCTTAATGCACAGTAAACATTTTTTTCTTTCCCTTCATCAATATTTTCATTTTTGTCTCAACTAGGGCCTGAACCACTTAGTAGAAAGTCTGCCATTGACATCAGCTGGCTTTGGATCAAACCATTACTGGCTATAATCTGTTTCCATTTGATTTAGTGCTCCTCTGTGGCTACAATTGTTAATAGGCATGCGACGTCCTGGAGCCATGTGAGATCCTGAACTTTCTTAGCCAAAAGCCTTGCCATTGAGGCTGGTAAATAATTATTAATTTATGTAGACAGGATACCTATCTAATTGCTCCCCTGCCTTCTGCAGCAATTTTTAACTTACACTTAACCAATTAATAATATCTAGGTAGGAAGCACATTAAACTGTGCCCAAAGCTAACCTGCATATTAACCCTGTCCCCATTTGTTTGTTTCTTCCCCATGTCATGTAGTAGCACTGAAAGCGCTTTGGGATAGTGATTGGCTTTTTATTATACATTTGTAGATGGCCTTGTACCGTGGATTTACACCAGGGACTCATCTGGCCCCCCGCAATATTTTCTCTCCCCTGGGGATGTGTTAAAATTCACTACATACAGTGGAGAAACAGTTAAACTCTTTCTAATAAAGACTGTATTGCTATTTCCCAGTCAAACTCTACAGTGGGATGGTGACATTTAAAATTTGAATTGACAAACCATTACAAGATGGACCACAGGGAACAATCCTCCACTGGCACAAAAACAGATCAGTTGCCAGACAGCCACCTCAGTCCTTCAAACCTATAATAGCTCAGGATAGAAGGGTTAAATATGGAGTCTGCATGCTAGCAGGATATAGCTATGTCAGCCTGCATATTGTCTTCTAGCATCAGACACAAACTAAAGCAAAATTGCAGCCATTTGGAGATATTTCAGGGTTCCTGAAGCGATTCTCTATTTTGTTGTTTTCTACTTCTATGGAATGAAGTGCTGAGTCGCAAACCCTTTCACAAAAGTGCTTGTCAGCAAAATATCGGCTCTGATTACTGGCCTCAGCACTGATGCATTTGAAGTGAGCCAGCTTTAACAGTGGATATTCTTTCACAACTCTTCAAGAAACAGAAGCTTGAGATATACAACACAAACTTCTGTTGCAGCACAAAAGTTGATTTCTAGCCAAGGATTTCCCAGTAAGCCAATCTGGTCACCTACCATATTTGTTTTTCTTATTGCACATTGGGATGGCTTTTTCTAGAGCTCTGAGCAATCATACTACTCTTACATTCAGTGCAACTACTCCTCCTTTTCTCCCCCTCCTGTTCTTCCTGAACAGTTTATATCCTTCCATGACAGTGGAACATAAGAAGTCATTCTTCCACCTCTCACCTGCAATGATTATGCCTCTGTTGAAGTATTGTGTCCAATTCTGGGCACCACATTTCAAGAAAGATGTGGAGAAATTGGAGAAGGTCCAGAGAAGAGCAACAAGAATGATTAAAGGTCTAGAGAACATGACCTATGAAGGAAGACTGAAAGAACTGGGCTCATTTAGTTTAGAAAAGGGAAGACTGAGAGGGGACATGATAGCAGGTTTCAAATATCTAAAAGGGTGTTACAAGGAGGAGGGAGAAAAATTATTCTCCTTGGCCTCCAATGATAGGACAGGAAGCAATGGGCTTAAATTGCAGCAAGGGAGGTTTAGGTTGGACATTAGGAAAAGCTTCCTAACTGTCAGGGTGGTTAAACACTGGAATAAATTGCCTCGGGAGGTTGTGGAATCTCCATCTCTGGAGATATTTAAGAGGACGTTGGATAGACATCTATAAGGGATAATCTAGATGATGCTTGGTCCTGCTGCGAGGGTAGGGGACTAGACTTGATGACCTCTTGAGGTCCCTTCCAGTTCTAGTATTCTATGATTTTATAAAGACAATAGCTTGGCCTACATGCAAATTACAGCTGGGTGAACAATGGCAGGTGTGGGGGAAGATTTGCGAATACGTTTTTCACAGAGTACTATCTGACCATCTGTAGAGCTGAGCAAATAAAATAAATTGGTATTCCCAAATAATTTATTTAAAGTTCCAAAAAATTGCCGGACTAATTATTCTCAGTATTTTAACCAGACAGAGTAAAGATATCCTATCTTGCTCTTGGGTTCCATCTTGGATTCACTATTCACCTTCCACAACGTGTGTCAAGAGAAGAGTCTGAGGCCGGGGTGGCCCGTGCGTATAGGCCGACTCGGCCATCGTCTAGGGCACTGCGTTAAACGGGGCGCCCAATGATGATGTCACACCACTGAGGGCTGTGGAGGCGGGGGTGCCAATCGCGCATTCTGCCTGGGGCGCCAGCTGCCGGCAGCCCGCCTCGGGCCGCCCCTGGTCTGAGGAATATGGCCCCTGCTTTGTTCACTATAAATTAGTTCTATGTAGCAATTCCAGGAGCGGAGTGGCATTGCTGCCTCTGCTACTCAGAAAGATAAACAGGCCTAGACAAATGTGACCACCTCACCTCAAACTTGCCTCTGTAAAGCTTGGATGAGATGATCCACTGCCTTGGATCACTGCTGGACTTTTTTTTTTTTCTTTTTTTTTTTTTCCTTCTCTGTGTTTGAGTGAGGCTTTAGAGAGGGAGTTCTCCAGGTAGAGGAGAAGCAGATACAGGACTCTTGAGGGAAGTGTGTGTTGTGTTTGGGGCTTTCTTGCTGTGTGCTGAGCTTGTGTTTGTGAGTGAGGGTTGGTGTGTGTTCTTTTTTTGTTTGTTTGTTTTTTCCTTTGTGTTTGTGAGTGAGGCTTTTTTTTTTTTTTTGACAATTCTAATTGGAGGGGAAGGACAGACACACCTTTTAACCTGATAGTTAGGGTACTAACATGGGATATTAGACATTCAGTTTCTAGTCCCTGTTCTGCCTTATTCAGAGTAATTTGGGGTAGAAAAATTTTCTTCTGACTTTAGAACAAAAACAAGTTTTGAAACCTTAAAAATCTGACATGAAATGAATGGGTCTTCCTCTGCATATCTCTAGGTTGCATTATATGATTGTATCATACTGTACATTTGACAAGATTTCAGATTACATTTGTAGTACTTGTTGTTACAAGATAAGAGTTCCAGCATATTTAAGTTCATTTGCAATGGATAACGATTTAATAGTTGCCACACCTGCCCTAAATCTTACGAATCCAGAGGCATGCATAAAAATTGTGGGTAAACAGGCAAAGGTCACCAGAAACTGTTTGTTATTTGGCACTTTGGAAAAAAAATCAGGTTTCAGAAGTCTAACTATGAACATTCATTAAAAAAATCTTGGCCTTCATATTTTTGCACTAAAGCGAAAAGTTTCATTTGCAACGCCTCAGAGCAAAGAATGTTACAATTATAATCATTGTGTGAAAGGAAGTTAAAGCAGTCACATGCTGGTTTTATCCACTTGTGAGCTTTCTGCCAAATGATGGGCAGCAACAAAGACCAAGGTCAATATAGGGGTTCCTCAAAAAAGTTACAAAATCCATTGGAGCCCCATTCAGAAATCTGGGAAACTACATACTGCTTAATGCACCTCTCATAGGTGATATTTCCCCACTCACAAGTGCTAGGTCTGTGCATGACAAAGAAACCTTTTATTAAGGGGGGAGAGAATGCAACAGCATTAATTGGGACAACTCAACTACAATGACTCAGAAGTATGCAAATAAGTAAAATACCCACCCCACTGTATCTTGGGTAATAGGCCTTTGCCTCTCTTTTCTATCTTTATGAAAAACCAGAAGATAAATGTCCTTTTAACATGCCCCTCCCCTTGCTGCACCCTGGTCACTTTTTTGGTCTAGTGTTCTAGCATCCAGAGGTGCATTGAGGTGGGTTCACCTCCAGCCCTCTGTGGTGGGGACAGGGAACAGATGCCTCTGCGGTTGCCTCTTGTCCCCATTACCTCTGCTGCTGCTTTTTGTCACAGGTGTTTCTTGCTGCTGCTCTGCAGCAGGTTAATGCAGCCTAGTCCCACAGCACCACCAACTCCAGTTATTAGTGATCACAGCTGTAGGGTTTGCTTAGTAGGGGGTGTCTTTGCCGCTGTCTCTGGTGCCAGCTTCCTGTAGCTGTGATACCCTGAGTAGAAGCTCACTATCTAGCCCAGCATGGGCGGCAGGTTAGTATAATTTTTGGTGGTGCCCCATTAGCCATGCCCCCTGGCCCCTGTTAGCCACACCCCCTGACAACACCCCGGCCCCCGTTAGCCAGGCCTCTGGAGGTAACACGCTCAGGGCAAGATGGACACATGACCAGAAGTAAAAGGTGTCATGTCACCCCTCTCAAAGGGCTTTTCCCACCATCCTTCTACCAACAGGGATTAGTTTGGCCCCCACCAAACCCCCCTGCATGCAGCTATCTTGCAGTTGCATTAACCCAATGTGTGTGATATTAACTCGGGGGCAGAGAGCTGGGAGAAGTGTTCCCTCTAAGGCTATGTCTACATTAGTGGCTTCTTGTGCAAGTATAGCCATTCTTGTGCAAGAACCCACAGAGCATCCACACTGCCTGCCTGCTCTTGCGCAAGGAAATGTACAGTACAGCGTGGTAAGAGAGGGTGTCTTGCGCAAGAGCTACGCTCTTTTCTAACAGGTGTAAGCTCTCTTGTGCAAGAGGGCAGTGTGGATGCTCGGCAGGGATTTCTTGTGCAAGAAACCCCTATGGCTAAAATGGCCATTGGAGCTTTCTTGGGCAAGAGAGCGTCCACATTGCCATAGATGCTCTTGTGCAAAAGCACAGCTTGCACATGGCAGTGTGGACGTGTTCTTGCGCAAGACTTCTTGCACAAGAACCCTTGCACAAGAAACCGCCAGTGTAGACATAGCCTAAGAGTTTCCTCCCAAGAGCAGAATTAATTTTGTGTTGTGCACCAGTACTGAGTTCATGTGGCTTGTTTGGATGTGCCACTGTGGCACCCAAGTTATTTATAAATATTTTTAAACCTTTACCTTTTCTTTCTGCTGCCATGTCTCCTCCCCTTATTCCATCAGCTCCCCTGGTGCCTGCTGCCCCCCAACCCCTCACCCTCCTCTGCTGTCCTGACTCCTACCCTTCTCACTGCCCTCATCCCTCCTGAGACCTGCCCCCTCCATCAGCCCTTCTCTCCCCCCTGTGCCCACTCTTCCAGTAGCCCCACTCTGATCATGCGAGCTACCCCCCTCATCCCCTCTCCTAATACCTCCCTCTACACACCTGCCCTGCTTCTCTCCTCTGGTGCTGGTCCCTCCCCTGCAGGTGTCTGCCCTTCTGCTTCACCCCCAGAATCCCCTGGCACCTGCACCCTCCTGGTGGCTCCCCCTTCCCTCACTGCCCCTGCCCCCTTTGTCCTCTTTTTCCCTGATTCCCACCCTCTGCCCCCATTCCGCTCATGCCCCTGTGCCCTCACATATGACTTGCTCCATCACCGCCTTCCTCATGCCCACCCCTTCTTTCAAACCTTCTCCCAGCACCTCCTCCTCCCCCCTCTAGCGCCCAATGACCTTACCCTCTCCTCTCCCAACGTCACCCTGTCCCCCCTCCCACTGACACCTCCCCTCCTGCCCTTTTCCTCATTGCTTGCACTTGGCCCCCTGGCATTTGTCTCTCCTGCACCCTGTCCCTTGGTGCCTTCCCCTTTCTTCTCCTGACCTGTCCCCCTCCCCTCAGCATAAGCCCCTTCCTCTCCCACCCCTTCCCCCTATTTTTCCCCTTCCCCTACCTTCTGCCTTCCAGTTTGCGGGGCAGCGGGGCTGGAGTCTGTGATCAGGCCCTGCCGTCTGTCGAGGGGACATAGGCCGCTCTGGCGTCCGTTGCCCGTTATTTCTGGGGCTGCGGAGTCTGAGCGTCCGCCCTGCAGGGTTGCCTGCCGGGTTCCGGCTGCTGCAGGAGGGTGGGCGCTTCCCTGAGCTGAGCTCACCTCATGGGCCCGGGCCTGGGTGGACTCCCTCCCCCTTGTCTGCCACGCCGCCAGCATTTAAAATACCCGGCACATGGCGTGAGCATGCGCCGCAAAGGTACGGGGGCTGGGCGGGGCTGGCCCGCTGCGCCCGCTCGCTGCAGTGTCCACCCAGGGGCGAGGCCTCCGAATCCCGTCACCCCTGTCTGGCGTGCAGTGTGCGCATGCGCCACAAGGGCACGGGGGCGGGGCCAGCCTGCTGCGATAGGGGCTGCGAGTGCCCCATTACAATTCCTCTTCTCCTCCGGGGACGCTCTGGGGTTGGGAGGAGCAGTATTCAGAGCCGGGGGAGAGACCCATCTCCAAATATTGGTGGAGCAGGGCTCCCGGCTCTAAATATTGCTGGAGCCTGGGCACCATGAGCCCATATAACTCGCCGTCCATGTAGCCCAGTTCTTAGTGATTTCAGCTCTGGAAGTTTCACTGGGGTGTGGAGAATGTCACTGCTACTGCTTTCTCTTTCTTCATGTCAGCCCATCAGCCTTGTGATCCTCCTCCTCTTGTGTGGTTAACGAGAGGGTAGGGCTGATCTGGGAGAGAAGGCCTTAGAAGACAGAGGCTAAGCAACCAGGGGCAGCTAGCAAGCAGGGGACTTTGAGAAGGAGTCCTAGACAACCAGTATGGTTAGGAAGGGCTGCATCTCCTAGGCCAAAACTACTTTTGTTTCCTCCACCTGGGTTTGTAGCCAAACCGATCACCTGACCATGACTGCCTCTACCCAGATCCTGGTGTGCTTTTGCAGAGAACTGTGGCCTCCATTTCCTACTTACAGAAATCCAGGCTGAGGAGCATCTATGCCGGTGAGGGATTCCTTGGGAGTATCCATGTGGAGAGAGCTAAGGCTGAGGAAGCTATCCAGCTACAAAAGACTGCTGGCACACCACTGGTGGGGGGAGGGGGTGGTTCTATCTCAGGGGGGGGACACTGACAGCTGATTACTTGTGGCAGCAGGCAGTGCTCCTCCTCTGCTCTCAACCCACCCACCATGGTTCTGGAGAACAATTATGCTGCCCTGGGTACAAGAGAGGATAAATCAACCCCTATGGACAAGAAGGAGGGTTAGGGCAAATTATGAAATTGTAGGTTAGTTCTGCTTTTGAAAACCAAACTGAAGCAAACATGATTTGACTGAAAATTCTATAAAACGTGTGTGTGTGTGTGGGGGTGTGGGGGGGGGCAGAGAGAAAGGGTTGAGACTCACCACAGCACCTCCAACTGGTCACCTCAGGAATTAGCTTAGTCCTCAGCAGAGCACCCCCCTGAGCACCTCTTTTCTGGCTGGTGCTCACCCATCATCTCTCTGCACTCTCCCCACACTCAGCTCTGGACCCACATTGCTCCCCAGATCACAGTATCCTCTTCAGGACACTGCCCTCCAGCAGTGCCCATCACACAGGTTCTCACCCCTTGCCAGGGATATCAGTAGTCGTCAGTCTGGCACTGGCCATCCACAGCCCTCAGGGTGAACCCACAGTCTCTAAAGGCCACCCCTCTACATGGAAAGATGCAGTGCCAGGGAGTGACTGAGGCCCACCCACTACTCTGGGTCCCAGCTCAGGGACCCTCTGGCAGCAGCTTTGTCCTGTTCTCTTTCTCTCCTCCTCTACTGTCTCCTGGGCCACTTCCCATGATCCCTGCACCGCTGTGGCTCTTGCATCAAGGCCTGCAGCCTGACAGGTGTCAGACTAGAGCCTCACTCCCACTACCTCCTCTAAGCCTGCCCAGCAGTGCTTTTTCTCAGGTGCTTCCCTGAGCATTAGACTGCACACTCCCACATCAAGCCCCAACTCCCAGTGTCTCCTGAACAGCTTCTTATAGTCAGCACTGCCCCCAGCAAGCTGTCCTCTGGCTTCTTGTAAGTCATTCTGTGATTGGCTAGGGCTCTGTGCAAGCTCAGCCCAGCCTGCTTTAACCCCTTCTGGCCAGAATGGGGCAGTCACCCCACTACTAAGGGTTATTTTGAAATTTTCATGCAAAAATGTAATGAAAAGATTTCATTTGAAATTTTTCTTAGAGGTAAAATAGAATTAGGGTTGTTGTTTTTTTTTAAATCATCATTGGCATATTTAAGGGCAGTCAAGTAGATTTTTTCCCTGTCTAGTAAATATTCGTACTTGTGTTCAACTACTTCCATAAGTATTAGAGTTAAACTAGCTGGTTTATCATTCCCTGCTATGACTCTTTCTGCCCAACTCCAGAAAAATATGTATCAATAAAAGATTGCAGGTGCCTGTATATTATATATCTGACCACTAGTAAGGGGATTAAGTTGCAGCACTGAGTGTTTTGCAGCCACTTGTATCTTGCTTTACTCCTTGCTGGAGCCTGTGCCTGCTCCCCCCTTTTACTCTCCTGTCACAGATTATTGCCAGTGGATGAACTGAATTTTGCAAGGGTATGATAAAGAGAACTGACTGATTCAACCCCCTGGGCAATGTCCAAAGGACAAGGAGTGGGCAGTGGCTCTTGGACTTAAATGGAGGAGTACGAGGAGAGGCAATCACACAGAAAGAGGGAATGTTAAATCCATGTCATAATGAATCCATGACTTTCCCGCAAAAGCCCCTCCATTGCACACTCACAGACAGGGAAAGGGGCCACTCTCCACAGCACATTCCTGACAACAGCACTGTGGGATTTCCCAATCCAATGATACCATCACAGCATTCACTTACTGTTTTTCCCCCATAGGATGATTACACTGGGGAGAAACCAGGGTAAGTGGTTTCAGGGGAACTTTCAGGTAGCATGCATTTTATAGCAACCTCATTTTCTAGGATCCAGGAAGCACTACAGTATAGCACCTAATGAGAATCTCCCATGACATATAGAGGCTGTGGAAAAGCCTTAGTTCTTTGGGTTTAACTGCTAACACAGACCATGCTGTGGCAAAACTCCTCATGAATCAATAAAGAGAAAACTCTTTGAATACTCATTCAGGCTGTGTCTAGACTGGCAAGTTTTTCCGCAAAATCAGCTGCTTTTGCGGAAAAACTCGCCAGCTGTCTACACTGGCCACTTGAATTTCCGCAAAAGCACTGACTTCCTACTGTAAGAAATCAGTGCTTTTTGCAGAAATACTATGCTGCTCCCATTTGGGCAAAAGTCCCTTTTGCGCAAAACTTTTGCGCAAAAGGGCCAGTGTAGACTGCTGAGATTTGTTTTCCGCAAAAAAAGCCCGATCGCGAAAATGGTGATCGGGGCTTTTTTGCGGAAAAGCATCCGTGCCAATCTAGGTGGCTTTTCCGAAAATGCTTTTAACGGAAAACTTTTCCGTTAAAAGCATTTCCGGAAAAGCATGCCAGTGTAGACACAGCCTCAGAGTTTTCATTCTTCTATGTAGAATACACAGAAAATTATTTGCTCCCATATTTTTAAAATGTCTGTACTAATGTTAATATGACCTTGGATCTGACATTTATAAAAATCTAATTTACTTCTACTTATGCTTCTACTTTTGCATTTTTTCCAGTAGGACAAGGACAATGCAGGAGTCTGTTTCACTTTTGCTCATCTGTTCAGTGTAGTCAATTTCACTTTCAGGTTTTCTTCTGCCCTTCTGCAATTGAATAGTCTCAATTAAACCTATGAAATAGTACCGGCCTCTTGTGACACAACCACTCTCCATTGACAGAAAATGTGTTTAATGATAATGACGGTCTGAGTCAGCACAATTAAGCTTGCTGGCATTACTGTACAAAAGACCAGCTGAAGAGGTTTCTTTGGGGAGGAAAAAACATTGATGCAATTAAAAGAACTGTTTATTGTAATGACCGATCTCCTGATGTCTGCACCAAGCACACAGTACTCATTGCTTTTGCTTTTAGAAAAAATAATAAAAAATTCAGGGTACTAAATTCAGGGACTTCCTCTTGTGAAAGTGACATAGGAATTCATGCCATACCTTTAAGGAGGAAAGAAAATATTAAAGAGAGAGAAGTTTATACCTATTTAAGGCCAAAGCTGTATTACTTTATATGCATTTATTGTAAGATTATACTTGAGTTCATATTAAGTAAATTAGCACTATAATCAGCATTTGTTTAGGTTTTAATTGGAGCACTCTGCAAACCAGCTCTCTCCGACTTCCTGTAGTGGCTGTTACACTGTTGGGGCATGTCTACACTAGGAAACTATTTCAAAATTACTAAAATCGTCTTAACTCCCGAATTAACAAAATTGAAGCAGCACGTTCCCACTACGGGGAAGCATCAAAATCAGTTATAATTAATCTGAAATAGTGCATCCACATTGAATGGAGCCTGCCTCAAACTTGGAGCCCTGGGAGCACTCTGGGGAGGGTGCCAAGAGGGCGGATACTTCCTGTGGCTGCTTGGTCAGGCAAGCTGCATTGCAGGTTTTCAGGGGCTCCTCTCTATGGCCACATCTCACAAGCCACTCCTCCACTGCCTCCCCCTCACGGGACACCAAAGGGACGCAGTGGGCACAAGCCGTCTTGTGCTCTGGTTGCCCTTGTGGATGCCACAGCACTGCCACCATGGAACCAGAGCTGCTGCAAAGCAGTGCCAGGTGCACAGGCCTCATGCTGTGCCTCATGGTGCAGTACTTCCAGACTGCCCACATGTTGCTCCATCAGGATGAGAACGAGGACCTGCAGGAAGAACCTGAGCATAGGCCTCAGGCCCTGCTCACCCAGGTCCTGCCACTCCTGCACACCCCTCAGTCCCCTGGACATAGTCGAATGCCACTTCTGGCGATGAGAGATGAGCTCGGGCTGATGGGATGACATCACCATGCAGGGATGGGACAATCAGCAGTGGCTGCTGAACTTCCCTTTGTGGAAGGCCACCTTCTTGGAGCTTTGTGAGTGGCTCACCCCTGCCATCAGGCGACAGGAGACCTGCATGCGACCTGCCATCCCCATGCAGAAGTATGTGGTCATTGCCCTATGGAAGCTTGCCACACCGGACAGCTACCACTCAGTCAGGAACCAGTGCGGCACGAGGAAATCCATGCCCCTGCAGATAGTGAAGGCCATCAACCACGTGCTACTATGGAGGGTTGCTACTCTGGGTAACGTGTACAGCACCATGGATGGTGTAGTAAGTTGAGGGTCAATAACATGGAGTCAACAGGCCTAAATAGAGGCCTGTAACATGAAAACAGCAACAGGCCTGCAATCTAGTGAGCAAGACTTTGGTTCAGTAACACAGGAGCCAGGAAAGAGGCCCTATTGATAATCGTGTGATTGTGTAAGTTACATCAGTGTGGGATAGTTAGGAAAGGCGCATGATGCCTGTTTCTTCTGGAACTCCTGCCCATTCCGAAAGACGCATGCTGGCACTTTTTTCCCCAACTACACCATCAGAATCGAGGAGGTGGACACGCCCATCTGCATCCTGGGCAATGCAGCCCTACATGGACAGTCTGGACCCCAGCAAGAAGCAGGTCAACGCCAGGCCGAGCAGGTGCCACATGCTCGTGGAATGTACGTTTGGCCATTTCAGGGGACAGTTCAGGAGTCTCCTCACCTGCCTGGACATCCACGACCACAACATCCCCTTCATGGTGGCGGCCTGCTGGGTGCTCCACAACCTATGGGAAAGTAACGGGGAGACTTTTCTGCTAGGGTGGGGAGCTCAGGCTGACTATCTGGCCAGGGAATTTGAGCAGCCAGACACCAGTGCGATAGAGGCCTTGAGGGAGAGTCATGCAAGGCTAGCTGGGAGACGCTCCCCCATGCTTCTCCACAAGGGACCCCTGCATTCCTGCTGTGTGCCTTTCCTCCCCCACACAGGCCTTCCTTCCTTCCCCTGCCCTCTCTTTGCTCTGCAGGGGAGGGGAAAAGGTGCGATTTATAATTTAAGCATCCACACTACCAAGCCTGTTATTTTGAAATAAGGGGATGCTTTTTTCAAAATCTGTACTCCTGCTTTTCCTCGAGGAATTACACTAATTTTAAAATAGTTATTTTGAATTAGCAGTAGTGTGGACTAGGGATGTAAGTGACTAGTTGACTATCCGATAAGCATATGTAGAGCTGGGGGCTAACCCTCCTGCAGCTTGGTAATTCCCCCCCCCCCCCCCAATCAACTAATCAATGGAAATTCCATTGACTAGTTGATTAGCTGATTAACTGGCATTTAACATCCCTAGTGTGGACACTCCGGTCCTGCTGTTTTGAAATAACTGGCCTCCGGAGGCCTCTTGCATCTGCAGCTCTGGCCACTCCTAGCATCGCCACTGCTTCCCTCCTCCTGCAGAGATTAAAAGTCCCAGGAACAGGAGAAGGGCTTCTCACATGTGGCCAACTTTGAAAGCCCTGTGCGAAACACAACCATCTGAGGCAGGCATGAGCAACCCCAATGCTTCCTCAGACCTTCTCATGGCTGCCAGCACTTCTGCTGCTCCCATGGCAACCACTGCCCAGGGTCACAAGAGAGCTCCAGCCTGGATTGGTATGGAGGCTGTGGACCTCACTGAGGGTGGGAGTACCAAGTCTCCTGGGCATGGGGATAGTCATATATGGTACCACAGAACCATGGTGATCAGCTTTTGGGGCGGTGTGGATAACTACTTTGTTCCCTGTTACAATATTTTCCCTTTAACAATCCTTCCTTCCCCTCCAGTATTTGTTGTCAGGGTTGATCCTCACTCTGGTACTCTGAGTGCAGAAGGTGGGGACCCTCAAAAACTTTATATATACACACCTTGCCACTACAGGCGCTGGTTACAAAAACTTCCCCCAGAATCACAAATGTACGGGGGGAGGGGGGAGAGAAGCGGTCACTGCCACCATCAAGTGATTTTTTATTCCTAAAACTGAGGGCAAACACTTGAATTCTCCCCCAGAGTTACCCCAAGCTCTGCTGTCACAAGAGAGATTGAAACAAAGAAAAGAGACAAACAAGCTGCTAACCTCTCGGTCTGAGGCATGCAGACACACACACAGACAGACAGACCTCCTATACCTTCCAGGACACAAGGATCAAATAATCATCTTTAAAAAAGTGATTTTTTTTTTTTACAAAACTAAAAAGATATACTTGATAAAGCATACTTGGTTGCCAGATATTACAGAGCAACGAAGGAAAACAAATTAAAACAGAGAATCTCTGGGAACAATGCTTAGATTGTAAATGGGGAGGGGAGGCATAGATTCAAACAGAGCTGTTCAAACCAAACCACCAAATAAAGAAAATACCCTGATCGTGACTTGATCCACTTTTTTCCCTTTACTTCTAATCTTTCCTTGGTTCAGTCCACTGCCATGCCCCGAATTCCTTGGAGACATGCTAGTCCTGCATGGGTTTAAATCATTCTGTGTGTCTCAACTCCTGGTTTAACTCTCCCACACAAAGAAAGTAGGGAAGGTATCTTATACAAGTCACATTTCAGCACAGCTACGTCTTCACTGGGAGTTTTTCTTGCAGAAAATATGCTAACGAGGGGCTCATTAGCATCAGTCACGATCTCATTAGCATATTTTCTGCCATTTCTTTTTGCACAAAGTTTTTGCCTCCTGGAGAGTCATAAGGATCTTGTGCAAAATGGGGGTTTTGCGCAACCCCCCGCTGACCACACTGCTTCTTTTTGTGCAAAAAGAAGTGGCAGGAAATATGCTAAGGAGATCACGACTTATGCTAATGAGTCCCTCATTAGCATATTTTCTGCCAGAAAAAGTTGCAATGACAACAAAGCCCGCTTTATTCCTATTGGTTCTCCTAGCTTCCTGCCA
Source organism: Rafetus swinhoei (assembly GCA_019425775.1). Classification (NCBI taxonomy): domain Eukaryota; kingdom Metazoa; phylum Chordata; order Testudines; family Trionychidae; genus Rafetus; species Rafetus swinhoei. The sequence continues at coordinate 42,277,790 of CM033432.1, read as the reverse complement.
ACCCCCTTGCTAGCTACCTGAGTTTAAACCCTTAGTCACTAGGTGCTGGCCAGCACTCCTCCTATCCATTACATTTGTATTGCATCATTTGCTGCAGACAGAGGGATGAAGCCCTAAGCCCAAGATGTGTACTGGTGGGGAACCATCACAGAAATGGGAAGATGGGGAGAACAGATCATGCTGGAAAGCCCCTTCTTCCCCTTTCCTGCTGCATGTTGTCATTTGTTTCCCTAAACCCATCTGAACACTATAACAGAGGGCAGCATGGATTCCTGTTACCAGTAAGCACTAATACACCATTGCACATAATTTATTTTAAACATGCTGTCAGCCTTATTACATGTTTTTGTACAGCTGGAGTAGGGGGGCATTAAAAGGGCTCAGTCAAGCCAATTAAACTTCACTCCACAGGATCACACACTCATTGCTATAACCCTTCAGGGCATACATCATACAGGCAGAGCTGGCTGGAGCACAGGGGGAAGGAGACAATGTTGCCAATTTAGTCATTGACCAGAAATCTGAATTGAAATAATCCTCACTTTAAAAGCATACCCAGTATATGATAAAATACTTTCATCTGGAAAAAAAAGCATAACAGCTTTGAAAAGTATGAACAAAGACTAGCTTCCTTACACAGCTGCCCTTTTAATGACAATGTCGGCACATTTATTTTGACATTGACCAGCCTTATAATTTCAAATTATTATTTGTATGCAAGAGCTCACCCCTGAGAACTAGTGATGAGCCAGGGGTGGGGAGGAAAAACTTCAGGAGCACACTGTATTTACATGAAGGATCTACTCTGCCTAGGTAGTCTGGAGACAGAGCTGTGCTACCCAAGGGTGTGTCTAAACTACACCCCTCTGTCAGCAGAGGGATGTAGATTAGACAGATCAAAAAGTGCAAATGAAGCCAGGATTTAAATATCCCGCGCTTCATTTGCATAATGGCGGCCACCGCTTTTTCCCCCGAAACGGGGCTTTTTGACAGAAATACCCGTTTCAAAAGATCCTGTACTCCTCAAAAAAATGGAGAATGAGGAAATGTTGACCAAAGATTCCACATCAAACGCTTGTTCTTCAGAAATTGCTATAAAGAACTTGAATGGCTATGTAGATTAGACAAAGAGCTCAGGTCTTATCTAAATCTCATCCTAAAGTAACGGTAACTAGGCAGAACCCACATATTTTACAGGGGTCACAATTCAAATGCATGGTAGCTTTTGGCTAGAATTATACTGACATATGCTGAAATGATTCATGGGGATTTTCCAGCTAGCCTCTTACTATGACCTGAGTTCTCCAGTGATGTATGGAGTATAAAATCAAATTCTTAAAAAAAAAATAATAATCTTGGTCCAACATCACACACCATCTTTCAATATAAGCACATTTTATTTTTTTAAGTTTAAAATAGTCCAAACAAAAGAGAGTTAGTTATATAATATAAATAAAGAGGAAATGCACATAGTTTACAGCCAACTACATGTATGCAAGAATAATAGCAAACCTCACATGAACATTAAAGGATTCTCAAATGCTCATTTGTGAGTGTTTAGCTATGACTCCTACGGCATAATTATGTTCACATATGCAGGGTTTGCAGACTCTCTTAAATAGAACAGTTGATAACTTACATGACTTCAGTTTTTACAGAGAGAGAATTGTAATAAATTTAATTTAACTTGCACACATCAGCATTTTGCTTGTTTCTAGAATTAACAAAAAACCCAGGAAGCAACATTTTTGAAGTGTCTCCAATCTGATTTTCAAAGTAACTTTAAAAAAAAGAATACTACAATATAAGGAATGTTTCAAAATACAACTGACAGGAGGGAAAAATAAAAATAGCAATAAAGCACAAACTGTCATTCTTGATGAACATTTATTTAAAAAAGGAAATGTGTGGAGTGTATCATGTAATCAGGGAATTATATAGGTACAACAGACCTATGAGTACACCAATGTTTCAATCATTCGTTATAAACAAATAAAAACCCATCATAAATCACTAGTGTGATCCTACTAAGAACAATGTATGCTAACAAATCAAAAAGTTAGGAAAAACAAAGAGCAGATCTTGCAGTCAGTTTAAAGATAGGCAGAACATTCCATTTGGTACACCAAAACTTGCCTTACTTTGTGACATTTCACATTGCACGTTAGGATTTCTAAATCCAGGATATTGATAGGGACTATAAGGTGCAGACCCGTTCATTGAAGATTTTCTGTCTCATGGCTTTCCAAGTTCCAGCCACAATAATTTACAGTGCTAAGCCATTATTTTATAAATAGTCTTGTTAGACAGTGTGTATTGTAGAAAAACTGAGAACTGTTTAAAACCAGATATAATTTTAAGTGGAACGCAGATCCACTTAGCTTTGAGCAGCACACACTATACTGCCACCTTCTGGCTAACCTGGAGACTTGCAGTTTTATTATACTATGTTTCTTGACGCTTAACCATCTGTTGAGTAAAGTCAAATCAAATATATTTAAATAAGAATGGATGTTTGTTTACATAAATTAGATGGATATGTAAAATAATTTGCAGAATGTTACCCTTTCTAGAAAACTGAGGTTTAACCTCTCTGTTAGATAGAAAATCATGGTAGTACAACTGTAAAATACATTAAAGAATCAAGTAAGAGATGATGGCCCAAAACAAAGAACATTCTTTCAGCTTTGTAATAAATGGTATTATTGAATGTTGCATCTTCTGTTTGCCTCTGTATGTTTTCAAAATAGATACCAAGAAAACTACATAAAGAATTTCAGTACATCTTTGGGAAATAATTCAGAGGTATCTTTGAACATTGCGGTAGCTTTTTAAACGAAAAAGACAATTTGGTTTGTTTCTTTGTTACACAAAAATGTCAACCCTGAAAAAATTAAAAAAAAAAAAGTTTTATCTCTGAAGGAGTAAAACCCAATGAAAACTGGAACAAGAGGTTGATTGTCTTTCTTCGGCTGATAACAAGGAGAGTTAAGCCAAACAAACAAAAACCCTCCCCTTTCTACTGAGATATCACCCCTCTGGAAACAAGATACAGTGGGATCTATTCTTTCCCTGTGAGGCCTGCATGCTTGTACCCGCACACAATCTAAACCTAATAGGGCAATAGAAGTAATGCATGTTCTCTGAAGGCAGACTGGATCTAGTGGGCCAAGTTTATCCCTGGAATACGTGGGTACTACTCCCATCAAAACGGTGGGAATTTTACCCGGTAACTCTGGGGATAAATTTGGGCTTTGTGTGCTTGCTAAATCTAAAATTCAGCTGTGACTGAACTACTTGGATATCTCCTGAAGAGAAATATGTTTTATATGTAACTCATTCCCCATAATTAGCTATTGTATAATGTAGCTTTTACTTTATAATCACTTTTGGCTTTCACATTACTGCATTTAAATTTTTGCTGTTAGTTGAATGATGCTGGTGTCAGCAGCAAGATCTGAAGAATCTGGCCACTGATGTTTGGAAGCAGGAAGGCTAGTTGTGAGTAATAACAGCATTAGCAGATTTCCTATAGGGTACGTCTACACTTGCTCCCTAGTTCAAGCTAGGGATGCAAATGTAGCAAACCGAAATTGCTAATGAAGCGGGGATTTAAATATCCCGCACTTCATTAGCATAATCTCAAAATTAGCAATTTCGGTCGGCTACTTTGCATCCCTAGCTCGAACTAGGGAGCAAGTGTAGACGTACCCATAGAGAAGTCACTGGGAAAACTTCAACTGTTTGTTTTTGGTTTTTTTAAAATAATCTCCGTTCATGAATAAGAATACAAAGGTTAGTCTAAATGTGCGCAACACAGGCTATACTTAGAACACTTCTTGAACTAAAAAACCGGTAAGAATACTCAAAAGGAAATCAGATGAATGCAGCCAAGCCCCACTGAATGGGCATAGCAGTGGACTTTGTACTCTACAGATGGCCCTTAAAAGTAAAGTATTTCTAACAGCACCTAACACCAAGGGTTGCAAGTCTGTACTGAAAGACTTCTGCCATAGTATGAAGTACAATGCATAAAGGAAAACAAAAGACAAAATGGTTGTTCAGTATATGTCAAGCTTTTATGTATAAAATTCTCCAAAACTGTATCATCAGTCCTAGTGATCTACTGCAAAAACGTCTTTCTGCCCAGCTATTTGGAACTCAAATCATACACTTAGCTTCAAAAGAATCTGCATGTATTCAACACCGTTTCTAACTGCACAGGACCAATATCTAAAATCTGAAGCAGGAGAAAAAAAAATCACAAGCCAAAAAAGGCCACAAAGTGCATAAGGAGTCATGTGTAAGATAAAGCCATTGCACACACTGCACAGTTTAAAAGTACACTAAAGTACCACACTGGAGGAGTTAATTGCACTGTTTTGTTATACCAGTGTAGTGGCATTAATAGGTAGAAAGCTACTGCCACAAAATCATTGTGAACATTTCATCCAAAAGGCAGCAGATGTAATCCTGGAAGTATTCAAGTTCTATGTGGGAGGTTTGAAAAGCTACGTAGAATGTGAAACTTATTCCTGATACTCTGGATCTGTAAGTTATGGCAGAACAAGCAACCATAGTAGCTACGATATGCTGTTGAATGCAATCCATTATTCTGTAACTAGCTTTACATAGCATCAATTAAAAACAATGCCTGAATCTTCAGGCAATTGAGAGGACAGTTATTCTGTTATCTGCAGTTCTGGACCCAGCTTTAGACTGAAACATAAGGGATATAGCAACTTTTAAGGGGAATGCTTAAACAAAAAATTCTCAATTGCCATCTTCTCCATCATTATGTAAGTGGCTGGGATGTCACTGAAAATGATTTATATCAACTCCCAACTTGTTACTACACAAGAGTTTATCTATGTGCTTTCCTAGAATTTTACATATGGTGAAGTGTGTGCCCTCATCCTCTAACCCTGGAGAAGTATTGGTACTCTAGTCACTACAGTGTTGGGCTAAGTCTTGAAGGAAGAAGTTTTAGAGAAATAAAGCTTGCTTTTAGTTTGCATAAAGCTAAATTTGAGTGAAAGCTGTATATCCTGCATTATGTAAAGCAAGATTTAAATACTTCATGAAGACTTCTTAAAGACACTGTTCTGAAATTCCCTGTGTTAGTAGTGTTTGACACAGTACAGATTAGGAGAGTAGAATTCATGTACTGTTACAACAGATCATCATACAGTCCTCCTTAGATTCTACAAGGGAGTGAAGAGATATGATAATAAAAGCAAGAGGGCTCAGCAGAACTGAGCATGCCAATACTAAGAGACTAGTATCCTGCAGGGTTAAGCAACGAGAACTTCTCACACTAACTTAGACTGTACCTCAGCCTCAGAAGAAGAAAGGCCACCTTTTATATGACAGAATACTTCTGTTTTAGGTCTCTGTGTCACATTCCTTGAGATAGCAACATGGAAGCTGCATACTGCCACTACTACCTCAGTCTCTTCCCTTGAGACTTCAGGTGGAATAGATGTTTCAGACATACAAAGTTATGAGTCTATGCTTTCATCCTCCTCACCCTAGCAGCTTATTCTGCATTGAAACAGAATGTATTGAAGACAAAACATTACAAATGGAACTGGACTGTCCCTTGCAATAGAATGCAATATAGGACTCCCTCCTTCCAAATTACTGAAGCTCATTGGTTTTGCAGCATGAAAATTAACACATGGAGAGAAAATAGCAATTTTGAAATAAATGTGTTTAAAGACATTCCCATGGGGGCAGCTCCTGTTTGTCACATGGTCTCAAAAGGACCATACAATAAGGCAGCAAATTGCTCATAGTTGCCTAAAATCAATCTTCTGTTTCATCCATAGCTGCCTGCTCCTGATCAATATTTTTCTTCTGCCCACCACACTGGCACGGATATTTGGTGGTCCACTGAAATCTTTTGGTCTTTCACCGTCCTAGAGACAGCCTTGTAACACTGCTATCCATTGAGTAAGTAGACTACCACTTCATAGGTGGACATCATTATAGCTGTGTTTGGAATCTGTCTGATTAGATGTGTAGTTAGACCACGGTAGAGGGATCCATACCCTTCTTCTCGCACAAGCAAAGATAGCGTCTGGAAGAAAGATCTGTATTTTGTTCCCTCTTCACGTAGTCTTGTTCGTACAACCTCTGTTTAAATAAATTAACACTTGGTTATTTTGGTCCTCACCTTACAAAAATGTAATGAAAAATTAATCACTGTAACCAAAAGACTACGCAAGCACAAAACCCTCAACACACACACTCTTTAGATAGTAGGTAAAAAACTTAACATGGCAATTACAAGGGCTGGGAACAAGGAAGAAAAAAAAAGACAAGCCACGTGCTTTCAAGAGTAAAATAACCTAAAAGTTTAGCAATTCCCTGATGCCCAGTCATGTAATGGTGCTTTCAGTGGCCCAAGTCCAACAAACCATTTAAATATGGGATTAATCATACTTGTTTCACCTTCTAATTAAGCACATAATTAAGTGCTTTGCTAGCTTGAGACAAAGTAAACAGCCGTACTGGGGAAAAACGGAGCACAAGAACAGCACAGTGAAAGACAGGAAGAGATCTTGCTTATAAGAAAAAAAAAAAAAGATCTGTTGATTAGTTACTTAAAATTACATAAATAATGAGCATAATATAGAGGTCCCAACAAAGCTATGGTGTCTCTGAATCTGAGGACTGGGTAGAAACAGTTCCAATAGTATTAATTAATGTTATTTCCCACAGGGGTCAGACTAAATACTATTTAGAAATACTTTTACGCTGATTTCTGAAGACAGTAGCCTCTGGTTAACTTGCTGAATCATAAATTGGCCATACCAATTCCTTAAATCAAATGATATACAGAAATGTAGCTAAAGCAAAGTATTCCTTTGTTGGGACTGATCGAGAGCACATTGAAACTCTATGAAAAGGCTTCTGCCTACTTCTTTGGGCTCTGGATCGGGCTCTTAATGAGCAAGCGGGCCTTACCATGTGGATATGCTATAGATGTGGCACAGGTTTTGGAAGTCGCAGCAGCCATCATCATTCCAACAAAGTCTGAAGCTTCTTTTACAGATTCATCCTCATCATCCATACTAGAAGCAGTCTTAAATTCCAGTAGTTTTCGCTTAATACTCTCGTAAATAACAAAATGAATAACAGTCTCAGATATGCCTGCGTAGGATGCTGACATTCCTCTGTAAAAGCCTTTAATTCCATCAGAATGATAGACTTTTCGGACACATTCGAAAGCACTCATTTGCTTTTCTCCACGATTCCTAAAAGAGAAGGAACATCAAACTGGTTCACAACCATTGTTTTAAATGATCAGTTATACGTTTCGCTATAAACATGAGACTTTTGCAAACAGCTGGCAAATCAATGCAAAAAAGCTCCGATTCAAAAGTGTTTGAGGACTTGCACAATTTCAGCACACAAACAATCCCACTGACTTCAGTAATACATGTGATTAGTACTTTGCTGAATCAGGGCCAAAATATGTACTGAAGATTTAAAGGACCGGGGAGTCTCAGACAAGTCTCCAGTATCCTTGAGATCCACATCTTGGAGACTTGAAAAATCAGCCTGAATCAGACCATCCAGGTATATAAATGCATGACCATTAAAAAAGTTAAGACTAAGCAGTTGAAATTCCCAGTTACCTACAGCATGTTACTTATTACAGGAGAATTGCTTAACATTCAAAGGGAGTAAATGAAGCACTAAATTGTAGCTCATTATTTAAATTGATCCAGCTAAACCAAAGCTGAGGTCAAATAATTGTGCACATTGGGTCCAGAAGATTTTATACCTGTAGGACACACAAGAAAAGGTTTAGTCCTCAACTTGCAAACAGGACAAGTTAATATTGGACTAATTTATAAACTCCCACTACCCTTGCTGATCTCAAGTGGGGAAAACACACCAAATATACAGAATGAGTATGAATCTACAATACAGCATCTACACTGCATCACTTAACAGATTCTGCCACCAGAGGTCTCTTGTAGGAGTGAATAAATTGTATTAAAATAATAGAGGACATTGCCCTCTCACTACAATTAGAGACATCCTGGACTATATTTTACTTTTATGTTGCCCCAACACCTTTCTGAAATAAAGTATATGAACTCTGGCCTATATAGAGCAATTCATTACCTTACAGTAACTTCTTCCAGAGGTTTTGTGTGTGTGGAAAACCCCTTCAGGAGGCCAGTAAGCAGGGTCAACACGCAAGGTGGGATCAAGAAGCCCTTAACTGCCACTAGCCAATAGGGATATTAACGAATGTGTATTTGTGTAAACGTGTAACTGCTAGATTTTTTTTTTAGCAGTTACTTGCAGGGGGTGTGAGGAAGGATGGGGGGGTGGAGGTAAAAGCCAACTCCCCAAGAGCACTGGCTCTCATCCCATCCCCTTGTTGCCTTTGATTCAGAGGCAACAAGGGGTGTGTATGTGCAGACGTATAGTCATTAGGATTAACCAGTAAGTCCAGACTTATCAATTAATTGTGTAAACTACTACATGCTAACATCCCTACTAGCTAAAGAGTGAATGTAATAGTGTGGGCCCACATTTGGCTTCTGTTCTGCAGGCCAGCTCAATGATATTTAACAGAAACAAGAGGATTACTCCAGGCGGCTGCTTTGCATGTTTCAAATACAGAGATATTTCTGAACCAGAAAGATTGTAGCCTGGGCTGTAGTGTAATGAGCCTTGATGTTTGTAAGATGGAGTGCTCCTGCCATTTGGTGTCAGACACTACAATCCATTTAGATACACTCTGTGCTGAGATGGCTTGTCATTTTAACTACCTTGCTTAATGCAATAAAGAGGCGAGGGCATTGTCTACATGTACATCTACACTAAAACAAGGAGCGAGTGTCCCAGTCAATGTAGACAATGATCAACATGCTGCTGTGAGCACTCAGTCACTATGACACAGGTTTATCAGTCACGAGACATTCTGATGGAAAAAACTCACCACCAATCTTAAGCCATGTACAACGCTGCAGCTTTACTTATACAGCTACATCACTGCAGGGCATCTGGTGAAGATGTTCTATGCCGATGGGAGAGAGCTCTTCCACTGGCATAAAAACTCCAACTCTATAAGCAGCATGAGCTAGGTTGGTGGGAGAAGCTTATGGCAGCATAACTTTGTCACTTGAGGGTGTGTGCACTAGTCACTGATAGGCTCTCAGTGGCATGGAGAGAGTGCATGGTAGAATTCGGTATTGGTACTGAGAGCACCCTACCGTCTATCAGGGTATGTCTACACTGCATTCCTCTTTCAAGAGAGGAATGCAAATGAAGCTGAGCGAAATTGCAAATGAAGCGCGGATTTGAATTTCCCGCGCTTCATTTGCATGATTGCATCCGGCCGCTTTTTTGAAATACCCTATTTTGAAAAAAGAAACGCTGTGTAGATGCGGTTATTTCGAAATAGCACCCAGACGCAATTATGCAAATGAAGCACAGGAAATTCAAATCCGCGCGCTTCATTTGCAATTTCATTCATCTGCATTTGCATTCCTCTCTCGAAAGATACATCCTGTTGGCCACAGAGTTTACAATGTCTCCGTTCTTTGCTATGTGGGCAAGGGTAACAGGGTTCTACTACAAACTGTTAATTGGTTCTAGGGGGCCCTCGTTTATGGACACAAATAACCCACTTAGACAAGTGGAGTACAAGATATCAAATAGCTTATGGCCCTTCTATTCAATTACAGGTGCGTGAATTTTAGCTACAGAAAAGAGACAAAGCTATACCCAACAGGGGTATCTATGGCTGTGTCTACACTGGGCCACTTATTCCGGAAAAGCAGCCGCTTTTCTGGAATAAGCTGTGAGCTGTCTACACTGGCCCCTTGAATTTCCGGAAAAGCACTGACGATCTACTGTAAGAAATCAGCTGCTTTTCCGGGAAAAACTATGCTGCTCCCACTCGGGCAAAAGTCCTTTTTCCGGAAAACTGTTCGGAAAAGGGCCAGTGTAGACAGCCCAGCAGTCTTTTCATAAAAAGCCCGATCGCGAAAATGACGATCGGGCTTTTTTCCGAGCAGCGTCTACATTAACCACGGGCGCTTTTCCGGAAAAAGGGCTTTTCCGGAAAAGCATCCTGCCAATGTAGACACTCTTTTTCCGGAAATACTTATAACGGAAAACTGTTCCGTTTTAAGCATTTCCGGAAAATCATGCCAGTGTATACACAGCCTATCTGTCCCTCACTGTCATACCTCTTTGCTACGTACATGCAGAGCTTATAGCCCAATGGTTTTAGATTTGCCATTATGGCAATGTGCCAAGTTGAAGGTGTAAAAGGGTTTGAGGGTGGCTGTTTTCTGGAGGAAACAAACAAAAAGAGAGGGAATATATAATAGGGAATCAAAACCTGGCTGAGCAAAATGAAGGAAATGTTACAGTGAAGTGGTGAATACTGCCAATTCTGGCTATGTCTACATTTCAGACCTTTTCCGGAATACCATAGTTATCTTGGAAAAGCTCTGCCATGTCCAAGGAACGCGCCTGCTTTTCCGGAAAAAAAAAAAAAATCGGAAAAGCAGACATGTTTTTCAGCATCCCGGTAAACCTCGCTCTACGAGGAAGAAGGGGTGTTCTGAAAGAGGGTTTTTTCCTGACATTTGGCCCCATGTAGATGGGCCAAATGTTGGAAAAGCCTCTTTTGGAAGAAAAGCAAAAAAAGATACGCAAATTGTGGCTTGCAATTTGCATATTTTTTTCCAACTTTTCCCTGCAGTGTAGACATAGCCTCTATCCTGCTGCCTCAGGTGGTAAGAGGAAACTAAGGGATGATTGTGGCTGTTCTCCTTTTATACTGTTGGCTAGAGAGGAGGAAGGACAGATATAAGGACATGAAGAGTGCAGACACAGTCCCAGGGGATACTTTTATTCAAAGATCCCACATGCATGATGCACATACACTCCTGAAATGGGGATCCAAGTATTTGTCTGCGTGAAGAAGAAATTATCCTTTCAATGCATAAGATGGTGCATAAAATGTGGAGAGCATGTTTTACTCTATCTATATACTCAATAAAATCACCTTAGAAGACCACCACAATTTCATTTTATACACAGCAAAGCACTGAATCAACTCCTGTTCCTACTGGAATCAATGGGAGTTTTATCATGGACTTCAATGGACACATCATCAGGCCCATTATAGCAGCCACTTACTTGAAGAATATCAAAGAATAAAGCTTCAGAAGGGTAGGCGAGTTAGTCTGTAACAGGAAAAACTTAAACAAATAGCCTAGTAGCACCTTAAAGACTAACAAAACATGTAGATGGTATCATGAGCTTTCGTGGGTACAACCCACTTCTTCAGATGACATAAGTCACATTTAAGTTGTAAGCTAAACGGGGTGCAATCTCATACAGGTACACAGAAGTCCTATAAATTATACATCTGAACAAAATCAAACAATTCACTTGATTTATTTAATGGAAAATTCCCAAATGTGAGGCATATTGTGTCCCTTGGGTTATGTACCATTCTGGAAAGAAACTGCCACTACCTAATTTCAGTCTCAGTCACACAGGGACAGCTCCTGGATTTGCATTACTATTATGCTCATGCAGTTTAAGGTACTTGCTATGATGCAAAATGCTACCTTGAATCTGTATGCATCTATAATAGTTGAGTCAAGTGCTACTAAAGAATGTTATTTATAATCCGTGCTTGATAGTGTTAATTTCTCAGATGTTTCCTGGCACTTGGAATATCTTTAACTTTTTGTAATATAAAAATTACTTCAATCAGATGTTCTATTTTCAAATTGCTGCTAAAAATAAGAAAAAAATATATTTAACTACAATTCTGAACTTAAACATAAAAAAAAAAATTGACACCTTTCATGAACTGTTCACTTCCAACAAAGGTTCCTTCTACACTTACAATTAAGATCTAGAAAGAGACTTTGGGATTCAATTGTGTTTTTGTTAAAACAAAAAAGGCATGCCGATACAGAGCAAGGCTCATTTTCAAGATGTAATCTATCCAGGAACACAGTAGTCTGCCATGGAACAAAACTGTTGCATTACTATGGTTTAGTTTTCAGATTTTAGAGGGCTTGGGGAGAGGAGGAGGGGTGTTTTCCATGACAGCAGAGCAGAGACCTTTCAGGGAGCAAATTCCAACAGTGGACAGCACTAACTACATTCTTGAAAGCATGAGACTTGTTACAAGTTGCCTTTGTAGTGGCAAGTAGTATAGAATGTGGAGCCTGCCTGAAGAAGCAGGGGTGATAAACATATTGATCTGGCTGACAGTTAACCTAGTTAGAAGTAATAAAACAATGAATGATAATTAGGAAGACTTAATTAAAATAAATCAGCATGGGAGACTGGCATGCCTTTCATACCAAAAGTAAGATTGTCTCAATTTTTGCCTAATTTTAACACATAGAAAAAGGGACAAAAAGCATTCAACATGGAGCCCTGCTATGAACGGCTGCCCTTCAACAGAGAGGCTGGCATTTTAGTGACAGGTATGGGAATAAAATGCCATATTGACACTAAAATAAAGGCACTGAACAAGTTTTCAAATATGAGAGTAGATACATTTGGAACCTCAGCCAGAAGAGGAAAAATGGATTAAAATACATCTACACAAAGCACCACCCACCATAATCCAACTTGCTTACAATTTAAACATGAAGAGACTTCTCATACAGAAGGACAAGGTTGATTTGGCCTTACAGATTTTGCTTTTATTTGAAGTTGGCTGCTGCACGACACGTGACGACATGTATGTGTGCTGATATTTTCTAGTTCTTGTACTTTCTGTTACTGCACTGATTCTTCTCACAAAGAATGAAAGCAATAATGTTTCTTGCATTTCCAATTCAAAGAAAGATTCAGATACAGGGTAACATGTTCACAAGTGCCTATGAGGTGAGGTAATATCTTTTATTGGACCAACTTCTGCTAGTGGAAGGAACAAGATTTTGAGCCACAAAGAACTCTTCTTTAGGCCTGGGGAAGGAAGCAGAGTGTCTATGTCCTTTAGGAGTTTAAGTCCATTAATTAGGGATCTTAGTTTATTGGTAAAGCACCTGAAAAACTTGTCTTAGAAACAAATTAGTGACTCATTAATCCTTTTCTATGCTCTCCTTACTCTTCTGTGCTACAAGTGAACACCAACTATATTGGATGTTCTTTGCTCCTCTGTACCCAGTAAACGAATTTGTTGGGTCATGAATGTGTTTGCATGAGGGTATTGAAAGAGGGGCATGATAGTGATATGAAGTTTACGAAAAAAGCAGGGATTGTAAGACAGGCAAAAGAATCTGGAGAAAGTCATGTCAGATTAAGCCAAGTCTCTCTCAGCTGTTCTTAGTGGATATGGTGGAGAAAAGAAATTTGTGTTGTTTTCCAGCCTAACTAAATAATATAAAATCATTCATCCTTTATCATGTAAACAAGAAACCAGGCAATTTCTATTCAGCAGGCTGCTTCCGTATTTGCAGTCAAATCAACTCTGCCCTTTTGTAAGCAAACTCACGATAGAAAATATTATTTTTAGGAATACAAAATTGCAGGGCTCAGGGATTTGATTAAACAAGCAAACAGTTCATTAATGTGATTGAGACGGTTTAAAGCACTATTAGTTTTGGAAAAATATCAGAGAAGATTAGTCACCAGAATACTGCAGTACACCTCCAGGCAACATCACACTACCATCCAATTAAACTACTGGGACAAGGACAGGGTATATCTCAGAATCAGGTTAATGTATGGCCTTACCAACTGAAATCCTGACTATAAAAAAACCTCTCTCCTCTAAACCAAGTATCAGTTTTATAGCATCATTCTTTTTCAATTATTAGACAATAAAGCTTGTAAGCATTGCCAGTATTAAAAGGGTTCTTTACCTTGCATCGAGCTGTAATCGTGTCTTTATTAGCCAAATAGGATTGGTTGCTGTGATTGCAGTAAAACCTAAACAAATATTTTTTAAAAAAAATTAGATTTGATAATGTTACGAAAAACAAACTTAGTTAAAAGTTAAATGAACACAGTAAGGAAGAGTCCATGAGAAAAAAAAAAAAAAAAAAAACAAAACAAAACAAAAGAACCCCACACACCTCAGACTATATTGATTTTTAAAAACATTTCCACTGTAGGCCTCTAATGATATTTTTACAAGTCCACAAAGCTAATAAAATCTCACTGTTTTACACTGACATTTCATATACTCCATTCTTAGCCAAAAATAAAAAATAATAAAAAAAAATCTCCACATAAAAATTCCAGTTGTACATATTTCTCTTTTGACACCTTAGAACAGCAAGACTAGCTGGACTGATATTATTCAGTTAATTTGGAAATATTTGAATAAAAGTGCACTGAAATGCAACTGAAGTGAATTGAAATAGTATAAAAACATTCTCTGCACATTTAGTTTACTACCTGAAATACAACCCGAGTTTAAGAGCATGCAAACTGAATAATATCTACTACAATGCAGCTAAAAGACACAAATTACTGTACATTAAAGGACTTAACATTGAACTATAAAGAATAGTTAAATTGGAGAGTTTATTAATATTCCAATGATTTATTGGAAATTCAAAAGCAAGGATTGTTGGTTGGCCCCAGGAATATTTGTAGAAGCATACAAACATTAAAATTGTTTAAAACACTGGATTGCATAATTACTACTAACTAGTCAGACAGCAACTATTCAGGTTTGCATTAGGGCTAATGCTTTAAGTTTTTGTGGGGTTTTTTTTAAAACGGACAATTTTTTTTTTTTTCAAGTGGACAGAAGATAGAGCTTCTCTTGCTCCTGCATAACCAAGAAGAGTAAGATGTAGCTCTGGATAAATTTACTTTTTAGTATCATACATGCACCATTAACCAGGTGACATGTCTGCAGGAGAGAACAGGGAAGAGCTGGACACTTGTCAAGTAGTAATTTTGATACTTTGTGCTTCCGGAGTGATACACATTACTTGCATATCACTGTGCAATCTGTTGCCAGCAGATGGACTCAGGGGCTGGGGAAAGTATCAGAGTATCATTCAGTGCATTTCCGATGCACACTTCAGCAAAACAAGGCTTTGATAAAGATCATTGCAATTTATAAAGATAATTGCAATTACATATATTTAAGCAGAACTGCTTGCACATCAGTTACTTGTGCTCAATCACCATTTACATTTACAACTGAAAACTTGTACACAAATGACTTAAGAATTCGAAAAACAGAAATGCCAAAGGATCTTAACTGTTTTAAAATTTTGGAGGTTTTTTTTTACACGTTTAAAAATAGATGATTAAATCCTAATTTGAGATATCAAATTATTGTTCCTAAACAACCTTAATTATCTATGCTTCTTAACAAACTACTAAGATCAAATACCTCCAAAGATTTAGTGGCAGTGTGCCAAAGTTGTAAAAAACTAGAAACAATTTAACCTCTCACTTACAAGCCACTGTGTTGTAACAAACTCCTTCAATGCCCTCCCAATTAATTATCTTCATGTCTCTTGCACTTGAAAGCTATTAGTTCTTACTAGGGATGTGAATGACTAATTGATTATCCGCTTCTCCCTCCTACTTGCTGCCTCTATCAGAAATAGACAGCAAGGGAGGTGGGAAGAGGAGGGATACTTCAAAGCAGCAGTGATGCGTGGAGCCTGGGGCCAGACCCCAGGCTCCATGCAGCGCTGCCGCTTTGAAATGCTGCATGCAGCCCAGGGCCTGAGGCCGGGCTCCCCATGGCATTTCAAAGCGGCAGTGCTGCACAGAGCCCGGGGTCAGTGGGGGAGTCCCCAGCTGATTCTGGGCTCCACTGGGTGCTGCTGCTTTGAAATGCTGCCTGACTCCAGGCTTCCCAAGGTGTTTCAAAGTGGCAGTGCTGCATGGATCCCAGGGTCAGCAAGGGAGTCCACAGCTGACCTGGGCTCCATGCGGCGCTTTCACCTTTGAAGTGTGGCAACGGTTGTTGCCACACTTCAAAGGTGGAGGCGCCCTATCAACTAATCGAATAGTTGACGCAAAATGCATCGACTATTCGATTACACAATTATTCAAAATTTAACATCCCCAGTACTTGCACCTACAATATAGATCATAAGATTAGACTACTTTTAGGAGAATTCCATTCTCTGTTTAACTACACAGTTGCAAGTGCCTTGGCATTGGTTTATGCACGGTCCTTTACACCAGTGCAGGAAGTGTAAAATGCTATCAAAAGAGAATAGTAGTATTTTACACCCAGTTCACACATCTGTAAATGACCTTCACCACATAAAGGCAATGGAGAATTAGACCCAGAATGCGCATCATGTAAAATAATGTAAAAAGAAAGACTACTTAGAAACAACCTCTTCTCATAAGAATATGTGCCTCTTACACCAATATTACATCAGTGCAACTCCATAGATTTCACTGATGTTACTCCTGATATATGTTAATGTAAGAGAAGGAGGGCAATCAAACCCTTTATATAGTCTGAATTGTGATAGCACTATTATCACTAACAGAATGTAATCATTAATCTTTACAAGATCACAGTGAACATATCTGCTGAAACATCACTTGGGTTGTGCTTTAATTTAAGAAAAGATTTTGATTTAAGGTGGAGAAATAAGCAGCAGAAACATGTGAGCTTTCAGGAAACAAGCTTTCTTTTCCTCCAAAATTCTTTTAGTTAAAAGGAACATTAATGAGTAAAACAGGGTGTCTGTCTGTCTCTGTTGTGTTGTGTCACTGTTAGTGTGAATAATATGTAGTCCCTACAAATTCCACTATGTTGTCCCTACCAATTTCACATTTTAAATCAGTCAATTTCACAGGGCTTTCAAACTGGGCAATATCACAATTTCATGCAGCTGGAGAAGGCACCCGGAGGTGGAGGTAGGTCCATTCTCTTCAGTGCTGCTGGGAGGCCCATAGCTGTGGGCTCCTAGCTGCTAGTCAGGGCCAGTGATGGACTAATATATGGGATTATGGAGCCCTGGACAACTAAAAAAAAAAAAAAAATGGACACCCCAGCCCTGGCAGGAGCAGTGTGTGCTGAAAAGCCAAACCCAGGTGGTCCAGAGTCTAGGGAGGAGCCATGGGGGCAGCAGTCCTGGGTTTGGGCACCATGTGGCCTAGCTGGAGCCACCAGGGGACAGAATCCTGGAGTTCATGCAGGAAAGGAGGGGAGGGGAGGGGAGGGGCAAAAGCCCCAAGTCCCAGCTGGAGTGGTGTCACAGAGGGGAGGGGAACAACAGCCCAGAGCTACAAGGGAAGGGAAGAGAACCCCCAAAACAGAGGTAGGCAAATGGTTCTCCGTGCACCGGATCTGGCCTGCCAAGAGGATTGATCCAGCCCACGGACACCCTGCCATTCCCCTGCCCCCAGGCCAATCAGGGCCTGGAGATGGGGGAGCGCACGAAATCTCCTCCCCCCACCAGGGGTACATGGCGCTTAGAGTCAACCACCTCTGTTGACTAAGCACTGCACACCCCTTGCAGGGCAGGGGCAGGGAGGAGGAGACTTTGTGCACTCTCCTTGCCCCCCGGGCCCTGATTGACTTGGGGGTGGAGGGAGCACACAGTCTCCTCCTGCCACCAGGGGCGCAGGTGCCTAGAGGGAACTGCCAGTTGTTCAGAACAGCTGGCGGTTCTCTCTGAGGGGGTGGAGCAAAGACTCCATGCATTCCCCCCATTCCTAGGCCAGTCAGGGCTTGTGGGCGGGGAAGCACAGAAGTGTACTGCCCCCCCCCCTTCTGCCGGAGGCTCCGCCCCTTCCAGGGCAGCACATGGCCACTTCAAAAATTTCTGAAGTACCCCCCTCCCCTGTCTAAAATTATTGCCCATCCCTGGGCTAGGAGCTGCAGAGGTTGGAGCTACAGGAGGTAGCAGCCACCAGTCCAGCCACTAAGCCCAGGCCAGAGCAGCAGCCACTGTATCCTCAGCCCTAGCAGCAGCTGCAGGGAGCAGAAGCAGCCCAGAGCTAGGCCCCAGAAAAGGAGACACAAGGAGGCGGGGTAGGAGGAAGGGTTCTGGCAACAGGTGAAAGCCCTGGTGCCCGGAGCTACAGCAGGAGCCGTGAGGAGTGGCAGTCTCAAGCTTGAGCCAGAATCACATCTGCGCTGCCTGTGGAGGTGGGTCTGGTTTCTTGCCAGAAACAGCCAAGTCCTGTCCCTCCCCAGCTTGTCTGGTTTTGGAGAGATCATATGGCACGGGGAAGGCTTATATCATGGTCCGTGACATATTTTTCATGGCCATGAAACTGGTAGGGCCCTACCAATGTAAGAGCAGATTCTGGTCCAGTGATTCACATGTATAATCTTTCACCTACAAACTTCAAGTCGGGCAGCAAGACAAAAAGGTATTTTACTTGCCCCCAGCATTTATTTATTTGTTTTCCTATTTAATTAAATGCTTCTATAATAAAAGGGATATGCCTGCCTGCGTGACCACTAGATGGTGTTTATAAGAATTACTTACTCCTCTTAGTCTCCGCCTGTCCTATTGATTCAAGCTGAGCAATCTCTCTGGATTCAGGTAAGGTTTTTGGCCACAGAGCCATATGGAAGAGGTAATGGAGTAAAATGGAGGGGCAACATCTGAGTGGAACAGGTAGAGTCACTGTACCTCCCCCTTAGGATTCCTCCAGAAGTAATGGAGGAGACACACATTTGCAAGCAGCCCTTGCTAGTCATTTGGAAAAGATGCAGTTTCATTCCACTCACTGCTGGCCTCTGTCCATTGTAAATGCATGCAAACTGGGATGAGACATAGCTAAGTCCCATCCTGTCCATGAATGCCCCTTCTGTGTAATATGCTTTTTTGGTATTTAACTCAGGGTCTCATCACCACAGTGTCAGATCATTAATGAACATAGCCTTCCAACAGCCCTGGGCAGTAAGGAAACATTACTCCTATTTTAAAGAATGGGAAGTTGAGGCACAGAGAGGTTTAAGGCCCAACCTTGTGATAAGTGTCCAATAATTGTAAGTGCCAACTTGAGATCCCAGGGTCTTGACTTTCACACAGAGAGGGTAATGAGTACCTCTGAAAAAATTCAGGCTCTGTGGGAGTTAAGGAAGACACTCAAAATTGAGGGACTAAGAATTCTTAAAAAACAACAAATAGTCTAGCAGCACTGTTAGTCTTTAAGGTGCTGCTAGACTCGTCATTTTTCAAGTTTTTCCTGTTAGACTAA
Source organism: Rafetus swinhoei (assembly GCA_019425775.1). Lineage (NCBI taxonomy): Eukaryota > Metazoa > Chordata > Testudines > Trionychidae > Rafetus > Rafetus swinhoei. The sequence goes on along the minus strand of CM033432.1, from coordinate 42,258,614 downwards.
CTCAGCAACAACTCTGAAGCTTCAGAATTCTTAGCAACTTTTGATAACACAAGCCTAACTAACTTGTCTTATGATGTCACAAAGGAAGTCTGTGGAAGAGCTATTATTAAGAACAAGACAGCTACACTTCCTACTTGTGCAGGAGTAATGTCGGTGCATAGGTGAGTCTGTTGTATGAGACTCCCTAGGACTGTTGTCCTTCATTCTCCCATGCAGCTTTTACTCTCCAAATGTAAACAGTAGCAAATGTCATAGTATCAAAGTTTTTACTGAGTAATTAATAAGTTAGGAGCAAATGAATGTTGCTGCTTGTTTAAACATCCTATATTTTAGTTTTACCGTAATTTCTGTAAGGGAGCACCATGTGGACAGATCAGTGGTGATGATCAATATAGCACTCTTACAACTGTTCCAATTTTGCTATCTGCTGTCTAGTGCCTTCTGCAAATGATAACTATTTAAAGTTTATCTCTGGAGCCAAACAATTGACCAAAAACCAAAAACAGGTAAGATCCCAGGTATTCCTGTTCTGCATAACCTTTGAAAGGTTAACTTTATCTGTAAGACAATTGCAATTGACACAAGATGCATGTGAATATGTAATGATGGATTAAAAATTCAAAGTAAAACCAAGCAACCAAAAGAGAGAGAAAGAAAAGAAGAGGTGGTCTTTGATACACTATGGCAACATAGGATATTAGCTGCAGCATTTTAAATGCAGCTATGAAATGCTTTGAAAAACCAAATGTCCTGGCTATCCTTAATAAGGAACTTTTAATTAGCCCAGATGGCTAAATAAATGGCAGCTATCAGTGAAAGGTACTTTCCACCTTTCCCTGAACTGCACTGAGAAAATTAACTCTACTCTAGATTGAGAGAGAAGTAATGTTTTGCACAACGCGCATAGCTGGAATTCAGATAACAAAAGTGCATTCCCCTTATTGTGTGTATTTAATAGATATTACAAATGCAAAGTGTGGTTCTTACACTAGAGGCTGCAAGAGACGCTCAGTTCAGTACTCACGAGATTTAAGTTAGTCCATATTTCTGCAGGAAGTGACCTGCGGATGGGGAGCATGAGATGACACGATCTCACTCTTTTCACGGGAGAAATGTACAGTAAATGCCTAAAATAGACACAGGCTTTTCTGTATCATAACAACAAGCAGTGACCTCATCAGACACATGTGTACAAAGGGAATCCCACTGGGAGGATTTGTGAATTAGTTACTGTGAGATCTAACTTTTTTCAGGTTAAAAGTTTAGGGGGAAAAAAGAAAAAAAAAATCAGAACAGGCCACAGAAATTAAATATTTTTGTAAAATGCACTGAGTACTGAAATTTCTGCCATTTGCAGCAGTTCAAATTTACAGCTTGAGAATACTTACCTGTAACCACAGATTAAAAAGGAAAAAAACCCAACATTCACTTTTAAAAAAAAATGCTAACCTTGTCACAAACCTGAGAAAACGATGACCTAGAAATGAATTTTTACTTATTTGCTATTTTTTCCACCAATATTCTGTCCATACGCCTTTGTTTAAATTTACAAAAATAAAAGGTTTCCCTACTGTAGCCAATTAATATCCAATTGGACACAAATTCATTTCAGCCTGCATTCCAGGCTTAAATAAGTTTTTAACCAACTCTGTTCTTTCACTGTGCCAAGATTTGCAATTATACTTTGTTTAAACCAATTTGTGGATCATTTTAAAAATTAAAAATGCAAACAGATAGACAAAAGCAACAAGGATTCTACCCTCAGTTACCTCAATCAGGTTGAACAAGAAAAAAGTGAGAACAGAATTTATATTAGGTTCCTTGGAACAAAGAAGGAAATAACTTTGGATCGAACATTTTTTACAGACACACAAATAGCCTTATTTTGTTATTAAGGACTGTTTCCTATATTGTCACTAAGTATAAAAAATAATGATCTACTTGACTGGAAAGGATGTATCATAGTTGTATGTTATAAAAATCTTTGTTCATACATAAGTGTAATATTTTAGAAATGGAAATTATGTTAACTGTAGATTAGAAACTTGCATATAGTAACAAGGAGGATCTACCTGAAAGCCTGAACATGTGTCAATTTCCACTCGTATCTGGCTTGAATTACTAATAGGAAGCAGTGGCACAATTTATCCACCACAGAACAAAAACAACGGCTGTTGATTTCAGTAAATTATTTGTATCTTAAGAAGGGGGAGTCAGGCCTAGGAACCATAAACCTTAAATTGCACTTTTCATTTTCTTAAAGATAAACCTTCTTAAAGAGTGAAGAAGGTAGCTTAACTTCTTGCTCCTAAAATACCATGTGCAGAGGACAATTCCATCCCTTGTTTAAACTTTTAGGATCAAATTCTAATCTCAGGTATTTGCACACAACTTTACTCAAAATCACTGGAATGTAAACATGCTTAATTGACTGGCTAAATCAAGGCTCTAGTCCCTGATCTGACAAAGGGCTTCACAAAAATCATCATAGCTCCCATGTTTAAGTTTGACTGTTTAAAATCAATGCCTATCAAATTTTGTACTGTGTTGTATACCAGCAGGGAATTAATACAGTTGTTTTCATGAGCCACAGCTAAGGTAATATTCAAGGAAAATTAAAGACAAGTGTCTTGAATTCCCCTTAAAAGAAAATATTTTTTAGTCATCTATCACAAATCAAAGGATATATCAATTTCAAAAGAGAATCTGCACAGTACAGAAGCAGCATGTAGCCTTTAGGCTTTAAATGCTTTTTCTACAAAAAAGTACCATGTGAAATCACTTAGTTTACTACTAGAACCAATGACAGCTAAAAATATACTATTTTACTATTTGATGGAACAAAATGTCCCTGATCATCATACAATTTAAGAAAGAAAACAAACAACCATATGAGTTTTTATTACAAGATAGTTTCAAGAGACTAACAAATTAGTACTTAAAGAAAGGCTTGCAATTCTATCCCTGGGATTTACTGCGTTCTTAATTTACAAGTTATTTTGCATTGTACAGCAATACAAATCTTGCAGGCAAAATTGTTAATAGCTGATTTTAGCACATTTTCTCAAACATGTTATTAGAATTAATTACAAAATGACAAGGTTAGCATTTTTCCAGAAGCTATGTTAAATTTTAACTATGGCCTTTTATATTAGTTATCAGACTACTGCTCAGTACTAAGAAACAAGATATTATTTATATTTAGCACAGAACTTTGTTTTACATGGTTTCTAGAGAATTTCTAGAGCATAATGTACTAGGCTATTTCAAGAAAGAAAGAAAGAAAGAAAAAATTAGCTACCTTCAGTGGGAATCTGCATGGGGCAGTCAGTTTCACCAACCATGTGGTTTAGGTGCATAACTGCAAAGCTAAACGTTAATGCTCATCAATACTGCAGGAGTACTCTGATATGATCATTTCAATAGCCGCAAAAATGGGACAAAGCGTTCTCAGTAATTAAACTGGTGAGCAATATAAGAGTCTCCAAGGGCAACCACAAAGAGGCAGTTTGCTAATATGGCCCAAGGCTATAGCAGTTGTTCTAAACCAGGAGTCCAGAGCCTTGGAGGGTCATCAAGCGGGGCCAGCATTACACTCACTGGGGCCAAGGGTAGAAAACCAAAGCCCCATTGCATGGGACTGAAGCCCAGTGCCCTGCGACCTGACCTGTCACCTGGCACTGAAGCCAAAGCCTGAGTAATGTAGCTTTACAGGGGACCCTGTGGTATGGGGCCCTAGGAAATCACCCCGCTTACACCAGCCCTGGCTTTTATATGCAGAAAACCAATTATTGTGGCACAGGGTGGTTGTGGAGTTTTTAATAGCATGTTAGGTGGGGGAGGGAGGGGGGTTCAAAAAAAAGTTTGAAAACTCTTGGGCTAAAGGATGTTCATGCAGCACTAAATCATCATGAAGGCAAATCACACTTTTGGGAAAGGAAAAAAAAAAGTCAATGAACAGATATAAAACTCACTGACAAACCAGGAATCAGTATATCCATGTGGGTCAGGAAAATTGCTATTGTATATATTTACAGAGGTTCTTTTCATTAGGAAGCAATGAGTACAAGAACTTCCAGAGATAAGGGATATTCAGAACCTACATTTATTTGCAGGATTGCATACATTATATATGTAGTCTTCAATAAAAATAATAAAAAAAGATTGCTAATCCATTTTCATGTCTTCAGCTCCTTGTCAAAAGAAAAAATAGGATTTCTTTAAAAATTCTCTGAAGAAAAAAACACAGGTTATCAAAAAAGCTTTAACATGATTAGGGTCTCTGAAGCAGTTTAACTGAATGAGATGAATTTTAATTAAGGTTTTTTTTGGTTTTGTTTTGTTTTGTTCTTCCATTTCAATCCTCCTCACCCAATACAACCCATAACCATGGGAGGCAGTCATACTGTATTACCTCCATGAAGGCATTAGTTCCATGCCTGTTTTATTTTTTAAAGCTGCTACTACTGGCCTTCGGAGGCACCTCATTCTCTCATGGGAAGATTAAACATCACTATTCTTTCTCTTGGATTTCTGTATGGCACCCATCACTGAATTATATAAAGCACAGATCTAAAGCCACTTTGATCTCCCTCTAGATACTGAATTCTACATGCCAGAGTCAATTATCTCCTTTAGGACATTCCAGGATTTTCCACATTAATCCACTGGTCTATCACAATTAACTGTACATTTGACATTCTTAAAGCCCATGCCATAGACAGAAAATACTATATATTGGTTACATAATTTGGCCAGAATTAGCTAATCCCATTTCTGATGTGCTTAAGTGGCCAAAGTTCAGACCAAAACTAGGCATATAATAAATCAAATATTTAAAAATAATTTGTGTACTATGCCTAAATATGAGGGACATAGCGACCAGCAAGCACAGTCTGGCAGGTGATGTTTGTGTGGCCGAAAACAATTTTGCCAATGAATCTGTTTATATCTCTGGCTTTCTGCCCCCAAATTGTTTACCAACCAAGTAACACTGAGTGGCAACTCTACTGTGTGGATAGAAATGCTTTTAGGGAGCACATTTAAATAATTGATCCAATGTCATTCTGGACCTATCTAAGCCGGGTCTATGTTTCTGCGGTGTTATACCAATATATTCATGTTTTCTGCAAGTTAATTCCTAATTCCTCTTCCAAACCACAATTTGGCTTTCTTATTATAACAGCACAGATGAAATCATTTAAACACAAGACAGATGTAAACTTTACCAAAACCTATCAGCATATTTCAGAGAAACCAAAACATATAGCATATAAAATAGTTGTAACAAATATAATCAAGGGAAAGAATACGATTTTTGCCTCCATAATTTTTACAGCAATATAGACAACAAAATTGGTTCTAGTTTGCAAAGCAAATATAATTACCAAATGTGTTTTAGTTTCCTAGAGAAGCTTGCTCACATATACACAGTTACAGATGCCTTTTATCATAAAGGGCAAGTTTTAAACATTCATTCTCAAGCAGGCTTCCTTATTTAACATGAGGGCAGGGGCACCTGCACAGATATTTAGTTACTACATCCAGAATTATACAGTAACTACTTACTTTTACAATTTCACATTCATCATAGCCTTTCAATCATTAGTAAGCCTCTAAAATAAAAAAGGCAAAAAGTTAAAGATCCTTACCTGCCACTCCAGCTGAAATCATGTGTACCTGGGTAGAGTCTGGCTCAAAAATATTGTTCAACTTTTCCTTGCAATTTGAGTAAGCAGCAAAGTATATTGCTCTAAAATTAGAATAAAATTCAAGTTTATCTTATTGTACCTTATGCTGAGCTGTTCCTTCAAGCAGTGCTAATGCATGACACACCAGCTTCATTAGATAATATCTGCTTAGAGTACAGTAATATAATCACTAAAACATACTTGCTATTCAGAAAGTTCTTCAAACCATAATTCAGTGAAGCAGCTGGAATACTTAGGAATTATGAAACAGAATTTAGAAAAAAATTCAAGGAATGGGGGTCAGTTTATAATCTGCCCATCTCATCATCTCTGTAATATAACCCAAATCCTTAAAGATCGTCATCCTTAAACAGAGAGGATCTCTGTGAACTTAAGAGGAGTTTGTGAGCCTAAAGTACTCAAGCGTCTCGGTCATGCTGAGTTTGCAATGCTTTGCTTAATTTATAGATGAAGTTGTTATTTGATACACCCCTAGCAATGCAGTACCAAGCAGTGCTATCCATAAACCCATTTTAAGGCACTACCAAAATGACAGAACAGGGAAAACCTCTGTAACTAACATCTAAGATTTGCATCAAGATGGCAAAATTCATGGTAATTTTTGGCTTTTGAGTTGATCTATTAAGGAATGGCAACTGGAAACATACCTTTCCAGCTTCCAGTCTTCTCTCCTTGTTCAGTTTGTTTTAACCTTTCAGAGTAAGTTTAACTTTGAGTACACGTAAAAAGAAATTAAGGATAGCAAAGAATTTTTGTAAATTTTCAAATACAAAATTACATAAAACTGACTAACTGCGTTCATTAGCATTTAAGCAAGCTTCTTCATCAATACTGTTTGCTTGTTACAAATATGAAACCTATTTTGTAAAAGAACACAAAACATATCCGCTTACTGACATTTTTAGGCTGGTGATAAGGCTTGTGCATTTTTTAAATCAGTACATAAAATCTACGAGGAGTCAAAATATAAACATTAACTTAATCTCATTACTTATGCAAACATGTTTTTCCTACCAGCAAAATGATAAAGTGCTTGCTTTATGCTGTGTAATTTTTTAAAATGGGATCTGAACCCGGTTGAGTATGCTGTATATGTTATGAAACAAGCTTCTTTACAGCTTATTCAAACAAAGAACTGCTGTTAAAGCCACTTACCAAATGCTTAATTGAAACAAGCAGTATTTGATCAAAGCTGATGACTGGAAAAAAAACATGATGTGCTAATTTATAAAGCTAAACACATTACCAAGTGGACAGGCACTGGAAAAAAACAAGCTACAGTATTTGAGCATCTTTTTGAAAGATATATTGCAAAGTAACCCATGTAACAAAATTAATGTACAGTAGAGACATTTAGAGTAAATTTTGTAAATTCATGAAATATTTTTACAACAGTTTTCAAGTTGGTGTGTAAAAGTAATAAACTACAGGCTCCATTATGACTTAAGATAATTTATTATATGAGTGGTGTGTTTTGGGTCTGTACAAGGCCAGATCAAATATATGCCAATAAAAATTGTGCTGGGAATGACAGCCCGGTGCTTAGGGTACCAGCCTGTGACTTAAGAATAGAGAATTGAACTCTAGTCTCTTTCACAACCTCCCTGAGTAACGGTGGGCACAGACTGTGTACCCTAAACCCTCATTTTCAAGATTAGGTTACTAAGACTCAGTAGCATTGTGAGGATAATTCCATTAAGGATTGTGAGGTAGGCAGCCATTTACTTTGACAGTGTGCAATAGCTATGAAATAGAAATTCTTACTGGGAAAAGCAAAAACTTTTAAATCAAGAATTAAGACCATCTATGAAGGGCAATTTTTCTAAGCGTGAAAGAATTAAGCTATTCAAACAAAATTGGAGCATTTAATTGAGATTATGAAGGTTCTCTGTTCTTAAAGACTTGCTAATGTCTCATGAACACTTGATGAAAAAGAATTAGAAACAACTCTTTCCTGTCTGTGCGCTATTCAAATCTTAGCAATTGGTATCTTCAAAAGCTAGAACTATAAACTTATTAGTTGAACGTTTATAATGTCAGGAAGGTCTAAACGCCAGCTTTTGGATAGTACAAATGATGAGTTTAACACGAGCATATGAAGAGTATTCTGCTCCTAATAATCTCGCCAGAAATTAAGTGAGAGCAATCGAGATCATAATCATAATGACGTAATTTTACATTCCACTATCTCACAACCTGTCTGGGTCAGGGATGGAAAGACCAGTTAACTTTTGGAAGCACTGGTGCTGAATTTGTGATAAGAACGAAAAAGATGTAGAATTCTGCATGAGATTTTTATGTAAGTTTTCAAAATGTTTCAAGTCATTTTAATAGCAATTAAGCAAAATATACACTACAAAGTGCCCTTTAAAATTAAACAAATTTTTTAAAAAAATCAGAAGAATAGGAAATGATTTGATCTTAGTTTCTTGTTCCAACAGATGCATGACAAAGTACCTGAAGGGGTTTTCAGGAACTATTAACTACTGAAGCCAAATTAGCACAATGTGCTAAGTTTATTCTTGGGGTAAAAGCATAAAGTCACACCAAGGATAAATTTGGCCTAATACATTTACAGTTGTAATACGATTCTTAGGTATACTACATAATGAATTAGAAAGAATAGCTTATTAATTTGGAATTATTTTGACACATCCACATACAACATGCCAAAGACCTATGCAAGTATTTATTCACATGACAGCATCTCATGTGTCTGACAGTGGTACAAGTTATGGTATTAAGGATAATAAACTCTCTGCAGGGTTATAAACTCTGAGAAAGAGTTAGGGTGTAATGACTAGATTTTCAAACACACCAAAAAGGATTGTACTCCTGAATTCTTGAGACAACTTTGGAAATTTTCCCCTAAAATGTCAGGAATTATACAAAAAGGGGGCTCCATAAATGAGAGGAAGTTAGCAGACTCAAAAACAGATGGAGGAGATGAGCTGAAGCTAAGAATGAAGGGAGTTTAGGAGAAGTATCTTTATGCAAAGAGGAATTAATATGTGGAATAGACAATAAAACTGCACCAGGAAAATTTTATTGTAAATATCATAGAGTACAAACACTTAAAAGAAAGCAGCCATGAGATAGCCACACAGCCTACCACTTGGAAATTATATTAGGATTTTTTCCATCCATTATTATTATTATTTTAATAATTTCAGCTTCTGTTTAAACTTGCTCAAAATATAAGGCATGATTCTCTGCAGCAGGTGCAACTGCATTATGCTGTGCCTACAAAGCCAAGTATACCAGCAGAATCATTCACCTGGAAAAAGGCAAATGTCCACAGGTTTTGGCCGTGAGCCCTGACCCGGTTCCTACTCTGGCGGGTCCCACCTTATTCCTGGGCTGCTCTAGCTGGCTCTTGGGCCAGGCAAGTGGGGGTTGCAGACAGCCTGCATTGCTGTGCCATTCCCCCAGTTCCAAAGTGGACTTTCCCTTGTAGGTGGCCCAAAATGTGTGTTTTGGTAGCAGATTTCAGTCAGTGAGTCAGGCCCAATGTATTAGGAGTATTTTACCCCATTGTCCTCTGGAAGAGGACAGGTTACTTGACGATTTCAAATATATATTTACTTCCTACTTTACATCATAGGAAACAGTGTACTTGATTTTACTCTCAGAGTCACATGCTCATCATTAAAGTGCACGTACATCCCTGCAAACTAGAGGTGAGAATACTCTCTATGTACAAACTGGATATTAGAAAAGTTCAAATGGGGACATTATCAAATACGGTAGATACAGAGATGCAGGTCTGAAAGTTGCTCAGTTGGGATTGGGATTCCTCTGTAGAGGCGTGTCCTAGATCTGTTTCTCTCACATTCAGAAAGTATACAAAGATTTAAAAAAGTGCCAGTACCACTATATATTTCCACATCAGATGTAACAGTTTATCTGAAGCAAGTCCCCAATGTCCTCAATCTTGACATACACGTTTAAACACTTGACTAAAGTTATTTCACTTATTGAATACTCATGTTAGATTTTACCTGGAAGGAGCAACGCCTACCAAATTAGGACCTAGCCCTCTAAACAGAGATCGAGGACCTTCCTTTTGCAAGATCATCCTGAAAAACAAAAAAGTGATATTGAAACATTAAACATATTAGAAGTGTGCAACTGGCCTACAGTTCAGTGCTATGATTTAGTTTAATACGTTTGTATGTAAAATGAGCTAAGATTAAAATTTTCCTTTTTAACAATTTAATTCTGTACCTGCAAACACCAAGTCAAAATTTTCTTAAAATATGCACAAAAAGTTAAATGAATTCTTTATAAACACCATTACTATAACACACACTTTGGTTATACTGCACATTTGCACCTATAAAGGTCATGGTCATCTTAAGGCTCAACAACATGTAAATGTTTTCTTCCAGCTACCAAAGTAAATTACTCCAAATACCTATTATCTATTATTACCACTGGACCATTCATCTTGATATAGGTTCCTGTGTATTGTGTTTAGAATGTGGAAACATTTAATTCTATTGTTCTTTTCTCCCACAAGCAACTATCCCCACACCTAATAAAATACTATGCCTAAGAAGGTTCTTAAGAAAAACGTACCCTAGAAGAGTTGATCATGGCAATTCCCAAATTCCAAAAGGTTCCGATATTAAGGATGAATTAACTTTAGTTAATATCAATCTAACCAAGGCAAAAATCAGATATAAAACATTCCTTACTCCTCACAAACAAAAACAACACCACAAATCAACAAGCAAATACCACCATACAATAATCTCTGGTTATTTCAACATAGTATGTTTAAACCAACGTGTCTCAAAGTGGGTCGTGAGCCTGCTTTGTGAAAGCTGCGTGGCGGTCTGGAAATGGCGAACCAGAGCCAATGGGAGCGGTAAGGTTACGTGGCTATGGACCCTGTAAGTAAACAAAGTGGCACAGGCCTGTTAACAGCATTCCCAAAGCAGGCTTGCAGCCCATTTTGAGAAAGACTGGTTTAAATTATAAATTTAAAATATATGCTCAAACTTACAGGAAAACGACACACTACATACAAAAATGCTAACATCTCCTTCTCCCCAGCATACAATTAATATTATTTTAGAATGTATTGGATGTTTCATTAGCACAACAGGATTTCAAGCAAAATAAGAGTTTTCTAAAAAGTGAGAAAATAATATTGTCAATGCTCAAAAGATACACAGAGCCAACATTTGCCCAATGAAGTGTTCCATCTTCAGCCTATTTTTAACTTGATTTTGTATTTGGAAAATGACAAATACTAATTCTGTATTATGAACCGAGACAGGAGGAGCTGATATGTTGAAGAGCATGTGGCTCTCCTGAACATCCTATTCCAGTGGTTCCCAACTGCTGGTCCATGGACTGTCAGTGGGCTGTGAACTGCTGCTTGCCAGACTGTGGCCCGCTGCCAGGCCATGCCCTGCTGCTTCGGCCTCACCCGCTGGAGAAGTGCGCAGCGACTGGCGCATCGGGAGGGTGCTCTGGGGGTCTGTGCTGGGCCTGCGTGTACATGCAGGCCCAAGTAGCACAAGGAGCAGGGAATGGGGTGGGGGTAGTCTCATGCCTCGCAGCCCTGGGGAAGGCACCGCCCGACCGCGGCACAGGCTGCTCCAGGAGATCTGGAGCAGCAACATTATCCCTGTTCCGCGCATGCGCTCTGGGGCCGAAGCCGCCAGTCTATGGCCCACAACTGCTGCCGCTTGTGCGGGGAGCTGTGAGACAAGGGCGAGCGGTGGTGGTGGTGGCGCCGGCGCCTCCGCCTGCCTCACAGGGGAGGAGGTATGGGCAAGAGCACCAGCCTCATCAGTGATCCTGGAGAGCTCGGGCAGCCGTAGCAACAAGCCGCAGCAAAAAGCAGCACAGATCCCTCTAAGATGCCCGCTTGCACATGCAAAGGAAATTTCTACCTCTCCACCTCCTGAGTAGAGCTGCACAGCAGCATGGCAGGCAGGAAGCTGCTCCGGCTGGCCAGGGCTGGGGCAAGGCCAGAGGAGCCACGTGGTTGGCGGGTGGATGGCTGCTCCGGCTGGCTGGGGCCAGAGGAGCTGCATGGTGGGCAGCTGCTCTGGCCAGCAGGGACTGCGACTGTGGCCACGTGATGGGCAGGTGAGCAGCTGCTCATTAATGTCCTCATGTGCAATGCTCTGCTTCTATTTGGAAATGTTTGAATTATAGGAGTGGAAAATGATCAAGTAACACAGAATAAATAGTTCCAGCAACATGGGTTATCAAGGTGACTTATTTCAGAGTGTCTGTTTGCAAGTTATTACATTTTTAAGCCTAAGCCCTCCATGTGAATGGTTTTAAACCAGAGCTAACGTATGGTTTTAACTGTTTACTACTGCCATGAATAAACATGCGGTGCTCCAAGGATAGTTTTTGTGCAGGAAACACGAGGATCTGCTATCAGATCCTCAGGTTTTCCCCTTTGTTGTGTGCATGTAGATGCAATGCAAAATAACACATGCCTGCTTAAAAATTAATTACCATAATGAATATGCAAATGTCTCTATACCAGTCCACTGAAGTTTTCGAATGAGTTTGCCAGTCCACGGTATAAAAAAGGTTGGGAACCACTGGCCCTATTCCTTAACTTAGTATCCTCTCCCACCCATACTGCAGGATTAAAACTCAGATTAGGGCCAGATTCTTCTTTGACTGATATATTCCAAGTACTCTCAATGAAGTGGCTGGGGTGTAAATCCAGGTTAAATAGGAACTATTGTTTCCGACCATTTGGATCATTCCTGCAAGATGCAGAGGTTTCTGATCCCAATCCAGGAAAAGCCCTTTAGCAAGTACTTAACTTTAATCACATGGGTTATCACACTGACTGCAATGAGACTATCCAGATTTAAAGTTAACCGGGGCATAAGAGTTCTGTTGGATCAGGAACAAGGCATCCAGCATCATGCAAGATTAAGACTATTATCTGCATGGCTCAGGGAACAGTGTTGCTGGAAGGAAACCACCACACATTTTCTTGAGGAACTTGCAAAGGAATGGACAAAAAATACTGAGCAACAAAGTGGTTCTTTAAATCAGCAGTTCCCAACCGCCAGTCTGCAGACCCTGGTCTGACATTGACAGGCCATGCCACCATTTTTTATTTAGTTCTGGCCCCGGGATCCCAGAGAATTCCCTTCCTTCACACTTCCTAATGCAGCAACAGGGTGAGCCGGTAGCTAGGTATGCTGCGGCTGAAGCGGAGACCACAGTGAGGCTGTCCCTGCAGGGGCAGCCTCACTGTGGCTCCAGTTGCAGCTCTAGTGATCTCTATGCAGACCAGCCAGCAGGGCCGAGCGCCGGGTGCAGAGTGGCTGCCCCCAGCCAGCAGGGCCTAAGAGTCAGGTGCAGGGCGGCTACTTCTGTGTTTCCATTCTCCTCCCTCCTTGCTCGGCAGGTGCCTCCCCCTGGCCTCCCGCTGCTTCCGGCCAGCAGGTACACACGTTATTATTATTATGCAATATTAAGTGAACAGGAAGATAAGAATGTGCAGAATGCGTCAGCACTGTCAGACCTGTCAATACTGCCTCTTTCATTCTGGTGCAATTGAGGCAAAAGGTTTGGACTGGAGAATACTCTTTAACAAGTATTTTATTGTCTTTTTAAAAATGTGTGTGTGCAGCTGTTTTTCAAATTCTTGTTAACCATCATGTCCCCCCTCCTTTCATTTGCCTCATATACCCTGGGCTAAAATCACCACAATGAATATGCAAATATTTCAGTGTGGGTCTGCGAACAGTTTTTGAATGAGTTTGCCAGTCCGCGGTATAAAAAAGGTTGGGAATCACTGCTTTAAATGACTGATATAAGATAGGATACGATGCCAATATGTAAGAATTTTGAATACTTGTCCCATAGGGTTGTGATTTAAGGTAGACCACACTGCACAGGGTGAATGGCAGCACAGGTTGGGTTCCGACCTTGCATAATACAGTATCTCTGAATGTAAACAGTTTTGGTGCGGTCAACAATGTGAAAGCCTAAACCTTTATGCTAATTTCAGTGCTGGCTTTAAAAAATAAATAAAAAAAATAATTAAAAAAATGAGCAAAATGTAGGTATGATCTCTGAGCCACTGGAAAACCCCAGGAAGTTCACATTTTAAAATGATTTTTTTTAACTGCTAACTTGATGTTGCAATATAGGACATCAAGGTTATCAGTTTCGATATGCTGTCCAATATAGATAACGCTTCTCAGGCACATTTCCTGTTCACTAATAATATCCAGGTTAACAACAAGAGAATTAATCCATTCTGCAAACTCAATTATTGTGCAAAATGCCCGCCTCTGAAAGGTTTCAAAAGATTAGTCTGAACATGCACATCAACTAAGTATATAGCGCACAAGTGGATTTCAAATGTATTCTGAATACCAACATTTGAAAACAATCACATTTTCCATCACACTGTTCCTACTACGGAACAGAACCAAAAATTTAGACCACTTCAAATAAAAAGTCTGATTTTTTTAAAATGAAAAAGGTATCTGTGTTCCATAAAGTTATAACGGCAGTTTGAGGAATTCTGAACCGAACTGTGGCTCCAGCATGGCAGTGGAGAGCATGGGTCATTGGCTGCATGGAGGTGGGAGATGACCCCGAAGGCCCCACATCCACCAGTACAGGGAGCTGGCAGTGAAGCTGTACCCAGTCCTGATACAGTGCAAGGGCCTGCCCCAGAAACACCTGTGGCCCTGTCCCTTTGCACCGGGCATGACAAGTGTGGGTGGGCAGGCTCCACCCAGCAGGATCCAAGTGTAGAGAGGCTTAGTGTGTGGGGGGATCCAGGTATGACAAGAGATGTTTCTGCATGGGGCAATCTGGGTGCAGGCAGCTCACTGGAAGATCTGGATGCACAGGGGCTCACTGGGGTGGGGAGGGGTTTCCAAATACAGGAGCAATGGGACTTGGCAGGAGATCCAGGTGAAGGTGGGGGAAGGGGGGAGGCTTGGAGCATGCAAGGGGTCAGTGCGGAAGTTGGGTGAGGGTCCAGGTACAGCTAGTTGGGGCTCAGTAGGAGTAGAGGGATGGAGCTTGTTAGGATGAGGGTTTGATGGGTCTGCTTAATGGAAAAGCCCCAGCTCCTCCCTACCTCACAATTCCCTGCTCCCGTTCCTTCCCCATCTTGTCCCCCTCCCCAAGGTCCCAACTCCCTCCTCTTACTCTCACTTTCCCCTCTCCCTGCCTTATTTCACCCTCTCCCTTTCCCACTGTACCCTTCTTTCCCTTCTCCTTACCCAGCCCCGCCATGGGCACTCACTATTGCACTGAAACCAGGAAGGCTCTCATCATGCAGAAAGGGAGCACAACTGGCACTAGGACCCAGGAGAGTCAGTAGAGCCCAGACTAGCCTCTTCAGCTGGGCACCTGCAGAAATGGGGGAGAGAAAGGGGAAGAGGAAAGGAGGGTGATGGGTAACCCTGGTGCCCCTCAATCGCCTGTTTGAGAGGGGGCAATCCCACTTCCCTGCTGTTTTCTATAAACATTCTGCCGGAGGGCAGGCGTTTTCCACAGGCATGAAGAATTTCCCCAGGAGTAAGTTAGATTTCACAATCTCGAAAGCACTCAGCTGAAGTGCTAGCCACATTCCAAACATACTGTGCAAACCCCTACAACATGGGTTCCCAAACTGGGGGGCATGTGAAGAAATTCCAGGGGGAGGGGGTACGAGGTGACCTAGCCCTCCCCTTAAGTTTTTCTGCTATTTTTGTTTTTTGGCCCCAGTCAGTTCCTTTTTTTTGCTCAACAAGTTTTGCTGTTATTGGGGGGAAGGTGGTGTGAGGGTTTCTCAAAAATCAAAAAGGGGGCGTGATGCCAAAAAAGTTTGGGAACCACTGCCCTACAACAAATAATTTGCCCTGTTAGAAGAATTGAAGGATCTTTTCCAAATTTCTGTTCCTACGAGCTCATCTGCTTGGGCCAATACTTGATCATGCAGACTCCCACTGAAGTGGGTCTGCACATGTTCATCAGTAAAGGACAGATGGCAGGATCTGAGCCTAAAGCATGCCTGGTCTAGCTGAAAGCTAGTGTCAGAGGGAATTAGACCAGCTGTTCTTTAAAAATCAATACATAAGCTATTTTAATCGCATCTGTCAGATGAGGCCATGTCCTCATCCCACCCCCACCACGGTTCTACTAGGAAGCTAGATCTTTGCTGATGAGAGAACCTAGAACCTCAGGGAGAGAAGGCGCATATGGAGATCCCTCCAAATCTGAGGGTATCTGCTTTATATCCGCAAATGTGGGTATCTGTGGCTCATTTTTGCAGATATGCATGAGGATACAAAGTTAGTATCTGCAAAGGGCTCTACTCATATGTACTGGCCTCTATGGCTGCCTCATACGGCAACAGCAGCCTCGGAAGATCTGTTGAGAGTCAGGCTGGATTGCAGACATAAAATTAGTCTGTACATCATTCTAAACATTGTTTTCACAACAGAAGTTCAGCCATGCTAATAGTGACATCATGATTTTGAGAAAAAAAAAAACATACTCCTGTCTGAATGGGTTATAGCTGCTAAAAGAGAAAGACCACACTCACTTCTTGCCTCTCAGTTTTACTTCAATGCATTTGAGCAAGTCACAGTTTTGCCTGTACAGAATACTCGGGGCCAGGTTCTGTAATCTCATCTGTACAGACAGACACTTATTCCTGTAGACAGACCACACAGAATCAGGGCCTTCATCATTCCTCTCGACATAAGGGACTCTTACACAGCACACTGACATGCAGAATGGTAGAGTGGGTATCGTGTATGATGGGAACTCAGACCTGGGTTCAATGGCTGCTGCCAATTTGCTCTATAACCTTGGGTAAATAAATCACTTTACCCCTGTGCCTCTGTTCCCTTCTTACCCTTTGTTCATTTACAACAGTCAGTTCAGGACTGCCTCACCATGTGTGTAGAAAATACTTGAATATAAATCTAGAACAGCACACTATACTAAAAAGGATGTCCCATCATAAACCAGATGTTTTTGTAGTCAGTTTTTCAAAATTAATGAAGTTGACACACACTCTTTAAATTTCCATTCAGTGGTGCTTGTCTGGCTTTTACTAAGGCTCTCATCTGAGGAAAGCAAGAATCAGATCTCTGGAGACCTTTCCTGGGAGCCTAAATTAAATTACTTGTATATACATATTGCCAGTGGGAAATGGGTACATTTGGACAACCCCCAAAACCTCAAATTGCTTGTCATTCATTGATAAAAATCAACTTATTTTGATAAAAAGCAAAATTTAACTACACCAAGGATGAATTTTAACCAATATTGTCAACTTAAAAATTTCAGAAAGAAACGTGGGTGGTTAATTACCCGGTACAGTTATTTGTAAACCCTAGGCTTACCATCATTACAATGGGAAATGGGGAGGAGTGGGAGGGGAAATGTTTCATTGTTATTTTTTGTTTAACAAATGCAATTGACATCACAATTGTATCCAGACAGTTTTATTATTTACTTGAATATAGTTTGTCAGTTTTCCCCCATTGTTTGTGTGGGTCAATAACATAACAATTGGGGGGAGAAAAAAAACCTTAAAAATTGGAAGACAAAAGGTAAACATGCCCAAGCACTCACGGACAGTTATAATAAATCAAACTACTTCTAATGCAATTTTAAAAATTGAATAGATTTCAAGCTGATTCTGTCCCCTCAACATCTCACCACATGGGTGCTCACTTTATTTTTGATTACAAATATTTGCATTGTTAAAAAAAAAAAAAAAAAAAAAAAAAGATTAGGTAACCGTCAGCTCTTCTGGGGCTGCAGTTCCAGACCAATTTTGTTCTCAGTGTGACGAAATGTTACATGCACATAACCATTTATGGAGCAGACATTGTAGCATGACTACATTGTAAAGAACTTACTTTGGGGGCAGACAAAATACAGATTGCAGCCCACTGGGACCCTCAGGCAGGCTCCCCTTCTGCTGCAGCTCCAGGCTTCTCGAAGTGGCTAGCTGCTGAAGCCATGTGATTTGTGGGGAGGGGTAAGCTTTGTGTGCTGCTCCTGCTCCTGCCCGCAATCATCACAGCTCCCATTACTTCTTCCTCGCCCCACTTGTGTGCATGGCTTTGAGCAGTCTGGGGCTGCAACAAGCAGGGAGCCTGCCTGGCTACTGGCCAGGAGCTGCCTAGGTAAGCGCCTCCCAGCCAGAGCCTAAATCTGGCACCCAGACCACCACCCCTCCTGCCTATCCAAGCCTCCACACCCTCCTTCCAGGTCAGAACTTCCTCCCAAATCGTGCATTCCCTCCTACGCCCCTTCCCCAGGTTAGAATCCTCTCCTACACCCATACCCCCTCCTGGACCCTGCACCCCAATCCACTGTCCCAGGTCACAACCCCCTCCTTCACCCGAACTCCCTCCCAGACCCCACACCCTGTCCTGCGCCCAAATCCCCCTACCTGAGCTCCCTTCTGCACCTAACCTCCACCCCAGAACCCACACCCCACCACAGAAAAGCATGGCCTTTGATCGCTTTCTAAAATCTTGGAATGGCCTCCCCACCAAAAATTACTGCCCACCCCGAATTACTTTCAAAAACCTTAATGCACAAACCAACTATGTTTTAGAAGACACGAAGTTGAGGGTTAGATAACATTATTTCTAAAGCAAAAACCATAATACCCCTAGAAAATTGAAAAGGATCTGAAGAACAGGAACGTGCAGATAGTACTCACTTCAAGCAATGAAGAGGTCCAGGAGATACTCTCGTTACTCGATTGACACTAGCACCATTCACAGTGCTGAGATGAACTTCAGAGATATAAAGAGTAACAGAGGAGGACTGCAGCCGTGTTTTCACAACTTCCAGCGGACATGTCAGAATTGCACCAACAGTACCCCCACATCTGCAAACAGAAATAAAATTATTGCAATTCTAAGTCTTGAAAGAACTACAATGCACTTGAATCTGGGAAAATGAAAGTCTTATCTTACTAGGGAAAAAATGGCCTTTTCAAGTTTCCTTGTATAGTCTTGCCAATTATCTTTGAGAAGCCATGCACCTCCGCCCTCCTGCAGCACAACAGAGCCAAGTATACAGCATTCTGACAGTTTTATAAAAGAGTCAGTCTAGTGTGTGGTGCTAATAATTGCTTTCACTAATATCTACATACCTATCTGCTCAATGCAGGCCCTGCACAAGAAAAACCACTCAGGGAAACTAAGTAAAAATAGAATGTCCATGAATTAAGGCATGAAAAACACCAATGTTTCTTTGCTGTTACCACTGTTCAAAACAGTACATGCCTCACAACCTCAAAAAAGGATTAAATACTATTCCACCTCCCACATGAGTTTGTACTAACCACCTCCCAGTTGATAAATCCAAAGTTCTAGACTTCACTGTGATCATTCTAATCATATATATAGTAGGCCAATGTCTGTGACTCCGTAACGCTGAAACGCTGGCTGTTCCCTCTGGGCGGCACTGTTGCCTCCCGCCGTGGCGCTCGGCTGACTTCTGCACCGCTCAGCTAGGCTGCAAGTGGGGAAGCGCGGACCCCAAATGGCCGCTTGCGCCGCTTGCTCCCCCGCGGCGGCCCAGCTGAGCGGCGTGGAAGTCAGCCGAGCGCCACGGCGGGAGGCGAAGGGGGGTGGGGCGCTGACGTACACGGCCAGGGGGCGGGTCTTGGAGCCTCCATGTCCTTACTGTGCTGACGTCTGGTCCAACCAGCCCGGGAGAGTACGCAACCTAGAGCAGGCCCAGGAGGGAGGCGTGGGCTGGAGGAGCACAAGCAGCTGTACAGCCAGCTAGAGAGAAGCGGTGCTTTTAAAGGGAAAGTGCCGCTTCTCTCTAGCCGTCTGCTCCATGGCTGCCCCCTGCTCAGTCCTCCAGTCGGCACCTGTGAGTGGGGGCTGGGCACTGAGCCTGGCCGGGGGGAGGGCAGGGGAACGAGGGGAAGGGGGAGGTAGAGGTGGAGGACAATTGGGAGGCTGCAGGATCAGTGCTGGGGTGAAGGGAAACGGTGCAGGGGGGCAGCTGGAGCTCACAGGCAGCCGCTCAGCCAGGCTGCTGTGTGGGAGCAAGCGGCGCAAACAGCCGTTTGGGCTCTGCGCTCCCCATGCAGGAGGAGGAGGAGAAGAGAAAGAGAGAGTGAGAAGCAGGAGAAGGAGGAGAAGAGAGAGTGAGAGGCAGGAGGGGGAGAAGAGAAAGAGAGAGGCAGGAGACAGAGGAGAGCTGGGGAGGCAAGGCAGTAGGAGGAGGGGAGAGAGAGAGCGAGATCAGAGGCTCAGGAGAGAAGACCAAGATAGAAAGGGAATAGGACGTGGAGGAGAGACCTGAAAATCCCATTTTATGACTGGCTAATTGGCTAGTTTCTGATTTAAGACAGAACTTTACTGTTAATTAAATACAGTGGTCTCAATCGTACTTGCAGCTACACTTATGGAACTCCCACTGATCTGAAGAGGTGCTTGCTTACCCGAAGGCCATTGTTTGGAATTTAAACAGTTTCAGAGTAAGATTCTAACCATCAAATATTTTTGTTGAAGGATTAAGAAAGTTTCAAACTAGTCATTTTTATTGTTTAAAAAATGTTGCTGTTTTAACAGCTCTTTTCAGCATCCTGTTAATATTACCATACAATGTTCAATAGGGACAGGATTTCACCTTAGGAGTTAAGATGTTTTTGTAAAAGCAACAAGGAGTCCTGTGGCACCTTATAGACTAACAGACGTATTGGAGCATAAGCTTTGTCACTTCGTCAGTGACATCTGACACAGATGGGGCCACTTTGTCAGTTGCATCTGATGAAGTGGGTCTTTGCTCATGAAAGCTTATGCTCCAATACATCTGTTAGTCTATAAGGTGCCACAGGACTCCTTGTTGCTTTTGCAGATCCAGACTAACACGGATACCCTCTGATGTTCTTGTAATAGATAATGATTCTAATTAATGTAATGCTCATGAAAGGTGCAAGATACACAACCCAGGAGAATGAAATCCATGTTATCTAAAGAATAGATAACAGCAAATTTCTTTCCTTCTGCCACTATGCCGCAGTACTGACAGTTTCCACCCAAAAGTAGTTTAGCTTCAATATGCATCCTCAAGCCTTTCCTGCTGTGCAGAAGGCCACAAAATTCGTGACAACTATGATTATAGTTTGTATATTGCATCCCACTAGACTCAATCCACGAACAGCTATACAGGGAATAACAAAAGTTTGGTCATCTTCACCCAGGCAACATGTAAATGAGTAACCTAAAAGTATCATTACCAATCCTCTAAACCATCTAGTCTCCTCTCCAACTCCAAGATTAGTCTAAAGTGAATTCATTTCCAAGTCTTAAATAGAAGCACATCTTTCTCGATCATTTCTATTCTCAGCACCCTGAGTCACTATACAATCACCAAAGGATTAGGAGTCTCAACATACTAACTTAAAAGTGTCTGTGTATTAAATATAAATAGATTCCAAAGCTGAAGTTCAAATAATACAGTGATGGGGCCACACAAGCACTGTGATTTTTAAACCTGTTTTTCCATTTGTGGGCCCCTACATTTTTTTAATTTGAAGTACTGACCCCCTTTGGAAATCTTAGGCATAGTCTGTGGATGCCCTGGTGGTCTGCTGACCATAGGCTGAAAACCAAAGGTTAGCCTAGGAAAGTACAATAAAATAGTAGCTTACTAAATTAACTTCACATACCTTCATTTAGCAACAAAAGTGATACTAAAACATCTATATATGCATTAACAGGTCTGTGCTATACCAGCTCTTTTATATACTTTTCATCAGTAGATTTCAAAGCACTTACAAAAGAGGTGCAATTTATTTTGCACTGACTCCCTACTTCATGCCACTTTGAACTTTTTCCGTCCATAGCCTGAATATATTTTAAATGCTACAACATGTTAACAAACATGTTGTCTTTACACAAGGCTATATAAAAATCAACAAGTTATCATGAACATACGAAACTGCTACTATTACGTCATTTCAAAAGAGCTATGCAATAAATGCATGAATTGTTTTTCCATGTGAGGTATGTACACAACATTAACTAGGGCAAAGCATTAGAACACTAAAGATACAAAGTTCATTACAATCCTAGTAATTAAATGCATTTCCACCACTGGATTCAGATCTACATTGCCAGGACAAAGGAATGAGTACTTATGCTTTTTTTCCTCTCATAGTTTTTTTGCTTCCTGGGTACTTTACATTTGTAAGGAAAAGAAATTTAGCATTTTCTGAGCTGCAGGAAAAAAAAAAAAAAAAAAAAAAAAAAAGGAACAGCATATTAAAATCCAAATGAGTTAAAGAAGAGGACTGTACTTTCAGGAAACAAATGTTTTGCAGTTTCAACATCTGGGATTTGTTTTGCTAAACAGTGACCCAAGTTCAAACACAGATCCATTTACCTTACCAACCACAAAGGTTACCTATGAATGCTATCCACAACAGAAAACTAAGCTGATAGTTCAGCATTTGATTCCACACTGGTTGGTCCTTAAGATATCAAATATTAAAAATTGCACTAATCAGAAACCATCTTGATCCATTCCACAAACTTCATTCCATGCTGATTTTATTGTTGGCTATTTCATGCATGCACCGGCACTGTACACCAGGGATTCTCACTTTCCTTTTGCGGATCATACTTGGATACAGTCTTCCGAATCATTTGCCCTATGATTTATAATCATAATGGATGCATGCTCCATTTTGTCAGCACATAACTAGGAGAAGGAGCTGGCTTCACATGTCCAAACAGCCCTCTATAGACCACACTTGGACAACCATTACCATATACCATCTGAGAGTTTAGCACCCTTTCCTCACAACAGTATTAGGCATTACTCTCCAGCCCGAGGATTTTTAAGGCTCCTATAATCATTTTAATGTTTGTATGCCACTTACTTCATACTAATTTTCCCCAATCTTTTTATTAATTATGTAAACCTTTCACAGTTTTATAAGATTGGAGAATGATTTGTCCTTCCACTGCTTAACCAATCAAAAATTCGGAAAAGAGGTAAACTAGAAAATAGGGATGTTAAATGGCGTTTAATCAGCTAATCGAGTATTCGACAACATTTCCATCGACTACTTGATTATTCAATGGGGGGGGGGGGGGAATTGCAGAGCCGCAGCAGAGTTAGATCCCGGCCCCAGGATCTAACCCTGCTGTGTCTCTGGCCTTTTAAATATATTAATAGCTGCCAGGCTCTCAGGCTATTAATAAATTTAAAAGGCAGAGGCACAGAGGGGTGACCGGGCGCAAGCCGGGACAGCTGTGCCTCTGCTTTTTAAATGTATTAAGACCCACCAGGCTCTCCATATATTTAAAAGGCAGAGGCACAGTGTCAGGGACCATCCCCACTCTGTGCGCCTCTGCCTCCCCTGCATCCCTGTGGAAACGGTGCTGGGGCGGGGCGGGGATGGGACCGGTTTTTAAGTCGGCTCCCTGACACCCGGTCCCTGACACCCAGCACCGGCTCCTGTTCCCTCTTCTCCCTTCTTTGCCCCTCTCTGACAGAGGCAGCATGGGGGGGAGTGACTAGTCGAGTAGTGACTCAACTAGTCACTTACATCCCTACTAGAAAAATCCATGCCCACCCTTGTTCACCCCAGACCAAAGGCTAACTGTAAAAAAACCCCAACCAAACAAACAAAAAAACCCACACCCTCACCTTAGCTTTTAAAATGCGTGCAGTGATTTTTAACAATGTTTTCAAAAACATCTTGTAGTACATTTGAAGCAAGGGATTTTATTAAATTATTTTCCCAAAAAGTTAAATTGGCAGGCTTTAGAAAATTCAAAAACTACAAAAAGTTCTTTATTGTTACTATGATCTTTTGCCAAGTTCAAATCATTAAACTGTGAAGATTTCAGTAAATTAAAGGAACTAATACAACAATTTTTTTTCAGATACGTTTAGACTATTGCTTTTAAATCAACATTGATGGGTAATAGTATTTGCTGAAGGGGAAAATAAATTAAATTGAAAGAAACTTTTCATTTGAAACACCTGACTACAAAATCTCCCCCACCTTTTAAATAATCTATTCCAGTGGTTCTCAACCAGGGGTACATGCATCCCTAGAGGTATATAAAGGTCTACCTAGGGGATTCAGCTAGATATTTGCTACGTAAAAGCACTAAAAACTCAGTACAAACTAAAATGTCACACAGTGATTTGTTTATACTATTCTATGAGTGGTTCTCAAATTTTTGGCAAGTTTGTTTTAATGGGGTTGCCACAACCACTGTTAAGACTTGCTGGGACCCAAGGCAGAAAGTCCAAGCCCCGATGCATAGGGCTGACGCCAAAGCCTGAGTTTAAGTGAAGTGAAACTTGGGGCATGCAAGAAAAATCAAACTTCTGAACAGGGCATAGTACAGTAGTCTGAAAAACTGAGAACCACTGACCTATTTAGTTATTTGCGAAATAAGAGGAAAACCAAGTATAGCTATTTCAATTTTTAGGTACTGTGGTCTGAGATGCTTTTTAAAAAAGCAATGTGCTGTAAAGTGCCCCTTTCAGGATGAAGTGAAATTGAGCAGGCAAATCATTTTAATGCAGAGTACATGAAAGTTTTTAAGTGGGTACAGTAAAGGGGAACAGACAAGAACCAGTAAAGTGAATTATTTTGAGAGGGACTTTTTGAACTTTACCTATTAATGAAACACTCAAATATTTTCTTCTCTCACAGAAATGTGGACGTAGAGTGCCTCATTTCTAAAATTATAGCATACACGGTCAATGCTTGGCATCATAATTCAGACAGAGAAACTGAGGTTTAGAAATATTAGGAACTTGCCAAGATCATACAAGAAGTACACCACACTGGTAGGAACTATGGATGTTAACGTGTAGACAACTAGGCTGTGTCTACATTGGCAAGATTTTGTGCAAAAGCACGTGCTTTTGCGCAAAATCTTGCCCCTTGTCTACACTGGCCTCGAGTATTTGTGCAAGAACACTGACGTTGTAATGTACAAAATCAGTGCTTCCTGCGCAAATACTCTGATGCTCCCGCTCAGGGATAAGCCCTGAATACTTGCGCAAGAGGCCAGTGTAGACAGCAACGTTAATTTCTTGCGCAAGAAAGCCCAATGGCTAAAATGGCCATCGGAGCTTTCTTGCGCAAGAGAGCGTCTACACTGGCACGGATGCTTTTGCGCAAAAGCAAATCTTTTGCACAAAGGCACATGCCAGTATAGACGCTCTCTTGCGCAAATACTTTTAACGGAAAAACTCTTCCGTTAAAAGTATTTGCGCAAAATCATGCCAGTGTAGACGTAGCCCTACATGATTAACGGCTAAGCCTGGGCTCATCTTATATGAGAGAAAGCAAGGGGGGAGGGAGAGTGGGAGCCAGTGCCCACAAGGAACTAGCTTAAAAGCCAGCTTTCCCCATGAGCACCGGATCTGCCTGTCCACCTACCCCTGCAGTGCTGCCTCTGACAGGCAGCAGCATGCAGGGTGAGGGGGGCAGGCGGGAGCCGACACACGCAGTGAGTCAGCTTTCAAGCAGGCTCCCTGCATATGCTGTCTCCATGGACCCACCTGCCTGCCTCTCACAGAAGCAGCAGGGGGACCAGGCAGGAGCCAGTGCTGGGGGGGGGAGCCGGCTTAAAAGCCAGTTCCCCAGCACCAGCTCCACAGTGCCGCCTGCCCCCCACACTGCTGCCTTTATCAGAAGCAGCAGCGTGGGGTGAGGAGGGGAGACAGGGGAAGCTGCTGCAAAGCAACCCCCCTCCACGGTGTTCCGAGTTCCCCATAGACAGCAGCAGCTCTGGCATCCCATGGAGCAGCCCCTGTCCGTAGGGAGCTTAGACTCTCCCCCTGGCAGGGGCTGCTGCCGCAGAGCAACCCCTGTCTGTGGAGAGCCCAGGTCGCCACGGACAGAGGCTGCTGTCACCCCACACTGCTGCCTCTGTATCAGCAGCAGCAGCGCAAGGTGGCAGGTGGGAGCTGGTCTGCATGGGAAGCCGGTTTTTAAAAAGGCTCCCCTCACAGGCTGGCTCCCACCTGCCACCCAGCGCTGCAGCCTCTGATAGAGAGGCAGCAGCAATGG
The DNA here is from genome assembly GCA_019425775.1 of Rafetus swinhoei. NCBI lineage: Eukaryota > Metazoa > Chordata > Testudines > Trionychidae > Rafetus > Rafetus swinhoei. Next base: position 42,232,850 of record CM033432.1, on the reverse strand, counting down.
GTGATAAGTGGCTCCCTGGGAATGGGGTTGGAGCGCACTGGCTGCTGGCTCCACCTCCAGGGACTATCGAACAGTTGTTGAACCACTAAAATTTCAAGTGGTTACATGACTATTCAATTACACGCTATCTAACATCCCTAGTAGGAACAGAGCTGTAATTTCCTAACTCACATACTTTAGACACAAGACTATCTTTTTTCTCTCTCTAGTCCTGCGAAATAAAATGGAAATTTCTATTTTGTATCCCATTCAGAGTTCTCCTCCATAGCTGCCCACATAGGATGGCTGTGTAGTAGACGTCCACAACAAGGAGAGATCTGCATGTCTTTTGAAAGGTACAAATAAACAGCAACTGTGTACAATTTTCTGTTAGTGTTTGCACAAACTCTTGGAGCTGTGCTGATAAAATAAGTTAATGGCCTTGGGATAGCACATTAAAGATGTCTCAGTGCACATTCAACAGAAAGATTCATTCCCATCACCATCTCTCATTTTAAGGTACAAAACCATTTAAAAACTGTTAAAGGAAACACAGAAAGTTAAGGCTAAAATCTTCACCTCATTCTTTGGCTGGTGGTAGAGGTGATTTCAGGCCACCTGAAAGTGACCCTTGTTACTACCGGTGAGGTCTGCGGCATGCTGGGCTGGGCTCGGCAGCGGTTAACCAGTTTTCCCAGTAAGCATGCCAATAAGACAATGCTTACCGGTTACCCCTTTACATTCTTACCTCTAATAAGGCACCTGGAGACAGAGCTTAGTCATTGCTTTCAAGTAAAAAGTCAGATCCATGTCTTTCCCCAGGGCTTTACATGTCCTTATTTCCACTCCTTCCCTACTTACTATGTGTGGGAAAATTTTGTAGAGTTCAAAATGAACCCCCTTTGGGCTTGATTTCTGCAGTATTCCCATATCCCCCAGCCACTCCTGAACCAGTGCAAACCATGTTTCACTATATTAAGAAAAAAGTGTATTATGATATTTCATTTAACCACCTGCTTGCAATAGCTGGGAGAGCAGGTGTATGGAGATCAGCAGCTCACTCCCTATGCGTATGCCTGCCCTCAGTAACTGGTTACCACCTGTCTGGAGACCGTATCAGACACTGTTTAATGACACATACTAGAGATGTTAGCTATTGTGTAATTGAATAGTTGTGTAACCACATACAATTTTAGCGGTTACATGACTATTCAATAGTCCCAGGAGGCAGGGCCAGCAGCCAGTGCACTCCTGGCCCCACTCCTGGGGAGCCTTTGCCTCCCTGCACTGTTGCCTCTGTATCAGAGGCAGCAGTGCAAGGTGGCAGGTGGAGCTAGTCCGCGAGGGGAGCCAGTTTAAAAACCAGCTTCCCACGCAGACCAGTTGTCTGCCATTCTGCACTGCTGCTTATGTATCAGCAGCAGCGCGGGGTGGCAGCAGCCCCTGTCGGGGAGAGTGTCTGAGCTCCCTGCTGACAGAGGTTGCTCTGCATCCCATAGCACAGCCTCTGTCCATGGGGGACTTGGACCCCTTGTGGACAGGGGCTGCTTTTACTTAGGGATATTACAAGCCGGCTCCCAAGGTGCACCAGCTCCTGGCCCTGCTCCCGGGGACCTGGGTGTGCTGCAAAATCTGCAGTATAAGCTTCATACTGCATAGCCCGCTGCATGTGTAACCATGTAACTGCAATGATTTTTTTAACAGTTACACAGTTACTTTTTTAACTGTATTTTTACATCCCTAGCGTAGATTTCTAATCCCCAGCGCAAGGTGCTTTGAAGTTAGTGGGACCATGGCTGGGCACATGGATTTGTGGCTGTGGATCCTGATGCATGATATAGTACTTTTCTGAGTAATTTATTTTACAATAAAAAAGTCTGAACACTGGCATTGCAGCATACAGACTGAAAAGCAAGGTTTCATAAGGTGGCCAAATGAGTTTGCTATTTCAATCAATATTTTCTTGCAATTTATTACAGATTAAATTTTTTTTTTTTTTGAAGACTGGATGGTCCAATAGCAGAACAATGACTTCTGTTACTAAATGAACAAAATACAAAGTTTTTATATTAATAACACCTTTGAATCTCTTACTAATCTGTATTCTACACATCAAAATGAGCCAATTGTTACTTGACATTTCCCTGCACTACTGTCTTTCTAGCTCCAAAAGTGGCTACCATATTTTTGATATATTTTGAAAGAGTCTCATCTTTGAAAGCTATAGTTATCTAAAAGGCAACTTTTGCTATGGCACTAGTAATAAAGTTTTCATCTAAGAGTGATGACACTTTCATAAAGCTATTGAGGAAGCAATATACTGGTAGTCAAATTACTCCAGCAGAAATTTGTAGACAAAACTTGGATTGTTTAGAAGGAATAGGTTTGTGTTGCTTCAACATAAACAGGATATTTCAGTGGACCTAATCCCCATGTAAGAAGAGGTACCCTCATTGTTTATTATTTTCAGATATCTGAGTATCATTTCTATTTTAGGTTAGCTGTCATAAAACTCTGATAATATATTCTGTCATGTTTAGCTGCTCATCTACTATGTATTTTAGAAACTTTGTGTGTCTGTCCGTCCGTCCATTCAGCTATGAGTCAAGAATTCCTCCTAAATGGTAAGAGCTAGGACTACCGAATTTGTTATGCAGCTTCCTCTTATCATAACTTAAAGCAAGGTATGGGTTTGGTTGTGTCAGGACAAAGGGATGTGCCTGGAATTTGATTGTTTCTCATAAAATGAAAAGGGAGGGGTTTGGTAGGAGAGACAGTTATACTATAGAATGACCATAGGAGGCAGCAAGGGGCCAGAGATGGGGACTGGGACAGCAATAACCCCTTTGGGCCAGCAGGAGACAGAGGTGGAGAAAGGGACAGCTATCTACTATATATTTAGAAGAGTGAGTTTGTTTGTGTGTCTGACTGCCCCCACTGGAGCTACAATGGCAATGGACAGTCACTTCGCACCTGGCCCCAAGCTGCTGCAGTGAGAAGGCGGGGCTGTTCTCGTTCTTCCCAGGGCAACCCTCATCCCCAGCCCCACCTCAGAACAAAGAAAAACAAAAAATGTGGTTGAATTAAGGACCCAAGCAATGCCAATAAATCTTCTAGTTTTTCATAAAATGAAACTGCATAACTAAAAAGGCTTTAGTTTTTAAAAACACTAAACAGGTTGCAGTTGTTGCATAATTTTTCAAAGTTCAGAATATTACAAAGATCAATCAAGCCTGTTATAAAGGGAGCTATGTGAGTATAGAGCATGTGCATGGGGGGGAGGAGTGGGGAGAGGAAGGCAGTCAGAAATAGAGTGTGGATCCTTTCAATTCTAGTTCTTTAATTTACACTACAGACCAAGCTGGTAGCGGACAAGAGCTTTTACAACCAGATATTTGTTTGGTGCCTGTTATGAAATGTGCTAGTGGTCACAATGCCATCCGTTCTAGAGAAGATGTGTCTGAATTGAGTCAGCACAACTGATTTCTTCAGGGGTAATCTCAATACATAGGCTAAAAATTAAATGGAAATGAAGACTGAACTGCCCCCTCACCCCAAGTGATCTTGGAGTTTTAGTCACATATCTGAAACATTTCATTAGCATTACAATCACCCCAATAAAATGAATAAAATCCTATTTTCCTACCTTCCCATATTATTTCCAGTACACAGAATACGAGTAAAGAATTAGATGTGCTAACAGATCTGATAGAAAGCAATATTTTAAAGTATAAAGCACTCTTCTATATTTTTAGCCAAGTCTAAAATAAAAGGAATTATTCAAGGAAATATAACTTTTCAGGCCATATGCTGCAGTGACAGAAGGGCTGTTCAATTATCCTGAGTAACTTTCACATTGCTAACTTTTGGCTTTGTTAAACCAGGATAAGAAGCAAATCTGTGGCTAGTACCTAGAGCAGGGCTACTCAACTTTGGAAGCCCCGGGCGCCACAATGACACCTCACAGCACATGTCCGAGGGCCGCCACTTAAGTGTGGTTGTATATATATGCAAATACACACGCAAATACATATGCAAATAGCTTCTTTCACACTGACGGGCATGAATACAAAGATTAAAGCAAGAATACACAACACACAGACCCTTATTTAAGTCAGTTCTGCTGATAATAATAATAATGCAATATTTACCTGATTTCCATGCATATGACAGCACTTTTAATGAACAATGACAGTCCAGGTAATTTAACTACTAAAACGCATATCAACAGAAGACCATTATAGTGACTACTTTTTTGCTTTGGCTCTCACCCATGGGCCGCGTGTTGAGCCCCACGTAAACCCAAACCGCACCATAGGCCGCAAACAATTGGGCCCACAGGCCGCGTGTTGAGTAGCCCTGACTTAGAGAAAAGGTAATATAAGGTGACACAGCACCCTCTGCACAACATAATCTTTGACTCACTTAAAGGGCCTGGTAACCAGATTGCAAAGTTTATAGATCAGACTTCTTATCTGGGACAGAGAAATTCATTAGCTGCAGAGATTAATAATCTGTATTTGGCCTTGATTCAGTTTACAGACCTCAACCTTGTGTTTGCTCTCAAACAAACTTCTCTCGCTCCCTTGGCCTCCCTTTCATAGACCTGTCAAGTCAGGGTGCTGAGATGATGGTTCAGAATGTTAGAAGCAGCAGGGACTCTCTCATTCCCTCCTTTTCTGTAGATTTACAAGGAGCTGAATCCCAAGAGGTGCTTTCCTCGGCCCTCCGGCTGCATTACTCCTCCTTCCCTTTCTCGTCGGTCTCTATACATATAAAAAAGTTTTTGCTGTGGGATAACATCACTCTGCATCCTGCCTGCCTCCTCCCTTTCTACCTCTCCCAGCTTGAGCCCCACCTCGCTGCTTCCCCTCACCACTTGGAATTTCTATTTTAAACTAAACCCTTCCTCCCCTTCCTCCACCCACAGGGCTTTCAACGCCAAGAAACATGGCACAGTAGCCAGCAGACCCCACATCGCAGCCATGACTGGCCAGGGAGGGGAAGGTACGGTGCTTGGGACAGCAACTCAGGAACAGGCGCTAGGAGCAGTGCTCCCAGCCGGTTTTATGTGCCAGCAGCGGGATCTTGGGGGCTCCTTCCCCACCAGACTCTTGGGGAGCCAGAGCGTGGTGCCTGACTGCTCCGAGTCCAACTGCCCCTCCCCAGTGGCTGCATTTACCACGGCTGCCAGAGTATCCCGAGCTGCCCAGGGCAGCCACCGCACCGACCTGTCTTCTCCTTCCCTTCTGCTCCTGACTAGCAGACGGGCGGCCCTGGGCTCTGCGGGCTGGACTGAGGCAGAGAGCACTGCAGGCAGGACCGCATGGGGGAGAGGGCAGGACAGCAGTCCCCTGCACTGCTTCTTTCCCCATCTCAGCAGGCTGCAGTGCCCCAGAGCGGCGCATGCACATGGCACTACCTGCACTTCAGTGCACACCATGCAGGTCTGCAGGCATCTGTGAACCTCCCCAGCCGCCAAGGTTAGAGATGGGCCTGGCACATGCTACAGGCTGCCAGGGGAGAGAGAAAGGATCCAGGCTGGCAGGGGATAGGGAGAAGGGGCCCAGGTGGGGGGGGGAGGGGGAAGAGGAGAGAGAAGGAGGGCCCAGGCTGGTATGGCAGGGGGCAGAGAAGGGGCCCGGACTGGCACAGCGGGGGGACAGGGGAGAGAAGGGGCCCGGACTGGCATGGCTGCAGACCCCTGCCTCTCTCCCTCCCCAGCCAGGAGGAAAGCCAGGGTTGCCTAACCACAGCAAGGTGGGGTTGGTGAGCGCAGTGAGCAGGGGCACAGCCCCCTAGTGCATCTGAAGGGCAGAAACTGGAATTAACTGTACTTGCCCAGACACTGTTACAAGTAAAGTACTGGGGTCAGACATGCATTCTGCCCATTAAAATCCCGGAGCGTGTACTCACAACCAAATCCCATAATTTGGTTCAGTCTGTATCTATATTCTCCAATCTGAGAGACCTGCCCTCCCTCCAGGCTATAGTCCGAACTATCCACAGCAACCAGAGAGCCCACCCTCATAATTCCTCACACAACCCAACTAAGGCATCCTCTCCCAGATGCACCAGAACACTACGGTCAAATGAGTAGCTCTGAGAATGAGTTCCTGTCTCCCCCTCCTTGCAGCTGTACTTGCATATGTGGAACATGCACACAGTGAAGTTACTCTTCTTTCCTAGAAGATCTGGCTAGATGAACCTTCTCTTCTCCTTCCTTGCTGCCATACCACTACCCTCTTTCCACCCCAGGGACTGGCTGAGGGCCCTGCAAGCAACTCTACAATGGGCAGTCCATCAAAACATGCTCCTCACATTACAGACACTGAGAAGATGAAGACAGACGCTGGCACCCACCCCTCCAGCACAACAGTAAGGAGACCATGCCTCCTGCAAAGATATACAAAGGTGCAGTAAACAGCTCCAAATCCACCCAGCCAATGGGCCCTGCTGCTAGCCAGATACATGCTTGTGCCTGCAGCACCTCTCCAATTTCTTCTACCCTGGGATGGAGGGAGGTGTGTGTAGGATAATGTTCCTCTCCCTCAGACAAACTATAAATACCCCCCACCGTCTATGCCCCCGCAGTGCACCCCCAATTTCCCTCAAGGAAAAAAAAATTCACTCCCACCATCAGAGCCTCCGACCTTCCAGGCCCCCACATCCTGGGCAGTATCCGGAGAACAGGAGCTAGAGAGATAAATTAGTGGCTGCACCTACCCTCCAGCAAAGAGATGCACCAGGGTGGGTCTCTGGCTCATCCTCTCTCATGCTTGACCCTGCAGACAGGAGGCGAGGGGCGCTTGCGCTCTCTTCTGCTAGGTCCCTCCTCCCCGGGGCTGAGCATACAGCTGCTCGGCGGCAGAAAGCGAACGCGCTCCGGCTCCCGCCCCCAAGGCCACAGAGAGCTGCAGCCCAGGATGCTGCTCCGGCTCCGTCCTCCCGCGGCAGCAGGCGGAGCAGAGCAGGGGCCTGGCCTTATGAGCACCAAGCTGGGCCCAACATCAACAGATACCGCCATTGGTCCCCGGCAAGACGTGACAGCCTCTCCGCCCTCCCCCTTCCACATGACCGGCGCCCCAGGCAGCGCTGGGCGGGAGGCTGGAGAGAGGCGGCACATAGTGGGGAGAACTCAGGGGGCGGGGATCCCCCCGCAACCTCCTCTCCTGCCCTCACTTTCTGAAGGGTCCTTGGACAGCTCCCTGGCCCGCGCGAGGGAAGGGGAAGGCGGATCGCTGCCAAGGGTGCTCCTTGGGGGATTCGCGGGGGCTTTCCGGGCTCGGCAGGTGTGTCTAGTCAATCCCCAGCTGTAGCGCCGTGCCGCGGTGATCCTACCGTCGCAGCCCCCGCAGCCGGGGCGTGCAGCCAGCAGGCATTAGAGTCTCTTCCCCTGACCGCGATGAAAGGGGGTTTCCCTTCGCGGAGGGGAGCTTCGAAGACCCCGGTGATCTCTGTTTTGTGAGAGCCCCACCCCGTCCCGAACAGGAGTGGAACCAACGGAGGAGCCAGAGCGGACCCACGCTCTGCGGGGCTGGGCACAGATACTGTCCCGCTCCGAGCGGCACCGCACTGGGGGGCAGTAGTGAGCTGAGCCAGCCATACCGCCAGGGAGATGGGAAAAGGAGAAGGCAGCGGGCTCAGGCCGCCGGCTAGGGCCTGAGGCCTCAAGGCGGGGGCTGGGTGTTGCAGAATCGGGCTGGCGGAGGAGAGGGGACCCCGCCCGTTTGCAGAATAAGAGCTAGGCCGCCTTACAGGAAAGGGGGACGTTTTAAAGCCTGGTACCTGTGCAAACAATGCGCCGCTCGACCCAGGCACCCGCTAGCGTGCCTGGCTCCCTCTGCAAGGCATTGCCCCAGTGTCCGGCTACCTCGCACCATGGCAGCCCCACTGCAAGCAGCTCAGATACCTCCCCGGACGCCCTCGTACATACTCTCGCCAGTTTCCAGTTACAGTGCCCCAGCTCCCCGTTCCCTCCCTCCAAGCTATCCCCTGCCTCCGGGATGCCCCCGGTCCCCATCCCAACCCTCCCTCCGCGCTGCCAGCTAGCTCACCCCGAGACGCCAAGCAAGTCACCCTCAGGCCAGGCCTCCTAACGCCAAGTCCACAGGAGAAAGTTAATCGAGGCCCCCAGCACATCATCCCTAATCCCTGCAGACATCCTGCAGCCTGACGACACTGCAGCCCATTCACTCGCCAGGCAAGTGTCTGCTGCCCCTACCCGGCCGTCTCCTCCGTCCTCCAGGCGGGCTGTCGAGGCCAAACCACCATCTCCTCCCAAGCGCGAAGGAGGATTTGCTCCCCTCCCCATCCCCACAACAGCAGAGGCTGCACCCGACTGGGAGCCACTTCCCGGGTCGCTGCCGCAATGCGAGGGGTCGCTTTGCTTTCGCTGACCCGCGGGAGCGAGGAAACATCTCGCACACGGGGCATCTCCCTGCTAGAAAACTGCGTGTCCCCAGAACCCGCCCTCCATTCCCTGCCAGGCCCCATGTGCCCCAAATCTCCCCCCTGGCTGGTCGCATTCCAAAGGGCTGACACGCGCACACGCCAGCGGGCCCGGGCGAGGCCAGAGGAACCACGGGGGCTGCACCTACCCTCCAGCAAACAGATGCACCAAGGTGTCTCTCTGGCTCATTCTCTCTCATTCTCGCTCCCTGCAGGAGGAAGGGAGGGAGGAGACGACGGGCGCTTCCGCCCTGCCCGTGCTCTCCGCCGGGCGCTCCAGCCACAGCCGCGCAGTCTGGGAGGTTCCTGCTGCGAACGTGCCAGCCCGCGCGGGCTCCTTGCCTCCTCCCGCAGCGAGCGCAGCGGCCGCCACCTGCAGCAGAGCCGGGGGCTCCGCAGGTCTCCGTTTATGAATATGAAACTAGGCCCGACATAAACAGACCCTGCCATTGGCCCACGAGAGGATGTGACATCACCGCCCAGCTCCAAGAAGCTCCTTTCACGTGACCAGGGACTAGCAAACTCCTCAATGAAAAAGGCGGGGGATGCGAAGGCTGGGCTGTCGGGCGGGACGCCGGAATGACAGCGTGTGACTGATGCATCGCTTAATGCCACTGCCTAAGCCTGTGCAGCAGACAAGGCACCAGGAAACACCATAGGCTGCGTCTAGACTGGCAAGTTTATGCGCAAAAGCAGCCACTTTTGCACAAAAACTTGCCAGCTGTCTACACTGGCCGCTTGAATTTGCTCAAGAGCACGGACTTTGTAATGTACAAAATCAGTGCTTCTTGCGCAAATACAATAACGCTCCCGCTCGGACAAAAGCCCTCTTGCGCAAATGCTTTTGCGCAAGAGGGCCAGTGTAGACAACCCAGAATTGTTTTGCGCAAAAAAGCCCCGATCGCCATTTTCGCCATCGGGGCATTTTCGCCAAAGGGGCTTTTTTGCGCAAAACCGCGTCTAGATTGGCCACAGATGCTTTTGCGCAATCATGCCAGTCTAGACGCAGCCTACCAGTCTATGCGATTTCAGTGAAATATTGTGGGCAGCCAGAGAAGGTAGGGCTGGGGGAGGCACGCTCCAAACCCCATCCCTTTCGCTAAGGTCCCACCATGGGGAGGTGGGGCAGCTCACCATGCACCCCACCATACGGAGTGGGAGAAGGGTGGGTGGGCATGCATGCCCCAGCCTCCCTGGCCGGGAGCACAGGAAAGGAGGAGGACTCGAGTCCCCAGCCTCCCCGACCCGGGAGAATGGGGAGGGAGGAGATCACACTTCCCCAGCCTCCCCATCCCCAGAGCACGGGGAGCCATCAAGTTCTGTAATCACACAGCCATTAAGTTCCTAAAGCAGTAGTCCCCAACCCTTTGGGGCTGCCGGGCGCCCGGGGGCAGGGCCACTCATGCACCGCACGCCCGGGAGCGGGGCCGCTTGTGCGCCGCGCACCCGGGGGCGGGGCTGCACATGCGCCACGCAGCTGGGAGAGGGCCGCACATGCGCCCGGGAGTGGCACCGCGCATGCGCCACGCGGCCGGGGGAGGGACTGCTCATGCACCCAGGAGCAGGGCCGCGCATGCGCCGCGCACCCAGGGCCCGGGGCACAAGAATGGCTTGGGCCAGCCCTGGTCACTTGGCGGGCACACATAAATGCCCCAGCGGGCGCCATGGTGCCGTGGGCACCGCATTGGGGATCACTGTCCGAAAGTATTACTAATGGCTTCTACTAGAATACTTGGATTAATAAAACAGGTTCCCATTTAATATTTCTGACTTCACATACAAGAAAGATACATGCACAAAAGTAGAATATACACATTCAGAGGATCACAGGCTCTTGAATGATAGGCTACATGGTCTATTTTGCATAAAGCATCTCTGAGTTATGCATATTCATAAGTCAATTTTCCTAAAGCATGGGGGAGGACAAGACATACCCCTCACTAATTAAGGTGTGTTTGTGCCTATGTTTACTATGAAACCTGGCTATTGGCAAACTTTCCTGCTGAGTCTTACTTCTGGATAGCAGGACCCCTGAGCAACTGCAGTAGGTGACGGTCTTTCTTGCTTGTATTACTCGGACTCTTTGGGCACGTCTACACAGCAGCATTATTTCTGAATAACTAGCGTTATTTTGAAATAACAAAATGAATGTCTACACAGCAAGCATGTTATTTCAAAATAATATCGAAATAACGGGCTTCTTACTCCAACTTCTGTAACCCTCATTTCATGAGAAGTAAGGGAAGTCAAAGGAAGAGTGTTCTTCCTTCGACTTCATGCTGTGTAGACAGCGCCAAAAGTCGAGTGAACCTATTTTGACTTCAGCTACACAATTAACGTAGCTGAAGTTGTGTATCTTAACTCAACTTTAGCTCGCAGTATAAACATACCCTTTAGGACTTATTCTTATCTTACAGTGGAGTAAATGAAGAGTTAGGTAACTGAAGTCAGTGTAAAAAAGTATGAGAGAAAACTGGTTCCTGCATTCTCTATGTAGGAAGCTCTCAGGATTCCAGCTGCTTCTCCTCTTTGCTGGACTCTCCTCCTGCAGCCTCTGACCAGAAGCCACTTCTGCCTTTGTCTCTATTTAGGCCATTAGCTTTTCTGTCCTTCCAACTGCTTTTCATGTCAGGAGTAGCAGAAACATTCTCAATTGCTTCCATCTTTCTCACCTCCCGAGACAGAGCTGGCTAATTTTCTTGCTCTTCTCTGGCAGTTACAGACTCTAACATCAGAAGGGACCATCGTAATCCTCTAGTCTGACCTCCTGCATATTGCAGGCCATAAAACGTCAACCATCCAGAGTGGGTTAATAGCATGTTTCCCCATTCTGCAAAATTCAAGCTATCCTTGGTCTACAGACTCTTTTATTTCTAAAGGATGTCTGGACCCATGGCATTCTGCACTGATTCTTCATAATCTTTCTCTCCATGGCTCCCATGTGGTTACAGAGTGTCCGCATTTGCTGAGTGGGTACTGGTTTACATCTGCTTTCAGACATACCATCTCTTCTGTGTTTTAGCACAAACGATGTGATTTCTAAGCAAACTTAAACCTCACTCATGATCTCAGGATACAACTCTCAAATGTCAGAATTTTTTTTCCATCATGTGGTTTAATTTTACTTGGAAATAATTGTCAATCAGCCCTTGGGATGCTGGAGCTTCCACTGTGAGACAGCCCCAGGGTGGTCAGGGTTCATGCTGCCCTGGAAAGATAAGCTTCTATCTGCATATTTGCAAAGAAAAGGTGAAAATGTGACCTGAGAGAAATGTAAAGGGTCAGAAACCTGAAGGGAAATAAAGAGAATTCACATTGACTTTTAAGCCAATCACATTATTTTTGAGGATCTGACTCATGATCTTCCTGTGGTGAGGATTGGCAACCCTGCTTGGCACAAAGAGAAAAGACCACACAAGGTGAAAAAGAGGGTAAATAAGCCTCGAAAGGGGAAGCATGCACTTAATGTAATCATGGCCTTGCTTATCGTTGCATGAAACATTCTTTCCAAAATATTATTTGCTATCTTTTGCCAGCACCCAAGGTTAGCAGTTTCCCTTTGTAGCAATATGTATGTTAAATAACCTATGTAAAAAGAGAAATATTTAACATTCTCAGACAACCCACTTATCTAAGTGACACATTATGCCTTTTCCTGGTCAAGCACACATGCACGCATTATATTTGTTTTCCCCAATTGATTACAGTTTGAGTTTACTGAAGGTTTGATTCTGGACTATTTTAATTCATTTTTCTTTGCCTCTATACAATTCCACTATTTCTGGGATACAATTATTGATCTCTGTCACAGAAGTTGAAATCCTCCATCAGTGTTAAATTCGTATGTGTATGTGTGAGGGGAGAAGGCTATGTCTACACTGCAGGCTTCTTGTGCAAGAATGGCCATTCTTGTGCAAAAACTTGCATTGTGTCCACACTACAAGCCTGTTCTTGCACAAGAAAGTTTACAGTAGATTGTCAGAAGAGAGGGCTTTTTGGGCAAGAGTTATTCTTCTCTCCACGAGGAATAAGCCTTTTTGTGCAAGAAACCCCTATGGCTAAAATGGCCATCAGAGCTTTCTTGAGCAAGAGAGCGTCCACACTGCCATGGACGCTCTTGCGCAAAAGCACATCTCTTGCGCAAAAGCACATGGCAGTGTGGGCACGCTTTTGCGCAAGAACTTTTGTGCAAGAACTCTTGCACAAAAAGTTCTTGCACAAGAAGCCTGCAGTGTAGACATAGCCTTTTAGTTTCTGATGGACCTTTAAGAGTGCTGAGTTAACCTCAGATTCTGGGGAATGGTGAGTTTGATCCCTCAATTTTTGCCAGGATCAGATGTGGAAGGGCTAACTCCTATCTTTGAAAGACTCTTGGGGTCATCCCCTCATGTCTCTGACAGGTTCTTAAGAATAACCATATTGGCTCAGACCAATGGTTCATCTAGTTCTAGTCCAATATCCTGTCTTCTGACAGTGGCCAATGTCAAGTGTTCCAGAGAGAATGAACAGAATAGGGAATATTCAAGTGATCCAACCCTTATCTCCCATTCCCAGATTCTGGAAAGGAGCTGTTCTTTATTTTCAGATTGCAGTTTCCACTAAGTTAATGAACTCTCTCCCTTTCCTGTTCACAATGCCTGGGGAGAAATCCAGGCCCCTCTTCAGATGAGCCATGCTGCACCTTGCCTCTTGCTCCATCTTTCCCTAGGACCAGCGCCAATCAACGAGCAAATGAGATCTCATAAAATGGTCTATTTTGAAACCAGTTTATTCAGGACTGAATAATGTATGCATGGAATTAAGATTTATGGAGACTCGTGATTTAAGTCTAAAAAGATATTTTTACAATAATGAGAAGAGTAAAGAGAATTTGGAAGAATGGATGAAAGGAAACTATTCATGGAATTATGAGCTATAACTTAATTTTCTCCCTTATTCAAATTATTTTTATTTCCAAAAATCTAGCCATTTGACTTGGAATGTCACCAGATCATTTTTTAATTTGTGTGTTATACTGCTCAGGATAGTCAACCCATACAAAAACCAGTCTCTGAGAATGGACAGACTGTCCATACTGGGAGGTATCCAATCCCAAAATGTAGGTGATTTCCCCTTTTTCCTGCAGAACTGGGGGCTCTGTAACTCAATTTCATACAAGTACCACAAAGGTGAGAGGGAAGACTCTGTGAGAGAGGGGAACAATTAAGTTGGAGGGAGAGATGCACATCAAGTGGAGTTTAGAAAATAAAGCCTATCCATCATTTCTCTGGGACAGGGGGAGCAAAATTACTGGGGACCCAAATGCTGGGACTTCTGAAACTCACCAGAGGGTCTGGGTAGACCACTGTAGGGTTTGGGAGATTAGTTTTCGCAGCCTGTTCAGCAGGGAATCAAAACTCACTCCCTGCAACAGAGCAATTGGAGGGACATTCCATGGGACATCATCCCAGTTTTCCTTTCTCTAAATTCCTTCCTGTGTTTTACTGCAAACCAAGGCTATCCTCATTATTGCAACCACCCACAGTATTTAGCAATAGTGTTTTCATACATGTTATTGCTATTACATTAACTTCTTGTCTGACCAAGACACATTTTAGTTGCAAGATGTCATGCAGCAACAGTGAGTTATTACAATATCCTAGAATAGGATCACTCTTCCCACTCATTCCATCATTATTTGGAGTATTTGAGCAGGCATAATGAAAGGATGTGCCCTACATCACAGCTGGCTGTTGACTTCTCCAGTCACCGTTTGAATAATCTGGCCAGAGACCAATGTACTATACTTTACATGTATAAAATGTAATTACATATCATTTAGAACCACAAAAGGGCTTGAAGGCTTCTGCCCTAGTGCTTATTGGTGAAATTAACATCGAGAGCTCATTCCCCACCTGAACTGAGTGTTACATCATTAGTTAATAAATGGTTTGGCTCTATTAATGGTAGAACTGAAGAGCACAGATTGAACTCTTGTGTGCAATGTATACATTTAACTACTGAATTGTTTATGTTCTGCAGGTAGGTGTAGTAGGACATTGTTACTGTTAGAAGAAGGGTTATCCTCTGGTTATAGAATGCTACTCAAGTGACTTGAGTTCAGTTCCCAGTTTCTCCCACAAACTTCTTTTGTGACTTCAGGCAAATCACTTAGGATGCGTCAACACAGCACCCTAAAGTCAAAATAAGATATGCAATTTGTACTACACGTGTCTTATTTCAATTCTATTTAAAAATAGCTTATTTTGAAATTTGGCACATCTATACAGCGCCAAATTTTGAAATAACACCCTATTTTGAGACATCCCTTAACCCTCATGGAACCAGAGTTACAGGGATGGTGAAATAGCATGCCCGTTATTTTGAAAAATATTTTAAAAAATAGCGAGCGTCTTGTTAAGACATGGGTTAGCAATTTTGGGATACCAGAGGTATCCCAAAATAGCTGCATAGTGTAGACGTACCCTTCATCCCAGAACCTCAGGAGAAGTTAGGAGCTTAAGTATCATTGAGGAGCTGAGCCTTAATTTCTCTAGCTTAGGTCCTTAAAAGTAGAGAGGTGCTTACCTCCCATTGATAAGAGCTTTGGGGATCTGAACTTCTGTACCGCAATTCCATACCTACATCTCATCATCATCATCAACAACAACCATGGGCTCAGCGCCCGTTGGTGTCCGATGCCTCCCTCACTATTTCCTTCATTCTTTCCCTGTCCAGTGCGGAGTGGCTTAGTTTCTGTAGACTAGCTCCGCACCAATCTACTATATCATCTACCCATTCTCTGTGGGGTCTGCCTCTCCTATTCGGACCATCCATGATGCCGAATACAGTACCAGGGTCTTAACTTTTCGCTCATCATTCATTCTGCAGATATGCCCGAATAGCTGTAACTTCAGTTGTATAACCTTCTGCAGTAGGTTCTCTTTTGACTGTATCTTCCTATATAATTCCTCATTGGTAACCTTCTGCATCCAGGAAATAATACTTCCTTTCTCTCATTTGTTGTTTGTCTTGTGTATTTAAATTGTAAAACTTAGGGCTATGGACTGACTCTTCCTATGTATGCTTTCAGGGACAATGTTGATATTGCTGTTAACTCTAAAAACAAATCTGTATTACTGCTTAAGTTGATGTAACTTATGTCACTGAAGGGTGTGAAAAAGCTACCTCCCAGAATGATGCAAGTTACATTGACTTAAAGCAGTGTTCTGTTGTCATAGTGCACCTTCACTAGATGCATTCCAGTAATGTAGGCTAGCCTTAAGTATGTTATACCGTGCTACTTTGAGTCTGACACTATCTCTAGACTGCAGGCTTCTTTAGGAAGAAACTTTTTTCGGAAGTGATCTTCTGAAAATACTTCTTCCAAAAGAGAGTGTCCACACACAAAAGCTCATCAAAAAAGTGATGCGCTTTTTCGCAAGAGAGTGTCCAGACTGATTGGACACTCTCTCACATAAAAGGCCACCCAGAACCACTTGAGGTAGGGCTTTAGGTCACTGTGACGGGGTGACGCAACCCCGCACTACCCCAGGCGCCCCCCCGGGGGCCGGGAGAGACAAACCAGCTTCCCCCGCCACAGGGGAGACCGCGGCGTCAGCTGAAGCCCTCTGCAGGGACGGTGGCTTAGCAGGGGAGACCACAGCGACAGCTGGAGGCAGGGGAGGAGCAGACTCAAAAGACTCCGGTGCAGGCGTACTGGGGAAGGGCACGGCCGAGCCCTGGAGAGAAAGGGGCGGTGCCCTCAGCATTATAAAGGTGGCTGGGACCCTCAGGCAAAGGAGCTCAGCGGAGGGCACGGATGAAAAGTATCCGGCCCCAGGAAAAGACAAGCGGGATGCTCAGGTGAGCGGGGGTGAGGAAGCAGCCTAGGGCGGGCGTAAGTAAGGAGCCTGTGGGCTGATGAGTTGCGGCACGTAGCCCCATCAGCCAGGTGGGGGGAAAGCAGATATTTTCCCTCACCTTAGGGCCCTGGGCTGGGGCCTCGAGAGAGAGCGGGCCCGGGCCCCCTCACACCCCACTCAGGGTAACCACTGAGCCAACGCGGTTCACAAACACACGCCCGATAACGAGGGGCAGGTCAAGGGGATAGGAGGAAACAGAGGCAGAGAAGGGGGACTTAAGGGCATGACCGAGTCACCCCGTGACAGCCACCAGTTCCTTCCGAGTGCTGGTGCCAAAACTGTGCAGAGACATGCACTTAAAGGCACCCCCTTCCCCCCAGGCAGCCATTTCTCTGCTTCTGCTGCATGCTTGCCTACCTCTTTGAGGGACAGCAAAGCTCTTGCAGTGTCCAGCTTTTTTGGATGCCACAGCTTTTCTCTTGGTGCCATGGAGCTGGAGCTGCCCCTGGGACTGTGTGCCAGCTACCTTCCTGGTCTTGAATGAGCTTGACTTTGAGCTCATTCTGGGGACCCTCTCCTGGGTGTGGGAGCTACACTCTGGCAACAACAACCCACTGTGGAGAAGTGTTTCTGGAGGCTTGACACCAGTTAGGACTGGTGGGACTGACTGGTCATGGGAGTGGTGGGACGACCAGCAGTGGCTCCAAAACTTCCGCATGTGGAAGGCCACCTTTTTGGAGCTGTGTGCCTGGCTCATCATTCCCCTGGAGAAGCGGGTCGCAATCACCCTCTGGAAGCTCACCACCCCAGACAGCTACTAGTCAGTGGGCAACCAGTTTGGCCTAGGACACATGGAGGTAAGGCACTCTGGGGGCTGCAGGTTCTGTGGGGGGCAGAGTCCTCAGGAAAGGGGGCTTGGGAGTATGGAGGGTGGAAAGGGGTGGGGGGAAGCCCTGTCCCTGGGGGGTTGTGCCTTCCCGCCCTCACACAGCCCTCCTGCTGTGGGGGAGAGGGGGCGCCTCATAGGGGGTGGCTCCTGGGGCGTTGAGGGGAAGGGAGGAGAGGAGGGGGACAGGCACTTCCCCATGGTTCAGGCACTCGTTTTCTCATTCTCTGTGTAATGTGTTTGTTTGTCTCCTTCTGAAGGTGGTGAGGACCATCAACTCAATCCTGCTGCAGAGGGTCATCCACCTGGGAGAACTGCACCCAATGGTGGCCGGATTTGCCACCCTGAGGTTCCTGAACTGCCCTGGAGCCATAAATGGGACCCACATACCAATCCGAGCACCAGAACATCGAGCGGCCCAGTATATTAATAGGAAGGGCTACTTTTCTATGGTGCTGCAGGCCCTGGTGGACCACCATGGACAGTTCACGGATATTTTTGTCGGGTGATTGGGCAGGGCACATGATGCCCATGTGTTTCGGAACTCTAGCCTGTATGGAAAGCTGGAGGCGGGCACATTCTTCCCCCGCTGTGACTTTGCTGTTGGGAACGTGCAGATGCCATTGTGCATCATGGGGAATACCCCCTGATGCTGTGGCTAATGAAGCCATATACTGGAAACCCAGACCCCAGCAGGGACCAATTTAATGCCTGCCTGAACTGGGCCTAGATCCAGGTGGAGTGCACCTTCGGCCACCTCAAGGCATGGTTCAGAAGCCTGCTGACCCACCTCGACATGAGGGAGCACAATATCCCCGAGGTGGTCGCAGCATGTTGTGTCCTCCACAACATTGTGGAGAGGAAGGGGGAGACCTTCCCCGCTGGGTGGCGGGCAGATGCAGGCTGCGAGGGGCGAGCCTTCCAGCAGCCAAGGACAGCTGCCATTTGACAGGCCCATCAGGCTGGGGTGCGCATCCGGGAGGCCCTGAGGGAGAAGTTCTCTCAAGCACCCCAGTAACACTCCCCAGAGCCTCCCCAATAGGGGCCTCTGGCTTGCAGCCCTATCCCTTCCCCACCACAACCCCTGCCTTCGCCCCTTCACTGACCTCTCAATAAAGACACCTGTTTGGTTTTGAACAAAACAAAGTCTGTATTTATCTTACATTCAAAAAAGGTGGGCAGGGAGGTAGGGGCTCATTACCTGGAGGGGGAAGGTGGCTCATAACTTGGAGGGGAAGGGGGTGGCTAGATGTGCCATCTCAGGTGTGGGGATCTTGTCGGAGTTGGGGTTGGGTGGGTCCAGGGACCACAGAGGGGTGGACAGGAGGGGCTGGAGTGGGGTCAGGGATGGTGGGGGCAGGAGGCGGGGCATGGGCATCACCTGGGGAGGAGCAGAGGCATCACATGGGGGGAAGGGGGAGGGGAAATGGGCATAGTAGGGGGGGCAGAAGGGTGGAAGCCAGGAGCAAGGACAGCCACCGGGTGTGCCATCATGTGCGACATACGGCACACATTCTATCGCACTGCTGCATGAGCTGGTCCCATGTGCAGTTCCGCCACTCTGAGTCCTTGCAGACCTTCTGCACCAGAGTCTGCTACATGTTGCGCAGGATGCTGACATGCTGGCGCATGAGGTCTTCCTGGACCCTGTTGCGCTTTCAGGTCCCCCGGACACTTGCAGCTGGCTCTGGCGGTGCGGCTCGCCCCTCAGTCCCGGCTGGTCTGGCTGTGGAGAACACAAAGAGGGAGAGACGATAAGTCATCCATGCGGACACTGTCCCTGAGGCCGTGTCCTCCTCTGTAAGCAGCAACTAACAGTCCTCCGGGCAGAGGAGGGGGATGTCCCGGGAGCAAAGCTATGTATGGCCTGTACAGCGGGCCCTGCCTCACAGGGGCCCCGAGGTGCCCAAGGGACTGTGCTGCCTGCTTCCCAACCCCCTGCCCTCGGCACACAGACAAGCAGGCAAGGGAAGTGTCCGGCCAGTGGCCTCATGGGCGGCAGAGGAGCTGGGCGCAGCCTGGCCCTCCCTGGTGTCCGCACACACACTTGCGGCTTGCAGCGCTGCCCACAGGAGTGGGTGGTGCCTCGCACATGCAGGCATGCTTGCATGCTGTGTGTGGCACTCCTCGGGGTGCGTGAGGTCGTGCCTGTGCCTTTGTGGCTAGCCTGGTTCCAGCCATGGCAGGTGCTAGGAGGGCCCTCCTCAATCCCTCCCCCCGTGGTAGGATGTGTGGGCCTCTCCTGAGCTTGGCAGCAGGATCCCACCCATGCTCAGGGGCTGCCTGCTGCGTCTGCGTGCCACACGCTAATGCTGCACGTGGTTCTATGTACGTGGACCACAGCACGATGTCCAGCCCGAGCAGCCCGAGCTACGCTTGCACCCCGCCCCCTGTGCGCCAGTCTCCCCTGCCCTGTGTGTGGGACAAAGACCACTCACCTGAAGATCCCTCCCGGCGTCCGATGAGTCCTGGGAGACATTGTCTCCGTCTCCTCCTCCTCCTCCTCTGGCTAGCCCTGGTCCTCCTGCTCCCCCTCCTCCATGACCTCCGGCCAGGCGACAATGGGGGTCTGGAGGCCAGAGTCCATCACGACCTGTGGAAAAGGCATTTCTCCACCCCCCCTAGATCTGGTGCAGCTCGTTGAAGTAGGGGCAGGTGTGGTGTCCTGCCCCTGAGCATGAGTTGTGCTCTCTGGCCCGGACGTATCCCTGACAGAACTCTTTCATGTTACTCTGGACCTGTTCTAAGGACCTGGTTGGGTGTCCACACTCCACCAGGGACTCAGCCATAGGCTCATAGATCTCCGCCTTGGAAGGTGCTTGCAAGGTGTCCTCCTGACCCCACAGCTTGAGGAGGGACAAGCTCTCCATTCTGGACCAGGAGGGTGCCCGCCTCTTGGTCCCCCTGGGTGGGTCCTGGGACTCCTGGGGCTGCTCCCTGCGAGGGCCGGGGGTGTATGTGGGGGGGGTTTGAGGCTGGGCCATGAGTGGCAAGGCCTGTGGCAGGGAGAGCCGCGTGGTGAGGTGCTGCTTTCAGGCCGGCTTCCTGCCACAAGGCTTCTCCAGGGTGCCTGCAGCTTTAAGAGGGTCCAGGAGACAGGAACTATAGAGTCCTGATTAATTTGGACAGAGTGTCCACCAGGGCACCTGTGTTATTTCCTGGAGGCCTCTTCTTTTGAAAAAAAAACCCTCCTCCCTGTGCACACATGCCTTTTTCTGAAAGAGCTTGTTCCAAAAGAGCTTTTTCAAAAGGCATGCCGATTTGAAGACATAGCAAAACTGTGATAAGTAATTACTTTTAGCTGATATACCAAGTGTGTGTACGCGTATGTGTACTATACTAGATATACAGTATATCAAGACTAGAAATGAGCCAAATGAAAGTTTGTACTGCTCACGGATTAAGCAATATTTTGTAGTGCATGCTTTCGTAAAACTAAATAGTGCCAGGAAATAATTTATCCCAATTTGTGATTAGGTGTTAAAAAGCTAAGCTAAGGATCAACAGTAAATCATGGAACTCCTCCTTGCAGACCATATCATTTTAATAGACAAGGATTTAGAAGAATAGAAGAGGATATTTTTTTCATACTTTGAGAAGCACTTGTTTAACCTAATTAAAAATTCAATTTATTTCAGAACTCACTCTCTGAGACATGGTTTGATCTTTATGATTTTCTGACGCTGTTTTAAAAAACTGGATAAATGTTTCTATCTCTCTTTTACTGGCAGATCAGCTGAAGCACATTTTAAGAAATCATCGGACAAGTTAATGGCAGAAACAGGAACAAAACCAGATCTCCCTGACTCCCTCCTGGGACCATCTCTACACTGCCTTGAAGGATTTGTCTCCCTCATGTCTACTTGGGAGGAAAGGAAGCTCCCCCAAACTGTTAAATCTTTTCAAAAATACTCTGTCAGCATTTCTCAAACTGTGGGTCCCGACCCCCGGGGGGTCGCGAGCAACTTAGAGGGGGGTCACGAGCAACTGAGAGTGTGGTTGCAGCAATGGAGAGGGGGGGTCATGAACAACTGAGAGGGAGGTCGCGGTATCACAAGTTTGAGAACCCCCTGCTCTAAGTCATTTTACTTGTGAATTATACGGGGCTTAAAGGGCCTTCACATTTGTATGTGTATGTAGAATATCGATGAAGGTCGATCATCGGTAGAATATCGATGATGGTAGTCTCACAAACATTCTGTCTGCCTGGAAAAGAGAAGAAAGAAGACTGCAAGTTGTTTAAACAGAATATAAGTAGATAGAAAGTAGCCCAGACTAAAGGAAACATTCACAAGACTAATAATGAACTAAACCAAAGTTATTAAACTGGCTTTTAAAAAATCTAGTTAGTGCAAGTATCTGGTTATCAACTGTCTCAGGTCAAGAATAACATAATCTTTTCTCAGATTTTTCTCAGTAAATTACTGTTTCCTGTAGGACTAACATTGTCACTAAGACTCTAGAATTCTGCAATTTGTGAGATTCACATTCTGTATGAATAAACAAACTACTCTGTTTACCATAGTATTCCTTAGAAAACTTCTGGGTGCTTGCCAACTATTTCCCAACTTTTGCTTTCCGCCCTCAGTTCACCCATTTGTTTTCTTTTTTCAACTGGCAGCAGTGAGAAAGTTGAATGAGTGTGACTGAGGTTAGAGTTAACCTATACACTTACATAGCTAAGCGCTGGTCATATCTAAGGATGATTTTAAGAATGTAATAATATAAGAAGGGCCAAACTGGGTCAGACCAAAGGCCCATCTAACCCAGTATCCTGTCTTCTGACTGTGGCCAGTGCCAGGTGCCCCAGAGGGAATGAACAGAACAGGTAATCATTGAGTGATCTATCCCCTGTCACTAATTCCCAACTTCTGACAAACAGAGACTAGGGACATCATTACTACCCATCCTGGCTAATAGACATTGATGGATCTGTCCTCCATGAATTTATCTGATTCTTGTTTGAACCTTGTTAAAGACCTGGCCTTCACAACATCCTCTGGCAAGGAGTTCCACAGGTTAACTGTGTGTTATGTGAAGAAATAGTTCCTTTTGTTTGTTTTAAACCTGCTACCTATTAATTTCATTTTGTGACTCCAATTTTCCTTATTTACTTTGTCTTTTTTTAGATGAGGCAACCACATTTGCACACAGCATTCAAGATGTGGACATGCCATGGATTTATATAGAGGCAATAAGATATTCTTGGTCTCATTCTCTATCCCTTTGCTTAATGATTCTTAACATTCTGTTTGCTTTTTTGACTGCCGCTGCTCATTGAGTGGATGTTTTCAGACAACTATCCACAGTGACTCCAAGATCTCTCTCTTGAGAGTTAACAGCTAATTTTGTTCAAAGATTTTGTCACAGAGGTCACAGATTCCATGACTTTTAGAGATCTCTGTGATATTTTGTGCTTCAGCTTCAGCCCCATGTCCTGGAGCAGCAGGGCCCAAGTTGCCAACTTCCACGGTCAGCAGGGACCTCCCAGATGTAAGCCACTATGGGTGTAGTAAGTTGAGGGTCAGTATCATGGAGTCAGCAGGCCTAAATAGAGGCCTGTAACATGAAAACAGCAACAGGCCTTGCAATCTAGTGAGCAAGACTTTGGTTCAGTAACAGGAGCCAAGAAGGAGGCCGTACTGATAACTGTGTAATTGTGTAAGTTAGGACACAGGGAGGCACGGAGAACAGACTGTAAGCCGAAAGGGAGTAACGGAACATCTTAAGGAATGTCCTGGTACAAAAACTCCCTAAACACGAATGCACATACCGACCTAGGTTCAGGACCAGGTCGGAATTGACAGCATGAAGGATAGTAAGTAAGCCCCCCTTCAGTAAGGTGAGGGGTGGTATCTAAGCAACAGAGGGTGGTAACCTGGTACATAAAGAAATGATGTAAGTTGTTTGTACCTGTCTATAAAAGGACACCTCAAAGGGTGCTCTCCGGCTGACCTTGGGGGGGTGCACTAGGCGCCTGAATGGCAGGTGTCATTGCCTGAACTTACAGAACGCACAGTAGCTTAACTTTGACTAACTGCTGTTAATATCTGTTATATGGCAATAGGCCTGCCTGGTGTTGGTACCTTGTCAACGCGGGCCATAGTGCCCAGTGTTGTAACATTGTACTGATCTCTGTTACCAACTGGTAGAGCTTCACATTTGACAATAAACCTGCTTGATTGATTTCAAACCTTGCCTGCATCTGTCGTTTCCGGGGCCTCTCAGAGATCTCTCGTGTTGACCCAAGTGCACGGGGTCTAACACTCTAGATAAAGGGAGTACCGATCGTTACGCATGCAGCCGAAAGTTTATCATCACCGACGGAGTAGAGGTCCTGTCAGGAGCACGCCAGGACGACCCTGACCAGACGACGCTGACACTGACAGTCCAGACCACCGAAGGTACCGAGGTACGAAAACACCGCGGTACAACAATGGGCAGTGAGGGTACAGGTTTGTGCCCCACCCAGTCAGCTCCCCATTAGTAAACATCACAGACAGGTCACAGGTCTCTATGAGTTTTTGATTATTGTGTAGGACCTTACTACACTACAAATAACCATGACAAAATCTTTGCATAAGGGTAAAACCATGCTTGCCAGTCTCTGTTTGAACATGAGTTGATACTGTCCACAATGACTAGATCTAAAAGCATGTTTTACACATGGTATAATCCATACTAGAGTTCCTAAACTGTGGCTCATGAAGCACTTGATGGTAGTCTGTGTGGAAATGTCACATAGTCCTGGCTCTTCCTCCTTGTTTCCATCAACCAAATTATGTTAAAGACAACTAAAAACAACCTGATACTGAACCAGGTAGGGTTGCCAGATGATTTCAACAAAAATACCAGACACACTTGACATTACATCACAATCTACATTACATCTTATTTAGAAAATACCGGACATTTATATTTCCTTGTTTATATTTTCTCAATTTGTTTCCCGAACAGAAAGCTCAAATACTGGACTGTCCAGTTCAAAACCAGACACTTGGCAACCCTACCCATGAACTGTCCTGAAAGTTGGATGACCAATCAGAAAATTGAAACACGCAGCTTGATGGACCTATCTAATCACTAATGTTAGGTTTTTACAGGGAGAAAATTTCATACCAATTTTTCCTGACCCACCACTACAAATAAAAGGTCTTTACTGTAAATGGTGAGAAGTCCATTAATACTAGTGTCAGTACAAATTAGCAGTAGACTGGCAAATATAAAAAAAGGGAACCCTCATCTTCTACCTATTCTTGAGTACAGGTTACAGCTGGTAGCACTTTGCTGCTCCCATGGTGCACTAAATGGGTGGATTAATATTAACTTCCAGTGTAAGTCTTGTGACTCCCTGGGAGAGGAACTCCTGCATGAGGGGTGGGGCTGGAGTTCCTTTCTCTCTAGCATGTCTGAGAAGAGAGAAAGCAGCTTGCTGACTCTGTTACAGGCTGAGATGGTAAAAGTAAGGCTGTGTCTAGACTGGCCAGTTTTTCCAGAAAATCAGCCGCTTTTCCGGAAAAACTGGCCAGCTGTCTACACTGGCGGCAGATTTCGCAAAGCACTGACTTCCTACTGTAAGAAATCAGTGCTTTTGCGGAAATACTATGCTGCTCCCGTTTGGGCAAAAGTCCCTTTTGCGCAAAACTTTGTGTAGACAGCTGAGATTTGTTTTCCATAAAAAGCCCGATTGCGAAAATGGCGATCGAGGCTTTTTTGAGAAACGTCTAGATTGGCCACGACGCTTTTCGCAAAAGTGCTTTTGTGCAAAAGTGTCCGTGCCAATCTAAACGCTCTTTCATAAATGCTTTTAACGGAAAACTTTTCCGTTAAAAGCATTTGCGGAAAATCATGCCAGTCTAGACATAGCCTAAGCGTGTAAGACTGTGTGCGAGAGAGAAAGAGAGAGAGACTGACCATTTTCCTTCAAGATAAATGTACAAAAATGTAATGAAAAAACAAGTTCAGCACAATTTGTAGATCTGAATTTCAGAAAGACTTACTCAACTCAAACCCTATTGTAAGGTGAGTCATCACTCCTTAAATCTCATTGACAGCAGTCTCTGGTATAAGAGAACCTTAGAATTCCCTGCTAAGAATGAACTCTTTATCCTTTCAAAACATGAACTTTCAGTCAAATCTGGATATTATCTTAATTTTACCCTGTCATGTGAGCAGAAGCAGCAATCTATTATTGGATAACAAATCAGAGTCTATATGTGATTGTAGAACTTGCATCTGCTTCTAATATCTCCAAATAAAATACAAATGTTCTTAAAGTACAGCCAGCATTCAAGAATGTACTGCAGTGTGCATGCTATATTAATTTAGTTGATTCAGTTAAGCACTGAGTTATGTTATACAAACTATAATAGGAGAAGAGTTTGATTCATTGTTTGCTATCATATTTTAGGATACAAGTCAGAAATTATTAAATGTACTTAGATACAGCCTTTCTTGAAGTGTAGAGCAAAGGAGAATGGTTGTCCATTGAAACTTCTGGTGTCTATACTTATTTTATATTAGGTTTTCTATTTCAGAAAAATAGTAATTAATATAAATTAGTTTCTGATTAGAGAGTTCCATCCATCCATCCTTACAAAGGAAAGAAGGCATTGTAAAATAAAAATGTGACATACAGGAGTACAGGTAGGAGACTGGGCCAAGATTTTCAGAAGTGGTTTGTAATTTTGAGTGTCACAAATAGCAGTTGCTTAACTAGAGATTTATTAGTGAAGCCTAATTTTCAGAAAGTTATGTGTAGCCATCATATGAAAAAAATAGTTTCCTAAAAAGTATGTGTAGTCAGGCACCCAAAGTACGGAGGCACTCAGAATTGCCAACTATATAGCCCATGTTCCTGGCCCAAGCTAATTGATAGGGCTTCAAAAATTACCTCTTGTCACATGAAAGGGATGAGTATCTGCTGACTTCAGAGGCTACCGTTACACACAGAAAGAATAAAAAGGAATATTTTCAAATACAGCTCCAATATGTCAGCCCAAGTGTAACTCTTCCATCAGGTGGAGCCAGGGCCGGGTTCAATATCTAGGGGTTCTTTTCCATTGATATAACACAGAACCAGCTCGATCCCCCACCACAGTAATTTGGGAAATTCTCACCACATCTTGAGAGGCAGTTCCTCCCCACTTGCAAGCATAGCACTTGAGTATAGAAAATAAACTTTTTAATAAAAGGAGGGCAGTCAATTGGTGATAATTCGGGAAAACACCACAAACAGGATTCATAAACATACACCGGGGCTACGTCTACATTGGCAGCTTCTTGCGCAAGAACTGTTTTGTGGAAGAGTTCTTGCGCAAAAAGTCTTCCATTAGAGCGCGTCTACACTGGCATGTGCTTTTGCGCAAGAAATGTGCTTTTGCGCAAGACCGTCTATGGCAGTGTGGACGCTCTCTTGCGTAAGAAAGCTCTGATGGTCATTTTAGCTATCGGGGTTTCTTGCGCAAGAAATTCATGTTTCTGTCTACACTGCCCTCTTGTGCAAGAGCTCTTGTGCAAGAGGTCTTATTCCTCGTGGGGAAAGGAACAATTCTTCTGGAAGAAGCCCTGTTTTCCAACGCTAGACTGTAAATTTATTTGCGCAAGAACGCGTGTGCAGATGTAGACACCCGGCAAGTTTTTGAGCAAGAACAGCTGTTCTTGCGCAAGAAGCCGCCAGTATAGACACAGCCCATGAGAAAAAGACCTACCCCCAAGTAGGCTGGGTAGTGTCCTTTTCCCCTCAGGTTCTTAGGTCCAGCAATCCAAAAGTCCCTTTCACATGCCTGACCCTTCTCTGCAGCCCACTCACAATTGCTCTTCTTGGTCGGTGCAGACCCAGAGTTCAGAGGTGCATTTGTAGAATGCACCTCCCCCACCAGGAGGCATAAAGAGGCAACTTACTCACTTCACTTCTCAGGTACTTGCTCAGTGTGCCTCTCTGCCAGCCACTCTGCTGGCTGCTCTCCAGATGATTGCTCACCAGTCTCACTAGGCCTCTCCACCTGCCTCCCTGTTAGAGGCTTATCATGATTCTCTGCCTCACCAACTACTCATTCACCAGCTGCCTGTCAGTTGCTTTCTGCTGGCTCATGCCTCTCTGCTGTGACCACTACATGACAGTCTCTTAAATTTAAAAGATTTCAGCTCTTTGCAAGCTCGGCAGAAACACTGCCCCATCCCAAGTCATTTCAGCTCTCACTGAGCATTTAACATAACAAAGAGGATCCTAATGAAGCTTATTAGCTCTGTTTTTTTAACAGTGGGGAAAAACAGCTTGGTGATGGTGTGCAGTCGTGGTAGGTATACCTGTCTCCATCCCTCTTGTTTTCACAGGGCTCTGACATTCAAGGTCTAGACTTAATGAGATTCTTTCAGCTGAGGGTGGCTCCCCCCTTATCTGAGACAAGTTAAACACAGTCCTGCTTCTCTGTATTCCCACGGTAATCACAATATTGGTAACCATAGTTCACTACCCCTGCATTCAGTGCTAATGTAACCCACGCACCTAGGGTACGTCTAGACTACATCCCTCTTTCGAAAGAGGGATGTAAATTAGGCAGATCAAAAGTGCAAATGAAGTGGGGATTTAAATATTCCATGCTTCATTTGCATAATGGCATCCAAGCGCTTTTTTGAAAAAGGGTTTTCCAAAAATGAAAGTGCTGTCTAGACGCAGTACTTTCGGAAAAAAACCCGTTTTTCGAAAGATCCCATACTCCTGAAAAAAAAAATCCTGTACTCCCACTTCATTTGCACTTTTGATCTGCCTAATTTACATCCCTCTTTTGAAAGAGGGATGTAGTCTAGACATACCCCTAGTGTAGTGGAACTTAGACCACTTACAGTGAGAGATAAGCTCAAGGGAGCTCTATAGCCTAAGCTGGCTTTATAGCTCAAGCTGTAGAGGTGCTTATGCTAAGCTCTTGAGGTCCCAAGTCCAAATCCATTCAGTGGTGGTTACACTAAGGGTATGTCTACACAGCACAGTTATTCTGAAGTAACTAACATTATTTTGAAATAATAATGCGAGTGTCTACACAGCAATTCCATTATTTTGAAATAAATTCAAAATAACAGGTGGCTTATTCCGACTTCTGTAAACCTTGTTCCGCAAGGAATAACGCCTATTCCAAAATAGCTATTTTGAAATAGCTGTAGTGTAGATGCTCCACTGTTGCTCCTCCCCAGGGTCATTCAGATTAATTACTCCCCAGTGCCTCCTGGGGCTCTAAATCGAGGTAGCACGTCCACAATAGGGAAGCCTGCCTCAGACTAATTTTGAGGCTTCCCTGTATTGCAGACGAGCTATTTCAAAATAAGCTATTTTGGAGTATTTCTTCCACAATAGCTTATTTCGAAATAAGCGTGCAGTGTAGATGTGCCCTAAGGTGATCTGTATCAAACAGCAGATCATTTTGAGACTGCTGCATTTGCTAAATATGTAAGCAAAGCAGCAACAAACTGTATTTACATAAACGCTCCCAAGTCTCTCCTCCACTCAGCTAGCTGTCAGGGAAGCTTTTATTCAGGCCCTCCCTACACCATATGCCATAATTCTAACCCACACGTCACATTTTTTTCAGCAGCGCTGGTTGGACATTTTTCCATTGGATCCGTTTCCCAATCAGAAAATGTTTGACTTATCAAAAATGAAACATTTTGTGGAAATGTGTTGCTTTTGAGGAATCTTCTATCTGAACATAGACAAGGGGATGGCAGAACCTTGTCTGTAATTTGCCAGCTCATCAGCCTGACTTCTCAGCAGCCCACCTGAAGTAGTTCTCTGGTCTGAACTGACAAGAATCATGTCAATTTCAGCCAGGAGCTACCGTGGATTCCAAAGCACATGATTTGCAAATACAATGTGTTTGTGCACAAGACACAATATTTTACTGAATTTCGGTTTTATGGAAAATTTCAAAGTGCCAAAGTTTACCACAAAATGGAAATTCAATGTTTTGACCTGCATAGGATATCAGTAAGGCTATTTAACATAAAGCTTTATTTTATATTAGCATTAGATACAGTAATTCATAATTGAAGTGGTACAAAAAATGCCCTTCCAGGACAAAAGTTAATACAACTGCACTACATCATTGTGGCCCTGAGCTTACCAGACCTCACAAGAAGTTGATCTGCATTTTGTTTGTTCCCCAAAGGGAGCAGCTCACTCAGCTGTCAGATAATTTCCAGAGCTTTGAAAGGAGAGGGAGCACATGTCCACAAGGTAGCAGAGATGGTAACACTGAGAAGAGTGATCAGGAATATTGTGGGATATTGGCGGAAGCCAGTTCTGTCAACAAAACAAACAGTAGTGTCTGCACTGGCTCTTTGTCAAAAATAAAGTGAAGGTAAAAGAAAAAAAATCTCATAAAAGTGGAAGTTTTGTGTCACCGACACTGGGCATTTATCCCAACAAAAGTTGCATTGCAGTGTGTATGCTCTCATCATTTTGTCACCAAAAGGCAGTTTTTGGCAACAATATTTGGTGGTGTAGACAAGGCCTTAATTTTTCTGTCCCTGTTTTGAGGCATCTCAGAGGATTTACAGAGCTAGGGGCTCACTTGAGTCTCCATATCTAGATTCTTATTTCTGAATAATTCTCCTACATCATCTGCTGCTTAAATCTCACCAGAAATTTGTATAACACCTGTAGTACTGTACTGGCCAATGTGGAAATTACTGTGATGGTAAAAATTGAGGATAAAGGGTAATTCAGAAAAGGGCTAAGTAACAGGAACAGAGGAATCCTTCAGAAATATTGATCTGAGTTGCATTCATATGCCACTATTAGAAAAAGGGGAAAGAAATAGAGAAATTCGGATATATATTGAAATTGTTGCTAAACAGAATATTTAGATTTTATTAAAAATCAGTGGCTTTTAAAATAAAATGTATACTATCTCAAAGGAACATATACCATAATATAAACCTTATTCAATTGTGTAAGAATCCATCCAAGAAAATCATAACTGATTAAATGACATGTACCCATATGTTTGTTTGATGAAAGAAATATAATGCATTATTCTGACTAATTTTTGAGATATAACATTTAGCAATTGAGTTTCAGGTTGCAAAACACACTAGGGGCCTGACTTCTATTGATTTTAATGGTCTTGGGACGAGGCCATGTGTTCACAAAGTTAGACTATATAAACAGCTTCTCACAGTGAATATACTCAGTTAAAGTTCAGTGTCAATAAACTAGTGTGGAAAGGAAGAGATTAGGAAAATCACAAATGTGTATTGCAGTGTTTGCCTGTCTTGGTCAAATAACTGAGATCAGTTGAAAGCAGGGTAAACATCTGTTTTGGTTTTGTTCCAGTCTGATAGTGTGATGTCCTTTTCCTTTCTAAAATGTAATAGTGAATTTAGCACTAGTATAAACTGTCCTATTGATATGCATAGAACCAGTTCAGCACCGGCATCCGTAATGCAAATGTCCTCACAATTTACTGACAATGTGCGTTAGCCCTAGAGGAACCAGAGGGGGT
The DNA here is from genome assembly GCA_019425775.1 of Rafetus swinhoei. Taxonomy (NCBI): domain Eukaryota; kingdom Metazoa; phylum Chordata; order Testudines; family Trionychidae; genus Rafetus; species Rafetus swinhoei. The sequence continues at coordinate 42,202,191 of CM033432.1, read as the reverse complement.
ATGATGGAGTGAGCATACCCTGCATTGGGCTGGAAGGGGTTAATACCCTGTGGGTGGGGGAAGTCCCACCCTCCCTGCCATACTGAGCATGTTCTGAGTGCTGGGTTAGTATAAAAAGAGAGCAGCTCAGCTCAATCTGAACTGGATGCTTCCAGAGGAAGGACCTGATGTAGAAGCTCCAGGGGTGGACCAGCCAGAGACCCTGATGGCAGGAGTTGGAGACCCAGGAGACTAGACTGAGCCTCCAGAGGCTGGCAGAGCCTTGGCGAGTGATTGGTGCCATGGAGCATGAGAACCCTGAAGCCTCGTGGAGTGCCCCACTACCAGAGACAGTAGGAAGTGACCCTGGGAGGGTGTGCGAGTGGTATCTCCCACCCGAGTGAGTTTGTCATGTTTCAGTGGGATTCCCTGCTGGGCTAGTGGTGGATTACTCCCCCACTGACAGAGCCCTGGGTTGGGGCCTGGTAGAGTTGGGTAGGCCTGGGCCCATCATTGGGGTGCTACCGCAACCCCACAGACCCTGGCCATTAGCCTGTGTTGCCCTGTGATCCAGGAGCTGCTCTGAAGATGCTGGCTAGTAGGTCATGCTGCCCTGCGGCCCAGGGATTGCTCTACAGACTCTGGCCATTAGGTCATGCTGCCTCCAAGTGACAGTCTGACTAAGGTTACTAACAGACTGGCAGCAGTGAAAGCAGTGTACACCCCCCCACACCCGTGACCTACCCGCTTTGGGACAGGGTGTGCATACACCACGACAAGGGGTAAGAGGGCAGTTCAGACTTTAACTTCATTTACTTTTGGGGGGTTTCTGCTCAGAATGCTTCCAACATTCATATGCCCAAGACTAATTTTTGTTGCATGTATTAGTAGCAGCTAGACTGAAACCATTTCTTTTCACATACAGTAGATGTATGTGAGATGAACACCAGAATTACCTAGTTACTGATCAGCCATACTCCCTCTGGAACCAGAAGTAATTGGGCAGCAGCAGAAACACATAGACTCAAAAAGCAGCAAACCTTGGGGGTTTAGCAGGGTGTGTCAGGCTCTGGGCAAGGGGTGGGAATCAGAGCTTCAGCCCTGAAAGAAGCACTGGGGCTCAGGGCTTCCTTCAGGTGCAGCCCCAACCCCCCTTGTGGCTCAAATCTGTAACCTCTTGTTCAAAGTTGCAAACATTTCAGAGGTATGGACCGTCTCCATTCCCAAGATGTCTGTAGCACTGAGGTTCTATTGTAAACCTTTCAAAACAATCATCCGTATGATGTTATTTTCAGTTCTTGGGATCTAAGGCTAGGTCTACACTAAAAGGGCAGGTTGAATCAAGATATGCAACTCCAACTACGTTAGTTACATAACTGGAGTCGACATATCTTGTCTTATTTTCCCTTTTGTCCCCACAACAAGAGACTGAAGGGAGCAAATGCTTTTGTCAGCTTCCCTTACTCCTCACTGCTTCTTCTCTGTGCCCCATTTCTGTCTCTTTCTCTTCTAAACTGATGATAGCTTTGCCGCCTCCATATCCCCATGAACCAATGGTGGGGCTGCCTCCCAGTTCCTGCGAAGTGTTAATGTGCAAAGATATGCCACCTTTTTTCCCCACACACATTTCAAGAGAGGTATGCACAGAAATAAAGCTACTTTGCTGAGCAGGCAAGGTAAGTGCTGAGTGATTCATCCCCTGCTTCTGAGCCACCTTCATCTCTACACTGGTACAACCAACTGGAGCCCAGAAGAATAGCTGAAGAAAGGAGAGCAGAAAACAATTACTAGCTAACCTCCTGACTGCTCAGCAGAATGGCCTCAAGTAGCATCTGTCTGGCAATGATTCTAATAATTTTCAGACACCAGTCAGCGCTAGCCAGGGCATTGGGCCTATCTGTAAAATCCAGGACAGTCCTGGGAGTGAGACCACCTATCCCTATGTGAAGTTTAAAAGGGACAGTTGGCATTAGGGCTGGATAGAAAGCTCAACCATGCTCAGATTTTTCAGCTCTAAGTTGATTTTTGTTGTTCCTCTCCCTACCTAACCTACGTTAAGGCATAACTCCTCCTCAAGATTGCTGTCTGATTCACCACCATGTCACTCCAACTTCATGGTGGTGTAACTCTGCTGAAATCAGTTGAATTATAGCAGCATAAGACTGGAATAATACAATAGTGAATCGGCCTCTCAAAGTTCTTTTTAAGTTGCCTGTAAATCCATTCCTAACCCCTAAAATTGGTGGTCAGAAGATTATTTTATATATGCATATAAAAAACCCATGCTGAAACCAAGCATGGTAATTTTGTCAAATGGGAGAAATCCAGGAAGTTAATTTGTGTCTGAAAACAAGGATTTATAGTGGAAAATAGTGTTTACAGCCTTAATTATAGCACTTTTCTTCCCAGGGAGCACGACAGTAATTTAATAGAGGTTTTTAGAATGAATATTAATAAGATCATGGGGGGGGGGCATAAACTAACATTTTATGTACATCCTGGTGAGGTGCAAAATTTGAATAATTTAGAATGAATCATTTGTGTTATTTATGTTTTGTTTATTAAGTCTCCATTCACAGCCATTGCCAGGAAGAGGTGCAGAGTTTGAACATACAGTCAGTAGGGGTCTGATCTTCAGAAAGGTTGAACTCCCACCATTCCAGCTGAAGTTGGAGGGCTGCGGATGCTCCACCCCCAGACTATCAACATTTCTGTTTTTTTTCCAAGATACTGCATTGGAGTGGGTTCAGCCCCTGGGACATATGGGGTAGATGCTGGTACAACTCAGAAATACATCGTTAATAATTGAAAATATGGACACCTTAATGCTGAAGTCTCTTGATCTATTGCCAGCACTTAGGTCTTCAACAGTAGCTGAATATAAAATCCAATACAGGAATTCAATCTTGAGTCCAACTGCATGGAGAACCACAGCTAGATCCAGCTCAGAAACAACCAGTTGCAGTCACCAATGTCATGCTAAAATGCAAAGGCTATAAAACAGTTTTGACAAACTCTCTCTATCAAAAGCTTCAGAGGGGGAGCCGAGTTAGTCTGTACAGGATAAACTTAAAAAACAACAAATAGTCTGGTAGCACTTTATAGACTAACAAAACATGTAGATGGCATCATGAGCTTTCGTGGGCACAGCCCACTTCTTCAGTTGACTGGAGTGTTGGATGTCCAGAACCAAAAATAAATAAGGAAAGAGGGAGTGGGGAGAGGAAAACAATGTGTGTGTGTGTGGGGGGGGGGGGAAGGGACTAGAAACCACGCCTGCCATTCTCACTAGAATTTTCCTTAATGCAGGCTTTTTGTCTGAATTGAGCCTCCGCCTCTTGAGTCTCTATGTTAAAATCACAAAAATAAAACACTCAAGCATCCAGATTCAATTAAAGAGAGGCCTAGAGCTGATGTTGGCATTGCAACAAAATCATCTCACAATCACTGCCATTGAGAAAGCAATTTCCTAACTCCACTTTCTGGAATATCTCTTAAAATAGGAACCACATGAGTCAATTGTGATACTATCCATCTCTGGCAATTATTTCAGTCAAGTCAATAACACTTCCTGAAACAAAGTATTAAAGTTTGCTTACAGAGTAAAATAACTAGCACACACAGTAATTCTTTGTCTCATCACTAGGGCATAATCAACCAACACAATCAGTGTAAAAACTTAAAAAACAACTAATAGTCTTGCAGCACCTCAGAGATTAACAAAACATATAGATGGTATCATGAGTTTTATGGGCACAAAAGCTCATGATAGCATCCACATGTTTTGTTAGTCTTCAAGGTGCAGCAAGACTATTCGTTGTGTTTTAAGTTTTTCCAGTTACAGATTAACTTGGGGTATGTTCACTAGTTTCTAGTTCGAACTAGGGAGGTTATCGTAGGCATTCGGTTGCAATGAAGCCGGATTTAAATATCCCGGCTTCATTTTCTTCCAGGGCCGCCATTTAAATCTCTTAGTCCGAACTCGCGTTGTTACACGCAGCACGGAGTAGGTAGTTCGACCAGGATCTTTAATTCGAACTACCGCTACTCCTCATGGAACGAGGTGCGCCGCTAGTTCGAATTAGAGATCCTAATTCGAACTACCTACTCAGTGCTGCGTGTAGCCGCGGGCACGGAGTTCGGACTAAGGGGGATTTAAAAATGGTGGCGCCCGGGAAGATGCAAATGAAGCCCAGGATATTTAAATCCCGGGCTTCATTTGCAACTTCGAATGCCTACATTAGCCGCCCTAGTTCGAACTAGGGGGCTAGTATAGACATACCCTTGGCTACCCCGCTGAAGCTTTTGAACAACCAGTGTAGTCTTTGTACTATTATCACAGCCTGAAAAACTGATAGACAGGGACCAAAGAACGTTATGAACTCAACAAATGCCAAATTTGTCATCTTCTCCATAATGTTGCCCCAAAATGGCAGGCAAGAGACAGCATGCTAATTAATGAGCTTGAACAAGAAATCATTTCTTTAAGAGTGACAAAAGCCAATTATGAGGGAAGCTTGCTGCAGGCATATAGGAAGACTTATTAATGTAAACACTGAATCAGCCTTTTCCACTTTATTTTACAAATACTAAAGTTCACAGATCCAGCTCACATATAGCAGTCCAAAGTTCCCCATGCACATCCAGGAACTGAAATAGGCCAAAACCCAAATTGAAATGTGATATTTATTCCCTCCAGATATGGAGCTGGCCTTGAAGATTCAACTACAGTAGACTTCCGATAATCTGGAACCTATGGGACCTAGGTGGTGCCGGATTATCAGATATGCCGGACTATCAGGAGGTACTATAAACTGGTTATATATATACTGTATACATTATATACTGTATATAAAATGTTCTTAATCCTTTTTATTGTACATACTGTATACAGTATACTGTAATGTTTTAGGTTTTTAAAGCCTTTTTTACCCTTTTTGCTCAGTTCAGCTGCTGCCGCTGTTACCTTGTGACTAATTTTTGGCCGAAGCTCACTCACTAGGCTCTTGCCATTTTGATGCCGGACTATCAGGAGTGCCGGACTATTAGATGCCGGACTATTGGAGTTTTACTGTACTTTAGTTTACAGCCAGTTTTACCCATAAGAAAGAGCCACAGCAACAAATATTTACCCTTCCTAGAATCATAGGGCTGGAAGAGACTTCCAGAGGTCATCGAGTCCAGTCCCCTGCCCAAGGCAAGACCAATCCCAACTAAATCATCCCAGCCAGGGCTTTGTCAAGCCGGGACTTAAAATCCTCTAGGGATGGAGATTCCACCACTTCCCTAGGTAACCCATTCCAGTGCTTCACCACCCTCCTGGTGAAATAGTTTTTCCTAATATCCAACTAGAACTCCCCCACTGTAACTTGGGACCATTGCTCCTTGTTCTGCCATCCCTCACTACTGAGAACAGCCTCTCTCCATCCTCTTTGGAACCTCCCTTTAGGAAGTTGAAGGCTGCTATCAAATCTCCCCTCACTCTTCTCTTCTGCAGACTAAATAAGCCCAAATCCTTCAGCGTCTCCTCAGCAGTCAAGTGCTCCAGCCCCCTAATCATTCCGGTTTCCTTCTGCTGGACTTTCTCCAATGCATCCACATCCTCTCTGTAGTGGGGGTCCCAGAACTGGACACAATACTCCAGGTGTGGCCTCACCAGTGCCGAATAAAGGGGAATAATCACTTTTCTAGATCTGCTGGCAATGCTCCTCCTAATGCACCCTAATATGCTGTTAGCCTTCTTGGCTACAAGGGCACTCTGTTGACTCATATCCAGCCTCTCATCCATTGTAATCCCCAGATCCTTTTCTGCAGAACTGCTACTTAGTCAGTCAGTCCCCAGCCTGTAACAATGCTTGGGATTCTTCCATCCCAAGTGCAGCACTCTGCACTTGTCTTTGTTGAACCTCATCAGATTTCTTTTTGGCCCAATCCTCCAATTTGTCTAGGTCACTCTGGACCCTATCCCTGACCTTCAACGTATCTACCTCTCCCCCTAGTTTAATGTCAGCCGCAAACTTGCTGAGGGTGCAATCCATCCCCTCATCCAGGTCATTAATAAAGATGTTGAACAAAACTGATCCTTGGGGCTCTCTGCTTGAAACCGACTGCCAACTAGACATCAAGCCATTGATCACTACCTGTTGGGCCCAACAATGTAGCCAGCTTTCTATTCACCTTACGGTCCATTTATCCAATCCATATTCTCTTAACTTGCTGGCAAGAATTTTGTGGGAGACTGTATCAAAAGCTTTGCTAAAGTCAAGGTATATCACATCCATTGACTTCTCCATGTCCACAGAGCCAGTGATCTCATCATAGAAGCTCATCAGATTGATTAGTCATGACTTGCCTTTGGTGAATCCATGTTGACTATTCCTGATCACTTTCCCCTCCCCCAAGTGCTTCAAAATGGATTCCTCCCAAGTGGTGGTGGAACATATTCTCCAAGCTGTCTGCCCTCTGGAATTGTTCTGCTAGCTAGATAAGGCTTTCTTCATGCTGTTATGCAGAAGAAGAAATAGTCCTTAAAATCTTTGGCCTTAGCATATAATGATTGCCACCAACTTCCTCTCCTTTATTCTTTCTCAAAGGTCTTCTGTTTACCCAGGTGAGCTGGAAGCATGACATTTATCTTGGTACTGATGGATTAAGGAAGAGAGACTCCATTCTATGCTGGGACAGTACATTAGAGCTTTTTTTAAAATCTAAACCCATTTTTTAGTTCTAATAGAAAAACAGTTTCTATAGTCCTGTGTAAGAGAAGCTAGCTAGGTTTTTTTAAACCATTATACTGCAGCTTTTAGTAATAAAAATAAAGGTTGATCACATTCTGCTTTTGCCTGTGGCCTACTGATGTTAACTGGAACTCCTGACTGCAATGGCTTCATTGTGATCATTATTAACCCTTTTCCCTAAAGAGTTAAGTGGATTGGAAAGCTTTTAAGAGCATCTGAGCTTATATAAAATAATCAGTGTTTTCATGCTGCAGCATGGAATAAAACACATGAGCCCAGGTTTAGCATCATTCCTCCAACTTAATTTCAGTTTAATCTCATAAATGAAGCTTTCTGGCCATAAAAAGAAGCTACTGTTCTCAGTGAATTTCTGGCCTATAGAATACTCTGGATTTGACAATATTTCCTTTGTAAAAAATGTCCTAGAGCTTGATAAGTGAAACTATTTTTTCTTTAATACGTGTATTTAATTTCTCCAACTTCAAGTAGTTTGTTCTAGTCAGTATTAGACACCGTCCTGAAATCTCAGTTTCAGCCCTTTTGAGTGCAGTAATCCAATCCACATGGTGTCATCGAGTTCCTGCTTTTGGACACCGAAATGTAGTTTTTATGTTGCTGAAGAATGGAAATGTACTGATTGTGCATCATAGCAGCAAAAGCTCCACAGCTGCCTTTGTGCCTGCCTCTCCTGGCAAAAGCAGAGATGCAGGCTGCGTTTTTGTAAGTCCCTGGTTTATCTACAGATTTACATTTCTTATTTCCCAAATTCCTTACTCCACATGTGACCAAACATGCAACAATGTAGAAGAGGAATGTTGGATGGAAGTATCAATTCTGCCAGGCTTTGCTCATTGTCCTTGTAGTGACCCTGGGATGAGGGAAGAAGACAAATAGAGTCCCACTGTAAAAGGTTTTCCACTAGAACTCTGAAAATAGAAGTGCTTAGAGCAAATATGCAAATTTAAAACACACACATGAAAATAGGCCCATGCCCTGATGAAAAAGTCCCCCAAAGAAATTCCACTATGAGTTTAGTCATCCACTAGTGTGTGTGTGTGTGGGGGGGGGGGGGGGAAACGATCACATGAGCCTTGTTTTCACTGAATGATAACGCCCAATGTAGGCAGAGAAATTACGAAATGTACTGTAACACCAGAAAGCAATAGCTACAGACAGTACAGTCCAACAACCACATAAGAGTATTATTCAATCAATATACAATGTAGAAAATAGGTATCAAGCTTACATCTAGCTTTTGGCTGGTAATACATGTAAACGTATCCCCAAGAAAAAACTTCAGTGTGTGTATCTAGTCTGAAAGAGGTCAGTCCCATGTGCAGCCTACATAGGAAATATATTCCTACAGAGGCCATTGTTAAGTAAGTGAGCACGTGGGCATAAGCATATTGTTTATGTCCCCTGTAGGCCACAACCGTTAACACCCCTCAACAACCGCTGTTGTGGAGAACTTCATAACATTTCAGAAACATCAGAGGAAGTCAACTTCTTTCTGTGCTGCTACTGCTGGAGGTAGTCCTTTGATATATGCTTGTGAACAGTGCTTGCTTGAATTTGACATTATATGACAACAAAATGACTGCAGAAAAAATACATAAAATATAATGGAAGTTCAAACATAAAAACATCAATAAAATATTTAGTCAGTTTTCCAGCCAGATCTCAACTTAGAGATAGACTTTTGCATCTCCATTTGATTGCATCTACAAATATATAGACACAGCGGACTCATGCTGTATGGTTACAAGTATCAATTTGTACCCCAAAGTCAAGTAGTTTGATGCCTAACTGCTGATATTTGTACTCACTGCTCACTGAGTGCAAAAAACAAACAAACAGAAAAACCCACCATCACAAAAACATCATAATCTGAAAAAAGGATAGACTGCCATGACACTGCATAAAGATAAACCCAAACCATAATGTATATTATAACATATCACTAGGAGGCAACACCCCCTGCTCACTACGTTTGCCAACCTCCCTCTCAGCCGGGGAGAGCCTGGGGCCGAGGCCACCTGGCCCCGGCTCTGCCCTCCCCCACACCAGGGAGGGTCAGAGGCTGTCCTTGCTCTTCCCCTCTGCATTGGTTGCTGGGAGAGGCTCAGCCCCAAGGTGACACCTGGTTTTGCTCCGCCCTGTCCCACCCCGGCCTTACCTCTTCCCCTGCCTTGCCAGGCCCTGCTCGCTCCCTGTGGCCACCAGAGTTTGCGCTGGGTCTTGATCTCACCACGGCTAGACAAAATCAAAGTGATCCCTAATTGCAATCCAAATTAAATGCAAAATTCATCTCAGACTGAGTTAACAATAACTCTCTGAAACACAACAACATATCAGTACTTGCACTTTGTATACTATATCTGAGGGGTAGCCGTGTTAGTCTGAATCTGCAAAAGCGACGAGGAGTCCTGTGGCACCTTATAGACTAACAGATTTATTGGAGCATAAGCTTTCATGGGCAAAGACCCACTTCGTCACATGCATCTGACGAAGTGGGTCTTTGCCCATGAAAGCTTATGCTCCAATATATCTGTTAGTCTATAAGGTGCCACAGGACTCCTCGTCACTTATACTATATCTATCGTCTTAAACACAGTGGGAAGTGGGAGATATTTGTGTTTCTTTTTCATGGAAGATGTTCTGATACTATGACGATAGATGGTCTTATAAAAAAACCTAACTCGGAGAGATATATACATATGAAGCACAAGTGTATTTTTGCCAGCATGAATGTACTGTGATGCTCAATCTCACTTCATATATGTCTGTACAAAAAAAACCAAAAAAAAACAAACCCTGCAGATTTTTTTTGCAAATATTGAAGAAAACAAATTAAAAGAGTCTTACAAAAGAGAAAATAATATTATTATTGTGTTCCTTTTAGTTTCCTTATGGTGTATTAAAAAGGTGGTCATGATTGGATTTGTTTTATTTTCAAGTCTGCTTTCTACATTAGAAATACCAATCTGTTTTTGCTGATGGATTCACTAGAAATCAGGAAAAATAGCGATATTACCAACACTACAAGGAGCAAGTCTGAAACATAAGCTATGCTTGCATTAACTTTTTGGTTGGTTTTGCCACTTGTTTTACCACTGGCCAGGTGGAAGACTCATTCTTCAATCCCTTCCTCCTCCACACATCCATGTAAACTAGGGAGGAACTCTGCAGTAGCCTGAGCACAAGAAGAAATTGTTCAATAAAGACATCTGACCCTCTTTTCAAAGAGATGCAGGTGAGCTGCTTATGGAGGGAATCTCTGTATGATCTTCTCAGATCCGATGAGAAGACCCCTGAATACTTTCCAAGCAAAAGGATTCTTGGTAACAAGGATAAAACAGATGTCACTATACAAACCAAAGCCCAAGCCAGGGAAGCACTTGTTATGTTTAAAGACCAAATTCTTTGTTCCAATAAGACCTTCTATAATAGCAAAAAGAAATTAAAAGTGTTATGTATAACTTAGCCAAGCAATGACTAATGGTACAGAAATGGACAGGTGTAAATATATTGTCTATATATATTTGAAGGGTATAAATGCCCAATTATAGAGAGAATTATTGAGAGGCAAACAAGTGGCTATATCCAGAAGTAATTTGATGAGATTAAGAACATAAAAACTTGTCGTTATATCAGCACAACTGCCTGATGGTGAGATCTGTAATGTTGTGGCATAGTCTCCCCTTAGAAGTGAAGGAGGCTTCATGCTCAAATGCATTAAAAATAGACTTGAGCAAAGGAATATTTAGTGTAGGATGTAAACTCATCTATAGACAGATTAAGTAGATGGACTAAGAAGTCTTTTCCACCCCAAAGTTCTAGAGAAGTGAAATGTCAAAGAGCGTGCTATGGGCCAGAACTACTTTTCTTACCTCGGTAATAATGAATTAATCATCATACCATGTCTGATTACAGGCTAAGCAGTAATGATTCATTTGACAATAGGTCAACTAATCATAATGAACACAAGTTCCAAGTGTATCCAAATCTTAATATGAGTCTTTAATTAGAATATTCAGGCATTGGTCAGGTGTATATTAATAAAGATTTTTACTTTAAACATTTTTAAGGAGATACACTCTTAAAATAGTTTTGATTCGTCTTTGCCTTCCACCTTCCGTAGTCATTTACAGATATGCAAAGTGGGTATAGAATGCTGCTAATCAGAATGACTATTTATGATGACTCCCACTTGGCTTATTGTTACCTGCCCTTGGAATCAGCCAAGGAATAAGCCCAGACAAAGGGTGAGCAGCATTGAGGGTTGTTTATTAATACAGATTCTTTATGATACAGCAATACTCACACATCACATCACATTCATGCTGGCAGTTTGGAAGCAAGCTGCAGGTGCAGTGAAAGTTAGTTTTGATTTCACAGGTGACTGGCCAGGCTACAGCTTCTCGGAGATTGGTCGTGAGGCAACAAGAGTCCCCAGAGTCCCTTTGGATCCACAGGAGGGCTCTACTGCTTCTGATCTGGTCCTGAGTCTGGTGTACTGTTTCATCTCTTTCAAGAAGACCCCCCACCCACTTGGCCACCCAGCACACCAATTTATGCGCTTTGCAGGAGTTCACTCAGTGCAGTCAACCTGTGGAACTCCTTGCCAGAGGATGTGATGAAGGCTATGACTTTAACAGGGTTCAAAAAAGAGCTAGATAGAATCATGGAGGCTAGGTCCATCAATGGCTATTAGCCAGGATGGTTAGGTATGGTGTCCCTAGCCTCTGTTTGTCCATAAAAGGGTGACGGGGAGGGATCATGTGAGGATTACCCATTGTGTTCCCTCCTTCTGGGGCATCTGGTATTGGTCACTGTGGCAGACAGGAAACTGGGCTACATGGACCATTGGTCTGACCCAGTATGGCCATTCTTATGAGTTTTCCTTAGCCATAAAAGGTAACACATGCTGTGCTGCTTTATGATTGGCAGTTTATCATTCATACTTCCCCATGCATACACTGACAGGTTACATATTCATAAGCATGAATGCAATTGATCCTATTACGGCAATACAGTTTTAACAAGCAGTTAACATTATGGGGATTTTCCACTACTCACATAACAGGAAGCTTGTTCAGACTACAGCTACTGAGCAGAACAGAAAACTTGATCAAACTGCAGCTGAAAGGGAAAATGTGGGAGAGGGCCTGCATCCAGCTACACTTAGCAGCAGTATTAGAACTTCAGTGCTAAAAGCCAATGAGCTTCTAGTGCTTGAGCTAAAGTAGTGATTCCATTAGGTAGTAGCAGTAGTAGGGTAGTATCCTCTTAGGTGGCCCAGCCTTATAGGGAGGCTAGAGTTCCCCACTGAGTTGTGAGAAATAAGTCCCTTTCTTACTCCCCTCCTTAGATTGTGACTCCAGAAATATAGATGAGAATAGGGGCTACTCACCTGCTTTTTCCAGTTGTGAGCAAAGTAGCAGACAGTGGCTGGAGATGGTGGCTTGTAGTGCAATAAGCCCTGACTCTATACTAGATTTAGCAGCCAAAGAAATCTGTGGATATACTCGGAAGAATAAGCTGTTCACAAAAAGTGGTGAAATAACTTACTTCTCCCCTAATGAGAAGGTCAGTGAGGGATGAATTGTGAATTTAAGTCAGAATTTGTTCCTTGGGTTACTCCTGTGCACATAAGATAGAGTATATGGCTAGAATCTAGTCCTTTGGGGCAAGATTAATCAGAACCCAAATAAAGTATTCTTATATTTTCTTTTTAATTTCCTCCAACCCATTCTTCTGGGTTCTGATCTCCCCCCTTATCTTCCAAGTAACCCAACAATTGTCAGGATGCCACAATAGTACTATAGTCTGCCATTTTTTTGCAACAATGTTTAGAAAAAGAAACCACTGTCACTGACTACATTTCATCCTGAATTCTCATAACTTGAATGCACCACATCTGCAAAGAAATTGACAGTTCCCAAGTGACAGAATAATGTACTACAACTAAATTATCGACTTGGGTAAATTTCTCTTACAGATGGTTATAACCTCTGCAGCACCAGCAGAAAGAGAGAATATGTCAAGGCTACAGCTTTGCACAGAGATTACATACAAGGTTACAGACTTCAAATCACTGGAACTGTGAGAACATCTATTTGCTTTCAGATTGGTGTATTTTTGTATGGATGAATTTATTTTTAATATGTGGTTAAACATTTTTATGGAAAATATTACAAAACATTAAAAAAAATAAAACAAAGGTGTTTCTTTTTTATGGAGATAGGGTCAACATGTGCAAAGGTCTTGAACGCAAAATGAATCAGTTAAAGAAAATGTTTGAAGCCAGTTGTGACAGGGATCAAGACCCTATGTGTGGAGGAAGTCCGGCCCCCTCTCCCAGACTGGGCATGCTCCAAATGCTGGGGCTGTATAAAAAACAGCAGAGCAGCTCAGTCTGGGCTGGCCAGCAGGGAAGAAGGACCTCCAGCCAGAGCTCCTGAGCCACTGCAGCCAGTAACCCCAGCAGTGGAAACCGGAGGCCAGAGAGATGGCCTCAACGAAACCCCTGCTGAGTTCCAGAGAGAAGTGGCTGTCAGAGACATGGAAGACCCAGTGACCACATGGGATGTGGATCTGACCACAGCAGTAGGAAGTAACCCAGGGAGGGTGCAGGAGCATCCTCTCCCACCCAGGTACACTCGGCATGTTTCAGCCAGTTTCCCCGCCGAGGGAGTGGTAGGCAGTACTGCTGCTCGCAGGGCCCTGGGTTGGGACCTGGTGGAGCAAGGTGGGCCTGGGTCCCCCTACCAGGGTGTTAGCCCCAACATTATCAACCCTAGCCAGTGGGCTGTGCTGCCCTGGACTGAGGGCTCCTTATTGACTCTAGCCAGTGGGCTGTGCTGCTCTAACTGAAGGCTCCGTATTGACTCTGGCCAGTGTGCCGTGCTGCCCTTAACTGAGGGTTCCTTACTGACTTGGGCCATTAGGTCACACGATCCGGGAGGCAAGGTCATTTGTGGGCTCGGGGTTCCCCGGAGGCTAAGATTATTTCGCGAACTGTAGAGGCGGCCAGCTACCTCGTGGCCAATCAGGCGGCATCCCACTCAGGAAGAGGCTCCTGCCTGTGACAGGGAGCACATACGCCACCACACCAATATATACACAGAAGAAGAAACTGGATATTTCCCCAATGACCAGGTGAACTATTCAGTGCTAAGACAGAGATTATAGTGTCACTGGCCTCAGTTAGATAGATTTTCAATATCAAAAAGTATGTTTAAAAATAATGCAATATTTAGGGGAAGAATGTTTAAACTTTAACTTACCAACATGGGTGGTGTTCTGGGACCATTGAAAGCAAAAAATCTATTGCTACTAGTGCAAAATAGGACCGACCAGTGCCTTGATTTAGCACAGCTTTGTGGCAGTGATGTTCTTACACTAGCCAAGTAAAATGAAAAATAATATTGTAGAATGTGTTTGACATAGGATGATCCGAGGAAATGGTGATCAGATCCAAATCTGGAGCATCAGGCTTGCATGTGATGGGACTGGAATCTTGTGAGATGTTCTCAGGAGATTTTGCCCTAAGTTAGTAGAAATCTTGTACTTCTGAAATTAGATTGCAAGGTTCAGGCAGCAACTCCCTTTTTGAATAGGTCTATCAAAGCACTGAGCATTTTTGCGGACCACATAAGTTGTTGGCTTTCCTCAGATTAGAAACCAGAACCAAAAGTTAGGTCTATTCTGGTTTTGGATCACACATAAAATCAAAACTGTAGGATCTGGTTTGGATCTAGTGATTCCAGTTTTACCTCCCCTCCATCTGAACTGCTAAGGGGTTTGGATTAGGTCTCCCTGTTTTGGCCTATATCTCTTGTGTGGGGAGTCTCTGAATGCAATTATTGTGCCTATTTACAACAGTGTTTCAGCAGTACAACAGTGACAATGAGGCACTACAGGTCTTGCGCGGAAACAGCACACCCTTTTCACACAGTTATCAAAGTTCTCACCATTCCCATATACAGCAACATATAGGCTGTGTCTAGACTACACCTCTCTGTCGACAGAGAGATATAGATTAGGCACATCGAAGTTGCTAATGAAGCGGGGATTTAAATATCTTGTGCTTCATTAGCATAAACATGGCTGCCGCTTTTTTCCGAAACGGAGCTTTTTCGAAAGAAAAAAAAAACCTCGGCAGTCTAGATGCGGATCTTTTGAAAATACAACCCTTTTTCGAAAGATCCCTTATCCCTCATAAAATGAGGTTTACAGGATCTTTCAGAAAAGGGTTGTATTTTCAAAAGATCCACGTCTAGACTGCCGGGTTTTTTTTCGAAAAAGCTCCATTTCAAAAAAAAGCAGTAGCCATGTTTATGCTAATGAAGTGTGAGATATTTAATTCCCCGCTTCATTAGCAATTTTGATGTGCCTAATCTACATCTCTCTGACGACAGAGGTGTAGTCTAGACACAGCCGTACTGAGCACAGAAAATTAATCTGAATCCTGAGTACTCAAACATAGGCAAAAAACATCTGAATAATCCTACAGGCTATTGTCGATCTTTACTGAAGGAGGATGTGCATTTCCCCACCCTTTCATCCTATTTCATGTCCTTGTCTTATCTTGCTGCCATCTTGTCACTGACCAAGAGTAACTGAGTTCTTCAAAATGTGCTCAGCGATTCTCTTGCAACTTAGACAATTCTGCTTCCAGTGTGGTGAAGACCTACACATGTCTAATTTCCTGCAGGAGAGATGCATTTCATTAGAAACAGTAGGGGGGGACACACTTTTTCTTGCTTTTATGTTTTCTTGCCACAAAACAGAACTAAAAACTGGACCCTTTAAAAAGTGCAAATATAATTTTATTTTATAAATAAATGCTTTATAAATGCTTACAAATAATTTAGAAAAAGACCGGTTGCTCTGCTACTAGCAACAATGCTTGGGGTAAGAGGAAAGACTGTTAAATTCCAAGGCTTAGTCAGTAACTGCTGCATTTCAGAGTATGACTACACTACAGAGTTTTGTCGGAAAAACAGCTGTTTTTCCGACAAAACCTGCATTACGTCCACACTGCAATTGTGTTTTCCCAAAAGTAAATAGAAAGAACAGAGGTGTTTTTCCAACGTTAGTAATCCTCTTTCTATGAGGAAGAAGCCTTTTTCCGAAAGAGCTCTTTCAGAAAAAGGCAGATGTGGACGGGAAGGAGGAATTTTTTTCAAAAGAAGAGGCCTCCAGGAAATAATACACGTACCCTGGTGGCCACTCCGTCCAAATTAATCAGGACTCTATAGTTCCTGTCTCCTAGCCCCTCTTAAAGCTGCGGGAACCCTGGAGGAGCCTTGTGGCTAGAAGCCAGCCTGAGAGCAGCACCTCACCACGTGGCTCCCTGCCACAGGCCTTGCCACCCATGGCCCAGCCTCAAGCTCCCTGCAACTCCCCTGGCCCTTGCAGGGAGCAACCCCAGGGGTCTCAGGACCCACCCAGAGGGACCAAGAGGTGGGCACCCTCCTGGTCCAGAGTGGAGATCCTGTCCCTCCTCGAGCTGTGGAGGGAGGAGGACACCTTGCAGGATCTCCGCTCCAAGCGGCGAAATGCCGACATATTAGAGTGCATGGCCAAGTCCCTGGTGGAGCCCGGACATCCACCCCAGACCTTGGAACAGGCCCAGAGTAAGGTGAAAGCGCTCTGTCAGGGTTATGTGAGGGCCAGAGAGCGCAGCTTGCACTCAGGGGCAGAACCCCACACCTACCCCTATTACGAGGAGCTGCACCAGATCCTGGGGGGTGCGGAAAGATCTTCCCCACCCGTCATGGTGGACTCGGTCTCCAGACCCCCATTGTCACCTGGCCGGAGGTCACGGTGGCGAAGGACCAAGGCCAGCTGGAGGAGAAGGAGATGGAGACTGTCACCCTGTCCCTGGAGCTGGTGCTGGTTAGCCAGGATGTCTCCCAGGCCTCCTCGGATGCTGGGAAGGGATCTTCCGATGAGTGGTCTCAGTTTGTAACACTGGCCCACAGACAAGCAGGCAGGGAAGTGTCTGGCCACAGTGGGATCCCCCCATGGGCAGCAGAGGAGATGGGAGCAGCCTGGCTCTCCCTGGAGTCTGCACACACCTGCAGCTTGCAGCACTGCCCACGGGCGCAGGTGGTGCCTCACACATGCAGGCATGCACGCGTCCTGTGTGCGGCACTCCTCGGGGTGTCTGGGGTCATGCCTGCAACCTTGTGCCTAGCCTGCTTTCAGCCATGGCAGGTGCTGGGAGAGCCCCCCCCTCGCTCTCCTCCCCCGTGGCAGGATGTGTGTGGCCGCCTCTGAGCCTGGCAGCAGGATCCCACCCGTGCTCAGGGGCTGCCTGCTGTGTCCATGTGCCACACACTAACCCTGCACGTGGTTGCACGTGCATGGACCACAGCACGATGTCCAGCCTGGGAAGCCTGAGCGACACTTTCACTCCGCCCGCTGTGCACCCGACTCCCCCATGTTTGGCATTATCTGTCCAGGTTTTTTTGCACTGGTGTGAAACAGCCTATTTCACACATGCTCCACGGAGAAACAGACAACATATTTTCCATGTATCTGTTATACGCTACATAAATATATTTAACACTTGTCAGAGTATATGAAACATTATAACTATTACTAAAATAATATGTTCTTACAAACTCAATCTCCATGGAGCTCTGCATTTCTATACTTATATGATTCTAAAATTGTCTTCTAGCTATAATTTCAAATATTATTCCTGAGGCGAGTTCATAAAATTCATAGATTCCAAAGACAGAAGGGACCATTGTGATTATCTGGTCTGATCACATAGTTTCATTCTCAGTTTAAAATTGGAGGTGCATTTGTTGACTAATTTCATAACCTTGATGGGGTATCTCCTTAGGGTTCTTGCGTCCCCATCACATTGCTCAGTTTTGTTTTCCCCTTCGTTTTAACGAAGGGTAATATTTTTAAAGGCACGTAGGCAATGAAGGAGCTCAAGTCACATTTTCAAAAGCATGTTTACACAGTATCACAGCCCAGGTGAATAGACTTGGATATCCAGGGCTCACATCAATAATAGCAATGGAGGCTGTTTTGAAGGGCAGGTTGGCAAATCTGCCAGGGATGGTACTTGGTCCTGCCATGAAGGTGAGGGACTGGACTCAATGACCTCTCAAGATCCTTTCCAGTTCTATGAGATAGGTATATCTCCATATATTACTATTAGGGCCTAGGCCCTAAGGGTTTCAATGTGACTTTGGTGCTTATGTGCCTAAGGTCCAGATCCTCAAAGGTATGTGGTATGTAAATCATTGGGGTAGGCACCTAAATATATCTGAGCCTATATCATTTTTGAAAATAGCACATCGGTTCCTGTGCCACTGAGGTATGTCTGCCCTCCTAGCCAGGTAGAGAGACTTGTCAAGCTTGAGCTAGCGCATGAAGAACAGCAGTGGGAACGTTCCAGCTCAGGATCTCCAGTGGAGAAGTCAGGCTCATGTGTGATTTCTCTGTGTTGTGCTTTGAGATACTGCAAAAGAAGACTAATTTAGCAGTTCCAACCATGAAGCTTAATTCAAAATCATATGACTCTGGATCCAAATATCCACGGAGCACTCTAGCATTATCATGAATTTGCTTGATTAATTATTATTAGTATTGGTAATAATAATTAATAATAATCCATAATGTGCCTCAGCTGATTTAAGTACACTTAGGATATGTCTACACTGGCAGGTTCTTGCGCAAGCATGGCCATTCTTCCGCAGAGCATCCTCACTGCCCGCCCGCTCTTGCGCAAGAAGATTTACAGTACGGCGTCTGAAGAGAGGGCTTCTTGCGCAAGAGCTACTCTCTTTTCTAATAGGTGTAAGCCCTCTTGCACAGGAGCTCTTGCACCATCAGAGCTTTCTTGCTCAAGAAAGCGTCCACACTGCCATGGATGCTCTTGCACAAAAGCACATCTCTTGCGCAAAAGCACATGGCTGTGTGGACGTGTTCTTGTGCAAGAGTTCTTGCACAGTAACTCTTGTGCAAGATGTTCTTGCGCAAGAACCCGCCAGTGTAGCCATAGCCTTAGTGTTAAGCCAAATCTGATCTCTCTTGGGTATCTGATAGTAGCCACAGCAATAGGTATGCATCAGCAATCAAACAACTTGCCTACCCTAAGGCTACGTTTACACTTCAGGCTTTTTGCACAAGAATGGCTGTTCTTGTGCAAAAACTTGCAGAGCATCTATACTGCACGCGCGTTCTTGTGCAAGTAAATTTACAGTACAGAGTCAGAAAACAGGGCTTCTTCCAGAAGAATTATTCCTCTCCCCACAAGGAATAAGCCCTCTTGTACAACAGCTCTTCCACAAGAGGGCAGTGTAGACAGGCAACATGAATTTCTTGCGCAAGAAGCCCCTATGGTTAAAATGGCCATCAGAGCTTTCTTGTGGAAGAGAGCATCCACACACCCATGGATGCTCTTGCGCAAAAGAACATGGCAGTGTGGACGCGCTCTTGTGGAAGACCTTTTGCACAAGAACTCTTGCACAAAACAGTTCTTGCGCAAAAAGCCTGCAGACGTAGACGTAGACTACCTGTTGTATAAATAGACAAGTATTCTACACTGTACTTTAATGAAACATAATCTGAAAGAAATGTATTAAGACAAGAAAAATTTCATCCACAGTCCTTACTCAGGCAAAACTCCCAGCGAGTTGAGAAATGAGCAATATGTTGCACCCAAAGGCCAATGAGGTCAATGGAAGGTTTCTACAGATTTCACTGTGCTTTGTACCAAGCCTTACATATATAACAATGTGCATATTCTTATTGCAGGCCAAAGCATTGCCCAATGCCCCTTGCCTTGGGTTAGAGAGGAGCTGTGCATCTTCACAATCTGAGATAGAACATGCACTGGCAGGGACGATAGTTTATGTAAAACTGGACACAACTAGGCAGATGTTTAAAAAAAAATCCCAGAGTTAATCATTTCTAATGTCTGTAACAAAGTTATATAATTCCAGCTGTGTGAGTCATGGGTCTGGATCTGAGATGGCAGACTTGTTTGGATAATAGCTGGTCCAGAAGCTTCAGCTCATATCTTGCTAAATGCTTTATACCTGTTTTTGCTCTTTTTTATATAGTGAGACTTCTTTGAACTTTTTACAAGTACTATATTACTGCTAAAATAAAATACATGTTAAGTGGCTCTGAGACAATGAACTAAGTTTAACACTTTTAAAATTTAAAAAGCAAGAGAAAGTGCAATTATAGTCACTAGATAAAAACTAATTTAAATTACTTTCTAATAAATCTATTTAGTATTAAAAATTAAGATATTTGTCACCAATACTAAGTAGTATAATAACTAGTAATTAAACATTTGTAAATTTAGTGGTCTCACAATAGCAACCTACTAATATTAGTGTCATGATGTGAACTGCACACTTTAGTGAATAGTTTAGCATTAAAAAAAAGAATCCTAATATATTTTGCACACGCTCCACCATCATATAGACCCTAATTCAGCTAGGTATGTAAGCATAAACTTAAACAGGTGAGTTATACTACAGACAACTTGGCTTAAGCACTGGAATTAATTGCCTGGGGAGGTTGTGGAATCTCCATAATTGGAGATTTTTAAAAGCAAGTTAGACACCTATCAGGAATGATCTGATGGTGCTTGGTCCTGCCATAAGTGCAGGGGACTGGACTTGGTGACCTTCCGAGGTCCCTTCCAGTTCTATGATTCAGTGGGAATTGTGGCTCTTTATGTATCTATTAAGCTTCTTGTTTGGGTAACCAAAATCCATATTTTAGGCATTGAATTTCAGTTACCCACATTTGACATTTTTGGACTTTATCATTATATATTTCTATTACCAGGTACTAATTTGCTTTATTGATTATTGGCAACTGAATTGTACAGGTCCATTAACATAATTTTAGTCAGATTATTATAAACATGTATATGTGGAGAAAAAAAATATGAGTTCACATTGTTAGACTATGCTGTTAGACTAATTAAGTGCTAAATAAAGAATCTTAATAAATCAACCAAATTGCAAGAAAATAGGATGGGATGAAACATGTTATTTATTTATCCTCTTTTTCTTCTTGTAGAAAAATAAACACAACTTCGTGGATACTTTTCTCATACCTAAGGTTGAACTAATGTTTCCAGGAATTGGAAACAGGTATTGGGTGTCTTTCTAGGTCCCATTTTGTCAGTCTCTGCATAAGTCGGTTCATCTCTTCCTCTAGACGTGGGAGGCCCAGGGTGAGAAGAGCAGGCTTACTGAACTCCAGCAATGATACCTTGATACCGCTAGATCTAGAAGCCTGTCATTATCCGTGCTGTTTTCCATGAGCACCGAATTCACCACGCATGATATACACTGAATAGAAGGTGGTGGAAAATGTTCAATTAAACCTTGAGTCCATGTCTCTTGAATGCTTCCCAGATGTACAAGCCAGAAATGTAGAGGACAACACAGGAAATAGAAGCATATCAGCTCAAATGACCTAGCTCATCTTAGTCATTAGGTTGGAGGGGAAAGAACATTTTCTGAAAGACCAATTCATAAGCTGGACATGCCCCAGGCAAGCACAAGTTTCAGGATAGACATGTGTGTACCTTTTGTTTGTTGTAGTGCCTCATTACAAGAGAAGGGTTGTCATAGCTGTCACTACATCTCATGATGTACTGTGCATGCGGCCAGCAGCAGAAGGGTATCATATGCTTCTTACAGAGCTTCTTTGATTTCTTCCTTTTCCCCTCCTTTATCAACTCCATTCCCAATCTAAGAGCCCAGATGGGAAAGAACTGAATGGGTCTCCCCATACACTGCTTCTCCACTGGTCAAAGGAATTGCTACAGAGTGCCACAGTGCACACACAAACTCAGCCACAAAGGATGCAGTGTATTTCCCCTGCAGCACTCCCAGTCCCAGCTAACCTAAGGAACAAGTAGGAGAGCTCAGATGTTGAATTCAGATCCCAGCGTAGTGCCACATACCACCTGGCTGGTGAGGATAACCTTTCCAATTAGCAGATAAACTCTCTCAAATATATAGTGGAGATATATATACACAAACACACAGACACATTTCTCTCAGAGTTCTCATCCATCCATCTCAAAGTGCTTTACACAGGTAGTTAGTATCAGATACACACAAACACATGTTCACATGGCTGAGACTATGCCTGTTAAAAGGTTCACACAGGTAAGATAGAAATATAGGATGCAGAAATAATTGCTAGTCTCTGGACAGGTGTGGATTGTGTGAGTGTGGGGTAAAATTACAGGAGACAGGGGGATGGGGTACAGATGGAGATCTGTCACCAGCCCCTGCTACAGACCAAAGAGCCAAACTGGACACAAATATGTTTCACCCCTTTTATTGGGTGCAACAGAATGTGCACACAAATGTACTAGAATACCCCCTGTTCCCTTTGGGTCGGTACAGTTTCACCCTACCCCAACACAGTGCTGTGCCTGAATGCTCCATCAAATCCACTACATTGTATTATAAATATGTTTGCAAAGTAGAGTTGCCTCTATTAGACCAAGTGAACACGATTGTACCTTCAGAGGGGTAGCCATGCTAGTCTGTAACTGGAAAAACTTGAAAAACAAGTCTTTAAGCAGCACCTTAAAGACTAACAAAACATGTAGATGGTATCATGAGTTTTTGTGTGTACGACCCACTTCTTAAAAAGAATGGAGTATTAAAAGTCCAGATCCAAAAATAAATAGTGGATGGGGGGGCGGGGGCGGGGAAAATAGAGAATTCAAGTTACAAGAAACTGATAGAGGAGGTGCAAATTGTTCTTACGTACCCATTGTTTAGTTGGTTAAGTCATTAGGATGTGGAAGGTAGCGTGCTAGCCAGGTAATTCTTTATTCACACCTTTGTGTTGGCTCCCAAACTTGTAAATGAAGCTAAGTTCCAACACTTCCCTGTGTATTTGGCTTGTGGAACTGGCCTGAAAAAACAGGGTGACTTTGAGATCCATTGATGAGCGCCCGGGCAGATTAAAGTGTCCTCCAACAGGTTTTTGTGTGTTGCCTTTTCGGATATCTGTTGACTTTCTTAAAATCACTCAAGGCAGGAGAATCTGTTAAACACATCCCAGGGTAAAGGATATTATGGAGCAAACCAATTCCAGATGAACACTATTCTTGATTTTGTCTCTTGTAGGCTGCTGAATGCCTCTCAACTTCTTGCTACACAAGGGAAGCATGAGTACTGCTATGGCCTTTCATGCTTCATGTACAGCCTTGGAGCGAGAAGCCTATTCTAGTCAGGTTATTCACTGTTCCCATCTTCATGGTAGCAGCGCATCGTCACCGCCTGAGTGCCTGGCAGTTCCCTGACCAAGATCACAGTGAGGAAAGGTTCCTTGTACCCTATCACACATTAGGGCTAGACACATTCTGGCCTTTAGAGAGGGTGCTTGGCCTGGCTATCTATAATAATTCCTGTAAATATACTGGAAAAACCCTGCCTGTCCCCATACTGCTATTTTTTTTCTACGTTCCATCATAGTCCTTGATAGAATTATTAATATTTTATTGCCCAGTCACCAACAGCGTCTTACGTAAGAACATAAGAACGGCCGTACTGGGTCAGACCAAAGGTCCATCTAGCCCAGTATCCTGTCTGCCGACAGTGGCCAGCACCAGGTGCCCCAGAGAGGGTGGACCGAAGACAATGATCAAGCGATTTGTCTCCTGCCATCCCTCTCCAGCCTCTGACAAACAGAGGCCAAGGACACCATTTCATCCCTGGCTAATAGCCTTTTATGGACCTAACCTCCATGAAATTATCTAGCTTCTCTTTAAACTCTATTATAGTCCTAGCCTTCACAGCCTCCTCTGGCAAGGAGTTCCACAGGTTGACTACACGCTGTGTGAAGAAGAACTTTCTTTTATTAGTTTTAAACCTGCTACCCATTAATTTCATTTGGTGTCCTCTAGTTCTTCTATTTAGGGAACTAATAAATAACTTTTCTTTATCCACCCTCTCCACACCACTCATGATTTTATATACCTCTATCATATCCCCCCTCAGTCTCCTCTTTTCTAAACTGAAAAGTCCCAGTCGCTTTAACCTCTCCTCATATGGGACCCGTTCCAAACCCCTAATCATTTTAGTTGCCCTTTTCTGAACCCTTTCCAAGGCCAAAATATCTTTTTTGAGGTGAGGAGACCACATCTGTACACAGTCTTCAAGATGTGGGCGTACCATAGTTTTATACAGGGGCAGTAAGATATTCTGGGTCTTATTTTCTATCCCTTTCTTAATAATTCCTAGCATCCTATTTGCCTTTTTGACACGCTGCACATGTGTGGAAGTTTTCAGAGAACTGTCACGATAACTCCAAGATCTCTTTCCTGATTTGTCGTAGCCAAATTAGCCCCCATCATACTGTGCATTATAGTTGGAGTTATTTTTCCCGATGTGCATTACTTTACACTTATCCACATTAAATTTCATTTGCCATTTTGTTGCCCAATCACTCAGTTTGGTGAGATCTTCTTGGAGTCCTTCACAGTCTGCTTCTGTCTTGACTATCCTAAACAGTTTGGTATCGTCTGCAAACTTTACCACCTCACTGCTTACCCCTTTCTCCAGATCATTTATGAATAAATTGAACAGGATTGGTCCTAGGACTGACCCTTGGGGGACACCACTAGTTACCCCTCTCCATTCTGAAAATTTACCATTTATTCCTACCCTTTGTTTCCAGTCTTTTAACCAGTTCTCAATCCAAGAAAGGACCTTCCCTCTTATCCCATGGCCACATAATTTACACAAGAGCCTTTGGTGAGGGACCTTGTCAAAGGCTTTCTGAAAATCTAAGGATACTATATCTACTGGATCCCCCTTGTCCGCATGTTTGTTAACCCCTTCAAAGAACTCTAATAGATTAGTAAGGCAGGATTTCCCTTTACAGAAACCATGTTGACTTTTGTCCAACAAATTATGTTCTTCTACATGCTTCGCAATTTTATTCTTTACTATTGTTTCGACTAATTTGCCCGGTACTGAAGTTAGACTTACCGGTCTGTAATTGCCCGGATCGCCTCTAGAGCCCTTTTTAAATATTGGTGTCACGTTGGCTACCTTCCAGTCATTAGGTACGGAAGCCGATTTAAGGGATAGGTTACAAACCACAGATAATAGTTCAGCAATTTCCCATTTGAGTTCTTTTAGAACCCTTGGATGAATGCCATCCGGTCCCGGAGATTTGTTAACATTAAGTTTTTCTATTTGTTCCAAAACCTCCTCTAATGACACTTCAATCCGGGACAGTTCCTCAGATTCATCACCCACAAAGGACGGTGCAGATTTGGTCTTTATCTGGTTTCTTCTGCTTTCCTTCAGAGAAGCCCTGGATCATGGACTTCCTTGTTGCTCTGACTATTTCTATAATCTTTACCTTCAGATAACTCAGTGTGTTTAACCATTTTTCATGTCTTGCTATTCTGCCCTTACCTGTACATGTATTGGGTTCTGCATTGCTTGTCCTGAAAAAATATGTGTGTCTTACCTGTCTGCATGCATACTTTGTAATTCTCATTCAACTCATGTGTCCCTTACACCAAAGCTTGGAATTTATTATGTAGCTCAGGAGGCTTTTGAAAAGGATTGCTCCTTTCAGCTCCAGCTAGCTAGATTTATCTTAAATTTCTGTTCTAATCTGTTTCTCAGTAGATGATTATTTTCATCAGTATTTCTCTGTGTCTGGTTTTTGAGCTGCTATGTTGGTTGTCAGACTCTGGTACTAGGCAGGTGGGCCTGAAGGTTGAAGCAGCAGTCGAAGCTGGATGTAGGGAGAGGTTTGGACTGGGGGATGTCCTGAAAGTGGGGTTCATCCAAGGACAGGTTGAGCAGCCCAATCAAGGTCAGAGTCCATAGACAAGCAGGGCACACAGCCCCCTCCACTTGCCCTGCATGAGAGAGCCTGAGTGAAGGGTGTGTGCAGGGGGATGTGTGGGGTAGGAGGGTCAGAAAGAAAAGAATTTTTCAGTGGTGGTGAAAACTGGGTTTTCCTCCCCCCCTTCCACAGCAGCCAGCTTTCAGGCAGTGGGAGTTGCTATTTTGCAGTGGGGAGTATCACTTGCCCCATGCACTGAGTTGCCAGCAGAGGGTTGTGGGTGCATGGTTTTGCAGCGGCCTCCCAGGGCACTGAACTGTCCCTTGCCCTACTTCCATCTCCGCTGTCTGTGGTAGGCGCTACTCCCACTTCCATTGCAAGCTGCACACGGTGCCCTCCCAACCAGCCGTCCTTCGCCAGGGTGGAACATGAAGCTGCCAGCAGGAGCATCCTCAAGCTATCCACATCAACTGGCTCACTCAGCCATTTTGCTGACTGGGGGCTTCTTGCCAAATCTAGGATTCCCCTGCGTCATTTCCCCAAAACTTGAAGTTACCCCACCTCAATATCCCTCCCTCACCCTGGCTGCCCTACCCTTTCCGAAACACCCTTAACTCTTCATATGCCTTTGGTCAGATGACACTGCTTAGGAGCAACATAGCTAAAGGGCACCAATATGTTGCTTCTGATGAGTGTCTATTGTTTCCCCTTTCCTGTTTACCCACAATTTCCCACTGTCCTACCTGGGCGTTGAGAGATCTCCTTTTGAGGTGCGAATATAGGTCAGATCCCAGGCCCCCACAACCCTTACCTGATCTGTTGAGGCTCCCAAAGGGTTATAAATTGCTGCCAGTTGTAGAGGTGGTCACTTATCCACTGAGAGCTGAACTGAGAAGCTAGACATTAAGCCTACATTTCTGCCTCAGAATCCAATTGCCTATTTGACCTTTAAGTCAGACTCTTAATGTTGCCTACAAACAGATAATGTTGTTACATTTCCCTGTCCCTCTTTCTCCTCTTACAGAAGTAGAAATTTATGGAAGTGATGCTCACTTTAAACATAGCAAGTAACGAAGATACACATAAAACACATTTATCTGGATGAAAGGTTGCTGTGCATGTTATCTCAGCATGTTTTACAAACCCCACATAAGCCCCACCACAGCTCAGTGAGATAATTTCTGATTATAAAACCTGTGCTACAGATAGGTAAACTCACACATAACAATATTAAATGGACTATACAAGATCACTCACTGAGTTAGATTACGACCCAGGAAAAGATCCAAGACATCTTGTCTTCCAAGTTGTCTGTGTTCTAATCACTACACCACATTAAGCACTGTCTAGTTTTAAGTGAATAGCAGCTGATGCCTGTAAAAATCATGGCTTGATTTCTCTGTTGGTGTGACCTCATGAACTTCAAAGGAGTTACAACACTAGAAAATTTAGCCCAGTCTTTATTTCAGCAGCTAGGTTACTAACATGATGGGATGTTGTTGCAATGAATTACTGTATACGTCATACAAATTGCAGGAAAACATGAGGCGATGCATTGTGAACCACACACACCCCTGGAATATGCTAGAAGCAAAAGTGGGATAAAAATGTTGTGACTCAGATTTTTTAAAAAAGGAAATTAAAAAATTTTAAAAAAAAATTGGGGGGTGGGGGGAGGGAGAGAGGACAAAGCTCCTTTTATAACTTAGTACTGAAATTGCTTTGTATCATACTGAAGGATTCAAATGAAAACCTTCACAGCAGTATTCAGGGTGTGGTGCAAAGTCAATCTGTTCCAGCAGAGCTAAGGGACAGATTGTATGTCCAAGAGGCCCAACCCTCTCTGAGCTATCTAGTGTACAAGGCAGCACTGCTCCACCATATTGCTCCACCCACATTTCCTGTACGCCTGAAATACTTGAGTGCAAAGGCCTGGTTCAGATCCCTTGCATTCTTAAGGACCAGGGACCAATATGGAGCTCCTTAAAACATCTTAAAATTAATAGTTTACATCTGCATTTTAGTTTAAAGCTCTCTGCAGGCCAATGTTTACATTTACAAAAATCAAGGATGCAACATATTTGCTCTTACACATGTGCCCAATGACAATATGTTTATCTAGGTTATTATCTAACGTTGCACTCTTAGCATGGGGGACTTTTTCCTCTTGATTGGGATATGTCTGTTAACGAGAGCTGTGTATGCACATTATGAAGAGAGCTCTTAAGAATTAAACTGTGTTTTGTGGAGAAACCTCTGTAGAGAAACATTTTGAGGCCTACATTCTATCTAAGGCCAAAGGCCTCATGGAGTCATCTCCTTTTCCATATCAGTTTTGGCCTAAGTGGTATCATCATTTAGGAAAAGGTTATAGTAATTGTATTCAGATCATATTTCTATTTCCTAAACCTAAACCTTTAAATACATAACAGGGATTTTTATTGCACAAATTCACAAGGCAAACCTGTTTAGGAGACAGATGACAAATTTTCAAACCATTTACTAATAACTCCTGAGGGTAGAAAGTCACCATTTAAAATGATCCACCTTACTCAAAAGCACACTAAATGCCTCTGACTTATCTTTACAAATACTCATGACTGGACGGCTGTTAGACTCATGGCAGATGATTAAATGTTTTCATTACCTGGATGCAAAAGAGGGGAAAAAAGTCAGCTATTGAGGTTGCCATACTTACTTTGTTTTTCATCAATTGTTCCTCTTTCATCCCCCAAACTTTGCTTAAGGTCTCAACCCAAGTACATTTGTTGATTTCAGTAGATGACTAGGGCTACGTCTACACTGCAGGCTTCTCGCACAAGAACTTTTTTGCGGAAGAGATTTTCTGCAAAAAGTTCTTGCGCAAGAGCATGTCTACACTGCCATGTGCTTTTGCGCAAGACATGTGCTTTTGCATGAGAGACCGTCCACACTGCCATGGACACTCTTGTGCAAGAAAGCTCTTTTGGCCATTCACAGAGCTTTTTCCTGTTGTTCATCCCCACACACCTTTTTGCGCAAGAGCTCTTGCACAAAAAGGCTTATTCCTTGTAGAAAGAGGAATAACTCTTGCACAAAAAGCCCTGTCTTCTGACAATCTACTATACTTTTTCTTGCGCAAAACCACGCTTGTAGTGTGAATGCTCCACGGGTTTTTGCACAAAAACAGCCATTTTTGTGCAAAAACTCTGCAGTGTAGACATAGCCTGACACAGCCCACAGAATAGTGAGGCATCAAAGGACATTTTTATTTTTTATTTTTTTTACATGTTTTACTATATAACCTTACAGGTAGGTTATTGGACAGTTTCTATTCCCAGTTTTATCTGTGAAAATCCAAAGTCAGTCTACTACAGTTATATGAAATTAAGAATTTTAAACCTGCTGATTGCAAAAAGGGTTATTTTGAGAATACTCCATGAAATAATGGCTCAGGATATCTTGGCTTATTTTAAAGCCTAAACTACAGGCTTTTATGCTGTACTGCTGCGACTCAGACAATGCTCTCCTCTGCTCCATGTCACTCAAAGTTCAAAGTACGTATAGGTAGTTATTTCTCACTCTGGCCCTAATCTTTCAGTTGATATTGCATAACCAAACTGAGGTTGGGGCTCTGTGTGGGCACATCTCTCTGCCTGTATTATCAAACGTAAGGTCAGCTGTAACTCATATTGCTAATTGGTTGGGATTATTGCATAAGACCACCTTTTCATTTTAGCTATTGACATTAGGTCCCAGGACAGAGTCTGGAGGAATTACAGAAGCGATGGGCTCCGCTATTTGGTGGATGGTTGCAGTTGGCTGAAGCCAACTGGAAAACCACGTGTAGCCTGACTCACTAGCAACACATCCACTAGCAATGCATCCACTTTCTTCAGTGAAGGGGATCAAAGAGCAATATGTCATTACAACTGTGTGAAAGTGTCATGTTTCAGTGTGGGAGGATTTTCCCGGAAGATCTGCTATTGCATATTTTCATGAGAATGTCTGGATTTCACCAGTAGGGAACCTGAACCATTTCAGCCAGCTTTTACAATGAAAAGAGCACAGTATCGTCCTGGAATATCCAGGTTTCCCTTGAAGAACTTCTTCACTTCCAGGGGTGAAACACTGGAATGGGTTACCTAGGGAGGTGGTGGAATCTCCATCTCTAGAGGTTTTTTAAGTCCCCGCTTGACAAAGTCAAGAGGTTTTTTAAGTCCCTGGCTGGGATGATTTAATTGGGGTTGATCCTGCTTTGAGCAGGGGATTAGACTTGATGACCACCTGAACTCTCTTCCAACCTTATCATTCTATGATTCCATGATTCCTCTCTCATTTTATTGAAGGCTGGCCCTACAAACTGTAGCAAATCCATGGCTCAATCCATTAGCCTTTGTAGGGTTTGCATCAGTTAGTGGCTTCTAGAGAAAGACATGGTGGAACAAGACTTAGGCAAATTGTCACAGCCACATCTGATACCTAGACATCCCATTGTGTTTTGGCAAGCAAGAACAGAGAGCAGGTGATTGGGAGGTGGACAAAATGTCACCTTACTGCTGTCAAAAGCCATGCAGCATTTTTATAGGACCTAGTTCATAGTACCTGCCACAGCAGTCTCTCATCTAGCCTAATATTCTATTACTGTGAATGATGAGTAACAAGCTTCAGAGAAAGGTGCAAGAAATGCTAAAGCGAGTAGAGTAATCTGTCTCAGGGAAAGTTTCCTCCAATCCCTCATACTCTTACAGAATGAAGATGTAGATCCCTTACACACTCTTCTTCATTTGCATAATATTTTGCAGCAGGAATTTTACACTGCAGAAAAAGATCTACTGTTACTCTAAAGATGAAGTGAATTTGCCAATGATAATTTTTGACTATTTGCTTAGCCTCATAATGTTTCCCATTGTTCTCTTCTACTCTGGTTCTTATGCTGTTTTTAAGCAATGTAGTTCCACAGTAGTCAGCAGTTTGGGAAATTGTTTTTCAATGCCTGTATATTAGCAAAATCTTGATCACTCTTGACTAGGCCTCAGGCCTCAGACCAGGCTGGTAACTCATGTTTCAGGCCTTCATCTTACTACATTGGGCTCTTTCATATTACACAAATTTATTAAATCTATCACAAGGCACATGGATTATGGGCCTAACTTTATAGGGCCTTAAATGGAGATTGGGCTATACATTGGAAAATTATGATGTTACCCCCCCACACACACACATGAAGCTTCCCTGCTAACTATTTTGCACTGTCTTATAATTAAAACATTTTTATTTCGATTTTCATTTGGCTTCCATAACTAAAGTGTTATACTAAAAACGTATGTCCTTTTAACACAAGCATCTGGGATACATTTTTCATTTTTATAAATATGGCTACTTATACTATAGTAATCTGCCCCCTAGTGGTTTAAAATTAATACAACTTTATCTATTTGAACTGACTTAGGATATCTGTTTCATATACCCTATACCATTAACGAATACAAAAATGCAGTGTATCTGAACTTAAAAGGGGAGATTACTGAGGCCAGCAATACCTCTTAACCCGGTACAGGCTTTTAAAATAAACCCTCTTACAATGTTTATTATATTCAAAGAATAATAACCTCTCTCAAAAAATGCAAGCTAAAGCACAAAATATTTCTAGCATCTGAACATTATTAGAGTGTTTTTTGCAGTCTCCTATGGGATTACAGAAGTAGCCTTTAACCTACACACTTGGTTTAGTAGCAGTAGGATGTGGAAAAACTGTACAAATGTTCACAAGCTTCAGAGGGGTAGCCGAGTTAGTCTGTAACAGAAAACTCTTAAAAACAACAAATAGACTAGTAGCACCTTAAAGACTAACAAAACATGTAGATGGTATCATGAGTTTTTGTGGGTGCAACCCACTTCTTCAGATGACAGGAGTATTAGAAGTCCAGATCCAAGAATAAATGGGGAGGAGAAAAAGGGAGGGAGAAAGGAGAAAAAATTAAAAAGAGAGAGACAGTGAGTAGATGGTTCAAATAGTTACAACAGGCTGATAAGAACAATTAGCACCTCCATTGTTTGGTTGGTAGGTTAAGACATAGGATGTGGGAAGTAGTGTGCAACCAGCCGATGTCCTTGTTCAATCCATTTGCATAAGAATTAAACTTGTAAACGAAGTTAAGTTCCAACCCTTCTCTGTGTATTTGGCTTGTGAAATTGGCCTGAAACAAAACGGTGACTTGGAGATACATTAATGAGTGTCCAGGCAGGTTAAAGTATTCTCCAACAGGTTTTCGTGTATTGCCTTTTTGGATATCTGATTTGTGTCCATTAATTCTTTCCTGTAGAGACTGTCCAGTTTGGCCGGTATACATGGCAGAGGGGCATTGTTGACATTTGATGGCAAAGATCACATTAGTGGATGTGCAGTTTAATGAGCCTCTGATTTGGTGGCTGATGTGGTTGGGTCCAATGATGAAATCTCTTGTGTAGATGTGTGGGCAGAGTTGGTACCGGGGCTGATTGCAGGGGTGGATTCCTAGATGATTATGATTGAGGTGTTGTGTGGTTATTGGAAATAATTTGTTTGAGGTTAGGGGGTTGTCTGTAAGCGAGGATTGGCCTTTCTCCCAAGGCCTCTGAAAGTGAGGGGTCATTTTCCAGGATAGGTTGTAAATTGTTGATAATGCATTGGAGGGGTTTAAGTTGTGGACTCTAGGTGATGACAAGTGGAATTCTGTTGTTTTCTCTTTTTGGCCTGTCTTGAAATAATTCATATCTGGGTACTTTTTTGGCTCTATCAATCTGTTTTTTTACTTCTCTGGGTGGGTATTTCAGTTTTAAGAATGCTCTCTATAGATCCTGTAGGTGTTTGTCTCTTTATAAAGCAGTGAGTCAGCAACCAGGGAGCTTGTGAACAGGGGCTGAAAACAGGGAGTTTTGAGAAGGAGTTTGGAAGGGGAGTGGAAAGGGGGCAAGATACACTTGCCATTCTTTAAAATATTTTCTCTAACCTATTATCAAAATTTCCTGAGATCTGGTGGGCTTTCAGGGGTTGATCGCATCAGAGGAAAGGCTTTGAGCTGGGCTTAGCCTGAGCCTTATAAAAAAAGGCAGCCAAAGCAAATGCAGAGAGCAGCGAACAGGGCAGCAGCCAACATGGGAGTTGCCTGGGAGTTCACACTGGGAGACCCCCATAGTGTTTGGTGCTCTTTTCCTTAAAATTTTTTTTTTTCTCTCTCATGCCCTTCAAGGAGGCATTTAAAAACATCTGAGGAATCTCTCAGAAGGAAGGCAGGTATGGATAGTGATAGGTCTGCTGTTGTTACCTGCACAGCATGTGCCATGTTTGTCTTCCTCCCAGAAGAAAGAAGGGATTTCATCTGCACTAAGTGCAAACTGGTCACCATTTTGGAAGAAAAAATTAGAGGACTTGAGGCCCAAGTATCAACCCTACATTCCATCAGAGAGGATGAAGACTTCCTAAATAGAAGGCAGCATTAATTCTGCAGGCACAGCAGGCGGAAGAGCTAGTGAGGGCAGAACAGGACAAGGAAGAGAACTGGCAGCATGTAACCTCTAGAAGAAGAAGAAGGCCAATTAAGGTATCCCTGATTTCTGTAGAGGTAAGTAACCACTTTCAGGCTCTTTCCACTGGCACTGCGGTGGAGAATGCTTTTGCAGGGACCTCTCAGGGAAGAAATCAGAAGGGAACATCATCTACTGGAAGGCATGGGATGTGTAGTCCTAGGGATGGGGGTTCCATGACCACCACCCCCAAAAGAAGAAGACAGGTGGTGCTAATTGGGGACTCCCTCCTAACAGAGACTGAGTCATCCATCTGCCGTCCAGACCTGGAATCCTGAGAAGTGTGTTGCTTACCACGAGCTTGCATTCAGGATGTGACCGAGACTCTTCCAAAACTGATCAAACCTTTGGATCACTACCCCTTCTTGATTCTCCATGTGAGAACTAATGATACGGTCAAGAATGACCTTGAGCGGGTCACAGCAGATTATGTAGTGCTGGAAATAAGGATCAAAGAATTTGAAGCACAAGTAGTGTTCTTGTCCATCCTCCCTGTTGAAGGAAAAGGTCCAGGTAGGGATTGTCGAATTGAGAAAGTGAGGGTATGTCTACACTACAGCGCTATTTCAAATTAACTTATTTCGAATTAGTTAATTCAAAATAAGCTAATTCAAATTAGTGCATCTAGACCTAAAAACTAATTCGAATTAGCGTTTTGCTAATTCGAAATAGCATGTCCACATTGAGTGGACCCTGAATCGAAGGTAAGGCTGGCCGGAACCAGTGCCAAAAGGGCATCAGGGTCAGACTTAGTGTGTGGGGCTGCTGCCTCAGGCTATCCAAGGTCTGTGCTTAAAGGGACCCGACCCCTGATCCCGGACAGATAGTTCTCTGGTTTCTCTGCTTGCTGGTCTACCTCGCTGAGGGACAGCAAAGCATTTGTGTCTCGGAGTGCTCTGCTTGCCCTCACTCGGGACACCATGGCACTCTGCAACATGGAACCAGACCTGCCCCTGGGGACTGTGCTGCGTCTCGTGGACACATTGCCAGCAGCCTGGCTGCACTGTCTGCAAGCTGCCATCTGGGAGGACCATCGAGGGGCAGTCAGGATCCAGGGGGCCCTGCAGGAGAGCTTCCACCTTGAGGAGCACTAACAGTCTCCCCGGTCTGCCCCACTGGGGGCTTGTGCCCCATTCCTCCCTCTCATCCTTCCACTTACCCTTCCCTAGCCCCCCCTTCCTGATGTCAAATAAAATACGCGTATTTTCAAAAATAGAAACTGTCTTTATTTAACACAACTGGCGGGGGGGAGGGGGAGATGAACCTCTGGGGAGACTGGGGAAAGGAGGCAGGAGAGGGCAGGAAAGAGGGTGGGAGAGGGGAGGGGGAAAACTGGGAGGAGGGATCTAGAAGGGGCAAGCAAGGGGAAGAAGGGGGAGGGGAAGCTCAGCGCTCAGGGGTGGGGGTCTTGCCTGGCCAACTGCCTCCCAGCACCACGGGGAAGGGGGCCTCGGTGTCCCCAGGAGGATGGGGAGGAGGGTGCGGAGGTTGAGGTGGGGGGTGTGGAAGTTGAGGTGGAGGGTGTGGAGATTGAGGAGGAAGAGGAGGGAGGGGAGGCAGGAGTGGGAGGAGGAACAGTAGCTGGGGGGGCAGCAGGTGCAGGACCGGCATGGGGAAGCACACTCTGCACCAGGGCCTGCAGATGGTGACAGATGGCACGATCCTGGGCAAGCAGCTCCTGCTCGGGAGTGGGAGCTGCCCCGAGACTGCACCCGTGCCCCTGTGCTGTGTATAGTGTGGCCGGAGCGGGGGGGCGATGTCCCCTGCCCCTGTGTAGAGGGGGCTTATGAAGGGAGGGTGTCCTGCTCTGTCCCGCCCTGAGGTTGGGAGCGTGTCGGGTCTCTTCACACACACGTGTGGCTATTGGGCCACGGCCCCTATGTGGCATGCAGCTGGAGCCACCTGCCCAAGGGTGGCTAGGCACGTGCCTGCACGTGCACAGGTAGCTGCGTGATCCATGGGAGGCATGGCCCACGTGTGCGGTCTCTGGTCTCCTTCCCCGCCTCCCGCATGGGTAGGGGACAGTGCTGGCACTTACCTGGTATGGCCTCCCTAGATGACCCTGCCGACTCCGGTGCCAGGACAGCTGGTGGTGGCCCCTCTGCTGCGCCTGGGTCAGGGCCCTCATCTCCCAGCTCGCTGCCCCCCGGGCTGGCGCAGACCGCCCGGCCCCCCAGGATTCGGTCAAGGGCGGGGAAGTAGGGGCAGGTGGCAGCCCCTACTGCAGCACCACCCGTAGTGGCCCTGGCATATACCTGCCACAACTCTTTAATTTTGAGGTGCACCTGCTCCTGGGTGCACCTGTGGCCTTTCCTGGCTATGGTGGCCGCTGTGCGGCCATAGACGGCCGCGTTCCTCCACCTAGTGTGGAGATCATGGACGTTGGGGGCCTCCTCCCAAACCTCAATGAGGTCCATGATCTCTGCACTAGTCCATGAGGGTGCGCGTCATCTATGGCCTCTGGCTGGCCCCTGGGTGCTGGGGGACTGGCCGGGGGATGGCTGGCTGCCACTGGATGGCATTGTGAAGCCAATGGGTGAGGGGCTGTGGCTGCTGGCAGGCCTGGCTCTCGCACGTGCCCAGTGGCCAGACTCTACCCCTTTAAGGGCCCCGGGGCTGGGGGAGAGGAGAGGAGTTTTCCTGGTTGTGACCAGAGTGGCCACCAGGGGAAACTGGGAAGGGCTGGAGGCCCCCTAATTCGAAATAAGTGTCTACACAGCACTTATTTCAAATTAGCTATTTCGAATTTGGTGTTATTCATCACAGAATGAGGTTTACCAAATTCGAAATAAGTGCTCCACTATTTCTAATTTATTTCGAAATAGCAGTTTGGCTGTGTAGACGCTATTGAAGTTAATCCGAAATAACGGCTGTTATTTTGAATTAACTTTGTAGTGTAGACATACCCTAAATGCGTGGTTGCGCATGTGGTGTCAGAGAGAGGGCTTCGGTTTCTTCGACCATGGGACTTTGTTCCGGGCACAAGGATTGTTAGGAAGAGATGGGATCCACCTTAACAAGAGAGGAAAGATCATCTTCGCAGGCAGGCTTGCAAATCTAGTGAGGAGGGCTTTAAACTAGGTTCATTGGGGGATGGTGACCAAAGCCCTGAGGTAAGTGGGGAAGTTGGATACTGGGAAGAAACACAAAGAGAACGAGCAACAAAGAAGAACCCCTGATTCAAATGGAGATGGCAGGGCGAACAACTGGTTATCTAAGGTGTTTGTACATGAATGCAAGAAGCCTGGAAAACAAACAAGAAGAATTAGAAGTCCTGTCCCAGTCAAAGAACTATGATGTAATCACCCTGACATCTGTTGGGAAACCAATACAGCAGTACACAGACGATCCAGGAAGTTTTTGGAGAATGTTGGGGATAACTTCTTGGTACAAGTGCTGAAGGAACCGATCAGGGGCCATGAGCAGCTTGACCTGCTGCTCACAAAGGGTGCGTCTAGACTACATGGCTCCGTCAACGGAGCCATGTAAAGTAGTTTTCTCGGCATAGTCAAAGAAGCGGGGATTTAAATAATCCCTGCTTCATTAAAATAAAAATGGCCACCGCGTTGTGCCGACAATCAGCTGATCTGGCACAGCGCGGCAGTCTAGACGCGGCACAGTTGACAAAGGAAGCCTTTGTAGGCCACGCTGCATCTAGACTGCCGTGCTGTGCCAGATCAGCAGATTGTCGGCACAGCGCGGAGGCCATTTTTATTTTAATGAAGCGGGGATTATTTAAATCCCCGTTTCTTTGACTATGCCAAGAAAACTACTTTACATGGCTCTGTCGACGGAGCCATGTAGTCTAGATGCACCCAAACAGGGAGGAACTAGTAGGGGAAGTAGAGGTGGGTGACAACCTGGGAAGCAGTGATCATGAGATGGTAGATTTCAGGTTCCTGACCAAAGGAAGAAAGGAGAGTAGCAAAATACACACCCTAGACTTCAGAAAAGCAAACTTTTGACTCCCTCAGAGAACTGATGGGCAGGATTCCTTGGGATGCTTACATGAAGGGGAAAGGAGATCAGGAGAGCTGCTGTATTTTAAAGAAGCCTTATTGAAGGCACAGGAAGAAACTATCCGGATGCGCAGCAAGAGAAGCAAATATGGTAGGCGACCAGATTGGCTTACGAGGGAAATCCTTGGTGAGCTTAAACACAAAAAGGAAGCTTACAAGAAGTGGAAACTTGGACAGATGACTAGGGAGGAGTATAAATATATTGCTCGAGAATGCAGGGGAATTATCAGGAAGGCGAAAGTGCAATTGGAATTGCAGCTAGCAAGGGATGTGAAGGGTAACAAGAAAGGTTTCTACAGGCATATTAGCAATAAGAGGGTGATCAGAGAGGGTGTGGGGCCCTTACTGGATGAGGGAGGTAACCTAGTGACAGATGATGTGGTAAAAGCTGAAGTACTCAATGCTTTCTTTGCCTCTGTCTTCACAGACAAGGTCAGCTCCCAGACAAATGCACTAGGCAACGCAGTGTGGGAAGGAGGTGGACAGCCCATGGTGAAGAAAGAACAAGTTAGGAACTATTTAGAAAACCTAAACATACACAAATCCATGGGTCTGGATTTAATGCATCCAAGGGTACTGAGCCGACAATCAGCTGAGTTGTCAAATGTCATTGTAGAGCCTTTGGCCATTATCTTTGAAAAGTCGCGGAGATCAGGAGAGATCCTGGATGACTGGAAAAAGGCAAATGTAGTGCCCATCTTTAAAAAAGGAAGAAGGACAATCCAGGGAACTACACACCAGTCAGCCTTACCTCAATTCCCATGGAGGGGATCCTCAAGGAATCCATTTTGAAGCACTTGGAAGAGGGGAAAGTGATCAGGAATAGTCAACATGGATTCACAAAGGGCAAGTCGTGCCTGACCAATCTGATTAGCTTCTTTGCTGAGGTAACTGGTTCTGTGGATATGGGAAAGTCAGTGGATGTGATATACCTTGATTTTAGCAAAGCTTTTGATACTGTCTCCCACAATATTCTTGCCAGCAAGTTAAGAGAATATGGATTGGATAAATGGACTGTAAGATGGATAGAAAGCTGACTAGAAGGTCGGGCATAACAGGTAGTGATCAAAGGCTTGATGTCAGGTTGGCGGTCGGTTTCTAGTGGAGTTCCCCAAGGATCTGTTCTAGGACTGGTTTTGTTCAACATCTTTATTAATGACCTGGATGAGGGGCTGGATTGCACCCTCAGCAAGTTTGCAGATGACAGTAAGCTAGGGGGAGAGGTGGATACACTGGAAGGCCGGGATAGGGTCTAGAGTAACCTAGACAGATTAGAGGATTGGGCCAAAAGAAATCTGATGAGGTTCAACAAGGACAAGTGTAGAGTCCTGCACTTGGGACGGAAGAATCCCAAGTATTGTTATAGGCTGGGGACCAACTGGCTAAGTAGCAGTTCTTCAGAAAAGGACCTGGAGGTTACAGTGGATGAGAAGCTGGATATGAGTCAACAGTGTGTCCTTGTAGCCAAAAAGGCTAATGGCATATTAGGTTGCATTGGGAGGAGCATTGCCAGCAGATCTAGAGAAGTGATTATTCCCCTTTATTTGGCTCTGGTGAGGCCACATCTGGAGTATTGTGTCCAGGTCTCAGCTCCTCCCACTATAGAAAGGATGTGGATGCATTGGAGAGGGTCCAGCGGAGGGCGACTGTAAACGTCCCCCCGAAACGTCCTCATTGCGGGTGCGGTCTTACTTGCCGCCCCCCCCTTATCCCGTGCTCCCGTCACCTCTCCAATCACCTTTCAGCGTCTCCAGTTCCCGTCTGTAAACGTCCCCGCGAAACGTCCTCGTTGCGGGTGTGGTCTTACTTGCTGCCCCCCCTTATCCTGTGCTCCCGTCACCTCTCCAATCGCCTTTCAGCGTCTCCAGTTCCCATCCCTTAGGTACGCCGGCCTCTTTCACGCCAGAGGTCGGTTCGCTTCCCACGATGAGGAGAGGGGGGTCCAGGCCCGCCCCCTCTCATGGACCCCAGCCCAGGGCCCTGAGGATGCGGACAGCAGGGTTGTCCGGTCCGGCTGGCGGGGCGACTGCTTTAACTCACCAGCCCGCAGGCTCCTTGTGCCCGCCCTGGGCTGCTTCCTCTCCCCACCTGGGTTTGACCCGCCGAGTCGGGGCTTACCTCCTCGGCTTTGGGCCCATCCATTGTCCTCTCTCGGGGGAGGACGCTCTCTGTGCTCCCCCCCTGCACCGTTGCCCGCCGGGGTTTAAATCCCACGCCGCTGATCGCCGGCGGGGCCCCGCCCGGTCCGGCGTGGGTCCGCTTCCGGCCCGGCGTTGCGGCTACGGGGTGACGTTACGCGAACCGTGGCGTCACTGGGCTTCCCCAGCTTGCCCAGGCATCCTGCGGCCGAGTCGGCTGGCCGCGGGCTGCCTGACTCGGCGGCTCCCGTCCCCGTCCGGAGTGCCGCCAGGCATACGGCCCCCGGGCAGGTCGGAGTGCGGGGCGCTTCTGCCCCGTCACACACCTCCCCCCTTAAAGGTCCCTTTTCCCCGTGGTTCGGGTCTTCCTCCGGGGCGTCCTTTCGGGAGAAGAAGTCCGCGTTCCCGTGTTGGGTGCCGGCTCGGTGCACTACGTCAAAGGCGTACGGCTGTAACGAAAGATACCACCGCATGATCCTTGTGTTTGCATCTTTCATATTCTGTAGCCACTGCAACGGGGTGTGGTCGGTCACCACCATAAACCGATTGCCCCATAGGTAATACCGAAGCGTCTCTATCGCCCATTTTACAGCTAGCGCCTCTTTCTCTATGGCCGAGTAGTTACGTTCCCGCGGGAACAGTTTGCGGCTTATATATACGACCAGGTGTTCAGCCCCCTCTTGCTCTTGGGATAGGACCGCCCCTAGCCCTTCCTCGGAGGCGTCCGTTTGTACTGTGAAGGGTTCGTTAAAATTGAGTTGGGTTTGGACGGGGGCCCCGGTCAGGCTGTTTTTAAGTGCCTGGAAGGCCCACTCGCAGGCCTCTGTCCACACCACCTTGTTAGGGCGTGCCTTTTGGGTCAGGTCTGTCAGTGGGGCTGCCACGGATGCGAAGTGGGGTACGAATCGCCTATAGTAACTGGCTAGTCCCAAGAATTGGCGAACCTGTCTCTTGGTCCTGGGGGGAAGGTATTCTTGCAGCGCCCCCACTTTGTCGACCAGGGGCCTCACCTGGTCGCGCCCCACCGTGTAGCCCAGATACGTCACCTCTTGTTCCCCGAAGTGGCATTTATTGGGGTTCGCTGTTAGCCCCGCCTCTTGCAGCATCCTTAGGACGGCCTGGAGTCTTCTTAGATGTTCTTCCCAGGTTTCGCTGTATATGACGATATTGTTGATATACGCCGCGGGCGTACGGTTGGTGGGCTTTTAGTACTTTGTCCATCAGCCACTGAAACGTGGCGGCTGCTCCATGTAACCCGAATGGCATACGCACGAATTGGTAGAGCCCGAAGGGGGTCGAGAAGGCCTTTTTCTCCCTAGATGTGGCGGTGAGGGGGATCTGCCAATAGCCCTTGCTCAGGTCGATTGTCGACAAGTAGCGCGCTTGGCCCAGCCGATCTAGCAGTTCGTCCACCCTCGGCATCGGGTATGCATCGAATAGGGAGATGCTATTAACTTTCCGGAAATCGATGCAGAAGCGTATCGAGCCGTCGGGCTTCGGCACTAGAACGATCGGGCTGCGCCAGTCACTATGGGACTCTTCAATCACCCCCCCACCGGAGCATCTTGTGGACCTCCTCCTTCACCGTTTCCCAGGCCTTCTTTGGTAGGGGCCGCACGGGCTCTCTCACCATCCTGCCGGACTCAGTGTCCACGTGGTGGTAGGCTCAGGTCGTGTGTCCTGGCTGGTCGGTCAACACGTCGCTGTATCCTTGGAGCAAATGTCCTAGCTCCTCCCTCTGTTCCGGGGTCAGTTCAGGGTTCACCTTGGGTTTCTCCGGCGTGGCGAGGGTGACATCTCCGGGTCCCAGGTCTATATCAGGCTCCGCCAGGTCCCCTATTAACCCCTCCTGGTTCCTCCAGGCCTTTAAGAGATTGATGTGGTAAACCTTCGTTTCCCTGCGGACCCCATCTAATCGCACCTCGTAGTCTACCTCCCCCACTCGCCTGACCACTTCGAAAGGCCCTTGCCACCTGGCTAACAGTTTGGAATCTTGTGTGGGCAGCAGGAGGAGGACTCGATCTCCTGGCCCGAAGGTTCGTAGGCAGGCCCCTATGTTGTAATGGGCTGCCTGTCGGGCCTGTGCCTCCCGCTGGTGCTCCTGGGCGAAGTCCCCGAGGGTCTTTAGTTTTTGCCTCAGATCTAGTATATAGGGGACTGACCCCTTCACCCGTGTCTCCTGGGCCTCCCAGCTCTCTCTTACAATGTCTAGTATCCCCCGGGGTTGCCTCCCGTAGAGGAGATCGAAGGGGGAGAATCCCGTCGAGGCCTGGGGTACCTCCCTCACTGCGAACATCAGGGCGGGTAACAGGCGGTCCCAGGCCCGGGGGTCCTGTTCAGCGAACTTCCTTAACATGCTCTTCAGGGTCCTGTTGAACCACTCAACAAGGCCGTCCGTTTGGGGGTGGCATACGGAAGTTCTTAAGGTACGTATCCGTAGCAGTCTACACAGCTCCACCAGGAGCCGAGACATGAAATTTGTCCCTTGATCTGTGAGTATCTCTTTGGGGACTCCCACCTGGGCGAAGATCTTGACTAATTCAGTGGCGAGGACCTTCGCAGTCGTCGTCCTCAGGGGGACGGCCTCGGGGTACCAGGTGGCATAATCCATAACTGCCAGAATGTATTGGCACCCGGTGGTCGTTCTTTCTAACGGGCCTACCAGGTCCATGGCCACCCTCTCGAAGGGAACTCCTATAATCGGGAGGGGGATGAGCGGGGCCTTCGGGACTCCCCTGGGGCTCACGCGTTGGCATTCCAGGCAGGACAGACAAAAGTCTTTGACCTCCCGGTAAACACCTGGCCAATAAAATCGTTGGAGGATTCTCTGCACCGTCTTTTCATAGCCCAGGTGCCCCGCCCAGGGGTTAGCGTGGGCCAGCCCCATCGTCGGGCGGCGGTACCGGGTGGGGACCAACAATTGTCTAAGCATCCCGTGCTCTTCCACCCCCTCCGTGACCCTGCACAGCCGATCGCGACATACCTCAAAGAATGGGCCGTGGCGTTGGATTGCATGATCCTCCTCTGCCTTGCCTTCCTTCCTGGCTGCTGCCCAGGCGTTCTGCGGGGTGGGGTCGTCCCTCTGTTCCTGGAGGAAGTCGCCGTCCGAGGGTTCTAGGGGGGCTTCGGTACCCCATGGCTCCCTCGTTTCCTGAGGGTCCGCCGGCCTCCCCTCGGCGCCCTTCGCGGGTGGTCGGCTAGTCCTCTGCCTTCCCCCAGCAGGCCCTCTACGCCCTCCTGGCTCTGTCGGCCCCCCCATTCGCCCATCACGCACCGGAACCCTTCCCAGTCACGTCCGAGGAGGGCCGGGTAAACCAACTTCGGGGCCACGACCACGAAGACCCAACTTTCGTGCACCCCGTCGACTATCTGGGCCCATGCTGTCGCGTACTGGTGGACGTCCCCGTGGACGCACTGGACCCACACCGGTGGCCCCCGAGGGGCCCTGTGTCCCCACGAGGTCTTCCCGGACGATTGTTTGGCTACAGCCCGAGTCCACCAGGGCTTCCACCACCCGGCCTTCGATTGTTACCTGTCGCGTGACGTGCGCCTTCGCCCCTCCTTCCTGTGTCGGGCCCCCGGCCAAGGCCTGTGCGTATGTGCAATCCATGTAGGGGCACTCCCGCTGGAAGTGCCCCTCTTCTCCGCAGCGGAAACA
The DNA here is from genome assembly GCA_019425775.1 of Rafetus swinhoei. Lineage (NCBI taxonomy): Eukaryota > Metazoa > Chordata > Testudines > Trionychidae > Rafetus > Rafetus swinhoei. The sequence goes on along the minus strand of CM033432.1, from coordinate 42,159,272 downwards.
CGCCCCTCTGGACGGGCCGGCCCCACCCGCGGCTGGTTCCCTGGTGGCGGGCGGTGGTGTGGGTCCTGGTGTGGGTCTTTTCCCGGGTATCGTCCAAGCCGGCGCCAACCTTCGGGCTTCTGGCCTCCCGGCCCTCCGGGTCCGGTTCTCTTCGGGGGCCCCCCGTGGCCTGGTCGGCTTCAAGGCCTCCCCCCTCAGGGCCCCAGGGGGGCGGTCCCCTCTCCCTACCCCTCGGCGGTTTCGGCCTCATAGTCCGTCATGAGGGTTACGGCCTCTTCCACCGTTGTCAGGTGCTGCCGCCTCACCCACCGTTGGCCCCCCGAGGGCAGGATGTTCAGAAATTGTTCGAGGACCACCTTCTCCACGACTTGGGCCCCCGTCTGCTGCTCCGGCTCTAACCACCGCCAGGCTGCCTCTCGCAACCGCTGGGCTATCGCTCTCGGCCGTTCCTCCGTTGTGTACCGTTCCTTCCGGAACTTCTGTCTGTACGTCTCGGGGGTAATGCCGAGCTGGTCCAGCACAGCCTCTTTCACTTTGTAATAGTGTAACGCTTCACAAATGCCTAAGCTCCTGTACGCCATCTGGGCTGGGCCCGTCAGGTATGGCGCTAATATGGTAGCCCACTGGTCCTCCGGCCATCTCGCGGCGGAGGCGACCCATTCGAATGTGGTTAGAAACGCCTCTGGGTCGTCCTCCGGCCCCATCTTGGCCAACAGAACGGGGGCCATCAAAGGACCCCCGCCTTCCAGTCCTTCCCCCGCCGGGTGCCCCGGGGTCGTCACCTGGGCCGGCCCGTACTGCTGTCTCCACCTGTCCTGTTGAGCTTCAAACCGCTCCGCTAGCTCGTGTACCAGCTGCTTCTGCTGCTCCAGGTGTTGCGTGGAAAGTTGCTGTATGAGCACAGTCTATTGTTGCTGGTGTTGCCTCTGGTTCTCCATCAACCAATCAAGTACTTTCGTTGGATCCATCTCGGTGCTTCGGGACCTTAAGTAAGGCAAGGGGTTAATGCACCCACCCTGCTCCCCTCATTCGGGGCTTAAAGTGCCCACATTCACCACCACCCGTAGACGTCCCCCCGAAACGTCCTCGTTGCGGGTGCGATCTTACTTGCCGCTCCCCCCTTATCCCGTGCTCCCATCACCTCTCCAATCGCCTTTCAGCATCTCCAGTTCCCGTCTGTAAACGTCCCCCCGTAACGTCCTCGTTGTGGGTGCGGTCTTACTTGCCGCTCCCCCCTTATCCCGTGCTCCGTCACCTCTCCAATCGCCTTTCAGCGTCTCCAGTTCCGTCCCAGTGCGCGGCCTCTTTCATGCCAGAGGTCGGTTCGCTACGATGGGAAAGGGGGTCCGGGCCTGCCCCTCTCACGGACCCCAGCCCAGGGCCCTAAGGACGCGGACAGCAGGGTTGTCCGGTCCGGCTGGCGGGGTGACTGCCTTAACGCGCCAGCCCGCAGGCTCCTTGTGCCCGCCCTGGGCTGCTTCCTCTCCCCACCTGGGTTTGACCCGCCGAGTCGGGGCTTACCTCCTCGGCTTTGGGCCCATCCATTGTCCTCTCTCGGGGGAGGATGCTCTCCGTGCTCCCCCCCTGCACCATTGCCTGCCGGGGTTTAAATCCCCGCGCCGCTGTTCGCCGGCGGGGCCCCGCCCGGTCCGGCGTGGGTCCGCTTCTGGCCCGGCGTTGCGGCTACGGGGTGACGTCATGCGCACCGTGGCGTCACTGGGCTTCCCCGGCTTGCCCAGGCATCCTGCGGCCGCGCCCGCCCGGGAACACCCGCGCACCGCCGCGCGGTTTGCAGCGGGGCAGCCCAGGCGGCTGGCCGCGGGCTGCTCGACTCGGCGGCTCCTGTCCCCGTCCAGAGTGCCGCCAGGCATACGGCCCCCGGGCGGGTCGGAGTGCGGGGCGCTTCTGCCCCGTCACAGCAACCAAAATGATTATGGGGCTGAAGCGCATGACCTGTGAGGAGAGACTGAGGGATTTGGGTTTGTTTAGTCTGCAGAAAAGAAGAGTGAGGGGGGATTTTATAGCAACCTTCAACTTCCTGAAGGAGGTTCCAAAAAGGATGGAGAAAGGCTGTTCACAGTAGTGATGGATGGCAGAACAAGGATCAATGGTCTCAAGTTACAGTGGGAGAGGTCTAGGTTGGATATTAGGAAAAACTATTTCACTAGGAGGGTGGTGAAGCACTGAAATGGGTTACCTAGGGAGATGGTGGAATCTCCATCCCTAGAGGTTTTTAAGTCTCAGCTTGACAAAGCCCTGGCTGGGTTGATTTAATTGGGATTGGTCCTGCCTTGGGCAGGGGGCTGGATTTGATGACCTCCTGAGGTCTCTTCCAGCTCTATGATTCTATGTCTGTGGGATTGGAGCAAATCAGGTTGTATCTTAGGGTCTGGCTGTATACAACAGATTGAGGAATGTGTCTGGGATGGAAGCTAGAGGCATGAAGGTAAGTGTAGCGGTAGGTATGTTTCCGGTATAGGGTGGTAGAAATTTCCCCATCATTTAATTGTACTGCAGTGTCAAGGAAGTGGATCTCTTGCGTGGACTGATCCAGGCTGAGGTTGATGGTTGAGTGGAAGTCTCTGTGAAATTTTTCAAGGGTCTTTTTCCCTTGGGTCCATATGATGAAGATGTGATCAATGTAGCCTAAGTAGAATAAAGGTACTAGGGAGCGAAAGCTGAGGAAACGTTGTTCAAGGTCAGCCATAAAGACGTTGGCATATTGTAGTGCCATGCGGGTGCCCATGGCTGTGCCGCTGACTTGAAGATATAAATTGTCTTCAAATCGGAAGTGATTGTGGGTGAGGACAAAGTTGCAGAGCTCTGTAACTAGGTGTGCAGTTCTGTCATTGAGGATGGTGTTCCTGATAGCCTGTAATCTGTCTTCATGTGGAATATTGGTGTAAAGAGCTTCTACATCCATGGTGGCCACGATGGTGTTTTTAGGAAGATTACTGATGTGTTGTAGTTTCCTCAGAAAATCGGTGGTGTCTCGAAGATAGCTAGGAGCATTTGTAGCATAGATTCTGAGGAGAGAGTCAATATAGCCAGATAATCCTGTTGTAAGTGTGCCAGTGCTTGAGATAATGGGTCATCCGGGATTTCTAGGTTTTTGTATCTTGGGTAGCAGGTAGAAAACTCCTGGTCGGGGACTGGGGGATGGGGTTAGTGTAAATTTGGTCCTGAGTAGCATCAGGGAGCTTCATGAGTAGTTTCAGGTTTTTTTGGTATTCTTTAGTGGGATCACAGGAGAGAGGCTTGTAGAATCTGGTGTTGGAGAGTTGTCTGGTCATCTCCTGTTCATAATCTGTTCTGTTCATGAGTACTACAGTGCCCCCTTTGTTAGCCTCTTTGATTATGATGTTAGAATTGTTTTTGAGGTTGTGTATAGTATTGCATTCTGCATGACTGAGGTAATATGTTATATGCTGTTGTTTGCTCACTATGGCAGCTCGAGCATGTTTGCGGAAGCAGTCGATATACAAGTCAAGACTCTTGTTACAACAATTAGTAGGGGTCCACATAGAAGTCTTCCTCTTGTGGGATTGGTGGGGAGGAGGTGCAGCAAGGTCAGTGTGTTGTACATCGGTGTGTTGGAAATATTTCTTTAGGTGGAGGTGGCGAAAATAGGCTTCCAGACCTCCACAGAACTGAATCATATTCATAGGGGTGATAGGACAGATGGAGAGTCCTCGAGATAGGACAGATTCCTCTGCTGGGCTAAAAAAGTGGTTGGATAGGTTGACAATGTTGCTAGGTGAATTGAAAGTATCTGGAATGAGAGATCCTGAGGCATGTAGGAGTTTGGATAGTTTGTTGTCCTTTTTCTTCTGAAGGGAGATGAAGTGATCCTTGTAGGTGGTTTGCTGAATTTTAGTAGAGTCTGGAAAAGATGAAGTGTGTGTGGAAGCTTGGTTTTTTATGCTCGTTCTAATGTTGAGAGCTCCTCCTTGATTTTCTTCTGTTTGTTGTACAGAATGCTGATAAGGTGGTCCCTGAGTTTCTTTGCGAGAATGTGGCATAATCGCTGAACAAATGTTATAAGTTTTAGGATTGAATGAGGTTTAGTTGAGACCTCTACTCTTCCAAGAGCTTTACAGATTAACTCAGGGAACAAAAACTTTTTGGAGAAAACTGTTCAATTACAGGAATTTACAATTCCTTCTTTAAATTCAAAGACAGAAATGATGGCTTGACTTCAATGGAACTACTTTGATTTTCACCAGCTGGTGGTCACCAAGGAAATCATTTGGAACAATTGAAAAGTAGAATTACCCAAGTTTCTCTCCTCCCCCCCACAAAGCTAGTCAAAGCCTCACTGCCCCTGTAGGCCAAATGCTCTGGGTACTAAGCTGCGGTTTTTTAATCTGCTTCATATAAGCCCACCTCCCAGCTAACATGCTCAAATCCTTTCTTGGGAATGTGGCTGCAGAAAAACATCCCCAGAGCCACCCTGTGCCAGCCCTGACCCTGTTCCCCTCACTATAAACCCCACCCCCCGAGCTCCCCAGTGCCATCTCCCCACCCCAGACACCCCAGTGCCTTCCAGTGTCAGCCCCCCTACCCTTTAAGACAACCCACAAGGCAATGGTTCCCAACCTTTTTTATACCTGGGACTGACAAACTCATTCACAAACTTCTGGAGGACCACTAACGTATTATTTGCATATTTATTATGCAAATAATGAATACACAAATATGCAAATAATATGTTAGTGGTCCGCCAAAAGCCCCGGCCCCCAGTGCTGCCACAAACTGCCGGCTTCAGCTCCACCAGCCCCTCGTCCCTTAAGGCTTAGAGCCCCCCTACACCAGACCCCCCAATGCCAGCTTCCTGTTTCCAGAGCCCCACTTCACCCAATGCCACAAAATCCCCCAGTGCCAGCCCCCATCCCCAATATTAGCCACATCCCTAGAGCCCCAGTGCCAGCCCTGCTCCTGTTCCCCCCACTGCAAGCCCCACCCCCAGAGCTCCCCAGTGCCATCTCCCCACCCCAGACACCCCAGTGCCTTCCAGTGTCAGCCCCCCACCCTTTAAGACAACCCACAGTTCAACAGCCCAAGGGCTGAGCACAGAGAGCTGGTAGATGGGGAGGAGAGGTTGGAGTGACCCATGAGGGGACTTGGGTGGAAAGTGGCAGGTTCCAGTGCATGGGGGTGGCTGTATAGGGATTAACAGCTTGGTGTTGGCACAGCTGTGACCCTCGGCAGCAGTGCCGTGGGGGAGAATCATGCCACCAGTCCTGAGCCACGCCCACCAACCTGTGCAGACTGTGGGCCCCGGTTGGCTCCAGCAGCTCCTGGGGCTCCCCTGCTGGCCAGGGCAGGGCACAGGTGGGGCAGCTGGTGGAGGGGAGGCCTGTCACCCCTTTATGGTGTGGCCTGGGGGTGCCGGGATCTGCGCTTGGCGTCTGCAGGGCCAGTGATGAAGCTCTGGCCTCCTCCTAAGTGCTGGCAGTTTATCCTGAGGCAGCTCTCCCTGCACATGGGCCTCAGGCTCCTATGTGCCGTGCTCTGCCCTGCCCGCCGATGTGACCCCTTCATCTCACTTCCTCCCAAGCTGTGCCTGGCTGCGGCATAACTGGGCTGGCACTGTGCAGCACCACCTACGTGACCTCCCCCGAACCGCTCTGCGGGAAGGGCCTTGCCGGGCTCTGTGCAGCCCTCCCACTGCGCAGTGAACCACGTCCGGGAGGAGACCCCACCCCTGCCTAGTGCTGGTTGGCTGAGAGGCAAGGCAGGACACGCCTCTCCCAACAGCCGCAGTGGGAAGGGAGGTGCTGGGTGGTGTTCCCCATTCCTGGCCCCAAGGGAAGCTGTGGCCCGGCAGCCAGCAGTTCGCTGTTCTAAAGTGTGCTGGACAGCAGGAGAAACTAAGAAACCCTCTCAGACATTCTCTTCCCCATGTGGTGAGCAAGAGGATTACAATTTTATTTTCATTTATAATTAGAGTGAAGAATTGTGAGTAGATTAGGGTTTGAGGGGACCCCAGGGCCAAGGCAAGGAGGGCCCCTCCCCATCATTTTCGCTTGCAGCCCCTTTCTGACCTGCTCACTCCCTGCTCTGCTCCAGTGGGGGAACAGGGTCAGGACACAGGGACTTGTCCCACCCTGGCCACATGGCACTGCAGACAGAGGGTGGAGTTGGAGCAAGCAAATGGAACAGGGCAAGCCCCCACACCTCCACCCTGCTTCCTGGCAGGTGCTCTGGGCAGAGAGAGCAGGTTGGACCACACGAGTGCCCATTTTTCTGGAGCCTCCCCAATTGGTCAGGATCCTTGGGCACAAGCCCCATTGGCCCAGTGGCTATTCTGCTACTGGTTGCACCTTAATAATTGTAACATTCATTTTTTTCTTCTTAAAATCAAGTCAAAATTAAAATCAACTAGAACTAGGCAGACTTACCATTTCTTCTAGCTTACATCCTGAGAGGAAAGTCATTGCTCTGCTAAGAAGAACTCTCTTGGGCTTCCTGAAAATACTGTCAGGAGTTGTGCTTTATTAAGGCTCTCATCTCCTACCATTGCAGCAACTCTCTGACATTCCTCCCAAATATTCTGCTATTACTGCCTACAAACTATTAATTGTATTTGCTCCTCCTATTCCAGAGGCAGAAAAATTGTATAAAAAGTGTCTCCTCAAAGTAAAATGAGGAAGAAAATATATATTAAATCTTAAGAGAACCAAGAGGCTGCTTAACTAATATGGCTTCTTGCCAAGGACTAGGCAATTCTATAATGTTGATACTCATTAAAACCCCATAGCCAATTAGTGATAAAATTACTGGATTTGTAATTGTCAGAAGCAGCACCTAAAACCCACCTGGAATAACTCTATAATTAGCAGTTGCCAGGATGCCGTTATGAGAGTAATGAAAACTACAAAGCACAATGTGCTTCCTTTTTAATCGAATGTGTCCTACACAGAAGTCACCACTTGGTGGCAGGACAAACTCTACTTAATTATCTCTGGAGGCTCTGTGAAGCATTGACTCAGGACTAGGTATTAGTATTAGTCTTAGGCTACATCTAGACTGCAAGCCTCTTTCGAAAGAGGCTTTTTTGAAAGATACTTTTGAAAAAGCCTCTTTCAAAAAAGAGCATCTAGACTACAATCAGTACTTTTGAAAAAGCAAGCTGCTTTTTGGAAAGAGAGCATCCAGCATCAGCCGGGCGATGAGTGTTTGTAGGGTTGCCAGGTGCCCAGCATTTTCGCCTCCTGGCCGGGGAAAAAAATCAGAAAATACCGGACATCTTAGGTGTCCGGTATTTTCTGATTTTTTTTACCAGACAGGAGGTGAAAATACCAGACTGTCTGGGTGAATACCGGACACCTGGCAACCCTACCGGCACGCCATAATCCCCAGGCGTGCCGGATAACACAGGTTTTACCATATATAGTATCATGAAGTGGGTTTTCTCATGTTGTTTTTAAAGTTACAGACTAACATGGCTACCACTCTTTGGCTTTTATTTGACCTTTGAAATGACAACACTATTGAGTCATGCCCTTTTGGAACTCTTCTCTCATATCTACCCGGATGTGTATATTGCACTTGTGACCATAGTATCTAAGCACCTAGGACTCCTGAATACACTTTTGCCTGCCCAAGAAGCTGCTGATCAAAATGTTTCAAACCTTGGAATTAAATTGAGAACTTTAAACACTCAAGTATGAACTTTCTGGCTGCAGGATAAGCTGCAATGACATGTCTCTCACACACACATGCCCACCACTGGAGTGGGAGGCTGGGGAAAGGGAACAACTGTCCCAGAATCTGGCAATTCAAAAAGGCCCAGGGCTCCCAGCTGCTGCTGCAGTAGCAGCAATGGCACCTGGGCCCTTTAAATCATCACCGAAGCCCTGAGTGAGTAGCTCTGGGTAGTGCCAAGGGCAAACCCAGAACTAACAGGCTATGAACTACCAAGCTCATAGTGCTAGGCTCACCTTAAGCACTGCCTGTTTTCCACTCAATCTTGTATAGCAGGGAATGGCATGAAGGCCTCTCTCCCTGCATGCTAAATATCTGCCATATTCTTCAGCCCCCTTTATTTCACCTTACTTTCTAAACCTCTTCCTGCTAGTGGCTTTGTCTTCCTCTTTTTAGTTATCCAGACTTCTTGTTTTGTGTATATAACTGTTGCATAAAAAGCATCCGCCTGAGCAATTACTTGATTTTACACATACATTTTCTGGAAATACACTAAACTGTAAGGTCCTGCCAATATATGACTTAGAGACTGACAAAAACCTCCTGCTGACTGCACTGCTGGGGGGGGAGGGCAATTATCTTCTAAGTCACTTCATTGCTGATGGTTTGTGTGCATTGCCTTTTAAACTCTGAAACTCATTGTAATCTTTGTTAAACCTTGCAACTGGCTGTAATCCTTGTAAAACCTTGCAACTTTGTAACTCTCAGCAACTTTGCTTTATAAATTCAGAAACTTACTGTAAGCTGCAACTTCATAACCTTTGTAACTCTCAGCCACTTTGCTTGTAACTTGCTCTAAACTGCATTCTCCCCCTGCCTGAATGAAAGGGGGGGGGGGGGAGGAGGGGGGGGAGGAGAGAGAGAGAGAGAGAGAGCGATGATGGGCAAGTGGCATGGTGATTAGTCATCAGACTGTTACTCTGCTGGACCAAGAGAAGACTGGACATGCTCTCTGGTGACAAAGGTGGATGAGTCACAGGAGCTGTACAGAGGCAATAAAAGGAGAGAGCTCCTGGCAGAAACCGTCTTTTTCTATTTCTTTCTTTCTGAGAAGAAGCAGCTAGTTTCTTTCCTGACCAGGGGCGGCTGGCCCACAACATTTTGGCACCTGAGGCAGGGAGCTCAAATGACGTCCCCCATTCCCCCTCGCTTGGGCCAAAACTTTGAAAGGTCTCAATTCTGCCTTCTTCCTGTTCTACTCCTCTCATGGTACTGCTCTGCTACCTACATACGCACCAGCAGCAGACACAATTTTCTACACTCTGGGTCCTAGTGGTGCCCCCCACAGTCTGGCACCTGAGGCGGTTGCTTCAGTTCACCTCATGGTAAGGCCAGCCCTGTTCCTGACCAGCTCCCTAGCCATGATCAGCAGACAGACCCTCCAGAACCAACATGCCTTGGCTCCTTCTGCAACCCATATGCCTGTGTGAGTGCCTGAGGGCAGGAATGAATGTATGTGAATGAGCGAACTAATGAAGGTGTGTGTGTGCTTGTTCGTTTGTGTGAGAGATAGCTGGTTCTCCTTTAGTCTAAACCTTTGGTGGCAACTCTATCTTCTTTAGTTTTATAATAAATCCATGTTAGTGTAACCGTAGGTGATCTCCAGGGGGAATTTTTTGGAGTAACAATAACGGCCACATTTGATCATTAATCCCCCTCTTTTCCCTACTCCAGTCCTATGTATTTTACCTTCATTTTCTGTTTATTTCAGCTGTAAACTTTTCAGAATAGGAGCTTGCCTTTTATTTGTTAAGTCTCTATAATATCATGCCAAGTTATAGTACTATATAAAACATTCTATATGCATGTATCTAGGAGATGCTTCTGAGTCTTCTACAGGGAAAGAAAACAGAGCCACTATTCTACTGAAGCTAGAGGGAGCTAGTTCTCCTTTGTTAACTCATGCTACAGAATCTCATTATCTATTAGACAGATTATTAATGTCCTAAATTTTTCAAGTTGGAAACATTCAGGGCACATCTACACTACAGGGTTATTTCAAAATAAGTTATTTCAGAATAATAGCTCCTGAAATAACTATTCCAAAATAACACATCCACACTACAAATCCCCATCAAAATAGCGTAGATCTATATTGAAATAGCACCACCATACTGAGTGGAACAGGAATCACATTTAAAGCACCCCAGAAGCACTCTGGGCAAGGCATCAGGACAGCAGTCACTTCCTGGAGCTGCTGCTGAGGCTCGTGCTTAAAGGGGCTCAGACCCTTCTCCATTGCCTACCTCGTTGAGGGACAGCAAACACCACAGCATGTGCTCTGGTTGTCCTTGCAGATGCCACAGCACTCCTGCCATGGAGCTGGACCTGTTGCAAAGTGGTCACCGGCTCTGAGATCTGTTACTGCAACTCCCAGAGCAGTTTATTCAGGCTGCCCTTGTGGCACTGCTTGAGGACAACAACCAGCCTGGAATAGGGGACCCCCTCATCCAGGCCTGAGTGCTTCTCATGCACCACATTCCCTCTCACCACCACCCCCACACACTGTGCACCACCGCTTCTGGTGCTGGGAGACCAGTACCAACTGGTGATTGTCATAGATTGTCATAGAATGGTGGGACAACAACAATGGCTCCTGAACTTCCGCATGCAGAAGGACACTTTCATGGAGCTCTGCAGGTGGCTTGACCCTGCCCTCTGGGAATGGTGCCTGCCTCATAAGAGGCAGTGGGACCACATGTGGGGCCGTCGGTGGCCCCGGGGGGGAGGGGCAGAGGAGGTAGGAGTGTGTGTGTGTAGGGCTGCTGGACTACTCCATGGGGGCAGCCATGCACTCGATGGCATTGGTGTAAGCCATGCACATGCTTTCATGCTGCTGGGTCAGCTGCTCCCAGATGGTGCGGTGCAGCTCCCAGTCAGCACTGCTCTCCTGGGTGGCCCTCCTCAAAGTTCCTATTGAGGGAATGGAGGCACTTCAGGTGTTCCCATGCCAGGTTGTCCTGGGGTCGCCTCCACCGGCAGGTCTCGCAGAGTTGGGAGGATGGCATAGGAGGAGTTGCACATGCCCCACTTTCAGCTGGCCCCACAGTGAAGAAAAGTGACAAGAGCAGTCATCCTGGCTGGTGGGTATTGTGTCCTGGCTGACCTCCTCTTCCACCTTCTCGTCCACAGCCCCACTCTGCTGGAGGCTCACGATGGGGTGTCTCCAGGCCAGAGTCAACAATGTGGGGGGGGGGGAGAAGGGACTGGGAAGGACCGACCCTCCCCTCCAGAATGCAGTGCAGCTGCTCAAAGTGGTGGCACAACTGGCCTTTGTGTAGGCCTGGTGCAGTTCTTTGATCATGCACACCTGCTCCTGGGTGCACATGTGGCCCTTCTGGCTCAGGCTGGCAGCTATCTAGCCATAGACTTTGGCATTCCTATGCCTGGTGCTGAGATCTTGGAGGTTAGCCTCCTCTCCCCCAGACCTCAGTGAGATCCAGGATCTCTGCACTAGACCAGGAAGGGGCCCTCATCTTCTACCCCTGGCCAGGGGCTTCAAAGCTGGCTGCCAGCTTCCTTGCAGCCCTGAGGTGGGGGTGGGGGTTCAGTGGGAGTGCTGGGGTCACTCATGGCTGCATTGACGGGTGCTGCTCTGTGGCACAGGGCTGATGTGGTGCCACATGCAGTTTCCCTTCTGGCTGCACATTTAAGGCTGCACAGGAAGGGGAAACTATAGAGTTCTGAGGGGTATGGAAAGAGTGGCCAGCAGGGCAGCTGTGAGAAGCCCTGGAGGACAATTATTCTGAAGTGAGCACAGCTGTGCTGCCCACACTCACCCCATTTTAAAATAGGCATTATTCCTCGTGAAATGAGGGTTTACTATTTGGAATAAGAAGCCTGTTATTTTGAAATAACACACTTGCTGTGTGGACGCTCACCTTGTTATTTCGAAATAAGGTGAGTTATTTTGAAATAACTCTGTAATGTAGACATACCCTGAGAGAATAGGAAAGGGATAGCAGGGGAGCAGGAGGACAGGCTGAGAAGAATTAATGCAGCAGGATGAAGCTTGTCACACTTATTCTGCCATATATCATTCAGCTCTGCCAAACCTCAAATTTGAGGCCACATTGCACTCAAATTGCACACACATTGCATTGTAGTTTTACCCATGTTGAGTCCTAAATAAATACAGACATCAAGTTACAGGCTGATAAACACCTGTTCCTAGTCCAAGCATGTTTTGGTGACTAGTTTGAGCACTGAGTTTCTAGTGATGTCACTTAGGCATTAGCAATCACTGATCATGTGCAGTTCTTACCATCGAGCAAGTACAGAGCCCAAACCTTGGTTTTCCAAATGTAAGCAAACCTCGGTTATCCAAATCGTTCATGACTCTGACAGGACTGGTCACATGAGTAAGCATTGTAGGATTAGGCTCATAAATCATTTCACTGCTTCAGGTGAAAGCCAGGTCTGGTGTTTTGCATCTATTGCGAAGTTAGAATGTCAGTCAAAAAGTTTGGATCCCGAAGGACTAAGGGCTTTTTTACACTATAGAATAATGGGATGATTATGGTGCTACAGTACCATAGGTTAAGTACTTCCTACATTTCTCTGTTGCTGTAGGTAATCCACCTCCCCAAGCAGCAGTAGCTAGGTCACCAGAAGCATTTTTTTGTTGACCTAGAGGTATTTACACCAAGGTTAGGATGGCTTAGTTATGGCCCACAATGGTGTAAAAAATCTTCACTTCCATTTTTAATACCTCTGAGCAAAGCCAATCTGTCAGTCAAAATTATAAGTGTATGTCAGGGCTTGGTGATATTAATGCACATTCTGACATCCTTGCTCTGTTTCCAGTCTGACTGCATAGATACGCAATGGAAATAAGTCTGCAGGCTGGGGGGGAAATGCTGAACCCTCTGGGCTCTCTCTCAACCCCATTAGAACAAACACTTTTCAAACCTGCTGCAGGCTACTTGCAAGAGTAGTGTTTGGTGTTTCATGCCTGGCAGCAGTGACAAACAAAATATCTTGATGGGATTGTGGACCCCGCCCCTTTTTAAAAGGATTTATAAATCACAGTTAGTGGGAATTGGAGATGCTCAGTGCCTCTGAAAATCCAGACACTTCATCTAGAAGTTCTGCTCCTGCTGAAGTCAGTGGCAAAGCTTCTGTTGACATCCATGATATAGGACTAGGTTTAAAGTGCCTAAGTATGGCCCCGTGTTTAAAAATGTGAATCAAAGTTTATTTCCCTTTCCAGCAGTTCACATGCTGGGCAAAGTCAATCTCCTAGTAGTTAGCTGTTAAACAGCAGCATTTAGCTAGCAGTGCTTGAACTGTATGAGATGTCTGTTTTAATATCTTCTCTATTTTTTTCTACACAACAGCATTATTTCAGAATAATGGCGAGCTGGAGGACTTCTCACTCCCAACTCCTGTAACCTTCATTTCACAAGGAGTAAGGGAAGTCGAAGGAAGAGTGCTCTTCCTTCGAGTACCTGCTGTGTAGACAGCTCCAAAAGCCCAATTAAGCTATTTCGACTTCAGCTATGCAATTGACGTAGCAGAAGTTGCGTAGCTTAATTCAACTTTTGCCCTGCTGTGTACAGGTGCCCTACAACTGCTATTTTAGTCACTTTATGCTAAGTACCAAGGAGTGACAAGTTGCAATTTATAAGACTGACCTGCCTTATGGGCCTGGTACTATGAGACACAGAGCACTTAAGACTACTGGGTAAAAACAACCTTTGGAAGGATTGCAAGGTCCAGAGAGATATCTGGAGTTATAGTAGTTTATTTTCGATGATCACCTTATAAACACCAAAAAGTAAATTATACGTAATGTTTTGTTCTATATCCATGTGGCTATTGGGAATGTCTGTAAAAGGACTATCACTCCTTCTAACACCGACTATAGATAAATTGTTTGTTTACAACTCAACTCAGAAAACTGCTGTAGACATAATCTTATGAAGATGGTGAGTTATTTACTTCAATGCAATCACACAAAAGCACCAAAGCTTTATTTTTGCATTATCTGAAGAACATAAATAACTTGCTAGAGAAGCTAGGGATTTAGCAGTCCTTTAGAAACAAGTAGCATTAGCTCTGTTCATAAAACAGTGAAGCTAGACTGTTCAGGGAGAGAGCCAGGCTTCTGCCTTTCTTTCATAACTATCCAACATGACCTCATTAAGGGAGAGCATGCTGGACTGGCTTCCCTTTCATCCAGCCTATTACAGTATTTCCAGAGGATAGCTAACAATTATGTATAACAAATAGTGACATAGATCTCAGTTTATTTAAACCTCATTCACTTCAAAAAGGTGCCACAGGGATTTAAGAAATCCAGAGAGTATTAGGACTGTAAAGAGCACCAGATGATCTTCTGAAAGAATCTTGTCAAACTGTATTAAGGTCCAAGTAACTATGAGAAACACTAGCTGATTGAAGCCTGTTAATTCTCTTACTGTGCAGCCCCCCCCCCCCAAATCCCCACCCCCACGCCCCAATAAGCAGTCAACTGGTAAGTGATCACTTTAAAGCATCAAAATTATCAGTGCAATTTTATTCAAACTTTAGGTAGACATTAAGCTGTCTGATTTTTGCTGATTTCCCAAGTAGCTGCTTAGGACAGCATACTATAACTACATCAACACTAGAACATGTCCATCATCTTGCCAAAAACCAAAAAACAAACCCCACACACACTTTACAGGAATTTAAGGTGTCTAAAATGTTTTTACTTAACATATACAGCACACCTACAATATTAGCACTGACCTTCACCTTAGTAATGGATATTCTTCTTAGACTACAGGACATTACTGTACTAGCTTTTTTAGCTTTAAAAAAGATCTTACATGAGCAGCCAAAAGTTACTTAGCTAGAATCCATTAAAGAAATAAAGACTGCACTCTGATGTGGTGGGACTTTAATTACCTCTTTATATTGAAAGTCGTTGTCCCATCTATTCTCTTTCTACAAAGAGAAAGGACAATCAGGCCTTCAACTTCATAAAAAAAGTAAGAACTTTTATGCTTCAGCTATTTTATTCTCTCCTGATCTTTTGTAATTATATGAGATCAGTAAAATGGTCCATAATATGGGACAGTAAGTTTCTTCCAAATGGTCTTCCAAATGAGGCAGCTTCAGTCCCCTCTTAGCCTAAGAGATTCAATAACCCATTCCGCAGAGTACTGCTGGATGTCTGCTTGCAACATTACCGTGGGAAGGGACTGTGCCAGTCAGATTCCTGCACCTTTTCATTGCCCTGTTAGAGAAGCAGACCGTTTCTCTCACGCCAGCATCTGGATGAGAGAGAAAAAAAAAAAAAAAACCATGAGTCTCCTTCTACACCCTCTGAAGAAACTTAGCTTTGTTCTGCTGAACCCACCTTTAAAAGAGTCAATATATTGTGGGCCATGCCACAGGGTTCTCACACTACTACTGGATAGTATTAGCCTCAGAGGTTCGCTGTGGCCTTTCACATGGCCTCTTTCCCTTTACAAGAGGCAGGGTCCACAGCTTCCATAATCATCACAGGCTAGTTCATGATTTTGGGGTGAAAAATACATCTATAGTCCTGGTCTCCCTTCTCAGGGCAGTCTCTGTGTTGGGATGGGGTGAGGTTTGGGGGGAAACCCAGGCCCACCCACTACTCCAGGTTCTGGCCCAGGGACCCTAAGGGGACATCTAAACTACATCCCTTTTTCGATAAAGGGATGTAAATTAGATGTATCGAAATTGTAAATGAAGCCAGGATTTGAATTTCCTGCGCTTCATTTACATAATGGCAGACGCATTTTTTTTTTCAAAAAGCGGCTTTTCAAAAAAAAAAAAAAAAGCTGTGGCCACCATTATGTAAATGAAGCACAGAAAATTCAAATCCCAGCTTCATTTACAATTTCGATATGTTTCATTTACCTTCCTTAATCAAAAAAGGGATGTAGTTTAGATGTACCCTAAGGCAGCAGTCACAGACAGGGTTGTTTTTGCTTCCAATCTGACAGCTTTTTCCCTGGGCAACTTCCCCAAACAATCCCTCCCAGTGCCTTCCCCTGGTACCTCTTCCTCTTCCTCTTCCTCTTCCTCTTCCTCTTCCTCTTCCTCTTCCTCTTCCACCACCACCGCTCTCCTTGTCTTCCTCCTACCTGGGGGGAAACCTTTTAAAGCTGCCCCACTGGTTTCAATTGGCTGCAGATGTTTAATTAGCTTGTTCCCTCAGGCAAGTCATTAACTAGCCCCAGGTGTCTGCCTGCCTTCATTTCAAGGCTGCATTCTCTAGGGCTACGTCTACACTACAAGATTTTTGCACAAAAATGGCTGTTTTTGTGCAAAAACTGGCAGAGCATCCATACCTCAAGCACACTTTTCCACAAGAAAATTGACAGAACAGAGGGCTTTTGCCGGTAGAGTTATTCCTCTCCCCACGAGGAATAACTCCATTTTGTGCTACAGCTCTTGTGCAAAAAGGCAGGTGTGGGTGCTCTGCAGGGGTTTCTTGCACAAGAAATCCCTATGGGAAAAAGCACAGGTGCTTCGATGGCCATTCTGTGAATGGCCATCAGAGCTTTCTTGCACAGGAGTGTCCATGCAATGTGGATGCTCTCTTGCACAAAAGCACATCCCTTTTGCAATGTGTTTTGAGGTCTGGATGCACTTTTGCGCAAGAAGTTTTTATGCAAGAACTCTTCCGCAAAAGACTTCTTCTACAAAAACCCTGCAGTGTAGACAAAGCCTAGGAGTTTACTCAGGGAAGAGAAAGCCATTTATCCAGCATCCTGTATACCTGCCTTCCATCAGAGCGTGGCAGGCTGCTGGTTTGGGTCTGTCACAATATTTTAGATATTATTAGGAAAAAACAAAGATTTATTGATTGAACAAGCTATCAAAATTAGCACCAGATACTCACCCTAAACAGACCAACTGTATCTTAGATTTGATTAATTATCTCAAATTTGTTGAGACTGTGTTTAAGCTATTAAATTGTTATGACACCTTATTTCAACTAATAAAGAGCTCGGATCCATTAACAATAACAATCTGGTAACAATAA
Source organism: Rafetus swinhoei (assembly GCA_019425775.1). Classification (NCBI taxonomy): domain Eukaryota; kingdom Metazoa; phylum Chordata; order Testudines; family Trionychidae; genus Rafetus; species Rafetus swinhoei. The sequence goes on along the minus strand of CM033432.1, from coordinate 42,142,552 downwards.
TGCTTTGCACTACACCTGGCCCTGTTTCACATTTCACAAAAATGCATTTTACCATCAATGACACCATCCTCTGCTCAGCTCTGTATTTTCATGCAGAACGTCTTTGGGTCCCCTCCGCAGCTGGGTGTGGAGGAAGAGTAGTGTAGCAGCATAGAAACAGGAGTCAACCACGTGATCTAGGCTCCTGCCCCTATGCAGCTGGAGTTGGCCATCCCTGCAGATGCCCAGGAATCATGCATTAGGGATGTCAACCCCTGTGAGCCCTTCTCCTGGAGGAGAAGCTTAGCAAGAAATTCCCTAAGGGAAACTTTACAGGGGTTTTCTGCCTCCCCGTTGAAGGTTTTTTCAATGGAAAGAACAATATGACCAAAATGTGTATTTCTGTTTTATACATTGCTATTCCTCTGTGGAGGGGGAATCAGTGCCAAGATAAAACATTACTATTATAGGTCATTCCCTCATTTCCTACTTCAGCTAACAGGTTCTTTGAGTTTCAGTGCTCACATTTGCCTAAAGTCATTACTGTGTCTACTAAGTGCTGAATGATGAGGTTGCCAGTGGAATAGCTCTACTCTATTAATTTCATGAGGAAAATATGCACTAACACTTAGCAGAGAGTGTATTTTGAATTTTTCTCTCATTATTGATCTACACTCTGAAATGCACCTCAGACCTACTGTCTCTTGAATTGATCATAATTTTTAATCACTTGCTTACCATGAATTAAAAGGACCATTTCCAGTAAAACCAATACTACCCCAGCAAATTAGGCAATGTTCCAGTAAAGTACTGTAACTGACATTTTCAGAAATACATTTATACATTTTACCTCCTTAAAACAGAGTCTTGGAGCCAGATGTGGATTTCATTTATGCCAAGGGAAATCAAGAGCAACTCCTCTGACTTTGGGGGAGTTCCTAGTCCATGATTTATAGAACATTGTTAGGAGAAGTATACAAGACCTTCCCATGGAAATACCCACAGACAAGAGTTTGTGAATAGCAACCCCCCTTGAAGTTTTTCCAGATCATTCTGTTGGAGGACTTAGGCCTCACTCTACACCATAGAATGGGCCACAGTTTAGTCCTACAGACATCCTCAGATCTATATGAGGTAAGCATCTTTTGCACAAATGTCTTATGCCTCTAAAGCTTCAGAGGGGTAGCCAAGTTAGTCTGTAACAGGAAAAACTTAAAAAAACAACAAATAGTCTAGTAGCACCTTAAAGACTAACAAACCATGTAGATGGTATCATGAGCTTTCGTGGGTGCAACCCACTTCTTCAGATGACTGGAGTGTTAGAAGTCTAGATCCAAGAATAAATAAGGGGGGAGGGGGGAAGAGAAAAAAGGAGGGGGAAAGAAAAAAAAAGAGAGAGATAGTGAGTAGATGATTCAAATAATTACAAGAGGCTGATAAGAACAATTAGCACCTCCATTGTTGGGTTGGTTGGTTAAGTCATTAGGATGTGGAAGATAATGTGCAAGCCATCAGCCATTGGATCTGGACTTCAAACACTTCAGTCATCTGAAGAAGTGGGTTGCGTCCATGAAAGCTCATGATACCATCTACATGTTTTGTTAGTCTTTAAGGTGCTACTAGTCTATTTTTTATGCCTTAAATCATTTCTGGGGCCTGTTAGTTCTGCCTGACTCTGAGGCCTCACTAGAATTTTTGCCCTTAATTCATTTATAAGAAATGTTCATATTCCTGTATATTAAACAGGGTACTTCTAGTCAATAAATTCACACACATTTCTTAATTTACATTATTAGCATATGTGCAAACTCTTGTTCCTACTTAATTTGTATTAAGGATATAAGTCCACTTAACAAACAGCTCTTCTACCACTGTAGGTCCCTCCCTCAGTTTGGAATATCGTATTTTTAATAGTTATAGCGTATTACAATACTCTTTAGATGAAATCCATTTCATCCATAAAAGTCTGAGTAATTAGGCTCTATGTGGGAAACCTGCACTTTACATACCACATCTCTATAACAACCACAGTCCCTTGTGCTATTTGTGCTGTGTCCAAAATAAATCTGACTAACATGGCTCCTTCCCTGGTCTACCCCAAAGTGTTCCAAACACATTGTTCATTGCAGGTTACTCTAAAACACTTATACTTTCTATAAAACAATTACAAGTTATAAGTCTAATATGGCCAACCCTTCCTCAGCAAAATAGTTCCACTGAATTCAAGGATGATTCACTAAAGAGTTTGTGGGATTATTCTTTATTGGACAAGTTTTGGCAAGTGCACCACCTCTTGGTACACACATACTGTACAAAGTCACTTTTATTACAGCTCTGATATTCTACCTGTGCTCCATATCTACAGCCATTTCCTATTAAACGTAACTAGGTTTAGGGGACTAAAAAGGAGGATCTACCCAGAAGGCATTGATAAGTCACTATGTGCATTTTAATAGTTAGAACAGTGGTCACCAACCAGTCGATCGGGATCTACCGGAAGATCTCGGAGCCTCTGGCAGGTGATCCTGACTGGTTTGGCTGTCTGTAGCCAGACATGAACCCCATCTTGTTCTCCCCCCCCCAAAAGAGCAAGAGAAAGGCAGTCAGCCTTTGATGCCCTGGGAACGCAGGTGTGCTGCCTGTCCCTGACTCTACCATAAACAGATACCAGACAGTAAATGGGCTAGCTGACGACCCGGGGCCTCCCGTCGCCCTGATGGCTAGTACCAGTAATTGACACGCCTGCACTGTCCCAGGAGAGGAATCTTCGCCCATCACATACTAGAAGTGCCCATTGTCTGCATTTTCCCAGGTGTGAATTATGCTTTGCACCCTTCGTGGGAAACTTGGCATTCAAAGCCATTTTTCCTAATTGGCCACTTGAGACCAGGAAGAAGCCTACGTGACCCAAGGGGTATAAAGAGGGTTTAGTAGCCCACCCCATTTGAGCTAATCATCTATACCTGCTGGCAGGTATTGATTGTCTCCCGAGGTCTGTGGGACGCCCAACCTCGCCCTACTTCTTCCCGAGGGATTGAGAGAAAGACGCTGGCCACGCCAAGTCTGGAACGCAGGGGTGAGAATATATACCTGCTATGTGTCTATTTTGCATGCATTTAATAAGAGCTCAGAGAACCAAAAGGGTTTCATGGTTCCTGTAAGTGACTTTTGTTTTAAGTGTAATTTCTGTCCTGTCCTTTTGTAGTGGCTGTGTTATCTGTAACACAGCAGTAGCATTTAACAGCTAAGTTTACCCTGTAACAATAAAATAGTAACTGTTTAAGCTTTAACCTGACTCCTTCAGTTGCTGTAACAGAACCAAGCACAATTTAAAAGAACTCCAGCCGGTCATAAGGACAGATCCGTTGGGCGCTCAACCTCTTCCAGGTTGCCCGCTGCTAAGGACCCCGGTCCTGGCAGTTGAAGTCTCGGGTGTATAAGCCTCCTGTAAACTTATTGGGGCGCCCACAACCTCTTCCAGGTTGCCCACTGCTAAGGGACCCCGGTCCTGGCAGTTGAAGTCTCGGGTGTATAATACACACACACACACCACTCACTGCCCTGACCATCGGCTGACACTGTCAAATGCTGGCGCTTCAGCTGCCCCTCCCCCCACTGCCCTGCTGCTCCTGGCCAGAGCCTCAGAGCTGCCCCGTGGAAGCCTCCTGCTTGTTGGGCAGGGTTGAGGAGAGAGGCAGGGGAGTGCTGATGTCACTCTGGGAAGATAGGATGCAGGGGAGGAGGACAGAGTGAGGAGGGCGGGGCCTCAGTGAAGGGGTGGGGCAGAGCCTTGGAGAAGAGGCGGGGTAGGGTATTTGGGTTTGAGGTAGATCCTTGACTAACAAATTCAAAAAGTGATCTTGTGCTTAAAAAGGTTGGAGACCCATGAGTTAGAACAAACCCTTGTCCAGTCCTGTCTGGGGTTTAAGATTTTATTTTCTCTGTTGAAATTTCCAATATAACCAATCACAGCTACCAAGTTTTTGCAACCCCCAATACTACCTCAAGATTTCAAAAATAGAAATTAGATACAAAAACCATGAGAATGGATTAAAAATCCATGGGGTTTTAGAAGATAATGCCTGTTGATGGGGGCTGTTTTGCTTCCCTTCTGTGTTTTGAATCTTCAGCATTCATTCAGATCACACTTTCAAGCTTTTCTTATGCAGCCATAAGGACTAGAAGCTTGTTTCACAAAAAGCTCATATTCTCACATATTCACACGACTCCAGGAGGTTGGTCATTAAGAAAACAAACCATAGTAAATATGAGACTCATGAGAACATAGATAGATAGACTTGGTAAGCAACATTCCTTCCCATGTGACATTTCTCCCTGGTGAAAATGTTTTTCTCCCTGGTGAAACTAATTTTTCTCCTGGGGTGCATCCAATCATGCCCAGTTGTGGTAAAGACCCATTCCCTTCAGAAACAGAGCCAGATGGAGTTGAGAGTACTAGCAAGCCATCAGGGAACAGGTTATAGAGGGTTACAATATTGCTTGTGGGATGAAGGGTGTTGTCACAAGAGGATGAGGTTAGGGACTTAGCACTACCTGCTGGAGTTATGTCCGTGAAGGAACTTGAGGCTATGGAAGGCTCCCATCATGGTCTCCACTTGCATCTCCTTCATTCCCTTTTGTTCCTTACCAGTTGTTTCCATCACCCCCAAGCCTGCAAGGGCTGTACACTGGCCTACTTAAACCTGCCTTTGCTGCAGCCAACTGTGGCTGGTAGAAGGAACGGCAGCAGCTGTCTACAACACCGCAATCTCAGTAGTGCAGCAGGGAGGCATTTCAGGGTTGGGAGATGGAGCCTGGCAGCCCTGACAAAATTGGCAACAGTGTCTGGCTCAGTTCTCCTCAGGCAGTCTGAAGAACAAAAACTGCTGTCACAGGGCCCCACCATGCTTTATGAAAATTGGCTTATGAATATGCATAACTCAAAAACGTTTTAGGTAGAATGCCTCGTGACATATTTTAAAAGTTGCAATCTGCTGAGTGTGTACATTCTATTTCTGTGCATGTATCATTCTTGAATATGAAGTTAGAAATATGAAGTTTGAATCTGTTTATAATTCTAGATTTGCTGACAGGGGGCATTAGTAATTCTCCAGAGACATAATGGCCCGGTGCTCAGACAACAGTCTGTAAATGGGTTTGTTTTTCCTGTAAGCCCAAACTGTGGTTGGTCCTACAAAGACATGTGACCAGGCCACCTGATGCTGGAATCCAGTTTGGATCTTGTACTTTTCCACCCAAGGTGAGAAAAGTTTGAACTCCAGACAAAGAATTCCCACCTTGGGCAAAAAGGATATAAAGATGGGAAAGCAAACAGGGACAGTGGCCAGATGCCAGGAGATTCCCCCTTATTATCCAAAATGCCAGCTGGCAACATCTAAGACTGACCAGGGGGAAAGATTGAAACCAAATTCGGAGACTGCCTAGTTTGTGAAAAAGATTATTAGAACTACTGGTAGGATAAGAATTTGCATTTAAAAAGTTCTAGGGCAGTGGTTTTCAAACTACGGGTTGCAACCCAGTACTGGGTCATGGAATGTCAGGCACTGGATATCATTGCTGCAGGGTGATCAGGTGACCAGTGGGGTGCTAAGGCAGGCTATCTGCCTGTTCTGGCACCACAGGCTGTGCTGTACCCCAGAAGTGGCCTGAAATAGGCCTGGCTCTTAGGTGGGAGGAGAGGGGAAAGTGCACAGGGCTCCTGCCCTGCCCCTGCCCTGAGAACTAGCTCTGCACTCCCATTGGCTGGAAACCTGCTACTGGCTGCTTCTGGGGTGCAGCATGGTCTGTGGTGCCAAGAGAAGCGGGAAGCTGTCTTAGCACCCCTGCTGCACTACTGACCAGGAGCTGCTCAAGGTAAGCCCCTCTTGCCACAGCCTTGATACCCTTCCCCCAAGCCAGAGCCCCCTCCTACACCCCAAAGCTCTGATCCTCAGCCCCACCTCAGAGCCCGCACTTTAGTCAAATTATGTTGGGTTGCAAACATCAACGATTTTCTTCAACTGGGTCATGAGAAAAAAAAGTTTAAAAAACACTGTATTAGTGTATTAGGCTTAGCTGGTGTGTTTTTGTAACACTGACAGGCAGAACTGAACCTAGGATCTTTGGAGTTTAGTGCATGAGCCTCTACTGCTTCAGCTAAAAGCCAGCTGCCTCTCAGCTAAGGCCATAGTGCAAGGTTGAAGAAAATCTCGTCAGCCATTTATGAGAGGATGGGAAAAGAAAAAAGAAACAGACCCGATGCAGACAGAACATTTGATTCATCGTGAGTAACTTAAATAGCTGAACTTTCCCTTTGAAGCAAAGGAAATAACAGTTGCAAGCATCTAAAACACTCAGCACACATACTTCAGCCTATTTTAAGAACTACAGTACTATATGGTGCACAGGTATTTGGGTGCCTTGGAGTTAGGTCCTTCAATACCTCTTGAGGATGCGCATTTAATTTTCTGATTGCTCCTGGCCCTCACCAGCACGAAAGGACATATGGTGCAGCGCCCCCTTTCCTCTGCACCTATGCAACCAAAATAAGGCATAGGCACAATTGCAGTATGCACAAAGGCATAGGCACATAGGCTCAAAAGACTGATCTCTTTTTACTCCCCTTAAGGCAGCCATGGGCAACCTAGGCTAGTGAGCGGGCTGCGTGAGTGGCCCTCCTTCAGCTCAGTGCGCTGTAAGATTGTCGTAACCAAGATGGTCTCTTGGGATAGGTTAGTTTTGCTACCTGCACTTGCGTACCTAGAATTTGCAGGGTATACCCACTGAGCCATAGCAGCACTGTGATTGGATGTAAAGGGAGTGCACGGCTCTCACAGTCAACGCTATGTACAATCAGCTAGTACCTCACTTCACGTGCCCCTGATTTAAGTGCATGGCACTTTAGTAATACCGGCAGGGAAAAAACAATGCAGATGGAAAGCAGCATAATCTGGCAGCCCTGCACATGGGCAACAGCAAACAAAATGTCACGTGGATCATACAGAGAACACCAATGAGTTGCAGGTGGCCCTTGGGCCACAGATTGCTCACCGCTGCCTTAAGGCATACAGCCTACCAGAACAGGTACTGAAAATGGTAGGCAGGCAGGAGTATACCCCCTCTGTGCCAAACCATGGAGGTCATGTCTACACTGGGAAAAACAGATTGCATTTTAAAAGATTACAGCTAACATGTTGTAACTAATAGAACTGGGTCAGATATTTCAATGAAATGGTCATCAGAAAGTGCCAGTTTGCCAAAACTGGAACTTTTCACAGAAATACATCAGCTTAGACCGGTGTGGCCCCCTTCATGGGCCCCCACACTGCCGTATTTTCCTGTGCCTCTGCACGTACAAGAGACTCGCAGCTCCCATTGGCTGCAGATCACCATTACCCAGCCAATGGGAGCATGATCGCCTGTATCTGAAGAGATGCAGACAAACATAGCAGCAGTGGCTAACCCTGGTGACCGCTGCTGTTTTATTGCCTACTCCTGTCTTAGACCAAACTTTCATTGGCAAGATAACTCCAGTTGAGGGAATTTCTGGTCAAAACAAGACAGCGAGTGACCCATCCAAGAATAGCCAATAGCCTAGTGGTTAATGCACTTACCTGGAATGTAGAAGACATAATGTCTTGAACTTGTGTCTCTTCCCCACACAGCTCTAATTACTAAACCAATTTTAAGTAGGCCTTTGCACCTAGCACAGACAAGTGAGTTTAAAAATATTAGTGATAGTTAACCCTACTTCCTCTCAATGTTTATATGCTTTTGTCTCTGTGCTTTTAAAAATCTTATTTTTAAAGATCAGTACAGCTTTGTGATGTAAGAATATATAGTTACATCTGGCACTTAGAAAGGAGGAGAGGAATGGAACAGGGTATAAAAGAAAGCCAAAGTTTGATTGTTATATTCTTTTAGTGCCTTCATTATGTTGTTTTTTGTAGAGATTGCAGCACAATTGTGCTTATCACTTGTTTGATGAGTAAGATCCAGCTGGGAAAAAGCAATCAGTTCTTCTATGAATAAAATCGGAGAGTTTCTCCATGGCTATATTTGATTTGATTCTGTTTTATTCATACAGACATGAAGCTCTAAAATTTCATCTTTCCTGCAGGGGGTATGCTGCGGCACAGGGGGAGTTATGTTGAATGATACTGAATTCTTGTTGAAGAACACTGCCTTCCTGCAGAAAAGGTGGAATTTTAAAGTTTCTGAGCTTTGCATCACCTGAACCCTGATCTCTTGCTGTCTGCTACTGAAACATATAAACCAGAAGTGCTTCCTTATGAATTAAATCCTCATCGTTCATTTTAACCCCCTTGGAGAAAATTATGCAGTGCTCTGAATTGTCTACATGAGTTATCTTTTATTCATTAGAATCCTAAATATTATTGAAATGTATTCTTAATTGTTCCCTGCTGAAAACAGTGGTGATCTTGAATAAGTATTTTGCATTTGTGATGTCCAGCTGCTAGCATAGTTAATAATAATACAAAAAACGGAGAAGTAATAGAATTTATTAATGTGATTCAATTCAAATAAATTGTTACTACTGGCTTTCGTGGCCTGTGAATAGTACGCTCTGCATATTTCAAGCATGTAGAATCTATGCTTGCAGGGCTAATGCACTAATACAACATTTGTCAGAATGGTGACTAGCAGGAATTTTCCACCAGTACATTTCCATTCTCTAAACCAATTTAGATCAGCACTAGAACTATTTACTGGATACTAAAGCTGGCCAACATTTTTGATCGAGATTTAAAACAAAAAATAAAGAAAAAACCTCTCCTCCGCCCAAAAATATGAATGTTGTCATGGAACTTTTAAGTTTCTGATTTTGGTAAAAAAGAATTCATTTTCAGTCTTCAGTGTTTCAGGTTTTGCTTTTCAATTTTCTTTACTCCTCTCCCTCTTCATTCCCCTCTACCCACTCTGAAAAAGACGGAAAAAAGAAAGGACAAAAAAGGAGGACAGGAGAACCAAATCCCCAAAACTGTTCTTTTAACCTTGCAGGTTTCAGTCTCTTCCCTCCTCCCCCAGATAAAAAAATCCTGAGTTTCAGAAGCTTGTACAGAGGGTTTGGTTTTTGTTTTGCTAAACATGTCTTTCGGCAGGGCTGGCCTTACCATGAGGCAAACTGAGGCGGCTGTCTCAGGTGCCAGACTGCGGGGTGGGGTTGGGGGAGGACGCCACTAGGACCCAGAGTGTAGAAAATTGTATCTGTTGCTGGTGCATATGTATTCTCTCTGCTCTAGATGCACAGAGATGGTGGAGTGCTGTGCTGGAAGAAGGAGGGCACAAGAGACATAACAGGCAGTCAGGAGAAAAGGTGGCATGGGGCTGTCATTTGAGCTTCCCACCTCAGGTGCCAAAATGTTTTGGGCCGGCCCTGCCTTTTGGGGGGGGAGGTGGGATTGGGATTGGTCCTGCCTTGGGCAGGGGGCTGGACTTGATGACCTTCTGAGGTCTCTTCCAACTCTATGATTCTATGATTCTCTATGATTCTATGAAAAGCAGCTCTGCTAGATACTTTTATGTAATGCTCAAGGAATCTACTTCGGTTTCTCTTGACCACATCAGACATTGCTTTAGATAGTCTTGGCCCTTGTTTATGCTACATTTTTCTCCCTCAGTCCTGGTCTACCCAAGGGAGTTATTCAGAAAGAACTCCCCTTATTTCAGAATAACAAGCGGAGTGTTCACATTACCAAGCCTGTTATTTCAAAATAAGGGGCTGGTTATTTTGGAAGAACTCCTGCTTTCCATGAGGAATAACACTTATTTTGAAATAGTGTTAGTGTGGATGCTTCACTGCTACTATTTCAAAATATTTATTTCGGGACTTATTATTTCCAAATAAGTGATTTCAAAATAATTTCCTAGTGTAGATATGCCTTAAAAATCCCCACCATTCCTACCACCACTTTGGGCATGTTGTCAGCCGACGGTCAGGGCAGTGTGTGTGTGTGTGTGTTTCCAAGAAAAGGTTTAACGTCCGTGTCTTTACTGCTAGGACCGGGGTCCCGTCGCAGAGAGTAGCCAGCAGGCCAACAGACGCCCCTGTTTATAGGAAGAGCTTATTACACCTCAGATTTTAGCTGCTAGGATGCAAAAATCCCTTCATGCAGCGGGCAGCCTAGGACAGACTGAGAGGTGCCCCAACGGACCTGTCACCTGGGAGTGACACAGATCCAAACGCCCAAGCTCTTCCTATACCTGTCCCTTATGACCGGCTGAAGTTCTTTTAAATTGTGCTTGGTTCTGTTACAGCAACTGAAGGAGTCAGGTTAAAAACTTAAACAGTTACAGGTTTATTAAACAAGCTTATAAATCATATGGTTACAATGGCTATTACTCTATTTCTTAACTGCTAGCAAATATAGATCTTAAAAATGGTTACAAAGAAAATAAAGATAGAAAATAGAAATAATGGTACCAAGTGACAGCTTAATCTTTAAAGAGCTCTAAATCTATGTGTACACTTAAGACAAAGGACACATACAGGTACAATTTTTACCCCCTTCTGTGCCTCTCGACTCCAGCAGGTCAAGCCAGGGCCGGTCCCTCAATTCCTAGGAAAGACGAATACGAGGTGGGCGTCGCCGTGGAACCTCGGGAGGTCAAACACCTAACCCGACCAGCAGATAGATGGTAGATTGACACTCAGAGTAAATGTGCTGCTGGACCCATCTTTATACCCATAGGGGCCCGTATCCTCTTTCTTATCTAAGATGCCAGATTGTGTTGGTTCGTCTTTGTGGCGCCAGTTCTTACAAGCAAGTTTCAACTTAATTTACACTTGCAAGAGAGATAACTAAATTGTGAGTACTAAACATTTTTACTGGGCGAGATTCCTCCCCGCGGACGGCTGTGTGTTCGTATCAATATGGGTTCAGTCAAGGACACTCCTCTGCAGCCTCTTGGTCAGCAACTGGCGTATCTCTGTTTACAGCCATTCAGGGCCACAGCAGCCTGCCATATCCAGGCAAGCAAAGATGGATGTTACAGGGGGGTTCCTGTCTGGCTACACATGTCTACAAAATGAAATAATTTCCTGGTGAAATAATAACTCCTGAAATAACTATTTCAAAATAGCATGTCCACACTACAGGGAAGCCTCAAAATTAGTCCAAGGCAGACTCGCTTAATGTGGTTGCGCTACCTCAGCTTACAGCCCCAGGAAGCACTGGGGACTAGTTACTTTGAATGAGTCTGGGAGTAGTTATTTCGAAATAGCAGCAATGGAGTGTCCACACTACCGCTATTTGAAATAAACGTTATTCCTCGTGGAAAGCAGGAGTTATTTCGAAATAACCAGCCCATCATTTCAAATTAACAGGCTTGGTAGTGTGGATGCGCTGCTTGTTATTTCGCAAAGGGTACACCAGTGCCCATGTATGTATTATTGATATTAGATAATTCTACTATGGCTGTCACCACTGTTTTCAAGGAGTTCCTCTATCCCTCCCTCATAGAACAGTACAAGTGTATTTGGCACTTGCTATTGTGATTGTCAGTTGCTGATCTACTGCATTAACAGAATGCCTGATAAGCTATACATCTGTTCTAATAATACCCAAGGATGCTACTGCCTGCATCACCGCTGCTGTTGGATGATCATAAGGCTTTCAATATGGCCCTGAATACTTAATTCAGTTTTGTCTCATTGTATTCTACGTGGGGTATATTTCCTAGTAGAATCCACAGGTTGCCCACTGTAAGGGTTCTGGTCTAGCTTATTTATTATGAACCTGACAACAGGAAAAATTAGTTCATGATTTTCTTACTTTTAGTCTATCGGTGTCCCTTTGTAAACATGGCATTTTAAATATTCATCTCTCCCTGGAAAACAAAGACTTTGTTTATCCAAAATGTTTACAAAATTAAAATTGGCTTAGTGAGTTTGTAAATGATTTGAAATAAAGGGAGTAGCCAATAATTACCATGAGCCTCTTTTGAAAGACGATGGGTCTGATTGTCAATTGCTTTGCTCCTTTATAGCCACGTGCACCCTTCTGCATGCTTCTACTGCATGCACATTGCAGGTCTATTTTGGGAAATTACAGCTCCCCCACTCTGGAGGAGTGTAGGAGGAAGCAGCTAATTCCTGCAGCATGTTTGCTGTTGACTGTCATTTCGGAATTAGCATTACTTTCATTCTGTTTGTCTGTGCCATCCACCTTAGGAGTATGGAACAGGTGTGAATGGAGGAACCAGTGGTTTGTAGGAAAATCAGATTGCCATGACTAAAAGCAGAAATAGTACTGAGACAGCATTCCTCTATGGACTTTGGATTTTAGAAACTTAATACTCTGATCCTTCCTTGAGAGGAGCTTCACTCAAAACCTTAGTTCTCTGTGCCTTCTGTTCCCCTTCCCTAGGCTTTGTTGGGGGTTGATGAATCATACAATACTAGAACTGGAAAGGAATTTGAGAGGTCAAGTCCAGTCCTCTGCCCCCACGGCAGGACCAAGCACCATCTAGACCATCCCTGACAGATGTATGGGAATCTAACCTATTCTTAAATATCTCCAATGATGGAGATTCCACAGCCTCCTTAGGCCATTTATTCCAGTGCTTATCCACTCTGACAGTGAGGAAGTTTTTCCTAACGTCCAACCTAAATCACCCTTGATGCAATTTAAGCCCATTGCTTCTTGTCCTATCATCAGACGTTAAGGCGAACTATTTTTCTCCCTCCTCCTTGTAACACCCTTTTAGGTACTTGAAAGCTGCTATCATGTCCCATTTCTGTCTTTTCTTTTCCAAACTAAACAATCCCAGTTCTTTAAGTCTTCCCTCAAGGTCATGTTTTCTAGACTTTTAATCATTTTTTGTTGCTCTTTGGACCTTCTCCAATTTGTCCGCATTTCCTGAAATGTGGTGTCCAGAACTGGACACAATATTCTAATCATCACCGTGTAGAGTGGAAGAATTACTTCTCATATCTTGCTCACAACTCTTCTGTTAATGCATCCCAGAATGACGTTTGCCGTTTTTGCAACAGTGCCACACTGTTGACTCATATTTAGCTTGTGATCCACTATGATCCCTAGATCCCTTTCTGCAGTACTCCTTCCTAGACATTCACTTCCCATTTTCTATGCGTGAAACTGATTGTTCCTTTCTAAGTGGAGTACTTTGCATTTGTCCCTGTTGAACTTCTTATTTTCCTCAGACCGTTTCTCCAGTATGTCCAGATCACTTTGAATTATAACCCTAACCTTCAAAGCACTTGCAACTCCTCCCAGCTTGGTATCATCTGCAAACTTTACAGCATACTCTCTATCCCATTATCGAAACCATTGATGAAGATATTGAATGAATCCTGCAGAATCTCACTTGTTATGCCCCTCCAGCATGACTGTGAACCATTGATAACTACTCTCTGAATCCTGGTATACACTGGAGTGGAAGGTTGACTTAAGATACTCAACTACAGCTACTTTAATTGTGTAGCCAGAATCGAAGTATCTTAAAATGCTGTCCACACAGCAGGAGGCCAATGGGAGCATAAGCTCCTGTTGGCTTCTCTTACTCTTAGCAGAACGAGGAATACTAGATGCTAGAATGGCTGCCCTCAGCATTCGATTTATGGGTCTACATTAAACCTGCAAAACTGAATGCTAGAAGATTGACATCTCGAGGGTCAGTCTTCTTGCCATTGTACAAATGCCCTGAGAGTGGTTATCCAACCAGTTATGCATCTACCTTATAGTATCCTCATCTAGGTTGCATCTCCCTAGTTTAGTGATAAGAATGTCATGTGAGACTGTATCAAATGCTTTACAGAAATCTAGGTATACCACATCCACCGCTTCTCCCTTATGTACAAGGCTTGTTATTCTATCAACAAAGCTATTAGGTCATTTAAAGAAGTGGGCTGTGCCCACAAAAGCTCATGATACCATCTACATGTTTTGTTAGTCTATAAAGTACTACCAGACCATTTGTTGTTTTTTAAGTTTATCCTGTACAGACTAACTCGGCTACCCCCTGAAGCTATTAGGTTGGTTTGACATGATTTACTTATCACCCTATTTTCTTCCAGATGTTTGCAGACGGATTCCTTAATTATTTACACCATTATTTTTCCTGCCACAGAAGTTAAGCTGACTGGTCTGTAGTTTCCTGGGTTGTCCTAATTCCCCTTTTTATAGATGGGCACTATATTTGTCCCTTCTAGCCTTCTCTCCTGTCTTTCATGACTTTTCAATGATGATGGCTAATAGCTCAGATATCTCCTCAATCAGCTCCTTGAGTATTCTAGAATGTATTTAATCAGGTCCCGGGGACTTGAAGACATCTAATATGTTTAAGTAACATTTAACTTGTTATTTTCCTATTTTAACTTCTGAACCTACCCTATTTTCACTGGCATTCACTATGTTCGGCTGAGTTTAATTTATTAGCTTCAGAGGGGGAGCCGAGTTAGTCTGTAATTGGAAAAATTTAAAAAACAACAAATAGTCTAGCAGCACCTTAAAGACTAACAAAACATGTTTGTAGATGGTATCATGAGCTTTCGTGGGCACAACCCACTTCTTCAGATGACTGGAGTTATTAAAGGTCCACTTATTTTGGAACTGGACCTTTAATAACTCCAGTCATCTGAAGAAGTGGGTTGTGCCCATGAAAGCTCATGATACCATCTACAAACATGTTTTGTTAGTCTTTAAGGTGCTGCTAGACCATTCGCTGTTTTTTAAATTTTCTCATTTATTAGGTTAGCCTTTCTTTTCTTATAAACAGAAAGAGTTTGGAAGCATAAGGGCTACTTCCTGTCCCCTCTAACAAGCCTGCCTTCTCCCACACAACCTTTCTGTTAGGTTTGAAAAGTATGTATCCAACAAAGGCTACTTAGATCTGAAAATCTGTAGTGTGAACAATGGTTCTTATCTGGAGTGTTAAAATGGGATTAACAAAAATGAGTACCCTGACCACTGTTTTTACAGGTAGTGACAAAACCCACAGGCAACAAGGCATAAAATAAAACCTCTCATTTATGTGCCTTTAGAACTGGGTGCTGATGTACTTCTGCCATGTACTGAATGTGAAATGCTCACACTCTGGCCACATAACTGAACAGATGGGGATGGTGGTTTTAGTGATTTACTATCACATATTAAAATGTCTGGGCCAAGTTTTATCCCTGGGGTAACTCCACTGACTTGAAACAAATCACAGTAGAGCTCAAATGGCCTCTTATTTGTGTTTGTCCTGGGAAGGTGGAGATGGCTGTTGACAATGAGGAACATTTTGTTTTCTCCAAGGCAATGAATTGCCTTAGTTAAAGGCACCTCTGATGGATTAAACATTTAGATTTTACTTGATAAAAGAATTGATCTCCACAGAGATCAAATAGTTTTGCTCAAAGAGCTCTCTGACAAAGCCCTACTGCATGTGAAACTATGTCAAAGTTTTGTTTGGGTTTTTTTTTTTATGTTTACATAGTGCCTTTCATACTGCACAACATCACTGATGTGCAACCACAGGTGGGGAGCAAACAGGCGGATCAAATCATGCAGAGGACAACAAACAAGAGGGGCCAGAGCAAGAGTGGAAAATTTCACAAGGGTACCATGGCAACCCAGTGCTTTCACAGAGTGCATGAGATCTTTAATATTCCTGCAGGACGGATAAGGCTTGAATTTTTAGAGGTGCTGTTGAAATGGCGCAGAGCAGGCTGAAGAGGATCTATCCATCTACCTCGGGAGGACTAAAATTAGAGTGAGCCCTATTAAGAATTTGAACTAGTGATTTCAATAAGCATCTGTTTCAAAATCTTAGACAACTAAGCAAACCCTCTGGTTCACTTACATGCTAATATTCCTTTCTGTCTGTGACAAGTCACATTAACATTTTAATTTTTTAAATTCTTGATTGTACAGAATGTTATAGGATAGAAAGTTTAACTATTTTTACTTTCTAAAAACCTTCAGTACGAGGGCTGACGAGAGACAATGCCGGGCTCGGTGGGGAGCTGGCTCTGGTCCCCCTGGAAAGGGCAGGGCCTCAGGCAGAAGTGACAAGGCTGGGGACTAGTCTCTCACTCATCCCTTTGGCAACACCAGCGCTGGAATGCCACCCCCAGGGGCAAGTTGATGGGCTCTGGCCACTGCAGCTACTGCAGCAATAGTGATGGCAGAGGCCACAAGTTCCGGGCCCTTTTAAATCTGCAGGCCCTGGGGCAGCTGCTCCCTTGGTTCCCCTCCACTGTCTGCAGCTATTGCTTGGTACTTAACATTACTTGCTTACACCTTCCCAGAACCCATTCACAACCAAAAACCAACCCCCAGCTGCAGGCATGACATCTATAAGCTACCACAGTCAGTCCTTAGCACCTCCTAGCACATAGTGCTGGGCGCTCCCTCTCATCCCTCAAAGCTCCATGGAGCCTCAGAGCGGTGCTCCTGCGGCGCTTCAAAGGGGCCTGGAGCTCCCAGCTGCCGCTGCTACTATTGTGGCAGCTTTGAAGGGAGGCGGCGGAAGCCCCACACAGCTGCCAGTGACCGGCCAGCTGGGGAAACCCAGCTGCCAGCCTGCAAACGGGGGCGGAGGAGAGGGAGCAAGGTGTCCAGCAAGAGGGGGTCTCCAGGGAATGGCGCGGCGAGCAGCGAACCCTCTGCCGCTTTGCAGGGAGGTGCGGGAAGCCCCACGCAGCCACTGGCAACCGTCTGGCTGGGGAAACCATGTTATTTCGGGGACAGTCGTGTTATTCCAAAAACGTTTCCCCCAAAAAATCGTGCTATCGTGAAAACATGTTAAGCGGGCACGTGTTAAGTGAGTAATTACTGTATTTAACAATGCCTTAGTTGTTCTAGTTTTATAAAACACCACATTATTATAAATGATTGTAGGACCAAATTCCTTTAGAAACGTTCACAGGAGAGCTTTATGAGCTACAGGTTGAACCTCTCTAGTCCAGGACTCTGATCTGGCAACATCTGTGGTCCAGCATGGTCAGGGTGGGTGCCCCAGGATTGGCAAACTCACAGAGAAAAAAATGGCACAGCAAGACCACAAATGTTGTTGGACCAGAGAGCTGGGCCAGCAGCGGGAAGCAGAGCCCTGAGGCCGGGGGGCAATGGCTTGAATAGGACCTCAGTGGCTGGGGCCCCTTGTCCAGTAAACTCCCTGGTTTGGGACTGGTCAGATCCCCAGCATGCCGGATCAGAGAGTTCCAACCTGTACTATCAGGGCTAGGCTCACGTGACTAGAAGTAGATGGAATATCTATGGTATGAATGCCAAAGCTGCATTAAAAACCTTGTACTGGAAGAAAACACCAATAACTCACATGGTTCTTTACTGGGCCTTCTGGTCTAGTTATTTTCATCTGAGCAACATGAGTACAGAATGGGCATAAAACACTACCTCCATTTGGAACAGTTTCATAGACACCTTGAACAGATAAAAATGCTAATTTGTGCATTAAACACTTTTGTAGCAAGAGCAACAAACACTGGTACCCCTCTGCCCCACCAGGACAGAGAGAGGAAAGAGCCACAAAACACTGCCATTTGTAATGCTCTGAACAGATAATATATACTAGTCGAATTGTAACCAATTCAAAATTCTTTAAATAAGAAAGTTTTTGCATTGGAGGCAGTTGAGAAAACTATCGAAATATTGTACTAGACATGTCAACAGTGGCACAAGCACCTAGCACGTTTTGCAAATAGTGACAGCTTCATTTGTTCTTGATAATGTTGCCTTATGGAGAAAGCCAAGAAAAATATATCAAGGCGACAAAGTAAACTTAGAGGTTTATTTCCCCAGTTAACAAAAGGAACAACTTATGATTACATCTAAATATTTACCAGCATTTTGAGGATTGCATGACAAAAATATTTTTCACTTACAGAAGGTTTACATTGTGCCTGGAAATAATATTGAGGAATGGTATTTGGAGATAAGGAAATAGGAAGGAAGATCAGTGTAGATGAGATCAAACTAGAGAACTTAGAGAAGTTCACGTATTTGGGGAGCAACATGACGTATGATCTAGACTGTAAGAAGGAAGTAGCGACTACAATAGTAAAAGCAAGAGTGAGTTTGAAGGCTATGGATAAGATCTGGAAAAGTAAAGCAATTATTTTAGGAATGAAGCTGAGCGTCTTGAAATCATGTGTATTTAGCAGCATGTTGTACAGATGTGAGACATGGGTGATAATGAAAGATTCGAAGAGGAGGATATTGGCATTCGAGAGGAGTTGTTATAGAAAGATCCTGAAAATAGGATGGATGCAGAAGGTCACTAAGGAGGAATTATACAGGAAGATACAGCTGAAAGAGAACCTACTGCAGAAGGTTATACAATGAAAGTTACAGCTATTCGGGCCTATCTGCAGTATGAACGACGAGCGAAAAGTTAAGACCCT
Source organism: Rafetus swinhoei (assembly GCA_019425775.1). Taxonomy (NCBI): domain Eukaryota; kingdom Metazoa; phylum Chordata; order Testudines; family Trionychidae; genus Rafetus; species Rafetus swinhoei. Next base: position 42,124,182 of record CM033432.1, on the reverse strand, counting down.
GGTATTCGGCATAATGGATGGTCCAAATAGGAGAGGCAGACCCCACAGAGAATGGGTAGATGATATAGTAGATTGGTGCGGAGCTAGTCTACAGAAACTAAGCCACTCTGCACAGGACAGGGAAAGCTGGGAGGAAATAGTGAGGGAGGCATCGGACACCAACAGGCGCTGAGCCCAGGATTGTCGTTGATGATGATGAATGGGTGCTGGCATTACAGCTAGTGAATGTTTGGTGAAGAGGAATGACATGAAGATAGGAAGAGTAGTCCAGCATCTTGGCACATTTGATTTATTTGTAATCTGAAATAAAATCTTTGAAATAAAAGCCTAGCAGAATGTGGTAATTCAGGAACACCTTTCCCCTTAGGACATTTTAAGATCAACTAGTATTGGAAGGCTTTCATTTGTCATTTTATCTATCAAAGCCTGGAAATTAAAGACTATTTCCTTAGGACAAAGCCTAAAATACTGACAGAGGCAAAGACATCAGACTAGGTGCAGTCTTCTGTTGCTCTCAGGCCATTTCTTTCAAAATGAAAACAGTGCTTCAGAACCATCTGAGATCCTATTGGTACAGCAACTTTAGGGGCATACGCACATCTTGGAGCTGATCACTTCCAAGTTTTTAAGAAAAAGCAGATTTACTTCAGGCAAGGGAATTCCTAAACACAAGTGATGTTTTAGGTCATTTAAATCTCAAGTCACATCCTCTTTTATCACAATGTTAAATAACAAATGCCTTTGTGTCTAGTACTGTTGACTTTGGGGAACTGAGACCAGCGCATAAACTTATGTGCCATATGGGCCGCACTGTGCAACACCAGACTTGAATTTGATCCTGGAAACACAGGGATACGTGCTATGAAAAAGGCTGAAGAGTCTTAAATCGGACCATCATCCATTTTTCTTAACAGGTTTTTTGTGTCAAGATTTCCCCTAAGCTTTGTAACTAGAAAAGCAGTCTGGGAAGGCCAGTATACAGTGCTGCCAGTTAAACATGCAGCTAGATCTTGTGGGGAAATGAGATTAGACACCTCACGTGGCTCCATTTAATTTCAAATGGAAGCTCCATGGGAACACCAGTGAAATCTTTGCTATTTTTCATCAGCCAGCTCTGTTTGATTCTCTGTGCCTTTCCTTTGTGCAGTGAGAAAAGCAGAAATATTGTGAGTACAATGCAATGTACTCCAGCTTCAGTGCATTCATTTTACAGTCTAGCCATCTTTTCCATCAAATCTCTGTTTACTTGCTTGCCTCTTTGTCCTGTTGATATCAATAGTAATGTTAAACTAGGAAAATATCATGCAAAATGACAAACTTTTCCTTTGCTATTGCAAGCTTAGAAAAATAAGCTTTAGAAATGGGTGGCACGGAACAAAATCAAATCAGTCACAGATGAGATCCTCTGAGTAAAGAGAGAGTAAATACCTTTTCTGCTTGTATTTAGCGTGCTAGAACACCCTTAGAATGCAATAGACATCCAACTACATTTACAGGCACCAAGCTCTGTGACAGTTTATTGGTTTCCCTAGTGCGTAAGTCATCACAAGATTTTGCTCAAAGAACTGCAGGGATCAGTGAAAATATAGGCTAAAAAATTAGTGGATATGGTAAAGGGATTCAACCCCTGTAAGGGATTTTATTATTTAGGGTGCATTCTGGGTGAAAGTGCAGCCATTGTTCTATAGTGAGGAAGTAGCCACTCTGTCTGGGAAAGTTGGAGGATGTGGTCTTCCAGGGGAGAGGAAGTAACAGATGGAGGAGAAGAGGGTAGCAGGTGAAGGACATAGGTTGGCATGGGGAATCTGGAAGAGAGAGAAAGAGACTAAGGCTTTGTCTACACAGCAAGTTTTTGCGGCAGAAAATATTCAAGATTGTGACTCATTAGCATAAGTCACGATCTCATTAGCATATTTTCTGCCCTTCCTTTTTGTGCAAGGGTTTTTTTTTCCCGCTTCCGTTTCCGCCTCCGTTTTGCACAAACACCCCATTTTGCGCAAGATCCTTTTGCCTCTCCTGGAGTCCCGCGTATTTTCTGCTGCAAAAACTCACAGTGTAGACGTAGTCTAAGAGTAAGTGGAGAGAAAAAGAGTGAGGGGAGGGGGCAGTCACAGGTGTGGAGGGTACTAAGCCTGAGAAAAAACAAAGTCAGAGGATGTGACCAAGACAGATGTACAGGAAGGTCCTGTGAGCTTAAAGCTGGCAGGTCAAGTTTGTCCACATCTGTCGCATGTTTTTGAACATCTGTCATTAGCTCTGATTCATGTGGTCCCAGAAATCTGGGACAAGAGAAGCAGATGTGCTTTAGATCCTGTGGGTCTGGTGTAATGTGTACCCCCTGCCCCCTTCCCGAAGCAAGCAGCACTGGAATCTTTTCCTGAAGAAACTGACTTGAAAAGAGGCACTTATGAGATTCAAAGACTAACTTGAGCATTTAACAGCACCTAGTAAGAGATTTGAGGAAAACGGAGCCTGGAACTAAAAATAAAATAAACTGTATGGTAATAGCTAGTACATATGGAGCTAGATAGAAATATTGTTTATGTAGAGGGTTATATTTAGTTAAATAACCTTTGCAAATAGCGTGTATTTGAATTTGTTTATAATGCTATTTTAGATAGGTGGAATCCAATTTGTTTCGTTTTAATTAAAAACCTGGTTCTGGCTTTCAAAAACAAACTACCCACATTTGTATGATCTTGTTTATCATTAGTCACCACTACCTGCTGAGTAAGTTATACCACCACTAACCACTGTGATGGACCATTATTAAATCATGGTCAGTGGTTTTTGGATGGGGTAAGGTTGGATACATTTCACAGTATAACACAAAAACTCTGCTCTGAGATGTCAGTTTATAAATGTGGTAAAGGTAACAACTGGTAGACCAAGACACATATCACTGTACAAATAATGTTGCTGAGCAGGAGATGGAATTGGCAGTAATTTTGCATATGCTGTACCCCGGCTTATTGGAAACATGGTGAATTAAGACAGTGAAGCACCTAGTCTGTGAGGCAAAGGGCTGGCCATTCCTGTTATTACAAACCCTGCCTGCTGTTGAAAAACCACTTTCTAAAATGTCAGCATTCTCTTTTTTTTAATTATTAATTCTACTTCTAAATGCTACTTTAATAAGTGAGAAAGCACTATCTAGCCAAAAGCCTCTATGTTTGATCAGGGTATGTATTAGCAATGCAAGAATGTGAAGGCTTCTTGGTAAAAATATGATAATTAGCAATTAAATATATTTGTTATTGCAAGGGCACTTTTAGTTTGCCAACGCAAAGTGAGCCAGTAACTGCCAAGTGCTGTGAAGCATTAGAAGTATTACATTTCTGGAGGACTCCCTTATTAAAGATGTAACATCAAGCTGTCTGACTTTCTATTAAAAACCCAAATGTGACAGTACTTGTGTCATTTGTGGATCACCCTGTAACCTTGAGTGCCATAATACTGGTCGGCCGTGGCTCAGAGTTCCGACCTCAGAAGCCTGCCCAAAGACAGAGAGGTCTCATCCTGGCTTCCACCAGCATAGCTAATCCTTGCAGTGTGATAACAGCCATTCCAGTCTCCCCAAATCTATCCATCAAGTCATTAACAATCAGACACACTGACTTCTGCCCTCTGCGTTGTCACTCTCAAAGGTGTGAAACCAGCCCCCAGTTGTCAATCCCTTTCCATACAAGAGACCTGTCTGGAGGTAAAATTAACAAAGGGTTATTTAATAGAAAAACAACAGATGCCAAGCTCAAATAATTGGGGGAAAGCAAACACATGCAAGTTAGACACAAAATAGAGATGTGACCACAAGCTTTACACTTCCAAATGAGATATGTTCCCTTTATCTAATACAGTTACCTATTGCTTCCCAGAGCTGATGCTGCTTTTTCTGAACAGCACCTGCCAAGTGACTTCCCCAGTTTCTGGATCAATTTCACTTCATACCCCTTCCCTCTTCAAAAGGGCTTGCAGGAGGTTCTCCCCTGCTCAGTTACCATAGATACTCAAAGTGGGGAAAACACTAGTTTCCCAAGACTAGGGTTCTCCTTTCAGTGTCAAGCTTTTTCGGCATTTTCTCATTAACTTTAGTGCCAATCATTTGTCTTTTCCTGGGCTGTACAATACTAGGTGATAGGTGCTAGTCTCTTCTGGTTAGGAAGGCAGCCTCTTTTTGTTGGACTGCCCACTGCCCTGCGATGAGTGGAGCTGAATGTTTCAGCACAGATCATGAGCACAATTTTATACATACACATGCTATTCATAGCCAGTCTGTATGCACATCTTATGACAAAATTCATAACATTATATACTTTCATAAAAACCTTATTTAATATACATTTATACTACATAGTCACATTATATGATCAGTTGATTCCACTGAATATTTTTTTCCATTCAATCTCCATTCTCCAAGACCCTGACTGTCAAGACTACTTACTTTAGTAATAATGCAGAGCCTCCTGGGCACACATTTATTTATTTAAATATTTTTACCCCACCTCTCTATTTAAAATATTCGAGGGGGCTTACAAAAATTTTAAACACAATACAAATATATATAAAAATTTAAAAATACGAGACCACAAAGGGACATAAAACCTGCTAAAACCATATACACATACAGACTCAAACATTAATAAAAGCACGAGTAAAACGGGTGGGTTTAGCCTGATGCCGAAACAATGCTAGCTTTGGCACCATGCGAATATCCTGAGGAAGAGAATTCCACAGAGCAAAAACTGAGAAGGCCCTGTTCCGCAAAGATGTTAATCTTATCTCCACAAGTGGGGGAGCACGAAGCAAAATCTCCGCAGCTGACCTCAATCCCCGGGCAGGTTCATATGGGAGAAGATGGTCCTTCAGATACCCCAGACCCAACCCATTTAAGACCCAACCCATTTAAGGCTTTATAGGTCATAACTAAAACCTTAAATTGTGCCCGGAAACATACCTGAAGCCAGTGCAGCTGCCGAAGCACTGGCATAATGTGCTCCATATAACGAGTATTAGTTAAGACTCGAGCAGCGGCATTCTGGACCAGTTGAAGTTTCTGAAGGCTCTTTAGGGGCAGCCCCACATAAAGTGCATTACAGTAATCCAGTCTAGATGTAACAAGAGCATGGATCACTGTGGCCAAGTCATGCTTGTTCAGGAAGGGTCGCAGCTGGCAGATCAGCCGAAGCTGCCCAAAAGCACTCCTGGCCACCGAAAAGATCTGTTTTTCAAATGTTAAAAAAGGGTCCAGGAGGACTCCCAAGCTGTGTACCTGTTCTTTCGGGGGAGAGTAACCCCGTCTAGAACAGGTGCCACGCCACATTCCCGAACAGATGGCCTCCTGATCCACAGGACCTCAGTCTTATCTGGATTCAACTTCAGCTTGTTTGCCTTCATCCAAACCATCACCGCCTCCAGACACTGGCTTAGATCAGTCACCGCCACACCTGGTTCTGATGTCACAGGGAAATAGAGTTGGGTGTCATCTGCATATCAATGGCACCATCCTCCAAAACTCCTTATGACTTCTCCCAGCGGCTTCATGTAGATATTAAACAGCATAGGGGACAAGATGGAACCTTGTGAGACCCCATAGCACAATCACCACGGAGTCGAATAACAGCTCCTTCCCTCCACCTTCTGAAAACATCCCGACAGGTAGGACCAGAACCACTGCAGAACAGTGCCTCCAATACCCAACACTGTTAGGCTTTCCAAAAGGATACCATGGTTGATGGTATCAAAAGCCGCTGCGAGGTCTAAGAGAATCAACAGGGATGCACTCCCCCTGTCTATCTCCTGGCATAAATTGTCTACCAGGGCGACCAACGTGGTTTCAGTTCTAAAACCAGGCGTAAAGCCAGACTGAAATGGATCTAAATAATCTGTTTCTTCCAAGAAAGCTTGGAGTTGCAATGCCACCACTCAATTCAGCTCTAACCCGCAATCGATCAGACTCAGCTCTAGTTCTCCTTCAGCAGTGTTCTAGCCATCGCATAGACCGTTTTGCCACCATCAATTCCCCAGAAAACCAGGGAGCAAACTTGGCTTGACTAGCCCGAAGAGGGCACTTAGGAGCAATCATGTCAACTGCCCGGGCTACCTCAATGTTCCATGTATCAACTAGGGCATCTACAGGACCATTTGCCATAATGGCTAAACAATCCCTCAGGGACCTCAGAAAGCCCTCCGGCTCCATCAGCCTCCAAGGGCGGATCATCTTAATCGGTCCCCTGCCTCTGTGGAGGGGAAGGTCAGTAGTCTAAACTTGACCAGGTAGTGATCAGTCCATGACAAAGGGAGTGTAGCCACATCCCTTATCCCAAGAACTCTATCACCCTTAGTCCAAAAGGCCAAATCAAGTGTCTGGCCTGCAACATGCGTTGGGTCAGTTATTTCTTGGAATAATCCTAGGGTGGTCATGGTATCCATAAAATCTCAAGCCAGACCAGACAGGACAGCCTCAGCATGGATATTAAAGTCCCCCAAGACCAGAAGCCTCAGGGTCCTCAATGCCACGTCCGAGACCACCTTGGCCAGCTCAGGCAGAATGTCTGCCATACAGCAAGGTGGACGGCACACAAGCAGCATACCCAACCTATCCCGGCCACCCAACATCAAGTACAAACACATGAATCCAACACTTTGTTTGACCGAGGCCCTAGCCAGTGAGATTGTCTTTCGAAATACTATTGCCACCCTGCCTCCCTGACCATTAAGCCGCGGCTGATGCTGTACCAAGAACCCAGCTGGGCACAATTGGGAAAGGTCAACGCCTCCCTCGACTCCCAGCCAGGTCTCAGTGATACAAGCCAAGTCGGCCCCTTCATCCAGGTTTAAATCATGGATCACAGCTGTCTTCTGGGATACTAACCTGGCATTCAGCAGCAGCACCCACAGGGCTGATGGCCAGGTATTAAAGTTCCCAGAGTTATTAAGGCTGGGAACAGGATCAGAACAAGGAATAGCATATAACTGTCTAAACCTCATTCCCCTTGGCTGGCCAGTCCAGATCTTACTTCCATATCTTCCCCTACCTGTCCCAACTGCCACAATGCTATTTGAACCCTCCCCCTTAGGCACCTCATCTGTGCCAAAACACATAACGGGGAGAAACACAAACAAACACAAACCTTCAGTTTGGGCAGGTAAAGGGAACTTCCTCTCACCAAGAACCCTTCCCTGCCCTCCCTGCTCTCACAGGGACTGAATGGCTACCACACAACCAACAATGTGCTGCTCTCTCCAGCGCACACACGCACACGCTCAATAATTATATCACACAAAACCGCTATCACCACAACACTAGGGTTGCCAGGTGTCCGGTTTTCTACCGGACAGTCCGGTTTTGGGGCCCTCTGTCCGGTAAAAAAATCCAGAAAATACAGGACATGTGCAATGTCCAGTATTTCCTGGTTTTCCGACGGGGCGCCGGATGGAAGCCTGGCAGGGGCAGGGGGAGTGACTGGGAGTCAGGGCGCGATCGGCGCTGGGAGCCCTGGTTGTGTGTGAGGAGGAGGAGGGGCAGCCCGGTCCATGCTTCTGCATGCTGGTCAAGCGCGTGGTGGAGCCGCAGCCAGACTTACTCACACGGGACGGGAGCACCCTGAGATCTGCACAGCCCGGGTCAGTCCTGCTCCCCGTCGGCTGATTCGTTCACCCGCCCCCTCCTAGCCAGCCAGTTGGTTGATTCTCCCTGACTTCTCCTCCCGGTCTTCCCTGGCCAGTCCCTCCCCCCCGCCGCCAGCTCTGCCTTCCGCTGACTGGTTCCTGCTCCGGATCTTCCCCAGCCAGCCCTGCTGCACCCATGGCCAGCCCTGCTTCCGGCAGCCAGTTCTCCCCTCCTCCTCCTGAGCTCCCCCGGCCAGCTCCGCCCCTGCTGGCCGCCCCCCCAATATCCCGCAGCCAGCCCCATTCCGCCCGACCCCCTTGAAAGAAAGATCTAGCCCTGTTGTTGCTGCCTATCTCCTGAGTAAGAGGCCTGCCCTATTTGGCCTCAGACCTTTCAGCGGCAGGTGTTGCCTGCAGCCATTACCGGGGGCGGGCTTAAAGCCAGGAGGCTGTGCCTGGTGGTGGGCTGCCCCAAAGGGGCAAGCCCTTCGGGGGCAGACATGGCATTTTTGAGGGGCTTATCTTCTCCCTGTCAGCAGTGTTCCCTGTAAGCTGAGCGCTTGGCCGGACACCCAGGAAAGATCCAAATGCCGCCCACTCTGATTAGCAAAGTGCCCACAGCTGCCAGCATGTGTTTCTACTGGTGGTGCACATCCACACATGCCTCAGCACACACAAAATTTATTCTGCACATGTATGGAAAAAGTTAAAGGGAACATTTTCCTGCTGCCCATTCTGCCTAGTACCCTTCACATGGAACCCCCTCTCCAGTGTCAGGCAGCTGAGACACCCAAGTTGTTTCCATGTGGGGAATGACTTAGGCACCTCTGTTGATCCACAGAAAAACCGTTGAAGACCAGGAGCTGAAGGTGACCTAGCACAACTTTTAGCCCAGTGTTTAGAGCAGTGTTTCTGAAAGTGTTCCCACGGCTCCCCTTGGCAGCAAAGGATGAAATGGAGCCAATGGGAGCCACGAGGCTCCGTGGCCGCGACGCTGATAAATAAACAAACCAGAGCGGCCAGTTAATGTGTTTCTGAGAGTGATTCCTCGGAACACTTTCAGAAACACTGGTTTAGAGGACTCACCTTGGAAGAAGGAGACCCCTCTTCAGATTTTGGCCCCCCCACACACACAGAGTGGGAGAATTGACCTATTTGAGTATTTTAGTCCATAGTGGCACAGTAATTGTGCACAAGAGGATGTGACTGGGAACGTTAGGGCACCTTCACCATGAGAGACTGACAGTGCCCCACATCAGAATAGCTCAGTAGTTACATCTCCTCTCACTCTGGCCAAAGGGGAATTGAACATGACCTCAGAGGCATCTACCAGATTAGGCCCTGAATGAGATGAAGGTAGAAGTTCATCTACTTTCTTGTTGCACTTAGAGAAACAGAACTAGCAGAATCTTGTTAGGGGGATAAGGCAATATGCCACGTTTATTGTGAATACAGAATTTATTTGCCATCCCTAGCTACTAAAATGATCCACCACACATACACACATTCATACATACAGTCCTAAGGATGGATATAATTATCAGCCTCAATGGCCCATTCTAGTTCACTGGCCATGAGGTCTACACATGAGGGTAGTTGGGTTATGCCTGTGCACACTGATACTCCTGGAGAATGATCATAAACTGAAAGACCCAGTCCTATAGTTTTGCACCCATTTTAAAATATGTTTTAGTTCATAGATTCTGTCCTGTTCCACTGATCCAGAGCACTCTATGACCATGAGTCATTAGTTAATGGCAGATGCAACTTTCTTTTTTTTTTATGGGGCTTTTGTCTCTTTCTTGGACGGGTTCTTCTGCAGCACTTGCTCGCATTGTACTTCAGCCACCAAGGTGGTGCTGGTAGCTGGCCACCCAGACAGACTGGCTTCAGGGACTGATCCCTTTACATACACCCCCACATTTACACTTGTAAATTGGATTACACACCCACACCCCTAACTTTAAACAGAGTTAAGGCAGTACAAATATCAAAATGGGGTTTCAGTTATAATATGGAGTCACTTTAGTTACAATGTATTAAAAAGGCAATTTTTAACAGGCTACTAACAACTTAATCCAAAAATAGTTAGTACTGTTTCATTTTTAAAATCCCATTAATTAAAAATGGGATGCAATTCATGAGGTTACATAACATCACATTGGTAGCTGTAATTCATTAAAAGGGCGATTTCATTCTTCAGCCCTACATTTCATGGTTATGAATTGCTTTGGGGCTTATGTGGGTGCCCAGACACCTAGAATGAGGCACAGTGCACATAACCAGAGACAGAAACATAAGTGCTAAGGACACTGAAAACTTCAGTGCCAAGTGAGTTTAGGTGCCTACAGGGTTACACAGGAGTTGGGGATTGCACTTTAGCCAAAACCTGGGCCATAGGCACCTAAATCTAAGTTTTAAGCCCCAAGCTTACTTTGTGTTACCCACCATTGCTGATCACAAAACTCTGCTGACCTTAGTGCAAATAGCACTACATAAGCAAGTGCTATTTTAATTTCAAATCCCATGTTAAGCCTGAACAAAATCTATGCATGGCAAAAATAAGACAGATTCTGAAGAGATATAAAAACAGTGGATGTGGAGGAAGGGAGTAAGTCTCAATATATTTAATTGTGTCCTCCAGGAGGCTGAGAGATAAATAGCTGTATGGTTGCCTAGAGCTATGATTGTGATGATTGCTTGCTTTAATTAAAGTAAAAGAAAATAGCTCCATTTTCTGTACGCTGGGGCAGCTGCACACAACATACAGTGCTTGGTGCTAGGATACAAATCTAATTCTGCCACCATACAGGTATGTGAAATAGGTTCCAAATTAACTAAGAAGTGTTTGTGGACTGTGCAAATGACACATACAGTATGAAGAGTGAACATGCTCTTCACATATAGTGTGAAGAGTGAAAGAGCATTAATAGGATATGCTCGGTGTGTGTGCTACACGTGTCTTGCTTGCAGAGCTGCAATAACCTGAGCTGCTCCATGGATTTTCCTATGGAACCTTTCCACATTCCTTCCACATTAGCCAGGCTATCCTCAGACTAATATACCCTTTCCTCTTGTATTCCCATGTCTGAGGCTTTGGTCCTATGGCAGCAATGACATTCTCCTCCTCCCTACCCCCCAAAGGGACCCACATCAAAAGTCCTATAGTCAGATCACTCTTCTTTTTTGAGGATATAGTGAGATTAATGAATTTCATATGGGCAGGTTCATCCATTTCAATGCATTTTTTTCAGATGTGGTATTTGGAGCTTAGTTTTGACTTAAGTGCCTGCATACTCCCTTTCATAATGAATACCATGTCTCTTTTGTGTTCTGTGACAGATGTGAGACCTTGGAAGACTAGAAACTTCAGAGGTGATGTGCCAGAAGCTATGGACACATGGAATATTCATAAGCGATTGTATCAACAAGTGGTGTATGTATCGTATTCCTGTCTTGTTGGGTTGGTTTCCTGGAATCATTAGGGACATAAGGTGGGAGTGAAATTAATTCAAGCTTTCATTTGCAGATACCCAGCCTTTTGGTGTTTCACCCCTCCTGGGCAGTAGCACTGATTGGCATTACCTTGATCAGGAGGCCTGAGAGACAGAGGTCTCACACTGTAAAAGAATCTGGCTCAGCTGACTCACTCTGGAATCAAGAATCGAAATATGTATAGAGACGGACCAGGAACCCAGGCATCTATGTAGACTGTTGTTTATGATACTTTCGCTGTATTGTTTTTGCCCTAAATACATCAATGGTGCTTTACAAAAGCTGGCTGATCATTGATTAATGCTGTCATTGTCCCCGAGACAGTAGAATGCAGGTGCTGAATTAAAGGCAGATCTGCTGGGATAGGCATAGGGAATGACAAGAGGACTGCAGCCTTAAGACTGTGGTGTGGATGGAGAGGAACACACATTCCTATCTGAAAAAGGTCTTGGCTTCTAACCGTCTAATTAAGTGGGCCAGGGCCAGGAGGTGCTGAAGGGAGCAGGGATGCAGTTTTTCCTGCAACTGTGCAATACATGCACTTTGTTATTCTCTTCAGTAATGAGCATTAAAGTATTTTCTTCATCACACAGTGCACAATCCCACTCTTTTTCCATTCTAGACTTGACTCCCTCTCATCTCTATCCTGACTTGCCCTACCCTTGAGACATGCAAATACGCTATATGCACAAACCCGAGCAACTCAGGAATTCACATTTTATTAAAAAACAAAAACCAGGAGTTCACTGAGTGATGGTGGTTGGTGATTTATACTGACAGAATCTTCCCATTGAATACTGACACAGTCTATTCCCTGCCAGATCTCTACAGTCACCCTCACCAGCCCACCCTCTACTGCACTGACTGTCCTCTCTTATTCTTTTTTGCTTCCTGGTAGTTAATGGCTCTGCTCTGTTTCCCTTTCCTCTGGGGCACTATTTGTGCTAACGAGAACTATTCACCATCAACAGGTTGCAGATCCCCCTGGAGGAGGGAGGGCAGGGCCTGACGTGTTTGCGCACGCGGGTTCACGTCCTCCGCCTCCGGGCCCTGCAGAGACTCCTCTTTGATGCAGGTAGTCCGGCGTGGAGCATGCTTGCGCACGCTTTCCTTCACCGCTTCCAAGGGCTCTGATATGACCGGCAGCTCCTTTATTTGAGAGGTCTTCCGCGAGACCTCTCCAGGCTGCCGGCCTTCTACCAGGACCTCCTCCGCACCTGGAAGCTGCTTGCGGCAACCAGGTCCTTGGGAGCCACCTTGGGGGCAGACCTCCTCGCGGAGCCCCTGCTACACAACCCCCATCTACGTGTGCAGGTGGTGGAGTCTCCCTCGGTGCGCCAGAAGTTGGTCCTGGCAGAAACCACCAGAGTCGGAGACCTCCTGGACTACCACCGGGGAGACGGGGTGGATCCTCAGGTGCTCGCCCAGCGCATGGGGCACTCCACCCTACGTACTCCCTGGCGCGTACTTCAGGAGGTGAAGGACGCTTTGCCGCCCACTGCTCAGGTTTATCTCGACAAGGTCCTGCAAGAAGGTGCACCCCACCCACCCCTCACCCCCAGCCCTCCCGATCTCTCCATCGGCCCCAAGCCCCGTGTACCTTCCCGACCGCCTCCCCCTCGTCATCCTAGCCGGCTGCATGCGATGCACCCGGTCCCCTTCCGAACCGTGCCAAAGAATCACCTGTACACGCTCATGATTCACACGCTCCACTTCCCCACCCTTGTGTCCTGCCCAGACACCAAGTGGTGGGACCTCCTACCACCAATGGAGGGTGGGGAGCCCCGGTGGGCCAGCCTCTATTCGACCTTGGTTCCGTGGCCCACCGGGGACATCTGCTGGAGAATCCTGCACGGAGCTATGAGCACGGGCATGTACTTGGCGCGGTTCACCCCAACCCCCGAAACGTGCCTCTTCTGTGGCGTGAGGGAGACCCTGGTGCACATCTACATCGAGTGTGCCAGGTTACAGCCCCTCTTTCGGCTCCTCTAGAACCTCCTGTTGAGGTTCTGGCTGCACTTTTCCCCCCACTTGTTAATATACGCACATCCCATCCGTGGCCCCACAACGTCGCGGGACCTCCTGGTCAACCTCCTCCTGGCTATGGCCAAATTGGCAATCTATAAAACCAGGGAGAAGAGGTTGGCCGGGGGAGGGGCCTGCGACTGTGGGGACTATTTTCGTTGCTGTATCTGCTCACGAATCCGGGCAGAGTTCCAATGGGCAGCGTCCGCTGGCTCTCTCGAGACCTTCAGGGGGCAGTGGGCGCTGTCCGGGGTTCTCTGCTCGGTATCCCCATCCGGCTCCCTCGTTTTAGCCCTTTGACCCTCACACCCGTCCCTATTTTCTCATTATTTGTCCCCAGTAATTAGTTGGTTCTTCTGGGTTCTGTGGACCCTCCCCGCAGGCTAACGCCCGCCCATCTCCTGGACACCAAATAGTTGAGGGGAAAAAAAAAATCAACAGGTTGCAGAACTGGGTCCTAAAGAAAAATACATTCCCAAGCCTCCATATCCCCCTGAATACAATTAAGACAGTAAGTTAAAGTCAGAGTGTTTGGGTTAATATCTGTTATGTGTCATGTAAATACACTTCTCATTAAAATTGCTTCCAAATTTAGTGGTGAGACCAAGGATTTTAAAAGTATCTTAATAGCCTCTTATACCAGAGGAGGTCCCTGCTGGAGAGAATCAAGGCATAGTAACAGAAGGGGCAGAAAGGAAGACCACAATGCCACTGCGTATATGGTATCTCTTTCTTGAGGCAGGGCACTTCCACATTCACTGCTACCAAGCTAGCACTTCTCATGAACTCTACATGCAATAGAAAACATAAATAGATAATTAAAATTCAAGTGCTTCTTGGGCTGATCCTCAGCTTATCCATCTGAGCAGTTAAAAAAAAAAAATCCTTGCCATGGCATTTGCTGATTCTCCTGGCACAGGAGAACCCATGGATTGTTTAAAGCCAGCACTGTTGGCTCGATGCCACCTTATTCTATCCCACTCACTGTGGAGGGGCACATCAAGAGCATGTGTAGCTGCCACTTTGCACAACACTGCTGCCCAGGTAACATGGCTCTTGCATGGGTCTGAATGTTCCTAAAAATAATCCCCCAAAACAGTAAACACCATTTATGACAGAAACATCATGGTCTGAAAACCCTTCCTCCCTCTCTTCCTCCCTCCCTGCCAACTGTCCTACTGGAAACCCCCCCTCAATTACCATGTAAATACTGCAGCAATGTGTGTAGGCCACCAGCGGTTGCCTAGGAAGCCAACTGCTGTTCCTAGGGGATCTGTTTAAAATTCCAATCCAGATTCTAGGCAGGCTTGTGGGACTCCCAACCAGTAGGTATCACGGAGTTTCTCCCCTCCCCCCCAGCTTGTCTGGGCTAAGAGAAAGCAGCTGTGCCAGACAGAGCAGGTGGACCCTGTTACCCTTATAACCAATTAAGGTTATATAAATAGGTTCTTTGCACAGCAGTGGTGAGAGAATATGGGATTCAGGAGGGGGGAAGTGGTGCACATGGATGGGATGTAGTCAGTTCATGTGGATTATTTTCTGCCTTGCCTTGTTCTGTGTCTGCTGGCTGTATCACTTGGGATAGTGACATTTATTCTGAATCACTCAAAACCCCAAAGGCAAGTCATAGCAAAGAACATTTCACTTGTACAAGGAAAAGAAATCCTTTGAGATCTAGATTATTCACAGGGGTTAATTCTAGCCTTGCTCTGAGTGAGTTTAATAGTACCTGAAAAATATTGACTATGAAAGCAAGGATGGGTAAATGGACAAGCTTGTCAACTAGCATGAACATTAGCTGCTACTGTAAAATAGAGGCTATACACTGGTGGGTTGTGGGAGTAGCCTTACTTTGCTGATCACCCTGTGGCTATCCCCCTTATGAGTCTGCTTACTACTTACAAAGTCATTGGTGATTTAAAGCTGCAAATTGAGGGGCAGGTGGCATGAGGATAGATGCTATTAAACATGGAGGATGGTGGCCTGAGCAGTGTTCAGATTAGGGTTGCAGTTTAACTGGGAATCATACTGCATCTCCCTGAGGTGACCTAAGCTAAATGGGGAGATTTTAGGCTGCTAAAGCCAGCAGTGAAGCAGGGCTAAGGCAGACCCTGGCTTTGTGCTAGTCCCAGAAATGGCTAGCATAGCCCTTGAGGGAAGGGGAAAGGGCAGGGAATCTCTGCACATTGCCTCCACCTTACCTCTGATTGCACAGCTCCCATTGGCTGGGAATTGTGGCAGTAGTGCCTGCAGGTTAGGGCAGTGCATGGAACTACACCTGCCCCTGCTCCTAAGGCTGTGCTGGCCACTTCTGGGAGTAGCCTGGACTAGGGTAGGCAGGGATCCTGCCTTATCTCCACTGTGCCACCAGCTGAGAACCACCCAAGGTAAGTACCACCTGGCCCACACCCCTCACCCTTCCTGGCACTCCAACTCTTTGTCCCAGCCCTGAGCCTTCTCTTGGAGCCCAGCGAGCACCCCAACTCCCTCTCAGAGCTCACTCCCCAACCCCAGGCTCAGTGCATAGCTCCCTCCCACAGACTGAGCTACTCAGCTCCAGCCCACAGCCTGCATCTCTCTCCTACACCCCACCCCCCTGCCTCAGCCTGAGAAAGTGAGTGAGGGTGGGAGAGAGTGAGCAACGGAGGGGGAGAATAGGGTGAGTATGTATGGGGGTCCTCCATGCAGGGAGTGGAGCCAGGCAGGGGTGTTTGGGTTTGTGTGACTGGAGAGTAGGCAACCCCAATTCAGATAAGGTACTGAGATACTTGAATATGAGTTAGCTATAACTAATTATCAGCCTATTCACTCATCATTACAGCATATTTTAGAGCAAGACAACAAAAGCCAGGCAAGAAGTGTGTCATATGCTTATGCTGTTAAGATATTAACAGCAGCACTGTGTTAGGAATTGCAAGTGAGATCTGAGGAAGAGCAAGTCACCATTCTTTGGAACAAATGGTAAATGTTACTTCTTAGTACAGCACACTTCAAAACTTACATCACAAAGTGCATTTCAAGTTCCTTTTCAAGGAGCATTGAGCAAAATGTCTGTTGATAATGTACCGTACTAGGCCTCCTGTAAACATACCACACTAAAGGGGATTTGGGTACAAAAAATACTGTTTAGCCCCTGCAAAGCAACAGCAAATGCTAGGGCTATGCAAGTTGGTCCCATCCCTGCCCCCATCTCCTGAAAATATAATCAGCAGTATGGAGTGTGGGTATTTTCTTAGTGTAATTTGATATTATATTCACCAGTCCTTAAACAGAGAGTCACAACTGATGCACAGGCAAATCCCTCTTCTGGAAATGTAAGCCCCAAATCCAATGCTCAATTCCCAGGAAGTAGGGTTGCCAACAGCTCTGTATTCTGAGGGCCTTCCATTATTTAATTAAACAAAATTGCTTGTCCTGACTAGATCAGTACAGGATGCCTTTCAGTTTCGTTTGCTGCCAGCACAGAATCGGAAACATTCTGGCCATGCTACATCCCAGTTGAAATTGAGGATAAGAAGTGTCCCTGTACTGATTTAGAATTCTGATGGAGGTAGCCAGGTCAAATTTTCATGATGTTGCTACCCTATGTACTAGCTCCCAATACCCCCCCAAGCTGGCCCCATTGCCCCTCCACTCAAGTTTGGCCTTACCCTTCTCCTATTATACACATTCTGTACTTTTTTAAAAGTGTTGACAGCCCTAGCAAGTGCAACGTAGAGCTATTTATGGCAGAAAGCAGCCTCCCTTAGACAAACTGCACCACAAAACTAACAATACAGTTCTTAAAAAAACTGAACCACATTTGCACACGAAGAAAAAACACTTCTAAGACTGTTGTAGCACCATTGATGAGTCCCCCCTCTCTAAGTCACTCTATGTAGCTGGAGTAATATCCACACTGCTGTTAAACTAGTGGGGTGCTACACTTACAGCGCAGATTAAAGTTTGCGGTGTCTAGAGAACATTTGCTACCCAAGAGGATGTAATTAGCTTATGTTGATGTGCTTGAGTTTCAGCATGATGAGCATATTGTATTGCAAGAAAGGTTACCCCATTTTCCTGAGTGTAAAAAGATATTTTGCTTTTCTTGGGGAAAAAATCATTAGAATATGCTGGAATTAGGAGACCTGATGGTTTCAACTGAAAGGTTAGAAGTTTGCTAGCACCTGGCACTCCTTCACCCCCTGCTCAGCCCAGAGCTCCCTCCCATAGTCTAAACCTCTCAGCTCCAACCCACAACCTGTACCTCAACCCCTGCCTTAGTCTGTGAAAGTGAGTGAGGGGCCAGAAAGTTAAAGCTACCCCATAAAGCTAAAACTTCACAATTAGCACTGTTCTGCGCTCGCACTAGAGAATACAGATGAGAGAGAAGGATAATTGTATGTACAGTTGGATGAGCATCCTTTGTTTGCTTAATAGCTTATGGTAACAATACGGATTTTGTACATTACAATTAGGGATTAAATCAGTGAAATAGTCCAAAAAAGAATGAAATTGGTGGCAATATTCCAGGAGTGTATATATTGTAATTGAAGATTACTTGATTATTGCTTCAGCTGATGTATCTGAGCATGATAATATTATCAGGAAGTTAAAGCCTAGAGCAAGAGATGAATAGACCACATTACACAGGAACAAGATAAAATACAAAATAAGGCTTTGAGGGTACATGTGGTGATCCCCAAAGACATTAAGCAAAGATCATCATTTAAATACTGGAAGCTCATAAATGCAGAAATGACAGACACCTGAGACTGAGGTAACAATCTTTAAAAGGAAACTAGAAGAGACACTGAACTGCAATGGCAAACATATTATACAGACTAGCCTTGCTGACTGTGAATAATGTCATGTCCATGTAATGAAAGACTTTTGGACTAATATTGGTAGGTAATAGTATATGTACCCCAGGAGGAAGTCAGAATGTAATAATATAGAGCAAGTGTGTGAGACATCAGGGTGTCCAAAGGAATAAAATCAAGGCTACTTCATGCAGGTATTGATCATATCTGTCCTATGATGATCCAAATGCTCCAGACACACACAGATCATGAATAAAGTATTCCAAATGAGCCAGCAAGATCACATTAGATTCCAGATATGCTGTGGCAAAAGGCAGGCACAGAATTGTGATTTTTTTAAAGAAATTTATTTTTGGCCGCTGATTGGCTGTTCATTTAAATGCTTAAATACTGACGATGAGTGATGAGGCATTCCAGCCTGTAATTAACAGACTTAAAGCAGTGTTTGCTAGGAATGGATGCTATCAGAAATGGTTAGTGACCTTTTTCTAGATGAGAGATTAAAGACTTAGCAAAGCATTGGAGACTGTCAGAGAAATACAAGCCCAGGGAATACACAATCTAACAGTATAACGGAAAGAATGATGAGATAGTTAAAACCATGATTTTAACAGGGAGGAATAGATCCTCAGTTCCGTTAGATTTAAAAAAATAGCCCTGGGACTGGTGTGTTATGTTCTTCTACTCAATTGCTAATTGGTATTTCACATAGAAATAGATTGGCATGTACTTTAGAGGTGCCTAGTTTAAGATAAAAGTGGTTGAATTCTTTTAAGTGCAAAACTCAGCATAATAATAATTATGGAACAGCAAGTTCAGTCTCTCTGCTATAGAGAAGATAGGATGCTTTTTTTGGATTACTGTGTATTCTGAATTTTAAGAAATAAAATGATGTTATATTATAACATTATAGCAAGAGAAGGTAGGGTTTTATTTGACTTCTTTGTTTTCAGTGAAATATTAGAGAAATGTTACCACAGTGCCTACTTACTGTCTGTCAGGATCCTAATAAGGACAGCCAGGTCCAAGGGTTAGAGCAACATCAAAGCTGAAGTTGCAGAGACAGAGAATGGCATAGTCAGGTTTCACAGCCTGGAGGCAAAGTCCAAATCAAGACAAGTGTACATGTGGCCATAGCACCAATAGGAAATCCACACTGTTACCAGAACTGCCCGTGTTGTTTATATAGGGTAGGGATCCAATTAGGAGCCCTGAGACTGCTACCTGTCAAACCCCTTAAGGCAGGAATTTCAGCTAGTGGGAGTTGTGGAGTCTGCACTCATGACAGAGGCAGCACATGGAGCCCTCCTTTCGTGCCACCCCCAGCCCTGGAAAAAAGATGTGCTGGCTGCTTTCAGGAGAAGCACAAGGATAGGGCAGGCAGGGAGCCTTCTTTAGCCCCTCTGCACCACTGACTGGGAGCTGTCCAAGGTAAACACTGCCCAGCTGGCGTCTGTACCCTTCATCCCCTCTCACACTCCAACTCCAACCCCAGCCCTGAGCCCCCTCCTGGAGCCAGCAGCCCAAGCCACCTTCCACACCCTAATTTGCATATGCAGAATTCGTGTCCCCCCCCCACAGATTACCCCCCTGCAGAAAATACATTCTGCTGGGAAGATTCTACAGTTGCACTTTTCACTAACCAGGGCTCTTGTAGCACCAGAATAAAGGGCTTCAGTCTCAGCCTTCTGTGGAGAGGAAGCAGAGAGCCTGTCTTACTGCAACTTGCCTGTGGGGCCAGGTGAAGGGGCATGGGAGGGTGGATAGAGCAGAGCACACTGGCCTGCTGCAGGGTGGGGCGGGGTGGTCACAGACTTGGTTTCAGAAGGGCTGGGGGGGGGGGGACAAACAGAGGAAGGGACACAGGAGCTAATGAGGTGACCGCATTGAGTCAGTGGCTACATGGGAAAATGGAAGTGGAAGTGCAGGGCCACATGGGGTTGGGAGCAGTGGCTGAGTGGGAGTGCAGGGACACTTGGGAAGGGAGAGGAGGGATGGCTGAGTAGTGGTGCAGGAACACATGGGGATATTGTCAGATGTGCCTGACAGAATGGGAGATGTTAGGGATTAACCAGGGTCTGCATGGGTGAGGCTCCCCAACTCCCTAATAATCCCTCAAAAACCTGTCCACATCTTTTCTCACTCTCACTGAACAACCCTCCAAGAACACTCTTGGTTTCTTTCCAGCAACTACTTCCCTGTCCCTCCGCTTCTCTGTTAACCCTAACTCCTCCACACCTTTGCATTGCTTCTGAGGGGCTCAGGAAATCTATTTCTATGTTGTCGTTTATATGTATTATTACTCAAAGTTCTATATGTATATACCTAATAAGTAATCTATTTGTCAAAAAGTAGTTCCTGAATCTTTTTTGTTGTCTGCGGTGTTACAGATATACTTGCTGGCAAGTATTTTGAAATGAATTATGAAAATAATTGAAACTGGGGTGCTTATATTGTTCTGACAAAATATGCAGAATTTTAAAATATTATGTGAATAATTTTTAATTGTTCGGCACAGAATTCCCTTGGGTGTAATCTGTGTACAGTAGAGAAAAAAACAAGCACAGGACACTGCTAATCTAAATAGGCCGAATGAATATAGAAATGATCTGAAATGAAAGGCATCCAGAATGGTCAACATTTAGAGGGTAGAATAGAATGTCAGAATAATCAAAGAATCTATCATGTTAAAATTGGTAAAGACCAGACTCCAGTAGTTAAGTGTTAGTAACTGCAGATCCTGTGATGTGATTTCCAAATAAAATAAGACCACACACAGGTTGAAGCAAGGAGGTGAAGATTGTTAAGCAATGAGGGGCAACCTTGGCTAGTAAGTGGGCAACATGAGTGGCCCTCCTTCATCTCAGTGGGCTGCAAGGCTGTCATAATCAAGATGGTCTCCTGAGACAGCATAGTTTTGTTTGCCAATTGAACTATAGCAACACCTTGATTGAATGCAGACGGAATGCAATCAGCACACTTGTCACTTCACATGCCCTTGCTTTTAAGTGCATGTTGCTTTTGTAATATCGGTCAGAAAAACCTACGTGGATGAAAACCAGCAGAATTTTGCAGCCCTGTGCATGGGCAACAGTAAACAAAATGCCTCGTGGGCCGCAGGTTGCCTGCCACGGCTGTTAAGGGCATGCACAATGGGACTGAGCTTAAAGTCTGCATCACATGTACTTTAAACAAATTGTGAGGAACATAAAGCTTCAGGGGAAAAGGTAACAAATTTTGGTGTATTTAGGAGAGAGAGAACTCCTGTTTATGGGTTTGTCAGGGCAGTAGCATGCTTCAGAGTTCTAGTTATTTCTTAGTGAAGTTCCATTTTATCAGCTGTGTTTTTTGCCGCATTCAGCAGTGTCTAGTTTCCATTCGTTCCTAACACTTGAATGTGAGAGATTCATGAACACATTCTTGTTGCATAAAAAAAGCCTCTGCCTGAGCTTACTTGATTTTACACATGCATTTTCTGAAAATACACTAACAGTAAGGTCTAAGGTTTTAAACTGCAACTCATTGTAACCTTTGTCAAACCTTGCAACTTGATGTAATCTATGTAAAACCTTGCAAATTTGTAACTCTCAGCAACTTTGCTTTATAAGTTCAGAAACTTACTATAAGCTGCAACTTTGTAAACTTTGTAACTCTCAGCCACTTTGTTTTTTACTTGCTCTAAACTGCATTCTTCCCTGAGTGATGAAGGGGTGTGTGTTTGTTTAGTAGGAGTTACAAGGAGCAGTGGTGATGAGTCGTCAGAGGCTGCTGCTTTGCTGGATAAAGGGAAGTCGGGGAATACTCCCTGGTGACCAGGTGGATGAGTCACAGGGACCATTCAAACACAATATAAAGGAGAGGGAACATATGGGAGACTCTTTTCCTTCCCCTGCTCCTGAGAAACTCCTCTCTACAGCCAGTGTCTCTCCTAACCAGCTTCCCAGCCATGATCAGCAGACAGAGCCTCCAGAATCTACATGCCTTGGCTCCTTCTGCAACCCATATGCCTGTGTATGTGTGAGAGTGCCTGAGGGCAGGAAAGAATGTGTGAGAGAGAATGAATGAATGAATGGAGGAGTCTGTGTGCTTGCTTGTGTGTGGGAGAGATAGCTGGTTCCCTCTTTAGTTTAAACCTTTGGTGGCAGCTCTATTTTTGTAGTGCATACAGTGGAGTGCTAATTCCTCAAACAATAAACCCATGCTAGTGTAACCCTGGGTGGTCTCCAGTGGGAATTTTTGGGGGGTAACGATCCTTGTCTTATCCAGGAAGGTCAAGCAATATGCACTTAGGAGACACAATCTCTTAATGGATAATTATTAAATTTACAATGACACTTACAATTTCCTGTGTGGTTAAAAAAAAAAAGTCTACAATTGTATATTGCACCATATATGGCAAGTGACTTTACCTCTGACTTTATCATTAGAAATTAATAGCTTCTGAAATTGAGATACAGTAGGCTCCAGACTCTCAAAGACAATTAGGCACCTAACTCCCATTCATTTCAATAATCACTGAACTACAGACTCTCTCAATAGTCCAGTTACTATCCCACTATAGATCAATATTGAAACAATCTGTAGGTAAGAGAGACTGACAGACACATCCTGTAATCCAGTGGTTTGGACCCCCAGCTGGGAGATAGGACACCTAAGGCCCAGACCTCTGCTCCAATCACTCTTTCGTTTATCCACAATGGAACAGTGTCATCAGGAGAGTTTGAGGAAATCCACATCAGAATGTCTCATAAATCAACTCTGTGCTAACAGTATCAGAGGGGTAGCCGTGTTAGTCTGAATCTGCAAAAGCAGCGAGGAGTCCTGTGGCACCTTATAGACTAACCGAAGTGTTGGAGCATAAGCTTTCGTGGGTAAAGACCCACTTCGCCATGCATCTGACGAAGTGGGTCTTTGCGCACGAAAGCTTATGCTCCAACACTTTGGTAGTCTATAAGGTGCCACAGGACTCCTCGCCGCTCTGTGCTAACAGTTATATAGTGGGAACTAGGGATGGAAGTGAGTAGACGACTATTCAACAACCCTATATGCTTATGCTTATCAGGTACTTGAATGGAGTTCTTGGCTACTTGCTTCCCCCCACCTGCTGCCTCTGTATGAGAGGCAGCAAGGGCGGGGGAAACAGGAACTGATGCTGGGAGGAGCTGGTTTAAAAGCTGGTTTCCCCCAGCACCATCTCCATTGTGCTGCCTCTCCTTCCCCGCCTCTATCAGAGGCATCAGGAGGGGGAGAAATAGGGGAAGCTGCTCCAGCAGCAGCCCCTGTTTGCAGCAGCCAGCCTGGGCTGCCATGAACAGAGGCTGTTGGACCCAGCATGACCTAGAACCACTTTGTTCCAGCTTGTGCTGGTCCAGGATGCTGCGCCTTTGCATTTTAAATGTAGTAAGAGCCTAGTGGCTCTTACTACATTTAAAATGCAGCGCTGCAGTGGTCCAGAACTGGGACTACTCAGTCCCAGCTCCAGCTAGCTCCTGCTGTGGCTCTGCAGAGGGCTCCCTTACTGACTAATCCTGTAGTCAATACAACTTGTATTGGCTACACAATTAGCTAGATAATCGCAATTGAATATCCTTAGTGTGAACCACTTCCTCTTCCAGCTGGTGTTGTAATTCTCGCAGTCTGGTAGGTGACCTCTGACCCTGCCTACAAGCCTGGACCCTGCAAGTGACTTGGTGGCTGATAACCAATCTTCCTCTGGTTTACAAATTGCTTTGGAGCTTAGGTGGGAGACAACCACCTCATTGCCTAGAGGGAGAGGGAACTGCCTAAGGGCAGAAACATAGGCACCTAGGGAGCATTTAGTTTGAAAACCTACATGCCTTCAGGGCATCACAGTTGACCCAAAAGTGGGACAAGGCACCTAAATCTGATATTTGCACCCAAATCTGGGATTTAGGTCCCTAAGTATCTTAGAGGATCTGGGCCAATTTGTCCTGCCTCACTGAGGTAGTGGTATGAGAACAGTGAAAAGCTAGGCTGTTGTAAATAGTTAAAGACCAAGTGCTTAAAAGAATTCTCTTTTTCCTGAGAGATCAAGGGGAGACTTTCCCAAGAGCCTGAAGAGTTACTCTTGAGGGAATCATATAGACTCTCACATTGAGGCAGGTAAGACTTCTTATTTGAATTGGAGTAGATAAAAACTAAAGATAGTCATGGTTAAATTAAATGTATTTATCAAGTTTGTTGTATGCACAAAATACATTTTCCTTCTGATTTGTGGGTATATAATTTTAATTATTTATAATGCCCTGAATTTCTTTTCTGTAATGAGATCATAGATGTGAAGTAAGTACTATGAATACAGTTGTCTTACTATTTGTTCCCTTATCTTGTATAGGCTATTTAGCTCCCTAGGGCATGATAATAACAAAGAAAGAGAGTCTCATAAAAGTATCAAAAAATAGACTCCCTTTAGCCTACAAACTAAACAAGAGCTACTTTGTGATAGGATACTTGAATATGAATTTTCTTTCCATACATAAACAAACAAAAAAACCCCCCATATTCTCTTAATCTGGCCACCTTGAGTTGGCAGACGCCAGATCTGAGAGTCTCAATTTATTACCAGGCAATATCTTGAAATCTATTTAAACTATTAAACTAGTTCCATCCTTCCTCTAGAGGGAGGAGGCTATGTTAATACCTGACAGGGCTAGGTCTCTCAGTAGCTTATAGGGTTGCCAGGTGTCCCGTATTGACCCGGACTGTTCGGTATTTTCGCCTCCTGTCTGGTAAAAAAAAAATTCAGAAAATACCGGACACCTAAAATGTCCGGTATTTTCTGATTTTTTCCCCCCACCAGGAGGCGAAAATACCGGACACCTGGCAACCCTACGACACACTTGGCAACCGGGCCCAGCCCCTGGACCCACTGCCGGGCCCCGGATACCCACTCGCCCCGCTTACCTGGTTCCGCAGGGGCTTGTCTGGTGGCTGACACAGAAAAACAAAATGGCTGCTGGCAAAAAAAAGCCGCCTCTTAAAGGGGCCGTGCTGATTTTTTCTTTTTTTGGGGGGGGTGGGGGGGGAGGAGAGGGGTGAGGTGTTTGGTATTTTTGGTTAAACCATCTGGCAACCCTAGTAGCTTATCGTTTCTGCTCTGCAGGTCTGCCTGTCTGACCTTGGTCAAAAGTAAGCTAGGGGAATATCAGAGTATTGTAGACTCAGATTTTATGGCTAGAAGAGACCATTGTGATCAGCAAGCCTCACCTCCTGCACACTGTAGGCCACAAAATGTCATCCACCTCTTTAATACACTCATAACTTCTAGCAGGGCCATCCCTTGGATAATCCCCACCCCCTCGGCCCCAAGCCCTGCCTCTGCTCTGCTCCCATCCCACCTGTTCCCACCTTTGCTCCATCCCCTCCTGAGGTCTTGTACCCCTTTTCCGAAGCTCCCTCCCCCAAGCAACATGACCTGCAGGATTGCTGGGAGGCCTGGTGCTGGCAGCAGAGGTTGGGATCTCTCCACACTTACCACAGCAGCAGCAAGTGGAGTGACCCAGCCTGCTCTGGTCCCCCCAGACCTAGCTCCTAGTTACAGGAAAGTGGAGTGACTCAGATGGCAGGGCAGAGCAGGCTGGAGTTGGGTTGCTCTGCTTCCCACAACTCCTACCATTGCTGGTAAGTGTAGGAGTGGCCCCAACCTCTGCTGCCAGTGCCAGGCTGCCGTGGGCCCTATAGGGCCCAGGCTGACTGCCCCAAACTGGCCAAGGATGCGATGGCTGTAACCTCTGGCTGAGTTAGTGAAGCCCTCAAATCATGATTTAAAGATTTCAAATTAGAGACTTCACTATTTAGCCTGTTTCAAATCAGTCCCATGCTGCAAATAAAAGGGGAAAACTCCCAATATCTCTGCCAATCTGACATGGGAGAAAATTCCTTCCCAGCCCAAATATGGCAATCAGTTAGACTCTGAGCATGTCAGCAGGAATCACCTGTGAGGCACCTGGGAAAGGATTCACTAGTAACTCAGGCCTGGCCTACACTAGGTCTTTACATCAACCCCAGGCCTATACAGTTAAATTTCTAACTGATGCGTCCACACTACCAAACCTGTTGTGCCACCCTTAAGGGCCACAAGTCAATTTCTGTACTCCTCCTTTCATCAGGAATAACACTATTCCCAACCATGCATAGTCAAGTTTACGGTAGCGTAGATGCAGAAATTCTACGCTCTTGGCCTCTGGGAGGTCTCTTGCAGCTGTCTATGTCAGCTGCTCTGGCCACAACTTCTGCCTCTACTGTTCTCCCATCGTGCTCAAAAAAGAGGAGGAGGAGTCTAGTCAGATGCCAATGGCTGAGAGCCAAGAGTTCATCATGATGGTGGAGCTGGTCCCATCCTCCTAGGAGGTCTCCCATTGATGACCTGGGGAGGGCACTTCTGGTGAGTTCACAAACTTTGTTTAACTACAAATGGGTTCAGGCAATGCTCTCTCTTTGCCTACACAGAGCAGGGGATGTGGAGCAGCTTATTCATGTGTCTGCAGATGGAGCAGGAGTCTTGTCTGCACAGCTCCATGAAGCTCTCACATAGAAACTCTTTGATCTTCTAGGTTTTTAAGGAGGCCAGCTTTATTCTGTCCTTTCCAGTAGGACACCTTCCCACTCCAAGCCACCAGTAAGTGGTCTGGCGTCACTGAACCACAAAGCAGAGCAGCATACGGTCCAGGTTTATGGCCACTTTCAGTCAGCATTCACTCCCTATCATGGTCCGTGATTTGGAGAAGACTGATATCTTGCATGGCAACCTGGAAGGAGGAGGAGGGAATCTATTAGCATTCTCTCTGGTAAGCTATGAGTGCTTACGGTAGACTCTGTAAAGTAGACACGCTACTTTGAACAACATTTGATTCTTGCCTATAGTGAGAACACAGACCTTCGCCTTCTCAGAACTGAGTGCCCAGAAAGTGATCATGTTAGATTTGATCTTAGTATAGACATGCCCTCAGAGTCCTCCCTATCTAGTGTCCTGATACAGGAAACCCCCACCTTACAATGGCCTGAGTTGCAACCCCTCGCATTTGACCATTTTTGTAAGTGCGGAAGGGGCCGAAAACCCCTGACTTGCATCCTCAGCCTATATTTACAACAGCACACGGTGCCTATTGTAAATGCGGGTTTGAGTTACGATGCCCCTGATTTGTGACACTTCCTCAGGAATTGATTGCGTCGCAAGTCGGGGGCCACCTGTATTTGCTACTAGCAGACACAGAACATAATGTCCATGTCCCAAAGCATGCTGCCTTGCTTCAGCAAGGATGTGGCTGCAGTTAATGGGTTTGTTGACACTAGTAAGAGTCTGCTAAAATGTTAAGTTACTGCACACAAGCCTTTGCTAATATATAATGGTTGAAATTCACCCTGCTGCAAGGATAGCTGATTGTGTTGGTAACAAAGCGGTTTCTTTGTGCAATGAAAACAGTATTTCTACTACCCTACAAGACCCATAAAGGGCATAGGGACATTCAAAATGAGAGTGAGAAAAGGGCTACAGGAGGATCCAGTAGAATGAAAATTCAGTAGACATAAGTGGAACTGTGGACATTATTTCATTTTGTATGCTGGCACAGTCTGCTGTCCAGTAGTCCACATGACCTGGATTCAGACTCAGAGTTGCGTTTGCCTTCCCACACCCTATGGTATAGTTTAAGTAACCTAATGGCTTTAACTCCACGAAAATTACAAATTCTTTTGTGTGTACAGACAAATGTGTTATTCTCCAGAGCAAAAGGATTCTGTGAAGGAAATTAAATCCTTTTCATTAGTTAAAGAACAGATTGGGAGTTCCTGAATGCCAAATCCTTTGTGAATTATATTTAATTCTGGGCACAGATGGGGATGTAACCCTCCTTGAAAGCACTTATTACCATGCCTCTATCAAAGAGATGAATCAAGGAAGCGTGACTGTTCTTTGCAGAATTGGGCCCCAAAGTTAATTCCATAGACCTGAATGTATTGTTTGCTTTTTCCTTGGATAGCCAAAAGCTGGTGTGCAATCCCTCTTATGTACCATGTAACTGTTAAATTGAATTTAGATTGAACTAAGCAACAGCATTAAGTTTTTTTAAAATGTAAGTTTATACCAAAATGAATCAAAGAAAAGTGAAGGTTTCACACTAGGATTACACAGACTTGTACAATTTAGTTTAATAATTCCAGATGCACCCACACCCACACCAGGTTTATTCAAAAGGAGAACAGACTTTAGGAGAAAACATGTGACTATTATAGTGTATAATAAAGGTGGGCAAAATATGGCCTGCTGGTCACACTCATCCCACCACCATCCTGTGGCCCAGCAGGAGCCTGCTTGCCACACCCCGGCATGCTGTTCAGAGTGGCTGACTGTGGGGAGCATATGCTCTCTGCACACCACATGTCCTGGGGTGCCCCCAGCACAAGTCTCATAGCTCCTGTCAAAGTTAGACTCGGGACTCACAATTTAGCAGATCACTGTTTATTAGCAAAGCACTTCACCAATACAGACAGGAAAGTGAGTTCCCCAAACAATGCCCGAGTCACCTTATTTATGCAGGTAAAAAGAGTGCGAAACAAAAGATTACAAAAGGGTGTGAAACTAACAAAGATTACCTTGGGTCAGTCATGTATCTCATTTCCTTATTAAGCCTCAGCATCTCCTGTTAATGTCTCACTTACAATCTTAAATGGAACCTATGTCTATCACCTAATGTCCCTCTTCCTGCTCCTGCCACGTGCAGGCACACCTGGCGTTACTTTGATTCATTTTACTTTCTCACTCCCATTGGTTGGGAACTGGCTAATGAGAGCTGCTGGGGCTGTGCTTGTGGTGCAGTCAGCACATGGAGGGCCCCCTACCTCTCAAGGGATGCACAGAGAGCACATGGCCCCCATAGCTGGCTGCTTGAGCAGCATACAGGGGTGTGGCAGGAAGGGAGTCTGCTCTGGGTCTTGCTGAACTGCTGTTTGGAAGCTGCCTAAACCAAAGCCTGCACCTGGTACCCTGCCCCTACCCTACCCCTAATCCTCTGTCCCTCTCCTGCATCTCTACCCCAGGTCACAACCTTCTGCAACCCCTCTCCTGCACCCATGCCCCCAATCCCCTGTCCCAGGTCACAACCCTGTACTACCCAAACATCTGCACCCCCCCCTTCCAGGTCAGAATCTTCTCTTGCACTCATACCCCTCCTAAACCCTGCACCTCCTCCTGTATTTCAATCCTATGTCCTAGGTCAGTGGTTCCCACCCTTTTGTATACTGTAGACTGGCAAACACATTCACAAAGTTTTGGTGGACTGGTAACATTTTATTTGCATATTCATTATGCAAATACTACATATGCAAATACAATGTGACTGGTCCTCTAACAAATGTACCTCAGACCTGGCACCCAGAGCCACTGCGAACAACCGGCTTCAGCTTTGGCAGCTACCTGCCACCTGCCCGGGATATGCCCTAGCTCTAAGGGCGTGGCCTGGCATTGTGCTGCAGCCTGGCAGCCTATGGTTTGCGGCCCATCACTGGTCCTCAGAACTGCAGTTGCGAATCACTGTCCTAGGTCACAACCCCCTCCTGCACCTCAGTTCCCTACCCCTAGCTCCCTTCTGCACCCAACCTCCATCCCAGACACCCCATCTCCTCTGTTAATATCATGGAAAAGTGCTGCCTTTGATACTTACCAAAATCTTGGAGTGCTCCCTCCCATGAAAAATTATTGCCCGCCTATGGTGTACAATAATCTTCTACTTATGGTTGAGGTGGTAAAGTTTGCGGATGATACCAAACTGTTCAAGATAGTCAAGACAGAAGCAGACTGTGAAGAACTTCAAAAAGATCTCACCAAACTGAGTGATTGGGCAACAAAATGGCAAATGAAGTTTAATGTCGATAAGTGTAAAGTAATGCACGTTGGAAAAAATAACCCCAACTATTCATATAGTATGATGGGGGCTAATTTGGCTACGACAAATCAGGAAAGAGATCTTGGAGTTATCAGGGATAGTTCTCTGAAAACGTCCACACGGTGTGCTGCGGTCAAAAGGCAAATAGAATGTTAGGAATTATTAAGAAAGGGATAGAAAATAAGACACAGACTATCTTACTGCCCCTGTATAAAACTATGGTACGTCCACATCTTGAGTACTCTGTACAGATGTGGTCTCCTCACCTCAAAAAAGATATTTTGGCCTTGGAAAGGGTTCAGAAAAGGGCAACTAAAATAATTAGGGGTTTGGAAAAGGTCCCATATGAAGAGAGGCTAAAGCGACTGGGACTTTTCAGTTTGGAAAAGAGGAGACTGAGGGGGGATATGATAGAGGTATATAAAATCATGAGTGGTATGGAGAGGGTGAATAAAGAAAAGTTATTTATTAGTTCCCATAATATAAGGACTGGAGGACACCAAATGAAATTAATGGGTAGCAGGTTTAAAACTAATAAGCGAAAGTTCTTCTTCACACAGCGCATAGTCAACCTGTGGAACTCCTTGCCAGAGGAGGCTGTGAAGGCTAGAACTATAATAGTTTAAAGAGAAGCTAGATAAATTCATGGAGGTTAGGTCCATAAAAGGCTATTAGCCAAGGCACAGAAATGGTGTCCCTGGCCTCTGTTTGTCAGAGGCTGGAGATGGATGGCACGAGACAAATCGCTTGATCATTGTCTTTGGTCCACCCCCTCCAGGGCACTAGCTCTGGCCACTGTTGGCAGACAGGCTACTGGGCTAGATGGACCTTTGGTCTGACCCAGTACGGCCATTCTTATCATAGGTGTGTGCCGGGTGTGCCCAGGCACACCCTAATGTCTTGGGCTGGCTAGCGGCTGCTGGAGGAGGAAGGGGATTTGAGACGGGGAGCCGCAGCCCCTCACTTTCCCCACGGCCATCTACGGGGCACTTGGGGCAGAGAGATCGTGTGCGCGGTGGAAGCAGCTGGGGCCCAACCACAGACCGGCCCGAGCCATTTTTGCGCCCCGGGCCCTGCCTGGCCTGGCAGCAGTGCACGGCGCCCCTTCTATGCCTGGGGGCGTCCCCACCCGGCCCAGCAGCACCATGTGGTGCCCCTTCTGTGCCCGAGGCCCCGGCCTCGTCCTCAGCCCCGCCCGGCCGCACCGCGCGGTGCCCCTTAAAGTGAGGCACCCCGGGCTAGGGCCCGGCCGGCCTGTAGCTTGGGCTGGCTCTGACTCCAGCCCCGCAAACTGGAAGGCAGGAGCCAGCTTAGCCGAAGGGATGGGAAGGGGGAAGGGGGGGAAGAGTGCAGGGGTGGGAGAGGAAGGGACTTGTGCTGAGGGGAGTGGGGCAGGTCAGGAGAAGA
Organism: Rafetus swinhoei; assembly: GCA_019425775.1. Taxonomy (NCBI): domain Eukaryota; kingdom Metazoa; phylum Chordata; order Testudines; family Trionychidae; genus Rafetus; species Rafetus swinhoei. The sequence continues at coordinate 42,092,945 of CM033432.1, read as the reverse complement.
AAGAGGAAGGCACCAAGGGACAGCGTAGAGGAGAGACAAATGCCAGGGGGCCAAGTGGAGACAATGAGGAAAAGGGCAGGAGGGGCGGTGTCAGTGGGAGGGGGACAGGGTGATGCTGGGAGAGGAGAGGGTAAGGGCATTGGGGGTTAGAAGGGGAGGGAAGGTGCTGGGAGAAGGCTTGAAAGAAGGGGTGGGCATGAGGAAGGCAGGGATGGAGCAAGACGTGTGAGGGCACAGGGGCATGAGGGGAATGGGGGCAGAGGGTGGTGAGGGGGTGGGCATCAGGGAAAAAGAGAGCAAAGGGGGCAGGGGCAGTGAGGGAAGGGGGAAGCACCAGGAGGGTGCAGGGGTAAGGGAAGGTGCAGGTGCCAGGGGATTCTGGGGGTGAAGCAGAAGGGCAGACATCTGCAGGGGAGGGACCAGCACCAGAGGAGAGAGGCAGGGCAGGTGTGTAAAGGGAGGTGTTAGGAGAGGGGATGAGGAGGGGTAGCTCGCATGATCAGAGTGGGGCTACTGGAGGAGTGGGCATAGGGGGAGAGAAGGGCTGGTGGAGGGGGGCAGGTCTCAGGAAGGCTGAGGGCAGTGAGAAGGGCAGGAGTCAGGACAGCAGAGGAGGGTGAGGGGTTGGGGAAGCAGGCACCAGGGGAGCTGATGGAGCAAGGGGAGACATGGCAGCAGAGGGAAAAGGTAGAGGTTTATAAGATATTTATTAATAACTTGGGTGCCACAGTGGCACATCCAAACAAGCCACATGAACTCAGTACTGGTGCACAACACAAAATTCATTCTGCTCATGGGAGGAAACTCTTAGAGGGAACGCTTCCCCCAGCCTCTTCGCCCCCGAGTTAATGTCACACACATTGGGTTAATGCAATTGCAGAATAGTTGCATGAGTGGGGTTTGCTGGGGGCCAAACTAATCCCTATTGGTAGGAGGATGGTGGGAAAAGTCCTTAGAGGGGGGTCACCATAGGCGTGGGCAGGCGGTGTGCCGGGTGTGCCCAGGCACACCCTAATGTCTCAAAAAAAAAAAGTGGCTTTGCGTTTTAATTTAATCGCATGATATGCTCTTTTAGTTTTAAAGTATTGATTGTTGTATTATGCAATAGGCGCAGAATTGTGTAATATAGATGTTGTAGAAATGTATAGAAAGCCCCCGTTAGCTTGCAGCATGTCCTTTATGATTGAGTATTCCATAAATGTTCACCTTTAAAAAAAAAAAAAATCCCTGGGTGCACACTCTAATGAAATGTGCTGTGCACACCTATGGGGGTCATATGACACCTTTTACTTCTGGTCATGTGTCCATCTTGCCTGGAGAGTGTTACCTCCAGAGGTGTGGCCAATGGGAGTTGGGGTGTGGCCAATGGGGGTCAGGGGTGTGGTTAACAGGGGTCAGGGGTGTGGCTAATGGGGGTCAAAGTACATTTTTAAAAAATTATTTGGGTGCACACCCTAAGGAAATGTGCTGCGCACACCTAGGATTCTTATGTTCCTATGATGAGAGAAGCCTGATTTAATAGTCGAGGGCCACACCTGCTGAGTGGCTCCACTAGTTCATTCAGTTATGAAATCATTTCATATTTACAGAACGGAGGCCGAACTCAATGCTATCTTCCATTTGCAATCCCAGCTGAGTTCCCCTGCCTGTAACTTGAAATCTGTATTTCCAAGGGGTTAGCGTGAGCGCAGCTGCCACATCGCGCCAGCGGCTCGCAGCAAGGTAAGTGTGATGCCGAGGAGCGAGCTTACCAGTGGTTTTTGAACACGGGGGTCAACGACCGTTTGTTTTCTGACACGGTGCCGACCCGGCCAGCCCGCCACCCGCACTTGCCTCTGCCCGGCGCCTGGGCTCCCGCGGGCGGGCTCAGCGCGGAACCCGGGTTGTGGGCAGCGCGGCCGAGCCGGAGGAGTCAGCGCGCCGCTCCCCCGCTCGGGGGAGGAGGGAGCCCAGCTGCAGCCTCCCCGTTGCGGCGGCAGATGGCGCTGGCAGCCGCCGCCAGGGCCCCAGGGGGCCCCGCGTGTGCGAGGGGGGCAGGAGGCGGCGCTGGCAGAACTTGATCCGCGCCGCGGAGTCCGACTTGGAGCCGTGGCGCGGCGGCGGCAGCAGGAGGCGGCGGGTCCCGGCTCCAGCCCCGGGAGCAGGCGCTGAGCGGAGCAGGCGGCAGCGGCGGGGGAGGTAGGAGCCGCCACCCCTTCCCTCCGCGCCGGGCTCCGGCAGCGCCGCCAGCGGGCGCCCGGCTCCAGCGAGCCGCTTCCCGGGGGGACCCCAGCCCCGCGCGCCTCCGGGCAGCCCTGCTGCTGGGCACCCCCCTGGCTCGCGGGACCCTCGCAGCAGCGCTGCCAGCAGCCACCGCCGCACGGTGCTGCCGGACCCGGCCGGCTGCGGGGGCTGCTTTGTCTGGGGAGGAGCAGCCGCGCGGTGTGCGCGCTGCGCTCCGCTCCCGGCCGGAGCAGCCGGGTGTGAGTGCGGGGCGGGGCGGCCCCTGCTCCTCCTCCTTCCCCGGGGGCTGCGCGGGTGTCACCCCCCTTCACCGCCTCCCTCCGGCGCTGGGCAGCTCGCCCGGCGCCAGCGTGGGGCATCCACGTAGCCCAGTCCCATTTGGGGCAGCCGGGAGCCAGCCGGCTGGGACTCGGATGAGTCTCGGTAGCCAGGATTGGGAGCGCCTAGGGCAGGGGCTCGGTTCCGTGCCGGCTGGTGCCCTGCTTAGCGCAGCGGGGTCCAGGTCTCGCAAAGGGTCCCTTCGGTGATACCACTAGTTAATGAGCCCGATGCAGCCGTGCCCCAAAGAGATGGCGAGAGATTTTCATATATTCCTGACCTGCAAAAACAGCCCCAAAGCTATCCTGCTGTACCCCCTCTACCTCCAGCAACCCCCCAACAAACTCCTCCCTTTTGGCATTGAAGATGGTGCAGCCTTGGGCCCATTGACGTTCGTTCGGAGGCTTTGTCTTCCCTGGGAAAATGTGTGTTCTTACCCTGACATAAGGAAGACAAGAGTGTAGCTTTTGCTCATGCCACTGATGCAGTTTATCTCAGCCTGCCAACACATTTAAAAAACTACAAACTGCCTTCTCCTTGTTAGGATTTCCTTTCCTGTTGCCATGTATTAGCTAACAAAAGTGTATCTTTTTTTCTTGCTATTTTAACTAGCCAATGAAATTTAGGCCTCTACATTTCAAAAGGGACTTTTTTATACAGCCCTCAGCAGCAATCATCCCTGTCGGAATGGACAGTCTTGAGCTTGGGTTTGTGCTAACCCTTTAAAATCAGCTTTGTTACCAGCACTTTGAAGTTATGGCTGGTTATGTAGCTCCAGCCAAAGCAACTTCAGAGCTGTGTATCTATGCTGTTATTTTTAGTGTGCCTCAAACCACATTAGCTGGAGTCTCAGCAGGATCTGGGAGGTTGACTTCTGTGGGTTGTGCAGATGTATCCTATGTAATTTTTTGAAAATTTTGCTCATCAGTTTTGTCTCCATGGAAAGTTAGTCAGCATAATCTATGCTTTTGACTTTACACCAATACGATTATCCTGGCATGACTTCCCTTTTGTGGACACTAACTCTGGGATAAGAATGGCTTTTTTTCAGTTAAGTTTGTTGCTTGAAGTGTTGTTTAAGGTAAACTGAAAAAAAGTTATTCTTATTAGAATAAATGTGTCCACCCTGGAGGTGTATTTAGTAAGACTTTTCCTTATAGACAATTCCATATGTGCTTTGAAAATTTTACTCTGAATTTTTCTCATCAGGAGTTAAGCTTTTAAGCACCTAAATTGGATTTAGGAGCATAAGTTGCCTAGGTGACTAAAAATTTTACCCATAGCTTGTCACCAGTCTGAATGGTCTACTGGTGCCAGCATCCGAGGCAAGAAATTTTTAGTAATATAGTAAAAATAGAATCATCCCTCAGAATGGCAAAGAGTAGACAGAATAGCCCTCCACTTGCCAATTGATAGCCTTCACACTTGATTTGTGTGCTTCCCTCACAAGTATCTTTGTGCTTTCTTCCATTCCATCTTTCACTCATGGAATGTGCTCCCTGCACTGCTCTGTATGGTGGCTCCACTCTCTTTTAAATTCTTTCTCAAGACCCATTTGTGCCATAATGCCTCTAAGAAATTAACCAGCCAATAGTGAGCCAGATACATAAGCCTTACTTCTAATTGAATTTTACATCAAATTAAGATTTCCAGGAGTCTTCTGGCACCTTAAAGACTAACAGATTTATTTGGGTATAAGCTTTCATAAGTAAAAACCGCAAATACAGACTAACATGGCTATCCCTCTGAGACTTACGTGTGGGAATATAGTACACCTTTGGTATAACGAACCCTTTAGGATCCAAGTCATTTGTTCATTAGAGCCAAGGGTTCGTTATAGTGAAAGAGACCCACTACAGCAAAGGTGGGAAGGCGGGGGGGAGGCAACAGTTTCTCCAGCCCTACATTTGTGGGAGGCCTGGAGGAGCTGTGAGCCCCCTCAGCAGCCGCAGGGCTCAAGGTGAGACCAGGAATTGGGTTTGTTATATCTGAAGGCTCATTACTATGAGGGGCTTGAGAGTGAGGGTGTGCTGCAGCCCTTGTTGCAGGACTGGAGAATTAATTAGGCTTTGAAGTTGGGTCTGTATCTTCCTATTCGTGTGGTCAGTTCCTGTACAGCATAAGTGCTACCAGAATACACATCCTGATAATTAGACTTGTGCCTGAGCTGGTTCACTTCATAACACTAGTCTTGAAAAAATAGTTGTGTTGGCCACTCTTCTAATATCTTAGGCCTTATCTACACTGGGAAATTATACTGGTACAGCTACATCTTTCAAGGGTGTGAAAAATCCACCACCCTGAGAGAGATGGCAATGCTGACCTAACTCCTGGTGGAGACAGGGCTGGGTAGACAGAAGTGTTCCTTCAACCTAGCCTCCATCTTTGGGGAGTAGATTACCTGCACCAATGGGAGAACCCTTCTTGTTGGCTGACATAATGTGCTTATTGAAGCACTGAAATGTTTCAGTGTAGACATACCATTAGTCATGATACATTTTTAAGTGGAGTAGTGTGTCAGGTGTGAATATTTTTTAATTCAGTATGTTAAGTGTGCTGCCTTAAATAAATGTAAGGAAAGTCCATATTTTCTTTTCGATGTACCTGTACTTGATCCTATTTTTTTTGTATGGAAAAGACTGTTTAGTAATTCTCTAAGAATTCTTATGATGACAAATTCCTGAAAGTAATTCAAAAGTTTTGTCTTTTATTGAATTTCCCTTGGAATTTATTGTCTTGTGCATTCACTGGTTACTTTATAGAACAAATCAGTTATCCAAAATTTTTGGCTCGTAATGTTAGTAAAATGTAAGTTTCTTCCAAAAGTGAGGGAAAAGACAGGGTTAAGAGAGATGTTCACATAAACATTCTGTCTGAAGACTGAAATCTTGGTTGATCACTTTATGTAAGTTCTGGGCAGCAAAACGGCCAAAGGGATGACCTCGTTACTACTGATAAAGGGAAAAGCACTTATTTTGATCCAAAACTTCACCTTTCAAGAATATTTATGCTATAATTATTTATGGGCAGGGAAAAATCTGTGGAGCAAGTGGATCTAGCATTAAGTAGCTGTATGAACTGTCACACATTATAATATCATCATTGTGCCAGCATTACAATACTATTGGGATGCTAAACTAACAGATTTTGGCAATGAGTAGTTTTAATACGAATGTCCTGCTTTGATATCTCTGGAAGGAGGATTAAAGCAGACAGAATTGATAGCGGGCCTGTGCGAGTGGAATGAAAAGGAAAAGCTTCTTAATTTTAATCTTTTTCTCAAAAGGGTGACTAAAAGTAGCACAGAAGGACAAATCATATTAACCTTAATGGTTTTTAATTGTAGTCATTTAAATATGTTATGTAAACTCAGCATTATTAAAACACTATGGCTGTGTCTACACTGGCGCAATCTCACGCAAAAGCGGCCGCTCTTGTGCAAAAACTTGCTGCCTGTCTACACTGGCCGCGTGTTCTTGCGCAAGTAAACTGACGTTCTAATGTATAAAATCAGGGCTTCTTGCACCAGAACTCTGCTGCTCCCACTCAGGAATAAGCCCTCTTGCGCAAGAGCTCTTCCAGAAAAGGCCAGTGTAGACAGGCAACATGAATTTCTTGAGCAAGAAAGCCCTACGGTTAAAATGGCCATCAGAGCTTTCTTGCACAAGAGAGCGTCTACACTGGCATGGATGCTCTTGCGCAAAAACACATGCCAGTGTAGACGCTCTCTTGCGCAACTACTTTAACGCAAGAACTCTTGCGCTAAAGAGTTTTTGCGCAAGATCAGGCCAGTGTAGACGTAGCCTATAGTTTTTATGTTGTTTGTTTGTTTGTTTTAGTTTATATAGCAGGCAATATATATGTAGGCACAGCTCCTTGTCTCCTAAAGAATTTCTGCAAGACCATAACTGGTCTCTGTGGCCATGTCTACACTGCACGCTTATTTCAAAATAACAAAGTGCACGTCTACACAACAAACCTGTTACTTCAAAATAATGGGCTTCTTACTCCAACTTCTGTAACCCTCATTTCAGGAGGAGTAATGGAAGTCAAAGGAAGAGTGTTCTTCCTTTGACTTCCTGGTGTGTAGACAGCGCCAAAAGTCTAGTTGAACTACTTCGTCTTCAGCTACGCAATTAACATAGTTGAAGTTGTGTATTTTAACTCTGTTTTAGCTCGCAGTGTAGGTGTACCATCCGTGAAAACCGAAGAGCAGAAAATTGTTTTGATGCAGTGATTTTAATATTGTTCATAATTCATTGTTTCTTTAAATGCATACTGTCACTCATTTTAGGATTGTTTCATTCCTGTGCACCTTGTTTTCATGAGTGTCATTCTTTGTCTTTTTGGGCCATTCACATAGGTTTAAATATAGAGGGAAAGATAAAACATTTGTATGATTGACTTCTACATGCTACACTAATGTTTGAGTGCAGAGTGCTCAACATAGTCCCGTTCTCTCACCAAATAGTCTTATTTGCTATGAAGGTTGCATTCATAGCAATGCCTCCATAGCAGTGGTCACCAGCCAGTAGATCGGGATCTACTGGTAGATCTTGGAGTCTCTGACAGGTTTTCCTGACAGGTTTGGTCAAGAGGCTATCAATCGCCAGCTACCCCTCCCCCCACTGCTGCTCATCTCCTGCCCTTTGCCTTGGAGCTGCCCTTCCCCCCTGGGGAGCTTCCTGCTTGCTGTGCAGGGCAAGGGAGGGAGGGGCAGTGCTGATGTCAAGGTGCCCCCTCCCACTCTGTATCCTTTCTCCACAGAGCAGAGAGGAGGCACAACAGAACTTGGGAGGGAGTTTGCTGGCTGCTTTTGGGAGTGGTGCAGGACCAGGGCAGGGGTGAGCCTGCCTTAGCCCCACTGTACCACCACCCAGGAGCCATCAGCAGTGACCAGCTGGAGCCCACATCCCAAATTCATACGCCAGTCATGAACCCCCTCCTGCACCCCAAGCCCTTGTCCTAGCCCATAGCACCCCTGCATCCAAATGCCCTTCCATAATCTGCACCTAGAATCCTCTCCTACATTCCAACTGCCTGCCCCCAGAGCAGCTCAAAGCCCCTCGCACGCTCCAGATCCCTTAATCCAAGACCAGAGCCTGCACTCCAACCCTCTGCCCCAGCCTGATCAAAGTGGGTTAGGATGGGCAAGAGACGGAGGATGGAGTGAGCAGGGCAGGGCTTTGGAGAAGGAGCGGGAAGGAGGCGGGGCAAGGGTGTTTATATTTGAGGTAGATCTTGGATTGCACCTAAATTCAAAAAGTGATCTAATGCTCAAAAAGGTTGGAGACCACTGCTCCATAGGGTTACATTCAAGAAGCATCTTAAAATAGGTCATACATTCCTGCCTTTTTGTTTTTTCTTTCTGTAAAAGAAGGTGACCAGTTGATGTAACATTTTAAGCACTTCAAATTTTCTCTGCGACTCTTGTGTGATTTCTCTTCATAAATTTTTGATACATCTTTTAAATTGTCTCTAGCTGAATTTCTTCCATGGCAATCTGACCTTTCATTCTTGACTTCTTTTTGTATAAAAGAAGATTGTCCAGCTTCATAAAAGTTAACGGGAGGTGGATGTTCCGAGTAGATAGTGGATAAGCTTTTTACTGGATTTAGGCTTGTTTTTAGCATCTGTTTTTATTATTATTAAGATTTTATACAAAAGAGCAAGCCAGATCTGATGAAAGCTGGATGCACAATATCTCCCTTTCACCAGCTACCTTTCCTGTCACTTTATCCCATGATAGAAAATAGAGAAAATCTTCATCGATTGCTGCACTTATTAGGGGGCTGGAGCACATGATTTATGAGGAGCAGCTGAGGGATTTGGGCTTATGTAGTCTATGCAAGGGAAGAGTGAGGGGGATTTGATAGCAGCCTTCAGCTATCTGAAGGGGGGTTCCAAAGTGAATAGAGAGAGGATGTTCTCAGTAGTGATGGATGGCAGAACAAGGAGTAATGGTCTCAAGTTGCAATGTGGGAGGTCTAGGTTAGATATTAGGAAAGACTATGTCACTAAGAGGGTGGTGAAGCACTGCATTGGGTTACCTAAGGAGGTGGTAGAATCTCCATCCCTAGAGGTTTTTAAGTCTTGGCTTGATAAAGCCCTGGCTGGGAAGATTTAGTTGGGATTGGGCTTGCTTTGGGCAGGGGGCAGGACTAGATGACTCCTGAGGTCTCTTCCAGACCTATGTATCTATGGTTATGCCTCCACCACAGATTCTTCCCCTACTCCCCAGGTTCCCACTCTGACTGAAGTGTTCAAAAAATCTAGATAATGAATACACAAAATACTTTGTAAGGAAGCAATTAGGGTTGATAGTTTCAGAACATACAAGATGCTAAACTAAAAGATAAGCCACCTAACCTTATATGTTCTCCATTCTTCCACCAGTTAACATCTTACTACAACATAGTACATTATAGACCAGGCCCTTGAAATTAGTTTTGCAACACAGGGTGTCCCTAGTATACATTGCCCCTGTATACATCGGTTTCGCACTAATGGCATGGTTGACGCTTGTAGCAACTGTTGCATTATAAGTATTCTCATTCCTTGCTCTTATGTCATGCAAAAAAAGACCAATTCATGCAAACAGAAGGCAGCCATGGGGAAAAAATTCCCCGTTTTGTCATTTTGCGTTACGTCCATTTTTTTGAACGTATCTTGGGCATATAGCGGGGACATTCTGCCCTCCCTTTAATCATCCTGTAAACACCGAAACTACATCTCCCTCTTCTTCCCCCCAGTATAAATTACTACTATACCAAACTTTTGCCACTGCTAGTGTCAGGGAGGTGGGAAATCTGATAAAGAGGTGTATGCGATAATGTTTGTGGGAGGATAAGTTGGACTCTTGTAGGTGATACAGGATTCGTTTGGAAACTAAGGTATGAGAGAAATTGCATGGTGCTCTACTGAATGGTTAGCAATTGTGGATGTAGCTAGACTGTTCAAAACTGTTCTCCGAGACTCTGACATGTCTGTTTTAAAAGAAAAATGTTAACATCTGAAACGTCTTAATGTCTTAAATTATACTTGGAGAGCAATTTTGACCAGGGCTTGGCTGTGTCCACATTTGCTGGCTGTGTTCAAGAGCCAGTAAGAGAACAGGGCTGCGTTTGATTCATGTTCAAAAGGTTATTTATGAATAATATTGTAGCTTGGCTAGAAACCTTCCTTTAAAAAACTCTTAAATTCTATAGGAAATGCTGGGATAACAAAGCTTATTTGGAGATTTTAGATCTTGGAATTTCCACTTGCAGGATTTTGAAAGACCTGGTCATTATATTGAATTATCATAGAGATTTTCTATTCTATCTCATGTGTGGCTTTTTTCTGTGTAGCATCTTTCAGGGAGAATGTATCCTGAAATTCCTTAGACAAGTAAATGTAGGCCAGTATATGGTATAAATTATACAGCAGTGGCAAATATAAATTAAAGCAGCTAATAATAAGGTCAGTAACAGGTTGATAATAACTTAGAAGGGCTTATATACATTTTTATATAAAGCCCTGTGCAGAAAAAAACCAAAATCTCTCATCCTCATCTCCACCTCAGAGCTCACACCCCCAGCCAGAGCCCTCACCCACTCCCAGATCCCAACTACCTGCCCCAGACCAGTGAGGGTGGGGGTGAGCAAGTTAGAGGGAGGGAGAATATAATGAGCGGGGGTGGGGTGTTGGGAAGGGGTGGGGCAGGACGCATGACAATTGGGAAGGAGCGGAGCTAGGGTGTGGAGTTTTCTGCAGTCAGGATTACTGCAGGGTATGGGAGGCTTGCCTCAGTGGGATTCTGCTGTGCTGTAGTGTGCATAGGGCCATCACTATTTTTCTGCCCCCTAGCAGGTGCCAAATTAATTGTGAAGTAGCTGTATTAAGAAAGTGATGCTCAGTTTGTGTGGTTTTTTTTGTTTGTTTTAAGCAGGCATGTATTTTTACTTGCTCCTGTAACCAGCTGGCTGAAGGGAATTTGTTCTTTTTTTTAACCTTTAGAACCTGAAACCTGCCATCTATCTCACTAAATGGGTAAGGGAGCAACAGGGATTACTCTGACCTTCTAGTCTCTTCATATGATGTGGTTTATGGCATATAAACATTCCACTTTGGAAGTTTATGAAGTCTGTGTCTCCTGGGGCCTGCACAGGGAATCCCTGGTCAGCTGGGCTGTCAGACAGCAGTATAGAAGGAGAAGGCAAGAGGAAGAATGAAGTTAGCCCTGAAGCAGTGATAATTGGGCAGGAAGAGAAGCACTGCAGGCCACTCATGTTTTCCCAGCCAGGCTGAGTTAGTTGTTAGGAAGGAGTGAAAGGAACGGTTGGATCAAAAAGTGACATCTGGTGTCTGACTACTTCTGAGGGGAAAGTGGGATTTTGATGTATGGTGTGGCCAAATGAATCCTGGAGTAAGAACACCCACTTGTATTGTGTTCTGTGCATGTTTCCACCTCTCCCTTTGTCTCACCAATAAGTAAACTGTGTTCACTAACACAATTATCTTATGCTAAGGATTTTCTTTAAAGCAAGACCGATGAGTCTAGTCAGACCTAAGCATGAATAATTTGATCTCTAAAAAGCAATGTTTCTGCAAACCAAGAGCACGTTAAAATGGGAGAGGAGCATTGTTAAGGTTGCAAGACACTTTCTAATATTACAGTAATAATTTCTGGCATAACTGGGTAGTACTTTAATGGGAGCATGCCATAAAGTCTGAAACTAAAGGATTTATTTGTGATCAAAACTTATTTGAAAACTGTTAAAATCTTTATAATTGACAAAGTTGATTATAAAATGATATACAGTATGTGGATGTGTTTATGTACAGTGCAACCTATGTTTCAGTATCTTCTGTTCCATTGTAAAATGTATTTTAAAATTATCATTTTGTCTTAAACTTGAAACTATACAAGTCTTAATAGCAACTTCTCCATTTACAGAAATTTTATAGCAGCAGTATGTAGGTGGTTTTCTGCTGCAATGATCTAGTTTCTCAGTCTTCATTTTGGTAACTTAAAATGTACAGAAGCCTTTGAGGTTTTTTTTTTTTTTTTTTTTGAAGGATAGTCGTTTGTACAAATTTGTATCTGGCTTAACATAAAATGAATGCTCTCTATAGGCTGAAATTTAAATGTAACAGCATATTCGAGGTGGAGAAGTATGAGGGAGTAGAAAAAAAGTGTTTGGCTTCGTTTAAGTTCAAGTCCTAGTGAAACACAGATGGATACATTTCCTTGTACTAAATGCATTGGTATTAGGTCTTTTGCGTTTTTCTTCTTTTCTATGTTGGATGCAAGGAATGTGGACAAAGGTTTAAATTTTTCATCTGTAGTAGAGGGTTGCAACTAGCAGTCAGATATTGTATTTTTTTTCCTCAACAGATGTCAAAGAAATAAATAGCGTGTCCTTGGAAATTCAAATGTACCGTTTAATTTTGTCATATGGTACGATAACAAACATGTGCAATATAAGCAATTGTTTTGAAAAATTTCCTTATAGATCAGTGTATAGTGATACTAAAGTCTTCCTTTGGTTTAGTAAAGATGTACTGGTAAGTGACAAGTATTACTTGTCATATTAGCTAAGGTTTTAGTTTTATTTTTCTTTAACTAATGGGACTATAACAAATGTTAATTGATTAAACTTGAGACTCCAAAGCTAGAAAATCTGAAATAGTTTAGAGATATTACATCTGTAGTTCATTTGCTGAAGCTATGGTTCTTCGTCACTGCTGAAAAATGTAACAAAATAGTATCCACGAGTGTATGAGAAGCCACATTTTACTATTACTTTGGTGTATACCTATCTCATAGAGCTGGAAGGGACCTTGAAAGGTCATTGAGTCCAGTCCCCTGCCCTCACGGCAGGACCAAGTAGCATCCCTGACAGATTTGCCCCAGAACCCTAAATGGTCCTCTCAAGGATTGAGCTCACAACCCTGGGTTTAGCAGGCCAATGCTCAAACCACTGAGCTATCCTTAAATTGGGATTAAGTCTATTGAAGCCAAAGGACGCATTTAATTTGGTTGGAAATGTAAAAATAACTGAAGCTAACTATAAACAAAGCCATAAAACAAGGTATATGGAAATATTTTTTACCATGCATGTGTAAACTCCAAATAAAAACGTAAGTAAATCTACTGTATTTGGCATCTTTGTTCCATTATGTTTGTGTGCAAGCTTATACTCACAGATAACCCAGATACATCACATTCCATCACGAGTTACTTCTTAATTATCTTCTGTTCTTGATCAGCTGCTGCAAAAATAAAACTGCTTTGATCCTCTTTATTGTTTGTAATCATAACAAATATAACAAGCCCAGAGTGAGAATAAATGCATAGTAACAATTCTCTTGCACACAACAATCTCAAGGCTCCCCCACCATCTTTTCTGTTTGCAGCTGTCCTGCCAAAGAACCATGTACAATAAACAACTGTACATGGCAGTGGCTAAACAACTGTGTGGGGTTTAAAGTACTTAGTCACACAGGCTATTGCCAAATCTATTCCAAATCAGGCCCCAGCACTGCAACTTTAGCAGTGACCAAACTGGCAAGGTGCTTAGTGTGCACTAGCCCTGGAGTTAGTACACTCCATGGAAACGACCTCTGCAAGAGCTTGCCGCTCTCTAGTGAGCTGGGGTACCATTGTGGACACCATGGTGTAGTACTGCATCTTGACTAGGGAAGTGATAGCGTAAAGTTTAAACGGTTAACCGATGAGCCTGGGCTCGTTGGTTAATCTACAGGGTTACTGAGACTGTGTGTGCGTGCGCGCGTGCACATGCGAGAGCTGGTATATGCAGGGAGCCACCTTTTAAGCTGGTTCTCTGCACGTACTGAATCCCGTAGAGCTGCATGCCTCCTCCCACTCAGAAGTAGCAGCCCAGGGGTTGGGGGGAGGACAGGCAGCTCCATGGGAACCAGTTTGCATGGGGAGCTGGTTTACCTGCCTCCTCTCCCCATCTCCCATGTAAATGTGTAGCCACTGAAATTTTCATTGGTTACACATTTACTTGGACACATGCATTTTAACATCCCTAGTCTTGGCTGACTTCTGGCACCCTTCCCACAGTGCCTGTTCTGTCCTCCCTGGTCATCTCTTCGAACTCTGCTGCCCTGCTCAGGTGAACAAAACCCGTCCTTGTGTCCTTTTTTAAATTTGAAAGTTCCGTTCCTGTTTGCTCAGCGAGGCATGGTGTTTTCAGCCCATCTCTCCAGCTGGCCATGCCTGTTCCATGCACCAGGAGATTCCTGGTGCATGGAACCTCATCAGCATTTGAGGAAAGGAGGCAGCCCAGTCCCAACTGTGCTCCAGTCATGGAATTTCAATATCTATGGGCACATCTCTTGGAGCATGACTGAAAGGGGCCAGGACTGGGACATGCTGCAGTGGAGGGTCAAAGTGAAGGGGCTGTGAAACGCCTACCACAGGGCATGGGAAGTAGACCACCACTCTGGTGCTGTGCCCACAACCTGCATGTATTGTAGAGAGCTGGATGACATACTTGTAGTGGAGGTGGAGCCACCTCCAAAGACCCCCTGTGGATACCTCAGGGTTTCGGGGCATCCAACAGTGGACCAAGCCAGGAGGAGGAAATTGTAGCCGAGTGTGCTCGGGGGAGAGGGATTAAGAGCCAGAGGAGGTCTCAGCATCCATAGAGGCTTGCAGCCAGGAGCTGTTTTGTACCCCTGAAGAGGTGAGCCACTCATAGTCCTCAGACACTGCAGGTGATGTAACTGGTGAAAGCACTTAAGCAACTTGCTGGGAGTGGGAGGGTTATAGTAAGGAGGTCGGGTTTGGTGTGATGCTACTACCTGCAGAGTGTCAGTTAGATGGCGAAATACAATCTCTTACATCTCTGTAATCTGCCTCACAGACTCATCGAAAGCTCCATGTAGCTGCTGTTATAGAATTATAATAACCAAGGTTATTATAGCATCGTATCAGTCACGATTGTCATCCTTGTTGTGTAGTTCTGCATGACTGTGAGACTAGGCTTATTGAAAATTCTATATCCGGTAGGCTTACAAAAACTTGGATTTGCTTACAAACAAAATACATTTTTTAAAAATAGGAATTTGACAAAATTAGTGCCCATATGTAAAATTTGTTTGTCCGTCATCTACTTTCACGCTTCATCTTTTAGAGATGCAAAGTGCTTTCATAGTGCCATCATCCATTATGTACCGCCCTTACTTGGAACAAGATTTTTAACTCTCCTGATTACTCTAGTCCAGTGTTTCTTAAACTGTGTTCCGCCGCGAGGCAGTCGGAGGTGTACCGTGGAGAACAAGAGAATTAAAAATGGCCACCCTTAGAGGGGCAGGCAACCTTTTTTTTCCTCTAACTTTCCCCCTGGCTTTTTTTTTTTTTTTTTTCTCTCAACAAAAAAATTCTTGGTGTTCCTCATAAAAAAAAATTATTGTTTGGTGTTCCTCGGTCTTACAGTTTAAGAAATAGTGCTCTAGTCCTAGTCAGTTTCTTTAGTTTGAATAGACTCTCCTAGTTGTCCCTAGATTGTTCTGCAGAGCCCTTTCTGCTGGTCTATGGCAGCATACTGGTTGTGTGCAGATTTCTCTTATTTCCAGACGGAAGAAGAAGAAATGAAGAATAAAGTACTTTAACTGACACCCTCCACCTCTTGTTGCACTGTACACAGATAGTATTACGTACATATGATCCTCATAATGCTTTTAACTAAAAAACTGCTCTGGGTACTGTAGGATGGAATGTTATTGCAAATGTGAGAGGAGGTAGTCAGTGAGTCTCCCCTTTTCAGGGTGTGGTCCACACTAATAAAAAGTTTAAAGCCTCAGCTAGCCCTAAAAGGCAATGCACTCACCATCTGCCAAAGAGGCTTCAACGTTGAAAATCTGGTTTACTACTTCAGAACTGGTCAAAAGGAAAAAAATATGTAGCACTTTAAAGACTAACAAGATAGTTTATTAGGTAATGAGCTTTCGTGCCCCATGAAAGCTCATCACCTAAACTAACATGGCTACCTCTCTATTACTTGAGAACTGTATGTTTGTGATAAGCCAAAGACTTTCCATTGACTTTTAACACTTCAGCTCAAACCTCAAAGTTGATTAGGATTAATTTAAGCAAATATATATTTTTTTAAATGCTCATTCATAACTAAATCGGCATTGGTACATTGTCTTTCAGATGAAACTGAAAACTGAGGTCTCAAATGCTTTGAATGAATCCAGTCAAAGTTTTTCTCAAAAAAAAAAAAAAGCTAGAGATTATTTCTAGTATCTCACCAAATTCCCATATAACTAGTATTCTCACTCCACTTTTATCTTTCTAGCATAAAATCCAACTACATATCAGATAGCTAATGCAGATTTTTTTAAGATGTTGCTGATACGTCTGACGTTTGTGAATAACCCTTCTGTGTATTTTAAGCGTGCGACTCCCCTGCAGGCTGGGGATGATTTAATGGCTCCCCTCATTTGACTTCCTTTGTCAACTGCTGTTCTGGGTTTGTGGCAGTCTTCCTCTTCCTGAGACTTGGCTTCCAGTCAGGTTGCTTTTAATCCTACCTCTTCAGAGATGGGCTGAGCTCAGATTTCTCCAGATCTGGTTTGGCAACTTCAATCATTTGGACCTGCCAGCCCTAGGAGGGCTGGAAGGGGAACCAAGGTATGCCCTGTATTCTGGGTTTGTTCAGATCCTCTGTGCCTGGGGTGGTTCTACAGGTAGGCCTTTCTCTCAGTCTCTTTGGCTGAGTCTTTTGCCAAAACAAAGGGGATCCAAGCTAGGTAAGGATCAGAAAGAAACACAGGTTCTGCACAGTGCTGCTCTGCTCCACGGAAGTTCTAGCTAGATGCTAGTCCTTCCTGACAGCTTTAAGGTATAGTCTAATTAGGCGCTGGCCCAGCCAAGCCAGCCTTCAGAGGGATAGCTCAAGAGGTCTGTTCTCTCTCTGTTGCGCCTTACTTTGCTGGGCTTTTCTTTTCTTTCTTCTCTCCTGGCTTGACATCAGTTGCACCTGCTGATTGTACTCTTAGGTTCTCTTCAACTCCTTGGAGCCCAGTGTCAGTTTGGTACACCCCATCTGTATATTGTCCTATTATGTAAATAAATTGCATGATCCTTTAGGGCAATATTGCAGAAGTGACAAGCTCTTCTATGTTTGTTTTATTTACCTCAAAGTTTGAGATAATTCTTTAAAATAATCAACTTTTAAAAAGTTCAGCTTCTGGTGTTTGTGCTGTGTGTTTTGGCTCTAACTTGCAAAAAAAGCATACTCATATTTTGATGAATAACTTGTCTTAGAAAATTAAAAGTTTGATAATGGCCAGCTTTTTATCATAATGAAGATTCATGTTGTATTTAACACACATGTTCACTTTGCGTTTCCAGTATTGTTTATTTGGCTTACACCAGCCATTCAAGAATGAACTTTTCTCTAGAGATGCGTCTACACAGCAGGGCTAAATTCGCATTAAGCTACGCAACTTCAGCTACGTCAATTGCGTAGCTGAGATCAAAATAGTTTAATTCAAGTTTTGGCGCTGTCTACATAGCAGGAAGTTGAAGGAAGAACACTCTTCCTTCGACTTCCCTTACTCCTTGTTACCATGAGTTGGAGGAAGAAGTCCTCCAGCTTGACATTATTTCAAAATAAGTGCTTGTAGTGTAGACATGCACTATGTTATTTCGGAATAATGTCAGCTGCTAGGAAAGCACTATTTTTTCTCTTTTGTCACCAAATTGTATGAGTTAAAGGGCGATAAAACCTGTCCAGCTACCAATGAAAACTAGTTCCACAGAAGCTTTAAATGTAAGATTGTGGCAGTCCTGGACTTCCTATTCCTGTCACTTTTGAGGCTGTGAGACTTTGATTCCATGTGACCAGTTCCAACTTTCCACATGTTCCTATGGAGGGTTCAGGGAGTAAGAAGTTAATTGAAATTTAATTCCCGGGGTTGCTCTCAGCCCAGATCCTTTTCTGACGTGGTGTTCCTTTTAAGATATCTGTTCCTGCTCTCTAGCACTGTTGCCTCTGTTTTGGTTGAGGCTGGAACTCCCTGCCTTGCCACATTGATGGGGTTTCTTCTTCAAAAGGCTTGTGAAGGTATCTGGTTACTGTGCAGCAAATGAAAACCTGAAATAGCTGGAGCTTTACTACTCATTCAGGACAATGAGCTTTAGGGGAAAGAATAACTCATTTGTGTAAAACTTTTTGGATTCTATATCATTGATTTAAAGAGATGAGATATAATGTTGATCAGACTGACAGATTGTGCAGTAGAGCCATGCCTGTTTTAAAGCCTTCTGCTTTTCACAAAGGAGACTGCTTTCATAATACAAATATTACAAAGAGGAAAATGTACAAGCAGGACAGGCAGGTATCTTGGCCTGAGCATAGCTCTCCTGAAACTGAACAACACCAAAAGGGCATGAAAAGGGAGAAGTCTGGACTTGGAGTAGCCTGAAGATATGTATGAAACCAACTGGCCTTTGCTGATAAAGTAACAGTGATTGGAGAGGAGTCCTTTTACAGATTAGATTGGATCTAACTCATGTGGCCCCTGAAATACTCTGAAAATGGAGAGCAGACGTGAATCTGGGATATAGTGGGTTTTTAAATATCACAGATATATTTAATAAATGATACAAATTAAACTGCTCTGTAATTACTTTATATTTCATACCTGTGCTGTCTGTGTTAAGTTAAATCATTTAACTTAAAAATAAAAATTAACCTTTCAGTAAACAACATTTTCACATTTCTGACTAAGAATGGTGCACACACTTCACATGTTGTTTGCAGATCCATTGATGATGCATATTAATTTTTATATGGCTCATTTTGACTTCTCCATTAGTATTTTGTTACCTATGTTGATTTGCTGTTATGATATTGCTGCACTATTTATATTTGAAGTCCAGTTTAAAAAGTGTTTACTATTGTTATAGTTAGCTTTTGATCTCCATGTTTACATTGTGACAACCTGGCTAATGAGGGTAGGATAAATTGAGTGAGGTAAGTGGGAGTAATTTTATATGATGGTGAGCAGCTTGTACACTTACATGAGAAAAATAACATGTCTAAAAAGTGGAACAGCCAGTTGTGAATGGAGAATTATTTTATTTAAAGTGAACTGCTTCGCCTGGTTTGAGAGACAGTGAAGGGATAGGAGGCTGATTGTATAATCTTATGCCTGAGGATAAGGACCATTCATTGTTGAAATTAACAATATTAATGCTAATTGCTTTGTTGCTGCGGTATTCCTGGAATGTCAGTCACAGAGCACCTCAGTATTGCCTGATGCCCCAGGAACAGTGTATCCACTTTAAAATGCTGAACTTCCAGTGGAATATTGCAGGACACCAGCTGTGGTTGATGTGCAGTGAGGAAGTTACTTAGCATTTATTAATTATGTGCAGCAGTGACCAGTCAGAGATGTCAGCACCTTGGGTGTCTTCTGAATCACTTCTGCTCAGTGTCGCTATTTCTTTCTCTGTTGCCTGACTTGAGCATTGCAGCAGTGGTGAATCTGGCCGTTTCCAGCTGTTGTTCCCCATGCTCTGTAGGAATATATCCCTTGACAAAGTCAAAGGGTAAAGAAGATCAGCCACCTGTTTTTGGGCTGCCCCACCTACCAACATGCCTTATTCTACTTGCTTTATCAATCCTCCCATTACCTGCTGATGGTCTCTGCTGAGATCTGAGTGCACAACAGACTAAAGGGTATTAATGATTCAAAGGAATATTGCTTGGTAATCAGTGTGATGGGTTGTCACCCCTGGGGTGCAGTCTGGAAGCCTTTGGAGCCGCTGTGCCCTTTAAGCTTTGGCTTTTCCCACGCTGCTCTTCTGGTGTTGCCCAGCTAGCCTTTCCAGGGCCTGTTATCACCCAGCATGACAGCAGGTGGCTCCACACACCTGAACGAGTTATCTGAATGCTTTACCTACGCCCCTCATAGATTTACAATGGAACACTAGCCAATTCCCCTGCTCCTCTGCCTTGTACCCCTACTGGAGTATAAACCCAGAATTAGTCTTGCACAGGGATCTGTATGATGAAAGCTCATTTGATTCACCCCTCCCTTGATGCAGGGAACATATGCAACAGTTTACCAAGTTAGTATTTTCTCAGACACTTCACTCCAAAACCATTGGTTAAGATCAAAACATAAAACAAGTTTATTAACTACAAAAAGATAGAGTTTATGTGATTATAAGTGATAGCAAACAGATGAAAGCAGATTACCTAGAAAATAAAACTTCAAACTAAGCCTAATACAGGTTGAACCTCTATCATCTGGACTTCCCTTGTCCAGCAGCATCCATGGGTGCATGGGGACTGAAGCATGCATGGAGATAAGGCCCTCAGCTGTATGGCTCCACAGCTGCTATGCTTTTTCCCCTGAGCACTGCCCTATCCCCAATCTGTCTATGCTGGCCCCTCTGCTTCTGCTGAAGCAAAGCTGAGCAGCCAAGAGTAGCAGAGGGGCCATTATGGACCTTCCCTGGTTTGAGACTGGTCAGGTCTGAAGTGTTTACCAGAAGACTAAGCTCTTCCATGGTCTATTGTCTTTGCTGATGGCCATCTCCACAGTCTAGCTTCTTCATTGATGTACCCAAAAGATTTGTTGTGGGTGTTACCTAGAGTAAGTACATTTGGAATACAGATTAATGTAGTCAGTATTCATAATTTCAGATACAAAAATGATATATGCACACAAACAGGATAATCATATTCAGCAAATCATAACTTTTTCAGAGACTTCTCTCAGCAAATTTTGTACAAGATGCATCATTCCTATGTCATAATCATATCATGATGATAATCATTGTGATAAATATGGGGTGAAATGTCATAATCAGCTCCCTTCTTATAATTGGATATCTCTTTTAGGACCTTAAATTTGAGTTATTTTGGGTTTTGGCGTTATCCAAAGATGCCCCAATGAATATAGATAACACTGGGGTGGCCTACTAGCCAAGAAGTGGGGAACCAAAGAGATTTCTAAGGGTAGGCATTTTACTACAGGTTGGATTTCATTGATCCGGCACCCTTAGGACATGACTGGTACCTGACGAGGGATTTTGCTGGACCGGGGAGGTCATTTTTGGCCACACGCCAGCCAGCTCCCCACCTGGGAGCTGACCCCGCTGGGCAGCTGCTGCTACTGAGACTTCCGACCCTGCTGGGCAGCTGCGCATCGGAGCTCCCAACCCTGCCAGGCTGCCTGCTGCTACTGCTGCTGTAGCTCACAACCCCACCAAGCAGCAACACGCTGTGTCTCCCAGCCTCACTGCTGCATGCTGGGCAGCCTTGCTACCAGCAGCCCGCTGCCCTGCCATCCCTATAGGACTCCCTGCTGCTGGCCGGGACAGCTGCTGGCCAGGCTGCTCCACTGGGACACTCTAGTCCTGCAACATCCGTGCTGGTCCACAGATGTTGCCAGATTAGAGAGTCCCAGTTTAGAGAGTGAAGAAGCATTTTTCTGTAAGTGAAGAAGCATGTTTCCTGCCTCATAGTTGCAATGTGAACAACGATAACTGGACTGTCACCTAGTAATCGAATCGCTTACATGATTCTATTTTTCTGAATTTGATCCGGCCTGTGAAGCAATAATAAGGTATCTGTGCTCTGGAATAGAGAGTCACTTACTATGTGCAATTTTATATCTTTGCTTTAAAAAGTTTTCCCCAGGTGTTCATTCCCTTCTTTAAAATAGACCCTGCAGAATGACAGTACTTCTGACAATTCCAGTCTGAATATGTAAACTAAAAATAGACCAAAAAATTTCATAATCATGTCTGATGGCTGTCACTTTTTGTTCTCTTCAAAACAAGGCTTTCTTGCACACAGGAAAAAAAAAATCCTTACCGTGCAATGAAAGGATACACAACAGATCAAAAGCAATTGGAACCTCTCAAAGAGATAGAACTTCCAGTAGTAGATATGGGACCGGTGAGCAGGCTGCCTAAATTCTTTAGAAACTTCCCCCAGATTAAAGCCATGAATGTCACCCTGCACCTACCTATATCTTTTTTGTTTGTTTTGTTTTGTTTTCAGGCATTCTCCCCTCAATTTCTAGACTGGTCTGGCTACTGGAGAGCTGGAGAACACCGTATTCTTGTTGGGTCTGTCTTCAGCAGTTATTCAGTTATAGACTTGGAAGCTTTGTTTTTTACAGCTGTGACAGTTTCCCTTCTTCATTTCATAATGACCACTGTCATTCAGTTGTATCTTAGCAGTGTGTGTCATTTTGATGTGATGTTGCTGGATCTGCCATACTAGATAAGTACAGTGAATGGAAGCAGACTTTGAAGAGTAGTATTGATTATTATGGAGACATGCTATTTTAATCAAGTAAATTCATTCAGCTGTCATGGTAATTCAGTGAAATAATGTGCTTCCACGCTAAGTAAGATGGTAGGTTTGCATCCTAGATGGATGCAGCTATTTAGAGGTAATGTTATTAGTTAAGTGGCACAGTTGTATGTAATGGCAATGATTATTTTGGGGAGAAGGACAAGTCTAATTTCTCAAGGGTTCTTGAATCTCTTGGTGCTATGGATGTATTTTCAGTGCATTGTGTAAAATATTAATAAAAACACCTTTCTTACATAAGTCTGAGGAGACATTTCCAACCATTAATAAATTAAATTCAGTCCTACAACTTTTCTGCCAGTTAGATATCCACTTCTGCAGTTAAGAAAACTGAGACAGAAAGAAGTTGTGACTTGTCCAAAATCCCAGAAGTCTGGTATGGATCCCAGGTCTCCTGACTTGCTCTATCATGTCTCCTTAATATTACTGCCATTTTTTTGGCCTTGAGTAAATATGCAGGACGTTGCATATGCAGGAAGCTGTAAAGTTTATATTAGTAATTACTAATATATTTGTGCTTGAGTAAGTAATAAAGGGGATACTTTAGAGTAGATCAGTCACTTTCCTCCATTGTGATTTGTTAGAATAAATATTGGACACAATTTAGGAGAGAGGAAAACAAATAATCTTATAGCAAGTACATATACTGTATTAGGTGTCTGAGTAGCTTTTCTTTTAATTATTAGCTACATATGGTTAAAAAGGTATTATTACATTACTCTTTTTTAAACATTAGGTTGATTTTGCTTGTCTCACAATTAATGATGTCTTAATGAAGTTTGTGGTTCCAATTTCTTTATCCAGTCAAGCATTATACCTTGAGGTGAATACCTGTATCAACAATTATGTGTAATAAATGTTGTGATTGATAACCGTTTATTAACCTGCTGAAAGAATTCCAGTGCTGAAAATGCTGAGTGTGGACTGTGTTTCTAGCAGTACAGTATTTATTCACCTTTTAGAATAAGAGTCAAAACCTGGAGAGTAATGAGCAAACAGAGACAATGTTATGTCAGTTGTTGATGATAAAATCGGCCTTCAGGTACTGAGAGCTTTTGGGTGGAGACAGTAAGGCTAGGACATGCGCTCTGAACCATCCATAAAGTAAATAGATAAAAGATCAATATGCTCCACATGTCATCCAAACAGCACCTGCTCTGTAATACTCTATGCTTTAATTTTGCAGCAGTATATCTAATTCTGTAACCGAGTGTTTCTAAGGTTTGGGCACAGAGTTAGGCTCACATAAGGCTGCTTACGTTGACCTAACTTTGTGTCTACTTACAATATTGCTCCAATTTGTCTCCCAGTATGCCAACTTAATAACTTCATCTTAGTGAGAGGTGTATCAGTTAGTTTACAGTAGTTAGGGTGACATCATGTTTGTGTAGAGAGTGCATTACCTACATTGCCTGTCAGCTGTCAGTCCTGGGCAGATGTTGCCTCCCACTCTGGGGCTTGACAGCTTGATTTGTCAGCCCCACATGTGGCTCACAGCTCTGGCTCTTGGTCACATGGTAGAGATAATCGTTAGATACTTCAGAGGAACACAACACAGTAATGTGTTGTGAAATTTGCTTAGTTTGATACATTAGCCTGAAGCAAGGAAAAAAGTTCATACCATTGTATCATGATCAAGGTTCTGCCTCTGAAGCTTGCATCCAAGAAATAACCTTCATGTCTCTCTTGCCCTCCTGTCAAAATTACACTTGGATTTATTTCAGGGTAGTGGAAGCTTCCACTTGTTAAATATATACTTGTCTGTTTGGTTCACAGGAAGTATTCACGCCTGGAGATGAAACCATGAAGAGAAAGCAAAACGACTAATAATGCTTTTCCGAAATCGTTTTCTGATCTTGCTGGCTTTGGCAGCCTTATTGGCCTTTTTGAGCCTCAGCCTCCAATTCTGTAAGTAATGCCTCCTTTTCTTTTGCCTACAGTATGCCAGTAGTGTAACCAAATGTGTTTAGGTTTTTCTTAAAAAAAAAAAAAAAAAAAAAAAGGGCAAAAAAACCTTTTGTGTCCTTGTGATTGGTTGGATCCTACTTTCTGGGATTCCACTGAGCCTGCTAGCCCTACTGGCCTGGGTTTCCCTTTCATGGGTTGTTGTGCCAGACCCTCAGGTCCCTCTCCACATGAAGCATATGCCCAGGGAAGACCACACCAGCTGCAGACACAGACTTCAGTCAGTTTTGTGTGAGAGGGTTCAACTTGGCGGTTTACCCAGCGTTCTGGTGCACACGCTATCTGCAGTGTGACATTGTCTTGTGCTATATAGAGAGAGTTGCGCAGCACAAGCTTACAAGAATTTGCCCTCTCACTCAATGTGAAGAGAGAGATGCATACCTCTCCTCCCATATGAATTGCACAAACTGGGTTTTGAAATAAACAAGAAATAAGTTTAACTACAGAAGATAAATTTTAAGCGATTATAAGAGAAAGCAAACAGATCAAAACAGATTACCTTAGAAAATAAACAAACTCCACAAACTGAGTTAAGCACACTAGATAGAGAGGGTATACATTAGCAAATTGTCACCCTGAGTGATGAACAGTCTGACAGATGCTTAAGGCATAAGTTTCCTTGTTTTTCCCAGGTTTTTATACATAGGCTAAAAATCTTTCCAGGCTGGGATCATCACTTTCCATAGTTCAGTCCTTGTTCCTCAGGTGTTTCCAGGTCAGTTTTTACAGGGAAAGCGAGGTCCCCCATGATGTCATTTTTATATCTTCTTCATGCTTGCTGGAAAGCTCTTGTGCTTTGACCTGGGTCAAACAGCTCCCATCGTGTATCTGAGAGGTTTCTACTGTACACAGTTCCTGGACTAGCCCTTATGTTTATGTATCAGAGGGGTAGCCGTGTTAGTCTGAATCTGCAAAAGCGATGAGGAGCTCTGTGGCACCTTATAGACTAACAGATTTGTTGGAGCATAAGCTTTTGTGGGCAAAGACCTTTGTCAGGTCTTTGCCCACGACAGCTTATGCTCCAATAAATCTATTAGTCTATAAGGTGCCACAGGACTCCTCGTCCTTATGTTTATATGCATTCTCAGTTTGTCCTTTTTACTGTTATACTTGAAAGTATGCTTAGGCAACCTCTCAGCTTGTTCAACATCCATAGTCAAATTTCATAACTTCACATACACCAATAACACACATAATCCAATGAGATATTAATGTCTAGAAGATCAAGACTTTTACAGGTTGAATCTCTCTAGTCTGGCACACTCAGGATCTGACTGGAGCCGAATCAGAGAATTTGGCAAACCATGAGAGGTCAGTATTGTCTAGCAGCATTACCAACACTTCTGCAGCTTAGTGGGCTCTCAGAAGACACTTAGGGGCAAATTAGAGCTAAATAACAGCACAGAACACGGAGAGCTAGCTGTAAATAAACTTCATGGGACTGCAGGAAACTTGGCCACAGCCATGATAAATGGACATTTGGCTAACTAAAATCTTGCTGGACCAGAAAGTGCAAGACTAGAGAGGTTCAGCCTGTAGAATATCATTTGACAAGGCATACTTTGTACAAAACATACTCGAATTATATGACAGTAGTGAATATATTGGCGTCTTAGCGTGTCACAGTCCTTTCTTAAGTGTTCATGTGTTTTATATAAATGTGCATAGTTTTCTCTTGTCTTTTAAATTTCATTTTAGAAGGCCATGTAAGAATAAAAATAGTAAAACAGTACGTTGTGCCCTATATTATAAAATCAGCACAATTTGACAAAAGATTTTTTTTTTGTATATAAACAATAGTCCTTGGTTAGCTTTATGTAAAGATCTGATGTAGGTAAAAACATTGATTTGTTTTATATTGGACCAAGCAAGATGGAATGCAGTGAATTGCTCTGACAGTACTGAGCACTGAGACTTTTCCCTTCATCGGCACAAAGAAATGTAATTGTTTTAACAAAACTTTTAACAATCCAGTTAGCTGACACAATGTTGACCACAAGCAACTGGCTGCTGTAGAAGGCGGCAAATCATGTTCCTCATTGTGTCAGCTAGTCATGGGTAGTTCTTCTTTCAGGAGTGTCCCCATGGGTGCTTCACCTTACGTGCTTCAGCACCGTTGAGCCCGCGATGGGAGATTTGTGACAGCCGTACGCGCGAGGAGTGTGTGTTCTGAGGAGCCTATTGTGCATGCGCGGCCGCCCCCCCAGATCCTTCTCAGCTGCCGCTGGCTGTGGTCACAGATGAGCAGTCTCCCTTTACCTCATCCATTACTTATTTACCTATACATAGTTTACCTCAGAAACCCTTCCTACCTTATTCCTGTTGACTCTCCTCTTAGTCGTTATGAACAAATAAAAAAAAAAAAAGAAGACCCTTGTTTGGCAAGCGCATAAAGGGACGTAATAATCCCGCGCTTATTGCTGGCTCTCTAGGATATGCCGGGCTTGCCCTGATTTAAAAGGTGTACAGGCTGCAGGCGATTCATTTCAATTTCTGACAGGCACGCAAAGTGTGTTCGCTATCGTGGGGAACAGCAGACCACAGAACATTGCCTATGTTGTCAGAAACTAACCACCCAATGCAGGAGATCAAGAGAACTACAACTGAAAATGCTGTAGATGGAGAAAAAGGCTTGGTTGGCTTCCGACCTTGAGCAATCTACCCCTCCCGGGCAGAAATCACCTGGACGGAGCCGGAGAGAGCAGCTCACACTGGGTCGAGCCCAAAAGACCAGGGAAACAGTAAAACGAAGTGAAGGTCCTATTGTTCCTCAGAGATTGAGTCTCCCCTGAGGAAGCATGCTCCCCACAAAAATGCTGCACCCCCATCACAAATATTCCATGACACACAACAGAAGACGTTTTAATGAGGAGGGAGAACTCAAATGTGCCAAGCCTCCATAGTCAATCTAGTTACCACAAACTAAGTAAACCAGTATATCCGGAAAAGGGATTTTTTTCCAATCGTTCTTATTAATCTATGTATCCATCTTATCTTTATTATACATTGAGGTCCCTTTGAAATGCTATTTATCTGCTTCATAATAGCTTGAGACAGCTCCTTGTAGTTGCCCACCAGATAGTCCTGCAATGCTGCTTCACTGTCTTCAGTATTATAGTTTTTTAAAATCATTTTCTTCATTAAGTACATATTATTTCTGTTATAGTTAAACCAGATTATTGTGGTGATTATGGCATGAAATCCTTAGCGTTATTTTGTCCCCTCTGTTTCTCCCCCCCAAAAAACTTGCTACATATTGATGCTTGTCGTGTTGCAAATAAACCTTTTTCAGACTCTCTCAACAGTTATCCTAATATTGCTTCACACAGCACACCATCTATGCGTCAGTGAAACATAGCTTATTGTCGCCATTAGAAGATAGGCGTTCCTCATCGTGTGTTTAGTTCCTACTGCTACATAAAGTGGCAGTAACATAATCTCTTTCAGGTTTATATTATTTCATATATAATGCTTTTTCATCCAAATGTAACATGCTCATTTTCTTTTTTTATGAAATTGCAAAACTTAGCTTCCAAACTTTCAGCTTTTCTAAGCTGTCTTAAGCAAATTTAATTGCAATGCCTTATGTTTGTTTCAAATCATAGAGTGATAATTACAGTGGTCTTGAATTTACATATTTAGAGCTGGAAAAATACCCAAAGCATGGTAAGTTAGAGGAGCCAGAGATGCATTTGAAGCCAAATATCTTATGGAATGTTAGGAATGGAAATACATGCTTCATACTAATGTAAATCTGTGACTATTACTAAATGGTGTATTGGTGAGAAGGTAGGTGAGGTAATATCTTTTATTGGACCAACTTCCATTTAGTGAGAGAGACAATCTGAGTAGAGATTGAGAAATTGCACCATCTTAGTATGGACTGCAACTGTTGAATGTATATTAATCTCTAAAGTGAACAGCAGCAGGTGGGCAGGACCCTCTTTTCTTTTTTTCCCCTTTGATCTATGTGCAAGGGGGTGAGTTCATGAATAAGTTTTTATTTACTAAGTCTGGTAGGTGCAGAGAGTATTTACCACAGTATAAATTTTGCCATAAGTATATAAAACTTTTTAAAAGACTAGTTTCATAAGGCGTTCTGGACGTCTTTTAAACAATTTACATTATTGATTGTGTGGTCTAGTTTTGAAGCAAAGGACTGGGAACCAGATATGGATTCAATTTCAGTTTGGTTGAGTTACTGACAAACTGTACAACATTAAATTCAAATCAGCTCAGCTATAAAGTGAGGTTTCCTTCGACAGATGGTGCTCTGAGTTGATATATGCTTTACATTTTTAAATAGTATAGAAAAATAAGTGCTGCTTAAAACAAAATTCTAATTGAGCTAATTGTCTGTGACCACTAGATACCACAGCATATTTTCAACTAGAAGATCTTAGGGTATGTCTACACTACAGCGCTAATTTGAACTAACTTAATTCGAACTAACTTAATTCGAATTAGTTAATTCGGAAATAAGCTAATTCGAATTAGTGCATCTAGACCTAAAAACTAATTCGAATTAGCGTTTTGCTAATTCAAAATAGCACGTCCACATTGAGTGGACCCTGAATCGAAGGTAAGGCTGGCTGGAACCAGTGCCAAAAGGGCATCAGGGTCGGACTTAGTGTGTGGGGCTGCTGCCTCAGGCTAGCTGAGGGCTGTGCTTAAAGGGACCCGACCCCCCCATCTCGGACAGACAGTTCTCAGGTTTCTCTGCTTGCTGGTCTACCTCGCTGAGGGACAGCAAAGCATTTGTGTCTCGGAGTGCTCTGCTTGCCCTCACTCGGGACACCATGGCACTCTGCAACATGGAACCAGACCTGCCCCGGGGGACTTTGCTGCGTCTCGTGGACACGTTGCTGGCAGCCTGGCTGCACTGTCTGCAGGCTGCCATCCGGGAGAGGATGTCAGGATCCAGGGGGCCCTGCGGGAGAGCTTCCACCCTGAGGAGCGCTAACAGTCTCCCCGGTCTGCCCCACTGGGGGCTTGTGCCCCATTCCTCCCTCTCGTCCTTCCACTTACCCTTCCCTAGCCCCCCCTTCCTGATGTCAAATAAGACACGTATTTTCAAAAATAACAACTCTCTTTATTTAACACAACTGGGGAGGGGGAATGAAACTCTGGGGAGACGGGGGAAAGGAGGCGGGAGAGGGCAGGAGAGAGGGTGGGAGAGGGGAGAGGGAAACCTGGGAGGAGGGAGCTGGAAGGGGGAGGAAGAGGAGGAAGGGAAGGAAAGCTCAGGGTTCGGGGTCCTGCTGGCTCTCCCGTCTCGCAGCACTGTGGGTGCAGGGGCATTGGGGGAGTGGGTGTGGAGGGTGGGGCAGGAGGGACGGGGGGTGTGGAGGAAGCGGGAGGGGGAGCAGGGGTGGGAGAAGGAGCGAGAGCTGGGGCGGCCACAGGGGCTAGAGCAGGAGGAGGCAGGAACCTGGAGGTGACCTCGGAGGACACGGCCCTGATCCTCCAGCGCCTGCAAACTCCGCTGCCGCAACCGCAGGTCCTCGCAGACCCAGTGCTCCTGGGTGTGGAGCTGCTGCACCAGTAGCTGCAGGTGCTCCTGGCTGTGCATGTGGCCTCTGGTGGCCAGGCTGGCAGCCATGCCACTGTAGATGGCTGCGTTCCTGTGCCTAGTGCGGAGATCGTGGGCATTGGAGGCCTCCCCGCAAACCTCGATGAGGTCCACGATCTCCGCACTAGACCAGGCGAGCGCCCGCCTCTTGCGGCCCTGGGCAGGCTCCTGGGAGCCGCCAGCCTGGTCTTGGGAAGAGGCGGAGGGCTGGGTGGCAGCGGGTGGCTGGCTCATGCTGTGCCAGGTGCAGGGTCTGCTGGCTGGGTGCTGGCAGGCTTGCAGCTGGCACAAGCACTGTAGCCAGACCATGCCCCTTTAAGGGCTCCGGTGCCGGGAGGGGAGCAGAAGAGTTTCCCTGGTTTGGCCCAGAGTGGCCACCAGGGCAAGCTGGGAAGGGCTAGCCTCCAACTAGTTCGAATTAAGTGGCTACACAGCCCTTAATTCGAACTACTTAATTCGAACTAGGCATTACTCCTCGTGAGAATGAGGTTTACCTAGTTCGAATTAGCGCCGCTAGTTCGATTTAAATTCGAACTAGCAGTTTGTATGTGTAGCCCCTATTAAAGTTAATTCGAACTAACAGCTGTTAGTTCGAATTAACTTTGTAGTGTAGACATACCCTTACAGCCCTGAATTATATGATGGGCTAAATCTCAAACAGTATGCATCTGTTGATAGTTGAAGTTTATTAGTAAATGTGAGCTGTTGCACTATTGTAAATATATCTGAGTACAGTAATGTTATACATGTAAATACTGATTATATATTAATTTCTCTAAAACATTATGCTTCTAACTGGCCATGGCATCCCTTTTTGCCTCTTTATTTTGGCTGCCGTGGGAGAGGGCTGAAAAATTCAGTTTTCATACAAAGGTGTTTTGGTTCAGTCATTCATATCATTTTCTTTTGTATCCACATAGAAACTATGATGCTGAAATTCAATTTTTAATGTAGTCAGAATTTCATTGTTAGTACTGAATGATGAAAGGAATGCTATTTTGGTAAGCTTAACAAAGATCATTCTTAAATTCAAATGCAGACATAAGAAAATAATGGAAATACATGTTGAGTGAGATTTGGTTAAAGTATTGTGTTACCAGAGCAAAATACCTTCACAGGAAAATAGGAGGTAAACTGAGTGGAACAGACCATTATCTGCCCTGTATCATAGCTGGTATCTTGCTAGGGAAGGCTGATTGAACAGAATTCTTGCCTATATGGTTCTGTTCAGTAATGCTGTTACGTAAAACCAGGCATTTCTTCCATGGAGAGTAGGATGGCTGTGGTATTCTGTCCTTCTTGATGGAGAAATAAAGGCCCAGGTATGAGATCTTCATCCCCCCTCCATCTGCTTCATGCTGAGTAAAAGGGCCAGAACAACATAAAGGGGGAAACATTCTCACGGGATAGGAACTGAGGAGTGCAACTTCTAGATGCTTTGACACCATTTACCAAAACAGTTTTTTGTTATTTTTTTTAATAAAGAGAAAGTAATTGTGATTGAAAAGGCATTTCTTTCTACTACTCTTTTATTCAGTCTCTGCCACTGTGGCAGGCAGCCTGTTTTTTGGGTCTGGATGTTATGTAATGTGTATCAATAGGATTGGCAGAATTCATGTTTTAAATAATTTCCGTGAATAATATTAGTGTTTATTTTTTAACATTTTTCATATTTTTATCTATTTAAATTTTCATAATTGGGTGATATTATGGGTTTTAAGCATCTGGGAAATTGTGTGTTCAGACAATATTTATTTAACAGTGAGATTCAAAAAGACAAAAACAACAAATTGTCAAAATATACAAATAAGTATCCATGAATCTAACTCTAAATAAGTTCTTAAGTAGCATTTTTCTTTCTTTGTCTATACAGTATGCAAATTTCAATTATCATTAATGGGAATATTTTTGTCAGACTGTGTGTACAGTGAAATCAATGTTTACCTACACTTACTAGATTTCTTCACTTTTTAAATGTGGGTCAGTCCTTTCTTTTCTAATATATCTTTGACAACATCAATAATTCTCAGAGGTATCGCACTGATCAATTCAGCAGTTATTCAAACATCCAGCCGTCTACAAAAACTCCTTTTCATCCCTGGATTGACTGGTGCTCTGAGTCATGCTGCTTTACAGATAATTAAAGATGCATTTCTGATTCCAATATCTTTTTATCTTCTCTACAACATGACTCAATAGCTTGGGGAAGTTGGTTCTAGGGTTTAATAATGCATTATTGCATAGAACAGAGGTGGTGTGTATTTATATCCATTTTAAATTGTCACCTTTTCATTGCAAAGCCCATCTTGTTTTTGTTTATAGGAAAGAGTAAGTACATTAAGCTTGATTGGCATCCATTATCTTCCGTTATTTATCATATCTTTCTTTCCAAATTACATAGCCTTAGAATTAAATTTAGCCTGCTGCTTTCAGAGAGGTGCAACTTCATCTACTTGAGCAATTCTGGCCCATTATGTCTTAAGTTAAAACTATGGTTCTATAGCAGTCACCTCACCCTCAGGTTTACCCAGGGAGATGGACTTCGGAGTCAGTGCTGCCACTTCCTTTTAGTAGTACTGGCTGCTTGTGGGCCACTCAGTGTTAGGGAGTTAGGGTTAGGGTATATCTTTAATTCAACAATCCCCCTCCTAGCAGGCTTTCTGCTTTTAGAGTGGTGCACAGAGACTTGAATCTAGCCCCTTGTAACTTTTAAAATCATTGTCAGATGAAAGTTCTCCTATTGCCCCTGCCCAGACCTCTATCTTCTTGTAGACTCTTCTTTTTTGTTGTATTTCACTGAGATGCTGTGGTTAAAACTAAATGCAGTGCTCAAGGTGGAAAAGTACTTCTGGCTTATGTAATGACATTTTTCCGTCTCTGCTGTACTCTGACCCCTTTTTAGTACAGTCTCTTGGTTTTTAGACTTATGCTTTGTTAGAGCTATCTACAGTCACTCCTGATTGTTTTCTTGAGTACTCACAATGAATTCAGAATGCATTAGCCTAGCCCATTTCATTTTAGTTCAGAGCCTTAGAGCTTTCAAAATGAATACCATCTAGTCCAGGTGATTAATTGCAATCTAATTTCTCATAATAATTCATTGGCATTTTACTTGGAACTTTTTGTTTCTGGCTGTGCCTTTCTCTTCAGTGAAGAATAAATTTGGCATAGCTATGTATCTCTTAATCATTCTCTGGGAGGAAGAATGCAAAGAAGTCATCATGTATCTTTCCTGAATCTTCCTTTATTTTTCTCAGTTGTCCCTTTTGCTACAACTGGGTGTTCTAGTAGATATACTGTCTCTCCTCCTTCAATCTTTTATTTCTGTTAAATTTTGTTCTTTGGCTAGTTTCTTCTTGGTCATCTTAATCTTCATCCTTACATTTTTATCCACCAGTATCTGTTCTGTTCCATTATTCTAAATTATACTAGTTTCCATTTTTTGAAATGATACATTGGTCTGAATAAACTATTATATCTTATTTAATAATGGAGTTAGGAGTTTTTCCTAACTTTTTCTTGTTTTCTGGGGTTTGCATATCTTCTCTAATGAGCTTTCTTATGTTGCTTCCAGGCTGATTCTGTGGATTTTAATGCTTTCTTTAAGACAGATTATTACACAGCTCTTTCTAAGCAAACAAATGTATTCTTTTGACTAAAGTATTACAGAGAAAACACATTAAAAACAATAACAGAACCTACATACATCCTAAAAATCTTAGGAGAGATCATCCCAACCCCAATATCATGTTCTGGTAGGCGTCAGTTCTTGAAACCCTACATGTGGATTTTTCCCATCATTATAAGTTCATAACTGTCTCAGATTCAGAACCAGAAATTATGTTGGGAAATCCTAGTGCTCAGACCTGTGATCTTACGTCTCTGGGAATGAGTAAGCAATTGCTTCACTTTGGAGGCATAATTTCAAAAGACTGGGCTTTTGCATACTTAAACTTCATTCAGAAAATTGTCCCAGGGTTGTGGCAGGACATTTCTGTATCTGTCTCCAAGATAAATGCAGTGTGTTTTAAAACATTTCAGTGTAATTCAGTGTTCCAGCTTTCCCTAGCTTGCACAATGCATAGACGCTCACACCACTGTTTGGAGCAGAGAAGCAAGGCTAATCCTTGTTATTTTTCTCTGTGCCGGTCTCTACCATTGCTGTGCCGGTGTAGGTGCAATGTTTGTGTAAAAGTCCAAGTGGCACAAAGCCCTGGTCAATGCTTATGTGCCTAACGGGGAGTTTGGAGAAGCAGAGCTCCAAAAGTCCCAAAGATGCTCACCTGTATGTTAACATTGTGTGTTTCCCCAGTGTAAACTTTGCCATTGTAGTGTTGCTGTAAGATGGCTTTTCAGCCGTGTTCTTTTGGGTTTGTGGTACTTGCCAGTCTGAGGTAAACATCCATGTCCTAGTGGCCATTATGACCAACCGTGAGAGAGGTGTAGCTAAGCTCTGTAACTTGGAATGACCAGTTGTGAGAACCAGTTGCCAAGCAATGCATTACTCAGTACGGCTAGTGGTGCAAGGATAAAATAAAAAGATGAAAGATTAGTTCATGATAGCAGATGGTCTTACACAAGAAGGAAAACCAGCCAATTTTATGTAGCAATATTATATTTGGAAGAAAATGTAGGTTTATATCCTTAGCATTTGTGTCTTGTAAGAAGGCTTTGGAATTAAAAATGAACAAAAATTGTTATCTTTACCACATATTGAGGATTAAATGTCATTAATTTGCCTGTAAATCCTCTAATTTCAATGGCTGCTACTAAATTACAGTCATTGAAAAGCAGAAGAACCAGATGTCTGGTATCACATCATTGGCCAATCACTTGACCAGTTTGAAGAGAGAGAGAAAATAAGAATTGCTTTCTGGAGATGCAGAGGAAAATTAATAAAAGGGGTTCTGGGTATTTTTAGGGGAAAAAATAAGTAATTCAGGCATGAAGACAACACACTGTTGTCCACTTTCAGCTATGCCACAGATGAAGGGAACTCCGATTGGAACACAGAGAAAATACATATTATGTGTGAGTGTTCTTAAAGCCATGCTGTACTGGGGTAATGTTTTTGTGTGTGTTATCTGTTAGCATGTTTTGTTTTACCATCAATGCATCTTTCAGTTTCTATATTTTTCATCCTGAGTGTTGTTGGGAGACTTTAAGGTTCTGACTGGGTTCAGTCATAAATCCAAGGATTTCTAAAAAGTGCCTGCTGGGTAGGAAAATAGCATGGCTGTTTTACTGTGTGTAAGCAATCATGCATTCACATCTTCTCACTGGGTAACCTGTAGCACAACAAAAATTGATTT
The DNA here is from genome assembly GCA_019425775.1 of Rafetus swinhoei. NCBI lineage: Eukaryota > Metazoa > Chordata > Testudines > Trionychidae > Rafetus > Rafetus swinhoei. The sequence goes on along the minus strand of CM033432.1, from coordinate 42,058,191 downwards.
TTAAAAGTGCTTTCAAAGGCCAGGATTACATTTGTCTTCTATAGAATTTGTTAATGTTTAAAACCAATATAGTGGATTTATTGTTGACAAGTCAGAAATGCTGAAAGTTCTCTAAGCAATGCCACATATCTTTGCTGTTATGCCAATTAAAAACAAACTATGCCATGAAAGTATTTTCACTTTTCAGTGGACTGATGAAGTACAACCATATATTATACAGTTTAGCAAGTTTAATTTGCTCAGTCTCAAAACATGATACTACCATGCCTTCCCTGTTTCACTTTGGTAAAAGGGATGTCATCAGTGTAGAAACTTGTCTGTGTGCTAAATGCACAGTAGCCAGCCACGTACAATTTTACTGAACAATTGCAAAATTTCCAGATAGTGCATGTAGAAAACCAACATTCAAGTTGACTTTGAAGTGTCACAGTATCTGTTAAAACTGGGATTGCTTCCATGTGTTGTAATGCTAAACACTAAAGAAATACAGTGGCACAGGTCAGTTAGGGCATCCCTCTTTTTTGGGGGGGATGGAAGGGAGGACTTGTGGTTTATTTTTTAAACTACAGTAAAACTCCAATAGTCCGGCACTCCTGATAGTCCGGCATCAAAATGGCAAGAGCCTAGTGAGTGAGCTTCGCCAAAAAATGAGTCACAAGGTAACAGCGGCAGCAGCTGAACTGAGCAAAAGGGTAAAAAGGCTTAAAAACGAAAACATTACAGTATACTGTATACAGTATGTACAATAAAAAGGGTTAAGAACACTTTATATACAGTATATAATGTATACAGTATATATATATATAACCTGCTTATAGTACCTCCTGATAGTCCGGCATATTTGATAATCCGGCACCATAGGTTCCGGATCATCAGAAGTCTACTGTAATTTGACACACTGAAATCTGTAAATAGAAACCTTTGCAACGTCTATTCAACAATACCTGACATATGAAAACTTGAATTCCATTCCACTTTGTTAAATCATGCAATTGCATGTTAAATTAAATTCTGAGATTTCATCCATTCAGAGGAAATTTCCTCACTTTCTCCATGCACCCATATGTCTTGTGAATGACATGCTGGGAGCTCATTAATCTCTCTCTCTCTATATATAAAAACATGTTTTCTGCCGGGCGACAGAATGACGCCTGCACGTCATCAGCATCAACAGGCTCTCTCAGCGAAGCGAAAGTGGCCAGAAAGAGGGGGATAGGTGAGCAGAGGGCGCAGCCCCCAAGTTTTGTTTAAAATAAACTAGTGAGACTGCACAAATTAACATTTTTCTTGTAAAACCATTGCAACTCTGGCTCTATCAAACCAGGTCAATAAAGTGAAAGTCCACAACCTAGTATCTCTGCCAAAGTTTCACTTTCCGTCAACTTTCCTTAATATTCAAGCTGTTTAAGAAAAAAATGACTTTTTTCTTCAACAGAAAAAATACATTATTTTACTCCTGTGCTTAAAAATATCTTCAACCTTTTTAAAATTTGACTGGGGGAAAAGAGAGAAAGCTCACTGGCTGAGAGCAAACCTTGTAAATTTAACCAGGAAATAAAAAGTTTGGTAAAATTTCACATGACCTTTTATAATAGTGGGAACAGGTACAAAAGCTTAATTATAGGTGTGCGTGTGCACATGCGCGCGCGCGCTACTTATAGCGGTAACATCACCAGAGCATAAAAACAGTTCTCCTTTAAGGAACTGGGCAGGCAATTTTATGGAGGCTCACATAGTAGTAAAGACAACTTGTTAGACTATAGACTAATTAGGAGAGCATGGATCAACCTGTGTTCTTTGTACCTCCATTAGGAAAATGATTACAATCGATGGAGGGCCGCAAGACCAGTGACTTCAAAACATAGTCGACAACTTACTATTTTGCACCTCTGCACTGCAACTGTCCCTCTTGATACTTTTGCCCTTTATCTCACAAAGACAGTTGCTACATCTTTGCTTTTGAATAGACTCTTGTTATGATCAGCTGGGGCATGGTTGGGCTATTTGAATTGAGCCTAGTAATAATATGACCACTTTGCAGTTGTCAGTTTCTAAGCTGTCACTTCAGGTTAAGACTCATTTGAAGAGGGAAACTTCCATCTTCTGTCTCAGCCAGGGAGAGAAAGCAAATTAACCAGTAAATGGGTATATAATTTGCTGATTTACATTTTGGAAAGCAAACTTTCCTGTGCTCCCAATGCTACAAATACAGCCATACAGAGGCTAAGAAGATTTAAAAAACCATTTGTTTCTAATATTATACAGTCTGATCTTGAAATAGACTCTCCAAAAGTCAGTGAACAAAATGAAAACTCAGTTTGTGTATTTTACTGATTGCTGCTGGCAACTTAATGTGTATATTTAAAAGTTCAAAAAACAATATTCCCTTTGAAATGCCTGCTACAGTATTGATCATTGCCATCAGACAGTTATGGATTTATTTCTCTTTGGCAGGAAAGGGTTTGCACTTGATAGCATTAAGAGAACTGCTCCAGTAGGCTTTTGATGATGATTTTGTTCTCTTGTCAAAATACATTTATGCTGAAGGTTTGCTGCAGCAATCTATGGTTAAGGTAAACTGCAGTATAACTTTCTGCCACAGCAAGTATTCAGTTCTGTTGATGGAAAACATTGGCTTGACGAGAATGTTTATTCGATGATATCTGGTCACTGTGCATTAAAATATTTTTGCTTAAATATTTGCAGTGTGAACTCTTTGGCCCTCAGATCTACTTCACAGTTTATAAGTTACTAGTTGAGTGGTGTGTCACAGTGTAGCATGCTCAGAATTGCATTTTGAATTAGCATCTTCAACAGAAATTACTTCCATCAGCATTACTCTGATCAATGAGGAACAGTAATAGATGCTACATTCCACATTAGTGTGGTTTTTGCACACGCAAGTGTGTGCACACACTCAAATGTTCAGCCCCTGATTCATGGGCAGGGTGCTGGAGCACTCTGTGGGGCACAGGGGAAGAAATACTCTTCTTCCTTTTCCTCCTTACTCATTCCCACCAGTTGTGACAACCAAGCTGCTGTGTGGCTAGTACTGTGATCTCGAGACTACAGTTTGTCCCATCTAGCTCTTGCGCCTGTGATCTGGACTGCAAAATGGTGGATCCACTGGCCTGTTTCCAGACCTTCCCCCATGTGTATGGGGGCAAAAGGAGGGTTGAGTTCTTGGTACCCAGTTTGTGAGGATGGCTCTACGCAGTGCATAGATGTAGCTGGGAGGGGGGAGAATTTCACCCATAATTCTAAATGTACTTATTTTAAGGATATAATTGGGCACTACTATACATTTTTAATTGAAAGTTTGCAAATAGCTAAATATGTGTAAAAGACAGTAAATGCAGATTGATGAATTTTTGTAAACTGTATCATGTTATCATCTTAAACTTGTCCAGAAATTAAGATTTCTCATTTTAAATTAACTTTATGAAACATGCTTTGTAAATGAATTACTTTCCTCTACTAATCCAGATGTAAATAGAGTAATAGCAGCAAAAATTATCGTGGTAAGTGTTTTTTGTTATGTCCATTATTTACCACCCTTTTAAACACAGTTAGGGTAATCTATAAATTGCAAACACTACAAAAACAGTGTTCTAAAGTGATCTTTAGAACCAGGGTTCTAAAGTGGGGCTGCTGATGGGGTAATGGGTTTTATTTATTTATTTTAAAAGATTGTGTGATCTCAAGATTGATATATGGAAACAGAATTCCTAAGCATATATTTCCCTTTATAATATGTACTTAACCACTGGTTTAAAAAAAAAGTACAAAGGACTCTAGAAATGTAGATATGTTTTAAATAACGGGTACAATTTGCTAATCTAGTAATATCTGAATATAGTTAACCTATTTACCAGTTGGTTAAAAAACAACATTTATGCATAAAAAGTTTTAGGTACAGAATTGGGAATTTATATAGCTTTGTATTTCTACCTAAGCTTTTAATGAAAAGGAAAAAAATCAAGTCAATTTTGTATTATGATATAGTGGACTTTATAAGTGCTCTTAAGGCACATGAACAAATACAGACGATAGATGGATTTTCTGTACTTAGTAATACAGTACAGTAAACATTTATTCTGAATCTCCTACTTTCTTGAGGCAGTGGTGACTGCTGGGAAGGGACACCAGGGGGGACAGATCACATGATCACCCCCATGTGACTCCTTCCCACACCACTTCTAGCGGGGAGAAGGGCCACCCATCTTCCCACCCCTCCCCCACTCCGCTCATTCCTCAAACTCCCATCCCTGCTCTGCCCCTTCCCCACCCCCATTCCACCCCTTTTCACAAGCCCCTTCCCCGACTGATGCAACCCAGGGGATTAGCGGGGACGTGGTGCCAGCAGCAGGGGTCGGGCCCCCCTTGTATGCCCCAGCAGAAGCAGAAGGAAGTGGTGTGACCTTGCCCTAGCCCTCTTTGCTCTCCTGACTCCCAGACAGGACACTCCATTTCCAGGTGTGGGAATTAAGACATGCTTCCAGATCACAGGCCCTGCTTCTCATGGGGAACTTTAACCACCCTGACATTTGTTGTGAGACCAATACAGCAGTACACAGGCAATCCAGGAAGTTTCTGGAGAATGTTGGGGATAACCTCTTGGTACAAGTGCTGAAGGTACCAACCAGGGGCCATGGTCAGCTTGAGCTGCTGCTCACAAACAGGGAGGAATTTGTAGTGAAAGTAGAGGTGGGTGTCAATCTGGGCAGCTGTGATCATGAGATGGTAGATTTCAGGATCCTGACCAGAGGAAGGAAGGAGAGTAGCAAAATACACACCCTGGACTTCAGAAAAGCAGACTTTGACTCCCTCAGAGAACTGATGGGCAGGATTCCTTGGGATGCTAACATGAAGGGAAAAGGAGTCCAGGAGAGCTGGCAGTATTTTAAAGAAGCCTTATTGAAGGCACAAGAACAAACAATCCCGATACACAATAAGAAAAGCAAATATGGTAGGTGACCAGGGTGGCTTACCAAGGGAATCCTTGGTGAGCTTAACCACAAAAAGGAGGCTTAGAAGAAGTGGAAAATTGGACTGGTGACTAGGGAGGAGTATAAATATGTTGCTCAAGAATGCAGGGGAGTAATCAGGAAGGCAAAAGCACAATTGGAATTGCAGCTAGCAAAGGATGTGAAGGATAACAAGAAAGGTTTCTACAGGCATGTTAGCAATAAGAGGGTGATCAGAGAGGGTGTGGGGCCCTTTCTGGAAGAAGTAGGTAACCCAGTGACAGATGAAAACAACAAATGGTCTGGTAGCACTTTATAGACTAACAAAACATGTAGATGGTATCATGAGCTTTCGTGCGTGGGAACAGCCCACTTCTTCAGATGACCCGAGTAGGAGTAGGGCATATGAAAACTCAAAATAAATAGGAGACGGGGGGAGAAAAAGAAAGGAAAAAAAGGAAGGGGGGGGGTGAGAAAGGGCATCATTAAGTATCTGAAGAATGGGTACTTAAACCTAAGCAGATCAAGGTAAATAGATAGATGCTGAGACATCAACCTCAGCCTAGACCAGTCCACAAGGGAAATCCACTTCTTGGACACTACAGTACAGTTAAATAATGGACAAATTTCCACCACCCTATATCGAAAACCCACCGACCGCTACACTTACCTTCATGCTTCCAGCTTCCATCCCAGACACATTTTCCAGTCGATTATATACAGCCAAGCCCTACGATACAACTGGATTTGCTCCGACCCCACAGACAGAGACCATCACCTACAGGAAGGATCTTTACAAAGCATTCCTAAAATTGAAATACCCACCTGGGGAAGTGAAAAAACAAATCAACAGAGCCCAAAAAACACCCAGACATGAACTACTTCAAGACAGACCCAAAAGAGAAAATAACAGAACTCCTCTTGTTGTTACCTATAGTCCACAACTCAGACCCTCCAACGCATTATACACAATCTACAACCCATCTTAGAAAATGATCCCTCACTCTCAGAGGCCTTGGGAGGAAAACCTATCCTTGCTTACAGACAACCCCCTAACCTGAAATGCATTATTTCTGATAACCATGCCACACAACCACATCATAAGCCTCCAGGAACCCAGCCCTGCAACCAAAAAAGATGCCAACTCTTCCCAAATATCTACACTGACAAATTCATCACCGGAGCAAACAACATAAGCCACAAAATCAAAGGGTCATTTGACTGCTCATCCAGCAATTTGATATATTCCATCCAATGCCAACAGTGCCCCACTGCCATATATATTGGACAAACTGGACGGTCCAGTCGTAAAGCACGAAAAGAGAGCGTACAAAAAGTGGAAACTTCGACAAATAACCAGGGAGAGGTATAAATGTATAGCTCGAGAATGCCGGGGGGGTTAACAGGAAGGCGAAAGCGCAATTGGAATTGTGACTGGCAAAGGATGTGAAGGATAACAAGAAAGGTTTCTACAGGTATGTTAGCAAGAAGAAAGTGATCAGAGAGGGTGTGGGGCCCTACTGGATGAAGGAGGTAACCTAGTGACAGATGATGTGGGGAAAGCTGAAGTACTCAATGCTTTCTTTGCCTCTGTCTTCACGGACAAGGTCAGCTCCCAGACTAATGCGCTAAGTGACGCAAGATGGGATGAAGATGGACAGCCCTTGGTGGGTAAACAACAGGTTAGGAACTATTTAGTAAAGCTAAACGTACACAAATCCATGGGTCCGGACTTAATGCATCCGAGGGTACTGAGGGAGTTGGCAAATGTCATTGAGGAGCCTTTGGCCATTATCTTTGAAAAGTCATGGAGATCGGGAGAGATCCCGGATGATTGGAAAAAGGCAAATGTAGTGCCCATCTTCAAAAAAGGGAAGAAGGACGATCCAGGGAACTATAGGCTGGTCAGTCCTACCTCAGTCCCTGGAAAAATCATGGAAGGGATCCTTAAGGAATCCAGAGATGTGATTATTCCCCCCTTATTCGCTTTTGTGAGGCCACATCTGGAGTATTGTGTCCATTACTGGGCCTCCCACTACAAAAAGGATCTGGATGCATTGGAGAGGGTCCAGTGGAGGGCAACCAAAATGATTAGAGAGCTGGAGCATATGACCTATGAGGAGAGACTGGGGGTATGTCTACACTAGCCCCCTAGTTCAAACTACCTGTTATTCCTCCTGGAATGAGGTTTAACAGGTAGTTCGATTTAGGGCTTTATTTCGAACTACTGGGTCCCTGCCGCGTGTAGACGCGGGCAGTTAGTCCGGACTTGTAAATTTCAAAAATGGCGACTGGCCGGGAAGATGCAAATCAAGCGCGGGATATTTAAATCCCGGGCTTGATTTGCAACTTCGAATGCCTACATTAGCCTCCCTAGTTTGAACTAGGGGGCTAGTGTAGACATACCCTGAGGGAGTTGGGTCTGTTTAGTCTGCAGGAGCGAAGAGTGAGGGGGGGGATTTGATAGCAGCCTTCAACCTCCTGAAAGGAGGTTCCAGAGAGGCTGGAGAAAGGCTGTTCTCAGTAGTGACGGATGGCAGAACAAGGAATAATGGTCTCAAGTGGCAGTGGGAGAGGTACAGGTTGGATATTAGGAAAAACTATTTCACTAGGAGAGTGGTGAAGCACTGGAATGGGTTACCTAGGGAAATAGTGGAGTCTCCATCCCTAGAGATTTTTAAGTCTCGGCTTGACATAGCCCTTGCTGGGTTGATTTAGTTGGGATTGGTCCTGCCTAGGGCAGGGGACTGGACTTGATGACCTTCTGAGGTATCTTCCAGCTCTATGATTCTATGAGTGTGGTGGGAGCCCTGACCCGTGGAGTATGCTTCTGACCTCCACACACAAATCCTCTGGGCTTTGTTTCTGGGAGAGGGGACTTGGCGAAGGGGTGTAACGGCCTCTCGCACTTACCACTGGCAAGAAGTGCAGCCATGAAGCTTGGAGCCAAGGGAGCAGAGTGAGGTGGGGCCGGGTTGCTCTACTTTCTGCTGCCGCTGGTGAATGCGGGGGTGGGGAGGGGTGGTGGGTGGCAACTCCTGATGATGGTGACAGGCTCTTGCTAGTCCTCAGGGTTGCTCTCAGCCTCAGGGGTCCCCAAAGAGTGGGGCCCAGAATGGATGTTAAGGGGGCATGTGACCCTTTGTGCCCCCCTATTTGTCACTCCTGTCTGGATGTATCTTGAAGTTTCCAAGAAAAGAGATGCTTGCTTCTAGAGGAACGGGCTACAGACCCCTTGCAGTTGGAGATTCTGAAAGGTCTGTGCTTGACCTTGAAAATAGTTCTTTTGCTAGACTAAACTAGCACTTACTTAGGAGAAGAGCACTACTCTGACCGGTCCTCCTGTGGCTGGCCAGAAAGCTTTGCACTGATTTAACTGTAGGAGATTTGTCAGAGCAGAGTTCCTTCTCCTATTTCCCCCAATTTAATCCCTTTTTTCCATGCTACTCCTTTTTTGCTGCCTCACATGACCCCTTCATCTACCCTGCTACTCTGTCTTCTGATAGTAGCCAGTGCCAGGTGCCCCAGGGGAAGGCACAGAACAGGTGATCATCAAGTGATCCATCCCCTCTCGCCTCGATAAATTATCCCCCGCTAGATCAATTGCTGCCCTGTCAATCTGGCTGGTAATGAAGACAGGTCCTCAGAGTCTTTTGTGCGGATGTGTCATCTGCAAATTTTACCAGCTCACTCTTTTCCAGATCATTTATGAATATGCTCAGGGCTGGTGACAGACTTCTCCAGGCCTTGGGCAGTGTGTGTGTGTGTGGGGGAGGAGGGGCTCAGCTCTGGACACCCTGGAAGGAGCAGGGCCTCAGGTGTAAGGGACAGAGCAAGGGCAGCCAGCCCTCACTACTGCCTGGACTGCACTGCACCTCCCTCAGCTAGCCTTTAGTGCCACCCTTGGCTCCAGTGGTGATTTAAAGGGCTCGGGACTCTGACTGCTGCTGTAGCACAACCACCAGCTCCTCCCCATTATTACACATGTCTATTTAGATGTCTTGAGAGAGCTGCAACCTTTGCACCAGGCGGGCAAATCACCATGCGGTTCTTCTGATCATCCTAAACTCAGCTATCTGTGTCTCTGACTGGATTAGATACATATATTTATTTATATATATATTTCTAATAAATAATTGTGTTTGTTAGTCTCTAAGGTGCCACAGGACTACTTGTTTTTAAAATGTCATTAAGAAGCTTTCGGCCTTGTTTGGTCCCCCAAAGAAACAAACTACACGGTACATTTCAGTTAAGCAGCAAGCACACCGCAAACACACACGACAGACAACAAATTTACCCTGAAAGTCACATAATCGCTTCTCCCTCACTGAGCGAGAGGACGAATTTGGAATTCAGCTGTGGATGGCTTGGAGGAGAAAGTGACTCCTAAGAATAGCTCTGCACTGACAGGTCTCTTCTGATGTCAGACATTGCCAAAGTCAAGTCTCTTTTCACATATTTGTGTTAAATGACTTAGTTTTAAAACACACTTCTACTCATAATGCTTGTACATGTGCTGAGTGAGAATTATGAGTCCAGCCCTGGCCAACCTCTCTAATCTGGTAGCTGTTAAATGGATCAAATAATTATACGGCTGTACATGCACTTAAGGTGAGATTGCTCAGGTGCAGCGAGGCAATCTGATATGACACAATTGCAAAACATATATACGTCTATGAGAGAGTCAAATTCAGCTCTAGAAGTGGCCCTGCAGAGTGAATGTGGGATGGCAGGGTTCGGAATGTATTTCTGATGCTACCTCACTTTTAAATTGACAATATGATGGGCATTATTTTACACTAGCAGCTCTCCAATTCAAACCTTATCTGTCTTTTCCAGACTGCTTTTAATGCTGTTTATCTGCCAGAAGATTCTTCCTTCCCCGTTCCATGTTTCATTGTTTCAGCATCTCTACCCTTTCTTATTGTTCTTTCCTCTCCAGTCCTTTGTTTTCCACTTCAATTTTCTTCACATTTTAAACAAAACAAAAAACCCTGCAGCTCTCATGAGGATTTAAAAAACTTGTCTGGTCTGCAGTCAACCATGTGACACTCATAATGACCTATAAATATTGAAAAAATCTTTACCTTGAAGGGCAGGGTAGATAACTTTTTTGTAATTCCTGACATGCTTGTTTGCTGTTAAAAGCTGCCATAAGATTGCTGTTAGTCTTTTGGCATTTTTGCTACGTGGCTTAATTCCATGTGAATGCTGTAAATAGTTTGCTCACATGGAACTGAAAGACCCTTCTGTCTTATAAATGTAGAAACATTTTAGACCACTCTGTAGCCAAAAAAATTAAAAAATGCAAGTGGCCATTTTAGTCTTGCTTCAAGATTTCTTGTCGGACCCATTGCAACTCTAAAGAAGGGGAAAAAATTGGAACATGACTTTGATGTTTACCTTTATCCTTCTAGGTAAATGTTGATTATGATTAATTTTTTTAAAACTGTCTTTTGTCTAAATTGCTACAGCATCATTATCTATGTTTTGAATATTTATAACCATACTGCAAGGAACAGAAAGGATTGGTAATGCAGCGGTTTGATAGCTAACGTTATACAGCATTTGATTTGCTCTGTGTGGACTGAAGTTTGTAATAGTTTTGTACCATGTATATGGGTTTTTTCCTGTCAATTTCATCTGTCTACTTTTTACATACTCAAAATCTGTATAGAACTGCATCCCTACAGTTACGCGTCCGAGTATAATACTTGATTTGCTAAATTATGCTTTGTTTCCAAGGGGACTAGTTCTCATGTAGTCATGGATACAATTATTTTAAAGTGCCTGTAGTAATGATTTCATCCATTGCTTGGAAACTATATGTTTCCATTTATCTTCTGTGAACTCACTTCCTGGAGTTCATAAATTGTGGTGCAAAAAACAAAAGAATAAATCAGAGCCTTTTTAATTTTAACTGCTCACATTTAAAATACAGTGAACATAAAGCTATTCAAAGGAATATTAAAATGTTTCAAAAGACGCTTTTTTTACCCAGATACAGAAATCTGTTTGTTTAGCCAAAACTGTTTACCTTTTTAAAAATGGTTCCTCAGCTTCTGTAAAAGATCAACTTTTTTGTAATGCACATATTTATACAAAAGTCTAATTTTTGTTTAAATCTGTAATATGCAATTCAGATGGTTTACATTGCTAATAAATTGAAAAATACAACACAATCCTTGGAACAGATAAGTGTTGGACATTGTTTTAACTCCAGTGACCCCACGTTACATTAAATGAGAGTTTGGCCCATTTTTTCCAATTAAAATGTTTATTAGTACAAAACTCATGAGATTTGAGATCTAAAGATTCTTAGACTATTGGATTGTGGTGTGTCTTTGTTTTTTCTGAGATGTGACCAGCCTCCTGGAATTCTCTAGAACTGTGCACATTGCCCATTTTTTGCACCTTTTATTTTTGTCTGATATTTGCCCTCCTGTTCCTCTGTTCATTTTTCAGACGTGTTCTGGCTTGGCAAGACAATAGTCAGGACTTTCCTGAGCAAAAAATTCTGTTGTATTTGGATGATAATGTATAAATTATATATTGTAACTTGTTTCTTTTAGTCTGGACTTTTTAAAAAAATATTCTGTAAAGTAATTTTATATTGCTGCTCTAGTTTTAAACATTTTTACAAGTTTTGAACTTTCTACATTTCTTAAATTTCATCTCTGTTGTGAAGCTGTTTTTATAATATTGATATACATACATAGTTTTGTATAGCATAGTTTCAGTGGATATGCTCAGACAGCAAATTAATTAGCTCTGTTGGAGTATTCACTTTTGGGTCTTTCTCTGACAAGAGAAATGCTGAAGTCCTGTCAGGATAAGGGCCTTCTTCTAAAATATTGTTAATTGGAGATCTGAATTTGAAAATGTAAGCACTGACAGAGACTTGACTGTTCCATGGAGATAAATGTAGATCAATTGCATTTGGTCCTGCACAGCATACATTACACTGATAGCCCTGAAGGCTGAATTCACATAGTGTAAAGATAACTTATAATATGCCACAGCTGTTTATTATAATGTAAAATACATTGTACCATAGAGATTTAACTATATAGCTGTTTACTGCAGAAAAGTAGCAAAGAGGTAGAACATTAGGTGGCCAACCCCATGAGTTATTTGCTGAAGCAATCCCTGTGACCACATATTGCCAGGGGCAATACCTCTGCTCAGGAGCATTGACACTGAGGACTAGGAGTTTCAGTAAGGAATACTGACAGCAAAAACTGCTTCTCTTCTCAGCTTTTACTCGCTGCTCCTTGAGGAGCAGAGATGAGGTGGCACACTTGAAGAAATGAAATGTGAGTGCCAAGTAGTGGGGAGCGGGGGGGCGGGGGGGCGAGTAAGGCAGTCTGCGCTTGGTCAGTTGACCGAGCAGGGGGATGCGGAGCTCCAGGAGCTATAGCCCCATCAGAGCACATTCTCAGCCCTGATGCAACCAGTCTGTATCACACTTGGATCCCAGCTGCGAGGCTCTGCAACCATCCTGCCTCTTCTCCCCCCCACCCCCCGAGCATCCTTCATTCCCAGTTCTCTCTTCCCCCCTCGCCCCCCTTTCTCCGAGCTTGCGGTGCTCTGGGAGAGTGGGGGAAGAGATGCTGAATGGGATGCCAGCTTTTCCCCATGAGTGCTCCAGCCTAGGTGTACTCACAGGGATGTCAGACGGCAGATGGTACTGATTATTGAAGTCCAGATGATAGAGGTTGAATCTCTAATGTAATTAATTGTATGCTTCTGATTTCAGATTTATAGATGTACAGATTCTGCGGAGACGTCCTTTCCACTGAGTCAACACTCCCAACAGATATTGTGTAGACCAGGAGTCTCAAACTCTTGGCCTGCGAGCCATTCTCGGCCATAGCAATCTGGTCTGGGAGCAGTGGTGGTGGGGGCCTGTCTGTTCCTTACCCCCAGCACTGCTTCTTCCTGTCCTCACTTCATCCGCCTCGTCCCTCCTTGGCACCCTGTCCCCCACGGGGCGTGGCCTTGGGTGTTATCAAGGGTCTGGTGCAGCAGGTAGCAGTAGTCAGGCCCAGTCCCCACTCGCACGGTGGAGAGAGCCGCCGGGAAGCAAATCGAGTGTGTTTGCTGAGTGCGCTCCACTTCTCCACAGGCCCCCTCAGTAATCCCCAAGGCCAAATGCCATGAGGGGGAATAGGCAGGGAGATGATTGGAATGGATGAAGCTTAGGAAATGGGAACAGACAGCCTCTCTCCCCCCCCCCCCCCACCTGCTGGGACTCCCTAGCCAGATTATGCAACAGCTCCTGCAGGGGTTGGCACATGGGCTGGTGGTTTGAGACCCATGGCCTAGACCAGGGGTCACCAACCAGTAGATTGGGATCTGCTAGTAGATCTTGGAGCCTTTGACAGGTGATCCTGAGAGGTTTGACCGGGAGGCTGTCAAGAACCGGCACTTCATCTGCCCCTCTCAACACTGCCATGCTGCTCCTGCTCTCTGCCTTGGAGCTGTCCCCCAGCCCCAGGAACCTCTTGCTTGCTGTGCAGGGCACAGGAAGAAGAAGAGGGGGTGCTGATGTCAGGGTGCCCCTCCTCCCACCCCGTACCCCATCTCCACAGAGCAGAGCTAGGGCAGGGATGGAGAGAGTTTGCTGGCTGCCTTTGGGAGTGGTGCAGGGGCAGGGGAGGAGTGAGCCTACCTTAGGCCCCTGCACTGCTACCCAGAAGCCACCTGTGGTAAATGGTGCCCAGCTGGAGCCTGCATTCCAAACCCCGGCCCCAGTCCTGAACTCTGCCTGTACCCATCCTGCATCTCAACTGCCTGCCCCAGGCTCAGCTCAGAACCCCTGCCACACTCCAAATCCTTTAGCCCAAAAGCAGAGGCCACATCCCCCTCCCTCGCACTCCAACCCTCTACCCCCTGAGTGATAAAAGTGAGTGGGGGTGGGGGAAGGAGGAAGGATGGAGTGAGCAGGGGCGGGGCCTTGGAGAAGGGGTGGGAAGGAGGTGGGGCCAAGAGTGTTTTGGGTTTGTGGTGGATCCTGGATTGCATTTAAATCAAAAAGTGATCTCATGCTTAAAAAGGTTGGAGACCACTAGCCTTGACTAATAATTTCTTATCTTGAAAAATATTTTAATGCAATATTTTAAACTCTGTGAAGTCATCAAATCTTATGGGAGGACATCAAAAAATGGATATAGTGAATAGGGACATTCTGGGGATAGCACCTGAGCTTCGAAAGTAGAATACTAACAGTTCCATCTCCCCACATCCAAAAGTCCCATGGTTCCATAGATTTCACTAATCCCAATTCAGTGGTTTTCTTCCTTTATAAATAAATTTAAAAACACAAGTAGGTGAAATTCAGGGTCAGTCATAGATGTTGCCATGTCAGTAGGTAGCTGGAGCAGAAGGAACACAGAAGTGAAAGATTTGAACTTTGGTGGATGGAGAGAAACCAATTTTAAACATCCTAATTGTGTGTAAACTGAAGTACCTTAATTATTTAAATCAATGTATATGTGCATATTATGTTAATTATTTGGACTTGAACTCTTAAACATTTTCCACATTGGTTGCCTTTTAGTATACCTTTTAGATACTTGGTATTGTTTCTCCCCACTTATGCACCCAACACATCAGCCAAGCCACATAACATGTACTGCTAAAATCAGTGTCTTTCGGAGTCATGATAGGACTGAGAAATTGCCACGCACAGAAAATCTGTAAATCTTCAGTTTTGACATTTGGCTCCCCTCTTTGCAGTTGAAGACTACTAATGGGAACAATATGAACTACTTTCCCATCACTTTTAATTAGAAAATCTTTCCCTCTTTGAAAGAAATATGTTGGCAGTGGCAAAGCCTTGAGAGTTCATTATTATGGATGCAGACTTTGAGAGCTGCTAATGAAAATAGTCTTCAAAGCTAGGCAATCTAAAGAGACTTTGTCAACTCAAATTGGTCCAAAATGTATATTTTGTACAAGCAAGCTTTTGCAAATCCCAAACTTTTTATTTTGTTTTCTTGTCTCTTTCAGACATCAGGTGTTTAGTGTGGGACTCCCAATGGCATTTTCACAGCTACTTTAATGTTCACTTTTGTTGACTTTAGCTATTAGGAACTTTCAAAATAAAGTAGATATTTTTTCTCTATACTTCTTTAATCCATATTTCTTACATTCTTCTGAAAGGGATGCTGAGATGATGTGGACACCATGCATGATCTGTGGTATTGTTCCATTCCTATTCTCTTGAGGACCACAGCGGTTGGCAAATCTAGTGTAATTTAGCTTTTTCTTGTACATTTTAATAGCTTATTTCCAATTTAATAAGTGCATGCTATCCATAAGTGAATTCTGTTTTTGAACTTCACTAGGGGGCTGCGATCCCTGCTCGCTACGCTCACCAACCCCCCTCTCTGGGGTAGGTGTCTGGCCAGGGGGTAGGGGGCAGGAGCGGGCTGGCGGGTAAGTGTGCGGCCGGGGGGAGGATGCAAGAGCAGGCTGGGAGTGCGGGGTCTCGGGAGAAGGGAGCTTGGAGGTTTGGGCTTGGATGGCGGAGGGGACCCAGCCCCGAAGCTCCTCCCCAACAGCAGAGCCCCCTGGGGCATGAAGCGGAAGCCAGGGCTGGAGTAGCTGATGGCTGGAGGAGATGGCGCTGAACCTGGCCACAGCAAGTGGCTGAGGATGGAGGTGGCGGCAGCAGTGGCATGAAGACGCGGATGATGTGATGATGTCACTCTGTCATCCCATAGGAAATCTTTTTTTATATATATAGATTTAAGTACATCATTTCAGTTTCAATGATTATAAAGTGAATAAAATATTTAATTGTACAAGTAAACAAGAAGTTTGGGGTTGGGTGGGAAAGGCATGATATCTGAAACTGTAAAATCAAAGTTAATTAAAAACACGTTACTTGAGTTATCAATGAATTTTCACTAGACTTCCCAGGGTTACAGAGGGACACTGACTAGTACAAAATTGGCTTTAGTGACAACTTTTAAGGGGAAATGTGTAAGGGATATGTGAAGCCTCTACAGCTAGCTTGACATGTAAAACCCTTCTGCTTTAGACTGCCAGCTGGGCAGCAGTCACTGGTGCTCCAGCGACAGTGCATCCATGCAGACAGCTGGTTGGCAAAAAGTAATCCTGCATGACACATAGTGGTTAGGCCATGCTTGAACCCTGAGCTGGGAAATACTCTGTGGTATAAAAAATTACTTCAGCTGAATTTTTCTTATCACCTAACCATTCTGGACTTACATGATTTTTCTGTGTTATTTTTGCCATTCTCACTGTTTACTAGCTCATAAATTAGGTAGCTAGAACAATCAAAAGTAAAATGCACTACTTTCTCCATATGTTGTACTTCCCAATGCCCCAGTCATCACTACATATCTTCAATTGATGACCATTTGTACTGAAAATTGTCAGTGAGTTAAATTGTCTTATGTGTAAAACAAGATTGACTGCTACTCACAAGATATGAAATGTTGGAAGTATAATAAGGATACTTTAGACCTGTTCACTTTTTCATACTGCTGGCAGTCAAGACTTCTGATGTTTTCAAGAAGATGGTGAGATTTAAAACCAACAATCTGTCATTTTTCTCCCTGCCTGAACTAGTTTCCAGACAGGAAACCAAAGCAACATTTCTAACTAAGATACTCTGCAATGTCAAGTTTCTGACGTAAATGCTTGTGATATTTACTGTCAAGAAGGCCTAACAGAGTTAATACTGTCCTGAGCTATTAAATCTGACTTTAGAATAGGAAAAGTTGGGGAAGTTTAGTCACTCCTGTCCCCATAAAGAACAAACAAAAATATAGTTTTACTCTTTATATTGTGAAGTTCCTTTTCTAAATACTAAAGTTCCTAAAGTTTTCTCAGATGCTTTTCACCAGAAGTCTCAGTAATGCCACAGCTGTAAATTCCTTTACCAAATGTGTATCTCTTTTCTTCAGCAACTCCTGCCTTTCAGGGTCTTTGTGTGCTGAAGAGTCAGGACATCAGCAATCATGGGAGATAGTGACTCATTTCTTATCCACAGACTATTAATACAGTATAGCTTTTTAAATGTCTAATGCTCCTGTGCTTTCACTTCCCCTCCCCTGTGAAAATATCCAACACAGCAAGCAGTTTCAAGGAAAAAAAGTGCAACTGGCAAAAATTCGGATAGATTTCTGTGTTCTTACTCCAAGAACTACCCACACAAGAGACTCTTTGGCTCTTTATATGAGGACATAAAAAACTGACAGGCTGAACACAAAACCCAATCATCTAGTGTGACTGATTTTCATTGAAATGCATTTCCTGGTAAAATAACTAGTTTTTACAACTGAATATTTTGCACACTATTAAAATAATAATAGGGATTAATTTACTCCAAATGTTATTAATTTTATGTCTTTTAGTGCACTTAATTCCAGTCAACCCTGTGAAGGAAGATGGGCTGCACCCTAAGAGCCGAAAGAGAATAATGCCTGATCCACTGACTGAGCCGCCTGCCATTGATCCTATTTATGAAGCACGTGTTTACTGTAATGTTCCTAGCATAACTGAACGCAGCATGGAAGGTAGGCTGTGAGACATGGGGTAGGTAACTGACATTATTAGGTCCTAAATGTTGGCATTGGAAATGGGGACTTTAATTATGCATTTTAAATGCTTTGCAAATGGGAGCTAGCTACAAAAATCTTATTTGGCTGCTGAAATATATTCAGTTGCCAAAAGTGCTCAATTCCTCCTTTCCCTCATTGTAATTTTGTAGTTGGTTGCTGGAGGAGGCCTACGAAGATTCTTCTGACAGTTAAGTTGTTTGTAAGATCAAAAAAGGGATGGGGAGATGGAGAAGAAACTGTAGATTGTAGCTGTTGTTTAAAATGTTTAGCACTTTGTTTGAAACAGTGTAATCATTTCTTAGTGGTGTGAAATTTGAATATGTTAATGCTGAAGTCTCAAACCAGACATGAGCATTTGGTTCCTCAAAAATGGTAGGTTAAGGTAGTGGGAACCATTGAAAAAGATACTGACTGGGAGAGGAAAGCAGCCTTTTTTTTTTTTTTTTTAAGCCGAATCCCTTTTAGAAAGTAAACTGAAGGTAAAGATAAAAAAGAACAGTACACTTGATCCAAAGTAGCCCACATTTGGTGACTTTGTAGGAAAGCTGTAAAAAAACATCTGATGAATTTAGTTTTTGGAGAGGGCTGTGGGTATGCTTCCCAGAAATGGTAAAGAAGGTGTGGAAAGGAGCAGTATAGTAGCAGATTTTCTTTTTGAATTATTATTCTAACATTGCTGAGGGCACGTAGGGCCTTTTTAGTATTTAAATTGAAATAAATATGTTGTTCAGGACAAAGGACTATCCTCCATATTCTCTAAGCACTGAATGCAAAGTTGATAAACAAAAAATTATTACCAATAATGCATGTGTTTTTACTTGAAATAGTAGGATTGAGAAATTTATGGAGAGGATTAAGACTGATATTTAATTTTACTACTGCCTTTCACATAGGTCATGCACCCCATTATTTTAAGCTTGTGTCTGTCCACGCGTTGATTCGCCATGGGGATAGATATCCACTTTACGTCATTCCCAAAACAAAAAGACCAGAGATCGACTGTACATTGGTGTCTAGCAGGTAAATATCCCAGATTTTAAATGTTATATTAGAGCTTATGCATGGTGCATGAACAGAATTAGAGAGAGAAAAATGACTTCTGTTGTTCTTATGCATTCACTTTGTGAAACTATTATCTGGGAATAGTTGATTATCTCTTCACTCAAACATGAACAGTTGTCCAAGTTTTATTATTAGACATGTGCATTCTGTTGTTTTGAAGTGTCCTTTGCATGTCTACTGCTTTGAGTAAAGTTAGAGTAATTGAATTACCAAAAAAATCTACACTCAAAATAGTTAATTTGCCATTCAAAAGATGCTTTGAGATATTTAATCTCTTCATTTTGTCCTTAAAAATGTAAAAATCAAATTATATACTAGTGCACAGATGCATATGAATATTTTTACACTAATTATGTTAATGAAACATTTTGGCTGGGATTAATTGGGCAAAAATGTAGATATTTTAGTATCTTACAGCTAATCCAATTTACTCATCCATGTATAAGTTTTTGCATTAACATACATTAATACTAATGTAACCCCCTTTTTCCTCCCTGGGTTACTCGGGAGCAGGTCACGCTCACAGGTGTGCCTGGGTGCCTGATGGTCTTGACATAAAAGGAGATCCTGTGTACCCCAGTGGTGATGTTGTTTGGTTGGGGAAAACCTATCCACCCCCTTGCTGCAGTCCCTTGCTCATAAAGAATGTACAATGGCGGTGCCTCCACCTGGCTTTCCCTGTACACACTTACTGGTGTGCCTTGGGAACCTCCAGGAATAAACTTATTTCAGCAATAAACTGGCTCTAACTCCAGAACAACAATTACAAATCATAAATAATATACATCTAATAGATTGCATTAGAATGAACAACCTTTACTTAACTTAAAGAAACAGGATTTAACAAATTAACAGTGAATAACATCAAATAACAAAGCACACAGAAGTAAAAGGAACTTATCTAGCTGCCAGTTGCACTGCCAATATTTATCCCACTCCAGGGTGTGCACACCCCTGGACTCAGTGTCCCAGACTCTTGCTTGCATGGGTGCGCTTGAAGAACTGCAGCTGTAATGGAGATTCTCTGTAGGTAGAGTGTATGTGGGTCCAAGCTATGCAGCAGCTCTGGTTCACCGAGTTGGCTTCTCTGCCTCTCTTTGAACCTAGAATTAGTCTGAATCTCTGAGGTCTGTCCCAGGCAGTATTTTCCCAAAGATGCCCAGTTACTCACAGTCTCCTTCTGCGTGCTGGATGCAGAGTAGCTTCTAGCCACAAGTACAGCCAAAGAGCCTCCCCTCTAGGGCAATCAGAAGCAGCCTGCTAGATCCCAGTTCCAAAGGCTCTTTCTCCCAGTCTGTAACTGCAACATAACAGCTCCTGAACTGGATAAAAACTCCTCCACAGCAGCCTGGCTCCCTTTTGTTCCAAAAACCAAAGGGAAGAGTCCATAGGCTGCTGAGTCTTCCTCCACACACGTGGAGAGACTCAAGTCTCCCAAAACAAAAGTCACTTCCTTCCTGGTTTCCTCCAGGGCTCATGGGAATTGTAGTCTCTGGGGCTAGACTGCAGCACACAGGCTCTTCCCAGAGAATAAGCAGAGGCACCTTTAGTAAGGGGACTACACTAAGATAGTATTTAATGGTTTTAATGGCCAATGTGGTGTTATTTTGTGTGAGATCCATAGTTTCAATTTCCTGAATTTGGCGTGATTTTAAAATTTTACCCTAATATATTAAAAGACAGCTCACTCAGATTATTTTTCCAAGTAAGGAATCATAGATAAATCATATAGTGGATAAATGGAGCTTGGTTTTACTTTAACTTGGGTACCTGTAAGCGGATATGATTAGCACTTGAAGAGAGAAATTATTATAAGTACTAGAGCACTATTGATGCCCTTGTTGCACAACTACAGCTTGAACTGGTAGTGGAAAATATTTCTTTTCTATAAACTGAATGTACCATTCCCTATACTGCAGTAATTTGACTTTGTTTTTAGTACTCATTCTTGGTAGAGAAGCTTCCTTTGTTAGTTCTGTTGGTGAAATAAATGAAGTTCTGCTGGTTTGCAGGGCTCAGCATGCTTGATGCTGAGGGTTTTAAATATGTTTGGCCCCATTCACATAAATATTTGAACATAATTCAACATGGTTGAGGATGGCATGGCTCAGGGAGACATTTGTGACCTATCTGGGGTCAAACAGCTGCTCCACTTGCTAGTACCTACAGTCTCACACTGAATGTACCCCCAGTTGCTGATAAGTCTCTATCTTGCAGTTTGTTCAATACATTTCATTGTAAGCATCTTGCTTGTAGCCCAGCTCTCTGACTGTCTTTTCTGAGTGGCCATACACCAAGCATTTTCACATGTTCTCTCCACCCCCTCACTTGGCTACGATTTTCAGGGCTTTTCCTACAAGCTGGCTCCTCTCTCTGTTGGGAGCAAGACTGAGTGCTGTAGCAGTATAGGCTGCCGTGAACTCCCATTCAGACCCTTCCATCCCTGTCCCTCTTCTTAGCTTGCAGCAGCCTCAAAGCCTTATGTGCTGCCCTTTTCCTTTTTGGCATAACCATCATCCCAGCAAATTTCAGAGCACCATTTCCTTGCAACTCCCTCACTTCAAGAGCTTGTTTTAAGCCAAGAAAGATAATTTCCCTAGTCTGCTACTTTGACCATGTCACACCTCTCTTCGCATCCCTTTGCTGACTCCCCCTTCTCAGTGACATCATACAAAAGCTACTTGTCTTCACCCTCAAGGCCCTTCACAATTTACCTCCATCCTAGTTGTCATCTACCATTGACTCTTGAGATGCCACTGCCCACCTCCAGTCGGCCTCTGTGCCAGCCTCCATCTTGCACTGGTGACATTGTGGAAAAAATCACCTCTCTATTTCTTGCACACTCTCTCTCTCAGTCTGGGGAGGCGCTCACCATAGACATTCAGAAAAACGACTTAAGTATGCTTCTTAAAACTCCTTTTTCCATGATGCCTACAAAAAACTTGACAGTGGTTAGAGACCACTGTCTGTCGTACTTTCCATCTGTTTGTACCCATTTAGGGTCTTTTGCCTTATACCAGTCTGAAACCCCAGAAAAGTAAATCTGGCCTATGGGAAGCCCTGAACCTCAGTCCTCTCTGTTGCTTCCCCATACCTCATGGGGGCTGGAGTGCCAGAAGAGTGAGGTATCTCAGTTGGGGGCCACATCAGTGAGGATTGGGGGGTTTTGGAGGAGTTTTTTTGCTTCTCACTTGTGTGGTTCCCAACTGAATTTTCTATGGGTCAGTGACCCCCGACCCAAAAGAGGTTCCCCACCCCTGCCATAAATAAAGAAAACATTGAAACCTTTTGTGTTGGACATAATATTTTATTTTATTTAAAATGAAGTTTTATAAACTAACATGAGAGTTAAAACGCTTCATCTGTTTAATAATTTAAATTAAACCATTCTCCCCAGTTGCAGCACTAGCAAAATGGCTGAGGCATAATTATGTAATTAACAGTGAGTTTCCATTAGCAACTGATAGTCCACAGAAGGTTTGCATTGACCTAGATGGTCCACGGGGCATGTGATGGAGAGAGCCCCTCCCCTCATTCTGGGAGAGTGGCACAGCCCAGGGCAGGAGGGTTCAATCTTGGCACGCCACTTCAGAAAGGTTGCTGACCCCTGCCTTACACTTTCACTGTAAATTTGGGGTAGGGTCTGTCTTTTTATTATGTGTCTATACAACACCTAACACAGATGTGTACGATTAAGGCTGTGAGGCACTACAGTAATACAGATAATAAATATTATGACTAGCATGTTATGTTTAAATAAAAATACCATATTATTTTACAAGTTCAGAGCAGCACATATTTCTAGGGATTATCTATCTCCATCTGCAAATCCTGAGCTACATCTGTTTATAAGGAACCCAAACCAATTTAATTGAATATCTACACTTCATATATGG
This sequence comes from Rafetus swinhoei, assembly GCA_019425775.1. Taxonomy (NCBI): domain Eukaryota; kingdom Metazoa; phylum Chordata; order Testudines; family Trionychidae; genus Rafetus; species Rafetus swinhoei. The sequence continues at coordinate 42,035,667 of CM033432.1, read as the reverse complement.
TCTCTTTCAGATTTAAAAAAAAGTGTTGTTACTTATCTAAATGAAGTGTTAGGGATTCACTGCTTTTTCCACGTCAATGGGAAAGAATTTCCATCTCAGTTAATCAAATCTCCTTCCCAGCATGATAACAGTAAATTGTAATCTCTGTTCAGTGAGTTCAGATCTAGCTTCTGCTATAAAAAATGTTGAAGCGTCTAAAAATATTTATTTTTCACATGTGTGAGTTACCTTTGATTATGAGTCCCTGATGTGGCTTATGTGATTCGGTCCTGTGATGGTGTCACTTGTATAGATATGTGGACAGAGTTGGCAACGAGGTTTGTTGCAGGGATAGGTTCTTAGGTTCCTGGGTGAGTGTATCTGAGGTGTGATGTGTGGCTATTGGAAAAGATTTGCTTCAGGTTGGGGGGTTTCTGCAGGCGAGGATTGGCCTGTCGCCCAAGGCCTGTGAGAGTGAGGGATCGTTTTCCAGGATAGGTTGTAGATTGTCGATGATGTGCTGCAGGCTGTAGGTGATGATTAGTGATGTTCTGTTATTTTCCTTGTTGGGTCTGTCTTGAAGAAGTAGATTCCTAGTTACTCATCTGACTCTGTCTGTTTCTTCACTTCCCTAGATGGGTATTTAAATTTTTTAAGAATGCCCGATAAAGATCTTATAGATGTTTGTCTCTGTCTATGGGATTGGAGAAAATCTGGTTGTATTTTAGGGCCTGGCTGTAAACAATCCATCGTGTGATGTGACCTGGATGGAAGCTAGAGGCATGTAGGTAAGAACAGCGGTAAGTAGGTTTCCAGTATAGGATTAATTAAGTCTGAGTACTTTGCAATCAGAGAAGCTTGATCATACTGCAGTTTGAAAACCTGTTACGTTAGTATATTTAGAGCTGTAGTGTTGGAAGCAATTCAGTGAAAACCAGAAGCTTTCTTGTTACTGCCTACTCAGCAGTGCAAGGGTCAAGAGCAGAGGTGTCAGCAGGATTGTCTGAATTGCAGTGTTTTCTTGTTGGCTCCTGAGGGTGTTGCTTCCTCCCCACACGTCACTCAGGCAAGAACTGACCAACAGATGAACAGGCATTTAGTTGCTCCTGCAAGCAACTCACAGGATCTCCCCTTTCCTTCCCAGCCAATTCCTCCTGCGCCTGCACTGTACAGTCAGGCAGAGGTGATGGTTCTGTGGAGCCTTTGAAGTGTAGTAGATAAGGAATTTGGATGGATTTAATTTTATTTTTAGATTTGTTGTTCTTCCATGGTGGGGCTGGCCACTAGCTCTCAGTCCTGGGCCTGGGGCTGGCTGCCAGGGAACTGGTTAACCATTACCTGGTAAGCATCACTGAGAAGGATGATGCTTACAGGGGAACGGGTTACCCGTGTCATCACTACTTCTGATTATATTAAAATAGGCAGAAAAGCCAGTAGAGATTGAATTCTTTAAATCTAGTTTCTGAAGAACACTGAAACAGCAGTGTCATGGGGTCCTTTGCGCACCATGGGAACGCCTCCTTGTGGCTAGGTCTGGGGATTAGCTGTGCCAGTTGTGATGCCCCTTTCTGTAGTTGCTCACTTTATCCCTTCTCTCTGTCTCATCTTCTCAAGACTCAGCTGCTCCTGCTTTGTGGCTTGGCCCCCCAGGCAAGTCACAACAATCCACCCCTTTCAGGGCAGGAAAGGCTCTAAGGGTATGTCTACACTAGCCCCCTAGTTCGAACTAGGGAGGCTAATGTAGGCATTCGAAGTTGCAAATGAAGCCCGGGATTTAAATATCCTGGACTTCATTTGCATCTTCCCGGGCGCCGCCATTTTTAAATCCCCCTTAGTCCGAACTCCGTGCCCGCGGCTACACGCGGCATGGAGTAGGTAGTTCAAATTAGGATCTCTAATTCGAACTACCGTTACTCCTCGTGGAACCTCACCTCGTGTCCCAGGCTTCATTTGCAACTTCGAATGCCTACATTAGCCTCCCTAGTTCGAACTAGGGGGCTAGTGTAGACATACCCTAAGTACCCAGTGTCCAATGTAGTCTTTCCTCTCATTGTCAATTAATGGCACCTCTCAGTGGCTGGTTGAAACCCAGACCTGCCCAGGATACTGGGTTCCAGTCCAGGGACTCCATAAGTAGTCAAGGACTGCAGAGTATTGAACCTGACTGCTGTATCCTTAGTCTGCTTCTATGTTGCTTTCTCCCATCCTGAGAGTTGACTGCAACCCCTTTCAGCTACTGGGATTTATACAGGTCCTTCCTGTCCATCTGAAAGTTATATCTAATTAGTCCATGCCCCCCTTAGCTACTTCTCCAGGCCTACCTAGATACCTTAATTGGCCTACCTAGCCATCTTAACCCCTCGAGGCTTTGTGTGGGATGGACAGCCCATCCCAAGTAGATTTATTTTCCTGTGTCAAATAAGATATCTGACTGCATAAGAAAAACAACCTTGAAGTATGCATATATATCCTGAATCTTGCAATATTTAAAATATTGCCGTCAGTAGTAGGCAGTGCTATAACCAAGCATGAATAATTGAACAGGAACCATATAACTGACCAAGCTAATGCTGATTGGATGATTCCGCAAAGAGTTGCAGAGTTGAATATGCACAATCTGTTTTGCTCCATCAGTACATCTGCTGTAGTAGCTGGGAGAAAATGTATTTCAAAAAAGCCCTACAGGCTTTATTTAGGTTATCATTCTTCTATTTTGTAAGACAGCCCAAATTATTTATGGAAGAGAAATGGAAATAAGATCATCTTCCATAACCACATCAAGATAATGGCAGTATTGTCTCCGTTTTGTTGACCATGAAGTGATGCCATTATTAAAGTTTTTTTAACATTATTTTATTTAATGTTTTAAAAGATAAACAAAAATTTAAGGCGTTTTCCCTTCCTGTTGTATAAAGCTGCCCCACATCTAACGCATTTATTCCTTCTTAGGCATGGAAAATTCAGGATAGAACTAAAGTAAACAAAACATTAGCTGATGGCAGGAGTACATGTGGTATGTATAATGTTACATCAAGAAGCAGAAGATTCAAATAATAATCATCTTCACTGTCTTATAACAAAGAAACAATTATGGAAAAGATCATAGGCAGACATTTAGGGAAAACCAATTACCCATATATCCTCACTTTGGAACGGAACATCTTTTGCTGTGATTTTTCATTGGTAAATTCAAAGGAAGGAATGCAGAGCCTGAGTGGTTAAAGCGCTCAGCTGTAGTCCTGAAGTTTGTCAATTTGAGTATCCCTCTACTTCACACTGAAAAACTGTCTCTAGTTAACCTAACTGCAAAATGGTACCTAATCCATTGGGTTAGGGCAGTCATATGTGATGCTGGCCGCATCACTCCCTAGTGTGCTGTTGGCTGTGAAACTGATGTGCTTTAACTGCATCACTCCTGTGAGCGATTGGCTTGTGGGTACTTCAACTTTGATAGCTAAGAGTCAATTTAATGCGCACATGTTTTTTTCTGGAATTTTAACTTAAAATATTGAATATTATATGAATATAATGGGAAGAGGGGAAAGTTATCAGGAATAGTCAACATGAATTCACCAAGGGCAAATCATGCCTGACCAATCTGATGAGCTTCTGTGATGAGGTAAATGGCTCTGTGGACACGGGGAAGTCAGTGGATGTGATATACCTTGACTTTAGCAAAGCTTTTGATACGGTCTCCCACAATATTCTTGCCAGCAAGTTAAGGAAGTATGGATTGGATAAATGGACTATAAGGTGGTAGAAAGCTGGCTGAATTGTCAGGCCCAACAGGTAGTGATCAACATCTCAATGTCTGGTTGGTGGTAAATTTCAAGCAGAGTGCCCCAAGGATCGTTTCTAGGGCCAGTTTTGTTCAACATCTTTATTAATGACCTGGATGAGCGGATGGATTGCACCCTCATCAAGTTTGTGGATGATGCTAAGTTAGGGGGAAAGGTAGATACGCTGGAGGGTAGGGATAGCATCCAGAGTGACTTAGACAAATTGGGGGATTGAGACAAAAGAAATCTGAGGAGGTTCAACAAGGACACGTTCAGAGTCCTGCTCTTGGAACAAAATAATCCCAAACATTGTTACAGGCTGGGGACTGACTGGCTAAGTTCAGCAGAAAAGGACTTGAGGATTCCAGTGGATGAGAAGATGTACGTGAGTCAACAATGTGCCCTTGTAGCCAAGAAGGGTAATGGCATATAAGGGTGCATTAGGAGGAGCATTTCCAGCAGAACTAGAGAAGTGATTATTCCCCTTTATTCAGCACTGGTGAGGCCACACCTGGAGTATTGCATCCAGTTCTGGGCCCCCCACTATAGAAAGGATGTGGATGCATTGGAGAGGGCCCAGCGGAGGGCAACCAAAATGATTAGGGGGCTGTAGCACATGACCTATGTGGCGACACTGAGGGATTTGGGCTTATTTAGTCTACAGAAGAGTAAGGGGGGATTTGATAGCAGACTTCAACTTCCTGAGGGAGGTTCTAAAGAGGATGGAGAGAAGCTGTTCTCAGTCGTGACAGATGGCAGAACAAGGAGCTGTGGTCTCAAGTTGCAGTGGGGGAGGTCTAGGTTGAATAGTAGGAAAAACTATTTCACTAGGAGCATGGTGAAGCACTGGAATGGGTTACCTAGGGAGGTGGTGGAATTTCCATCCCTAGGGGTTTTTAAGTCTTGGTTTGACAAAGCCCCGTGTGGGATGATTTAGTTAGGGTTGGTCCTGCTTTGGGCAGGGGGCTGGATTCGATGACCTCCTGAGGTCTCTTTCAGCCCTATGATTCTATGATGAAATGTGTATGCCATCTTGTGAAAGATTTTTAATAGATATAATGTACATAGCCCAATATTTTTCTGAACATGTTCAAATATATACTGTTACTGTGTTTAGAAAGTTAGAAACAATTAAAAATGGCATAGTATTATTTACCCCAAATATGTTTTACATTTTTCACACGTCACAATTCAAACAGTGAATTATTACAATTATACTTAAAGGCCCTGTGGATACTGGATTGAATCTACAAAAATGCAGAGATATCTGTCCTATCTAATAGTTCTGTAATTTGCTCCATGCAGTTCTGAGATGTTAAAGGGTAATACTTAGGTAAAAGGATCAATTAATCAATCAGGATTCTAATGCCTTTTCTGCATTTTGACCCTTATGTTATGGCATCTACAAGAGTGTAACTGGAAAAGTCACCACTTGGCCAGCACTTCCTTGAGTCCTGCCATGCTCTGGAATCAGACAGTGAAAGGAAGGCAAATGCATACCAACAAAGCCAGCATGATGCCTTTGATACTCATGACTGTTGGCATCAATGAAATCTTTACCATGATGAACCAAGATTCAATCCAGGCTAATGCTCTGCAACCTTGAGTGCCTTACAATGTCTGGCTGAAATCGTTTTCACCTAGGTCACTCACAAAGCCTTCCAGCATGCAAACCACACTCTGATTGTCTGTGTCTAACTAAAGCTTGCGAGCCACACATCATTTACCTTGTGCTTCTCACCAGCCTTTGTTATATTGCAGGGTAACTCCAAGAGTCTTAGATTTCCCCCCAGAACTGTAAGTTCAGTACTGCCCAGCCCTTTCCTGGACAATGCAATTATATCAGATCCATTATTTCCCAGACATTTCAATTTAAACCTACTGAATTTGATAAAACAGTAAGTTTAACAACAAAGAGAAAATTTAAGTGAGTACAAGTGAAGAGGCATTAAGATCAGAAATTGTTACAAGAAAAATGAAGATGAACTAATACTTAACTTACCAAACTGTATCCAGTTCAAACAAAGTTTATCCTAGTATGCACTTTCAGCAGCCTTGCTGGCTGGACCCTATAAATCAGGATCTCTTCTCCTGGAGTCCCTCACCTGTTTTCATTTTCACTTTAGGTACAGGGAATGTCATCACAGGAGAGAGGGGGCTGCCTTGGGATGTATTTGTCCCTCCACACTTTCAGCGTTCTCTTGAAAAATATGAAATCCTAATGTAGAGCAGGAAGACACCCACTGGAAGGACCTACTCAGCTAATTGGAAGTGATTCTCAGTATGGGCAGCCCAGCACGGATTTGACCTAGGGTAGGCATGAGAATCAAAGATCTTGGACTGCTTACAGCATTTCGTTGCAGTTGTCCTTCCATTCAGCTCAGTTAAGGTCTTCTTCGCATCTGCTTGTCTGCCTGTGCAGTTGTGTTTGGTCTCTTCTCACCTAGCAACAGTGAGAATACTCTAGGGCAGCATTTCCCAAAGTGTGGTCCACGGCCCAGTACCAGTCCTTAGAAAAAAAAATACCAGTCCTCAGAAAAAATTTTGCACACGATTCTTGGGAGAGAGCCTGCCGCCATGGCATCTCTGCCAGGCATGCTCCCGAGCAGCAGGGTTAGATCTGGCGGGCTCTAGGACCCAGGGAGAAGGCCGGGCACCGTGCACACCGACGCAGAATGCCTGGCGCCGGATGCAGCCGGGGGAGCCAGCGCCGGCCAATAAAGCAGCCGGGATTGGGGCCAGGAGGGGGGTGTGGAAAAACCCACCGGACAGGTAGGGCCAGTGACACTTCCCGGGGCAGGGTGCAGCCTGCGATTTCACCCACAAACACAGGCACGACTTGGGGAGAGGACATGGGGCTACTCACCCGATCTCCAGGGCCTATATGAGCCAAGTCACCCGGCAGGCCTGAGAGGGACCTTCTAACCTTACCGGTCCCAAAGGGGGGTGAAGTAGATACCTCAGGGTTGGGTTTGGGAAGCTGCCCAGGGCAGTCGACCGGCCCGCTCCTGTTGGCACTGGGGGTTTGGGGAGGACCAGAAACAATTTATTTGCATATTCATCATTTGCTTAATGAATATGCAAATATGCAAATAAATGTTACCAGTCCTCCAAAAGCTTGTGAATGGGTTTACTGGTCCCCAGTATCAAAACGATTGGGAACCACTGCTCTAGGGTCTCTTATTTACCTACTGGTCAGAGAGCTTACTTCTGTCTGGAACCTCAGTTGTCTTCACAAAGCCTCTCTTTAAACCTCTCCTCTCACTCTGAAGATTGTCTTTCTAGTTGCTGTTACTTCACCCTGAAGAACTTCAGGTGCTTGCCAGAGAACCTTCCATAATGATAAAGTGGTGCTGAAACATCACCTAAAATTCATTACAATTTCATGTGAATCAGTCAATCTACTTTCTTTTCCCCTAAGCCATGCTTTGTGCTGAGAGATGATGTTGCACTCTCCGGGTGTTTCCAGGGACCTTCCTTTGTTACAACAAGGGGGACAGTGATAGAGATGCAGCCGTGTTAGTCTGGTCTAGCTGAAACAAAAGACAGGACTATGCAGCACTTTAAAGACTAACAAGATGGTTTATTAGGTGATGAGCTTTCGTGGGCCAGACCCACTTCCTCAGATCAATATGTGGAAGAAAATTGGCACAACCATATATACCAAAGTGATACAAATAAAATTGACGAATCAGATTTGATTATTGAAACAGATAACACAGTGTATCTCTCCCTAACCATACTTGCTTTTCAGAGTCTAAAGCATTCTATAGCCTGCCCACCCTTTAAGCCCTTTGCACATAGCACACGCATGTTGCTGTGCAAAAGATTCCAATTTCTCGGCATGCACACTCACGCTGACTACAATGTCTCAAAGAACCACCATTGCTATAGTGAAAGTAACTTCATTTGTTCTTCTTGCAATACTGTGCAAGTGCAGGACAGAGAAACAATGAATATGTGATGGGTTGGACCCCTTGTGATGCTGCCAGATGTGCTGAAAATACCACTATTCTGCCAGCCTATGTCCTCTTTACCTGATCTTGCTGGGCCAGGCTCACAAGCCTCTTCTAGCCAAGCACACAGGCAAGACCGCACTGAACTGCAGAAAGATACAGATACTGAGATCAGCTCTGGGAAGGCTCATCTTAAGGGACTTGCCACAGCACCCAGGTGTCCACCGCCCTTGGAGTACTAATCCAAAATTATACGAAATTGACCTCCTTCCTCCATGTGGAGGTAGATATGCATACCTTACCGTCCCCCAATTAGAAATTACATAAAGTAGGTTATATTATAAACCAGAAATAAGTTTATTAACTAAAAAAAGTATATTTTAAGTGGATAAAGAGGTAGCAATTGGAACAAAGCAGATTACTATGAAAATAATACAAAACATGCAAACTAAGCTAGATTCACTAAAGAAAGTGGTTACAAATAATAATTCCTCATTCTAGACACTGTTTTAGGTACAGATTAGAGGAGTCTTTCTGGATTGGGTCCAGCAGTTCTCTCCCCTACCCCCTTCAGTTTGACTCCTTTTGTTTCCAGGTATTTTCAAGTATTTCTTTGGGTAGGAAGGCTGAGGGGTACCAAACTGAGAGCTTGATTGTTTTCCTCCCCTGCCTTACATAAAATTTCCATAAGGCGGAAATCTTTGTTTTGAGTCCCCACCTCCCAATGGAACAGTTCAACAGTCCAGGGTGGAGGTTAGGATCAGGTGATCAGGTCACCTGACTCTGTAGCATCACAGCATGCAAGAGTCAGACAGTATGGAATTCTTGCAGGAAGGCAAAGCCTTTTCACAGTCCATTGTCCTCACTGATGTGCCATCAACTCTGGCTTTTTTTATTGCAATAGCTGAAGTGTTAACAGTGGGCATAGTTGAACCACAGCTACATTTGGTAATATTTCTAACTTCAGGTACAAAAATGATAAATGCATACAAATAGGATAATCATATTGAGTAAATCATAACCTTTCCAGTGATAGCTCATTTGAGTTATTTTACATAAAGAACAGCTTAGTTATGTCATATTCCTATCGTAAGCATAAAGAATATGGAAAATAATGTCACAGACTTTAGTTTAGTTTAACCTGAGCATTTGTAAATATAGGTTTATTTGAAGGAGTAGGGCATGAATTCTGACAGGAGAGTGCCAGGTCCTCAGTGCCTTCATTGAATACATTCCACATCAAAATGGTATTTATCGATGGCAACGATGGGTAACTAAGACTAGTGAGTGGGCTGCATGAGTGGCCCTTCTTTGTCTCGGAGGGTCACATGGCCACTGGTAAGCAACCTGCGGCCCATGGCCCACTGGAGTTCCACCTGCGGCCCATGCACCCCTTCTCTGCCCCCTTCCCCCACATGTCTCTTGCGCACTAGGGCACTGGAGCCCCACATTTTCTATTCCCTCCCAGCCCCTTCTTAGCGTCATGAATCTGCTGAGTTGCATTCCATCCTTGCTCCTCCCCCTCCTTCCCAGAGCTGATTCCTGGTACCCTGAAAATGCTGGGAGGGAGGGGGCAAAGTAGGAAGTGTGGAGCTCCAGTGCCCCAGTGCTCAAGAGGCGGGTGGGGGAGGAGGGCAGAAGTGGTGCACAGACTGCAGGTAGAAGCCTAGTGGGCTGCAGATTGCCCCCCAATGGGCCATAAGCCATGTATTACAACAGCATTTTAAAAAAATCTGTTTTCTAGGTGTGGCTTCTCTGATAATGACCATGAAAAGGCTAACCCTCCACATGTGGTGGTCAGTAGCCTTTTGCAGCTTCTGAAAACTTTCATCTGCTTGCTATTTTTCTTACCCTTTCATGCTGCTTCTGTTACTGAAGCACTTGTTTGGACAAACAACTGATAATCTATGGTGACCTCTGTAGAAGGGCTTCATTCAAAGGTCAGTATGGGACACTAATAGAGTACAGTGATTAGCACTCTGCCCAAATCAAACAACATATCTGAATTAAGTCATACAGAGCCAAGATTGCTCCCATACTTTGGTCTTTTGTATGTCACCAAACAACTCTGTCACTAGGCTGAGCAGGCAATTAATTTATCTAACAAGAAGAACCATGAGCAATTTGCTAATTGCTAAGATAGGATTTTTAATGATCTGACTCTAGGGAATGAGATAATATTTCCTTTGGAAAATAGAGGTATAATTCAAATCCACTTAGAGATTGTAAAGGGTCTGATCTTTTGATCTCTGAGAATATCTACTATCTTAAGAGATACAAACAAGAAAGCTTCTTTGCAAAGATAAGTGAAATGATGATGTTGGGTGACTTGGTTTATTTCTCTGGATTACAGGGGAATATGAGACCTGAGTTAGATATTGTAAAGGGCAGTCAAGGTTGATGGAAGGCTAAAAATGGCATCTGCAATCGCTTGCCTTTACTTAAAAACAATGTGCAAAAGTCAAAAGATTTTTTTCTTTGAACTTCCTACTTCCTCTTAATGGGACTTGATAGTTCAGTGGAGTTGCTTAAATAAAAGAGAGAGTGTTTTTCACCTGAAAGCTATTGGCTCAGATAGCAATGTAAGCGAGTAGTCAACTACTCGACAAGCACAAGCTTATCTGGTAGTCAAGTAGAGTGCTTGACTACTCACTCCCCCCCCTTTGCTGCCTTTGTATGAGAGGCAGCAAGGGGTGGGAAGAAACAGGAGTTGGTGCTGGGGGGAGCCGGCTTAAAAGCCAGTTCCCACCAGCACCCTCTTTGCAGTGCCACCTGCTCTCCCCTTCCCCCTGAAGCTGTGGGGGGGGGGAGCATAGGGGAGGCTGCTCTGGCAACAGCCCCTGTCTGCGGGGGTTCCAATGTAATAAGAGCCACCAGCTCTTACTACATTTAAAATGCAGAGGCGTAGTGGTCCAGAGCTTGTGTGAGCTGGAACTGCTCAGTCTCGGCTCGAGCCGGTTCTGGGTTCTACCCCTGCTGCGTCTCTGCAGTGTCCCCCATAATTGACCAATTATGTAGTCAATACAAATTGTATCAACTACACCATTAGCCAAATAACTGCTCTTTAACATCCTTAGGCTCAGAATCTAATTGAGGCACTGAGCCTGCAGCCTGATCTCTATAGGCAGACTCTTGTACTTGTGTGGAGCCTCAAGTGGATTAAAAAAAATATTGAAAATTGTCATCTGCTTTAAGACCAAACCAATGATAATCTATTAATATCATATAAATTAAATGAAAAATAATAGCAATTGGTACATGTTTGCGCCGAAGTTTTTGAGAAAGTTCAGTGAAGTGAAACCAGTTTTGCCCACAGTAGCTTTTTCTGCAGGTGTATAAAGAGTATTTTCTTCATTTCAGCTTATTCCACTAGTTCAGCTCAGTGACTAGTTCATTCAAAATTAAGAAATCAGTTGGTCATTGAAAAGGCAGGAAAGCTTGTTCCCCCTTTCAGTATTTGAATAAAAATTAGATGTGAGAGAATGAGATTTAGATCTAAAATCCTGAAGGACAAGTTGACAAAAAACAGTTGAACTACAGATAATACTTCCTCTAACAAATCAGTTTTAAATGCAAAGCATGTTGCAATAAATATTTTACTGTAACTTTTCAGTTTTATGTAGTAAAAATATATGAAATGTTTTTGTGCATTTTAAAGACACTTGAATTCCATCCAAATGCAGCTTGACACAAATCACAGTAAAACATTAAAGATCTTGTAATGGCAAAGACATGTTTGCCATTTTCTAACGTAATAAAAAAGTAAAAATTAAAAAATCTGAGTAAATATAAGTTAAGCTGTATACTTCAAATGAATGTGTAGATGGTGGTATATCTTCCTCCTTAGCATAAAGAAACACCAAATTTAATGTAAAGGTTATGCCAAGTTGTGAATCGATGCATTTTAATGGCTGCCAATCAATGCAAATAAAGCTTTCTTCAGGAAAATATGAAGTACAAAAGCAAAACTTGATTGAAGTTAATTATTTAAATCGAGGTTTTCTGCATGCTGATTTAAATCACTGGTATAAATCAATATACAATGGGGGAGTCCCTCTGTGCTAGCAGGATTCCTTAAGGGTTCTTTAGCGTGGATCAGATTGTAGGTCAATGATGACTGAAAATAATCACTGCTGGATGGTGAATTGATTCTGTCTATGATCTCAGTCTGTATTGTAGTGGGAATGAGTTTGTATCACGAAAACTGCCCATAAAATTAAACTTATTGGTAACTCTGATGAATTCTCAGCAGAAGGGCCAGGTCAGAGAGCTAATGGCTATATACAGTTCAAGGGTCTTCTTACCTCCGGTCCCTCCAAGGCAAGGTGGAAGGCAGTCTGAGGAAGCTTGTCTGTGCCTGCTGTTAATTTGTGGATTCATAAATGTCAGTTTTCAGATCTGTTTCCACCACCTTTCGTCGTCACTAACTTGAGAACTTATCTAACATTGAAACACTCTGCCTCTAATTCTCTTGAAAATTAAAACTGTGCCTACTAGAAGAGAACAGCAGTCAGTCAGTAAAGGGACAGCTTGAAGTGCACATGCCACCATTTCAAGATTTGGCAGAGATGGGTCTCTTAGGTTAAAAACAACCTGGCATTTTTAATTTTACTGCCATCATTTTGGATGACTTATTGTTTCAATGTCAGGAGGATGTTTTAGTAGCTTTGCCAGTTAGCCTTAAGTTCCTTTATGATTTTATATTGGCTTTTAATTGTAACTTTGTACTCAGAATATTAAGATATATAATTGGCACTTTTTTTAAACTGTAGGTTTGTTGCTATTGAATAGTTAATCTGCGGTGTCTAATTAAAATTTCAATTTATTTAAACTGCTTGGCTATTCAGATTCAGTCCATTCATTGTTTGATTTTAGTATTCTGCTGATGAAATTCATTAATTACACAGATTATGCTGCAGCCTGATGGACTTTTAATAGATATGTAAAATAGCTTTGAGGTCTAAGCTTGGGATTTGTGAATTAAGGATTGTGGCATGTACATAAAATGTGGGATGAATTGAAGAGAAATGGATGTGAAATGCTTTGGAGGCTTCATCTGTCTGTAACTTCAATTAATACTTTTTCTGTTTTGACAATTCAGAGTGCAAATTTCCAGAAGGAACTCAAAACATTTTTCTCGGTGAAAATTTTTTTTATGCTTTTGATCCAAATTTGTCCATAGTAATAGTAATTTTTTTAGGAACACATGGTTTTGCCATGTTTTTCTCTTTCTGTAACAGATACCTGATGATGTTCTATATTTTTATGCTTTTGTCAGACTATCAGCTTACTAAAAGAAATTGTATGTTGAAGAGAAATATTCAATCGGAAGGGGCTAAAACCATTATAGAACAAAATTCTAGTTTATTAGCATGCAGGCTTAATTGGCATATGCTTGTGACGTATTGATGTGAATAAGTTAAATAACAGAACCTTTGTTTTGGGTACATCTCATACATAAGTGGGTGCAACTCCATTCACTAGGAAATTTGGTCTGTGATCTTCAAGGCTTCTGCCCTTCCATCAGTGCAGCTCCACTGGTCTAGAAGATATGTCTGTAATAGTGTCTGTGTCCTGTGTATTTGGCAGCACAGTTGGCACTGTTGAGAGAGAGTTAAGTAGAAACAAGATACACTGTAGCAGACACTATCCCACCTAATAAAGCAATGGTATGACCTGAGTTTGGATGCTCAGCATTCGTAGGGTGAAAGAACTTCCTCACTTCTCATCTTGTGGAACACGTCTCTCGGACTCTGGCCTGACTTCAGTAACTCAAATCAGTACCCAGTATGGGACGTTTGCCCAAATTCCTTCAGCAGGTTCCACTTTCTTGCAGACATGTCAAGGTGAGGAATCCCTTTTCCTAGGTATGCTCACATTCACAGAGTCTCTCCTGAAGCTTGCAGATGTCTTGCAGAGCACAAATTCCTGTCCTGTAAATCCAGCATATTGCCAGAAAAAAAGGTGAAAGGAAGAGTTCACCCTTCCACATTCTAGTATATATCTTCAGTCTGTCACATTGACGGCTTCCTATTTGATTAGCTATTCATTTTAACTTTTTCTTCTCGCTGCATTTAAGGTACATTTTAAAAAAGAAGACAGTAATTGGACGTGATGATTAAAATATCATATAACAGTTCAGTTTTCCTTTATTCATAGTCGAAAGCTACATTATTAATACCATTTATGAATATTTACAAACATTTAAATTATTAAAAAAACATGTATTTTCTTGTCAAGATAATATTTTTGTCAGTTTTACTGATAAATTTTGTACCCCATCATTTTATTGCTCAGTTTTGACCCTGTAATTTTCATGAACATTTAATCTCAAATGAGTTGTGATTTCCAATATCTACCTTTTTTAACTTCACTAACAGAGGCAGCAGCACAGGGTAACAGGGAGCTCCCTGGGAGTGGGGCTGGATTGCACTGGCTGCTGGCTCCGCCCTCAAGGACTATCGAATAGTCATGTAACGGCTAAGATTTCATGCAATTACATGACTATTCAATTATATGATATCTGACATTCCTAATATGGAGCATAGTGCTGTGGCAAATGTTATAAGTAGTCATGTCGATTGGGAGACAAAAAACAAAACAAAGCATTCAGCTCAGCTTAGTCCACATTATGTGATAAAAGAATATTATAAAATATTTTAAACTTATAGCAGGAATACAATAGTGCCACGGAAGGTGATTTGAATTATTAAACAAAAAGAGTGTCTAGTATTATGGTTGTGAAGAAAATGTTCCAGATGTAAATGGGGTTCATTGACAATGTTATTTTGCTGAGTCAGCCTCAAAGAGTAGTACTGAGGTGCATGAAGTGTCCACATTCATCTCCCTGTTTTAACTAAGAAGTCTTGAGTTGATCTTGTTTTTATGTTCAGCTTTTGAATGGACATATCCAGGTTAACGAGTTTATTGCTATGATCCTGAATGGCCTTCCAGGCCTTTTGGCATAGCAAGAGCAATATCTTTCTCAGTGGCAAAAGCTCTAGCTAATTCTTTAACAATTTGTATGTATTGATTTGAGTTATCAGAATCAGAAAAAACCTCCATTTAAAATTTTTTAACTAACTGCAACAGAATTTCCAAGCTGCTGTCCAGAGCATCACAAAGCAAGGGATTTTGCTATAGAATGTATATCCCACCTGCTGAGGACTGCACATGGCCTTTTGTGCATAAATCATGTTTCTTGCATGTGGAAAAGTCATATATGTATATGAAACCTTGTGTTACATGTGGCTCACACCCACACTTCAAGGCAAACTAGATCCAAATTCTACAACATAGCTTCTCTTGGTTCTGTATATGTTGCAGTTTAGGATTGTTTTTTTAAAATAAAGATACCAGAAATAGGGGATTTTCCAGTGTGTTGGAATTCAGAGGCATCTAACTATTTAACAGCTTAAACCATAATGCGGAAGTTATGGTTCATTTATTTTCAGATCAGCTAAAACATCTTCTGATTGTAGACCTAACCCCCCAGAAACAAGGATAGCGTCATGTCAGGATTAGTCAGCTCAGTTTTTGGCATTGGTGTATATATGGTTCCTTTTTATGTAGCTCCACAATATGCTTTTTTTGATGGATAGCAATAACAGTATAACATCAGCAGAACCGTGTCATAATTTTGACATACATGTTTTTAAAAAAGGATTCTAAAAGATCTAATATAAATGCTTTTAATGACTTTTAAAAATAGCATTTGTTTTTTATTTAAACATTCTTCCCTGTGAAAGCCAGAAAATGAAACTGGCAGATGTGTTTGTTATCCCAATATAGATCTGTATTTAACACCAATATTGTGTAGTGCATCCATTACAAGAAGTCACAAGAAAAAAGCAAACAGATGTTGTTAAAGGGAAACCTTGTATTTTGTTACAGCTAATCATTTTATTTTACAGCAGTAACATAATTTAAAAAGCAAACATACACATAATTCATTCAACTAATAAGCAGATAATAGATGTCCATGATCAGATAAAGTTAGATGGTAACAGCTGCTTTGAGTAATGAATCTCACCATATATTGGCTGACATTTTAAAAATACATTTTGGACTGAAATTGATTTGAAATAACTGCTATATTAACTCCTGCTTCCCCAGTTGCTGTTTCTAATGCTGCTTCTATAATAATAAAGAAGTCAGTCAAGTTACACAAAGAATCCCTTTTATTGCACTTTGAGTCTTCTGTAATATTATGGAAATTAAATTTTACAAATTTCTCTCAGGGCTTAACTACACAACTAAGTAATTTTCTTTGCTTCCTGCTCAGAAGCAGTCCCAGCAGTCTTAGCAGTGTTGCCTAGATACTCCATCTCCTGCGGCATCTGTAAATTGGCTGATTCAATAGTAAGATCGGTAATCTAAATAAAAAAATCCTTGGGAAAAAGGAATTTGTCAACTACCAGTTTAAATACTACTGTAAGGATTGCTTTTCAACACCACTTTGCAAAATTCTGTTTGCTGTTATATAGAAACTTTTCACAGTGAAACCACTGGATTACTCTTGTTAGTTTTTATACTGGAGTTTTACAATAGGGATAGAAGGCAGAAACACGTTTTAGTTTGAAATGTTCCATTTTGGCAAAAAATCTCCCTCATATCTGGTTTGCTTCTCCACTTCTTTGAAAATGGATTAGAGGATACAGAAAGCTTTTCAGTTCTGAAATCTAACTTTCAGAATAGGGAATCCCTGTATTAATTTCTGTGGGTGTATGGCTTACATGTTACAAAAAATTAACAATTAAATAGCTTAATGTATCTCTTTCGTGTATTGTAATTCGTTGATATGTAAAGGTTTCTATTAAGCCCTAGATTATATATTAGTTTTTCTGTCTTAGTCTTATAGATATGGCTCCCTTCTGTGTTGTACCAGTTATAACATTGTTTTGAGAAATATTATTTGCACTGTGGTTTCTGTTCCTTCCCTCAAATAATTCCTAACAGTTTCACAAGAGAAGGTTTTGATCTACTAATACTACAGGTGATATAACAGAAGCAGCAGAACAAGTAATAAAACAGCTCTTGCAATTTATCTCACTACTGTAGTGTGTTTGAAGAGCTTAACAAAAGAGGTAGAAATTTCATTAAAGGGAGCATTGTTGGTAGAACATTACAAGTGGCAGTTGATGCATGCAAAAATTTTTTAAACAACACAAAGCTTTTAGGGGTTTTTATTGTTGGACAAAAATAATATATCTATGATAATGTTCTAGTCTTCAAATTTTGTACAAACCAGTTGGCACAGTGTGTTAAATATAAAATAAATGTCTTTAAATGTATTTTTTAAATTTTATTTTCTTGTTTCTGGGGCGTGTCAAATAAATAAACCTACAAAAAGTTTAGTGCAAGTTTAGAAAAGGATTAAAGCTCTGTGGTACATGGCCAAACTTGGAATGACATGATACCCAAAATGATCTAGAAATGAAGGAAAAATTTTATGGCCTCTGTTTTCCTAACATTGCACTTCATTTGACCTACCAAAAAAAATCCAAAATCTGGAAACTGCATGGAATTGCCTAAAGTCTTATAAATTAATTTGTTTTCCTTCTCAAATGTATTAATACTGTAAAACTTTTTTTCCCTTACGAACTTCTTTTCTCGCAATTTGTCACTGCTCAAAGATTTTCCACTTACATTGTTACAATAATGTACAACCAACTTTTTTCTAATTCCTTTATAAAGCAAAATGTAATATACTGGTTTTGGAAAGCCTTTTAAACCTGCAGATAAAAAAAGAAAGGGACATTTGAACCCAATTTTGGGAACTGATTTATCTGAGAGCTAATGCAATTAGCGTATCTTCATGCTAGATCTATTCTTATTAACAAAAAACATCTGCTCCCTGGGAACACATATCTAGGAAAAACATAAGTAAGATTGAGAATATCTGATGTCAGATTTCTCACGTTTCAGAATGCTCTTTTTTAGATGGTGTTGTGGCACCCTCTAGTGGTTCAGAAAACTTTTAGAGAAAAACAATGTTTGCGGACGTGTTCCTATTAGGTTTGATCTTAGAGATCCTTTAAGAATTTCTTTGTAAAGTTCTGTTCTGTTTTAAAGCCCAGTGAAATTATTTAAAACAACATCCCAGTTGAATTGTTTCTAACCAATATTAAGAAATGGATAGCTATATCTTATATTGATGGTGAAAAGTCATACGTATTGAGGAGATAAAAATATAAGAACGGTCAAACTGGGTCAGACCAAAAGTCCATCTAGCCTGCTACCCTGTCTTCCGACAGTGGCCAATGCCAGGTGCCCCGGAGAACATGTGGAACAAGTGATCCAGCCCCTGTCACCCATTCCCAGCTTCTGACAGAGGTTAGGAACACCATTCCTGCCCATCCTGGCTAATAGCCATTGATGGACCTAACTTCCATGAATTCATTGAGTTATTTTCTGAATCCTGTTAAAGTCCTGGTCTTCACAACATCCTTTGGCAAGCGGTTCCACATGTTGACAGTGTATTGCGTGAAGAAATGCTTCATTTTGTTTGTTTTTTAAACCTGCTAATATTATGTACTAAAATATTATTGGTTGGCATAATGTTTAAATATTGATCCTTGTCCATGTTATGACTGCATGTTTAGGGGCAACTCACTTAAGCTTTGTGTGGCTCAGTTTTTCTACCTGTAAAATGAAAATACCAGTCTTAATGGGAAATTGATGACTGTTTCAATAAAGTTAGTAAAGCACTGTGAAAAGCTTGGAAGTGCAAGGTTGTATTAGTAATGAAATACATAGTACATGCACGTAAGTCAGGGTATCTTTGCAGAGATATTTGATCATAAAAAGGGACTTTTCATGACTCTATTAAATTGGGAATATAGAATTTAGATATTGCTACTACCACTGACAATTTATATGAACTAACTTTCTCTCATGTATTCTTCTGTTAGACAGAGATTAGAGATAGATTATAGGAATATTTGATGTTCCTTGGCTGTTTGACTGCCTGGGTGAAATACTGACTATTTTGTGAATATTTCCTCTCAGTCTTCCTATGACACTGCTCTTTTTGCTTTGGCCTTCTCCATAATGGTCAACTCAGGAGTGCTAGGATACATTTCTTCTTACGTTTCTGTATCATGCCTGACACAGAGGGTCCCAATATCAGCTAGGCTTTTTGAGTGCTACTACAGATTGTACCTCCCTCATCTGGCACCCTTGGGACCTGACCGGTCCCAAACAAGGGGATTTGCCAGACCAGGGGAGGTCCTTCTCAACATGGCCCATGCTAGGGCACCAGCCCAGCCTCTCTGCTGCCTGCCCATCCATGGTTGCCCAGGCTGGAGCTCCATGGCTGTTGCCAGGGCTAGAGCTCCGCAACTACTGCTGCCTCCACCCCCGAGCTCCACTTTGCTGGGGCCGAAGCTTTGCGGCTGCCACTACCAGCCCTCAAGCTCTGTGGCTGGGACTGGAGCTATGCGGCTGCTGCTGCTGCCAGCTCCTGAGCTCCATGGCCAGAGCCGGAGCTTTGCAGCTCTTGCTGCCGGTCCTTTGCTATTGTCCAGCCGCAGGGGCCGGAACTCCCTGCTGTTCTCCTCTCTCCCCCTAAATGGGACTCCTGGCTGAATTGCCAACCCCCTGCCACTCCTGTCCCACAGCCCAACCTCCCTGTACACGGGCTCTGTGGTCCAGGAACATCAGTGATCTGGACCACAGAGTCCCAGTTGAGGGAGGTACAACCTTTTTAAAATAAATATAACTTTAAGGTCATGTAATATATATATAAGAACAGTTTTGGACAGCTGTCTTGCAAGGTGGTTGTAGACTCACACTATACTGTTTGGTACAAGCTGAAGATGAATTTGCAGGTGGGTGGAATATAACTATCTGTGAATTTGAACAGGTCATGTAGGTTAATTCTTTGACTCTTACAAAAAGTGTTCTTAATGGCAAGAAGTTAGGAGGTTGCTTGTATTTCTCATTTAAAGACAGTGCCAGCAATGGCACAGTGCCTTTTAAAAACCTGGGTAGAAATGTAACATGGACTCACAGAAAAGTATGATTACTGCATTGCCAGCAGCAGCCCTTCCTGCACTATAGCACCTAAGGTTTTCCTGAAGATCTCCCATCTAAATACTGACCTGATCAGCCCTGTTTAGATTATCAGACCTGACAAAAATCACAAACTAAGGCCATGTGGCTGCTGACCATGCTGTTGAAATTCAATAGTCTTTCGGAGAAAAAAAATCCCTGCCCACACAGGATTTTTCTCAATATTTTTATAATGATATTGGTGCAAATAACCACAAAAGTTACTAAACTGAAGAATGCCACCCCACATCATATGGAAAAGCTAACTTGTATTGATTTCTTTATATTATCATTGGACATTCACACACATTATTTTGTTCTCATCAATTCTTTAATAGAAGTGTTCAGCTAAGTGGCTGGATTTTTTTAAAGGTAAACCCTGAGCAATAGCAGGTGGTTTCTCAACAGGAAATACCCCCTTATCATAAAATTGTGTGTTGACATAATTAAAATGCTTCATTTTTCTGAGCTATTTTTGCATGCACTTATGGGAGTGTTCATCTTTTCATTTACCTCTTCAGGAAGCCATCTCACCCTCAGCTTGAAGCTTTTGTTAGGCATATGTCTCAAGGCTCTGAAGCCCAAATGGATGGTACCCTCAGCAGCCTGCCTCGTTACCCCAGTCATTCTTTGTGTGAAATGGGAGAACTCACACAGACAGGTAAGTTCCTGTAATAGGTTTATTTACCTTCTTCTTAGTCTCCGACACAACATAGTCTGCTTCCAGGGTCCTGTTTAGACATGAATTTAGTATGTATCAGGTAGAATCATATTAAAAAAATTATTCCACCAGCAAAGTTTGTTTCCAGTCCCTGTATAGATGGGATATGACTATGTATAAAGCTGCACACCCTACACACAGTCATGGTCGCATCAAATACCTTGCCTACTTTCAGTGCACTAATCCATCATTGTTGGGACTAGTCCTAATATGTTAAACCTCAGAATAGCAAACAGATGCCATTTAAAAAATATATATCAACATCATTTCTTTTTCTGTCTTCTCCCAAACATGGAATTCCTCTTTGTACCCCCTAAAAATGAACATTAGTTCAACATCCAGGAAGAATAATTAGTGCTGAGTTGGTAGCAGGCTTACAGTTCAATATCTCATAATCCATCAAGTTTAGAAATGATTGGCAGGATTTAATTGCCAGTTTTTCCACATGATGAAGTTGCTGCTTCTAGCCCAGGGAGTTCCTGTGATAGCAGATGTCAAATTGTGAGACTTGTACCTATGGAAATGGAAAAGCTATTTTAGATGATATGAGAGGCTTTTAATATATGAGTTTATTTTTCTCTCTCTCTGAGTTCTGCACAGTTGAATTAAGTTGATATGAAGGGAGCCAAGCTTTTCAGATGACATAATTAAAAAGAAATTCCAGTACATTGTTTAATGATTCTAAAATATTCTCGCCTCTCAAATATAACGTGTGGGACAGAGGATGGCCTTGTGATGTGGTATGTAGCTTTCATTGGTAGCAAGTTGGGATTGTTTCTGTCATCGCTTCACTCCTCATTACATGTTGTCCCACATTATTTGTAAAATCATGTTACAGCATAGGTCACCCAAATACATTGTCCTCAATATTTTATTACAATAGAGTGAAGTGTATAGTTCACATTGTTATATGAGAATATGTTGGACTCAGGCACTCAAGTTTACTGATTTTTGTGTATCATCTATTCTGGTCAGTGTACAGCACCTCTTGTATATAAGCTCCAATCTGATTTTTGTACATTTATTTTTATTTGCTGTCCAAATATGTGCCTCCAAAATGAACAAATCATTTATAAAACAAAATTCCCCATCTATATACCTAGATGTCATAACATAGTTGTCATACCTTGTTGTACCTTGTCATACCTATCTACATGTTGAAATGTGGTTGTGAGTTTTTGCTGCTTTTAAATTTCTTATTTCAGTATATGTATTTAATTTGTGTTTTAAAAAACACACTAATAGGCCACACCTCTGTGCTCTGGAATCCTTTTACTGTATTTAAAACAAAAAATAGTCTGGTAGCACTTTATAGACTAACAAAACATGTAGATGCATCATGGGCTTTCATGGGCACAGCCCACTTCTTCAGGTGACTGGTCATCTGAAGAAGTGGGCTGTGCCCACAAAAGCCCATGATGCCATCTACATGTTCTGTTAGTTTTTAAAGAGCTACCAGACCATTTGTTGTTTAAGTTTTTTTATGGAAAGAGAGAGACCCATCAGGACCTTTGGGCTCTATCTGAGCTCTGGAAGGGGAACAGGATCTAGTGGGTTACAGCAAGGGGGCAGATACATTTCAGCTCTATATAAAAACAACAGGATGGCCATACTGGGTCAGACAAAAGGTCCTTCTAGCCCTGTATCCTGTCTTCCAACAGTGGCCAATGCCAGGTGCTTCAGAAGGAATATACAGAAGAGGCAATCATCATGATCTATCCCCTGTTGCCCATTCCCAGCTTCCGGCAAATAGAAGCTAGGGACACCATCCCTACCCAGTCTGGCTAGTAGCCATTGATGGACCCTATCCTCCTTCAACTTATTTTGTTGTTTTTGGAACCACGTTATACTTTGGGCTTTTCTACCATCTCCTGGCAAAAGTTCCACAAGTTGACTATGAAAAAAAATAATTTATTTTGTTTCTTTTAAATCTGGCTATAAATTGAATTGGGTCAGCTTCTTGTGTTATGTTAGTGAAGGAATAAATAACACTTCCTTATTCTATTTTTCCACACTGTTCATGATTTTCTAGACTTCTAACATATCCCCTCCCTCCCCCCACCCTTCAGTCATTTCCTTCCCAAGCTGAAAAGTCCAAGTCTTGTTAATCTCTCCTGATATGGAAGCTGTTCCTTATCCCTCATCATTTCTGTGGACCTTTCTGTACCTTTTCCAAATACAATATATCTTTTTAGATGGGTTGACCAGATCTGCAAACAGTATTAAAGATGTGGGCATACAATGACTTTATGTAGAGGCAAGATAATATTTTGTCTTATTATCTACTGCTTTCCTAATGATGCCCAATATTGTTAGCTTTTTAGTTTTTAGACTGCCTCTGCACATTGAACAGATATTTTTAGGAAACTATCCACAGTGATTCTATGATCTCTTTCTTGAGTGGAAACAGCTATTTTGTATTTATAGTTAGGATTATATTTTTCCTTGTGCGCTATTTTGCACCTATCAACACTGAATTCCATCTACCTTTGTGTTGTCCAATCACCCAATTTTGTGAAATCCCTTTGTAGCACTTTGCAATCAGCTTTGGATTAGTGCCTGTTCTCCCCTTTTTCAAGAATATTTGTAAGTTTAACAGCAGTGGTCTAAATGCAAATCCCTGCAGCACAACACTCATTCCTACTCTTCCCCCCCTCCCCCTTTAAGTGGAGTACCCAGCAGTGTTTTCATGATGAGCTAATGATCCTTCAATGACTTCTATGCCAAGCCTTTTGTTGTTCTTAATCACCCTGCCTCTCTCTTTTTAGAACAGACTCCCTCAAGGCAAAGCTGGGAGCACCTCAAACTCTGTACCATTTAAGAACTGTCTCTGGAGTCAGGGCATGCAGCTTTAAGCAGACTTCAAGTATGAAATCCAGGGGGTTCAAACTCAGGATTGGGGCTGCTGTCCCTCTAACCCCCATAAATGGTGCCCTTGACAGCCAGCTGGCCCTATAAAGCCTGAGATGTGGAAGGTGTTATCCTGCAGCATGAATTGATTTGTGCTGACTTTGAATTGGGATTTTGGAAATAAAGCAGGCTCTGAGGAAAGAATAGGAAGAGGCTAGTAGTTGGGATTTGATTTCCTCTTCCCCATTCAAGTGTCTGCACACACTGGATTAGACTCCCCTAAACCATTCTAGGGTTGTGATATAAACCACATAGCATTTTTTATAGATCATCAGACTGGTTTTCCTGTTCAATTATTTTAAATTTCTCTGTCCAATACTATTTGAGAGAGCTGTTTTATTATAAATTGCTACACTGAAGAGTATACCAAGCTAACCCACATTTCAGATTTAGAAATATGTATATTTACACATGTATACTGTGGCAAAGCTCTGGTGGTACCCGTGGGTCTTGTGCTTCTGGTGAATAGCATTTAGCCTCAGAGGCTCCCTGTGTCCCACCTCATGGCCTCTTTTTTTTTGAGGCAGGGTTCACAGCCTACTTTCCCATACTTATCACAGGCTAGTCCATATTAAAGGGGGGGTGACACCCCTCTATAGTCCTGCTCCTCGTCTGGCAGCTACTCTCCTGGGCCACTTCCTCAACGATCCCTTCCCAGTATCTTTCCTCTGGTACCTGCTCTCCCAACACACTTCTCCTGCCTTGGAGCTCCAGCTCTCACCCAAACTCACCCAGACTCCTCTCGCTCTCAGCACTTTGGTGCCTTCCCTCCGCCTCTCATGCCAACTAACTGATAGAAGAAGAGCCCTTGTAAACCAGTCTAAACTGGCTCTTGTTTGGCCCCAGGTGGTCTAATTAGCCTGACTCCCTTTGCTCTGGAAAGCTCCTAATTAACTCCAGGTGGTCTAACTGGCCTGATTGTCAGACTACTTCTGGAAAGTTCCTGCTCTTTCTATGCCAGCCCCTGCCAGTTTACCCAGGTAACAGGGTCCTACTTTCCTTCTAGCATTTTTTTGTAACTCTCTGACCTGACCCTGTCACAATACATATAATGGTATTTGTGTACTTTGTGAAATCTTCCTGAATAATAGCCAAGCTTAAGTCAAATTTGATTCTTGGGTAAAATCAAAATAAATTTAACTAATTTGTGCACATGTTAAAAAACTGCTAGTTGTCATTTTCCTAACATGTCAAAGTTCTAAACATTTTCGATAATCTGTAGCTGAATTTCAGTAACAGGATTTTTTTAATTTCTCCTAGGTGTTGTGCAGCACTTACATAATGGACAGCTCTTACGGGAAATTTATATAAAGAAACATAAACTGCTCCCAAGTGACTGGACAGCAAAGCATCTCTACTTGGAGACAACAGGAAAAAGTCGAACCCTGCAAAGTGGGCTAGCACTTCTGTATACCTTCCTGCCAGATTTTGATTGGAAGAAAATTAACATAAAACATCAGTGGAGCACAATCTTTTGTTCGGGAAGCTGTGATTGCCCAATGAGAAACCATTACCTAGAAGAGGAGCAACGCCGCCAGTATAGCTTAAGGGTGAAAAACAGCTTTTTGGAGAGAACTTATGTGGACATGGCAAACATAGTAGGCATTCCCACTAGGCAGTTAAGAGCTTCTAACCCAATAGATTCTATGTTGTGCCATTTTTGCCACAATGTCAGTTTCCCTTGTACTAAAAATGGCTGCATTGACATTGATCACTTTAAGGTAATTAAGACATACCAATTAGAGGATGAGAGAGACAGACAGGAAAAGAAACTTTATTTCTGGTATGCATTACTGGCTATTCATCCCCTCCTTAATCAGACTGTTAACCGGATGCAGCGCATTGCAGAAGGCAAAAAAGAAGAATTATTTGTCCTTTACTCAGCTCATGATGTCACCTTGTCACCTGTTCTCAGTGCCTTAGGCATTACAGAAGCCAGGTTTCCAAGATTTGCAGCCAGATTAGTCTTTGAGTTGTGGCAGGATGGGAAAAAACCCAGAGAACACTTTATCCGCATCTTGTATAATGGGTTTGATGTCACATTCCAGACCTCGTTTTGCCGGGAGCATAACAGGCATTCCAGCAAGCCCATGTGTCCTCTAGAAAAGTTTGTTCGTTTTGTCAAAAGGGACATGTTTTCAGTTTTTAATAGCACTAATTATTATGATGCATGTCACAGAAGATCATTTTAAAAGGGTTGTGTTAATGTGTGTATTGTCACAAGGTGTGTGTGTTTGTATTGGTGGAGGGAGTGGAGTTCGCCTTTTGGGTTTTCAAATTCTCTTGTACATGTGAGTACAAATTATTGCTTGAAACAGATTTTAGCAGTTTTATTTTCACCAAAAGACATTCTAGATGTTCTGAAGTAGAAAGTAATTTGCTAGTTTTCTTAGTATGCATATGAACACACTTGCTAAATTATCAGTAATTAATTGATAAATTAAGTGGGCTACTGTAAACTGGACATTGCTTGAAAAAGTATGAGAGTATAGGTTTGGTTCCTATTATTCCAGGGTCTATTTGGATAAACACCATAATATCAACATAGTTTTAATACATAAGGAGCATACTTAATCAAAAGTATTTATGAATTCCAAGCGTCTGTATTACAATCTTGCTAAAGAAATCCTGTGATCGAAGCATCCTTCTCTTTGCCAGCAGGGAAATGTTAGGGGACAAGTTGGCAGAAATACATGTGTGTGTGTTTGTGCATGCGCAAATGTGTGCATACTTTTTTGTACACCGTCTTCTGAAAACTTGTCTATCAGGTAAGTATATTGGATGAATGGATATAAACTTCTGTTCTTGGATTGCACTTTCAGCACTTTCATAAATAGTTTGAAAACAATCCAGAAATGATTAAGGTTCTGTGACTGTCACTAGAAACAGTGACACAACAGTAAATACTAATGTTACAGCTAAATGCGAGGAGAAATAAGAACAGTAAATCAGATAATCTAATGGTAAAATTTTGGAATCTTTCCTGTTCATAATTGTATTCATCGGCTGTGGTACAAACCGATGTGTTTTAGTCTGATGTAGTGGCTGTGTGAGGTAGAAAGATGGCTTGACTAAATGCTCAGAAATTTTGTAGCCCAATTAGTATTTTTATAATCTAGGAAGATGTTATTTTATCAGACCAGTCTTGTACATACTGTATTGTGTGTATGTTTAGTGCACTAAATTTTACTTACCTGCTTGGTTTGGAAAGGCCTGTGACAAGTTGATTTTTTTTAAGACACTTTCCCTTGATCAGGTATAAACAGACTTAGGAACAAACTAGCTTTTATGGATGATTTACCTTGAGCCACCATAGTAGGTAAGAAAATTCCATTTTTAAACTACTTTCATCTCTTTTGCATAGTTAATTCAGATCCAATTTTTAATACAAACGTTTGAAAAGATTTTCATTACTAGATTATTACATTTTATAATGGCAGAGTTTTTTACATGTCTAGAAATAATTCTGATTTAGTTTGTGGTTTGTGACTTAATGGTGCTAGTAATCAAAGGAAATGTAACTGAACATGAGACTCTCTAACTTGATTAGCATCTCTCTCTCTCTCTCTCTCGTTTTCAAATGCTGCATTTGAATACATTTCTATAAATAAAGTTTTGGGAGAATATTTGTACACTTGTGTGTGCTTTGAATTCAATATCATTCTTGCTTTTCTTCACTGTGCCCGGTGTTCAAAATTTATCTTGGAAGCTGTTGGTTGCTGCACTGATCATTTTCACTGTCACTGCATTATTTAATTTTTTTTCAGTCTCCTTAAACTGTTTCTGCGTAGGGGCTATGAACCACATAATGTCTTGAAGAGGTCTAAAACATAGGGTTTTTTTATTTTGAATTAGGATTGTGTTACCACAGGAAAAGTTCTTATCCCTCTGTGTATGTGGCATATTTCAATTGTTCTTGTGGTGGTGGGGGGAAAGGGCACAGAAAGTGTGAGGTTGAGAGATTTAGCTCACTTTAAAATAACATTATTCTGAAAGCTTATTGCAAATGAACAGCTTGTCCAAAATAGGCATTGCATTCCCTAAGTCACTCTTCGAAGGGCTGCTGCAATAAATTCTTGGGGCTGCTACAGTGCTGCTATTTGAGGGTCTATCATGGGGTATATAAACAATGTTCCTTTGAATCTTTTCCATGTGCAGAATAAGTTTTGTTATGTGCACCAAGGCATGTGTGAATGTGCGCCACTAATAGAAAGAAGACTTAGCTGTTGGCACTCTGCAAATCAGCTGGGCAGCATTTGAATCTCTCCTTAATGGTTGCACAAGTGCAGGGAACACTGTATGTATACCCCACATTGGGATGGAGGGAGCTAAGGAGAAGTTCTGAGCCCAAGTGGCTCCTCCCCACCACATATGCAGAGCTTGCTGCAACTAGAGGAAGTACTTAAAAAAAAAAAAAAAAAAGCACTTCTAAGTAAGGGCACAGCTGGAGTCCTACAGTGGAAAGGGACAGCAAGCAAAGCTACCACAGGCCCTACCAGTGGGATTAGTCTTTCCCTAGGACTGGGGAAGGGAGAGAATGGCTTTTGACTGCACTCCTGATTGGGAGGGTCAATAGTAGAGAGTGGCCCAGAGAGACAGTCCTGAAGCACTCCTCGGTGTTGGATATTGCTCCTAGGGTCTTGGGCTAGAGCCCAGTGGAGAGGGAGGGCCCAAGCTCCCTTCCAAGCCCCCCGTCCTGCAAAGGGTACACCCCTTTTCCCAGGAGGTAAGGGGGTTAGAGACATTGTAAATCAGGGTGGGCAATTATTTTTTGATGGGGGGGCCACACCAAGATTTTGGAAAGTGGTTGAGAGCTGCACTTTTCCAGGATATTAATGAAGGAATTCTGGGGTCTCGGATGGAGGTTCGGTGCAGAAGGGAGCTTGGGTTAAGGGATTGGGGTACAGGAGGGAGAATGGGGTCTGGGAGGGAGTTGGAATGAAACAGGCAGTTGTGACCTAGGGCAGGGGACTGGGTTGCAGAATTTTAGGATGTGACCTAGAGTAGGAGGGGATTGTGATCTGGGGCCAGAGATTGGGGTGCCGAATCTGGGAAGGGGGTATGGGTGCAGAAGGGGGCAGAGGGTTTGGGTATGTGGAGGGGGGCAGAGGGTTGGGGAAGGGAGGCAGGCTCTGTCTGAGAGGTCCTTGCCAGCAGAAACCTGAGGCAGACTGTCTGCTGCAGGCCATTTCACGTGGCTCCA
The DNA here is from genome assembly GCA_019425775.1 of Rafetus swinhoei. Classification (NCBI taxonomy): domain Eukaryota; kingdom Metazoa; phylum Chordata; order Testudines; family Trionychidae; genus Rafetus; species Rafetus swinhoei. Next base: position 42,007,065 of record CM033432.1, on the reverse strand, counting down.
CTCCAGGCATGAGAGGGAGGGGGAAGTAGATGGGAAGAGGGAGGGGTTCGAAGTGGAAGAGAGAAGGCTTCCTACACTGCCCCGCTCCCAGCAAAAATTCTCAGCTCTTATTGGCCGGAAATAGAGAGATTGGCCATTGGAAGCTAAGGGATTTTGCTGGGGGGCAGGAACAGCATGAGAAGTCTCCCTCCTCAGCCATCTGGAATGGAGAACAGCTGGCTTTTCAAAGTGTGAGCTGTTCTCTGGCTAAGGGCTCTGGCGAGGCGGCCATGGGCAGGATCTGGTAGTTTGGTGGGCCAGATCGAGCCTGCTGGCAGCCTCTTGCCCCACCCCTGTTGTAAACCCTGAGGCAAGGGCATGCAGCCCACAGAGTTTTGGATGTAAGCTGAATACTTTTTCTTTTGTGGGGAACATTGGATACATATTATATTGGAGTCTGTTAACCCCTTGGAAGGAGGATGACTCAGTTGGCAATGTCTGGAGGACCAAGTGACATTCTACTAGAAAGGAGACTGCCACAGTGCCAGAGGGACTATTGGCAGAGGATGCTGCAGACAGGACAGCATTCTGACCCAGCTACCAACCCACTATGCAGCACCACCAGTAAGTGTTGTTCATCACAGGACCTCTGTTCACTTTTATTTGTGAGATTGGTGCTCCTAGGTGCCTTAAGCACATATGCACCTTCTAGCAGCATTGAACCCTTTGCCCTGTCTGGGCACTAGGGATGTTAAATTTAGTTTAATCAACTAATAGACTAGTCAATGGATTTTCCAATGATCAGTCAATAAGCGGAGGAGCTGCAGCAGGGTTAGCTCCCACCTCGGGGAGCTAAACCCGCTGCACACCAGCCTTTTAAAATGCATTAAGAGCCAGTGGGCTCTTAATGCATTTTAAAAGCAGAGCTTCAGCATCTGGGACTGGGTGTGAACTCCTGGCTCATGCCCAGTCCCCGCTTACCCCCTGCCTCCCTTTCCCCCCCACAGAGACAGTGCTGGGGAGAACTGATAGAGGCAGCAAGGAGTGGGGAAGTGACTAGTCGAGGGTCTAGTCGACTATCTGATACGCTTTTGCTTATTGAATAGTTGACTAGTCGCTTACATCCCTACAGGACACACCAGAGAAGACTGTCCCAGAAGATCATCTTGGGGAAAGTCTGTGTTTCCTCCTTTTATTAGGTACATCGTGGTTAGCAGAGAGAGATTTTCTCTTTTGCTTTCTCTTCACAGGAAGAGTCTTCTGGAATATGATGGCTCTGTGGTGCAGTGTCAGTGCTGTGTGTTGGGGTGAGTACAAAAATGGATTCCTCATGTCTGGCGATAAAAGGCTGCCCCACATGAATGTGGATGTGCAGGCCAGTGGGTCTATGGAATTAGCTTTTGGTGCTGGATGAAGTATAGCCAAAATAAAAGGATCCATGGGCTTCTTGGTCTTGTTCACAGAGGTCAAAGGTATAAGAGGTACCCAAGGAGGAGTTGGGGCTGATAGTTTGGCCTGCATGACTGAGTACTAACAGTAACCATTAGAAGCCCCATATGGGCCCCAAACCTCTAGAATCTCAGTCATGGGTTCTCTAATCTGGGTGGTCTCAGTGTAAGTCAAGCCCGTGAAGGCTCCAAGTTCTGCAGTTGACTAGAAATGAGAGAAAGGATCTAAACCTAGATGCAAAAGTGAAGCAAAACTGTAAGGGGCTCTGAGGAAGAGCGGATGGTGGAGAAGGTGAATGAACTGTTGCACTTTCGTGGATGGAATGCGGCTCCTCTAGCCCCCGCAGACACAGCTATGGGAGAGGCTTCCATGCCCAAGATACTGGGGATTCCACTTTACGTGAGTGTCAATGTCCAGAAGCAATTTTAACCTCTGTTACTGGTGAATAACATTTCTCTGTTTCCCGACAGTCCTCTTCACCCACAGCCTCCTCTCTTCCCTCAAACTCCATGTCCATGCTGCTTTTTCACTCACTGCTGTCTTGTAGGGCTACACAGGGTGTTGTTGGAGCAAGAAATACACATAGCAACTTATTTATCTATGGCAACATAGTTTCAGAGAGGACAATAATAGGCATCAACACTCTTAATAGAATTATCTCTTTCAGAAGGTCAAAGAATGGGGATAGAGCAGCACTTAGAGCTCATGGCTTAGAAATGTGCTCTCAAAACATTCTGCCCAGTCTCTTTAATTACTACAAAGGCACGAGGTGAACTAATGTTGATTACTCACAATGTGGGTTCAGTGCCAATGGATTTGCAGAGTATCATGAAAGGGACCGGGGGCATTCCATATGAACTGAAATTTGACCCTTTAGCTTTGTATAAAGTTTAAGAGAAATGCTGAAGAAAAGAATTTCATGGCTAGGACATAGCAAACTGTTAAATAATGAAAAGGGGAGCAAAGCTCTTAATAGTTTTTTTTAAATCATTTTTGGCATTTCAGTTTGTATCACTGTGGCTATGTGCATGCATCACATTTAAAAAACAAGTGGGGGCGAAAGGTCTTTAGTCATTTCTGTATGTTGCTCTTCTAAAACACCTTGTTATGGGTGCTGTATAAATGATTTTTATAGAGAAGTAAAGGATATCTCAAGATTAAAAGCGAAGTGGTTTCTTCTTCCATCAGGAGAAACCCCGTTCACTGCATCCTTAAAGGTTTCAAGTATTTTAAACATATGGGAAATTCATTTAAGGTTTTTCTACTACTGGAACTTTTGCTAAATACTAAATGAGTATTTTGCAGTCTTGTAAACAAATTTTGCATTACTGTAAGAGAGAGTGAGTTAGGGCTATTTGTGGGTGAGGAGGAGAGAAACAGCATAAAATTGGGGATTGTGAGCGGAACAGGTGCAACATTTTCTGTGGACTTTGTGTTATCAGACACCAGCATCAGAAAGTTTCCCCTCATTGTCCACAAAAATGCCTCAGTGCTAGTCAGGAACAGTGGTTTGGTCTCCATCCTTACACTTTCACTAGCCTGCATGTAGCATGCCAGGGAACATGTCACTCGGTTTTCCTGTGTTTATTCTGATAAGGTCCTCAGAATCTAGATCTACTGAGGGAATGTTGCTCTCCTTTCTATCTAATATTCAAAGAAAAGCCCAAGTGGAACAGCTGATATGAATCCTCTGAAGTTGATGCCCAAAGGTGGAAAGCTCTCTCAGCTTGGTCTTGTGCCTAATTCACTAATGGGCAAAAATGTATCACTGAATCTGGATAATCTTGAACGATGTGAGAATCTGGGTTTGGATAAGATCCTTGATCCAGACTTTGACTCAAGCTCATTTCTATTTAAAATCTAAGTGGGAAGAGGTGTAACTCTTCTGCTGGTTTTGGGGAAGTATCTTTTAAATATTTAAAGGGTAGTCAGAAAGCTTTTCATCCTCTACCTGGTCTTGATCTTTTAACTCTGGACTCAGGCATGTTTTATTCACCCCAATTAGTTAAATTAGTTTAGAACCTGATAGTGTATATAATAGGTAGACTAGTACTCTGCTTCCTCACAGGGGTTTTTGGGAGGCTTGTGTTTATACAGTGCACTAACCTCAATATATTCCCCGAGAAGCGGGTTATGAAGACATAAAGCTAGTTTAATGTCAGGATAGTCAACTCAGCCATTTGACTTGGACAGAGAGGGAGTGAGCAGAGGCACAAAAATGAAAAAAAAATGCAGCTGATTAGAAAAAAAAATTGCCTAGTTCAGGAAAATGTTTCTCTTCTTTTTGAAGCCACAGACTTTTAGGGGCTGACCCAATTCCTAGGGATGTTATTAGGAGTTGGATCAGGCCCTCTCTCTGGTGCAGAACTAATTGTGATAAATGAACAGTGCAACAAACTCAGCAGGTTGATAAGTAAAATAAGATTTACCACCCTCAGCACTCACAAAGTGCTTTACTATTGCTAGAATATATCTGTTCCAGCAGCAGTTTTTCTTCCATTTTGAACAGCCATTCAAAAGGATGAGATGTCTGTGCCCAAAGGAGTATTGTACAGTCAGTGCTGAACAACCCGCTGCACCTCCCAGCGCTTAAGCAATTAAAACAAAGGTCATTGCACGGCTTGGTGGCATTCACACCACTGATTCTTCTATGGAGATGAAATGACGAGCCAGGCAAGCTATTAGATTTCATTCACGACTTCCATGACTAGATTTAATAGTTTTGCATCATTTATTGCCCAATGTCTGTTGAGAATGGATTTGCATTTGGCACATGACTATAATTTTGATACCTAGATGACTAGATTTGATTTGATGTACAAACCTGGAAACCTTGACTGAATGGCTGTGGGTTTAATCAAATGGACAGCCTAGGGATAAAAATAGCTGCCACTTTACAATGAAGCTTAAAAAATACCTTGCTATCTTGAACTTGTTCTGTTGATTTAAATAAAACTTAGGTCCTGGTTGAGGGGTGCTGAGTTCACTTACCATTCCCATTGATTTCAGCTGGGGTCAGGAGTGTTGAGTGATTCTCAAACTCATACTCTCCTTGCATTTTCAGGGCACAGACAGAATGGGTGATTTCCCATTCTTCCTTCTTCTACAGTACCTGTTGTGAAATGACTAAGCATTCTAGAATGGGGGGGCTTCTTTCCTCATATTTTGAACCTACATGAACACTGTAGTAGTCAAATGGAGTGGCTTGAACTCTGGCACAATTGGCTTTGCATTCAGGGGAGGTTGAGACAAAACCTAACAATGAAATGCGAGAATGAGAAATGGGGCAGTAGGCAGAGGGACTCTGTCTGCACTGTGAAAATACGGGGAAATAACACTGTGAAAATGGGCACAGATATGGGAAAGTGAGAAATCTGAACAGAAAGATAAATACTATGGCTATGTCTACACTACGAGCCTCTTGTGGAAGAGCAAATGCAAATGGAGCGCTCATTTGCATATGTTGCACTCTCATTTGCATTTCCGCTTCCTTTCTCTTTTGCACAAAAGGAAGAGGAAATGCAAATGAGCACTCCATTTGCATTTGTTCTTCCTCAAGAGGCTTGTAGTGTAGACGTAGTGTATATGTTTACATATGTAAAGATAGGGCACTGCTCTATGTTGGCTTCCCATTGTACAAACTCTGTTTGCATGATGGGGAAAAACAGCCCATGGGATTTTTTTTTTCCATATGAAACTACCTATAACTTTCATGTTTTTTGTACAATGTGTTGGGGAGGAAATCCTTCCTTTAACACAACTCTAGTGTTGGCCTCTATAACTAGGAAATGATTCTCAAAATACAGCAGGATGAATAGAGCAGACACCAACTAGCAGATTCATGATGGTATCTAATCTTCTGCATTTATTTTTCAACTTACTTTCTGGTGATGGATTAAATGCGGGGATTGTGTTAGCGGGAGAGCTGGTGAGAGTGTAATAAATGGAAAGGGATGGTTATTTGCTTGTCTTACAAAATAAGTTGGTTTGTAACACATTATTTGTCTCTCAAACTGAACTACTAATTAACAAACTGGCAGTAATGTACCAATTACTGTACCACCAAGAGGGTTACCCAACAGGAGTAATTGAATTTCACACTAGATGTTCTATCAATACACTGTGTGAAAGAACTGCTGAAGCTGGTGACATCATCTGCAGTGACCTCACCAGAGGGGGTGGAGCCTCTGCAGTGGCTTAACCAAGGGGATAGTTGGAGTGCAGGTTGCAAGAGAGAGAGATCTAGGAGAGCAGACAGAAGGCCTAGCTAGACTTGCCTGGAGAGGAGGGCTAACTGAAAAAGGGTTAGAGCTCTGAGGAGGGAACTAGAGGAAGCTGAAGAGAGCCCTAGCCCCAGTAGCTCCCCACCTAGGTAGATCATGGTGGGCTCTGGAGGGGAAAGAGTCCTCAGGAAAAATGAGGGATTCTTGAGGGCTGTCCCAGTAATCCAGTATCAAGGACTGGTGCTACATAATAATTACAAGAGACTACAAAGGTACCAGATAAAGAATTGCCAAGTGTGGATGTGTGTCGCTAGAGCAGATGTGATACACTGTAATATTGAAAACCATGTCACAGAGTGGTGCCTGGAGGGGTCAAAGGCACAGTAACAGGAGGCAGGGCATTTGACTTTCCATACGGAACCAAGCCCAAGTTCTTGGCATCATATGGCTGTTACTGTCTGGAGGCTCTTGGTAGCCTGTGTGAGATGGATCAGCAGAGCAGCCAAAGACTGAATGAAATGAGAGTGTGAACCCTCTCAGACAAAGAAGTTGTATTTTCCAGGCCAAGTTTAAGGCTGATAGGGCAGTGTGAGGGAGCTAGGTCTTGCCATGTTGTCTCTGGACTGTGGGTAAAGAGAGGACTTTCTTTCTCCACATGCTCAAGACCATTCTTTTCCCAAGTAGTAAATTACAAAACAAAGTCCATGGTCAGTGCACAATGGTATGTGCCAGAACGCATGCAACATTCCCGTTTTCCTGTCATTTCATTAGGTCACTCATGGGAGGGGTGGTTTTCCAGTTATGGTTTCACCTCTTCTCCTTCTCCCTCTCATGCCCATCCCGCTTTGTATTTTCTGGAATCACTTTTCAAGTGGCTGAGATATGATGCACTCTCTGTGTTGCATAACCAGTGTTAAGACACTTCAGCCACTGCCTTGGAAATGGGCCCTTGCTTTGAAATTGTTTGGCCTCTCCTATTGTTAACATAGAGCTGCACAAAAAAACAAACAAAAAAAACAACTTGAGGAATTTGTCTCTTAGGGCAGCTAAAATGTAATAATTCTTCAGGGCTCATTCATGTGCTATGGCGGAATTCCTTAAAAACAATGAAACTAGAAGTTAATTTAGTACTATGTGCAGTATTGTACCTATTGTACATGAGAAAGCCAAGACACAGAGATGTTAAGAGACTTTTCCAACGTAAATGGCAGGCCCATTGTTGAACCAAGCATCCAGCTGCTAGAGGCCTTCCCTAACCATAGCATCACACTCAGTGAAATCCCACCTGGTCCTTCTCGAACATTTCCATCAAATCAAGAAAGAATTGGCTACCTCTTCGCTCTAGTCAGCCATGGCGATAGAATTTGGAGTAGGTCAATCAATTGCAATCTGTTATGCATGTCCACAACGAATTGCTGTAGTACTTTTAGGGACTGCCTGTTCCATTAGTGCAGGCATTGTCAGTTTTTCTGCTATTCATTTATGATGTACTGCTGACATTGATGTACTGACATTCTTCTGACTCTGTGATTATTTCATGTGGTGTTAATATGCACATGTAGCACAGGCAGCATCCTGCAACCTTCTGCGTTTCAGTTGTGTTTACATTTCACAGAGATGGGTAATTAGAAATTATGGGTAAATAGCATCTTTCATTCTGATGGATCCCACTAGGCTTTTACATTTCATGGCATCCTCTCTTCAGGGTCCACCCAAGGAGCTATCAAAAATCAGTTGTCAAGTAGAAGGTTGGTCTTTAAAGTCTGGATGAAATTGTACTGGAAACCCCAGGGATATTTTATAGCAGAACGCGGGGTCTTGTGTCTTGGGCTTTGTCTACACTGGCAGATGGAAAGCACTGTCAGTTACAGCACCGCTCACAGAGCACAGCAGTGAAACCACCGTTGCGTGTCCACACTGTCAGCTCCCAGCGCTGTAACGTGACCACATTTCCAGCACTTGCAGCAGGATTTGAGTGGTACACTCTGGGCAGCTACCCTTTTCTGTTGCTGAGGCTTGTGGGAAAGTGGAGGGGAATTGTGGGGCATCCTAGGTCCTGTCCCAATGCCCCATGGTGCAGTGCTTTGCATTCCACCAACCTCTGTGCTTCGGCCTGCATTTGGTGCCATCTTTCAATGGCTTTAGTGCTGCGTGCTCTGCCTGCTCAGTCTGAGGGAATGGATCCCAAACTGTTGAAGAAAATGCTGGTAGGTCTCACTAATGTCACAAATGGCACTAGTGACATTACTTGCCACACACACTACCTATGACATGAGATTTCTTGTTGGGTTCCCGGAGGTGTTGACTACAGTGAAATGCCACTTTTGGGCTCATGAAACTGAGTGTTGGGATCACATCGTTGGGGATGATGAGAAGCAGCTGCAGAACTTTTGGGGAAGAAAGACGCTTTCATGGGACTGTGTGAGGAGCTCGCCCATGAGACTTTGAGGAGCTTGCTCCCATGCGAAGGAGAGCTCCCTGCCAGTGGAGAAGCATGTGGCAATTGTACTGTGGGAGTTAGCTACTCCAGCCTGCTACTGATCAGTTGCCAATCAATTTGGAGTGAGAAAGTCGATGGACTCGTGTTGATGGATGTGTGCAGGGCTATCAATTGCATCCTGCTCTGAACAACTATTACACTGGAGCAGGATGTGATTGTGTGAAAATTGTGCATGAAATTGTGGGTGGCTTTTCACAGATGGGCTTCCCTAGCTGTAGAGGTGTGATAAATGGCACCTGTGTTCCAATTCTGACACCAAACCACCTATCCTCTGACTACACTCAGAAGAAAGGGCATTTCTACATGGTTCTCCAGGCACTTGTGGATCACTGTGGGCATTTCCAAACATTCAGGTAGCTGCAAGTGGACTTTCTTCCCAGACCAGAAGATCACTGCTGAAGAAGTCAAAATGCCAGACTCTGCCTACCCCTTATTGTCATGGAGTATGAAGCCATACTCTAGGAGCCTTGACAGCAGCAATAAGAGGTTCAACAACAGGCTGAGCAGGTACCAAATGACTGGAGTGTGCTTTTGATCCGTTCAAACTGAAGAATTTCATTTATTGCAAACAACAAATGAAAGACACACTCTGCGTAGCACATTTGGACTTTCTGGAAGGGAAGGGGGAGGAGGTAGGAGCTAAAACCGACATGTTTACAGATTTGTGTGTGTCCAGATATCTTGTGCAGTTCTGCCAAGGTAACGTGCTGTGCACTGGGTGCTGCAGTTCCACAGGGCTGAGCCGCACAGGGGCGGGGGTTGAGTGCGTTGGGTGCCTGTGGGAGTCTGCAGGGCTGGCCGATGAAGGGGCAGGTGTGGACTGCAGTGGGTGCTGACTGGGGACAATGTGGTGGCCAAAATGTGTTGGTGGTGAGAGGGGTTCATGAAAAATAGTTTTGGGGGACAGGCTGCGGGGGAGGAGCAATTGTGGAGCTGTCTTATTGTGTCTTGAGGAGAGCCAACACTGCAGAGGGGCCCTATAATCAGTAATGGCCACACATTTCCCACCGGCTGTGTTCCTCCTGGAAGGTATTTCGCTGCTAAGGGTGAGCAGGAAAGCAATGGGAGGGTCTTTAGCATGATTGCAGCTTCCATTCTAGCCCTCGTGCTGTTTGCCTGGAGGCAGCGATGGCACAGTGGCATGGGAATGTCACCCTTAATGGGACAATGAACACAGCAGCTCTGCTGCCGAACCTGCAGAGTGGATCACCCAGCATGACACTTTTGATGAGATCTATGAAGCGAGAGAGTTCATCAACACCCTGTTTTGTGTCTGTCTGGCCCTGTGTCTGTATTAGCACTGTACGGATCCATGCCTGCTTTCTGCAACCCTCTCGTCCTCTGCAACTCGCTTCAGTGCTTCCAGAAATCAAAGCCACTTGCCAGATATATCCCCTTCTGTTTGTGCCTGGCCAGCCTCCTCTGGCGTACAAAATAGCTCCTGACTGTGTGCATCCATAGACACCGAGTTGTTCTCTGGCTGTGGGTCCCTCACCCGCTAAGCACCCTCCTCCATGATTTCCTCCTCTTGGCTCAGACCACTCTGGGATGCCCCCTGAGACTCTGAAGTATCCCCAGGAGTCTTTGTCGTGGAGGTGGGGTTGCCCCTAATTTGTGACTCAGCTCTTTATAGAACTGGCAGATTGTGAGTGCAACACCGGAGCAGTAGTTTGTCTCCTGCCGGTGAGTAGGTGTTTCGCAGCATCTTCATTTTGACCCTGCACTGCGGGTACATCCCATTTCAGTCACGCATTTGATATCTGCCTGTTCTCCCCAAATGCTGATGAGGTCCAGCACCTCAGCAGGGCTCCAAGTAGAGGATCACCTGATGCAAGGAGCAGGCATGGTCACCTGGAAAGATGCGCTGAAAGCATGTCACATGTCGCTGTGCAGGCAGGAAGAGGACTTCCAAAGTGCCAAAGGAGTGTAAAGGGCAGATCTGAGGCAATGTTCCCTTTAATCTTTGCTATCCGTGTGCAGGTTTTTCCATCCACGTGCAGCATACATTTTTTTATGTGCACTGAGGCCTGTGTGAATGTGCATCACCAGTAGAAACAAAACCAAGCTGTGGGCGCTCTGCTATTCAGCTGGGCAGCATTTGAATTTCCCCTCAGTGGCCATATAGGCACAAAGCTTACAGGGAGCACTGGTCTGAGGGTTGGTCACCTGAGGGGAGGGCATTAGAGTTCAAACCGAAGACCAGAGGAGTGAGAACGGGCATTGTGGGACAGACACCAGAGGCCTGTCACGTCGCTGCAGTACACATGGCGTCCAAACTGGCACCTCAGCATCATAGCCACTGCACAGAAAGCTCTATGCCTCTGGTTAAGGTGGTTTTGGGGAGTTACAGTGCTGTAAGCTGATTTATTTACTTACTCTACAATTGGAAAAATCTACCCAAGGTGCAGTGCAAGGGAAGGAGGGAGACCCAGGCCCACCGGTTACTCTGGGTCCCAACCCAAGGACCCTCTGGCGGCAGTCATGTCCTACCCTCCTCCTTTCCCCTCTATTGCTCAGGCTTTCTGGGCCACTTTCCTCTGACCTCTGCACCTCCTCCACCATGTATCAAGGCCTACAGCCTGGGAGGTATCAAGCTGGAGCTTCTCTCCAGCTCCCCAGCGTCTGCACAGCACTGCTCTGTCCAACGTGTCATTGGTTCCCTACCCTACTGGGACCCAGCTCCTTCTCCCTTGCTGGTCAGGGTGAGTGTGAGTGAGCGCCCTTCAGCTCTGCACCATTTTGCTAGGCCTAGCCTGGCCGTGATTGACTGACTGCTCCTTGTCCTCATTGGCAAGGCTATGCAGGCTCTTTCTGGCCTCTTTTAAATCCTCTCCCAGCTAGAGTGGGCTACAAAGTGGCTACATTTGCCATTAGAACCTTATAATGCAGAAATCCCAAGGAAATAAGCTGATATGAGGAGATCCAGCGATTTAAAATACTAATCTTTCAGGGTTATGCCAATAGAGTAGCTGCAATGAGGTCAGCTTTTAACGCAGCGAAACAATTGGCCAGGAAAAGGGGTTTGAAGTATTTTTATTAAATACTCAGCAACACTCCATATTAAAAATGGTGAGACAGGAGTATCATTCCGTTGCCCTCAGGAGGCCGGAAATTGCCTCAAAAATCTGCAAACTCTTCCTGGCCAAGCGGAGATATCAGTGGAGTGAGCTGCCCATGTGGAATTTAGATCTTGCTCTCTGAAATCGAATATGGTCTCTCTAAACAGGTAGTTGGTTGATGCTACTTTTTTTTCTTTCTCTTCTTGGAGTTGGAGGAGGGACAGAGAAGATAGGCCTGTGGGCCAAATTCAGCCCATGGCCCATCCTACCAGAACCTTCAGGCAGGCTCCCTGCCTGCCACAGCCCCACACTGTTCAAAGTGGTTGGCTGCTCCCTCCATGTGCCTCTTTGCACTGCATGTTTTGGGGGAAGAGGAACTTCACACGCTGCCCCCGTCCTCAGCACAATCATAGCAGCTCTCATTGTCTGAAAAATGCCCATTCAAAGCTGCTATGATTGGGCTGCAGGTGGTGGGGGCAGCATGCAAAATCTCTTCCTCCCCCCATGCGGCACATGGAGGGAGCAGCCAGCCACTTGGAGCACCCTGGGACTGAGGCAGGCAGGAAGCCTGCTTGAGAGTCCCACTGGGCTGCTGGCAAGAAGCTGCTTAGGTAAGCGCCTCCCGGCCACAGGTTGCATCTGGCACCTCACCCCCTTCTGCACCCCAACTCATGCCAAAACCTGCACCCTCCCCTCCCACCAGTCAGAATTCCCTCCAGACCCTGCATCCCCTCCCCCAAGCCAGAATCCTCTCCTGTACCTTTACCCTCCTCCTGACCCTGCACCATACCCTACACCTCAATCCATTGGCACAAGTCACCACCCAAACCTTATACTCCCCTCTCCTCCCCTGCCCCAGGTCACAGCTGTCTCCTAGACCCTGCACCCATCCTATACCTCTCCCCCAGGCCAGAATCCTCTCCTGCATCTATATCCCATCCTGGACCCTGCACCCCAATCTCCTGCCCCAGGTCACAACCCCCTCCCTCACCCAAACTCCCTTTCACACCCCACACCCTTTTCTGTGCCCCAATCCCCAACCCTGAGCTGCTTTCTGTACTAACCTCCATCCCAGACCCCACACTCCCGCCATAGAAAAGTGAGGCCCATGACCACTTGCTAAAATTTTCGAGTGGCCCCCCTCCATCAAAAATTATTGCTTATCTCTGAGATGCAGGAATATGATCAATTTATTTCTTAATGCCTTAATTCATGGGGAAGGGGACAGTACATCCCCTTCCCTTAATTCACGGCGAAGAAGCATCAATGTAAAATCTATCATTTGATTAGTAATTATAAATTATCATTGTTGTGGACTAATAGATGAAGGTTCTGTTGGTAATAAGTGGTTACTCTAATGTCATGTCCGGGTTCGGTAATTTTTCACCTCATCTGGCCACCCCCTCTGGGTATTAAATGTGTATTTTTGGACTGTTTTTAAACACATTTTTCTTTTTGACTATATGGTACTAGCATTTCTATCTCCATTATCTTTTCTGGGGTTTTTTCAATTATTTAATTCCTCTTTCTGCTCCCTCCTGTTAGCCACCCATGCTGGGAATTTCTTTCCCACTCCTGCAGAATATGTACTGGGAAGCGACATCTCTGTGTATTATATAAATTTTGCTACATAGTTACGCAAGAAAATTTGCAACTTCTCATTTATTCACAAATGGACTTTATATTTTATCTGGGATATTTTACCAATGATAGCTGTGAAATTAAACGTGTCTTCTGCAATATAAAGGGTTTTAATAACCCCATTAAAAGAAGAAACTATTCAAGGCTTAAAAGAAGTGTGTGTTGATATTGCCATACTCCAGGAGATGCTACTGAGACAACTTGAAGCTTGTAAACTGAGTAGAGATTGCGTAGGCCCCTCAGTTTCTAATTGCTTTGATTCTAAAACGATGGGCTTTGCTATGCTAACATATACAAAGTTAAACACTGATATTCTGAGTACAAGGTCTCACTGTGAAGGTGGATTTACTGTCCTCGAGGCTGAAATTGGCAAGCCTATAGTAATTTTTGCCAATCTCACAGGACAAACTAGGATGAGCCCATGATTCATGTCATGGGGCATCACCCTTTTGTTATTGCTAGAGTCTTTAATGACACTCTAGACCCAGTCCCTGATAAATCCTCTCTATTGTTATATCAAAACACAAATACTCATTAGGTACTTGGTACATACACGGGTGATTTAGGTTTACAAAATGTGTGGTGAATGAGTAATCCCACTCCCAGACTTTTTTTTTCGGCAGCTCATTCAGCATATTCAAGATTGGTCCGTTTTTCTGTTCACAGGAATCGATCAGTTATGTCACTGATTATGGCCTTGCTCCTATACATATATCTTCCAGGCCCCACAGAGTATGCACCTCCCTCACACTAAAATGTGGAGTTTAAATAGGTCTCTGATATTTGAAACCTCATCTGTTAATGCTATCTAGCAGAAATTAGGACTTTTTAAAAAAGAACTAAGGCTTCCCCCCCACACACACTGGTTCACCAGTTCCCATATTTGGGGAAGCCTTTAAAGCCATCCTTATGGGCTACATCCTCTCTTATGCCGCCTTTCAAAAGAAACAGAGCTAACCTAGAACTGGTACCCTTGCAAAGGAAATTAAGGCCTTGAATGTAGATTCTTCTTCGGGTAGTCCCCGTGGGTGCTCCACGTCTGGTGTCGGGCTGGTCCCGGCGCCGCAAATCGGAGCTTGCCAGAGCTGTGTTCGGCCAGACCGCGCGTGCGCGAGCCGGTTTCGCGCCTTTCATCTGCCGCGCGCGGTCTGGCGCCCGCCAGTTTCCTCTCATCCGCCTTGGGTCGCACACGGAGCTCCCCCTTTCTCCTCAGACGGTTACCTCAGTGGAAGTTTAGAAATCTTATATCCCATTTCTTTAAAAAAAAAAAAAAAGAAAGAAAAGAAAAGAAAAGGAGAAGAAGAGAAACAGTTTCTATTTCTATGTAGTAATAGTATCTTTTTAGCTACTGTTGCTGTTCTTTCACCCCTGCTTCACGGCCCTTTTTTCCTTTAAAAAAAAAAAACAAAAAAACCCGAAACATCAAACAAACGGAAGGAAGAGAGACGTTTATTCTCATGTTATGTTTGCATACACTGTTTCTCTAGGTTACTGTTACTGTTCAACTTAGTAGTTTCACTGTTAGAAAAAAAAAAAAAAAAGTTCAGAGTCAAAAGCGGCGGCACATAGGAGGCGCGAACTCAGACTCCGCTCAAGGTGCCAAAATGCCGGGCTCCCCCGGTTTTAAAAAATGTTGCATGTGCGGGGAGCCAATGCCGGTCTCCGACGGGCACTCTGCTTGTGTCCGTTGCCTGGGGGAGGCACATATTCCCCAAAAGTGCACACATTGTGCTAGGCTGACGACGAGAGCTCGCAAGGAGCGGGAGCGACGTCTAAAGGAGATCCTGTTTAATAAGGCTCTCATGCCTTCTAATGTAACAGGCTCCTCTGCCTCGGACCCCACGCCAGAAAAGCGGAGAGCTCCTTCCCCAGCTGTGCCTTCTCCTAAAAGGAAGAGAGCCTCTCCTGCTCGTTCCCTGCCAGTTGCCCCACAATCCCGGGTGAGCGCAGGTGATAAGCCGGGTACCTCGGGCTCGAGGATGACCCGTGCACCTACTTCAAAAAAGCCGGCCGGCACTTCCCGGTCCCGGCAGCCCTCGGCACCGCAGCCTACAGCAGGGCTTCTTAAAGGGACAGTTACAGCGGCACCGGGACTCTCCGCACCGGCCTCTGAGATCCCTACAGTCATTCCTCCTCACAAGGAGCTGTCCTCAGCACCGGCACCGGAGGGGCATGCTGCTGCCCACGTGCCTCCTTCATTGCAGCCAGCTGATCAGCCTGCATGCTCTGAGCAGCTGCCAGCAGCCTCTACTAAAGCAGCACCTAAATCAAATGTCCAGGAGATCTCTTCTTCTCCCTCCCTGGTTTTCTCTCCGGAACCATCCCCTCACCCTTCTACTTCTGAACACCATACAAGGGCTCAGAGGGAATATCATCGTCGAAGCGTGTCATCTCGCCACCACTATTTTAGGGAGTGCAACTGCTCACACCACAGATGCTCTAGATCTCGTTCTCCTTCAAGATGCTCACGCTCACCGATCCGTTCGCCACGGAGCACTTACTATGTCAAGCATAGCAGTGTTAGGTCTTCTAGACGTTCGTCACCTGCAGGTTCTGACCAATGTTATTTGCACTATCACAGACCCTACTACACTGAATCATCTCATCACAGTCACTCTCGATCTCACCGCAGATCACCATGTTCCTGTCGGTCGATCAGCCCACGCTCCGTACACTCAGAGCTTCAGAAGCAGTCTCCGCTCCGGGATATGCTACCTCCACGTTCTCCGGTCCCTCGATCACAAATGTCAGACCTAGAGGAAGGGCAACTCTCAGATACCAACCCAGACATTTCTCCCAATGCCCGCTCGTCTGTCCCCTCGACAGATGAACCAGTAACCCTGGCCGAGACGTCACCTCCCGACGACCTCAAGGAATTTCAAGATCTTTTTAAACGTGTCGCACAGTCCCAGGAGGTACAACTTACTGAGGCCCAGGTGAAACAACATAAGCTGTTCAAGAATTTACACCTAAACAGCAGCGAAAGATTGCCCTCCCGATAGATGATGCTATCATGGAGGTAGCGAGGAAATCTTTCAAACGCCAACATCAATACCGCCTACCAACAAAAAGCGGATAAGAAGTATTTCGTTCCGTCCAAGGGTTGGACTTTCTTTTAATCACCCACAGCCTAACTCCTGATAGTGGATGCGGTTCGCCATAAGAGTAAGACACCCCACTTCAAAAACTCCCTACCGGATAGGGATACTAAGAAATTAGACCTTTTTGGGCGTAAGATTTACTCTTCCTCAACCTTGCTCCTATTGCCAATTATGCTGCCCTTTTGTCAAACCATAACTTTGACAATTATGCCAAGCTTCTGGAACTTATGCAACACCTTCCCAACAACAAGAGACCTCTTCTTAAAGCAGTTGTCCAAGAGGGTTCACGGCATGCAGAACATCACTTCAAATCGCCGCTGGCGTTGCGGACACGGCTGCACGGGCCATGGCAACAGGTATTGCGATGAAGAGCCTCCTGGCTATTGTCGTGGAGCCCCTAAGGAGTTGCAGTCTAAAGTTGAAAATTTACCCTTTGACTGTCAAAAGCTGTTTGCCTCCACTACCGATGAAATTCTCCATTCTGGGAAGGACTCTCGTACTACCCTCCGGACTCTAGGGATGTACACGCCGCCTTTCAAACGCAGGCAATACTACCCCTTTCAAAGGAGATACGATTACTCATCTTATAAGCAGCAACAGCAACGCGGACCTGACCAATCTAGGTTTAGACAGCGTCCTCAACGCAAACGTCAGCAGCAGAATCGCCCAGCAGCTCGGCCTGCTCAGAAACAGCAGGTTTGACTTCTGTGCGAAGGACTCGAACACGTCTCCAGTGGTCAATACACAAAAGCCTGCCACCGGCCTGTTCCATCACCGGCTGAGGCCATATCTTCATCAGTGGGCCAGCATTACCTCGGACCGATGGGTCCTGGAGGTCATATCCTCAGGCCTAACGATCCCATTTACCTCAGTCCCTCCCACTACCCCTCCCACCCCGTCCCTTCTCAGGGACCCATCTCACGGGGCCGCTCTTCAAGGAGAAGTCCTCCACCTCCTAGAGATCGGAGCCATAGAGCGAGTACCTGCGGAATTCCGGGGGAAAGGTTTTTACTCCAGGTATTTCCTAGTCCCCAAAAAGTCGGGGGGGTGGAGACCTATCCTCGATCTGAGAGGTCTAAATTGTTTCATCCGGAAGCAGCGCTTCAAAATGACCACGCTGGTCAAGATCATACCAGCGCTAAACAGAGGAGACTGGTTCGCAGTCCTAGATTTACAAGACGCATACTTTCATGTGACAATACACATAGCTTACAGACAATTTCTGCGGTTCGTAGTGGGGGACGACCATTTTCAGTACAAGGTACTTCCGTTCGGCCTTATCTTGGCCCCAAGAGTGTTCTCCAAAACGCTGGCGGTAGTGGCTGCCCATCTACGCAGAACAAGGGTCTCAATCTTCCCCTATCTCGACGACTGCCTCATCAAGGGCCACACTCAGTCAGAGACTCAGCGCATGGTAGTTGCAGCTCAAGATCTATTCGACTCCCTCGGCCTTATTGTAAACATGCGAAAATCACGTCCGCAACCGACACAAATCCTAACCTTCATAGGAGCACGCCTCGACTCTCCGTCAGAGAGAGTTCATCTGCCAGCCGAGCGTTTTCAACTCATACAGGACTTGATAAAAACTGTCTTGCAATCTCCAACGCTCCCAGTACGAGTATGCCTGCAGCTCTTGGGTCATATGGCGGCGACTACAATCATAGTGCGCTACGCAAGGTTACACCTGCGGTGCCTGCAGCATTGGCTGAGCACAGTATACAATCCCGTCAGGCACAGCATCCGCAAAACCGTGGTGCTACCCGCACATGTCAAGGACTCCCTGCATTGGTGGACCAACCCCAACAACATGCTGTCAGGAGTCCCCTTCCATGCACCGCAGCCATCAAGGGAAATTACCACGGACGCTTCTCTCATCGGCTGGGGTGCCCATATGGGCGCAGAAACAGTCCAAGGCCGTTGGTCCACGACAGAAATGACGCTCCATATCAATCTTCTCGAGCTCTGAGCCGTTTTTCATGCCTGCAAACACTTCAAGTTGCACATAAGAGGCACTGTCACCAGAATTCTCACCGACAACATCGTGGCGATGTATTATGTGAACAGGCAGGGAGGTGCCCGATCCCGCTCCCTTTGTACAGAAGCGATCCGCCTTTGGACCTGGTGCATTCGAAATGACATTTTTATAGTCGCGTCATACTTACCCGGTGTGAACAATACCATTGCAGATGCGCTGAGCAGACATTTTCATCAGGACCACGAGTGGGTGATCCGCACGGATGTCCTCTTACCTCTCTTCCAGTGGTGGGGTCGTCCGGCGATAGATCTGTTCGCCACACATGCCAATGCGAAATGCAGAGCTTACTGTTCCAGAGCAGGAGTGGGCGGTCACTCCCTGGGAGATGCATTTCTCCTCCAATGGGGGACATCACTGTTGTATGCATTCCCCCCTGTTGTGCTCATTCCCAGAGTACTCGAGAAGATCGTGATGGACAAGGCACGAGTGATACTCATAGCCCCAGCGTGGCCCAGACAGCCATGGTACTCAACTCTCCTGCAGCTCTCCGTCCGAGCACCATACCGATTTCCTTACCTACCAGACTTG
Source organism: Rafetus swinhoei (assembly GCA_019425775.1). Taxonomy (NCBI): domain Eukaryota; kingdom Metazoa; phylum Chordata; order Testudines; family Trionychidae; genus Rafetus; species Rafetus swinhoei. The sequence goes on along the minus strand of CM033432.1, from coordinate 41,988,550 downwards.
CTGACACAACAGAACGGCTCCCTTCTTCATCCGAAGCTGGACACTCTGCACCTAACCGCGTGGATGATAGATGGTTCAGCACGATCGAGAATCTTTGCTCGGACCAGGTGAAGCGTGTCCTGCTACACAGCAGGAAGGACTCCACCAGGAAAACCTACCTGTCCAAGTGGTCTAGATTCACACGCTGGTGCGCTCCTAAGCACCTAGATCCCGTTATTTCACCACTACATGTTTTACTGGATTATGTCCTCCAGCTGCAGGCGACTGGACTCTCCGTGTCATCACTTAAAGTCCATGTGGCAGCGATTGCTGCTTTTCACTACCCATCGAAGGGAGGTCGGTTTTTTCCCATCCCACGATGACTAGATTCCTCAAAGGCCTGGCTAACCTTAACCCACCACGTAGGCCTCCGCCACCTACATGGAGTCTTGACCTGGTGTTGGATGTCCTAACTCGGCCACCGTTTGAACCGTTAGCTACGGTACCCATGCCGATGCTTACAATGAAAGTACTCTTCCTCCTTGCCGTAACATCAGCACGTAGGGTAAGCGAATTAGCGGCATTGATGTCAACGCCCCCCTATACAGTCTTTAATAATGAATCCGTAATCTTGAGATCTCATCCAGCCTTTCTACCTAAAGTCTGCACAGAATTTCATATAAATGAGCCAATCGTTTTACCATGTTTCTATCCAAAACCTCATGCCTCTCAGCGTGATGCTCTCCTGCATACTCTGGATGTACGCCGAGCCTTGGCATTCTATATAGATAGAACCCACACTCTTCTGAAAGACGGATCGCCTCATTGTTTCGACATCGGGGCCTTCTAGGGGTGAACCCCTATCGGCTCAGCGTATTTCTAAACTCGTTGTCTCTTGTATCACGACTTGTTACGCTATTTGTAAGAAGCCGCTCCCATCACAGCCTAGGGCCCGCTCGACACGAGCAGTTGCTGCATCAGCAGCCTTCGTGAGAGGAGTCCCTCTGCGTGACATCTGCCGGGCGGCGACTTGGTCTTCTAGTACCACCTTTTCAAGACATTATGCAATCGTGCAGCACCTCGCCTCCGATTCAGCGGTAGCTTTAGCAGTACTGCCTAGTTATCAGAATCGTGATTCCGAAGCCCACGTCTAACTGGGATTACTGCTTCAGAGTCACCAGACATGGAGCACCCACGGGGACTACCCGAAGAAGAAGGAGAAGTTACTCACCTTCGTGCAGTAACGATGGTTCTTCGAGGTGTGTCCCCGTGGGTGCTCCACATCTGGTGTCGGGCTGGTCCCGGCGCCGCAAATCGGAGCTTGCCAGAGCTGTGTTCGGCCAGACCGCGCATGCGCGAGCCGGTTTCGCGCCTTTCATCTGCCGCGCGCGGTCTGGCGCCCGCCAGTTCCTCTCACCGCCTATCTGCAAGACAGAAAAAGACGAGATTCCAAAGCGGGGAGGAGGGCGGGTCGTGGAGCACCCACGGGGACACACCTCGAAGAACCATCGTTACTGCACGAAGGTGAGTAACTTCTCCTTATGCTTCTTCCCCCCCCTCCCCAGAGACACTCAGAACTCTCATCAATGTAAGATGTGACATCAACAAACCTCTATCCCAAAAGGCTGCCTTTGCTGTTTTCTGTTTGGGTGTGTCTACGTAGCACCCGATACTTGAAATAAGATACGCAACGCAATGTGCGCTACGCAAATTGCATAGCTTATTTCGAGTCTATTTTGAAATAGCTTATTTTGTCATCTGGCACTGTTTACACAGCATCAAATTCCGAAATAAAGTGCTATTTCGAGCCATCCCTTACTCCTCGCAGAATGCGGTTTACAGGAATGGCAAAATAGCGCATTTACTGTATTTCGAAATAGCAGACCCATTCAAAAGACATGGGGTAGCTATTTCGGGATACCTCTCGTATCCTGAAATAACTTTGCTGTGTAGACATACCCTTAGAAGCAAATTACTGGGAATCTAACTTGTTGGCGCAGAGACTTAAGCAAATGATTGCTGCTTTTCTTCATAGTACAATACATTCTATACAGCAGTCAGACATTATTAAAAATGTCAACTGTTTTATTCAAAAATATATTTAGCTAAAGAGAGAGTCTAGATAACTTTTAGTGGATTGTCTCTGCCATGGATCTCTGATTCTCTAGAACTCAGAGAATTTACTCAGGCTATAAAAGAAATGAAGATTGGAAAGAGTCCCAGTGCAGACAGGTTCCCAATTGCATGTTACAGAAAGTTCTTTGTTGCTGTCAGTAAACAGGACATTGGGCAAGATGTACCTTTGGTCTGACCCAGTATGGCCATTCTTATGTACTGAAGTCACGTAGGAGACTTGTTACTAAGCTAGGGACAAAGAAGTCTGAGCAAGATGGAGAGAACAGAATGCATAGAAGCCAGAAGCAACATATATCACAGTCTATTAATTGAATAATTTTAGATAATAAAAAGTCAGTCTATTTATGATTACTTTGTGATCAGGAGGCAAGAACTAGACTCATTGGATAAATGGTTCATTGGGAATAGTTCACCCAGCTCTAAAAATGCTTTAGTTAGTTGACAAATTACTGCCCTAGGATATTTTTATGGAAGATATAGCATAGTTAGGGTACCAGAAGCCTTTTAAAATCACATTATTAATCCTGCAGCCTAGAATCTAAGTGATATTTTCTTAGTCCTGAATGCTTTTACCTTTTTAACACACATGCACACATGTGTGCGCGCGCGCACACACTCTCTCTAACTCTCATTTATGCTTTCAATTTACCACTGAAATGCTGGTTGCTATTTCTTCACTCTTCAAGCTCCTGAAATACACTTAAATATATTGTTTTAATAATCCAGCATTGAAAGAAGAAATCAATATAAGTTATGGAGTTGATGAGCCTTCCCCTTTCCTGCGACTTTATATGCAGTGACATTAATTGTAAGGGTAAAATAAATGAATGTTATGCAAATGAACCAATTAATGTAAAATGCCTTGATTTAGAGAATAATTTTACTATCTGGCTACACCAGCATAAATTTAGAGTAACTCTATTGTAATTCCTATGAGCCATAGCTCCTGTTTTATACAGTGTTGATACAAATCCCATTAACATTTTACTTAACATTTCTGAATGTGAGGAAGGACGTTTATTCAATGGCCCCACTTCTCTGAACTGGAGAGCTAGTCAGAAAAAAAAATATTTCCCCCATGGAGCATATCAACTTTTCCTTGAAAAATCCAAAATTTGGGGCCAAATTTAAAAAAAAAAAAGTTTTTGAGGGAAGCAGAAGTTGCACGCACAAGTTGAGTTGCCAATCCAATTTTCTTTTAGAAACAGAGCTTTGACCAAAAATGTTCAACTAGGCCTAATATCTTTCAATAGCTAGGGATAAAACTATACATGTAAATACTAATGGTTACGTCAATTCTGCCATTGCAAAGTTTTAATTTTCATCCATTTTAAGAGCACTCTAAATAAAACGAAGAGTCCCATGGCACCTTTATGACTAACAGATTTATTTAGGTATAAGCTTTCATGGGTAAAAACCAATTTGTCAAATAGAGTGCTTAGATTTCCGTGCCAGTTGTATGTATCTATCATGGGTAGTGTCTGCAGTTTAGTCCAACCTAAACTAAAGGGAAGCCTCATTTCCTGATACTGTAAGTGCCGCAGTTTCTGCAAGCTGAGCTATTTTTACACTGCAATAAGGGAGTCAGCTCATTTCTAATATCTTCTGTGTAAAACACTACTGTGCTATTTTCATGATAGTCTCCTGGCAAAATACTTAAGCATTTCAGAAGTGTATAGGTTCTTCTTCAAAGCTCTGACATGGAGAACTGCGAGTCAGGTACAACAATGTGATGACTTTTCATCTGTCAAAACTGAGCCAGAGAACTTGGCAGGGCTGTGGTTTCTCTGCAACCTCAGTACCCGCAGGAGTTTGCAAATGTAGGTTTCTTCCCTGGGTTCCTGCCAAAAAATCTCCTTAGGGAAAAATATATACTGTCTGGATCTGCTACTTTTCATTCCTTTCTTTCCTCCTCTCCAAAGAGGTTGAAATATTTCCTGTTAAGTCAGTGACAGCTATGGTTGCTTTAGTAAAATATGTACAAGAGGTGATCTCCAGACATGGAATCCAGGCATGCTTGATGCATGCTTGATCAAATCCTATCCTTTTCCTGACTGATCTATTTAAGAATGCAATAACTATACTAAGAACAGAAATGTATGCTGAAGAGGTGAGGAGGTTTTTTTTAGGAGGTGTAATCATTATGAGGCCTGGCATTCTCTCAAATCCAAACAGAGCCTCTCTTAGTGCAAATGCATGCACACACAACCACATATTTTGTCACAGGATGCACGTAATTAGAGGAGGAGAAACCAAAACTATTAAATTATCAGCTCTTTGGTGTGTGAGCACAGAAAGAGACAGTCAAGAGAGTGTAAGATTTGGCCTTTAATCCTTCCTTCATATATACTGTTCTGTCTCATCAAGCACTTTCTGAAAGCAGTCTTTGTGAAGTTTCTATCTGTAATTTGACCACAGTGGCCCTGATTGGGCAGATATTTATTTTTAAGAAGTGAGTTGTAAGCTCACAAAAGCTTATGCTCTAATACCTTAATACAGCGGTTTCCAACTGCTGGTCCATGGACCGGTGGCTGGCCGCGAACCCCTTCCTGCCGGGCCATGGCACATTGCCAGGCCACACCCCCAGCGTTTAATTAGCCCCACCTGCTGTGGTTCCCCATAAGGTATGCGCCTGCATGCGCACAAAAAATTCTCTTCCCGCCCACTTCCCCACGCAGCAGCAGAGTGAGTGGTGCGGCTGGCAGCTGAGTGTACTGTGGCTGGAGCCAGGATCGTGGTGAGGCTGTCCCTATTGGGGCAGCCTCACCGTGGGCCCGGTTCCAGCTCTGGCAGCCGCTATGTGGCCAGCTGGTGGGGCCGCATGAAAGATGGCTGCGGTGCTCAGCCAGGACCAAGCACCGTGTGGAGGGTGGCTGCCCTTGCCACCAAGGCCAAGTGCCACATGATGGCAGCTGCCCCAGCAACCCCATTCTCCTTCCTCCTCACTCGGTAGGAGCCTCCCCCGGCATCCAGCTTCTCCCAGCCAGCATGCATTATTAAGTGCATAGGAAAATATGAACGTGCAAAATGTGTCAGCACCAGGAGCGGCTCGAGGAGAGCTGCCAGCAACTGGCACCCTAGGCAGAATGCGCGATCGGCGCCCCCGCCTCCATAGCCCTCAATGGTGTGACATCATCATTGGGCGCCACGTTTAACGTGGTGCCCTAGGCAACTGCCGAGGTTGCCTACATCCATGGGTCGCCCCTGGTCAGCACTGTCAGACCTGTTAATACTGCCTCTTTCATTCTGGTGCAATTGAGGCATAAGGTTTGGACTGAAGAATACTCTTTAACAAGTATTAGCAGCTATTTTATTGTTTTTTTTTAAATGTGTGTGTGCAGAAATTTTTTCCAATTCTTGTTAACCATCATGTCCCCCCTCTTTTGATTTGTCTGATATACTATGGGCAAAAATGTCCACAATGAATATGCAAATATGCAATCAAATGAATTGCCATGATGAGTATGCAAATATTTCAGAGCCAGTCCACCAACCGTTTTTGAATGAGTTTGCTGGTTTGTGGTATAAAAAAGGTTGGGAACCCCTGCCCTAATAAATTTGATAGTCTTTAAAGTGCCACTGGTCTTGTTTTTATTTATTTTAACAAAGTCCCTTGAAAGGTAGGTTAGAATCTCCCATCAAATACTCTAAGGCTATGTCTACACTATGAGTTTTCTCAGCAAAAAATATGCTAATGAGGGGCACGTTTGCATGAGTCGCAATCTCATTTGCATATTTTCTGCTGATCCGTTTTTGCGCTAGGGGTTTTGAGCAAAAACAAGCAGTGTGGATGTTTTCTTTTTGTGCAAAACCCCTTTTTCTGCAAGATCCTTATGCCCCAAAAAAGGTGGTACACTGATCTTACGGAAAAAGGACAGGAGGGGGCTGTGACCTGGGGCAGAGGATTGGGGTGCAGGAGGGGTGGCAGAGAGTTTACGTTTTGTAGGGTAGGGGTACAGGAGGGGGACATAGGGTTTGGGTTTTGACCTAGGACAGGAGGGGGCTGTGACCTGGGGCAGCGGATTGGGATGCAGGATCTGGGAGGGGATATGGGTGCAGGAGGAGGGTAATGGGTTTGGGTTCCAGAGGAAGGCTCTGGTTGGAAGACTTACCTGCTTGACTCCCAGCCAGCAGCCTTCTCAACCAGACTTCCTGGCTGCAGGGGCCATGTGGTTTTAAAACAGCTACAAGTCGGAGGAGAGGCTTGCTTTGCAAGTGACCTGTTGACAACATGAAGCTCCCATTGGCCAGAAACCAGCCATTGGGATTGTGTTGGGAGCAGGAGCAGCGCATGAAGCACCACTCCTTCCCTACCCTAGGATTACAGCTGTGAAAGAGAAATGGCTATGGCAGCTGCTTTTCTGAGTGGTGTTGGTGGGGGGCAGGGCAAGCCTCCCCACTGCATCCACAGGCCGGATCTGGAGGCTTGGTGGGCCAGATCCAGCCTGCGGAGGGTATTTTGCCTAGGCCTGTCTTACCTTCTGCCCTCACTGAGAGTAACTATTGTCCTGGAACATGGTGCAAGTGAGAGTTTCCCCAATTCTATGCTCTGCTGCACTAGTCAATGGTTTAAAGGGAAGCAGACTGTTTAGCCCAGAGTCATTCTGTCAGCTGGGGCAATACAAACTGAGGAAGAATAGTTCAAATAAATAACTAGTTCCAAAGCATTTAGGGTATCTTCCGAAGACTTTAGCACTGTGTCTACGCTAGCAAAAATGGGACCTGCAGTCCATTGTGAGTGAGGGCCATAGTGAAAGTGATAGTGTAGACAGAGCTCAGGCATCTTCGCCATTGTGTTGTGTAACCCAGCTTAGTACAGGGTTTGATTCCACAATGATAGAAACTCCTGGCTCCCATCTGCACTATTGCTCTCACCAGTGGAGCTGTACTGATGGTGAATTAAAGTTTCCATGTTTGCCTGTGTAGACACCACCTATGTCATTTCAAATTAAAAGTCACCTAAGACAAAGTGGTCTATTAACTAAAGTTTTAGTAAATAGTTTAGTTTAAAGACTTAAGACAAAGCAATGAAAGGGAGGTTAACCCTAGTGTTCAGGCTATATTCCAGACTGAATAATTACATTTGCTCTATCTAAAGTCCTCCTGCAGTTGCAGTTTTACAAGCCGTTCTTTACTTCCTGTCTTACTGCTGTTTAGTATTGTGGTGCACTGTTAAACAGATGCTAGGGTTCACCTCAGAGGTGAATGATGACAGAACATGCTTTGTTTGTATAGCATTTTGTTGCCTTTGCAAAGCTCTTTTGAGATCCTTCAGAATGAAATGCACACTAAAAGTCTAAGATAATTATTTTTCCTCTAAGGTCATCATGGATGGCAATGTTAACTGGTGTATTGCTGTATGAATTACTTTGAAATTTTAAATTTGTACATTCAGTTGTGCTTCCTTTATTTAATAATAAAACTTAGGTCACCAGTACACTGTTATGGACTGTACATTGACTTGAATGCTATCCTGAGTAATTGCTTGAATGCAGAATCCTAATGCTATTCATGTAAGGCTAAACACTAAGCCCTAGTACCTGCACTAGGAATTAGGACGGAATCTTCTCCTTTCACTATCATCTTTACCGTGAACTAGGAAATAGATCCTCTTAGCTGGAGCCCAACTATGAGGAAGTACTCATCAGTTTGTTGTTCCTCAAAATGATTGCCTCCTCTGCAGATAGCTAATCTCTGAGGGGTGCAAAGTATTTCAGTGAAATTTGAAATACTCAAAACGGAATACATTTCATATTTGAAAACCAGTCCCATTTTTGTGACCTTAGGCAGCTCAGGAATTAGTCAATATCAGTTGGGACAGCTGGTTTGTGGAGGGCAGGAGTCCTGCAAACTCTTCTGCTTTTTAAGTATTCCTCCTTCAAGGGGCCACTTTGTAACTGATGGCATGGCCGCACTAGGAGACATGAAATATTTTATTTTTAGGCAAGTGTTGACCATAATATTTATAGCACATTACAAATATGCTGCTGCTGGTGTGTTAATGCAATAGAGCACAGAACTGTCACTGCCAATGCTATAGGTTTGTGCTCTATATTAGGCACATAGTAATACAGATGGCTCTAAAAATTCCTCCAGATGATTCATCAATTTTCTTATCCAAGTATCTTAGGCTGAAGATGGTTTCTTGCAATGGCAAAGTGAATGTTTGTTGTTCCATTTATTTTTGTATTGTCTTTTAAAAAAATCTCCAAAACAAAACTGTTGCTGTAATTCAATATGGTCTAGAGCTGTGTTTCTCAACCAGTGGTATGAGTACCCTTAGGGGTACTTGAGAGAAGCCTGGGGGCTATGTCTCCACAACTGAAATGTCGAGAAAACTGAATTTTAGTTTTAAGTTTTACAGTGCTTTATTATTTTTGTACTTTTTACACCCAAAAATGTCATTGCCCGCCCAGCTACGATTAAGTTGTTTAACAAATGTGTTGCAACGGTAGAAAAAAATTGTGTGTGTCTGAAAACTGTAGGTACTGGGGGTACTTATAATTTTTTTTTAAAGGGGTACTTTATAAAAAAAAGGTTGAGAAACACTGGTCTAGAGCTAGGGTGAGGAACCTAAGGCCCGGGGGCTAGATGTAGCCCCTAGCTTGCCTGGATCCAGCCACTGAGGCTCAGGGCTCCCCCCAGCCTTGGGAAGCCTGCACTGGTGCTCCCAATTCCGCCCCCCCCAACCCGTTCTCTCCCCCATGGGGATGGAGCACATAAAGTCCACTAATCCTGGGCTCCCCTAGGCTCTGGTGTGTGAATGGAATGTGGGGAGTGTCTTTCTCCTTCTCAGTTGGGGGCCATGTCAGTGAGGGTTTGTGGGGGTTTTTCTCACTCATGTGCAGCCCCTAACTGATTTTTCTGTGGGTCAGCAGCCCCCTGACCTGAAAAAGTTTCCCCATCCCTGGCCTAGAGGCTTCAAGTGAGATGGGGCTTCAAATGAGGTGCTGTAACATAAGGCTAGGCTTCTGTAAATCTTGTTTATTTTCACTGAGGGCCTGATCCAAAGCTCTTTGAAGTCCATGGAAAGACTCTCCTTGATTTTCAGGAATTTAGATCAGGCCCTTAATGTATATGACACTTTATTGTAAATCTTAGTTCTGCTCTGAGGTTGTTCAATGTTGTACCTCTAAGAAACCATCATCAGGCCAGACTAAATTGAATAAAAACATGGAAATGTTGATTTTGATAGAGCTATCAGGACTGTGAGATGTTACTCAGTGTGAGGTGGAGCTGTGTCCCAGGTGACTAGTTAGTGAGTGAGTGATATGTGTATGTGGGGGCGGGGGGGGGATGGGGATGGGTTCCAATTTACCTCAGGCAAAAACACCATTGTGTATGACACAACTGTTAAAATTCTCCCAGCAGACTTCCTCAGGGCTGGAATACCTGTCCCTGCTATTTTCTTTCATGGCCTGAAGGGACTGAACACTCCGTAAATAATGAAGAATAAAATGGCTTTTGATCAAAGATAGGGCTTCTCTGTGCACCGCTGCTTTAAACCTTTACTGACTGTTTCTAAATTAAGCTGCATGCTGAGCGAGTCTCCTTAGGTTTGATCATTTATATTATTGGAGACATGTCACAGAACATGAAGGCTGCAGTAAGAATAGAAGTTACCAAATAGGAGAAATATATTAGCTGTGTCAAATGAAATTTACATCCGTGAGCTAAGGTTTTCCCCCCACCTCTCCCATAGCAGCATTAAATTAAGATACTGGTCAGCAATGTCCTGATTAGAAACTCAGCAGTGAGATTCTCCTGTCATTCTTCATACACAGAAGAAGCAGCCAATTACCTAAGGGTATAGGAAGAATTCCCCAGGTATTTCCTCCAGTCATTGCTGCCAGTGGAAACAAAGCTTATTCTAGACCATCTTATTCATCAGGGATCCCAGTGCTGGACAATTCCTTCAATTTCAAATGCTACGACTGTTCAGGTATTTACTGTTCTGTCACATACAGTGCTGGTCATTGACACCAAGCAATGCATGAGCCCTGCTCTTCTTTTCACATGAAATTTTGTCCCCTCACAATGTGATATTGAGTTTTTCACCTCAACTTTTACAGTCATTCTGAGACGTTTCATGGCCATGACTTGCTGAATGTGCACAAATGCTAATATGATTCATTCATTACAAATGGTCAAAAGAGGATAGCCCCAGAAGATACAAAATATCATTTCCTGACAAAGACATCAGCAAGATGCTGTAATTTGTGCTTTTATAATGTGTGTAGATGACAAATCTTTCCTCATAAACAGAGGAGTTGTGCAGACAGGCAAAAAACTCCTGTTTCATAAAGAATTGTTTGTTTCTAAATGTAGGAAGAGGGTATACAAATAAAGGGACACACTTTTTTGTAATATTTTATTTAGAACAGAAAAAATAATTCAAAATTTATTTCATGAATTAAACCTCTTTTGCTCATGAAATGTCTGTAAGCAAGGCATGATTTCCTTATTTTTTTTGTTATTGATTTTTTGAATGTATCTTTGAATATTTTTCATTAGCACCTGATCATGAGTACTTGATATTTCATCTATGTTAATTGTGATAGGTTTGATAATTTTTGTGTGTTCACTAATTAAATGGAAATAATTGTAGTGCTAATTAATTTAAAATTTCATTTCCACAAATACTTACACATAAGAGGCCAGATCTTTTTTCCCCTCTCACGGTCATCTTTGTACATCAGTTATAACTCCACTGACATCAATCTATGTCAACAAAGCAATTCTATATTTGCACAGCTGTAAGAACTAAATCAGGTACTCTTTTGAATTTTTGAAATATTGCTATCTGTCAATATTCCTCATAGTAAAATTTGATTAATTAAAATATTTGAATTAATATTCTCACAGGTTAGAGGGCAGTTGTTTTGTTTTTGGAAGGAAGGAAGGAAGGAGGAGGAGGGAAGTTGTTGCATGATTTTTCCTAATTGTCCTTTTAATTAGTCTCAGTTATTAAGTTAGAATGACTACAGCGTAGAACTTATGCTCACTATAAGGGCATGTCTACTCTGCAGTGCTGAACTTGAAATGAGCTACGCAAATTGAGTTATGTCACTTACGTAGCTTATTTTGAAATAGCTTATTTTGAGTTTTGGCACTGTATACACAGCACTTATTTCGAAATAGAGCACTCTTCCTTTGATTTCCCTTACTCCTCCTAAAGTGAGTGCTACTTTGCTTCATGGGTTTCAGAACAGGCAGATAGATAAACCCTTCGAGGCATTTTGGAATGTGAGCATGTCTGCATGAGAGGATAGTGTATTGGGGAAGGTTTATTGAAACACTATGACTGTCTCAGCCAATTCATGGCAAAATCTATATTTATGGGTCATACTAATGGGGGTAGAATCTAGCCTGAATGCATCAAGGGCATTTAAGCACAAAAAGGAAGCTTACAAAAAGTGGAAACTTGGACAAATGACCAGGAAGGGGTTTAAATGTATAGCTCGAGAATGCCGGGGGGTTATCAGGAAGGCGAAAGCGCAAATGGAATTGCGACTTGCTAAGGAGGTGAAGGATAACAAGAAAGGTTTCTACAGGCATGTTAACAAGAAGGTGATCAGAGAGGGTGTGGGGCCCCTACTGGATGAAGGAGATAACCTAGTGACAGATGATGTGGGGAAAGCTGAAGTACTCAATACTTTCTTTGCCTCTGTATTCACGGACAAGGTGGGCTCCCAGACTAATGCGCTAAGTGACGCAAGATGGGATGAAGATGGACAGCCCTTGATGGGTAAAGAACAGGTTAGGAACTCTTTAGAAAAGCTAAATGTACACAAATCCATGGGTCCGGACTTAATGCATCCGAGGGTACTGAGGGAGTTGGCAAATGTCATTGAGGAGCCTTTGGTTATTATCTTTGAAAAGTCGTGGAGATCAGGAGAAATCCCGGATGATTGGAAAAAGGCAAATGTAGTGCCCATCTTCAAAAAAGGAAAGAAGGACGATCCAGGGAACTATAGACCGGTCAGTCTTACCTCGGTACCTGGAAAAATCATGGAAGGGATCCTTAACGAATCCATTTTGAGGCACTTGGAAGAGAGGAAAGTGATTAGGAATAGTCAGCAAGGATTCACAAAGGGAAAGTCATGCCTGACCAATCTGATTAGCTTCTATGATGAGGTAACTGGCTCTGTGGACGTGGGAAAGTCAGTGGATGTGATATACCTTGACTTTAGCAAGGCTTTTGATACTGTCTCCCACAATATTCTTGCCAGCAAGTTAAGGGAATGTGGATTGGATAAATGGACAGTAAGCTGGATAGAAAGATGGCTAGAAGGCTGGGCCCAGCGGGTAGTGATCAATGGCTCGATGTCAGGATGGCGGTCGGTTTCCAGTGGAGTGCCCCAAGGTTCGGTTCTAGGACCGGTTTTGTTCAATATCTTTATTAATGACCTGGATGAGGGGATGGATTGCACCCTCAGCAAGTTTGCAGATGACACTAAGCTAGGGGGAGAGGTAGATACGCTTGAGGGCAGAGATAGGGTCCAGAGTGACTTAGACAAATTGGAGGATTGGGCCACAAGAAATCTGATGAGGTTCAACAAGGACAAGTGCAGAGTCCTGCACTTGGGAAGGAAGAATCCCAAGCATAGTTACAAGCTGGGGACCAACCAGTTAAGTAGTAGTTCTGCAGAAAAGGACCTGGGGGTTACAGTGGATGAGAAGCTGGATATGAGTCAACAGTGTGCCCTTGTAGCCAAGAAGGCTAATGGCATATTAGGTTGCATTAAGAGGAGCATTGCCAGCAGATCCAGAGATGTCATTATTCCCCTTTATTCGGCTTTGGTGAGGCCACATCTGGAGTATTGTGTCAAGTTCTGGGCCCTCACTGCAAAAGGATGTGGACGCATTGGAGAGGGTCCATGGAGGGCAACCAAAATGATTAGGGGCTGAGCACATGACCTACGAGGAGAGGCTGAGGGAGTTGGGTCTGTTTAGTCTGCAGAAGCGAAGAGTGAGGGGGGATTTGATAGCAGCCTTCAACTTCCTGAAGGGAGGTTCCAAAGAGGACAGAGAAGGGCTGTTCACAGTAGTGATGGATGGCAGAACAAGGAACAATGGTCTCAAGTTGTGGTGGGAGAGGTCCAGGTTGGATATTAGGAAAAACTATTTCACTAGGAGGGTAGTGAAGCACTGGAATGGGTTACCTGGGAAAGTAGTGGAGTCTCCATCCCTAGAGGTATTTAAGTCTCGGCTTGACAAAGCCCTGGCCGGGTTGATTTAGTTGGGATTGGTCCTGCCTTGAGCAGGGGGCTGGACTTGATGACCTTCTGAGGTCTCTTCCAGCTCTATGGTTCTATGATTCTATGATTAAGGGTAGCTGTTGTACCCATCACTGCTCTTTTTTTAAACAAGTTGTTGTCGAATAACATTTAACTCTGATATACTCTATTGATTCATTCATTCCTAAAATCCAAACCCTGTTTTCTTGGCCATATTTGTATGTTGTGACAGACCCATGTCAGCAGGCTACAGTAGCTTGGTGGAGGGCAAATATACAGGACACTGGGTGAATAGTTTTCTGTTCCCTGAGTGAACTGGCTAGGTACTGTTACCGCATAATCAAGGCAGACAAACCCCTGGGGCCAATTAAGAGCTTGCCTGATGCAGCAGGCTAATCAGGGCACCTGCAAGCAATTAAGGCTTGCTAGGGCCAGTTTAAAAGATTTCCCTTCAGGAAGGGAAGGGGAGAGGCCAAGGCCTGAGAGGGAGGAGATATACTGAGAGAAGGAAGAGGACTGGGAGTGTGGTAGAGTGCTGTGGAGGAGCAGAAAGGATTGTGCAGCTACCAGGGAGACGGTACTGGGAGGGATAGTTTGGGGAAGCGGCCTAGGGAAAGGCTGCAAGACTGGGAGTGGAGAAAATGCTGCCAGTTGCGACTGCCTTAGGGTGCCTAGGCGAAAACCTGGTGTATTAAGTGGACTTGGATTCCCCCCAAACCTCCCCACACTACTACAGAGTCTGCCCGGGGGGGGGGGGCATGACAATGAAAGGGTTTCACCCCAAACTATGTACTAACCTATGATGAGAATGACTAAATAGGCTGTGACCCTTGTCTCTAGTAAAGGGCAAGGGGCTGTGTAGAGGGTCACAGTGAGCCTCTGAGGCAAACACTAACCACCAGGAAGTGCAGGACCCTCAGGCATGGCCAGAACTTTGCCACTGTGCTGACTTTGTTTTCAGAAGGTCTGTGCTTTGCTTACCGACTGCTGCTCTGTATACACCTACTGTGCTGAATAACTTGCAATTTCAGTTACACTATAACATGACACCAAGAGGCCATCTATTTATTTATTTAATTAATTAATTAATTAATTTTTATTATAAACGGAGGCACATCCTTCAAATATGTTGCTGCATTAATGGCAATTTGCATCAAGTTGTTCTATGTCATTTTAAGGCACATCTTGAAGTTGATGGTGATGGAAATGAATACCATGCCAAATGTATTCAGTGACTCAAATAGTTTGTTATATTTCAGTTTTTATTATTCTTCCAAAATCCTAAGGACCTGAAGAATGGAGAAAGCATAAGCAGAAAGAGAATCAAGAGCAAGTTAATTCACTTCTAATATAAAATGACAGTTTGACAGCAAATGCATTCAGCGTGAATTGCAAATACAGTGCAAAGTGAGGACCGTAATCTGGTCATTTAGATCTCAAATCATCCTATTATATAGTGCCTTATATGTGCTAATAAATCTCTGCATCTATAATAGCAGAGACATTATAGAATAGAGAAATTCTTAAGATGGTTTCTGGAGTATTTTACACTATCCTAGGGTTTCAAATGTTATCCTGTTTTGATTCCAGAGTGGATCCAAATCTTGCAGCTCTTCTCATCTGAATATGGATCAGACACAACCCAAGAGATCAGAAAGCTGATGAAAACAGCTAATCTTGTAAGATTTCCATCATTTGGTGCCAAAGTCTCTCAGAAATACCTTGAGAGAGTTTGATGTCATTGAATCAGACATTAGCCCTTGTTTGGATACTCGTGCCCAAACAGTAGCTCTGATTTGGCTCATACACTCTTATCTAATTTAAAAAGAAGGCTGAAGTTACGAGGGGGCATCCCCTATTCTACTGTTACCTTGAGACTCATTCTGTGCTTCAGTTTTTATGAAAAGCATTCAAATAATTGCTTATTTTTTAAAGCAGGCCTAACTTCAGTGGGAAGGAAATCCCTCAAATGTGCAACATGCCTTGCATTAGTTAGTAAATAAATTGGTGCACTATAAAATGTGAGGGAATAGCAGGCCTGATTCTCCACTGCCATACAACTTGTGCACTTAGTAACTTGCATGTAAAAAGCTTACCGCTAATGAAAATGAGGGGAGAATTCATATTTGATACTATTTACATTCTATGAAAGGCAATGGAGAATCTGGTCAGTTTGTGGGCTGATCATTTCACTGTATTCCTTTGCGACACAAAACATTCAAATAAAAAAAAAATCTTGATTCCAAGTGGGAGATGTTTCTGTGGCCTGAACACAGAACTAGGAGCCAGGAGAATCACCTAGATTTTTAATCTGGATGTTTATATTGACACTATGTGGCCTCAGACAAGTGTCTTTGACTCTATAACCATAGTTACAAGACTGATAGGGATGCTGTAAAGATTACTTAATGTTTGCCAAGATCTGACCTTAATGAATGCTTGACCTTAGCATGACCTTAATGCATGCTTGATATTTTCTGTACAGCACCAATTCCATTACAGAATTACTGAAGTCTGGGATATGGAACAACGGAAGGAATTTGACAGGGGTTGGGGTAACAGCTGTGCCTCTTTAAGGTCTTGAATCACAGGGTTAGAAGGGACTGCAAGGACCATGTAGTCTAACCCACGGTGAGTCTGAGACCTGGTGAATAGATGCCAGATCTTAAAAAACAATCACTGAAAATGCTCTGCCTCCTCCTGCTTAAAGCTGAGGCTGTTGGCATGAGTGCCATACCTGATCACAATGTAAAGGAGGACCTAAGCAGAGATGTGGCTCCTCAAATATTAGGACCTCTTTAGAGCTGGGCAGGAAACAGTTTTTCCATGCTGTGAGTTTTCAAGATTTTGATTTTTTTTTTTCCTGTCTAGAATTTGGATGAAAAGTTGAAATCTCAATATAGTTCAAAATATGTTCTTGTTTTAAAAAAATGGATTAACTCCATTTCTAAATGAAAACTAATTTTGAACTGAAAAATTGAAAGATGTAAAACCTTTTTTTTCAAATTAGGAGATTTGTTGAAATCAGTCTTTATCTATGAACATTTATAGGTTTTTTTCCTTCTGTGTTTGTGAGTGAAGTTTTTTTTCTTCTTCCCCTCCTCCTTCCCCTTCCCCTTTACAGAGTGTGTGCTATGACTGGCAGCTGGAAACAGTTGGCTTCTAATTAAAGTTTGAATTCTAGAAGCCTCTGCTGATTGGCTGAGCCTTGGTAGGGGGAGGGACTTTCAGGTAGTCCAGGGCTTTATAAAGCAGTGAGCAAGCGACCAAGGAGCTTGCAAACAGGTGAGTGCTAACAGGGGAGTTTAGAGAGGGAGTTCTCCAGGTAAAGGAGAAGCAGATACAGGACTCTTGAGGGAAGTGGCTGTCTGCAGTGTGTGTTGTGTTTGGGGCTTTCTTGCTGTGTGCTGAGCTTGTGTTTGTGAGTGAGGTGGTTTTTTTTTTCTTCTTCTTCTTCCCCTTCCCCCTCCCCCTCCCCTTCTCGGAGTGTGTGCTGTGACTGGCAGCTGGAAACTGTTGGCTTCTAATTAAAGTTTGAATTCTAGAAGCCTCTGCTGATTCGCTGAGCCTTGGTAGGGGGAGGGACTTTCAGGAGGTCCAGGGCTTTATAAAGCAGTGAGCAAGAGACCAAGGAGCTTGCAAACAGGTGAGTGCTAACGGAGTTTAGAGAGGGAGTTTGGAAGGGGGGAGAGGGAAATGTGCGAGGTTCTCTTGCCTTTCTTTTAAATCCTTTTTCCAGGACAGCAGGTATGGATGGTGATAGGTCTGCTGTTGTTACCTGCACAGCATGTGCCATGTTTGTCTTCCTCCTGGAAGAAAGAACAGATTTCATCTGCACTAAGTGCAAGCTGGTCACCATTTTGGAAGAAAAAATTAGAGGACTGGAGGCCCAAGTGTCTACCCTACGCTCGATCAGAGAGGATGAAGACTTCCTCGATAGAAGGCAGCGTTTAATCCTGCAAGCATGGCAGGTGGAAGAGCCAGAGAGGGCAGTACAGGACCAGAAAGAGAACTGGCAGCATGCAACTTCTAGAAGGGGAAAAAGGCCAGCACAGGAATCTCCCAATGCTATAGAGGTAAGTAATCGCTTTCAGGCTCTCTCCACAGGCTCTGCAGTGGTGAATGCTTTGGAAGGGACCTCACAAGGAAGAAACCGGAAGGGAACACCATCTACTGGAAGGCATGGGATGCATAGTCCTAGGGACAGGGGTTCCATGACCACCACCCCCAAAAGAAGTTGATGGGTGGTGGTGTTCGGGGACTCCCTCCTAAGAGGGACTGAGCCATCCATCTGCTGTCTGGACCTGGAATCTCGAGAGGTGTGCTGCTTACCGAGAGCTCGAATTCAGGATGTGACTGAGAGTCTTACAAAACTGATCAAATCTTTGAATCGCTACCCCTTCCTGCTTCTCCATGTGGGAACTAACAATACGGCCAAAAATGACCTTGAGCGGATTACTGCAGATTATGTAGCACTGGGAAGAAGGATCAAAGAATTTGGAGTGCAAGTGATGTTCCTGTCCATCCTCCCTGTAGAAGGGAAAGGACTGAGCAGGGATCATCGAATTGAGGAAGTAAATGTGTGGTTGCGCAGGTGGTGTCGGAGAGAGGGCTTTGGTTTCTTCGACCATGGGACTCTGTTCCGGGCACAAGGAATGTTAGGAAGAGATGGGATCCACCTAACAAAGAGAGGAAGGAGCATCTTTGCGGGCAGGCTTGCAAACCTATTGAGGAGGACTTTAAACTAGGTTCATTGGGGGATGGTGATCAAAACCCTGAGGGGAGTGGGAAAGTCGGATACCGAGAAGAAATGCAAAGAGAAACGAGCAACAAAGGAGGACCCCTGATTGGAAGAGAGACGGTAGGGAGATCAATTGCTTATCTGAGGTGTTTGTATACCGATGCAAGAAACCTGGGCAACAAACAGGAAGAATTGGAGGCTCTGGCCCAGTCCAAGAAATATGATTTAATTGGGATAAGAGACTTGGTGGGATGACTCGCATGACTGGAGCGCTGTCATGGAAGGGTATAAACTGTTCAGGAAGAACAGGCAGGGGAGAAAAGGAGGAGGAGTTGCACTATATGTAAGAGACCACTATGATTGCTCAGAACTCCAGTATAGAGGGAGAAAAGCCTGTTAAGAGTCTATGGGTTAAGTTTAGAGGTGCAAACAACAGCAGTGATGTTGTGGTTGGTGTCTACTACAGGCCACTGAATCAGGTGGATGAGGTAGATGAGGCTTTCTTCGGACAACTGAGAGAAACTTCCATATTGCAGGCCCTGGTTCTTGTGGGGGACTTTAATCACTCTGACATCTGTTGGGAGACCAATACGGCAGTACACAGGCAATCCAGGAAGTTTTTGGAGAATGTCGGGGATAACTTCTTGGTACAAGCGCTGAAGAATCTGACCAGGGGCCGTGCGCAGCTTGACCTTCTGCTCACAAACAGGGAGGAACTAACAGGGGAAGTAGAGGTGGGTGACAACCTGGGAAGCAGTGATCATGAGATGGTAGATTTCAGGATCCTGACCAAAGGAAGAAAAGAGAGTAGTAAAATATACAACTTGGACTTCAGAAAAGTAGACTCCCTCAGAGACCTGATGGGCAGAATCCCCTGGGATACTAACATGAAGGGGAAAGGAGTCCAGGAGAGCTGGCAGTATTTTAAAGAAGCCTTATTGAAGGCACAGAAAGAAACCATCCCGATGCGTAGCAAGAGAAGGAAACATGGTAGGAGACCGGATTGGCTTACAGGGGAAATCCTTGGTGAAGTTAAGCACAAAAAGGGAGCTTACAAAAAGTGGAAACTTGGACAAATGACCAGGGAGAGGTATAAATATATAGCTTGAGAATGCCGGGCGGGGGGTGGTATCAGGAAGGCGAAAGCGCATTTGGAATTGCGACTGGCAAAGAATGTGAAGGATAACAAGAAAGGTTTATACAGGCATGTTAGCAAGAAGAAGGTGATCAGAGAGGGTGTGGGGCCCCTACTGGATGAAGAAGGTAACCTAGTGACAGATGATGTGGGGAAAGCTGAAGTACTCAGTGCTTTCTTTGCCTCTGTCTTCACGGACAAGGTCAGCTCCCAGACTAATACGCTAAGATGGGATGAAGATGGACAGCCCTTGGTGGGTAAAGAACAGGTTAGGAACTATTTAGAAAAGCTAAACGTACACAAATCCATGGGTCCGGACTTAATGCATCCGAGGGTACTGAGGGAGTTGGCAAATGTCACTGAGGAGCCTTTGGCCATTATCTTTGAAAAGTTGTGGAGATCGGGAGAGATCCCGGATGATTGGAAAAAGGCAAATGTAGTACCCATCTTCAAAAAAGGGAAGAAGGAAGGATGATCCAGGGAACTATAGGCTGGTCAGTCTTACCTCGGTCCCTGGAAAAATCATGGAAGGGATCCTTAAGGAATCCATTTTGAGGCACTTGGAAGAGGAGAAAGTGATCAAGAATAGTCAGCATGGATTCACAAAGGGCGATCCGATTACCTTCTATGATGAGGTAACTGGTTCTGTAGACATGGGAAAGTCAGTGGATGTGATATACCTTGATTTTAGCAAGGCTTTTGATACAGTCTCCCACAATATTCTTGCCAGCAAGTTAAGGGAATGTGGATTGGATAAATGGATGGTAAGATGGATAGAAAGCTGGCTAGAAGGTCGGGCCCAGCGGGTAGTGATCAACGGCTCGATGTCAGGATGGAGGTCAGTTTCTAGCGGAGTGCCCCAAGGTTCGGTTCTAGGACCGGTTTTGTTTAATATCTTTATTAATGACCTGGATGAGGGGATGGATTGCACCCTCAGCAAGTTTGCAGATGTCACTAAGCTAGAGGGAGAGGTAGATACACTCAACGGCAGAGATAGGATCCAGAGTGACTTAAACAAATTGGAGGATTGGGCCACAAGAAATCTGATGAGGTTCTCAAGGACAGGTGCAGAGTCCTGCACTTGGGATGGAAAAATCCCAAGCATTGTTACAGGCTGGGGACCAACCAGCTAAGTAGTAGTTCTGCAGAAGAGGACCTGGGGATTACAGTGGATGAAAAGCTGGATATGAGTCAATAGTGTGCCCTTGTAGCCAAGAAGGCTAATGGCATATTAGGTTGCATTAGGAGGAGCATTGCCAGCAGATCCAGAGATGTGATTATTCCCCTTTATTCGGCTCTTGTGGGGCCACATGTGGAGTATTGTGTCCAATTCTGGGCCCCACACTACAAAAAGGATGTGGACACATTGGAGAGGGTCCAGCGGAGGGCAACCAAAATGATTAGGGGGCTGGAGCATATGACCTACGAGGAGAGGCTGAGGGAGTTGGGTCTGTTTAGTCTGCAGAAGCGAAGAGTGAGGGGGGATTTGATAGCAGCCTTCAACTTCCTGAAGGGAGGTTCCAAAGAGGACAAAGAAGGGCTGTTCACAGTAGTGATGGATGGCAGAACAAGGAGCAGTGGTCTCAAGTTGCGGTGGGAGAGGTCCAGGTTGGATATTAGGAAAAACTATTTCGCTAGGAGGGTGCTGAAGCACTGGAATGGGTTACCTAGGGAAGCAGTGGAGTCTCCATCCCCAGAGATTTTTAAGTCTCGGCTTGACAAATCCCTGGCTGAGTTGATTTAGTTGGGATTTGTCCTGCCTTGGGCAGAGGGCGGGACTTGATGACCTTCTGAGGTCTCTTCCAGCTCTATGGTTCTGTGATTCTATGATTTGGGTTTTAACAAATCAGCATTTTCCAGTGGAAAAAACTTTTAATCAGGAAATTCCAGAACAGCGCTAGAATCCAACATCTTCACATTCTTTCATCAAGAAACCAATATATAAATGTTGCTCACGAGGATGTCTCACTGGTGTAAATGTTCTGTCTGCACATAAATATCTATTTATAAACAGGCAGCCCCATTCTACACTAGTGGCAGTTTCTATGAGCCCTTTAATTTCTGGCTCACGTAGAAGGCATTGCGGTTGTCTAATGCAGAGGACAAAGGTTTCCAAAATAAAAGTTTCAAGCTACTTGCCAGACAAATGTCAGTAAGTGCTCTTGACCACTGTTCCTACCCAGATAGCCTGAGACAGCTAACATGAACATCACTGAAAACTTCAGTAAAAAAGAGGTGCATTCCGTCAATAGATAAAGCAGCCACCACCTGTGTTTTCACCCCTGCTTGATTTCTCCAGCCTTTGGATGTTTTACCTCTGCGCCAAGGAAAGATTGTATGGTTTATCTGAAATATTCATTATGATTTCCTTGCCTTTTTGATACATTTATGCTTTGTGGTCTCTTCTTGATTTCAGTGGTTTCAATTGCTATCTAAATAGATAATAAAGGAAAGTGGAATATAATAAAACCTCAACCTGCTAAATGAATATTATTAAGGTTGCAAAGTCTAGCACTCAGAAGTTAGGTGATTCCAATATGAGGTTGCTTATGCAACTTTAATTCAACCCTTTTATGCATATGCATTATGGCAGTGTAACCTATATACCTTCTGTATGTGGGTCACTATCCCATGTTGGGGTACTTGGAGTGCATCTACACTGCACCATTATTTCGAGATAACTAGCGTTATTTCTAAATAACAATAGCCATTCCGTTATTTTGAAATAATTTCGAAATAATGGACGGCTTATTCTGAAATCTGTAACCCTCATTCTATGAGGAATAAAGCTCATTTTGAAATAGTTATTTCAAAATAAGGTGGCTGTAGACACTCCACTGCTGCTATTTTGAAATAGCCCCTCACCAGGACCATTCTAAGTTATTCCTCCCCAGGGACTCCTGGGGCTCTAAATCGCGATAGTGCATCTACATTAGGGAAGCCTGCCTCAGACTAATTCTGAGGCTTCCCTGCAGTGTGGACGCTCTATTACGAAATAAGCTATTTCGGAATAACTATTCTGGAATAGCTTATTTCGAAATAAGTGTGCGGTGAGTGTGCAGCCACTTACAGAGAGAAAGAATTAGTTTGCTCTGCAGTCCTTGGACCACTTACAGAGAGAAAGAATTAGTTTGCTCTGCAGTCCTAGCTGAGTGGCAGCAGGCCTTTAACTCAAGTAGAAGAGGCTTGTGCTCTAAGGTCCCTGGTTCAGTTCTGCTTGTCTGCATTATGGTAGTCTTTAATTAAATGGTCCCACACTGTTTTTCCCATAGGAATCCTGCCTCATTCAGTTTACAGTATGGATTTTTCTCACTTAATTAACAGCTATTCTGTACTTGTTTAATGTATGGAGCCATTCCTAATTAATGCATGATATTCAAACACTGCTTTGAAGAGAGAATTATTAATTTCCTCATGGGGTTTTCCATCATGCTCATCTGACTGCTTCATAAACTTTAATGAATGTATCTCCACAACAACTCTATGAGCTGAGAGGGTGATATTATCCCCAATTTACAGTTGAGGAGTCAAGTCACAGAGATTAAGATTAAAAGTTTCCAATTATTTTGGGTGCCCAGTCTGAGCCACCTAGCAATGGATGTTTTAAAATGCATATAGCACTTCACATGTTCAGTGTGAGAGCCCATTGACTTCAGGTGCAGGGTTCAGTACTTCTGCTGGTGAGACTCTGAAGCATGAGTGCCGGTATAGAGGGGATCGGGGGTCATGGCCCTCCCAATTTTTGAAAGTGAGTGGGCCTGTCTTGTCCACTTTTTCTCACAGGCTCGTCCCTCTATCACCCCCATGCCTGGTCTCTGG
This sequence comes from Rafetus swinhoei, assembly GCA_019425775.1. Lineage (NCBI taxonomy): Eukaryota > Metazoa > Chordata > Testudines > Trionychidae > Rafetus > Rafetus swinhoei. The sequence goes on along the minus strand of CM033432.1, from coordinate 41,965,500 downwards.
GTCAGGCCAGCAGCCTGGTGGGTAGGGAGAACTGAGAGCATCCCTCCAGCCCATGTCCCTGCTCCCCAGGACCTCTTCCTGGGGCAGATGTAGGGTCCATTGCTCCCCACAGCTGCAGCTCCCTGGCTGGAGCTGGGTGAGGGTAAGAACTTCATGGGGAGCTGAGGGGAGCCATGGACCCTCCACCTGCATGGACAGAGGGCCCAAAGGGAGGGGTCATGGGTTGGGGATTGCTCCTGGTCCTCCTCACCCTGGGCAGGTAGTAGGGCCTGGCTTCTGGCTTGGATGGAGGTAGGGCCTACTGGGGAAGAAGAGGGGCAAGAATTGAGTCATAGAGGGAGCCCCCAACTTTTGGAAAGGCTCTGCCACCCCTGCTCTGGTGTGCCCAGTTGGGCATCCAGGAAATGCCTGTCCAGTCCAACTCTCTATTCCCCTGGCTCTTCATTCCCAGCTCCAGTCTCCTTGTCCTACAAGTGCTAGTCTCTTCCTTCAGACTCACAGTCTAAGTCCTGAACACCCACCCACTCTGTCACTCATGCTCCCTACACCCAGCTCCAGTCTCCTTGCCTAGCACTCCCACTTCCCCCTTCCCATTCCAGTCCTTTGTCCCTTGCAAGATCCTTATTCCAGTTTCTTTGCTCAGTCACAGTTCCCTTCCCCCACCCCAACTCCTCTGCCGTTACTGGTTCTTAGACCATGATTTTTGTCCAGAAAGCTCCAGCCTCATCACTTCTCACTAGCTCCTCATCTAATCTGGGTAATCTCTCTCTCACATAGGCTCCCGGTCATTGTTTCCAGGCCCGGCCAAAGAGTTTGTGGGGCCCAAGGCAGTGTGGCTGAGCCGCACGGCCACACGAGTGGCCGGGTAGACGGGGCCAGGAGCTGGGCAGTGCGGTGCCCTGAATGCATGGGGCCCAAGGCAACCGCCTCACTCACCTTGCCTAAGGTCGAGCCTGGTTGTTTCCCTCTCCAGCTCTCAGTCCCAGTCGCTCTCCACTTAGCTCACAGCCCCAGCTTTTCTCCACCCTTCCATTCCAAGGGTATGTCTACACTTGCACCCTCTTTTGAGAGAAGGATGCAAATGAAGACATTCGAAATTGCAAATGAAGCCGGGATTTAAATATCCCGTGCTTCATTTGCATATTTGCGTTACGGCGCTATTTTGAAATGGCACTATTTCAAAATAACAGACGCTGTTAATATGTGGTTATTTCGAGAGAAAACCCTTCTCTCGAAATAACTGGTAAACCTCATTGTATGAGGAATAAGGTTATTTTGAGAGAAGGGTTTTCTCTCGAAATAACCGCGTCTTAACAGAGTCTGTTATTTCAAAATAGCGCCATAAGGTGAATATGCAAATGAAGTGCAGGATATTTAAATCCCAGCTTCATTTGCATCCCTTTCTCGAAAGAGGGTGCAAGTATAGACACCCCCAGTCTCCCTACACTGGGTTCCAGTCTCCGTGCACAGACAGCCCCGCTTTCTTTCTCCCCCCACCCACACAAGTCCCGATCTTACCAAACTAATTGTTCCAGTAGCCTCCTTTCCATCCCACCCCAGCCAGCTTTTTTCCCCTTCTGCATTCACACCAAATGGCTTCCTCTTCCACGCTGCCTGTTAGTGGGGGTAGTGAGGGGTAAGTGAGAGCACAGAAGAGAGAGGCTCCTGACTTTTATTCTGGGTTCCTGATCCATCCCAGCCTGGAGCAGCCATTATAGAGAAAGCCCAGGTTCCTGACTATAGTGCTAGGCTGTAGCTCAGTTTCTCCGTGGGAATGCTGCATGTGGAGTCGGGTCATCAGGAGCCTTGAGGGGATGGAGCATTCTCATTTGCTCTCTGGGGATGGTTCCTGTTCAGACTAAGCAGCACTAGAACCAATGTGGGGATGGTGCATGCACAGACCAGTCAGCGTGAGGAGCTGAGAGAGGCTCAAACATGCTCCGTGGGGGTGAAATCTTTGGAGACATTTAGCAACTAAAATAGAAATACTTTGCTGTGTATGTAGGGACTCTGGTTTGTCACAGGACTGGAACATGGCCAAATCTAGGCAGATTTTCACAGGCGTGGCCAAAAGCCAGACACAAGGGCCACCCTCCTGTCAAATTTCAAGTCCTTGCTCTAAAGCCTGAAGACACGGCAGCAGTTCAAAGGAAGGATTGCCAGAGTTTTTTAACATGTTTCCCCCAGCCTCTTTCTCAGAAATGGCTGGACTCATTTTGGCTGAAGTGTTCCAGAATGAGTCAGTCTGCAGCAGACACCCTGCACAGAAAAATTCAGTCTGAACGTTTAAGTTTGGCAAATTGATAAGCAGCTGAGAACAGGATCTTATAATGAGAGTTGTTCAACAATCTTAAGGTCAGGTGATGCTACCAGGCCTGCTTATATAAGTACATACACACCGAGGACTAGTTACTGATACCTGATACAGCTAAAAAGATGGGCGGACAAGGTGACTGTAACTTTCTTCTTGTACTCCTGGTCCTGTAGAATAACAAAGCTTCCCCATGTAGGCCCATTACCTCTACATGCTCCCAAGGCCAGAGGGGAGGGAATAGATAGTAAAACACCAGTTTTATGCTGGGGGAATCGTCAGTGGCCCCTTTGGCACTGACACAGGTATCCTTTGCTGGGATTGCCCCTGAAGACCTCACCAGGGGGTGGGGACTGGGATCAGAATCTTTGGCAGATCTGGCTCACAAACATGCTCATTCTGTGGACTACTCATTTGAGCCAACTGAACTTGTTTTAAAGCCAGAGCAGAGCTTAGTTTAGAGGTAATACAAAGGCAGCACATTGTACCTCAAATGAGAATAAGAACTAGGTACACTTTTGTGATATGAGCCTGTTTTAAATCTGAAGCTTAATGTTTTGTGGAATGCATAGCTGAGACTGACATTCACCTTGCGCTGTGATCAAACACTGTTACACTTATGTTCAGTCCAATGGAAAAACTGACTTCAAGGAAAACAGCTCTTGGCTTCAGTTCACTGGAGTGTTCTAATGGTGCTTGCTACCAATTTTCTTGGAAATCCTACCTATCACAATGATGCAGAAATTCATTCTTAGTTAAAATAGACCCATAAATTATGATCCTTGATCTTACTAAAAGTGTCCATTCCCACTGCGCCTGTCTGACTCCTTGGATATGGATCACAGCTCTGGTACTTGGAAAAATGTTAGTTTCTTTGGTTGATCGAACAGCAAAATCATCAGCCAACACGTTAGCAGAGCTGTGATGTTGTCTCTTCCAGAGGGCATTAGCACTCACTCAGCAAGGTCCTCATCATGCCTGTGCTTGCTAGAAGCAGCAGTGGTGTTGCACGTAGGTGTATAGTAATGTGTCTGTCAGCAGCATGAATCAAGCTTCAACAACAGCAGCTCTTCCATATACAAATTCCATGAGATTCCTTTGCTGTTTTATGTCACGCACACACTTTATAGCACTAATAATGTTTGCTCTACAGGAAGAGTACTTAGACTTTCCTCCCTGTTTAGATTGTCTTAAGTGAGATAATGGTACTATGCACATTCACTTCAAAAATTATGCTGGTTTATTGTGCCAAGTTAGAGACGTGAGCTGCCAGCCATTCCATCAAGCTAGAAAGGATAATAAAAATGTTTATGGATGTTGTGGAGTTCAACTGTTTAACATTTTTAAAGACCTCTACTGCCTCCGCCAATTTACAGCTGTTTTAGCTCTTAAAAATATCAGAACACATTACACACAAGAAATTAAGGAAGTCATAAGCTACATACTCAAAGAGCTTTTGGCTGTCTAAAAATAAGAGGTATAGCTATAAAATTTAATATCCTACCAAGTGAGGGAGAGGGTTTTTCTTGTCTGGCTAAGGACGTGTGTTGCAGTAATGCTGAAATGTAGCTCTTGCTTTGCCTCAGTACAGTCCATGGAAGTGACTGATATTTTTATTTTAAAGGTGGCTTTTTAAATAACCTTATTTATACTTTGATTCTCAGCATAAAGGATTTATTAGAACTAGGCTAAGTATACCCTGGATTCTGGATGCTAAGAGGGCTATAAATTCAAAACTTTGACAAGACTCTAGTTTATGTAACAGCCGTGGAGATGAGCGACAGCATCTGGAAGTTTACCTAAACAACATCCAGTTTGGGAAGGAATTAGCAAGTGGTTCTTGGAGCAATGAGCTTCACAAGAATGTAATCAAGCACTTTGCATCCCCTTATATCACAAGGGAGATTATGTCCTGCCAGCACCTGTTTTAAACCAGTGGATTTCAAACTACGAGGTGCAACCCAGTACTAGGTCATGGAATGTTAGCCACTGGGTCTCATTGCTGCAGGGCGATCAGGTGACCAGTGGGGTGCTAAGGCAGACTACCTGCCTGTCCTGACACCACAGGCTGTACTGTGTCCCAGAAGCGGCTGGCAACAGGCCTGGCTCCTAGGTGGGGAAGTAGCAGAGGGGCGAGCATACAGGGCTCCGTGCACTGCCCCTGCCCTGAGACTAGCTCTGCACTCTCATTGATTGGGAACCTGCTGCTTCTAGGGCACAGCATAGTCTGCGGTGCCAGGAGAGGCAGGGAGATAACCTTAGCACCCTCACTGCACTGCTGACCAGGAGCTGCTCAAGGTACGCCCCTCCTGCCCCAGCCCTGACACCCCCAAAGCTGGAGCCCCCTCCTATACCCCAAAACAGTCTTCCTCAGCCCCACTCTGGAGCCCACACTCTAGTCAAATTATGTTGGGACGGGGCATCAACAATTTTCTTCAACTGGGTCGTGAGAAAAAAAGGTTGAAAACTGCTGCTTTAAAATATGGGTTCAGTGCTCCCAGTTTTGGGACAATCTTCTTCTTGATGTTAGGTGAAAAGCAAGAGTAAAAAATGAGACATTTAAACATTGTAGTACAGGGCAGTCAGCTTAGTTCTCTGATTTGGAAATGAAAACCAATTTGGGAAAGGTTTGTAATGAAGTGACATAGACCATTCTCTTAGCATAAGCTTAGAAAATCCTAATGTGCCTGATAAGGTAAAGACAAGTGAAAGAGAGAATCTGTGTCTGTTCCACCAAAACACCCTGTGTTTCCACTTATGAATAATCATAGTTTTATAGAGAAATGGCTTTTGAAATTCTACCTTAAAGTGGGGAAGAATAGAGGATTATATTTTGTTGGCAAGTGTGTTTTATCTTGGCTATTTCCAATGTTTTTTTGATTGTGCTCTGGTTTTTCTTATATAAGTGGATCATCTCTCTTTAGAAGAACATTACATGATTCAGCAAAAAACATTAGGTCTAGATTTTCAAGAATGACTAAACGCTGACCAAACTATTGAGCAACCAACTCTGTCACTTTAAAGGGGTCTGATGTCTGAAGGTGCTGCAAATCTTTCCTCTAAAACAGCGTTTCCCAAACTATGGGCAAAAAATACCGGGGGAAAAAAATACCGGGGAAAAAAAAACTATGGGAAAAAAAATACCGGGCCTCAGCGTGGCTGCTGGGAGGGGAACAGAGCGGGGCGGGCTGGGAAGAGGTGGGGGGAAACTGGCCGCCCGGAAGCAGGGTTAGGGGCAGCGGGGCTGTCCCACAGAGATCAGGACAGGCGGGCGGGCGGCGAAAGCAGGGCTGGGGGCAGCGGGGCTGTCCCACAGAGATCTGGGCGGGTGGGCAGTGAAAGCAGGGTTGGAGGTAACGGGGCTGTCCCGCGGAGATGGGCGGGGGGAGGAGGGACGGCGGAACCAGGGCTGGACAGGAGCCGGGGGGGCTGGCCGGCGGAGATCAGGAGGAGGAGGACGGGAGAACCAGCTGCTGGAAGCAGGGCTGGTCGGGGGTCGTTGGGAGCGGTGCTGACCGGGGAGATTGGTGGGGGTCGGGGAACTGGCCGGAAGCAGGGCTGGACGGGGGCAGCAGGGCTGGACTGGGGAGATCGGGAGGAGAAGGGGGGGGAGCGGGACTGACCTGGGCACATGCAGACGCTGCAGACCCTGGCAGACGAGTGAGTCTGGCCGGGGATTCCATTTCCCCCACACACCCCCACACACCCTCCCTCGAGTAGTTGCAGGTAGACACACTCAGAGAGCTTGAGCACATCTACCAGCCAGCAGTTCGCAGCTAAGGACTGATACTGTACACCTAATTATAATAAAACTTCTCTACTTAGAAAATACCAGGCATTTTATATGTCTGGTAATTTCTCAATTTCTTTCCTGGACAAAACCTTCAAATACCGGACTGTCCGGTACAAAACAGGACACCTGGCAACCCTACCCTTCCTTGCACCCTCCCTCCTAGCCAGATACCCTACCCCCAATCTGCTCCTGCTCCCGCCTCCTGGACTGCTCATGCGGCGCCGGGTTCCCCAAGCCCTGGCCCAGGCTGGGTGGAGGATGCAGCCGGGTGAAACACTGAAAATTTGTTCATTTTTCATTCTTTTTTTGATATGCGTTTATATTTTTGGGCTACAAAAATCAGTACTGAAAAAAAACGGGTTCCAACTAAAGTAAAAAGTTTGGGAAACCCTGATCTAGCCAGCTTTCTATCCATCTTACAGTCCATTTATCCAATCCATATTCCCTTAACTTGCTGGCAAGAATATTGTGGGTGACTGTATCAAAAGCTTTGCTAATCCTGGCACTGGTGTCTTTGGGAGGACCAGAAACAACTTATTTGAATATTCATCAATTGCTTAATGAATATGCAAATATGCAGATGAATGTTACAGGTCCTCCAAAAGCTCATGAATGGATTTACTGGTCCCCGTGTCAAAAAGTTTGGGAACCCCTGCTCTAAAACATCAGCCCCTTGGCTGGACACACAAAAATCACTTCTCACTCTTGAAAATGTAGGCCTGTTAAATACATGTAAACTAATACTTCAAAACTTTATTATGAGATTGTGGCATACACTGCTATGCTCACATAACATGAAATTCTGGCCCCATAGAAGTCAATGGTAAATCTTCCATTGACTTGAATAGGGCCAGGATTTCACTCCAAGAACTTCTGTTTATGATCCACTGGGATTCAATTCAATATCAGTATCATTTGTGGGCTCCATGGCAGGACTGCAGCCTAAATTTGCTATAACATAAATGTAAGATCACAATCAGGTGAAATTACAATGACTTCCAAAGAGCTGTACTGAATGTGACCCTCTGTGTCACATTAACGTTAAGAGATAAGTGACATCTTTCTTACTAGAACCTGTAGAAATCTTGCAGAGATGAAAACAAATCCATTCCTCCAAGCTTTTCTGTAAAACGTAAACTCTTAGACAATAGCTAAGATCCATAATATTTGGTGACTGTTTTAAGAAATGTCATATCAGAAAGAAATCCCTTTCTGAACTGTTTAGTGTTCCACGCTCTTCATATAGTATTTGGGTAGTTGGAAGCTTGGCCCCATTTTGTACAGGCTCGCTGAAGCTGATCTTGGAAATAGTTTTTTCCTTTAAAGTCTACTTGTGTATAAACCTAGTAGAAGTGTAATGGATGAATTAAATGAATTTAGTGCTCATGAAAAAATGCTGGATTGGCATCTTAGTAGACTGAATTCCTCTATGCAGACACAGAACATGTAGAACCTAGGCAGGAGTGGCCCTAGATGAGCTGCCGGCAACTGGCGCCCTAGGTGAAATGCACGATCAGCGCCCCCGCCTCCAAAGCCCTCAACGGCAGTTTATCTTGGTGCCCTAGGCAACCGCCTAGGTCACCTGTATTGAGGAGCCGCCACCGAACCTATGCACTTTCTTGCACACCTTTCTCCGCCAAGGTGCCTTGACAATGTCCTGGAAGAAGGTAGGTTAGACTCCATGTTGTTCCTCCTGTCTTTGTTGTCTCTTTAGTGCTTATCAATGCAATATAATAAAAATAGCATTGGTAGTTATGTGCATAATGGATTGCAGTCTCTTTGGAACAGCTTGGAAACTATCAGCTCTTTTGCTTCTGACTGGACACAGAATTTTCAAGAGAACTGACTGGAACTTGCCAAAATAATGCCCTCACAATCATAGGACAGATAGGCTTGTGGTTACAGCATGAGCCTGTGGCTGAGGAAATTTGGGTTTTGTTCCTGGCTGGGTTATGACCTCCTTGTGTGACCATGGGCAAGTAATTTTGTCTCTAAAAGGGGCCTTTTCCAAAGTGCTCAGCACTGGGATCATTTTGTTCCCATTGCAATCAATGGGAATGTAGTTATTGATTTCAGAGATTAGTTAGGCCTATGCTGAGTGTTTTAGAAACTCTACATTCTGTGCCCCAGTTCCCCCCCAGTTAAAATGAAGCTACTGCTCTTTCTGAATGGGTGGTTGGTCAGGATTAAACAATAACCATTTTTGAAGTGATCAGATATAGCAGTGCGGCATCACATAGAAAGGCATATATATAAATGAAGAAATTATATGGAAAAGTTGGATAACTGCTGTTTTAAAGTTTCTGCCAGAAGCTCATAGCATTTCGTGCTTTTTTTCATTAATCAGCATATCAACAGCCTTATTTAATCTGTTTCATGTGTGACATGGAGTTATAGAAATCTGAAACAGGTACTTGTACTGTCGTTTAACTCTCCCCCACTGAAATACTGCACAAAAGAACATTACTAATGAAACACCATTTTTGAAATAGGTGCAACAAGATGGAACACTAGTAGATCTTGTAGACAAGACTCACAACAAAATCATCTTTCTGGCTATAATTTTGATAGGATTATAAGAAAAGCCATATCAAAGACAATCCTTGGACCGTTTAGTCCATTGTCCTCTCTCTGACAGTGGCCTGAATCAGATGCTTCAAAGGAAGGTGTAAGAAATTTCAGCATAGACAGTTTTAAGAATAATATGCCTATTGGGTAGTTTCTTTCTAATGCCACCAATTAGTGGCTGGCTCCTGCCCTGAAGCCTGGGGGTTAATTAATTAATTTAAAATAGATCTGAGGAAGCTGTGGAAGTTAGTTTATATTAGTGTGCAATCCTTTTTTGAATCCCATTAAGCTCTTGTACTCAGTGTAATCTTATGGCAAATAGTGATAGAAATGTAGCCGTGTTAGTCTGGTGTAGCTGAAACAAAATACAGGACTATGTAGCACTTTAAAGACTAACAAGATGGTTTATTAGATGATGAGCTTTCGTGGGCCAGACCCACTTCCTCAGATCAAATAGACACTCTCCACGGGGGGCTGAACAAAGACCCCAACTACCTTACCCATTACAAAGATAGCTTCCCCAATTATCACCTCTAATACCATTAGCTCACAGACATCTACCTTTCCCCACCTCTAATATCATTAACTCACAGACATTTACCTTCCTTCCCCGCATCCCCTTCTGTTCTGAAATGTGATTTGTCCTTTTCATATGTGTTCATTTTTAATTGTATCCTTTGGTATATATGGTTGTGACTATTTTCTTCCACTATTTGATCTGAGGAAGTGGGTCTGGCCCACGAAAGCTCATCATCTAATAAACCATCTTGTTAGTCTTTAAAGTGCTACATAGTCCTGTATTTTGTTTAATCTTATGGCAGTGAGTTTTACGGCTAGTTATGCAGTCTTTCTTTATATGGAGATCTTTGCATACCTCTATTTTAATCAGCTGTTGGTGGGTTCCCTTTTAATTTCTGCTATATCTATTTGAGATAGGGGGGACCAGAACCAAATGAAGTTTTCAAGCTGAGAGGTGATGGTATATAATGGTCAGGGCTCGACAAATCAGGCAATCTATTCGCCCGTGGCGAGTAGATTTTAGCCCGGTGCGGCTGCGCACCGCTTGGCGAGCCCTGATAATGGTCATCTGAAGAAGTGGGCTGTGCCCCCCGAAAGCTCATGATGCCATCTACATGTTTTGTTAGTCTATAAAGTGCTATCAGACCATTTGTTGTTTTTCTAAGTTTATCCTGTACAGACTAACTCGGCTACTCCCTGAAGCTTCTGAATATTTTCAGTATTAGTCTTCATCTTGCTCCTCATGTAAACTAATATTTTGCTTGTTTTTTCCTTTTTTTTTTTGGACCAAGATTGCACATTGAGCAGAAGTATACCGAACTATATCCTGCTGGTCTCTTTCTATCATGGTTACAGTTCCTTTACAACCCAATAATTTTGGTTGCAGTTTAAAGGAAATGGAAGCTTTCAAGGTGTTAAATCCAACAAACTATCTCCTAGAATAAGGCTATTCTTAGGATTTATGGGTCTCTACACAGTACTATTAAATGGGTGCCCCTATGCCCAATGGCAGCCCCAGAGTGGTGATGATTTTTTAGAGCTGTGATTTTATAATCTTCAGCAACACACTCATGAAATATTTTAAACTAAGGTCCTGTCAACTTACACAGTAAATTCAGAAATGAACAGTATGCATGGGGGTTGGCAAATGTCTGTTAAAGGGCTTCATTACCACTTAAATGGCTCCTCCACAGGTTCAATATTCTGCTGATAGGTCTGGCAGGCTTTTCAGCTTGTGACTTGACTAGATCCTCTCTGGAGGTAACAGAGCCACAGAACAGGAATAGGAAGAGGCGGGTGGGTGGATATGAAGACCCAGTGGCATCTCAAATTTACAGATGCCTTACACAGCTGCGTATTCTGCATATGGGTAAAGATGGCCCTGCCTGAGAAATGAAAAAGGAAAAAAACTCCACTGCCATCAGTAGTCGTGTCTGGTCAAAATAGCTAGCAATGAGCTCAAAACCACATGAATGCTCCAGAGAGTGGAAAGGAACGCAACCACTCAGAATCAACTCTGAAGGATTATTCCAGGCTCATTCATCTGTTGATTATCACTGAAATCTGAGCCTTGCACCAACTTGCCAAAGATACTTTTGACCCATTAGCACATCATCATAATTCTGCAATAGCCTAAAAGGGGGGGCGGGGGAAGAAAGCCCACAAAAACATTTCCCCTTGACTATTACTTACCAAATCAAGTTACAATCTATTCGGAGTGCAATCTAAATGTCTTGTTATGACAGTCTCCTTAGATAATCAATTACCATGGTTACAGTAAAGTTTGTGTCACTGCTGTCATCACATACCCCAAGTGTCCTAGAGGTCAGGATTGAATGGTGGAGTCAGCAAGGCCTTTTAGACTTAGTCTCTTTGAACTCCTATGCTTCTCATCTCTTCCTTGAGCTGTAAATCTGCACATACAAGAGCATTTCTCACTTCGTCTTCTGTTTCATATAATCTTCACTGCCCTCCTTCCTACCCTCAGTGGACCCTGCTAGGTTCCACTTCAACCCACTTCAGTCCATCCAGGAAGCAAGTCTCATCCTCTCTGACTGGCTCCCTGAATATTTCAGAACTCAGTATAAAACATTATTCTTTCAGGTCTTCAGGACTCTGTGGGCCTGACTTTCCTCACCACCTTCATTCATCTCACTTCCAATTTTTGAGGATTTTCCCTCTAAATCTCATGACAAAATTGGTTTGGTTCCCCCACACTTCTCCTTCCTTCAGTTCAATTCATTGAGACTTTATTGTCATGGCAAACAAGTGTCGCCAAAGCAGAGAAAAGACATACCTCTCAGCGGTCTATCACAGATTGGGTGTGACCCACCTAAGATAGGATTACATAATGTGTTTGGGTTTGCTCCCTGTGTCTATTTGCCTATGTCTGATCCAGTGATAAATTCATACATGGCCTATTCGGTTGTCTATCTCATTTCTCTCTGGGTTGGGAATAGTTTATCCTACCTGTTTTTTGATTAGATGTATTTTATGATTCCTAATCATTTGAAGAAATAGCTTCCTTTCACTTTGTATTTGGGATATTAGAGAAGAATCTGTGCTTCTGTTTCAATCTCTGCTCAACTATATTGACTGCGTAGTTGGTTTTCTGGGGTTGATATTAGCACCTCCCAACTTCTACATTGCGGTCATTGAGGCCTTGTAGGCACACACATGTTATAGAACTTTAAATGTCAAAATATAGGTAAAGTGATACAAGTACCATAGCTTGGATTGGTTACTTCATCTGCTTCCTCCTTGACCTGTCAGCCACCTTCAGTATTGTTGACCAGTTTCTTCTTGAAATCATGTCTTCCATTGCTATGCAGGAATCTGTCCTCTCCAGCTTCTCCTTCTATTTCTCCAGTTGTTCCTTCAGCTGGTCTTTTAGGGTGCATCTACACTGCACCCATAGGTTGAAATAAGATATGCAATTTGAACTACGCAAATCTAATTTCGAAATAGCTTATTTGGCTATTAGCTCCATTTGGCTAGCTTCATTTGGCTTCCTCTTCCCTATCGGTCAAGAATTAGTCACTTGTCTTTACTTTCAAGCTTATCTGCACCCTAGCATATCTTGTTCGCTATCAAGATATTGACTTCCACCTCTGACATCAGGCCAGCCTCCAATCCCCACAAATATCTTTCTGATTTTTCCCATTTGTGAGACGCTCCCCATAAATATCTGTAAGGTTACCCCATTTTCCACCTTTGCAACCTCCTTAAAACTCCCCTTTGTCATGATCCCTACAGAAAACTTGACAACAGTATGATGTTTTTGGGATCACCCAGACCAGTAAGGAGTTCTGTCACTGCCTGCTCTGTAGTCCTAAAGCTGTGCTGTTATGGCTCAGATGCCTGATATCAGTAGCTTGCCTACAAGCAGAAGCTCTCACCTTGGCTTCCACCAGCCTGCCTCCTCCTTGCAGGATAACATCAACACCCTTTTCAATCCTGAGTCTCACCAAATTGCCTCTCTCTGAGTTCAAGTATCAGATTGTTTCCTCTGCACACATGAAACCAGGGCCACAGTTATCAGCTAAATTTGGCACCCACACTCCACACAGTTTGTACAACAAAATCCTGACATTCAATTTCCTGTTGCCAAACCTCAGACACAAGCCTTCCTTCAAAAGGCTTTACTCACTGAGGCTATGTCTAGACTGCAGTCTTCTTTTGGAAGAAGCTTTTCTGGAAGAGATCTTCCGGAAAAACTTCTTCCGAAAGAGAATGCCCACACTACAAAAGCGCATCGAAAAAGCGATCTACTTTTTTGAAAGATAGCGTCCACACTGAATGGACGCTATCTTGCATGTAAGCTGTGATTATTATTTATGGAATGGCCACCAGGACACCTGTGCTTTTTCCTCTTTCCTCTTCTTTTGAAAGAACTCCCTCTTCCCCATCCACACACGCCTTTTTCCAAAAGAGCTCTTTTGGGAAAAGGGTTCTTCCTCATAGAATGAGGATTACCAATGTTGGAAACCCCCTCTATTCTTTCAATTTTCTTTCGGAAGAACACAATTGCAGTGTGGACGTAAGGGAAGGGTTTAAAAAAAAAACGGTTGTTTTTCTGAAAAAACTCTGTAGTGTAGACAGACCCTTAGTCCATGGTGCCTCATGTTTGTTCAGAGTGTGGAAACCCTACCTGATTTGGGAGCTGTCATGTCTCAAAATCATTCCATTAACTTCAATTGTCCACCATTGTCCTTTCTCTGGACTGGACAATGGATGTTTACTTGAAATTGGTTTCATGAAAGCAGCTGACTTGGGGGGCGTGCTTCTTGATGTCTGATCTCTTCCTGGCTTGCTGTGAGGTGGTGTCACGGCAGTAACACAGGTGGTGTGATTTACTAGTCAGAGCTCAGAGTAGAGTTGGGGTCATAGCCAATAATCTTGCCAGAGATCCAGCCAGAATCAGAGTTAGAAGTGACACCAAGAGTTAAACTGAAGTCAAAGCCATCGCTCCAAGGCTCAAGCCAGAGTCAATAGCTGAAAGCTTCAGAGGGGTAGCTGAGTTAGTCTGTAACTGGAAAAGCTTTAACAATGGATGGTCTAGCAGCACCTTAAAGACTAACAAAACATGTAGATGGTATCATGAACTTTCGTGGGTACGACCATTTACATGTTCTGTTAGTCTTTAAGGTGCTGCTAGACCATTAAATAACTGAAATTAAGGACTGGGGTGGGGTTGGGGAGCAGGAACAAGGGGAGGTAATCTGCCCAATGAATCTAGGTAGTTCATTTGTATTTGAAGGTATGGGCTGTGATTAGCTGTGAAGCTTTTCATGGTTCTTTTGAGTGGAAAATGGGAGACAAGACTATTTTGTGTTGTGCTCAGAAAGCTGGCGGGCTGGAGCCCACAAGAGACAGGCTGTAGTGAATAGAAATTATTCAGAATTGAAATGAGATGGGGTGGTGAGGGAATAAGCAAGTGAATGAAAAAGAATGAGAGAGAATGTGTGAATGGATAGGAGAATGTGTAAATGGCCTGATGAATGATGAGAGACTGTGTGACTGAATTAAAGAATGTGTGAGGTGATAAATGGGAGGGGAGGGAAACAGTTGAACCAACTTCATTGAGAGTATCGATAGACTAGCTATTTAGGTCTGTAGTGAAATCAGCAGAGAGAGAAGACAAAGAATAGAGGGATCAGTGCCAACATTGGAGATGTGTTCAGTCCGAGACTGGCAGACAGCAGAGCTGAGGGAAGGGCTCAGGTTTCTGAGGTCCACACCAAAAGAATAGTTCTGGGTAACTAGTTAAAGGAGAGAGGCGATAGAGGGGTATACAAAGAGGTCTTGGTGGCATCTAACTCCCAAATAAAATAAACTGACATACAGAGAGAAGACAAGCAGTAGCCAAACATTCAGTAGAACATTCAGCTTTTTTCACAGCTTCTATCTGGGAAAATATAGGGGCAGAAAGAGGAGAAAAGCTACTCACCCTAGAGTGCTAATGGCAACAAAAAGAAATCACATACAGTAGTTCTACTGAAAAACATGCCTGTCCCCATGAGCCCTTTGAGGAACATTATTTATTGCAAGTCACCAGTTGGTTAGGCCAATGGCTAATACCTGCTATCAGATGAAAAAGCCTTTCTTTTAGCATTTTATTGGGGCTCAGTTTTCCAAATTCAACCTCTAATTTTGCACGCAGAGTAATGGACGTGCTATTACATCAGAACAGGCAGCAGTAAGAGATTTGTTCCAGATGACTTTGGCATGATGGGTACCAGGATGATATTGGTGACTGGGACAGAGGGCAACAAAGTTATCAGGATTGGTGGGGGGAAGGACTGACCCATGAGAAATTATTGCAACAGCAAAATGTGTATATGAGGGCTGGCTAAAAGAAAATTAAGAATCTCCTTGCACTAATCTTACACCATTGACATCAGTGGAATTACTCCCGATTTACACCATTGTGAACAATAGGAGCGTAGTCTGTGGTGGCCATCATTCAGAATATCCTCTGTAAGTGGATTCCTAGAGTTGTAGGAACACAGAAAGAGCAATGCATGCATGTGGGCGACTGATTCCTTTTGCTAAATGTTAGGTGCAAGATATTCTCAATCTCACTATTCAAGACAAAGAGAGAGCTCCTGCAATAACTCACCACTTAAACAACTCAGTGTACGTTACACAATAAATCCACAACACCATGGACATTGGGTGAAAACCCAGCTGGGGAAGGCAAGCCCCATCCTGGCCCCTTCCACCTGAAGTCCTGCCCATGGAGCCAAGCCCCACCCACCCCAGCCTGATCTTTCCTGGCCACATGGAGAGCCAGGGCTGCCATGCTGCAGCCTTGGCCCCCATCCCTCTCCAACAGCCAGGGAAAGTCAGGGTGCCAGGTTACGGCCCCTCCCTTCCCGGCAGCCGGAGGAAGCTGGGCTCCTGGGCCATGGCTCCATCCCTTCCCGGTGACGGGGAGAAGCCAGGCTGCCGAGCTATGGCCCTATCTCTCCCCGGTAGCCGGGGGAAGCCAGGCTGCCAAGTCGTGGCCCCATCCCTCCCTGGTGGCTGGGAGAAGCTGGGCTGTCAAGCCAAGCTACCATGTAGCAGCACCAGCCTTCCCCACCAGCAGCTCCACCCTTAGTCAGTCGGGTGTGTAGGCAGTTTGGGGAAGGCTGTGCCTTCCCCTGCCTCCATTACCTCCCACCCATGCACAGCACAAATCAGTGATTGTTTATTTTTCTTTATGATTTATGGGTGATGTGTTTTCTCAGAGTAAATGACAAATCCTTTATCCATCCTATTTGATTGCTATAACCAATCAATATTAAAAACATGAACATTTCAGTGTGTGTGTAACAATTCATAACACTGCATGCAGCAGGCTTTTTCCCAATATGAACTTCAGTTGGTTCTCAGGCTGTAATGGCTCTAACATTTTGAAAACATTTTTTACAAGTGACCATTTAATTGGCACTAAATGTTGACCCTGCTGTGACAGCTGCCTTCTAACAAAAAGGATAGATTTTTTTTTTTTGTAATATATTCTTGAAAAATACTATTCATTTTCATTTCCTGAGCTAAGTACCATATAACATAAGGGTCGTAAACTATGTGAAACACATAATAAAAGGAGACTTCTTTGTGCCAGCAGCATGAACACAGATACATGCAATCCTAGTCTGGTATCTTCATTGTATGTATCTTACTAGTTTTGTGCTTCTATACAGTGAATTTTTTTTGGTCTGTTGATTCTCATGGATTTGTGCCACTCAAGTTTTCTTTAAAGTTAGTCCAACCCAAAATGGTGTGAAGGAAGTGTACTACTAAATTGACAGCATTTTTTTTAGCATTGCTGATTATCTATAGGATAATGAGATTTTGATCAATGTGGGAAGAAACTGAAAGTGAAGGTAGCTAAATGGATAATGCTAGGTCACCTTCCTATGTATCATAAACCCACTGCCCAGTTAAAGATGATTGACAATCTATGCTCCAGAGAGATCCAACACTAGAATAATGAGCCTGTTGCATAGGCCAGATATAAGATGCTTTATCAGAGCTTTGTAGCCAAGTTTGTACAGCATAATTATAGCTACTTCTGTCTATTGTGCACATGTGCTCATTAGAATGAGGCCTAAAATTATTCTCAATTAAAAATTGTTAATGTCATACCTGTGATGTATGGGAGAGGTAGTACTCTTTCCTGGACATTCCAGCCAATCAGTTAACTAAATTGCCTGTAAGAGTTAACCCAGAGACACTGGGTCTTTCGGCTACGTCAACACTACGATGTTTGCCAGAAGAAGCAATGCAAATGAAGTGTGTATTAGCATTTTCTCATGCTTCACTTGCATAATCTCTTCCAATCTGTTTTTGCGCAAGGGGTTTTTGCGCAAAAACAAGCAGTGGGGATGTTTTCTTTTTGCACAAAACCCCCTTTTTGTGCAAGATCATTATATCTCCTTTTTTGAGGCATAAGGATCTTGCGCAAAAGGGTTTTTTGTGCAAAAAGGAAATGTCCACACTGCTTGGTTTTTGCTCAAAAACCCCTTGCGCAAAAACAGATATAGAAGAGATTATGCAAATGAAGATCAGAAGAGATTATGCAAATGAAGCATGAGAAAATGCTAATCTGCACTTCATTTGCATTGCCTCTTCCAGCAAACATTGTAGTGTAGATGTAGCCTCAGAGTCTCCTGAAAGTGTTGTCAGGGAGCCAGGAGAGCCCATGAAAAGAGTGTGAGTTTTTTTTAAATTGAAGCAGGACCCTCTTGCTACAGTCTGTGTGATCAGAGCTGAGCTGGGAGAGATGAGTTAAGTAAGGAACAAGGCATGCAATTTCCAGCGATATCCATACCTAGGGAAGGACTGAACCCTGGAATAACAGATATGTACGTAGAACAGGGAATGTTTAGTCAGACATGATCAGGTTATTTTAGTTATTTTTGGGTTTGTTGAACTCTTTGCTGAGCCCAGGACTATACACTGGGAAGCAATTCTCTGTGTTTTTTAATCTGCCTTTTTCAGTTGCTTTGTAACACCTAGCAACCAATTATACTTTATCAAGTATGCCTTATTTGTTTTGTTAATAAAATGACCTTTTAAAGACTATGATCTGATTCCTGTGTCCTAGAAGGCAGGAGGTTCTGTGTGCACATGCCTGAGACTGAAAGAAGTTACAGGTTGTTTTCACAGCTCTTTCCATAGGGAGGTTTAAGAACTTGAGGGTTCCCCACAGGAAGAAATTCCCCTAGTGCACCTTTCTGGGTTCTCATTTGGGTTTTTGCATTTGGATGGTGGCAGCATATCACCCAAAGTCAGGGAGTTTTCAAGCAGAAGCCTTTAGTGGCAGGGTATTTTAAAGTCTCTTAGGGTGCGTTTATATTGCAGCCTTAGCTCAAAATAAGCTATGCAATTTGAGCTATGCAAATTGCGTAGCTTACTCCTATCAATTTTGAAATAGCTTATTTTGTAATTTGGCGCTGTCTACACAGCACCAAATTTCAAAATAAACCACTATTCTGAAAGATCCAATACTCCTCATGGAATGAGTTTTACAGGGACATTGGAATAGCAAGCCTGTTACATTTCAAAATAACGAGCTTGCTTCAAAGATACAGAATAGCTATTTTGGGATACCGGAAGTATCCTGAAATAGCACTGCAGTGCCTTTGCAGGCCTCCACCTTCTGCACTCGAAGTGCCAGAGTGGGGAGCAGCCGCCACAGTACAAAACTTGGCCTCTGCAAAGAGTCCATAAAGCAGATGAGGTAGTTAGATAAAAATCAATATCAAGTAATAATCACCACTAATCTAAGGGAGAATCTTTGACTATAAGCAATAATTCACTAATTACACAAAATTCCAAGGACTTGAATGACTAAGATTCTGGCAAGTTTAAAAATACTTCCAACTGCCTCATTCACATTTTAGACAAATCAGTTGGTTGAGAATGATTTGTATGGGCTACACTGACTCAATTACAGATCAATACAGCACTGAACTTTAGAGATAAGTGATTAGAAAAATAACATGGACTGAAACACTTCAAGCCTTGGTGATGGATTTTTGTTTCAAGGACAGGAAATTAGCACCCTGTACTGTATCTTTTTTCTAACAGTTTCATACCAGCTCTTATACAAAATAATTGTGCTAGAGCAGTAATGCATGGAGGCATTAATATTTGTGTCTGCTTTGCACCTACCAACTCTCTTCAGGGAAGAGTTGACATATTGGCATTTTCCCAGAATGCATTTCTGGGTTTGTTGTTTCATATTTAGCATTGTTAAGTAGCATCAGCTTTCAGGTGGCCAGGTGAGATCCTCTTCCCTCCTCTGGGCACTTTATACTGATGGGTAAAAAAGCTGGAGAGTGATGTGCAGGTTTCAAAAAGGAGGTAGGAGTTCTGCAATACAGGAACTGTGAAGACAGATGTAAGGCTCCCCCCACAAGGACCCAAAGCTCTGGCATAGGAAGTGTGCAAGGGGATGGGGGAATTATGCTACAGAGATCCTGGGCAGCTCTGCAGCCCATATGGTAGCTCGGGGAGGTTACAGTAACTAAAGCAAGCCCCCAGCACTCAGGTGGTACAAAGATGGGTTCTTAGGCTACGTCTACATTGCACAGTTATTTCGGAATAAGCTATTCTGGAATAGTTATTCCAAAATAGCTTATTTTGAAATAGCACATCTACACTGTAGGGAAGCCTCAAAATTAATCTGAGGCAGGCTTCCCTAATGTAGACATGCTATCTTGATTTAGAGCCCCAGGAGGATTAACTTAGAATGGCCCTGGTGAGGGGCTATTTTGAAATAGCAGAAGTGGAGTGTCTACACAGCCCCTATTCTGAAATAACTATTTTGGAATAGGCATTATTCTTCATAGAATGAGGTTTACAGAAGTTGAAATAAGACATCCGTTATTTTGAAATTATTTTGAAATAACGGAATTGCTGTGTAACAGCCATTATTCCACAATAACTTTGCTGTGTAGGCACACCCTTAGAGAGGCAGCACAGAAACTTAGCTACCATTTTGTAGAAGTCTGTTGCTTGCTGTATCTCCTTCATTTGTCCTCCTCCTCCTCCTTCAGTTGGTCCTTAACAATTGTTGTTTCCCTATTCCTATCTCTGCAGAGGTGGAAGACAGAAGCTGAGGGGTGGTGGTGGTGGAGGGGGGAACCACCTCCACCACCACAGGTAGGTAGTCAAGCCTGAACTGTGCTTATTTTCCGACCAATTTTGGGATTCTTTGCTTTGATTTTGAAAATCTTGCATTAGGCTGAGTAAAATGATTGTGTCACAACATTGTCAACCCTGGAGCTCTGAAACCAGAATTTTGACCAAAGAAATCATGACAATAGCAGAAAAATCATGAAATTTTAAACATACAGATTACATTTTGGGGTTTTATTTTTTTGCCTCCTGGTTTCTGAGACTTCAGGAGGTACACACTTCACATTTTCAAGCTTTTCCCTGCAACCACAAGGACTAGAGACTTATTTTACCTTTTGAATGAAAGCGGAGATTCTCAGGCAATCTCTGGATTCCAGCAGCTGTGGCTTCATGGAAAATAAACAAACACACAAAGATTGCGAATCGTGCAATCGTGAGCAGTGGCAAATCTGAAATAATCTATCTATTATGGTTATTATATAAATGGGAGTAGCCACTTGTTTTTGAGTGCAGTTTTCACGTAACTCAGACTAAAGCACCCACATTTGTGTGTCAATTTTCATCCATCAGCTAAAGCATCTTGATCCTGAGCATGTTTAAGCCCAATTTCGGACCAAAAGAGACTATTATGCTACAGCAGTGGTAGGCACCTGGGGCCCAAGGGCCACTTGCAGTATATCCGGATTCTGTGTGTGTCCTGCAAGACCTTTTGTTTATCATTGCACACACACACAGGGTGCCCAGATTCCATTGGTTTCCATACATGTCATTAATTTCCTATCAGTAAAACAAGGGCACGTGAAGTGATGTGCATGCCGATTGCATGCAACATTGACTGGGAGAGCCGTGTGCTCTCTCTTCGTCCAATCAACATGCTGCGACAATTCAATTGGCACATCCTGCAAATTCTAAGCATGCAAGTGCAGTTAGCAAAACTACCCTACCCCCCCAGAAGACTGTCTTGGTTACAACAATCCTGTGGTCCATTGAGACCAAGTGCCACTCATGCGACCCACTCACTAGCCTAGATTGCCCATCACTGTACTACATGCTTGGTTCTCCATACAGTTTATCAGACCGTCTTAGACCTCCTCTTTTCCATGTAAAAATCAGCCTTTGTGGTTAAACAAAAGAAAAAGTCTGAAAATTTTCTAATTAAATGTTCCCCAAATTAAATCAGTTTTCAGGAAAGTGGCAGAATTACTTGTCAGGAGCTGCAGACTGCTCTCCTGGACACTATGCAATATTAATATTTAGTAATTGTTTACACTAGATTTTTCCAATACGGCTTCCTTTAAGCGAATGCTAAATGACTAGCTGAACCTCTCACCACTGAGACAGACGCAAAACTAGCCTGGGTTTCATCTACACACCTGCAAAAGTCTTTGAAAAAAAACCTCTCAAGGGCAGTCGTCAGTAGCTTAAAAAAATGATGATGGATAGCAGCAATTATAAACCAATAATATGTGGGAAACAGAAAAGATTGCAAAGAATTTCCTGCCATATGCATGTAGGAGGCATCTGGACTACATCTGGGAAAGTACACACTCAAGGCATTGAAGCCAGTTGGAGATACATGTCTGTGCTATCAAAGCTAATGATAAAAAGATGCATTTTATGCTTGCTACCTTGTAACAATAAAGAGATGGCAGGGGGAGACCCAATATAAAACACTTGTCTGAACAGATGGGATGTAATACAGCACTAATTGGCTAAAAAACAGTTGAGATCACTTTGTGAGCTGTTTGCTCACTTTATTGTTTAATTATGTTCAAGATGATTGATAACTTTCCTTACAGAATGTGGTGCGAGGATTGCTGTTAGCACAAGTGGTGACTTGCAAATATGATGGGTCCTAGTATTTAGACTTTGGCTCACTAGGGGTGGATGCAATCTAAAGTGAAGCCTGGTCAGAGTGCATTTTGCTGCAATGTTTTCAATTTAGACCAGCCCAAAGAATTGAGTGAGCTACCCTCTCTGCTTTGACTATGCTCTCCTCTGCATACAGATAATTCTTAGGCCCTAAACTACTTCCATTTGACCTAGAAAATGAGTTAAGCCAAAAAAGCGAAAAAGGGAAGTCTTAGGTCTTAGGGCCAGATTTTAAAGATGCAGACGGTGCCTGGTGAGAGATCATTCCTACGGATCTCAGTAGGTACCTAGCAGGTCTGTCTTTATCAATTCTGGTGCCCTACTCAGGCTGAACACCTGCACTATCCATCTCCCAGTGGGGTGGGGGAAGCTGCATTCAGGGCTGCAGGGACAGGAACTGTGGGGGCAGAGAGGCTGATGGGTGGGCAGGTGGAAAGAAGAAAAGTGTAGCCCACCAGAGCACAGCAGTGGCTGAGAGACTGAGGCTGCTGGAGCAAGCAGTGCCCATGGCTAACACTAAATTTGGGGTGCAGTGGCCTTCGCAGCTGTGTATTCTTCCTATGCCTAAGGATGGCCCTGGTGCCTAGCCAAAACCAGGACACAGGACGTATATGGAAAGGGGCGAATCTTTTCTTTGTCTTTCACAGGTTCTGGGCTAATTCATCAGCCCAATAATTCCACTTTGCATTGCATGATTTGCTGAGATCAGCTGGGGATGACCAAAGGAGAATTTCTCTTGCACCTTACTGGTGAAAATCCGGCAGATGCAGCTTCTCAGGCCTCTATACTGGTCACCCCTTTCTTCTTCCCAACTAAAATTGAAGGAGGGGGCATGTGGGGACATTTCAGGAGCAGGACAGAGGCAGAAAATGAATAGGAAAGTGAGTGGCAGAGCAGCGCTTTGCTACTCCTCATTCTCCACTGATGTAAGTTAGCACTTTCCTTCTGCATTCCTAATTTGCATAGGAGCAAGGTGGCTTTGAATCAGAGTCCTGTAATCTGCTCTCTCCCGGCTCTCTCTGCTCCACCCAACTAGTGTCTGGATGGTGAGGAGATTCAAGGCCAATGGTTTGGTTTGTGTAAAATTTTGCTAATTTATGAATATGCTTTATCTCCTCTACTGCACTGAAATGCTCATTCCCTACTGTGTAGACAGCATGGAAATAGCTGATTACAAATTACATTCTTTTATTGGGCATATGCAATAGTGTTTCTGACAGTAAAGTTAGGTCAGGCACACACCGGATCTTCATACGCACAGTGCATGTGGTAAACACCTGCATGAGACAGATGCACACAGATGCTGTGTTTCAGTATAACTAATACATACATATTGAGAATTAACACCGTGCAGGTTGATTGCTAGATCCATTAATAACTGACTATTATATCAACACTAGTTAGATCCAATCCTTTCTACCATGTGAGTATCTAGTAGTAGAAAGTATGCAGAAGTTTTTGCTCTGGGATTAGAGCTGAAAGATTGTTTCTACTCCAAGATCACATTTTTTGACTAAAAGGAAAAAGCTTCCTTTGAGTCTGAAATCTTACTGTCATGGTTCTAAAAGAATGTCCCCAGCTAGTCCTCTAAACACAGGTGAATCACAGTTACTGCTGAGATTGTTTGTTGAAGGAGTTTGCTCCATCAGCAGGGTTATTCACTATGTCTATGTCTAGACTATGGGTTTTTTTCCGGGATACCTCTGGTATCCTGGAAAAACTCTGCCATGTCCAGGGAACGTATCTGCTTTTCCGACATTTTTTGCGGAAGAGTAGATGCGCTCTTCCGGAAGCCCTGTCTTCCTCGCGCCATGAAAAAGAAGGGCTTTTCTGAAAGAGGAGGTTTTTCTGAAACTTGGCCCAGTGTAGATGGGTCAAATTTTGGAAAAGTTCAATTTGCGTACCTTTTTCCAATAAAAAGCGTCAGTGTAAACATAGCCTATGAACTCAGCTGGGCCTTGAAGACACAATCCGTGTTGGAGATGGTGGCACAGAGTTGTAGTTCCTTGGCAAATACTTTTACTAGCATCATATTCTCCCCTGCCCACACTGCGCTGCGTGGTGGAAAGGGAAAGTCTTGATGGCCTTGCCCCTTCCCTCCACCTTTTCCCGTTCAGAGTGTGCTGTGGGGATTTTGCAGGCAGCACCTCTGAGCACTGGGACTGTAAATGAGCATGGTCCTTAGTTGGGCTATGGACATCTGAGTAGGCTTCATTATGCCCGGCTCTCACACAGGTGGACAATCTCTGTCTGTGATTGTGAGGCAAAGTATGTGTCTCTTTTCCCTCACTACTGTCCCCCCAGAGAGTTTCTATAAGAGGAGATAGCTTTAAAATCCAGCCATAACAGCACAGCCAGTAGAAGGATCTCTGGGTGATGGGTTGAATCAGTGCATGGCTCACACTTGTCTGGATCAGCTCTGCTCATTTTGGAACTGGACACAAAAGCTCTGGGATCCCAGTGCAGCAGGAGTTGCAGGTGGTTTGGCTGGTGTACCCACGTGTCTAATGGGCTTACTGTTGCTGATAAGCTGTGAGTAAGGAAGGGGCACCAATACATCCATTCTGAAAGACAAAACAAATCTCTATGGCTGTGTCTAGACTACACCTCTGTGTCGACAGAGAGATGTAGATTAGGCATGTCGAAATTGCTAATGAAGCAGGGATTTAAATATCCCGTGCTTCATTAGCATAAACATGGCCGCCGCTTTTTTTCAAAGCAGAGCTTTAAAAAAAAAGGCAGTCTAGACGTGGATCTGTCAAAAATAAACCCTTTTTCGACAAATCCACGTCTAGACTGACAGTTTTTTTCGAAAGAGCTCCGTTTTGAAAAAAAGCGGCGGCCATGTTTATACTAATGAAGCGTGGGATATTTAAATCCCTGCTTCATTAGCAATTTCGATGTGCTTGATTTGTCGACAGAGGGATGCAGTCTAGACATAGCCTGTAAGGCTTGGTTCAGATGCTGGGCAACTGATACCTACATCGCTCCTGTCTGGCACTGGTTACACAATGGCAATCTCTGGCTTCTGATTTTCTGTTTCACTGATGTCTCATCCTTCCAACCCATCTCCACCTGCAGCTCAGTTGTCTCTTGCACATTCTCTGCCGTGCTGCCTTGGTATACCCAGAATCACTACCCACTTCTGCCCTCTGGGAAGAGAACCTGATCATTGTTGCAGATGCAAATATACCTCCAGATTTTCCCTTTCCCATTTTAATAACACAGGATATTGTTAATAGAACTAGTTCTGACCCGTTACAGCAAAATCTGTATTTTGTCTTGGCATGGTTTCCTTTTACTCATTTCTTCCTCCTCTTTGTTCCTTAATGTCTACTTTTAAAGCCTTTAATTAGAGAATGCTTCCTGGTTAATTGCAGTTTGTTAATTCCTGCTGCCTCCTACCAACAATTACAATAACAGCGTAATTCTTCCTCTCCAAAATAGACACTAACAGGGAACCTCTTTCTTCTCCTGGTTCAGCCATTTTTTTTTAGAATTAATACTCCCAGGGCAATTGCACACCTGATGGGGAGTTCTTTGTATTCTGCTATATATGTATTTGCTTCATTACATCTAACCTGAAGAAAGTAGAAAAATGAACCGTGCTGTATCCTGAGACATTGTTGCCGTTTATGACAGAAGTAAGTCAGCTTGCTCTGTAGGTGCTCTGTGCATGTCCTATTTGTTTTGATTGTTATAACCGGAGAGTTTTATTTTTTTAATAATGTTTCTGTGTATTTTTAGCAATGTTTTCCTTGCATCGTACAGCAGCCTGAGCATGCGGATGGTACTCCAAAAGTGAATGGTATAGGGCATGATTTCACCCCAGAGATCCATGCCCACCTGGGACCTTCTGCATGCGCATCTCCCCTTTTGTGGGGGGAAAAGAGAGTCAACTGCCTCTATGGGAGAATCCTCATACTTCCATATGACTCCCCAGAGGGCCATGGCTGCAGACTCATGTACAAGGGGAGAAGGTTGATAAAGGGCACATTGAGGAGGCATGACAGAGCAGATAAGATGCACATTATCTTCTCCTCCTGCCTCCCACAAATCTTGTGAAAATTCTTTGGGAAAAGTAAGACAGCCTGCAAAATAGCCTCATCGGATCCCAGTACAACACACCTGTGCTGCCAGGGAGTGGGGCTGGGACATGGTGTGTGGCACACGCTGTTCCCCTAACAGGGTCAGAGGGCAGGAAACTCTGAACATGGAACCTTAGATTCCTCTCCAAGATTATTGCTGCAGCATGGAACTACAGGGACCCTTTAGCTCTTGTGACACATAAGAGCACTATAGATGAGTAGGGCAATGGCAGTCTGGCCTAGTGGTCATAGCTGTGCTGAGGTCTACCCATAAGGGATGGTAATCATCAGGCAGCAGCTGAAGGAATCACAAGAACCAGGTTCCATAATGAAGAGTCAGGGTCCAAGTCAGGCTGGAGTTGGAGACACAGAAATCAGAGGAAGTATCAGCTTAAAATCAGGAGGCAGGAATCAGAGTGAGAAGCAGACTGGAGTCAGAGACTGCAGTTCAGGAGCTCAAGCAAGGCCTGGTGCTGCAACAGCTAGAGTCTGTGTGATTGTCCAGGCAATTTCCTGGGGCAAACCGTGGGGTTAATCATTGGGCTTGGCCAATCAGAGGGCTTCAAGGTACCATCACTCTTGAGTGTCTGATAATTTTGACATGGGTCTCATGATAATTATTTTTTTCCTTAAAGTCTCAGCTGCTAGAGCCAAGTGAATATGTGAGAACCTTCGTTTTTAAAGAAAAAGTAAGCTTCTAACTCTTCTGGCTGTGGAGAAAACTTCAAAATGTTGCCCCAGTTTATACTTAAGGCTCAAAAAGCAAAAGGCAAATAAATATAACCCCCAAATTATTAATTAACATAAACTCATGATGTTAAAGTCAATCTCATGACTTTTAGTGAGCCCGACTCTTGATTTTTGAATGTTTGGGGTTGATAATACAGCCGCTCCCCGAGTTACGACCACCTCCACTTACGACCATCCGCACTTATGACCAAAGTGGTCGTAAATGCAGATCCGAGTTACGAACGGCGATCCACGCTTACGAACAGTGCGGTCGCCATGTAACTCTATGGGATCCGAGTTACGAACACTTCGAGTTACGGACCAAGTGTTGGTCCGTAACTTGTTCTTAACTCAGGGAGAGGCTGTACTGACTCTGGGCCTTTTCTCCATAGCGCTCCCTTGCTGTACCTCTGTATGGCCTCCCAGGAGTGCTGTGGGAGTAGCAGCCATCATAGGTGCCACAGACCTGGGTCTGTACAAATACTCTTCAATAATGAGTGTTAGGCCAGGTCTACACTAGACCTTAAAGGTCACCCGAGCTTGGCAGCATCTACACAATGGCAGGCTGAGGGGAGCACATGCTCCCATCGGCTTCCCTTGCTCCTTGCGATCGTGAGGAGTACAGACACTGGCTGGAGCTGCCCTCCTCATTTGATTTACGGGTCTATACTAGACCTGCTAAATCGAACGCCAGAAGATTGACCTCTGGAGCGTTGATCCGCTGGTAAGTACAGATGTGTCCTTACTGTATCTGTCGCTAGGGTGGTATTTCCATTTCCATCAATGGGGATGGATATTTCACCTCAGGAGCTCAGGGGTCTGTCTGTGTAGCTGAGCCATCCTACACACAAGAAGAGAGGAGACCATTTATGGGTTATTAAAAGAAAATGCCAGAGCCAGTAGCTGCAGTGGCTCTATCCTGCATTTCCCCAAACCAGTCTGACTAAGAGGGTATCAGACTAAGCAGCTCAAAGACACATTGGCTGCATCTAGACTGGAAAGTTTTTCCGCCAAAGCGGCCGCTTTGGCGGAAAAACTTGCCAGCTGTCTACACTGGCCGCTTGAATTTGCGCAAGAACACTGACGATCTGCATCCCAGCATGGGGTGTCCCCAGACGATCTAATGTATGATTGTCAGTGTTCTTGTGCAAATACTATGCTGCTCCTGTTCGGGAAAAAGCCCTCTTGCGCAAATGTATTTGCACAAGAGGGCCAGTGTAGACAGCTCAGGACTATTTTGCGCAAAAAAGCCCCGATGGCGAAAATGGCGATCAGGGCTTTCAGAAAAAACGCTGTTTGCACGGACGCTTCCGCAAAAAAGTGCTTTTGCGCAAAAGCGTCGCTGCGCCACAGACGCTTCTTTTCCGCAAATGCTTTTAATGGAAAAACTTTTCCGTTAAAAGCATTTATGAAAATCATTCTAGTCTAGACGTAGCCATCTGGTTTGGTCAGGAGTAAGTGAGTTGGTTCTGTTTGGTTCCTGCAATTTAAGAAAAGTCCATTTTAATTTCACTTAGCATATGACTAAATATGCAAGTTGACTGCTTTAAAGTCCGTTTAATTGAATGCTTTGTTTCATTTGCTAATAAATATATTTTGTTTGGGGCAGGCCGCTTAGCAATCACACTGGTCACAGGTTCTCAAAGGGAGGAAATAAATGGTGGTGCCTGAACTCCAGTTGAATGGAGTGTGGGGGGAGGCAAAAGCGATGAGGGGGAGCAAAGCTGCAGTTGCCCTAAGGTCCAGTGAATCAATGAGTTCGGGACTTGAGCTACCACTGTTGCTATTTAAATTGTGCCCTTTAAATTGCCACCAGAGCACTGCTCTGAGAGGCTCTGAGGGCTACGGGGGCTCAGTGCTGCCCTCTGGGCAGTGTTGAGGGCTGGCTGAGGTAGCCTCTTCTGCCTGAGGCCCTGCCCCTTTTGGGGGCACAAAACTGGGGCCCTCCACACCTTGCCTGCAGACCCGCAGACGTTGTCAGCCCTCTGGATAAGGGTAAGAACACATGAAGTAAGTGCACTTAGAAAAGGGGCAGAGTTACAGCCCTGTACCTATGACATTGGTATACTTTTTACTTAGTCTTAAAGCCAAGGGTCAAATTGTACTTTTAGTTACACAGATGTGAGTGCATAGTAACTGCTCTGAAAGCAATGGGGTTAATCCAGATTTACACCAGTGTAACTGAAAGGAAAAATCTGATCCAGTAGTTTCACTGAAATTGGAAAGTCACTTAATATCAATCATATGATATGAAACCCTCTAATTTGGAAGGTATTCAAAGAAGAGAGGAAATCTCGTAGACCTCTTTTACCTCCTCCCACTGTTGTATATAAAGTTCATGTTTTACTAGGATCAGTAAATACCTTGCCTCAGTGAAATGCAGAGACCAAGCCAAATTCTATCCTCAGTTATGCTTGTGAAATCAGTTGACTTTAACAGGATAGCATAGATACAGAATTTGTCCTAGAATCTTCCATATGTTACTGCAACAAATACCTTTGAAATTACTTTTGAAGTACACTTTTGGAAGGAATCTGTGCAGAAAGTGGGGATCCTGGAAAAACTCTGCCACATCCAGGGAATGTGTCCGCTTTTTTGGAAAGTTTCCGAAAAAGTGGGCGCGTTCTTTCAGCATCCCTGTATTCTTCATTTTATGAGGAATTAGTGATGTTCCAAAAGAGGAGGCTTTTCCGACATTTGGCCCCATGTAGATGGGCCAAATGTTGGAAAAGCCTCTTCCGAAAAAACAAACGGAAAAAGATACGCAAATTGTGATTTGCAATTTGCGTATCTTTTTCTGAAAAAATAAAAGGCAGCGTAGACACAGCCCGACAGATCTATGACAGCCTTTCCCACTGCCCGCTTTCAGACCTTTATTGAGCAAATGTTTGATTTTAGTTGCCATTTCTTCTGTAAGAGAAAACAGGTAGATGCCTGTTTATTACGAAGAGGAAGTCCTGAACAGAACAAACTCAGATTGTTAGGAGGTGGCTGGGGATGACAGCCACCATGCACTAGCTTTCTTCACTGTGTGTGTGTGTGTGTGTGTGTGTGTGTGTGTGCGCGCGCACTCACAGGTGTATGCTGTGCTCGCAGAAATTTATGAGCACTTAGGGAAAGAGAAGTATAATAATTCTTGTGTACTTCATACTCAGGCTTTGCCTTGACTTGCTCACAGGTGAAGTTAAAAAAAAATCAGGGTCTCCTAATGTTTCATTATTTTCTTTCAAGGCTTTTCCAGCATGTTTTTTTCCACCTCAGTCTCTTCTAATGACCATGTTGTGGAGCCTGCCAGCTGTTAGTAGACACCAGAGCAGATCGGAAGCAATTAGTGAATTCCTCTACTAATGCCTGTGCTTGCTCTTGTGTGTATATCCTACATATTGTAGTAGCTAAGACCTGATCTAAGACAATCCTGCATAATAGCTGGCAGTATTGGCAAACAAGATAAAAAGGAGAAAAGTGAAGCAGGGAGGTAAATAACTGATAACTCAGTACAAGCTGAGCACTAGCTATGTACATGTCTGTGTTCAGGCTGTCTATCAAAATCTTCCACACAGATTTTCTTTTTGCATGGGAACACTTGAAATACTCCCTCCCCCCTCATTTCTAAATAATAAATGGAATGTCCACACTACCAAACCCATTATTTCGAAATAACAGGCTGGTTATTTCAAAATCTGTACTCCTGCTTTTCTTGGGGAATAACATTTATTTCAAAATTGTTATTTCAAAATAGAGTTAGTGTGGACACTCCACTACTGCTATTTCAAAATAACTACCCCCCAGAGTAATTTGAAGAAAATACTCCTCAGTACTTCCTGGAGCTCTAAGTTGCGGTACTGTGTCCACAATAAAGCAGCTCGCCTCAGACTAATTTCAAGGCTTTCCTGTAGTGTTGACATGCTATTTAAATTTTGTTATTTCAGGAGTTATTTCAAATTTAGTTATTTTGAAATAGTTTCCTAGTGTAGACATGTCCTTAGAGACTGAGGGTATGTCTACACTTGCACCCTCTTTCGAGAGAGGGATGCAAATGAAGACATTCAAAATTGCAAATGAAGCCGGGATTTAAATATCCTGTGCTTCATTTGCATAATTGCGTTATGGCGCTATTTTGAGATAACAGATGCTGTTAAGATGCAGTTATTTCGAGAGACAACCCTTCTCTCGAAATAACCCTTATTCTTCATACAATGAGGTTTACCAGTTATTTCAAGAGAAGGGTTTTCTCACGAAATAACTGCATCTTAACAGCGTCTGTTATCTCAAAATAGCGCCATAACGTGATTATGCAAATGAAGCATGGGATATTTATCCTGGCTTCATTTGCAATTTTGAATGTGTGCATTTGCATCCCTCTCTCTAAAGATTTATTTATTTATTAGGACATATGCTTTCATGGGTAAAACCCACTTCATCGGATGATTTGGACTGGAAATTACAGAAGCAGAGGGTGTATATAATGAAGAAGTTGCTTAGATTAATAAAGCCAATCAAGTAAAGGTGGAAGTGGATCATTCACAGAATATCTAGAGAGGGACAATTGCCTTTGTAATGTGTTAACCAGTTGAGATCCTTATTTAATATTAAGTTGATAGTGTTGAATTGCAAATGAATTCTAGTTCAGCTGTCTCCTGCATCTGTTACTTTCAATCCCATTCATCTAATGAAGTGGTTTGTACCCACAAAAGCTTATGACCTAATAAATCTGTAAGGGTATGTCTACACTTGCACCCTCTTTTGAGAGAGGGATGCAAATGAAGACATTCAAAATTGCAAATGAAGCTGGGATTTAAATATCCTGTGCTTCATTTGCATATTCACATTATGGCGCTATTTCGAAATAGCTCTATTTCGAAATAACAGACGCTGTTAAGATGCGGTTATTTCGAGAGAAAACCCTTCTCTCGAAATAACCCTTATTCCTCATACAATGAGGTTTACCAGTTATTTCAAGAGAAGGGTTTTCTCTCGAAATTACCTCATCTTAACAGTGTCTGTTATTTCGAAATAGTGCTATTTTGAAATAGCACCATAATGTGAATATGCAAATGAAGCACATATTTAAATCTTGGCTTCATTTGCAATTTCGAATGTCTTCATTTGCATCCCTCTATCAAAAGAGGGTGCAAGTGTAGACATACCCTGTGTCTCTAAGGGTGCATCTACGCTGCAGGGCTTAACTTGAAATAAGCGACGCAAATTGAGCTATGTCAATGGCATAGCTTATTTCGAAATAGGGAGCATCTACACCGCACTTATTTTGAAATAGAGCACTCTTCCCCCGACTTCCCTTAATCCTCGTACAATGAGGGTTACAGGAATTGGAGTAAGAAGTCCTCCTGCTTGACAGTATTTCGACACTATTTCGAAATAACTGCCTACTATGTAGACACGGACTAAGTTATTTCAGAATAGTGCTAGTTATTTTGAAATACTGTTGCAGTGTAGACGTACCCTAACGTGCCACAGGACACCTCATTGTTTTTGCAGATACAGACTAACACAGCTCCCCCGAGATTTGAAATGACCGTTATTGAAGGCAATGAGAGTGTGTGCAAGTCTGAGAGGGTTTGTGTTGAGCATAGGAGAGAAGTGTGGGATCCATGATTTCTCACAGAAGGTGCTGGAGTGAACACCAATGACTGGCAATTTCACAAATGGTACAAAAGGGAGACGGAAGCCTCTAGAGAGCTGGGAAACAAAGTGGTGCCTGAGATAACATTTTTCACATTCTCAAGGTGCACTGTGTTCCGTGATCTCACAGTGCCTAGTGAAAGAAAGTGTCACTAGGCACTGTGGGATGCACACCCTCAGTCTGTCGATGGGGAAGCTAAAAATGTGTCCATGATCTGTGAACAGAGGGGGGCAGTGTAAATACACTTTGGTGATTTTAATTTTTTGGCAACTTCTGCGTATTGACATTAATTTCATTGCCAAAACACTGCAGTGTAGACATACCCTCAGAGTCCTTGGTCAGGATTTGTAAGCAAAATTAAGCTTCACTTCTAGAACTCTCAAATGTTATGAGTTTTTTTCATTTGATTCAGTTGCTTTTTGAAGGTTGGCTTCCCTTTGTTTATATCTCAGGTGAAGTTTCTCTTTCCTATTGGGGCTTAGCGCAGCTGTCAGTTGTTAGCTTTGTTTGTTCTGATATGTAAATTAATTCTCATTATCTTTCGAAGTTATTTGAATTAAGTGCTCAGTGGAGAAACTACATTCTGTTTTTAAGGGTCAGGTAACTCCTGTTTCAAAGTGGAAACACATTTGTGCTGATAATAAA
Organism: Rafetus swinhoei; assembly: GCA_019425775.1. Taxonomy (NCBI): domain Eukaryota; kingdom Metazoa; phylum Chordata; order Testudines; family Trionychidae; genus Rafetus; species Rafetus swinhoei. Next base: position 41,932,699 of record CM033432.1, on the reverse strand, counting down.
GTATCCTGACCTTTGAGAGTTCTCTCGCGAGATCATGAGAGAGGCTTAATTTTCCTCAGCAATCGGGTCTCTCAGGGTCAGTTCTTGAAAGTTGGCATATGTGATAATTGGTACCCAATAACCCACCCCACCCCCTGCCAAGAATCACCCTTCCATCACTATCTGAGACTCATATGGAACCAAGAGTTTAGGAGACATACATTTTCTCAGTGTGTACCTCTGTGCCTTGTTTTGAAAATATGGCTCTTTAATATAAATTATGTGTGACCTTTTAACTGCCTTACCCAGCATGTAGAAGTGGTTTCTTTTGCTTCATTGCACTGGGAGCCTAGGACACTGGGTAGTGATGATGGGTTGCAGCTTCTGAATTCCCGACCCCTTACCTCTATCATCATCTTCCTAAATGGCCTGGTCTCAGATTTCTGAAACATCAGCTGCAAAAATAGCGAAGAACGTAGCCGAAATCCAGCTGCTTAATTATTGGGGAAACCAGGTCCATGTGTGCAGAGGAGAAGTGAGCAAATGATTTCTATGGATGAGAGATCCGAGACTGAGCTGCTGTCCTGTTTCAACCACTTTGATGAAAACTATATGGAGGAAAAGCTTTCTAAAAGGAGCTACAAAAATGGGGAAAGTGTCAAGTGAAGAAAAACAAAGACTACAAATGGACATGTCACCTAGCAACACTCTAGGTTCTCTCCCTCCTTTTGTTCTCAACTTTTTCCTTGATTCTTTTTTTCTTGCATGCTGGTTTATAGCTATAGTAAAAGTTAACATCCATTTTTGCAAAAGCCTATTTAGAATTACAGCTTTGAACACACAGATCTGATGAGATTCCAAATTCAGATGATTCACTGAAGGGAGGAGGTAACAACATAAAACAGAAAAAGAACATTCGGAAATTGGCAAGACAAAACCCCCCAAATTCACTTCAAGAGCCTAGAGAAAGGCAATAAAATGGAAGATTTCCATTTTATTCAGTCATTAACTTAATGTGGCCTCCCAGAGGAATCTGTGAGAGTTTAAACAATCTAAGTGACATTACAAATCTTAAATTATGTTATTATGCTATTTTGGAGGAATGGGGTTGGGAACTGTCTGAAGAAGTTTTGCTATGGTGTCATTTTTTGTCTTTGCTAAGGGGTAAAAGCTGGATAAAATGACAGTGACACTTCATCAGGATTTTAATGTTCATTCCATGCTTAACACAGGCATTCTCTTCTTAGTCAGGAGAGGCAGTCTGGTACAGAGGATCATGGTGCTGGCCTGGAGCAAGGGGTTCTAGTTTGGTTATCACTGACTTAATCTGTGACTTTGGACAAAGCATTTTTCCTCTCTTGCCCTTCCTACCCTTGGTCTCTTGTCTATTTAGGCATTAAGCTGTTTGGGGCAAGGCCTTATTCTTACTATTTGTAAAGTGTAGGTACAGCACTTAATACAATGCGACTCTTAACTCATTTGGGACATCTCTGCATTACTAGTAACATAAATAATAATAATAATATCAGAATTGCATCAGCTGGGTTTTTCTCTAAAATACATAAGGACAAGATGGCTCCTAGAACATTTAATGTCTAGACTATGACTTCAGATGCTGCCCTGTTCAGTAATAACACTTTTAAAATTTGTTTTGGCCATTTATTAAATGAATCTTTCAAAATAACTTAATGGCTCTTTAGTGACGCAATATAAAATAACCCAAAAGTAGCTTCTCCTTTAGGAGCTTTTTTGGTGAATCCCTGCTATCTACCAGCTCTCTGCATTGGCTTAGTTGCCTTTATATAGTCCTTTTCCCCACCAGACCTTACTTGGGCTGTCTTTTTAAATATGGCAGAGCCACATAGCTGCAGTGATTAGGTGGCCATTTTGGAACTGGTTTCTGTTTGCTGCGTTCTTCTTGTTCTTAGCTGGTAAGTAGCTGTTACCTTTTTTGCCAGTTTCCTTTTCAATATTTGAGTAGGATCATCTCAGTACAGGATAGGTGTCTGCATCATATAAGCTCTACCAGAATTTGCCATGATCAGCAGCCTTTTCCATTGCATGAACAGAAAGACCATGATTTTAATGGTACTGGAGATTAATTCCTCACCTACCATGGAGGAACCACTTTTAAAGAAGAGGGAATGTCAATGGGGAAAACTTCTCCTACTAATGTGTTTCTTATAGGACTACTAATATAGTGTCTCAGGAGCATTTGTCTAACTAAGGATGAAACACGTACCAGTGAGCACTTCCTCCAATTGCCCTCTTGTAAGAAGTTCAGTGAAAATATTCCTAATATTACAGTTGTTAAAAGATTTAATGTCGGAATATTTTTCTATCGTTATGTTTCTCTGGCCTTTCATTGTTTCCTCAGTGCTAACCTGGGGCCATTGTCTGCCACCATTCATCATGTTGAGTAGTATCTTAATCTGCAAGCAGCCTAATTGTGTGAAAGGCACTACTTGAGGAATAAAGTGCTATTCATTGTGAATAAGGTTAAAATGGGCTCTTAGTAGGTGGCCTTCCAAATAAGGTTTCTAAATACAAAGCAAATATTTTAAGGTACTGTTGCAGTGTATTTTCCACTTTCTGCTACCACATTAGCTTTCCTATTGCATCATGGACTTTGTATGGTATTTTTAGTTTTTGAATTAATGAATGAAAAAAAATGCTGAGAGTGAAATCTTGACCCCCCTTGAAGTAAAGTGCTCCTTGACTTCAGGGGAGCCAAGATGTTGCCTTGGGTTTGTATTAAGAATATATTATAACAAAGCATATGCTTCATAATCCTGGAAAGCAATATTTGTTCTCTTTGTATTGGCAGTGTGCCAGGTTTGATAACCATTCCCTTAGGGAAGGTGTCATATTGGAGAGAACTGAATTAGGTTTTGTGCCCTTTGGTGGTTAACAGCCGCACGTACCTGAGAAATAGCCAACAGAGGGCTGAACTTGCGCTGTTTTGCATTTTTAAAAGAATGTGTAAACAAAATCACCATGTGATCACTTTTGTGGTCTGCTATGAAATGCTGACAATATCTGGTTCTCTGCCCTCACCCTTCAAAACTTTCAGAGCACAAGCCAAGAAAATGTCTAGGGGTTTAAAAGCAAAACAGCTAGAGATCAGGGGGAAGGTATAGCATGGGGATAGTATCTTGTGGATTTGGTGAGACAGGGGGTGGGATGGCTCAGTGGTTTGATCATTGGCCTGCTAAACCCAGGGTTGTGAGTTTAGTCCTTGAGGGGGCCATTTAGGGATCTGGGGCAAATTTGTCAGGGATGGTACTTGGTCCTGCTATGAGGGCAGGGGACTATACTCACTGACTTCTCAAGGTCCCTTCCAGTTCTATGAGATAGGTATAGCTCCATAATCTAATCTAAAGGTCAGAAATTCTTTTTCAACCCACTCCCAATGTTTATATTCTGCAAATACAATCTCCTTTCTTTCAACCAGATTGTATTTCTTCTGACTCATAGCAATGAGCAGCGTCATGGCTTTTGGAAATTTCTCCACTCCAAGAAATGGTCTTAGGTTGTTCAAGGGGAGTTGAGTTCCATGCTGAAAACTTATACCAGAAATGATATGATAAATCAGAATCAGGGACAGGGGAGGGATATGCTGTTCTGTTTTTGTTAGGGACTCTGGTCATGACTGTTTTCCCTAAAGCTTGAAAGCTTAGTGCAGAAATTGCCAATCTGACATGCTGCCTGGGTTGGACAAAATTCTGTCAATTTCTACACATCAAGAGACATTACTCTGTAGAGCTTTGTATTTATAGAACCCCAGTTCTTGGAAATTGCTGAACGAATTGCTCCCTGAGCTGCCTTAAACTTGTGAATATCACTTCAGGAGGCATTGTCCTGAATTAGTAAGTTCAGGCTCACAATGTTTTCCAAAATCCATTTAAATACAAACATGTTTTCAGAAAATCACCCATTTGATTGCTTTCTAAGCCAGCAGAAACCTGTAACTTGCCCCTTAGGTGAAGCCTGCATGTTGTATGGGTCATTGTGAGTATGTGCCAAATTCTCTTTCTCGTTGTTTCATTTCTGCTCAATATCCTAGTGTTTGGGGTAAAGTTAAAGGTTGTTTTTTTTTAAATAAAGAGTTGGGGGCAGCTCAGTATTCCATCTGACTGAGCATGTGGAAGCCCCCTGAACCAGTCAGACGCCTTCATCACAAAAGACAGAGAGAGCTGGACTTCTGAAAAAGAATTCCCAATCCATAAACTCCTAGAAATCCCCTTTGTGCTTTGCATAAATGCTCCTCAGGATGGGTATGTCTATACATACTGCATGGCAAGTGTACCAGAGTAGCTGCTCTGCAGCAGCACACATGGTGAAGGCACCCTATGCCAACAAGAGAGACTTTCCTGTCGGCATTAAAACAAAACAAAACAAGCAGCATAAACTATGGTGGCAGGAGAAGCTCTCCCACCAACATAGTGCTGTGCACATGAACATGTTGGTGTAACTTAAGTTACTGAGGATTGTGGTGTTTCCACACCCCCCCACCGAGTTGAAATAGGCTGTAGTGCAGGCAAAGCCCAAGTCTGCTCTTTAATCAGATTTCATTTCCTCTTTTTGGTCATTTCAGCACAGATGATCATTTGCCCTAATATCATCAGTGGGGGGAGGAATAGCTCAAAGATTGTGTGTTCAGTCCTTGAGGGGGCCATTTAAGGATCTGGAGTAAATCCATCAGGGATGGTACTTGGTCCTGCCGTGAGGGCAGGGGACTGGACTCAATGATCTCTGAAGGTCCCTTCCAGTTCTATGAGATAGGTATATTATGCATGCATGTAATAAATCCATTGGACGCACCATAGTCATCAGCTAAGCCAGGCTTGAGCAAAACATTGTCTGTGGGCTGGGTCTGATCTGCCAAGCTGCCAGATCTGGCCAGTGGCTGAAACGGGGAGCCTCAGAGAAGTGGCTGCCATGGCCATTTCTCTTTCACAGCCATGAGCTGGGGAAGGGGGAGTGCTGCTTCTACCCCCAGCACGATCCCATTGCTGGCCAACAGGAACTGCCTCTTGTCAACAGCAGCTTGCAAAGCACACTCAGCCTCCCCTCAAACTCTTAGCTATTCAAAAACCCCAAACCTGCAGCTGGTTTGGGGGTGGGGACAGACAGGGAGCCTGCTTGAGAAGACTGCTGGATGGGAGTCAAGCAGGTAAGTCTCCTAGTCAGAGCCTGCCTCTGGCATCAAAACCCTCTGCCCCCCATATTTTGTCCCAGTCCCTTGCTCCAGGTCACATTCCTCTCCTGTGCTAGGTCACAATCCAAACCCCCTGCACCTCTACCCCACATAACCCAAACCCCTGCCGCCCACCCCACCCCCCCGGACCCTATTCCCCTGCCTCAGGATACAGCCCATATTCCCTCCCAGATCCTGCACTCCAGTCCCCTGCCCATGGTCACAACCTAAATCCCTCCACCTCTTCCTGCACCCCAGTTCCCTTCCCCAGGTCACAACCCAAACCCCTGTACCCTGGTTTCCTAAACCAGGTCACAAGTGCCTCCTTCATCCAAACTCCCTCCCAGACCCCACGCCCTCTCCTGCACCCCATTCCCTTACTGCAAGCTTCCTTCTGCATCCAACCTCCATCCCAGACCCAGGGCTTCCTCCGTTAATATGGAAGGGTGTGGCCCTTGACCACTTTCCAAATTCTTGGAGTCACCCCATACACTTATTACATTATTAACATCCAAATTCTGTTTTCTTCTGCTAACTCAGGCCTCTATCAAACTTACGAGTAGGTCTGCAGTAGATGGCAGTGGTACAGCACTTTGTTCCTTTGCAGCAGCATTCCCCTTTCCTAGGACCACCAGGAAGCCATTCTGCATGGTTCAGATTTCCCAGGAAGAAGGGATTCAGGCTATGAAGGTGGGAGGGAGTGGGGAGACAAATGCAAGGTGAAGTCCAAGAGGATGCAGTATCTAGGGAGTACCTAATCTCTGCCTTAAGTACTTTTGCCAAAATCCCTTTTCTGTTCAGTCTCATAGGAAGGGCCCTAGGGATCAAGACTGCCAGGGACAGGGGCTGAATTAAGCTGTGTTGCCAGGAAATAATACGAGGGTGGACCCCAGAGCTACAGACCTGGTGTGGGGGCTCTAAGCATCTGTACACATGATCTTGATCTCCTATGAATATCCTGGAGTCTGCATAGAGCTGGGGTATAGACCCTGTAGCTGATTCCATGGGAGACAGAAATCTGCCACCCAATGGAAAGAAGTGGAATAAACTCCATAAGGAGAGCCACACAGGGTGTTCCATCTTGGGGTACATCTGGACTACAAGCATCTTTCAAAAGAGATTGTCTAGACAGCCACAAGACTTTCGAAAAAGTGATCCGCTTTTTTGAAAAAGAGCACCCAGGCAATCTGGACACTCTCTTTTGAAAAAGCACTGTTTGCATTCAAGAATGCCTTTTTCCGAAGAAGCTTTTGCGAAAAAAGGCGTTCTTCCTTGTAAATGTAGGTTTACCAATATTGAAAAAACCGCTGCGTTCTTTGAATTTAATTTCAAAAGAACGCGATGGCAGTCTAGATGCAGGTGACGTTTTTGCGAAAAAAGGCCAGATACACCCTAAGAGCTATATTTCTTTCGTGCATGGAAGTTCTGATTAAAGGGTCGCAAACTCTTTTTGTTAAACTTCAAATGCAAAGTCAAAGTGGAGAAATGTGACTGACAAGCAGGGATCAAGATGAGATATGCAGAACCTCAAAAGGTGAGAGAAGATATATGTGCAACCCCAGAGCAGATGATAGTCAAGTGTTTTCTGACAGGAGAATTATATGGGGGTTGAAAATGTGGCCAGAAACTTTTGTTTTCTAATCTGGATCTGCCATTGCTGTGGGCAAGTCATCCATAACTCTGTGTCTCTGCTTTTCCTTTTGTAAAATGAGAACAGAAGCAATAAGGATTACATATGTAGAATGTATGTTGTTTTGAAAATATAAAAATATACTAAAATGTTGTTATTAATTGTCTTTATTATGTTTTATTTCTGAAACCGGGATACCCTGCAATCAGTCTGGTTCTTAATTAAAGCGTTATTTATCTTTGTTTTGCCTGATTTCAATTAGTTCAAACATTTTCTACAGAGTAGAGTGGTCGTCTGCTCCTTATATTCTTTTTTTGTTCATTATCTACATTGTATAATAAAATGGAAGTGCCATATGTAGATACATGGACTCTCTGTTTTTATAGTCCTCATGAGAGTCCATTTCACTGAAACACATTGTCTGACTCAAAAGAAAGCACAAGGAAATTTCTGTGTTGCCTACCATGGTAGGTCCATTAGCTTGCTGGTTTTGGGCCCAGTGTGAGAGCCAAATACATTGCGGATGCAATTATGTTGACTACAGTGGAATTGTCTGCTTCTGCCAGAGGTCATTTAGCCCTGACAGTGGAACAATGACTAGGTAAGGAAAAAAGGGGAACACGTGGCTGACTTTGCATTTTGGTTGGTAGTGGGTGGGTGGTAAAACATCTCTGTAAGCCACAAAATGTGGTACACTGACTCCAGTACGGATGTGCAGGGGTAGTCCTCATTTAACACTTTTTAAAAGTGTGCCCATAAAGCACATTGGTGTGTTTAATGTAGAACTATATTTTTTCCTTCAGCATTTTTATTTAACATTTTAGCAAATGTTACTAATAAACCATAAGAATCCATATAGGAAAAAATCTAAAGGTTGAGAGGAAAAGGAGCTTTGCCTGAGAAAATCCTTTCACAAGACAAGAGGCAGGTCTAGGTATCATCTTTTTACTGTACCTGGAAAAAGTGACAAATAGTCATAAGCATGCACCATATGGGCTTGGGGAAAATGTGCTGATGGGAGGTCAGATGATGGCTTTTCTGTGTGTAGAATTAATTTATCTTCAATATCAGAGTGAAGAGCTCCTTGTTGTGCTTTGCTGCATATTTAAATGTCACCAAGTTCAGGTAGATAAGCATTATTTTTCCGAGGCTACGTCTAGATGGCAAGCTTCTTTCGGAAAAGCACTGGTTCTTCTGCCTGAGGTGCCTTTGTACCCATCAAAGCTGGAACTGGTTTTGCGCTTAACAGAGCAAACTTTCTTCCTACTGAGTCCCCATTCTCACTCTGCTGTGATAACACGCTCTCAAACATCTGCGGAAATAGAGAAGAAAAACAAACTAGCATGGTAATCCCAGTTTTATCAAGTATCTTTATTGGTCGTACGGGGATTACCAGGGTTTCTCAACCTTCATTGCATTGTGACCCCTTCTGATAACAATTACTACACAACCTGGGGTGGGGGAGGGACTGAAGTCTGAGCCCACTCAAGCCCCACCACTGCAAGTGGGAGAATGAGATCTTCAAGTGAAATCTTCAGCCTCAACTAGGAGGACTTTAAACTGAGCTCTTTTGCCCAGGGCTGAAACCCAAGGTTTCAGCTTCAGTCCTGGACAGTGGCGTATGGGCTCAGGCTTCAGCCTTGGGCCCCAGAAAGTCTAAGCCAATCTTGGCGACCCCGTGAAAACAGGTTTGCAACCCGCTTGGGGCCTGACTCTCAGTTTGAGAACCCCTACATGATTACTCTTATTTTGTAGGTAGAATTTACACAGTTTTATATCCCTGTTTTTTCCAAGGGTATGTCTAGACTACATGCCTCTGCCAACAGAGGCATGTAAATTAGACATACCGACATAGTCAATGAAGCGGGGATTTAAATATCCCCCGCTTCATTAGAATAAAAATGGCCGCCGCGTTGTGCTGGCTCAGCTGTTTGTCGGGACAAAGCGGCAGTCAAGACGGGGACTGGTCGGCAAGGAAAGCCTTTGCCGACTTATCCCTTATGCCTCGTGCAACGAGGTTTACAGGATCAGTCGGCAAAGGCTTTCCTTGCCGACCAATCCCTGTCTTGACTGCTGCTTTGTGCCGACAAACAGCTGAGCCGGCACAACGCAGCGGCCATTTTTATTCTAATGAAGTGGGGATATTTAAATCCCCGCTTCATTGACTATGTCGGTATGTCTAATTTACATGCCTCTGTTGGCAGAGGCATGTAGTCTAGACATACCCCAAGGGAAGTGTAGCTAGGAGATAGAAGGGCAAGGAAATAACTCACAGCGGAGGAGGAGAAAGAGACAGCCATGCTGCATTTGATTTCACTCTGGCTTTATGCTGGCATGACTTCACTGACTGTAACTGAGATACTCCTGATTTATGATGAGTAAATGTGATCAGAATCAAGCCCAGAGTATTTGACTATAGGTTTGAACCTACCAGCCATGATAATCTCAGTCAGGCATAATGTTGTTCTTACCAACAACCACAGGACATACCACATAAATACCAACCCTGGAACTTTCCCTTGTAACAAACCCCGTTGCCAACTTTGTCCACATATTTACTCTGGTGACACCATCACTGGACCTAACCATGTCAGTTATATGATCAAGAACACATATTCCTGTTCATCCAGAAATATAATTTATGCCATCATGTGCCAACAGTGTCCTTCTGCTATGTATATTGGAGAGACTTCTCAGACACTTCGCCAAAGAATTAATGCCCACAAATCAGATATCAGACATCTTCACAAGGAAAAACCAGTTGCTTTTCATTTCAACCTACCTGGACATAATCTTAATGACCTTACTACATGCATCTTACTTCAAAGAGACTTTAACACTAGATTACAGAGGGGAAACTTCAGATCTTTCTTTCATGCTTAAATTTGACACTTTACAAATGGGCCTTAACAAAGATGCTAATTACCTTAACCAGTACAAAGATAGCTTCCCCACTTATCACCCCTGATTAGCCATTCATTGACTCATAAATAGCTATTCCCTCCCTCCCTCTCCCTCACCCCACCTTCTGTACTAAATCTGATTTGTCAGTTTAATAATGTGTTCACTTTTTTCATTGTATTCCTTTGGTATATATGGGCATGCCAATTCTCTTCCAGAATATGATCTGAGGAAGTGGGTCTGGCCTAAAAACAAAAGAGGGCTTATTCCTCGTGGGGAGAAGAATAACTCTTGTGCAAGGAGCCCTCTGGTCCGACGCTTTACTGTAAATTTACGTGCTCTAGAATGCATGTGCAGTGTAGACGCGCCCACAAGTTTTTGCACAAGAATGGCCATTCTTGCACAAGAAGCCTGCAGTATAGATGTAGCCTAAATGTTTTCCTCATATATTTTCCTAGCACTGCCTCTAAATATTTGAGTAACCTGCTGGTTTGATTCTGTGCCTTGAAATGCAAGTGGCACAATGCAGTTAATGTCTCATGCCATAAAACTAGCACCCAGCTGAACACAAGCCCATTTCATCTGTGAAATGGTAAGAATCAGAATACATCCTTTGACTTAGTCTGGGCTAGGGCTTCAGTCCTGCTTTCCATGCTGTGGATTGTTTGCTGAACATCCAGGGCTTGGAAAAAGGCTCTCTCGATTGTAGTCACAACAAAGAGGGATAGAGGGAGAAGGCTGGAAAAAAGGAAGGTAGCATGTCAGTCAATCGCATGGGGCTTTCAATTCTTAGAACTAAGCAAGACAGAATGAGAGTAAAGGCATGTAAAAATTGTTGCTTTACTGACCAGGAGAGGGAGATGTTGATTTCATTTCTGAAGCATCTGGAATATCTGAATGAAGAAAACAACACCACATCTCTCTTAAAACCTGCTGCAATAGTTCTGTATCCTCTTCAGCTGGCTACGAGTATCTCTCTCCTTTTATTTTGTCTAAATTCCTTGCTAGCTCCACTCATGTTTAAATTATCAGGAAAGAAAGGAGACACATCACACCCTCCTCTAAATTCCCCATACATATCTAAAAATTCACCCTTGGTTCTATTTCTCAAAGAGCTGCAACCCTGCCAGCTCCTCATATACTGGAACACTGCCTCTGCCCACTCTGCAAGGGGCTGGCATCTCCTCTGCCCTGCATGTTACTGTGCATCTAACCCAACGTTTCTGACAAAAATGGGTAGAGGAACTCCGCAACATCAAACAGGACAAATGCCCACTTTTGGGGGGAGGAGGGTCAGGACAGCTGGAGCAGGGCTTAAAAGAGAAACAGTTGTGGCCAATTGGGATGTATGATTGTTCTAATGTGGTAGGAGGGAGAAGAGGGGAGGAACCACCAGAGTCTTAATGGGGTGTGTGTGTGTGTGTGTGTGTGTGTGTAAAAAGGGTAGTAAGTCTCCTCTCTATACATGTTCTGGGTCCAGGCAGACACTTGAGAATAGGGATGGCTCCATTTTGCCCCTTCCCTCTGGTGCAGGAGTCCCTCCAATGGCTGTTTCTTGCCCTTCTAAGTAATACACTGTAACCATGCCTCAGTGGGTCACAATGGAGAATACCTAATTTAGGACAAACTGCTGAGAGAGAGGACAGACACACCCCAAAACTGGTGGTTATTCTTTCATAAGATAGACCAAATCAGCAACAAAAGTAATCTTCTGTTTCACCACACTGGCTAACAAGAAGCAGTTCTTTGGCATTCCAGTCCTTGATTCAACACCCAGACACGAAGCTTAAAGATTCTGGGAGTTATTTCAAACAATTTAATCAAACAAAATTAGGGGTGGGCACTAAAACGGTGGCAGTTTGCCAGGGTTAGTCCCAGCGGGCTGTCGCTACTATATTTACCTGCACCTCTGCAGTACCAGTGATCACAGCTCATGTTGGCAGCAGATCACTGTTCTCAGCCAACAGGAGTGGCAGGAAGTGACATGGACCAAGACACTGCTTCCTGTAGCTCCTGTTGGCCAGGAATGGTGATCCAAGGCTAACAGGAGCTGTCATTGCTGGTACCTGTGGAGGTGCAGGGAAATATAGCAGTAGGGGCCCACCAAGGGCTGGATCCACCATGGGCCAGTATTTTCCCACCATGATCAAAAAAGTTCTTCTGATCCCAAAGGACCAGCCACGTATCCAGGTGAATACATAACTCAAATCTTATCCAATAATCCCACTGTTGCCAATCCTTTAGTATCTAATATCTAAAGGTTTATTTATTAAAAAAGGAAAGAAAGACAAATGTGAGAGTTAAAACTATTTAAAGAAATCAAATACATGCAATTATTGCAAAGTTCTTGGTTCAGGCTTGTATCAGCGGTGGAATAAACTGCTGGCTTCTTAAGTCTCTGGTTGCTTCCAAATCACTGGGAGGTCTTCAGTCTCTTGGTTAGAATAACTTCCATTAGAGTAAGTCCATAGTCCAGAGGTTTGAGCAGGAAAGAGGCAGAATGGATATGTTTCTAGGGCCTTTTATAGCTTCTGTGAAGTGAAGGCAATCCCACTGTACTTACTGTGAAAAATTATGGGGAACAAGATGGTGTTTGGAGTCACATGGGCAAGTCAGATGTCCATGCATGATTTTGCTTAGTCATAGTACAAGCCATAACCTAGTCTCCAAATGGAATGTTCACAAGAAAGGCCATTTACTACAGATAGGTGTCTCCCATGGTCCATTGTGAGTTAAGTTTTCCTTGATGAGCCATTTAACTTCAATAGCCCTTCAAAATGTGCTAGCTAAATACAGTAGACTTCCGATAATCCGGAACCTATGGGACTTAGATGGTGCCGGATTATCAGATATGCCGGACTATCAGGAGGTACTATAAGCAGGTTATATATATACTGTATACATTATATACTGTATATAAAGTGTTCTTAACCCTTTTTATTGTACATACTGTATACAGTATACTGTAATGTTTTAGTTTTTTAAGCCTTTTTACCCTTTTTGCTCAGTTCAGCTGCTGCCGCTGTTACCTTGTGACTCATTTTTTGCTGAAGCTCACTCACTAGGCTCTTGCCATTTTGATGCCGGACTATCAGATGCCGGACTATTGGAGTTTTACTGTACCTTGTGGTGCTACCCAGAAGCAAATATTTGAAATCCAGGTATAGAGCCAATATTCATAACTTCAAATTAAAAATGAAACATGCATAGAAATAGCATAATCAAATTCAGCAAATCATAACTTTTCTATTGATACTTTACTTGACACATTTCAGATATGATTTGTTGCAATTATATAACAGTGGTAGCAACAAATTTGATATGGTCATATTTTAATCTGATAACACCTATTGTGGCTTTTTGCTTTTGGCACATAGTAGCGATTGTGGTGACTGTTCATGTCATAATAAGGACACTACCTGTCATGGCATTGAACAAGCAAATCAAAGCATTGAAAGTACTGATTTGTTTTCTGTATTTCTTGATAATTCAGAACATTTTTTCATTTGGACTATTATTAAATCATGTAACCTCTCCCCCTAAAAATAATACTGATGCTGGTTGAAGTCTGATGTAAGCTATGATGGTGTGCTATGTAACATCCACATAAAGTAAACACTGTGCACACTCTCCTCAAAATATTCTCCTTGACACCCAAAGCATCTGAATGTCCTGACATGGGGTTCCTTCAAGACCACATTGTTTCCTTTATTCATGTCAGTTCCAATAGAATCATGTGTGCAGTAAAATTGCTATTCAGTATGAAGAAGAGGGCCAGAATCTGGACTTTAATATGGGTGATTATAGTTGGGTCTAATAATTGGAATCCAATGAGATTCTTATCTGAGAATGTGTTTGTGCTTTGCAATGAGGGTAGAGCATCCTACATATTTGTTACACCAGAAATGACATTTAAAGAATAAAAATTCAGATCCTTAAAGGATTTTCCATTGCAGCAGTGGATACATCAGATCTATTCATTGTTTCTTTACTCACATTGAGTATTGCCTTTCTCCACTGAAATTGATGTGGGGTAGTCAGAGTAAGATGTTGCACACTATTAGAAATGATATTAGAATCCGACCCTATAGCATTTTATGCGACTAGAGAAAAGCTACTGTATGTCAGACATTTACACAGGCTGTCTTGTAGATGCTGGACCAGAGCTCAGAAGGTAATGAAGCTCAGCTCTAAGAGCTAGATTGGAGTGTTTCATTTGAAAGAATGTGTCTGTGTAATCTCAGTATTCAGGATCAAAAAGAATACATCTAGTAAAACTGATTCATTGGTAATTCTTTCAAAGAAGCTTGAAAAATAAGGACAGTAAAGGAAAATATAAGGTACGAAACAGAACATATGAGAATGCCCTTTTGAAAATACGCTGCAGCATAATTTGGCTTTCCAATGTGAATACAAAAATAGAGATAATTTACTGTGGGTTTTGGAAAGTGGCTGACATGTTGTGCTATTTATGGAAAACTTCAGCTTGGCAAGGTGCTGATACTATATGTTGTTATACTTTGTAGAACACAAAAGGAAAACATTGTACCCATTTTTAAAATTCCAGGCTCAGGGTTTGGTGTATTGGATTTTGGCCAAAATTTGGGAATAAGTATAAATGGTTACATTTAATCCTCAATTAAAATTCCTTACTTGCTGCTACCATAAGGGTATTTTTATCCCTAAAACCAGAGGAAAATGTTTTTTGTCTCAAAATACATGAAGAAAAAATCAATAACAATGCTATATTTCTCAATGACCAAATAAAAATATTTATCTCATGAGAGAATTCTACCAGATGGTAAGTTTTTCTACACTTGTTGGTTTTTGCAATATGTGAATATATGCACTATATTACCAATTTGCAACAAAATCTATGTCCCACATCTTTTTCAAACTGATCTGCAATTAGGGGCTGTAGTTTCATTTTGATGTAAAGTACATATCTGATGTCATTCTCTGATGTTCTAGTCCCCAAAATCCTTGATCTAATTACAGTTTATAACTAATAGCTGTTCTTTTTTACAATCTGAACATCAAGTTAATCTCTTCTGTTGTCTGTAAACTTTAAAAATAATAGTAATTATACTTTGCTGCCTGGATCGGCTGATAAGGTATAGGATTTCCTGGTATATATGTACTAACTTGTATGCATGCAATTGCTTACACTAGCATATAGACGTGATTTTTAGACCTGCAGTTACACAGGCATGGCTTAGATAACCAAGCTGTAAGTGTCAGCATGGAATGAGTTGTAAACCTGACTAGAGGCTTGCAACCATAGCCAATGCAAACCCAATGGGACCCAATGACAAGTATCAGGTTTGGATTAGGTTGGCTGTGACTTGTATAGCAAGCATTCAGGTTCTTATCACTGAGGGCAGTTTGTGGCAAGCTGTGATGTGAACCTATCCTGCACCAGCCTGCTGTCGACTAACTGTCTGGGTAGCACCCCGCTGATGCATGAATGACCAGTTTGTTAATGCAATTTGATCTAAGCCTGTTTGAAAGAGGACTAGATCAAAGCATGTTAACAAATTGCTCGTGTGCATGTCAGCGGGGTGTACAGTCAGTAACAGGCTAGAGTGGGGGTCAGTTCAGTACCTTAGTTTGCCACAAACTAATTCTTCGTGTAGGCAAACCCTTCGTTTGAAACACATATATCTGGGACGTTGGAGTTCGGTTTGGGATTGGTTCTGAACTAGTTGAATTAAGATAGGGCTTTAAAATTAGGCCCAAGCAGACCTCTAAACCTGATGGCATTAATATTCCATTAAAAATCATACTACCGGTAGGGATGAGAGAGGGAAACCTGTAGGATGAATAAGAATAACAATGCCTGACTCTGCTGGAGGGAAGTTTGCAATGGGATCTAGCCTGGATGTTGCTCTGAACAAATGAAAGAGGAAATGTACGAACATCAGAGTGTAAAGGGAAAGGAGAAATACTGCATTACAGATTGTGGAGTTGCAATATTATAAAGAGCACAACCATGACAAAAGAGGAGTTGACATTATTAAACCTGGGCATGTAAATCACTTACAAGAGAGGCAAGTAGTATACTGAGGCATCATTATAGTATGCTCTTCTCGAGGATAGAAGGATGCTTGCTTCTGTTCTTTGTGTGTGTTTTTTTGCCTGGAGCACTACTGACCCTCACCAACCAAATGCTGTATTTGTTCTATAACCAATCTGGATGCACATTTCAAGTTAAGAGGTAATTGATTTTCTCTGTTTTT
This sequence comes from Rafetus swinhoei, assembly GCA_019425775.1. Classification (NCBI taxonomy): domain Eukaryota; kingdom Metazoa; phylum Chordata; order Testudines; family Trionychidae; genus Rafetus; species Rafetus swinhoei. The sequence continues at coordinate 41,916,750 of CM033432.1, read as the reverse complement.
TCACCACATCTGTAATTCTGGAGAATAATATTGTCATATCTAAAACTCTTTTTGCCTGGTGAATGTTTAATTGTCTTCACCAAATCTAAGCCATAGTAGAAAACAACTTCAGTTCTTATGGTGGTGGTGGGAAATTCATAGCATGTTGCTGAGGATTCAGTGCATGCATTGAAGGTACTGTGCTACTCTTACAACCCTGGTGATATGATACAAAATCCTGGTTCCAAAATGAGAAACTCCAGTTTTTTTGATCACCCAAACAGATGAAAATGGTTAAGGATTAATAATGGAATGTTCTGTTGCAATTGGCCAAGTTGTCCTAGTTTTTCATCACACAGGGTGCTATGCGTATATGTTAAAGGTACACCCAGCAGAGGATTGAAATTGTTAATGCTGACTGGTGCTATGCTTCATCTGTGCAAATGTTTCCAATTCCAGAAGCTGCAAAAGTGCCTGTGGTACAGCTTGCCAGCTCCCTTGCTGGTTTCCTGGTTCTTTTACTTGTTTTTTTTTTTTAAACAGGCTTCAGTGGAAGCTACAGATTCATTGCAGACTTGGCTGCCTCGCTATCTGCAGCTAGCACCCATTGGTTATGCTCTTCAGCCAATGGCACCATTCCCAGGGTTTTTTCCTTATATTCTAATGCTAATACACTTCTGAAATGCAGTTCTTACACATTCTCCAAGCATCTGTCCTTTCTGCACAAACCAGTATGAAATGTTATGAATCTGGACAAATATATAAACATAAAAGCTCATTTCCACTTCTTGCCTAAGTGAGATTCAAACCTCCTATTCCATAGCATATTTTGTTGTAGCAGTTCCTTAAATTAGGGTTTAGAGAGAGCTCATTAGCATGAGCTACCAGTGCATTCACGTCCATCATGTTGAAATAGGCAATCTAGACCTGGTGAATCTATAAGGATTTGAACAAAAAAAAAGCTGTTTTTGTTGCTTTTGTTAATTTTCAATTCTTTAGAGAGTAAAAGTCTTGGCCAAAGCCTCTTTGAAGTCAAGGGAAAGTGTTTTAATTGGCTATAGTGGGTTTTTGGATCCGGCCATAAATACAGTATGAAATGTTTATTAGTAACTTATCATATTTATAAACTCATTAAAGAAAACCAAGTGTCTGGCTAGTCCAACAAGACATGCTATCAATTGTTCAGTTGAAATACTGTGGCTTTTGCAACATATCCACTTCTGAAGTGAAAGTTGTTTTTGATAACATTGATACATTTGACTTAATTATTTACTGAATTACTGAAACATATTGTTGGCAGTATAACTAACGTGGCACAACAGAGCATTTATCCACAAATACCCATCAAAGGAATATACCAATTGAAAGAAGACTTTTTTCCTACATCAAATTATTAGATAGAATACATCGGTGGATAACACTTAAATTACTACCTGTCAAAAGATGAAACCTGTTAAACTTCTTGTAAATCAAACAGTAAATTACAACATTAAGTTTAGTTGTTAGGGAAAAGATATACTGATCTAGAAAGTGACATGATGGAAACTTGTATTTACAGATATCTTAAAGGAATAAATCTATGAAAAAAAACATTTATTTTTTTTAAACAAAAGTTCTAGTCACAGGCTTTTTGAATATCTCAGCCATAGATTAAGTTTCATGTTATTTCTTCATTTATTCACTAGATGGCAGGAGAAGATCAGTATACTCAGACAGCAGAAGCTAGTATTGATTATTTCAGCTGACCAAAACAAAAATGACAGTCTGTACTGAAAGTGACCAGTTTGGATGAATGGGAAGAGAAAGGGAAAAAGAGATTGTTTGTTTGTTTGTTTCACATAGGCAGAAAATAATAATACATTTAGAGTTTACCACCCCCTGACTGATCTCCAGAACCCCTTGATTCCTACCCATGCTCCAGCTGCCCCAGGATGTCCATGCCCTATCCAGTCCCCCTGCTCCCTACCCCTGGACTGTCCCCCAGGACTCCTGTCTCTTATCTACCCACCTGATCTTCACCCCCTAACCATCCCCCCTGGGACCATCGCCTCCTATTAACCCCCCTGCTCTTTACCCTGGCACTCCCTACTTCTGAACACCTTTTTCCTGGGACTGTCCCTGCTCCCCAGCCCCTGACTACACCACTCTGGAGCACCAGGTCTGGCGGCACTGTTGCTGCACTGCGTGGCTGGAGGTGCAGTCACTCCACCAAGAGTGTTGGGATTAATGGTGTGGTGACTGCACTGCCCAGACACTGGAGGAACTGTGGCTGGGCAGGAGGGAAGGAGGAACCAGAGGCTAACCTCCTCGGGTGGCTGGATTACTGGCTGTCTCTGCTCACAGTGCTGCAGGAAGGTGGGCTGGCTCCTCCCAGCAAGCCTGAACCAACCCTGCTCCCTGGTGCGAGTTTGGGGGCCGGATGGATGGGTCCCACAGGTCAGATGTGGCCCGTGGGTCAAAGGTCACCCACCTCTGTTATAGACAAAGAATTCTCACTCTGTTTGTACTCCAGGATCAAGCAGAATGAAAAAAAAAGTCCTCTGTTTTTTTTCCAATCCATATGTCTGTCTCTGCATTTATACTGTGATTATCTTCTTATCAGAACATCTATGAAGAAAGCAACCACTGTTTAAAGGAAAATATCTTAATTTAAGTAGCAGTTGTGGTAAGTCTATCAAGATGGATATATGTTAATTGACTTTTCTAGGGAAGATTTTAAAAGTTGCCTTAGCTACTTAATGCCAAAATCAACACCCCTTCAGTTTCTCCCACAAATCTACTATATATTTGAAAGAGTTTGTCTGTTCAATAACTCTTTCTAAATAGTAAGAGCTAGGGACTGCCCCAGCCCTGAGCCTTCCACTCCCTCAGATGCCCTTTATGGTGGGCAGGGGAGGACTTCAGCTACCCCCTGATTTGCAGGGGAGCATTGTTCGCTGTTCCCCTTCTTCAGGGCGTGAGGGGAAAGTGCACAGTTTACTGCATTCCTCACTCTGCCTGGAGAATGCAGGGGGCAGACAAACTTGGACCTGCACCAGCCGGGAGAAATGCGCCCCTCCCCTGGCTGTGTCTGCATGGAGAAGCGCTTCTCACCTGGCTGTAAGCTGATGCAGTGCAAGGGGACTGGGGCTGTCCTCTCTCCCTGGGGGCAACCTGCACTGAACCCCTCCTCTGCAGCTCCACTCCAGAGCAGTGATTTAAATGGAGCATGTTCATTTTCATTTTGTTTTCCACAAACTAAACATTAATTAAGTACCTAAACAACGTAATCTAGTCTCTAATAAAAAGGTGCAATGAGAGACTGTATTTTACTGCATAAATTAGGCAGAATATGGTTTTTTCCCTGTAGGAAAACTTAAACCAGTTCAGGTCAGATGTGAGTCGATCAGAACACCCGCAGCATGGACAAAAGGATACCAAGCTATTATACGCATGAAACCCCTTTTATGTGCCCTGAGGTGCTTAGATCAATAGTCTAGATTTAGTGGCTTTCCTGATCCAAGGACAGCTGGCTACAAGGTGGGGTTTCAAAACTGTCTAGAGGATTTAGATGCTTGAGTCCCATTGATATGAAAGGGAAATTGAGCATCACAATCTTGGAAGAAGCTTTGAAAAACTTAGGCATAGGGTTTAGCTTTGTTCTCTACTGACACTACTGTAGCTACTGAATCTCAAGTATAATGTTTATTAATAGGATTGATTATTTGATAAGTAAATAATGCAGAAAGCAATGAAAAAAAGTCGTCATTCCTGAGTGCAGTTTATCTGCACTTAACTTTAGAATAATCTTTTCTTTATGAAAATCTCCTTTACCTTCATACACCAACACTGTCTCGCATTTACATGGAAAACATGCACATGGAAAAAAACAGGATGCAACATAGATTTGCATATACAGTGCTGTTTTTCCATGATTAATTCCATTCTTCAGGTCATATACAGATTGAGTCTTTAGATGCTAGGCAGGAAAGCAGGTAACGCAAGAGGAAAGAGGCTTTGCTTTTTAAAAAGGATAAACTGAGTATTACAATATTTCAATCATTACTTATCTTCTGAGTATTACAATATTTCAATCATTACTGAAGGGTGCTGAGGCCCTTCAATGCTTTGAGTTCAATGAGAGTAGGAGGAGCTAAGCAACAGGGTTGGGCCTCAGGGAAAGGTGGGGAAAATAATGCACATATATTGTCCCTATGCTACAAAGTGGCATCTTTTATGATAGCAATTCATTTGCATCCTCATCCTTCCAAAGGGAATTGAATATGCTCAGCCGGTTGCAGACCCTGTTGGTTAATGATTGTGTACTTCTAAAGATGTACACAAATCTGCATAATATGTGTTATGTGTTACCCAGCAATTTTGATAGGTCACTTGAACGTTAGGAGATTCAGGTGAGAATTATTTGTTATCCTAAAGAACATACAAGTGGATGAATGTGAATGAGATCATTGTGAAAAGACAATGGTATCACATGGAATCCGATGAGAGCTGAGTGCTTAGTTGCTATCTATGCCTCTGACTGGTAAAATGGATAGAGTTCAGATACATAGATGGCTGGGGTCTGAGGAAAGCCCAGAACCTCCAAAGTTACTATAGGTTTGGACTTGACCCATCCCAAAAGAGGGAATTTGTCAGAACAGGGGAAGTCCCCTGCCACCGGCCTTCCAGGATGCTCCCCCTTCCCTGCAGATGGCTCCACTCCGGTGCACTGCCAATGGGCTCCAGCCTACAGAGCTTGGACTTGGGCTCCAGCCCACTATCTCCATCTGGCTGGGGTTCCCCAGGGACAGGGCTCGCTGGCTGCTCTGCTGCTGCCTCACCTGGCCAGAGCACCCCAGGGATGGGGCTCCCCAGTCCCACTGCTGTCCTGCCTGGCCTGGGGCTCCCTGGGGATGGTGCTGCCAGCTGGTTTGCACTTCCCAGGTGCCAGGGCTCTCTGGTCCACAGATGTTGCCAGACCAGAGAGTCCTGGCTTTAGGAGGTTCAACCTATACTGACTGCAGTTTTCATACGAGTGCTCTGAAAATCATCTAGTTCCCATGATCAATATAGTTATGCTTGCTAATATGACTAACTTTGTTCAGTCATCGGAGAGATTTTGTGCAAGGGAAATCCATCACTTGGTTTGAACAGCTACTAGATTTGGGGATGGCAAACACTGCATAAAAGACAAGATGGTTGATCTTCAGGAGGTTGAAAGGGTTGAAGAAATGGTGTAGTACCATCTGAAATGAACTTGGTACTTCTGATTCAAATTTCAAACACCAAATATTTTTGTGATTTAAAGATTGTTGTAGAGAAAGGTACAGTGATGGTCTTAGAGAGACAAACTGTATGCACAGGATTTTTTTTCATATATTTGCATTTGTTTTTACAATAAGATGGTTAAAAAGTCAACACTTGAGGTAAATGTATCATATATGGAGAAATAGCTAAAATTTCTGGATAGCTTTGCCATCTGTTTTTGTTTTGTTAGATATGTAGGTCAGAGGTTTCTGTTTTCTTTCTGCCTTTTTCTACCCTTCAAAGGACTATCTGAACTGTTGAATGAAACCTATGCTTTGATATAACCAATGTAAAATAGTATTTTCCACACACCCAAGCTTAATCTGACATTAAATAAAGGATCACTGCCTTATATCCTCTCGTTATTAGTTCTTTCATGGATTTTATACTACTTCTGTTTATGAATAAATCCAAATGTCAGACCAACAAATAGAATTTCAGGATCTAGGCACATCTCTGCAACCTATTGTATTTATTTAGATTTATAACAACAAGTTCCTGTACTAGATCCTAGGCACTTTTGACACACTTATTAAAAAAACATATGTCCTAGATGTCAAAAATAGTTCTATTGCCCTGGTGGGAACAATCATCCTGAGTGGTAATCGATAATTGCTGTAGTAGGATCAGTGCGAAATATTTGTAATGAAATATTTGAACCATACAAGACAGAATAGGTTTTAGGTTATAGTATAGGTTAAAAACAGTACATTTTTGTCACAAAGTCCATGAATATTTCATGGGCCTAATTTTACCTGAAATAAGTTCTGATCTTGTCTTACAAATATAGCAGTGGTATTTCCATTCTGCCCTCCAATGGCTCTAAAGTGTACACAGAACAGAAAATCTGTTACTTTTAAAAGCAGACCTGTTTTGTAGACCTGCATACCAGGCATCTCTTGGCCAAATGACTCCAAATTTCCATCATATATTTGAGTCCTGGTCCCTGACATGTATAGCAACTTGCAAGGTAATCTACCTGATACCGCTAGTTAAGAAAATATTCTCTCCTGAAAACTGAAAATAATTACAGCTGGGCTATGGCTGAAATATTTTTATCCACTAGCCAATTTTTTTCAGTTTTGCTGAAAAATCCTGAAAAAAAATTAATTGAGAATGGATATTTCCTGTGGAAACTTTCATTTTGATGAAATAGCCATTTTCTCTTAAAAAATGGCTGGATTTTTTTTTACCTACTGTGCTATCTTTGCAGATTTTGGAGGACTTGGAAAAAAAATTGGCTCTGAACAACCTCAGCTATACAGTTGATGTGTCTCCTCTTTAATATTTAGATTTATGTTATGCTTGTATCATCTTACTCAGTGTGCATACATTTAAACTTCACACAGATATTAAATACTGAAACAACTGGCAGGTTGATCCAATGATAATTTAAGGACATAACCAAAAACCAAGTTTAAAGGCCTCAGTGTATTCTTGTACATATCTTAAACCCTTAATCCTCTCAATCCACTCCATCAGGAAATATCTGGGTCAATAGAAGCTTCTTGCAGTTTGCCCTGGAGATCAGCAAAGAAACTATATGGTTCTATTAAAATAAATAAAATTGTTGTCTTGTTACCGCCAGAAATTTTACCACACTCCATTCAGTGATGGCTGCTCTTTGAGCGGTACTGTTAAAAACCCAAATAGGTTATTTTATATACAATATGCCTTATTCTGTGGCTGCAGAAGTAAGCAGGAGTACCTCCACTGAAGACAAAGGAATTGCAACTGTGCCCATGAGAGGCAAACTGAGTCTTGTGTGGAAATAGCATAGCCCTGATTTGCATGTAGTGACTCCTTTCTCCCATCGCGTCATATGGTTTGGGTGAGGGGAAAAAAGTGAGTTTGCCTCACAGCTCTATTTATATCAAAATCTGGTTAGTAGAAATAGCATTCCCCACTGTTGCAGGATAATGTAATACCATAAATAGAGCTATCAAGATTGTCAAGCAGCTTTTGTGGTTGTCAGAGCAGTGAAGTTAAAAGAAAGTGCCCCCCTCTCCACCCTATAGCTTTTTTCAAACTGTCAGGAGAGCAACTGGTGAAGTGAAGCTTTGCTTTTGCTTTGTAGCTTTTGTTCTCTGAGATGGTCTCTAAGTAGCAAATAGGATGAAATAATTATATAGAAAATAACTTAATTTCCATCAGAATGTTAAAATGATTCTTCAAAATGTCTTGAGCACTCGAGGAAATAATTAGAGCTAAGCTAGAGCTGAAATATTTTATCCACTTTCCAAACACCTGCAGGTAGGCCAACTTGTGCAGTACCTGGGATGGCAGTGAGTGGGAATGTTTGATGCTCAGATTAATTACCTGGCAATGGTTGAAGAGGGATGAATTGCTTCTGGATTAATTGGCATTCAGCACCAACTCCAGCTGGATGAAAGAGAAACAAATATGTAGGAGTACAAGAAGGGAGGACTCAAAGGACCAGATGCTCAGCAGGTATCAGTTAGCCTGGTTCCACATTGACTTGACTGGAGTTAAACTGATGGATACCAGCTGAAGATTTGACCTGAAAAGAGCAAAAAAAGCTATTTCTTAAGCAGGCCATGAGCTCTCCTTGGAATCTGTGCAAACCTAAGCAAGTAAGTTTCTAAGCCTATAGGAGCCCACACTCATTGGTGTCTATGTGGTGTGGCAATTAGATTCCTAGCTAGAAAATAGCAACCAACCGATTATGGATCCCCATGGACGTGAGAGAGAAATAGGTGTGCCATTAATGTCCCAAAAGCTCAGTACCACAGACTCCACTGTCATTCCCTGCTCTACATTCTGAACTGCTATTAGTTCCACTACTTTTCTCTGCCATGTTATAGGAGGTCCCAGCATGTAAAAAAGTGTCAAGACTGGACACATAGTGTGTAATATCTACTATAATACTGGGTGCAGCTACTTCATTCCTTACTGTCTCTACCACAGATTCTGATTGTCAGCCCCACGCTTATCTCCTTCAAACAGCTCTCCTGGCACAAAAGGGATGGGGAGCTGGGAATCCCAGGCTGGTGTTTGGCAGTTGTTGTCAGTTATATTGGCAACCCAATAAAAGGGGGATCTCAGGGCTAGTGGGATCATGGCTTATCTTGTTTTCCACTAAGCTGGGGCTGATGTAACGGGTCCAGTAGACTATAAATTCTTTGGGGCAGGGACTGTCTTTTTGTTCTGTGTTCAGCACCTGCTACAATGGGGCCCTGTTCCATAACTGGGGCTTCTAGCTGTTGCCATCTTACAAATGATATAATAATAATTAATACAATTTATCCCAGAAATCAAGGGACACACAGGAGGCTTTTAAAATCACATTTGATCAGCCCCCTCAGATCCTGTTGCAATCACAACCTGGACTAACCTGAGGAATTGGCTCCATGTTTGAGCCAAGAGAAAACCTTTGAGTTCTTTAATGGTAGGAGGTAGTATCTGTGTTCCCCAGGCTGAAATGTAGAACTAATACTAGGCTGGCCTTCAAATACTGTTGTTGGGGAAGCTTTCTCATTCTTTAAGAATTATTATTACCCAACAAACTGCAGAGTTGAGACATCACAATACAGAAAATCTCTGATTATTTGTGACAGGGCAAACAGGCCCCGCACTGAAGGGCTGGGAGTAGCCCAGGCCCAGCTAGCTGAAATAGCCCCGCCCCTCCAGCCCTGCTGGGCATGCTCCCAGCAGAGCCAGCATATAAAGGCAGAGGGAGCCCGGCAGGAGAGGAGGCAGCTGGAGGGTAGAAGGGCCCAGGCCGCAACCCCGGTGTTCCTGCAGCAGCTGAGGCCAGAGCGAGGGCCAGCATCGGACTCCGGGAGTGAAGCCGGCAGCCAACCCCGCCTGAGGGACCGGACCACCTACACCGCCAGCCCCGGCCCCGGTAAGGACCGCCGCCGAGGTGGACAGACTATAGGGGTGGTAGGAAACCGCCCAGGGCAAGGGATTGCTATCACAGCTTGGTGTGTATCGGCTGGATTCCCCACCGAGCAGGCAGGAGCAAGAGTCCCTGCCTACAGGGCCTTGGGCTGGGACCCGGTGGAGAGGGAGGGCCCGGATCCCCCTACCATCCCTTTCCGCACCCTGGGCAATCACCCCGGCCGGGAGAGGCTTTTCCCGGAGCTAGGCCTCAACTACCGCATATGCCCTGATAGAGGGGCCTGAACTTTGTACTGGGACTGCTAGTACCGTATATGCCCTATTAGAGGGGCCGGGATGGGGACACGGGACCTTAGAGGTGGGATGCACCCCACGTCAGGGGCGTGCACCCCGACATTATTGTATAATGATAGGGTAGTGGAGTTAGCTTGTGATATTACAATGGAATTAATCTAGTTCTCAATGGTACAACATTATGAGATGAGCTACAATTTTGCCATGGAGGTCACAGAATTCATGACTTCTGGAACATCTCTGTGACTCGAGGCTGCAGGAGGTGCAAGGTCACCCCACCACCTGTGGTGGCTGGGAACTGTGGGGGCCAGCTCCCAGCCACAGTGGGTGGTGGGGTCACCCTGCAGCTCCTAGTCCCTACTCCCCATTTTGTCATGCAGAATGTAAGTAAAAGTCACAGAGAGGTCATAAAAAATGACGAGGAGTCCTGTGACACCTTAAAGACTCTGGGTATGTCTACACTAGCCCCCTAGATGGATCTAGGGAGGCTAATGAGAGTGACCGAAATTGCAAATGAAGCGCGGGATTTAAATATCCCATGCTTGATTTGCATGTTCTCGTCGTCGCCATTTTAGAAATTGACTAGCCGAAGTAACTGCCACGTCTGCGTGGCAGTGAAACAGATTCGAATAAAGCCTCTAATTCTGAATTAGCTGGTATTCCTCCTGCAATGAGGTTTACCAGCCAATTCGAGTTAGGCTTTATTTCGAATCCTGTTTCACTGCCACGCAGACGTGGCAGTTACTTCGGCTAGTCAATTTCTAAAATGGCGACCGGCCGGGAACATGCAAATCAAGCATGGGATATTTAAATCCCGCGCTTCATTTGCAATTTTGGTCGCCCTCATTAGCCTCCCTAGATCCATCTAGGGGGCTAGTGTAGACATACCCTCTCAGATTTATTTAGGCATAAGCTTTTGTGGGTAAAAACCGCTTCATCGGATGCATCAGAAAACATATTTTTTACCCACAAAAGCTTATGCCCAAATAAATCTGTTAGTCTTTAAGATGCCACAGGATTCCACGTTGTTTCTGCAGATCCAAACTAACATGGCTACTTCTCTGAGGGTATGTCTACACTTGCCCCCTAGTTTGGACTAGGGAGGCAAATGAAGCATACCAAAGTTGCTAATGAAGCGCGGGATTTAAATATCCTGCGCTTGATTAGCATATTCACGACCGGTCGCCATTTTAAAATGCTGGTCGCCCGATTTAACTTGCCGCGTGTAAACGTGGTAGTCCGATCCAAAACCCTTCCCTTGAATTAACTGTTACTCCTCGTGCAATGAGGCATTTTAAAATGGTGACCGGCTGCGAATATGCTAATCAAGCGTGGGATATTTAAATCCCGCGCTTCATTAGCAACTTCAGTATGCTTCATTTGCCTCCCTAGTCCGAACTAGGGGGCAAGTGTAGACATACCCTGAGAGAGGTCATAGGCATCCATGAATTTTTCTTTATCGTCCATGACTTTTACTAAAAATATGTGTGACAAAATCTTAGCCTTAAGTGTGAGTGATGTTAAAAGTGTTGCAGGCAACTTTATTGCCTAGTCATCTCTGCAATTGTGACTGTTTTAGGCAACAGCCACTGAAAGATTTTCTTAAGTAATAGATATTCTATGTTTAACAGGGCAAAGCATCAGATTCTTGTGGATTCTGGTGGTGGGTAGTAAGGTATGAAATCAGAAGTCTATGCCCACATATGCATACACATCCCATGATTGCCAGTTAAATGGCACATAGTAACTTGAGAAATAGCATTCCACTTTCAAAACTTAACCTCTTCCTCATGAACTAAGGAAAAATCATGTGTTGCTTATAATATTTGGGCTTGTACACGTTATAGAGCAGTTGCTAGAGGCAGGTATAATTGCATATCATCCACAGGGACAGCAGTACACAAAGCAGTACACTGCAAGGCGTATTAGAATGCAGACAGTGCTGTGTGCCAGGAACATCCAGGATTGAACCCAGATGCATTTATTATTTTTTATTGTTTTCACCACATTTTAAAAATAGACTTTCATTTGCTGCTCCACCCAAGTCTATCAGTTGCACCTTTCTCTGCAGGCTGTGAATAGTGCAGCCAACCATGGGGGGATTTATAAAGCTAGTAACATTACTGGAAACTAACATGAAAATACTGGTGACTTTACAGTGGCTCTGCGTAATATCATGTGTAGGACAGAGATTAAAACCGCTGAAACACCCAATAACATTCTAAATAGAAATAATGTAATTAGGGGAAAAGTGTATTAAATAGATTCAAGCATCAACTGATATTTCTCGCTTCTCCTATTAAGCTTTTACCTAGAGTAGCTAGCCATAATTTAGTTTAATGTACTGAGGTGGAAGTAATAAAGCATAAAGGGTTCCCTCTTTTCCTTGCCACTTTCTTCATGCCAAGGTCAATGAAACTAGTGGGACTCGAGTGATGGCAGGGAGAGGTAAGAGTGAAAAACTCACTATGCAGTAGTGTTATGTTACCAAAATGAATAAAAATTTTCCTGCATGGCAGGAAATACATTCACATGGCTACATACCCCTAATCATGCTGAGCTACTGGAGCACCTTCCCCTGGTTTTAGCCATAGCTACTTTCTGAAATTTACCCTCTCATCACTGTGTAAAAAGCAATTTCCCCTTAGTTTAAAATAATTATTTTGGGTTGAATCCTCGATGGCAACTTACTCTTAACCCCACCTTGTTTCCTTTCTTCTTAAACAAGAATAAGGGAATGATTGTAATAAAAGGATAAAAAGGTTCCGTTTTAAACAGACTCACAAGGGATTGGGCCACAATAGAAACATGTGATGTGACTGCCCTTAAGGTCCAGAAAGATTTTTAGTAAAGATGCTACCTGCTCACTCACTCCATTCTCTCTTGTCACGTGCAGATGCTATGGATGCAGCCCCTAATCTCTCCAATCCTAGGCCAACAGTTAGCCTGGTCAGAATTCCATTTTTATTTTTTAATATTTTTATGGATAATATAAAGATTTTTTTTTCATTTTTTTTTATCAATTTAAATGTTCACTCTCCTGTGAAATTTTGTGAGGAAGTGTCAATTATTTAATGGCTGTCAATACTGGGATTCAAAAAGCTGCATCTTGATAGCCACTAAAACACAGCCTGTCAACATCTCATGTCAAAATGTACAAAGATCTATAAATGTGCTTAAATCAACTAATCATATCAGTTTATACAATTCATTCGCTAGCCCATCATTTAAAAATATAATTCATTGGATTTAGACTTGAATAAATTCTCAAACTGCATTTTTCTTACTTTGCCTACTTGTAAATTTCAGTTATTATCTATAGAAACATTTTTCTGTCTGTTTGTGAGTCTATGGGGAAATTAAGGTTTACTGACATTTACCAGCAAATATCTAATCCTCTAATTAGTGTTGCCAAAATCTCTAGAGTATTGGTATTACCCACAGTTAGCAGCCAGCTTACCTCCTGCATGGATGCACTGGAGAAAAGGATCTTACTGTATCATCTCTCCAGGTGGTCAGGGAAAATTTGGCCCATAGTTTTTCTAGACTACAGGTGATCATACACCATTTGAAAAAGTCTTTGTCAATATTAATTTGAATTAAAAGTAATTGCCACTGATGTTACTCACAAACTTTTATTTCCTGGCTGTGTGCATTCATGTGTGAAAATATTTGATGAGAAGCAAGGTCTCACGGATACTTACATAAAACTGTATTTTCAAGGGAATTCTTGCAGTAAGTATTCATATGGCCATCATGAAAGCTCTGGGAGCCATCTAGTCAATGAACAGAAAAATGGCCATGTGATTTAGGTAACTAGTCACTCACAGTGTGTGTACAAATTGCAAATATTTATGCGAAAATGCTCCTGAGAATCCATGGCTGAAATATATTTGTCTAAACCATTTGTCTACAAATGAGAAAATTAGTGAAACTTGAAGTCTGTTCACTGATAGGGTGGAAGCACAGAAGTGGATAAATGTGTCAAGTAAATTGTTCACTGCAAATAGCTTGCCCTGCTCTTGTCTTCATTCCCTGAGTATGTAACTGCCATTAATGAATATTTATGAACAGTTAATGCACATTTAGAAGGGAATATACTCCTTGAACTCTGTGATTTTTATCCTTCAGTAGAATGCTGTTTCATGCAAAAGGCCTGTCAGTTCTGTTTCTCCGACCATTCTACTCCATCATAAGATAAAACTCTTCTCTTCCTTTTATTTAATAATCTGCACATTACACGCTGGTATAATACTGTCACTCACTCAACAATGCAGGCTAAAAAAAGAAGCTGGTGGCAAATAATGTTACTTTATTGGCGGGAAGTAGCCTTTTGGAATCCTAACCAACGTTCTGAGTAAATTGTACATACGTGCAGCAATCTTGTCTAATCTGCACAGATCAGAACTGTGTCACGTCTCTGAGTGGCCCCAGCTGGGATGTGGAGTGGACCTTTCAGAACCTGACCTTCTGCTTTTCCCTGCCCCCCTTGACAGAGTGCCATGAAGACCTGTGCTCTTGCTGTAATTGGATTGGGAATGCTTCTGGTTTGGGAGGTGGTCTAGGGCGGGAGAAGACAACAGCTCCAGGCCAACATTTGGGCAGGAGGGGCCCAGCTGGGCTCTGCAGTGGTGACCTAGGGCAGTGGTTGATCCAGAACTGAGGCCTGATGAGGCCAAAGCATCAGTCCTTCAGAGTGGAGCTGCAGCCAGGGTCTGTTCTTGGGAGAGCTGAGTTTGGGGGTTCTGAAACCCCTGACCGGGAGAGAAATGCACTGACCACCACTTGGTTCCTGGCTCCTGCAGGGAGACTTGCTTCCCCCCATGTACGGTGTGAATAATAGTGACAAGAGCTAATGTACAACACTGGGGATTAATCTGCTTGGGGCAGCCATCCCTCACCACACACCACAACCTCTGCTTACACACCCTCAACCTTGCACCCATGCTCCAACACTGTATTTTTTTTTTAAAGTGTAAGCTTGTCCATGGACAAAAATGTACTGCTCAGTGCAGTTCGTAGTCCACTTAGTACAAAGGAAACTTAGAGGAAATGTGAATCTTAACTCTGTTTTTTCCCTTCCTTATATTTTTATGCTATACAAACTGTAGACCTTAGAATAGTAAGCAAAGGAACTGTAAACCCTTAATCTTCCTATTTACCATTGCAACTGTTGTGGGAAGGGGAAAAAGAATTGGTACTGGAGATGTTCTGCATAGCTGAAGAATAAGAGAACTAGTAAATAGAGCATTGGAATAAAAGTTGGGCTTATGAGACTTTGAGTTCTAATCACAGGTCACTGTGTGACTTTGGGATTCCCTTCTCTTTCCTCTCCTTTTGCCTGTCTTGCCTAGAATAGATTGTAGTATTTTGGGTGACAGGGACTGCTAACGACCGTATTTTTTGTACAGTGTGTAGACTAGTGGGGACTAGTTATAAGCTTGGGCCTAGACTACAGATAGCAAATAACTGTATTTAGCTCTAGCGACTAGGAGTCCTGTGGCATCTTATAGACTAACAGATTTATTGGAGCATAAGCTTTCATGGGCAAAGACCCACTTCGTCAGATTCAGACTAACATGGCTATCCCTCTGATACCTGTATTTAGCTCTGTTATGCAAACTCAGATACTTAGATAGTCACAGACACATCCTAGCCTACTTGTTTCAAAAAGCTGAGAATTTGTGCTACAATGCTCATTTTCCTTATTCACTCAAATAATTGTCACTGTAAAGTAACAGTTTTCCAAAGTAGAATTTCATGTAATTAAAGTAAAATCTATATATGAATTCAAAGGTAGATGACATGTGGCAAAGACTGCAGGTGATTAATAAGTAAATGAACAAGCTAAAGGTCTGATCCAAAGTCTAATCAAGTCTTTCCATTAAATTCAATAGGATTTGGACCAAGCCCTAATTTAGGAACACAATGTAATATATTATTTTTTTTATTTTGTTTGGACAGTGCCTAGTACAGTGAGATCCTGCTCCTTTATCTTTGGTGCTACTCAAATGTAAATAAATACTAATGATTTGGCTATTTTTTAGTAGAGCAAGGACACTTTCATATCCTGAATAAAACCAGCTAAATCCTAAAACATTTCCTAATTTATTTAGATCATTGTGCGCCAATTAATTGTTTGTTGCTCATGGATTTAGCCAGGTCTGTCAAACATAAGAAACAGTATTTGAAATTGATTTGAAACGTTGGTAAAGCTGGGAGGAAGTTGCTAAGCAGTGTAGTACTTTTGTACATGAAGTCCTTCATCATTTTACTGTCTTCCTTATCTGATATCCTTCTTGATTGTTCCGCAGCCAAATCACAAAATGTCAAACACGATGTGAAGTATGGCAGGGTCTGTTTATGTTTGTGTAATTCCATCTGAACATTTGTTTCCTTTGATTTTAAGCTAAAAGTGAATATAATTATAGAATATGTTGTAGGGAAAGATCTTTTACTTTTTCACTATAATGTGGAAACATGTAACTGTTCTTTTGAAATGCTTAATGCCTGGGTTTGAGGAAACATTGATACAACATTGTAGTCCATAATTTTGCTAGGAGAAAATAAAAAGGAACAATTCTAGACTGTGACTGTTATGCTGCACTTATACTTGATGACTCTGAAGATTCTCAAGGTGCTAGATTATGGTCTGGGAGTTAAAGCAGAGGACTAAGTCAGGACTTCATGGCCTCTACTTCAGTGTGGGAATGACTTTCTCTGTGACCTTTGGCCAGTTGCCTGGGTGTATAAAGTTAGATAATGAAGCCCCTACTTTTGCAAGCTCATTGATACAGGCAGACTCCTCCAACCACAAGTACCCCCACTGAAGTCAATTGCTTGCTGTGTGAGCTTTGGAGTCCTCCCAGACATAAGGCTATATATATTAAGCAATGTTTCTTGGATCAGGCCACTAAGAACCCATGTCATGACTGGGGAGGTGGTACATGAGAAATGATTCAGAGAGCAAATGGTATCAGTCAGTACATAGATGAAAGAAACCGGTAAGACACTGCTACCAATCCATTGCTGTTTGAATGTCCTCAAATTAGAATGTTTCTTTACAAATAGGCTATAAAGTAGCATCTTCATTTCCTAAGGCAAACCTATAATCACTGGATTAAATCTGGGGAAGAAAATCCACCAAAGTGCTTTTATCAATTTTGGTTGGTGTCTCTGTGACCATCTTCTCCCTGTTTACTCCTCTTTCTTTACATATTTGCTCAGATCCCTTGTATCTAGGATCTGTGTAGCATGTGCCCAATAATAGCAATGGGAATCTTTCTGCTGTCTTAAATGAGCTTTGGATCAAGCACCGTATGCAAGCAGAAGTGACTCCTTGTGCAAGACAAGAAGTGGCAGAGTACAGTTTAAATTCAAAGGATGATGGCTCCTTGTCCTGTTACATCACAAGCTCACGTCCCGTGGACCTCTCTCTCAATGCAGTGATGATATTTCCAGGAAGGAAGTGAGGTCATAAAAGCAATCCATTACCACCTCTGGAGTTATGAGCTATCAGAAGTCCCACATTCTAGAGCAGGTATTGTATTTTCAGGAAGTACATGAATATTCTAGCACCCTTATGATTGGGCAGCAGGCAGCAGCATAGGGATGTAAAGAACCAGCAGATTTTGGCAGGTATCAGCAATATATTCAGTAGTAACTCAATGATAAAAACATAAGAAGAGCCATACTGGGTCAGACCAGAGATCCATCTAGCCCAGTATCCTGTCTTCTGATAGAGGCCAATTCCAGGTGCCCCAGAGAGAGTGAACAGAACAGGTAATCATCAAGCAATCCCTCCCCTGTCATCCATTTTCAGTCTCTGACAAATGGAGGCCATTCCTACCCATCTTAGTTAATTGCCATTGATGGACCTATGCTCCATGAATTTATCTAGTTCTTTTTTGAACACTGTTAAAGGCCTGGTCTTCACAACATCCTCTGGCAAGGAGTTCCACAGGTAGACTGCACTCCATGAAGAAATACCTCTGATACCTCTAAGCAAGAACTCTATATGCAATCATAAACAGTGTACACAGTTTATGGTGCTGACTCGAACAATTTCATCACTACATTACTTTCTGAATCATAACTGTAAAATAGAAGGACTTCATTTTAACACTCATTCAAATGGCACTTCAGTTATTTGGCACCTCCTACCCTCTATGGCAATAGTGAGTAAGATATAATTGCCGAAGTACTTAACACAAAACATTGATAATCTCATTTGCTGAAGCATAAAAGATATCTCAGATGTTGTCCTGTGTTCCAAATATTTGTTATAAATTCTCCCAGAAAGAACTATGCTTAAATGGTGTGTTCTGAAGTAAAACGTGAGGATTTATCATCTTCTCTCAAAAAGGTTTCACTAATCTTGTCACTTCAGCACACAGTTCAGTTTAGGAAGTCTGGACACCACTAAAGGCAGTTCAAGTTTTCTACAGACAATGAAATACAGTATATCCTCACTGACTGGTTTAGGTTAGAGGTCATCTTTCACCCTTGAGTCTGGCCAGAGACTAAATGACATCCTGAACAACTGGCGCTTTGTGTTTTATGATGCCAAGTGACAGTGAAGTCATTTATAATATGATCTACGGCCTTGAACTGACTCAAGGGAAGTGGAGATGACAATGTTTGATAAGTCATTCATGATGAAAGAATAATTGCCACAGAGAAATCAAGCTGAAAAGGCAGGAGCATAGGCTACAACTAGCTGTTAGGTTTACTTCAAGTACTCTAAGGTTACGATTTAACTCTGAACTGCAGAGATCTTGTGAAAGCAGTGAGAAGGGAAAGGTATTTACTTGCTGCCCAGCAGTGCTATGGTTATGGGTCGAGCAGCATATCCACCAAAATAAACCCACCTTTTCAGGGGTTTTGTCACCTGAAAATGTGTCAGGCTGA
Organism: Rafetus swinhoei; assembly: GCA_019425775.1. Taxonomy (NCBI): domain Eukaryota; kingdom Metazoa; phylum Chordata; order Testudines; family Trionychidae; genus Rafetus; species Rafetus swinhoei. Next base: position 41,898,417 of record CM033432.1, on the reverse strand, counting down.
AACTGAATACACAAGTCATTAATTTATGGTCTCTCTTTCCAGAGGGCATGTTCACAAAATAAAAATATTTTGCACTTGCATAATTCTTTACTAATGTGAACTAATGAAAGGGAAAGTAAGGCACAGGTTAATGGCTCAATTTTCATTTATACTAAGGCTGCTCTGGCACTGTAAAGGGATCTTAAAATGGATATAAATGACATTTATATGTGCAAAAAGGCTCTTTTATGCTGCAGAAGGAATATACACTGGCATAAGTGTAACTGAGAATCAGAGCCTTGGGCCATGTCTACACAAGTGAGTTTATAGCAGCACAGCTGTAGCAATGCAGCAGCACTGCTGTTAAGATCAACCATGTAGCTACCCTGTGCTAACCAAAGAGAGCTCTCCCACTAATAAAATAAAACCACCTCGATGAGTGTCAGTAGCTATATCAGTAGGAGAAGCTCTCCCGTTAACATAATGTTGTGCACACTACTGCTTATGCCAGCAAAACTTATGTAGGTCAGGGGTGTGTGTTTTCACACCCCTGAATGACATATGTTTTGCTGACATGAGTGGTGGTATAGATATGGCCTAAGGTTCTTGACAAAGGCCTTGGTGGAAGTCCAATTTCAGATGTGGAACTAGAATGCAGGAATGCTTTGCTCTCAGTCCTGTGTTCAGTCTTCTTGTCTATGTTGCCTTTTCTGGATCTCCATACAGCCAGTGCATACACTGATGGCTCAGCAGAGGAGTCAGCCAGAGACTTCGGCATTTACATGGCCCTGTTGCCATCAGTGGCAGACATACAGACATACATGAGGCTGAGGTTACACCAAAACTGAAATACCCACCATGGGCTTCACTAGTTCAAAAGTCATTACTGACACACTGGGAAGGAGAAGGAGGAAGATTACCATGAATAACTGGTACTGTTAAAAAACAAACAAACAAACAAACAGACTTCTCGCCTAGTGTTTGGTTACAAATTTCAAGACTAACCCTGCAATGCATAGCCCTGTACAAATCACTCTTCCAAAATGGAAGCTGATATTAACTTGGACACTTAAATAGCCCCCCAAAATCAAGAGTGGGCTGAAGGTGAAGATTCCAGTCAGTATTGTAGCCCACAAGGCAGGCCATAATTTAGGCCTTCAGTTTAAAGGCACTGTTTTGAAATATGAGGGATCAATAGGCACTGAACTCTTCTGTGGAAGTTGTGGGTGATCAGTACCTTTTCAAACCAGGTTACCTCACATTTGATTCCAAGTCCATTAATTCCAGTGAATATCAGATCATTGCCTAAATTTAGTTGCTTAAATATTGAAATGTGACTATCCTAATACAATATCGAATATGGAATCCTACTACAACTGATTTGCCCATTGGAACACACTTCTTCCCAGCAAGTTCAAAGTGGTGAGGCTATTGCACCAAAACAAAACCAACCAGCCTCCAGATTCCATTGAACTTAGAAAACCAGTAAAACAGAAGATGCCTATATGCCTGAAAATCACCTGATAGCAATTAAAACAGTATCCTCTAAGAAGAGAAGATGAACATGCCATTGATTTAAACCTTGGCAGTGACTGTTTGGTTGGATATACAGGAAGCTTCACATGACATTTCATTAGTATCACAGTGAATTAACTTTATAGTGGTGTAATGCTTAATCCAATTTAGGTTTAGTGTTATTAATGATAGTGCTAGGGAAATAGTTTAAGGCAATTAAATAGTAGTATATAACTTGCCAAGCACCACTGCTGGTAGGCTGATGGCATCACAAAATAGCACATTTTAAAAGGGAATTGAAAATGGAAGGATAGCACTTTCTGATGATTTAATCCTTTATGTTTGGAAGGGTATCAAGCCACATGAAAATCTATTTAGAAGATCTGCTTCTGAGTACTGTGTATTTACAAAAGCAAATACACGCTTCCTTTTGCTTGTGAATAGCTTGATCCACATGGAGTGCATGCATTGGCTTTACTATGAAAGTTGCATTGTTGGCTCTGGACTCAAAGATAACACCCGATTAGGAATAATAAAAATTGTACAAACAGAATACATTTGACATTCGGAACACGCAGGCTAATGTCTGAACTGAGACAAACATACTATAGAGGGGACGTCAGCAGTACCATATCATCAGAGTAATGACCATATATCTGTAAATATATGGAATTCTGAGGTGGTACAGCGTAGAGAAAAGTAAAACCCTTGTGAATTGAGCATATTGGGTAGCTTAGTTCAATTTGTGTTTGTCATTTTCTTCTGCTCTCTTTCCTTCTGCCAACTATGTTTCTAGTATTTTATTACCTTAATTCAGGATATCAGACAACCCAAGGGCTGAACCATCAACCTCTACATGTAAAAGTCTCTGAATTCTCCACATACCTCTTCCCTCCTCCTCATTTTTACTGTTCCATCAAGACTTCTCTAAACCTTTCCTGACTTTTTTCTTAATCCCCTTCAATTTCTGGCTCACAATGCTTCTTTCCTGTCCCCATTTTATCTTTGTCCTTTTCAAAAGACACATTTTGCTTCACACTTGTTTTCTCCTCAGAAATCTTCCATCAGCCTGAACCATGCACCTCCCTGTTTCTTGCTGTAACTTGTGGTAATATATTCTCTGCCTCTAATACTCCATCTCTCCTATACACCATGTTGTTCTTCCTCAGTATTTTTCTTCCCCTCTTTTGTGCTGAGGATTCTTTGAGAAATCATTTGCTAACTTTTAAAAGAACAATTTTGTTTCTTGGCCCATATCCTCTTTTCTCTTTCAGGTCCAGATTCTGATTTCAGTTAAGTCACTGAGGCTATGTCTACACTATGAGTTTTCTCGGCAAAATATGCAAATGAAGGACTCATTTGCATGAGTTGCAAACTCATTTGCCTATTTTCTGCCGATCTGTTTTTGCGTTGAGGTTTTTGCGCAAAAACAAGCAGTGTGGATGTTTTCTTTTTGCGCAAAATCCCCTTTTTCTGCAAGATCTGAATACCTTCTTTTTTGGGACATAAGGATCTTGCGGAAAAAGGGTTTTTGCGCAAAAAGAAAATGTCCACACTGCTTGTTTTTGCACAAAAACCCCAGTGCAAAAACGGATTAGCAGAAAATATGCAAATGAAATCACGATTCTTGCAAATGAGTCCTTCATTAGCATATTTTTTGCCGAGAAAACTCGTCATGTAGATGTAGCCTGAAGGGATTAATAACATCTTGTTTGGTTAATTCCCCCAATTTGTTATTTTTGTGGTGGGCTGTGTCCACGAAAGCTCATGATACCATCTACATGTTTTGTTAGTCTATAAGTGCTACCAGACTATTTGTTGTTTTTTAAAGTTTATCTGTTTCCTTGGCACTTCTCTGAAGATCTACCATGACATGAATCTTTCTTAAATCTAACTTCCCCTTACCCTACACTCTCTACCACCTTGTCTTATTCTTCCCTACCTCAACAAAGTGGACCAGCATGCCCTGAATTGTCATCATCTCAGCCAGAAATAGAAAACAGGACTGTTTCTGTAACAGGCAGCCAGCCACCTTGAAGGCCTACAGGTCTGGGGCCTGCCAGCCCTATTCAGTTTGCCTCTGGATGGGAAATTAGTGTTAAAAGCCCAGTAGCTGAGGTAGGCTTCAGAAGAGAGCAGCAGATAAGCTGCTCCAGTGTGGGGCAAGCAGCTGGACTTGGGCTAGGAATTGTCTGTAAGCAGCCTGCCAGAAGCCTTTGGTAAGAGGGGGGAGTTGGCTTGGACTTCATGGGGTGACTGGAGCCCAGAAGCTGATGGCAGTAAGACACTGAGGCCTGCATGCAAAGGAGGCCTGAAGGTTGAGCTCAGTGCTTTCAAAGATTCTTTTTGTTTCATTTTGGTGCTGTTTTGAGGTTTAGACTCAGGGACTCTGATCTCTGGAAGGAGTGAGAACATAAATGTGACCTATGAGGAGAGGCTGGGGGATTTGGGTTTGTTTAGTCTGCAGAAGAGAAGAGTGAGGGGGGATTTGATAGCAGCCTTCAACTACCTGAAGGGAGGTTCCAAAGAGGCTGGAGAAAGGTTGTTCACAGTAGTGATGGATGGCAGAACAAGGAGCAATGGTCTCAAATTACAGTGGGAGAGTTCTAGGTTGGATATTAGGAAAAACTATTTCACTAGGAGGGTGGTAAAGCACTGGAATGGGTTACCTAGGGAGGTGGTGGAATCTCCATCACTAGAGGTTTTTAAGTCTCAACTTGACAAAGCCCTGGCTGGGTTGATTTAGTTGGGATTGGTCCTTCCTTGGGCAGGGGGCTGGACTTGATGACTCCTGAGGTCTCTTCCAGCTCTGTGATTCTATGATAAATGGGACTTGAGGAGGCCAAGTCACTGTATCCCAAAAGATGAGGCAAGGTGAAGGAGTTGCAATGCCACTCTGTTGTGAAGGTGTAGCCGGCCAGAGTAAGTCTAAGGTCTGACACTGGGCTCTCAAGGTACAAAATACGCCACACAGGTATTGGTCAAACACAAGTAGTTTATTTCCTGACAGCTAACAGCTGTGCCCCCCATAAATGGAAGAACAATATAACAAAGAAGCGGCATATCTTACGTCCCTTCCTGCAAGCCTGGAACCCCGGGTAGGCTGCGGACGAAGTGGGAGGTTGTCTCAGCTTCCGAGGCGCCGGTACCCAAAGCCCATTAGTGAGGTTCAAATTGCTGTGCTTTGGTGCAGCCTTAAATACAGTTTTTTTATGCCTGGTTTTGCAGTTTGGAAATTTCCAGGGGTTACTCATTACTTGCTGATGTAGGGCTTAGCTGTTAGTTATCTATCTGGTTCTGTTCTGGATCTACTTGTTCTTTGGCCCAGTTTACGTGATCAGTACTTTAGGGTAAACAGAGTTGTTTATGCGTTCTTGCCCTTTACCCTTATCTTATACTTGTTCTTGCTATACTGGCAACAATGCTTATCTTAAATGGCGTATGTTCCCAAAGACTTGCTTCTGGCTCATCAGATATAGGGAAAAGGGAAAGGGGGGAAAGAATGCAGGCCTCACCACCCCTAAACTAGCACGTACAAAGTTCTTCCACAATTGACCACAACAGGAGGGACACACTGCGATGGTAAATCTTGTACGGGCACCTTTGTGCTCCTTTAAGGAAGGGCCTATAAATAGACTATATCCCCCAAATGTTCATGTAATCCACTACCTTTTATTGGGTTCAGATCCTGCTAATGGCTGTGGGAGCGGTGCTTATGGACTTGTGGCAGGGTATCTATTAGTGCCTGACCAAAAAAGAGGATCTTTTTGGAATAAGAATTTGTTTTTGTTTACCATGTTAGTAGTAGCTGGGGCTTCAGTATTCCATGGGTCTGATCTGAATCCCACTGAAATCAATGGGATTCTTGCTGGTGACTTGAGCACCCTTTGAACCAGGCCCATAATTATTTGCTGGTGCTATACAAAAGGACCTTATCCTGCAGTTTTCATTCAGTCCAAATGCTCATTGATTTCAACTGATGTGCCACCTAATTCTGGACTGCCTGGCAATACCCCCAAATTATCTAAAGTAATGAGGTAGGAGAGGTGAAGTCACAAGTGAATCATGAAGATCATAAACCTTGCATTTCCAGGCATAGTTGAGCTAATGCCTTACAGCTAATAACCCATATCACCATATGTTCTTAGTAAACTATAATGTATTTTATTTTGAGGGTTATGTTGTACTGTGGTCTGGTGGTGAGTGCTTGTGTTTGTATGTTAGTCTGGTTGTGCTTTTAATCTTCTATGCTGCCTTGGGCTCAGATAGGTGCTTTCCATGCACATGAAGTAAATAAATGCGCAACTGGCAAGTCTGCAAGACTCTTTAATGTCACAATTTTAGGCAACAAGCTATAGTTTCTCTTGAGACGATTTCATTTCTGATCTTATTGTTTTTGGTTTGATTCAGAGTCTGTTTGGCATACAGTATGCTACAGATGTTTTTAAACAAATGATAAATGTTAGTTCCAAAGATTATTCTTCCTAACACCTGTTTCTCTCCGTGGTCTCTTTCATTTTGCTAAAATAGCTTTCATTTTACTTTAAGGCATCAAAATGCAGTTAAGAAGGAAAATAACATGTCTACATCATCAACACTGCAGTTTTGTTCCCTAAGGTGACATGCCAAAGATATGTAATTAAACGATTTGGGATAATCCAGCACATTTTCCATATCATATGTGGATGAGATCTTCTGATGAAAGTATTTTTGTCTAGACATACTAATGTGTGTAACTTAAAAAAAAAATAAAATTAAAGGACTTATCTGCTGGATTCAGATCTTTAATTATGTGAACATGCACAAATACGATTGGAATTTTTATTGTGTTATGAGTGTCAGTGCACAGTTTGGTACTTACATAATCAGTCTGGGGGAAATGCTGCACAGAACATGGCTGTCTGACATAGGTTTATGTTTAATCTATCCAAAGTATCACTGGAGACTAGGTCAAAACAAGCTTTGCAGAATTCATCTGTAAGTTAAAAATCTGCCCTGGATCTCACTTGCTCTTCTGTAGCTGCTTACACCTCAACCAAGTTGGTGTGAAATGCCTTCATTCTGGTTTGGTAGGAGTTCACAGTCACTTGTCACTAATATGAAGTATTGCACAAGATGCAGGGCGAAGGATTGTTAGGCCCTCAATGCACACATTATATGGGTGGATTCCCCCCTACTTGGAAGGTGCAAAGGGGTAATAACTCTCCAAGCAAAGAATTCCCCCATTGAAGGGAAACTTCCAAGTGGGTCAGATGGTTCATAGCTGTATTTTATGGCCCTTAACGCTCCCCTCCCCCAGCTTAGGGGGCACATTGGGAAATGGAGAGCTATTTGGCAGTCTTTTGAGGGTGCTGCTGCTGGGATGGGCAGCAGCCTGGCAGAGCTCTGCTACAGCAACCTTTAAAAGCTTTCTGCATGCTTTGAGAATCTAGGAGCTGGAACAGGTTTCTTGCTGTTCTTCCTGTGCAATGAGCAAAGTTCTGTATGGGAGAGGATCCAGCCCCAAGGGGCTGCCTGGTGAACATAATTCCATCATGCTGTGTTTCCCATTTTTAATTTTCCTGTGTTCCATTTAGTTTTGAGAACAGAACCCTAATCAGCATTAAAGCCAAGTCCTTAGCTGAGGCTATGTAAATAGGTCATTAGTAACTGTCAATTAATAAATCAGTGCAGCACAATAACCATAGACGAGCTCTATAGCCGACAGAAACACCACTTCCTTTCTTTGTCACAAGCTTCCTTTCTTTGAAAGTTAGCACTTTCATTAGTACATGGGTTATACCCACTGGACCAAACTTTACTGTTATACCCTTTGCCATTCCACTGCTTTCAGTGACGTTGCATGGGGCATACGTGAAGGTAAAATTGGCTGTTAGATTTGGACTTGGACCAGTTTCGACTTGCATGTTTAGTTTTCAGGTATGCCAGTTCCTCTCAAACTTCCTAAAAAGAGCCTGGGTTTTGTAGCTGATTTAAGGGAGAGATCTTTCTGTAGCCTGTTTATGATTTTGGCCAAAGGATTTCTGAAGATGTAATCCCTGGGAAATTATAGAATCCTAGAGATTAGAAATGGAAAAGGTCCTTATTACAATGCATCGTCCCGGGCAGTTTATTTTCCAGTGCTTTGTCTAGGCTTGTTTTAAAAGGCTGCTTCATGCTGTTCACAATTGGTTCTGAGTATTATATTCTCTAACACTTAAGAGCATTCTTCTTGAAAAGCATGTGTTCACATTACACAGATATTAATCAAATGGATGAGTCAATTTACATGCTGTCTGGAAAACATGTGAACAATAAGGGTATGTCTACACATCAAAGTTAAATCGAAATAACAGCCGTTATTTCGAATTAACTTTAATAGCATCTACACAGGTAAACCGCTATTTTGCCAAATTTGAAATAATGCCAAATTTGAAATAGCTAATTCAAAATAAGCACTATGTAGACGCTTATTCCGAAATAAGGGACCTGCAGCCCTTCCCAGTTTCCCCTGGTGGCCACTCTGGGCCAAACCAGGAAAACTCTTCTCCTCTCCTCCAGGCCTGGAGCCCTTAAAGGGGTAGACTCTGGCCACACTGTATGCCAGAGCCAGGCCTGCCAGCAGTCGCTGCCCCTCACCCAGTGGCCAGAGAATGAGCTGGCCAGCCAGTGCCAACCAGCTGTCCCTTGCCCAGTACCCCAGCTCCCAGGAGCCAGCCAGGGGCCGGAGATGGCGGACGCCCTCCTGGACTAGTGCAGAGATCATGGACCTCATTGAGGTTTGGGGGGAGGCCTCCAATGTCCATGATCTCCACACTAGATGGAGGAACACCGCCGTCTACGGACGCATAGCTGGCACCATGGCTACCAAAGGCCACATGCGCACACAAGAACAGGTGCGCATGAAGATCAAGAAGCTGTGGCAGGTGTACGCCAGGGCCACTCAGGGCAGTTCCTCAGCAGGGGCAGACACCTGCCCCTACTTTGACACCCTGGACCGCATCATGGGGGGTGGGATGGTCCGTGCCACCCCGGGGGGCAGCGATCTGGGACCGGAGGGCCCTGACCAGGGCGCAGAGGAAGAACCGCCACAGAGAGTGCCATGCCGGCTGGACCCCCGAGCTGTCCCAGCAGCCGAGTCACCAGGGTCATCCGGGGAGGCCACACCATGTAAGTGCCATCACTGTCCCCTTCCGGGGTGGGGGCAGGGAGGGAGACCAGGGACCACGCACGTGGGCCTTGCTTACCACGGATCACGCAGCAACCTGTGCATATGCGAGCATGTGCCATGCCACCCCTGGGCAGGTGGCTCCAGCTGTGTGCCACACAGGGGCCATGGATTGATAGCCACACGCATGTGTGAAGAGACCTGACATGCTCCTGACCCCGGGGCGGGACACAGCAGGATGCCCTCCCTTCACAAGCCCCCTCTACACAGAGGCAGGGGACATCTCCCCCCCACCTCTGCCGCACTATCTACAGCACAGGGGCATGGGTGTGGTCTTAGGGCAGCTCCCACTCCCGGGGATAGCTGGACATTCCGACCATGGCCTCTGTGCAAGCACAGCAGCTCTGACGGTACAGGGCACCTCATCCTCACCTCAAAAAGGGGGGCTGGGCTTCACCCACTGTGTCCCCAGGGAGAACTGACCACTTCTCTTCTTTCTCCACAGCCGCACCAGCTGCGCGTGCAGGGCACACCACCCCGCCCGGGACCACCTCCCGCACCCAAGGGCTCAGCAGGTCCACTGCAACACTGCAGGGGTACCGACACCAGCACCTGGGGGCTCTGCGACCGCTGCACCGCACCATGGAGCAGCGGGTGCAGGACGAACGGGAGTTCCGGCAGGAGCTGCTTGCCCAGGGTCGTGCCATCTGTGCCCATCTGCAGACCCTGGTGCAGAGTGTGCTGCCCCATGCTGCTCCAGCGCCTGCTACCTCCCCAGCTCCCACTCCTCCTCCAACTCCTTCTCCCCCTCCCGCCTCTCCCTTCTCAACCTCCATACCCTCCTCCTCAATCTCCACACCCCACACCTCAATCTCTACATCCTCCTCCCCATCCCCCCCAGGGATGCCGAGGCCCCCCGCACCCGCCGTGCTGGGAGACAGTTGGCCCGGCGAGACCCCCACCCCTGAACCCTGAGCTTCCCCTTGCTTCCCCCTTCCAGCTCCCTCCTCCCAGGTTTCGCCCTCTCCTCTCCCACCCTCTCTCCTCCCCTCTCCCGCCTCCTTTCCCCAGTCTCCCCAGAGTTTCATACCCCCCCCCCAGTTTTGTTAAATAAACAGAGTTTATATTTTTGAAAATACGTGTATTTTATTTGACATCAGGAAGGGGGGCTATGGAGGGGTAAGAGGAAGGACATGAGGCAGGAATGAGGCACAAGTCCCCAGTGGGGCAGACCAGGGAGGCTCCTAGTGCTCCTTGGGGTGGAAGCTCTCCTGCAGGGCCTCTTGGATACTGACTGCCCCTGATGGACCTCCCAGATGGCAGCCTGCAGAAAGTGCAGCCAGGCTCGCAGCAACGCATCCACGAGAAGCACCAGAGTGCCCAGAGGCAGCTCTTGTTCCATGTTGCAGAGTGCTGTGGTGTCCCGAGTGGGGGCAACCAGAGCACGCAGAGACAAAATGCTTTGCTGTCCCTCATCGAGGTAGGCAAGCAAGCAGGGAAACCTGAGAACTGGCTGTCCAGGGGGATCCCTTTAAGCACAGACCTCAGATAGCCTCAGGTAGCAGCCCCACGCTGTAAGTCCTGACCTGGTGCCCTGCTGGAACTGGTTCCGGCCAGCCTTAAATGCGATTCAGCGTCCACTCAGTGTGGACGCGCTATTTCAAAATAGCAAAATGCTATTTCGAAATGCATTTTGTGTGTAGACATGTTATTTCGAAATAAGCTATTTCAAATTAATTATTTCGAAATAAGATATTTAGAAATAACACTGTAGTGTAGACATATCCTAAGAGAGCAGCTCATCTATCTATCTATCTATCTATCTATCTATCTAGAGGCTATCCAAGGCTCCAATTGCAGGCCTAATTTAGTGAAAGATTCATACAAAATTTAGTCCACCACTAAACCTCTACGAATTTACTTACCCTTGCCTAATAGTTAAAAAAATATTTCAGAGGAATAATTTAGGGGCAGCTGCCCTTTTCAGCAGAACTGCACTGTGCAAAGACAAGAAATAGAAATGACCCAGACACTGCATATAGAGGGAGGCTGTTTCACCCTCCATATGCAGCCTCCTCTCCCTTAAATCCAGAGTCTGATACCCTTACTCATATCAATTACCTTGCTCCTCTAGTTGTCCCATTGGATTTGGGAGTACTAGAAGAGAAAGATACTGTGCTCAATTTGAAGAAATGTATGAGGCCCTTGCCTTCTTTTTAAGTTCATATTGATTTCAATGAGGGCTTGGTTGAGTAAGGGTTGAGGGAAAACCTAATGATTTAGTCCATATCTTTCATCAGATAATGCCAGTAAGGTGCAATTTGAGAAAAGAAATGCCACCTTTCTGCATCAGGCCATAGAAGCCCTCAGTTGCCAGTTTTTGTGGACATGGCCAAGAGTTTATGATACGAAAGCCAGACATTTTAACTGAATCAGGCCCCGTAATGAAGAGCTACTTTAATTAAGTGTGACCTTTCTAATAAAGCTCCAGTTGGTGAATATCTCAGCGGATAAGATTTGTAAGAAAAATGAGTCATATTTTAAAAGGCTGGGATGAAATATGGTATACAACTTTGCACTCTATGGGAGTGCATAAAAATAAATCCAAAATGAATAAGACTTGGCAGGCCTTTTCACTTGTGATCTTCCTGCTTACAGTAAGATTTGCTCACAGAACTTTTGACTCTGCTGTAGCACACATTAGAGGTCAGTTCAGACCCCAAAATAATGAAGTGGGGCTACTGACCACTGTCTTCTAAGGGTAAAGTGAGGGATAAGCATTCAAAGTATCTCTACCATGTGGAAGGAGCTGCTGTAACCCCCTGTGGGCCTGCCTACCCTGCAGAGCAGAGCCAATGAGCAGACTCCACCTGGTTTATGGGTGTTACTTGCATACTCCCCTCTGGACACTAGGAAGTTCAGAGCAATAATCTGCCTCTTGGAGAGAGGTTCTTTCCTTGGTGCTGCACTGCTCCAGACAGCCACCTTACTCAGTCAGGGCGGCCCCTAAATGGCTCAACTAAGCTCACAGTGAAGTGTTAGGAGCATGCACACAAATGAAGTGAGTGTTGTAACATCCAATAGTCTCCTTGGGAGGTCCACTGTAACAGTCCCTCAGTCTGATGGAAATGACCACTTAACAACGACAGAAATGCCACCTTCTCATATTTATCTAGTCCCATTCCAGTTTAGGAAGGGAGATGGGCTTCAGAGCCCAAGTTTCAGTTTGAGCAGCAACTTTAAAGCATGGGTGCCCAGCTAGTTTTGCCATGCCATTGGGAGCTGGGCTACTCAAATCTATTGACCTAGAATAGGAGGTTCGCTTCTGGGGGCTGCATTGATGAACCCTTGGAGACCATAAATTCCTGAATTAACATAAACATTCCATGTGGAGTACACCCAGAACAATAACCCCTAGTAACTGCAACATCAGGTCTGATGGGCAATACAGAAAAAGGGCAAGCTAAGATAAATTTTACAGCCAATGTATGATAAGCATTTATCTGCATTCATGATTATTAATGTTGTCTCATTATTCATTAACCGCTTCAGACTCTGTGAAACTCTTCTCTGTGTAAGCAATTTGTTAGAGGAGATGAGGAAATACAGATTTTTCTTTTCAGCAGGGAGAGATCACATAACAGGCACACAATGACATGACTTGAATGTGGTTGGAGAGTCAGTTTGGGAGGACTGAAGTACCATTTTTTGTCCATGCCTGTTGGGGGCTGGGATGAAGAAATGAATTCTACTGAATGTGGGGTTTTCTTGTTTGTTTGAAGATGATCTATTGAGTTACCATGCTCCTTAGAAACTGTGGTAGGCTTTTCCAAATACCTGAAGACACTTTTTCTTATACTTGGGAGGCATTCAAAATGCCACACTTTTTCCCCTGGAACCTGAAGGCCAGGTGTACCCTGAGCAACCAATCTGTGATTGATACAATTTCGGTGATATGATACAATAGGCTGAGCCTGGGTTTAGACAAGAACTTTTGATGTTACCTTTATATGTTGTAACATGAACTCCATCCCAGTTAGCAGTGCTTTGTACAGTCTGGAACTGCCCATGTTTATAACTCAGTCCATTTAGATTTCATGCTTTTCTATTTTCTGGACTCTGTCTATCAGACTGGCTTTTCTTTAAGATACCTGAAAATGGAGATTGTTTTAAGTTGGGGTTGGATGCATTGTGGGTACCTTAGAAAGAAGGAAAGTGAACCTTAGAAGAGACTCTCAGGAGGAGTAGGTCACATAGGTGAAAGGAGTCTGAGTCTCCTCAGTCAGTGCTGAGAGAGGGTTTGTGCTAGGCCACCATGGAACACAGAAGAGCCACACACCCAGAAGTGCAAGAAGTGGTTACACCTCTTTGCTTTAGTGGAATGTAAGTCTCCCCTTTTCTCAGGACTTGTCTTCATGTAGAGCACTGCCATGGCACAGCTGCTTTAGTGAAGACGCTATTGTGCTGATGGGAGAGCTTCTCCCATTGGCATAATTAATCCACCTCCTTGAGGAGGCAGAAGCTATGTAGAGGGGAGAAACCCTCACTTCAACAGATGGCTGTCTGTAGGGAGGTTAGTTCAGTATAACTATGTTGCTCAGAGGTGTGGATTTTTCACAATCCTGAGCAATGTAGTTATACCCAGATAAGTCTGTAGTGTAGACAAGACTTGCGTAGAGTTGCAGCCACATGATGTCTATCAGGTATTTACTGAGCCCCTTCGAAAGCATAAAGGAAAATAAATGAAGCAGACTGATTTTTTTTGTGCTCTGGGGAAGGATCGTTGAGGCTTATAGAAATAAAGAACAGGCAATTGCCATTCTCACGCTAACACACAGGTACCCCAGAGAGGATTCCCAGAGACCGAGAATGAAATCCTGGCCCCAGTGAAGTCAATGGCAAAAATCCCATTGACTTCTGTGCAGCAGATTTTCACCCAGAGAGATCATAAAACTAAATGGGAACATTTCCAGGGTGTGGAAAGGAACAGAGCATCAGAACTTCTCATTCATGTGCTCTGATGGCTGGGGTCCCTGTTTAAAAAATAATAGCAAGAAGTTATATTCCCTGTCATGCAAGAGCCTTTCTCGTGAATGCACTGGAGTGTTATATGAGAAATACCTGCTCTAGTTTACTCCCCTTGGTTACAAAAACAAACTTTAAAGGAGTAATTATTAGCAGTAATGGATATATATGTTTGGCCCTGTGTGTATAGACTGGCGAATGCCCAAAGACAGGCACCTAAGTCTGTGAGAGACCATTAGACATATTACCATCGTTGTTTTCGACGTGGAAGGAAATTCACAGGGCTTCAGAGGAGAGGTTAACTGCTTCCTTAAGGCACAGTCTTGTTCTCTTGAAGTCATTGGCAAAACTCCCACTGACTCTAGTGCGGTGAGGGTTCCGGCCCTTAGAGATCACTACTAGTTAAGAGTGAACTGAAAACCTTCTTACCTGCCAAGGCAGAAATTCAGTGCCTCATGTTTCTCTGTTTCCCTCCTGAAATAGTTGATGACATAACTAACACCTAAAACAGAGCAGCGTGCTGCATTCCACATGGTGCACTAGGTGTTAGTGAAGTCAACAAGTGTAGAACAGGACACACAACCCAATGCTTGGTACTCCAGCACTGGTAGATAAATGAATGTGAGCAAATGATTGTAAATCATTCAGATTAAGTGTCTTGCTCTGTGTTTTTTTAACAAAGCATGTTTTCTGTTAATGATCAGAGGTTTCCTATTCATTACACTACATGACTGTTTACAGAGACTTGTAGGTGTACAGAGTGCTATAAAGACAAATCAAAAGGAGAGATCCCTGTTTTGAAGTGCTTACCATCTAAATGGTAAAGATTAAGGCACAGATTGTCATGGGGGAGAGGTATGGAACACTAGTCCTTGCCAATGTTCTGGATGACTCACCAGGATTTTTTGGGGGACACTAGGGAAGCACACCCAAGCAGCCCTTTCCACCACGAAGGCCGTGTGTACTTCTCCAACTCCATGACAGCTCAGCTTCTCTGAGTATGTGGAAGCAGGTAAAGCCATCACTCTAACTTCACCTCACCTCTATCTTTTGGGAGTTTAGTGTTGCTGGCTGCATTAGATGTTTTTGGCCCGCGTGTTCAGGAAGCACAAGACCTGGAACTCTCTCCTGTATCTGTTTAGCTTGTCTACTGCCTTATCATGATAGTGTTTGTGGCTGGCATCAAGGTGCTTTCTAGAGTCCACTTCTACTCCTTCTAACCAACTCAGGGCCAGCTACAATGTAAAGTACCCATGCTCAAAATATCAGCAGTGTCCAAGCATAGAAAAGACTATGGAAACTGAACTAGTCCATAAATACCCTACCTTTGTATTTATACGTGCATTTAAAATTTAACTGGCTGCATATAGATAGATAGATTTCCAGAACACATAAAATGTATTCTTTCAGGATCTTCATACTAAATGCCTAAACCACAGTAATATTATAAAAGAGTGCTCATTAGGTAACCCATCCCTCTGCAAGTAAATATAGGGATATATGGAAGCTAAATCCATCTTTCAACATCTACTTTTTAAGCTTGTACATTCCATTGGTCTAACCATGAGGACAGAATGAGACCACATCCAATCAATGACTTATATTTGTTGGCAGAGTCTCTGCCGTGTGGCACATGGGACTAGGAAATGGGAAAGAGTTAGTGTTGTGTCTAACAGAGAGGTTTTTAATAAATGGCCCATAGGGAATCTAAGCTCTTGTTACAGTGAGTTCCATTTGGAAGAGAAGTCTGTAATGGAGGCATGGTAATAAAGAAGTGTTAGAGTTACAGTATTTTGCTAACATATTAGATTAAGCCCTACAAGAAGGTCGAGTGCCTGGGTTATCTAATCTGCTTCTATGTCTAGTTGAAGTTCTTTAATGATCAAGAAATGGCTGATTTTGCAAAATGCTTTCCAGCCAATAATGAAATCACAAAAACAGCTGCATCGTTTGTTTTGTTAGGGCTTTATAGCGTAACAATCCAAGTTTTTGCTGTGCTTCAGATGCACTGGTTTTAGGCCAGTAACAGGGAAGAGCCTGGGTAGGAAATAAAAGGCACCTTTCTTCCCTTCCTCAGAGACCATTCCTCTTCCCATGGTACATTTTTGCCAATACTCTGACGTTAACTCTGCTGTATTCTTATGGCTCTAGAAAAGGCTTTCTGTTCTCATCAATGCCCTTTTGAGCTAGCATTTCTAAGACTCACATGCACCCCAGGGACCTTTTCACTGCCTGTCACAGGAGCCAGGCCAAGATGTCAGTAGTGTAGTGCCAGCATCTCCTGTACGCAGGTGTCAGCCCTGGCATCTGAGTTCTGCAAATGCTGATACTTTGATGCTGATGTCTTGCCCTCTTCCTATATGTTATCCTGCAGATTATCTCCTGAGATGTGACAACCACTGGAGAAGATTCTGGGAGTAAATCTGAACTTTAGACATGATATGAAAAATATCAGATCTACTGCACTGAGAGCCCTGAAGATACAGGTAGGATTGCCAAATATTTTCACAAAAAATACTGAACATGGCGAGAAAAAAATTGGTTGAGCCAAAAAAAAAAAAAACAAAAAACAACCACACACAAAAACCGCTGCACCTTTAAATCCCCATGCTCCACACACTTCCCCACCCCTCACCAGATGCAGCAGGGGAAGAATTTCTCAAGTGGCCTTTCATCTGAGGAAAACCAGAAAATACCGGACATTTTATATGGCCGTATTTTCTGTTTTTTACTGGACAGAGGCCGCAAATACTGGACTGTCTGGGCCAATACTGGGCACCTGGCAACCCTATATACAGGCTGTGAGTAGGAGTGAGGGGACAGCCTTTAAATACAGGAGGAAAAGGAAAGTTGCTAAGGTACCACACACTTTGACTGAGAAACACAATCTAAATGGATAGGAAAGGGTCATGATCCTATCCTAAAATGGGTCATGATTAGCTAGTGAATTAATTTATTGGAAGCTATTTTTGGATACATGATTCTGTTTCAGCCAAGTAGTGGGTGTTTGGCAAACAAAAGGTGCAAGCCTGTGTTTATTCTGTGTGCATATACACATTTAACTTTAATCTGAACCTCATCTCACACCTCTATTCTAGATTATACGCTAAATCATAACCACTGCCAAGGGACTAGTGAGGGAATATGCCCTTCTGTTGTGTCTGAAGTGGCAGAGTACATTGACACATTTTTGTTTCTTCCATCTGTTGTAGTCTCTGTGCTTTGGGGTCTAATTATTATTCTCCTTCCATGGAGTCTGTTATCTTTCATGAATGGAGCCCCTTGACTGAACTGCAGCTCTGTATTCAGATCTATCATATTCATGCAACATTCACTGGTTAACAGTTCTAAAATTACTAATTATACAATAATTAAGCTAATACTTTGCATATGTCATCTCTTCAATAGGGATATATATACCCCTTTAAAAAGTTAACTGATTAATGATATAATTTTAATAGTTTAACCGGTTAATAGGGGTCTGGACAGCCTGTTCCTCCAGCTCTCTGTGGACAGTGGCACTGCTCTGCTAGCCAGGGTCCCACCATGCTATGGGTGGTGGTCCTGCTAGCCAGGCCGCAGCAGGAGGGGAGCTGTGCCCCTGCCAGTTAACCGGTTACCGGGTAAGCATGCTGGTAAGGCTAATGCTTACTGGATAACCAATTAACCAGTTAACCTTTTACATCCCTATTTATCACTGAGAATTGTACAGTACTTCCCACTGAGAATTCACAGCACTTTTACAAATATGGGCAAATATTATGCCCAGTTTAGAAATGGGGAAACTGAGGCACAGACAGGTTAAGGCCTTCATGTTCAAAGCATCCACTAATTTTGAGTGCCCCAGTCTCTGAGCAAGTTGGACGTCCAAAAACTGAGGCACCTAATATTTGTAGATGCTAGAAAATAGGCATTTAAGTGACTGATATCAATTCATCTAGGCTTTCATTTCTCATTCCATACAATGTGTATTTGGCATAGCTGTAGCTTGAACACAGGGATCCTGACATCTAGTCTTCTGGTTTAACCCCCAGAAACTATCTGCAAAAGCAAAAAAGATCCAGCTCTTAGTTTATATGGAAGGTATGCAGCTCCTGGTAAAATGTAACCCTTCTTCAGGGGCTTAGTCTTTTCAGATCTCCTAAGCTTTGTTTTTCTTTCCCGCAGTGCTTGTGAAATGTGCTGAACTGAACAAATAAAGTTTTCTGTCTGCAGGCAGCTGTATTTTTTTCTTTGTTTCAACCCCAGCCTGCAGTACCAATTTGATTATCCTATCCATATTTGGCCTCTTCTGAGGTTGTGTGCAAGGGTACAAATTAGCGTGAGTGATGTGGTGGTGTTGTGACATAGACACAGTGCTGGGTAATATCTTCAATCAGAGGCACTACACTCATTTATACTAGCTTAGGATGGATGTGGCTCTCTTTCAGGTTCTTGAAGGGAAGCATTCATGGCAAGCTGGTACTGATCATTTAAACATTTTAACCTCCCTGGACACACAGTTACAGACTTGAAAGTTATCAACCTTAAGCAAAAACACTTAAAAACAGACTGCAAGGAGAAAATGCTGGTCTGGAATTCATATTCAAATTTGACACTATCAGAATGGGTTTGAATAGGGACTGGGAATGGCTCTCTCATTACAATTTCCCCTTTAGGTATTCTCTCTTTCCCCTTTAGGTATTTTTTTTAGGTATTTCCCCTTTAGGTATTCCCTTTCTCTCATTTCCCCTTTAGGTATTCTCACTTTCTTATCCACGTCCACCCTGATTGAAATAGCTCTGATGTAACACTCCCATCTCTGTATCACTACCATCTGTTTCTTTTCCTTTCACTTCATGCATGTGATGAAGTGAGGTTTAACTCATAAAAACTTTTGCCACAATAAAACCGATGGTCTTTAAAGCACCATTGGACACATTGTTTTTGCTGAAACAGACTAACATGGCTACATTTCTGGTACTGATCAATGAACTGTTCTGCACAGGGAGACCCACACTGAACAAGTTATCCTTGTCTTTTCTGAGCTCCAAGAAGCAATGCAAAATCTTGCCATGTGTAAGCCCGTGAGCTTCAGTGTGGAAGAAGAGCTGCTGGTGCTCTAGCCCATTTCATCACCTCAGACAGTGCTCTGGACTTAACTGTAATAAAGTGTGCAACTTTTTCAGCCACAGAAAGTACCTTTTTCAATTTCAATGATCTCTCTTTGCTGCCAAACCTTTCTGGAGAATTCACCAATGTGCCAATATGGTTTTGGGTGTAATAGACTGGTTTATAGCCATAAACCCAGCTGTCAGAGTTCAGGCACAATCAGTACAAGTACAGTAAAACCTGTGTTATCCGGCATACGCAGGGATTAGGGTGTTCTGGTTATCTGAGGGTCCCTATCAACCTAGGAAAAACCAATGGATAATAATAGTAAAACTCAAGTTTTTAATATTGGTAGTTTTGTAGTGTGAGGCAGTTGGTCTCACATTTCTATTTTGAGTTAAAGATTATTAGTACTTCTTAAATAAAAAATTGTTAAACCAATCATGTTAAACCAAGCCAGGCCTGTGTGCCTGTGACAGTATTGTGGCTGGGGGCTATGCTGGTTAACAAAGTTTTCTGGTTAACAGAGTGCCAGATAACAAAGGTTTCACTGTACTTAGAATCATAGAATACTAGGACTGGAAGGGACCTGGAGAGGTCATCGAGTCCAGTCCCCTGCCCTCATGGCAGGACCCAGTAGGCTCAAAGTTTGTTCTCCATTGTAGTGTCACTTGTCAGATGGCAAAACAGGAAGTCCTGATGTATGACTCCTTCCTACTCAGGCTGGACAAATTCTAAGCTGGGCAGAAGACATAGTTGTAGTGAGAAGATGTAACAGTAGCTCTTTCTGAAAATCTGTAGCCATATTAAATTTATATAATTGAATCAGGGAATTGCTTGAGCTTGGCAGCAGCAGATCTCCAGATAATATTAATGACACCTGGAACAGGGTACAATCAGTGTTTCCTCAAATATGAGATTTGGTGGCTTTCACTAACCGTAGGGCCTTGAAGCACCATACTTAGAGAGCTTTTGTGTTTACAGTATTGCCATTTAATAAATCAGTCTTCTAATTTTGAAAACCAATAAGATTTCACTTGAAGAATTCAGTGGGTTTCTTCTGCAAATGTAAGATAAATGCTTCATCTCCAAATGGCTTAGTGTTTTCTTTTTCTATGTTGTATGCATCTCCAGAATCCTTTTGCCCGCTACAGTGGCTACTCTTTTGAAGTATTGACATAGCTGGAGAGCCTTCTGGTTCACATTTTGGCCTGAGCCCACCAAAGAGAAAAGCCAAGCTGCAAGTAGTTAGATCTCTAGAAGAGGGAAGAAAGGATAACAAATGGGGATGATGGTCCTGACTGATCTGATGCCATCATTTCTGGGAATGTGCATCATAACCAAATTCCCTTTCAGGAGAACTCTGTAGAATGTGAGGGAGGGAGAGGAGGCAGACCCCAGCAGTGCAATAGGACTGAACACAAGTTACTGAGTGCCTGGCTGCAGCAAAATAGGGAATTCTGTGGCAATATGCTGAATTCTGTGGCATTTTGAGGAAAATGGGTGGTTCTGTGGCTGCAGAATCAAAGCCAAAGTTCCCTGTTCTTAGAACTATTTTTGAGCTGTCTGCAGATTCAAGCAGATACCACTTTGTAGGTCCTCCATCTCAGAGATGTGAATTATCTTCACACCTATAATGGCTAGAAAGAGAGACACATATATTTAAATGTAAAGGTAAGAGAAAGGAGAAGAGTAATCACAATCATCCTGCTACTTGCTTGTGACACCAACCAGGAACTCCTGTCCCACAAATGGAAAACCTTATCCTACTGAGCAGTGTCCAGTGGGAACTGGACTGAAATCACCAACCCAGTGTATCTCAGCCCTGAGCAATCATAATACCGAAGCAACTTTTGGTTACTACCAACCTGGGCTGTGTTTAAACTAGGAACTTAGCAGTTAAATCAGAAATGATGAAGACCCTTTGTTAGCCATCACGGCTTCCCCTCAGCTCCCTCAGATTAATTCCATAAGGGAACAGGAATATATTCACAGCTAATTTGCTGCTTTGATTCCACTAGACCCAGCAACCGGCTGTGGAATTTGAACTGAGCAGCTTGAAACATGCTTTGGCTTCTAACATAAAAACTTAAGGGGAATGAAGCCATCATTAGCAATTCTGTCTTCACTGTATGTGATTTATTCAGCCTCCCCTTCCTCTCACATTACGTAGTCACACAGCTACATTTTACTTTTAAAAAAAATACTCAATCCAGTACAGGACTAGATTCTGCCCTTTACATAAGGGCACAGGATGCTAGGTGGCAAATTCATTATTCCAGACTGGGACACATCCTCTCAGCAACCATATTTAACACACTTACACTGTGTACTCATGGCCCATGTTTGGACGGCGTATTGCCTGATCCTTGGGGTAGAGGAGCCAAGCCATGATAGGTTTAATTTGACAATATATATAACACTGCAAATACCATTATTTCTTCAGCAAGTGCCTCCCTGGAGGCTGCGCCGACACATAGCCTCTTTCAGCAGGTGTAATAACTTTTACAAGTTGGCATTACAGAAAGACTAGCTGAGTGGTGGACAAAGGAGAGCCAGAGTTGAAGTGCGCTTGTTTTGACTGCTAGTGATGCAGGTTATATCTGTTGTTTGCTGTTGAAGTCGGATAAGTAAATGAAGGCCTCAAGAAATGCCAAAATTCAGAGATTTGAGGAATCTGTGTGCCAGCAATCCAGCATGTGATAATGACCACCGGAGACAGAATTACAAAGGAGAAAATGCAGCAGATCCCTCAAAATAATTAGATGCTTGTCTGCAACAGTAAGTAACCTACAGAGTGAACATGATTCTTTTGAATCGCCAACACCAGGGAGTGCATTGCACTGTCCTGTGTTTTAAAAGATTTTAAATAAAAAGATCTTCTACCTGTTTGATCTGTTCTAGTATCATCCCTGATGGCTCAGAATAGAGTTGGAGATAAAAGCACATCCGTTATAGTCAATTATCTTTGTGTCTAGGTCTATCGCACTAACACCCCCCCCCTTCACTGACGACGATGTATTGTCATTATTTCAAAAGAGATACCATGTTTTTAAATGATTTCACAGTAACAGTGTCACTATGGGTAAGATGCCAGGACAGGTGAGAAATCCCACACAATCGAGTTCTGTAGTTGGAAGAGTACGTGTCTCAGTAAAGGAGGGAGAATTGTCCAATGGCTTGAGCAGTCACTTTATGTTCAAGAGACCTAGGTTAGATTCCTTGTTCTGCCCCAGACATCCTGTCTGACATTGGGCAAGTCCATTAGACCCAGATTTTAGAGGCATTTAATCAGGGCCATCCTTACTCATATACAAAACACACAGTTGTGCTGGGCACCTGAAAATTTGGGGCATGACTACATCTTAATGTCCACTCACCTGCCTCTTCTTATAAGTATTCTGTGGCTCTGTCTCCTCCAGGGAGGATCTAGGATGTAGAAAAATCCTGTCAGACCTATTAGCAAAACATTGAACCTATGAAAGAACCATTCAAATGGTAATGAAGCCATTTAATAGGCATTTGCCAACCCCAGGTGTACATTGCCAGTTTCTGAATTCACTGTGTTAGTTTACAGGACCTTAGTTTAAAATTTGCCTTAAAATATTTCATTAGTGTGTTGATGAAAATTATTAAAATCACCTCTCTTAAAAAAATGCCCCCTCCCTTGGCCACCATTGAGCATAAGGGCACCAGATTAACAGTATGGGGGAAGGCCCCATAAATCCTAAGGATAGCCCTTCCTTTAAGCTTTGCTGCATTCAGTATTGCAGTGCCTAAGTTGCTCAGGAGCCAAAATTTCATTTTCAAAAAGGATTCCGGCATTCCCAGCTAAACATAGCAACACTGGAACAACAATGCCTAAATACCTCTAAAAATCTAGGCTCTGTATTGCTGTTCTCGATCAGTAAAAATGGAAGAAAAGCACTTCCCTAACTCTGAGGGCTTGTGAGAATAAATACCCGAAAGACTGTGAAATGATCAGATACTGAGGTAATGAGGGCTGTATTCAATACCTTAGATAGACAGATGTGTGTGCAGAGACTGAACAGAAACATATTTAAAGTCAGGTTTTCAATGTTTCTTAGAGGCTCTGCATGGCCAATTCTATGATAAACTATTGCAAACTGGTTGTCCCGATTTCCTTGGCTGCTTTGAAGCCTCTCTCGCCCAATGGCATATTATTAATTTTGCTAAATGGGCATAAAATCCTACCAATTCAGACACAACATCCTACCGTCTCTTTTTCATCATGATACAGACATTTTAGGATTTTGTCAATTTTTTTTTCATTTTGAGAGAGGTAATTGGTTTCACTATTTTTCTTTATTGTTAAGTATGTGAAATATCTCTCACGAGTAAAGTCTGTCATGATAGATAGAAACACAAGTTGCACTTTTAAAAAATTCTCTCAGATTTTATTTGGGGACCTTGTCTAGGTTCTCACCACAGAATACACCTATGTTTGACAGGGTCCCTTTAAGAGAATTCATTGAAAATTTCAGGACAGAAAAGCAGATCTGAAGCAAAGGAAATCATGGGTGACATATAAAACCCTTGGCAGTATATTGGTTAAATATAAATCAGTGATTTAGCAACAGGTTATTATTTTCACCTTCTCACTGCTCCTTAATGAGTCTTTCAAAACTGATAACATTTTAATGTAATTTTGATTGCCTTATTCTGGAGGTCAGTCTAATAAGTGTGTTGCATGATGCCAAATTACTCTTCTCAGAGGGAGTGAATATAATTAAAGGTGCAAGCACTCTGTTTTTGATTAAGGGAGTTGAAAAGAGTTTATTTTGTACTAAGAAAAATTGAGTTTCATGGAAATAACTTCAGGCTTGAGTTATACTTCTGCTTAACCTGTTATTTGCCACATAGCTAAGTAGATCCATGGTTGTTCACGGTGAAAAAAAATATCTGCAGAACAGATGCACATACTGTCGAATCCACAGGGACTTGTGAATTTGAATGGCCTTTCTAGAAAGTATGATATGCATTCCAACCATGTGCATGGTGGATTCCATCGAGATCAACTTATAATGCAGTGCCCTTGTCTCTGTGTAGATCGGTAACTGACTAACCATTTTAACTCTTACCTTACTATCTTTATCTGTCATGTTTGCAGTAACTTTAAAGAGCACAGTCTGAACCAGTGGAGGAAGCAGTGAACTTATTTACCTATTGTGGATATGCTTCCCCCAAAAGCAATAATATTCTCCAACTATTTTGGCTTTTTAGTCAGCAACAGTGAAAATTCAAGTCACGGCCTAATCAAGACCTCCGTGCCCATCCATCCATCCATCCATCCTGACCCAGCATTTAAGTACTAAAAGTCAGTGTTGCCATCTCATAATCTTTGATGTTTTCCTTAAAGCCCCAGCTGTAATAGTAAAATGTTGCCTTTCATTTAAAAAAAACCAAACCAAACCCTCTGTCTTGGAGTGCACCCCAAAGGCTAAGAAGTTAGCGGCAAATTTCAAAGACTACCGAAATATTTTATTTTGTGAAATATTGTCACTCTTAAGCCAATCTCATGATGTCGAAGGGACCTGGCTCACGATTTTCAAACCTCTGAGCAACAGGTTCTTTCCTTCCATCCTGTTTCCTCCATCCCCCCATTCTTTTTAAAGCAACAGAGTTTACTGTATTTTATGTGCTTGTGAATATTCTAAAGTATGTATTCCTTAGTTGTAGGGCAGTAGCACTGAGGAGCCCCCATCATGGACTAGGACCCCGCTGTGCTAGCGGCTGTGTAAATACACAGCAATCAGCCTCTCCCTGCCCCAAAGAGTTAATTTATGCTCTGCTTTGAAATAGGATTGTGTTTCACTATTTAGTCTCTCTTGCTATCACCATATAACACCTCAGTATCAGGGGATATATGGAACGAACACCATTTTTTTTTTCATACAATACATCTCTTACATAAGCAAAGAGCAAATTGGTCCAGTGGTTAGATCAAGGAACAGAGATTCTGGTCTTTTTGCTTCAGACTCTGCTCTGAGCACTGTCTGACCAGTCACAAATGGTCATGTTTTTGATTGAAACATGGTTCAAAAATGGTTGGTTGAAAAAACTGAATTATTTTCAGCAACTGTGAACATGTTTTTTTCATTTGGTTCAAAAATGCTTCAGCATTTACTGACATTTTCCCCTTGGACTGATTTGACACAAAGCATTCATTTAATCAGAAAAATTGGGAAGTTGTGAACAATACAATTTATGTTTAAAAGCCATTTTTAACTGAAAAAGTGTGCAATGAAAAATTTTAATCAGCATCCCTTGCAACTCTCTAAATGTCTCGGTGCCTCAGTTTCCCACCTGTGAAATATGGGGCTAGATTAAATGGAAGGCACATGCTTTTGGCCCTAGCACCCAGTGTCATGTGGTCTCCATTTTCATTTCAAAATAATGTTTCTTGTCCTTCTGACTGCAAAGGAAAGCTTGAAAGCATGACTTGAATGTAGCTTTTGCATGGCTTCTGCTTGACTATAGACAGCCTGCCACAGAGGGAGCAGCAGCAGCCAGGGAGGGGTCTGGATAGTCCCACACCCATCAGCAAAGAGCCAGTGCTCTCAGGAGATCCCCCAGCAGCTGCTGATGCTGAGCCCAGACAGACTGGAGCAGGAATTTGTGCGTATGGGAAGCTCCTCAAATGGCGCTCTGCCTAGAGCCCTCGCTGATGTCGGGGTAATGATTACAGCAGGTGAAATATGGCAACCAGTGTTCCCTCTACATTTTTCCATCTGTGTGCAGAATAATTTTTGTTCTGTGTACCAAGACATGCACAGATGTGCACCACCAGTAGAAACATATGCTGCTGGCTGTGGTCAGCTGTGGGTGCTCTGCCAATCAGCTGGGTGGCGTGGGACTCCTGAGTGGCCATCCAAGCACTCAGCTTACAGGGAACACCGATGGCAACATTGATACATTGTTTTGGTCAAAGAAAACCTTCGACATTTCCTTTAAGACATTTAAAATGTTAACTGCTTGAAGTAGAAACAAGACATTTTATTTCAGGTCCAATGAAATGTTTTCTTTAACTTCAAATGAAAAGTTGTTTTGACTTTTTCCATGTAGTAAAACATTGCATTTCTGTTTGACCCAAAACGATTTAACGAATTTTTTTAATTGTCAGCAAACCAAATAATCTACTATTGGCCCATCTCCAATAAGTATTCCCACTTCAAAAAGAGAGGCGAGGCTCTGGAGGGTGGGATAAATCCCACCCAGATTAATCAGTCAGACA
Source organism: Rafetus swinhoei (assembly GCA_019425775.1). Lineage (NCBI taxonomy): Eukaryota > Metazoa > Chordata > Testudines > Trionychidae > Rafetus > Rafetus swinhoei. Next base: position 41,872,405 of record CM033432.1, on the reverse strand, counting down.
GTTAGTTGGAGCCTGGGCCCAGTTAGACCACAGGTGGCACCTGAAGGGGTGATGAGGCATCCAGGATGATCAAACTCAGCTGTGGAGGAGCTTGGTCAATGGAAGAGTACAGGGCAGTGGGAAGAAAGGCCAGAGGGCAATGCAGGGAAGAGGATACAGGGAGTGTTCTCTTCAGGTCTAACATCAGAAATGCTTATGCCTAAGGGGTGTTTGAACTGAAGCCTCCCTCAAACTGTACATTGCAGAGCAAGCCGGAACTTCAGGGAGCTGGTTATGCTCTGTGGGAAGTCTGAGGTAGTAAGGAGAGTCCAAACTCAAGAGCAAAGAGGGAAGCTGGATGAGCTGAGAAGTCAGAGCCAGCCCTGGGGGATGGGCAAGCTGGGTAGTTGTCATGGTTGCTGCCAGCAACCAGACTGAAATGCAGGAGTGCCATGTTGCTCAATCTGCCCTTTTATTCCATTGGGGAGAGCCAAAAACTTTCTGCCCTGAGCAGCAACATACCTAGTGCCAGTCTAATGAACAGGGGTAGGACTCACAGGTGGAGGGCATGGGCAGTTGAATGCTGTAGGGGAATTCATTCACAGCTGTTCTAACATCCTGGAGATTGTTTGTTTGCAGAAGAGATGCACGGGAACAGCAGCAAAGAGTCTAGAAGAGCGGACCGGGCCTGTTCTTTATAAGATCTCTGACTGGATCCCAGTGTAGGGGTTCTCCTGAAGCCACTGGGAAGGTGGGGTGGGCTGCCTTAGAGAAAGGCAGCTGAGAGTGGGCAGAGAGGAAAGGAGGGACTTACAGGGAAACAGCTGCAGTAGAGAAAAATGCTGCAACACTGCACTCAGCTGCAAGGGGGTACCAGCAATGCATGCAGCCTTTCACAGGGGCCTTACTTCAGCAGGCACCTGTGAAAGCACTTCTGGAGCCTCAGATGACTGATACCAGGGGCCTGATCCAAAGCACATTGAAGTAAATGGCAACAATCTCATTAACTTCAGTGGACTTCAAGTCAGGCTCTAAATACCCATGGTTTCTTCCTCCCATTCCAGGCTGATTTTGAGGTAGTTGGGGCATTTTAATACAGGTTGAATCTCCCTGGTTCACCACCCTTGGGACCTGAATGATCCTGAATTTGCTGGACCAGGGAAGGTCCCCTGTCCCTCCCCAGCCTGCCGCCTGTCCCCACCTCCAGCTCCTTCGGCCCCACTGCTGGCTGAGCAACGTAGCTGCCTCAGCCCTGCTGCCATAAATGCTTCTCCAGCTGTCATGGCAGCCAGGACTGCAGCATGCAGGCCTGGCCCTGCTGCCGACCAATACACAGCACCGGTCAGGCTTCTGACCTGCTGCGGCCCAGTTGGGTTGTCGCAGCCATGGCTCCGCAGCCATGGCCCCAGACAGGCTTCCCCTGTGGGGCTTCTGCAGCCTGGTCTTACTCCCAGCCAGGCTGCCACAGCTCTGTCCCCACAGCTAGGCCGACACGCAGCCCTGATCAGGCTGCCGCAGCACAACCCCACTGCTGGGTCAACACACCCGGGCTATGTCTACACTGGTGCGTTCTTGTGCGAAAACTGCCACTCTTGTGCAAAAACATGCCACCTGTCTACCTTGGCCACACGTTCTTGCGCAAGTAAACTGATGTTGTACTGTAGAAAATCAGGGCTTCATGCGCGAGAACTCTGACGCTCCCTCTCAGGAAGAAGCCCTCTTGAGCAAGAGCTCTTCCAGAAGAAGCCAGTGTAGACAGGCAACATGAATTTCTTGCGCAAGAAGCCCCTATGGTTAAAATGGTCATCAGAGCTTTCTTGCGGAAGAGAGCATCTACACTGCCATGGATGCTCTTGCACAAAAGCACATGCCAGTGTAGACGCTCTCTTGTGGAAGAGTTTTTGCACAAGAACTCTTCCGCAAAAGAGTTCTTGCGCAAGAAGCTGCCAGTGTAGACATAGCCCCGGGGTTTCCTGGCCCCAGCTGGGTTGCCTTGTCCCCAGCTCCACTGCCACAGCCCCAAATGGGCTTCACCTGAGAGGCTGCCATAGCCAGACTGCTGCGGCTCTGTCCCCGCTGCTAGGCCGGCACTCAGCCCCCATCAGGTTGCCACAGCAGAACCCCACTGCTGGCTCAGCATGAACAGGCTGCCTCGGCCCTAGCTGGGTAGCCAAGTTGCTCCTATCCCGCTACTACAGCCCCGCTACCACCGCCAGGCTACTGGTGCCTGCCCCCACTATCACCAGTCTTGCCTTGCCTGGGGCTTTCAGCTGCTGGCGCCCCTGTCCTGGGGCTCTCTCATTCAGTAACATTCATGGTCCTGCTGGAACATGGATGTTGCTGGATGAGAGAGTCCTGATTTAGGGAGGTGCAACCTGTACTTTGGTTTCCTGCTAAGCAGCAGTCAGCCAAACAGATCTGAAGTTCAGGGGCTGCTCATTCACTCACTCATGGGGGGCGCTGCTTCTGCCTCCCAACATATGCACGCTTCTCACAGCAGCATGCTTCAGATTCGCAAGGGAGAGCAAATGAGTGAGGTCAGCCAACAAATCTATATGGTAGTTTGAAGGTTAGAAGGGACTTTAAAGATCTATCCTGCATGCAGAAATAGTATGGTCTGCTTTACAGCTCCACTGGGAGCCAGCTCCCCCCTCCCATGTGGCTCTGGCCCATGCATGAAGGGAGTTCAAAGGGGAGATCTCTTGTTCTTGCAGACTGACAGGCATTTCCTCTTTTTTTTCGAGCATGATTTCATTACTCATAGTTGTCTAGATTTATTCTGTCCTGCTGGAGGCACTTATTGAGCACAGGGGCAGATTTAATTTTCACTGAGGTTTGGATCTGGCAGTAGTTATAGTTCCATTAGTCTGGGGTGGAGAAGGGAAATCAAGCTGGGACTGTTGATTTGCCTCTTGGCTGAGGTTATCAGGAGGGAAATAAATTTGCAGTAATAAAAGTTGTTCCTGACATCCTCTTATGCAGAGGAGGCAAAGGTTGTGATTAAATAGAGGTTAAGCATTGAAACTTCACAGCCAAAGGAAGGGAAAAAGGGCAGAACTGGATGGCTATCTGTCCTGTTGGACACTGGAAGGTTCAGGTGAGAGGGTTATAATAGATTCTAAATAGCCATAAAAATCTTTTTTCTGCATTTAATTAGTAGAAGATGTGGTGTCAATTTAAATAATTTATTGCGCTCCATTATTAGATTAGAGGTGAGATTATGGAGACATCCGTGGCTACCTGTTGTGCACTGATTTGGATCTTTTCTTCAATCAATCTCTTTCAAGGAGCAGGGTTAAATAAAGTCTGCCGGAGCAGAGTTAGGTTTTTATTCCATTAAGAAATAGGGATTAGAAAACATTGTGAAGAAGGCAAAATATCCTTTGGTGTTGAGACTCTTCCTTATTATTCTGTTTTCAGTGAATTTTATTGTAAAGAGTGATAGACTGTTATTAACATAAACACAGATTTGTTATTGTGGAAATCCACGGGGGAAAACACTGATTCCACCCTGCCCCCTGCATTAATTAATAACTCTGCTATGTTGATTATAGAAGAATATACTCCGGTGTGCATGGCCTCCACTGAGTCCCCTGCACTACTCAACCCCTGATCTCAGGCTTTGTGGGGGTGGGCAGAGTGACAGACCAGGTGTTCATGCTAGTACCTGCCTGTCCTGGCTCATCAGATGCTAGAATGGAAGGTGGGTATGGGATAAGGAAAGGGTTACAGGATCCACACCCGTGCTGGCGAGACAGTGATCTTAACTGGAGCTGGGCAATGTATTTTGAATGAATAGTTAATATGCCAAAAAATGCAGGTTTGCTTAGCCTAACCACAACTTGCAAATCAGACTCGGTTTAGTCTGGGGGAGTACATTTCCACAGCCAGCAGCCTCTGGGTGTGTGCCCATGGCTTGCTTCCAGCCTAGTTCTAGACTTCAGGGAGCTGGCTGACAGTGCAAATAAGGAGGTGCAGTGATGTTAGAATGGCAATTTTCCGACTCTTAAGACAATTATTATTTATGTGCTAGGACTTGCACCTTACCATGTGCTAACAAAGTAATTAAAAATAAAGGGAGCCTCCACCTGTATCTTCTTCCTCTCACTATCATCTTGCTCTTCTATGTTTGCCTTCCCCCAGCTCTCCTTCCCCACTGTACACTCCACTGATGCCACACGTACAGTTAGGGAGTATAATGGGACCTCCCAGTCGCCATAGGGGATGATTTAGTTGGGTTTGGTCCTGTTTTGGGCAGGGGGTTGGACTCTATGACCTCCTGACCAACCCTATGATTCTTTCCTCTTCTATTCCTCCCCTCCTACTCTCTCTTCTATCCTCCATTATATTCTCCTTCTCTTTCATTCTACCCTGCTCACTCCACGTTATTTTTGCTTTCTCCTGAATTCATAGGGTCAGGAGGTGAAGGATAGCTGACAAATCCATCTTGTTACTGGTGGGATTTCCAAGGGAAGAGGAGCCAGCAGTGCCTGGAGTGAGAGGAAGAGCTACCAGTGGAAAAGCTCTTTCTTTAAAGGAAAGAAAGTGGATAGGACATTCCTGTTTGGGATACGTCTTTTCCCCATCCCTCCATAAGATGCTAGTACTTCACGTATCAGTAGGCATGGTTGATGGCCTCAAATCATAGAATACTAGGAGTGGAAGGGACCTCAAGAGGTCATAGAGTCCAGTCCCCCGCCCTCATGGCAGGACCAAATACTGTCTAGACCATCCCTGATAGACATTTATCTAACCTACTCTTAAATATCTCCACAGATGGAGATTCCACAACCTCCCTGGGCAATTTATTCCAGTGTCTGACTACCCTGACAGTTAGGAACTTTTTCCTAATGTCCAACCTGAACCTCCCTTGCTGCAGTTTAAGCCCATTGCTTTTGTTCTATCCCCAGAGGCCAAGATGAACAAGTTTTCTCCCTCCTCCTTATGACACCCTTTTAGATATCTAAAAACTGCTATCATGTCCCCCCTCAATCTTCTCTTTTCTAAACTAAACAAACCCAATTCCTTCAGTCTTCCCTCATAGGTCATGTTCTCTAGACCTTTAATCATTCTCATTGCTCTTCTCTGGACCCTCTCCAATTTCTCCACATCTTTCTTGAAATGCGGTGCCCAGAACTGGACACAATACTCCAACTGAGGCCTAACCAGCGCAGAGTAGAGCGGAAGAATGACTTCTCGTGTCTTGCTCACAACACACCTGTTAATGCATCCCAGAATCATGTTGCTTTCTTTGCAACAGCATCACACTGCTGACTCATATTCAACTTGTGGTCCACTATAACCCCTAGATCCCTTTCTGCCATACTCCTTCCCAGACAGTCGCTTCCCATTCTGTATGTATGAAACTGATTGTTCCTTCCTAAGTGGAGCACTTTGCATTTGTCTTTATTAAACTTCATCCTATTTACCTCAGGCCATTTCTCCAATTTGTCCAGGTCATTTTTAATTATTACCCTATCCTCCAGATTAGTCGCAACCCCTCCCAGCTTGGTATCATCTGCAAACTTAATAAGCGTACTTTCTATACCAATATCTAAATCGTTGATGAAGATATTGAACAGAGCCGGTCCCAAAACAGACCCCTGCGGAACCCCACTTGTTATGCCTTTCCAGCAGGATTGTGAACCATTAATAACTACTCTGAGTACAGTTATCCAGCCAGTTATGCATCCACCTTATAGTAGCCCCATCTAAGTTGTATTTACCTGGTTTATTGATAAGAATATCATGCGAGTCCGTATCAAACCCCTTACTAAAGTCTAGGTATACCACATCCACCGCTTCTCCCTTATCCATAAGACTCGTTATCCTATTAAAGAAAGCTATCAGATTGGTTTGACATGATTTGTTCTTTACAAATCCATGCTGGCTGTTCCCTATCACCTTGCCACATTCCAAGTGTTTACAGATGATTTCCTTAATTACTTGCTCCATTATCTTCCCTGGCACAGAAGTTAAACTAACTGGTCTGTAGTTTCCTGGGTTGTTCTTATTTCCCTTTTTATAAATGGGCACTATATTTGCCCTTTTCCAGTCTTCTGGAATCTCTCCTGTCTCCCATGATTTTCCAAAGATCATGAGGCTCAGATACCTCCTCTATCAGCTCCTTGAGTATTCTAGGATGCATTTCATCAGGCCCTGGTGACTTGCAGGCATCTAACTTTTCTAGGTGATTTTTGACTTGTTCTTTTTTTATTATTTTACCTTCTAAAACTACCCCCTTCCCACTAGCATTCACTATGTTAGGCATTCCTACAGACTTCTCGGTGAAGACCGAAACAAAGAAGTCATTGAGCATCTCTGCCATTTCCAAGTTTCCTGTTACTGTTTCTCCCCTCCTCACTGACCAGTGGGCCAACCCTCTCCTTGGTCTTCCTCTTGCTTCTAATGTATTTATAAAAAGTCTTCTTGTTTCCCTTTATTCCCGTAGCTAGTTTGAGCTCATTCTGTGCCTTTGTCTTTCTAATCTTGCCCCTGCATTCCTGTGCTGTTTGCCTATATTCATCCTTTGTAATTTGTCCTACTTTCCATTTTTTATACGACTCCTTTTTTATTTTTAGATCATGCAAGATCTCGTGGTTAAGCCAAGGCGGTCTTTTGCTGTATTTTCTATCTTTCTGACACATCGGAATAGCTTGCTTTTGGGCCCTTAACAATGTCCCTTTGAAAAACTGCCAACTCTCCTCAGTTGTTTTTCCCCTCAGTCTCGATTCCCATGGGACCTTACCTATCAGCTCTCTGAGCTTACCAAAATCCGCCTTCCTGAAATCCATTGTCTCTATTTTGCTGTTCTCCCTTCTACCCTTCCTTAGAATTGTGAACTCTATGATTTCATAATCACTTTCACCCAAGCTGCCTTCCACTTTCAAATTCTCAACCAGTTCCTCCCTATTTGTTAGGATCAAATCTAGAACAGCTTCCCCCCTGGTAGCTTTTTCAACCTTCTGAAATAAAAAGTTGTCTCCAATGCAGTCCAAGAACTTATTGGATAGTCTGTGCCCCACAGTGTTATTTTCCCAACATGTATCTGGATAGTTGAAGTCCCCCATCACCACCAAATCTTGGGCTTTGGATGATTTTGTTAGTTGTTTGAAAAAAGCCTCATCCACTTCTTCCACCTCGGTAGGTGGCCTGTAGTAGACTCCTAGCATGACATCACCTTTGTTTTTAATCCCTTTTAGCCTAACCCAGAGACTCTCAACACTTCCGTCTCCTATGTCCATCTCCACCTCACTCCAAGTGTGTTCATTTTTAATGTATAAGGCAACACCTCCTCCCTTTTTTCCCCTGTCTATCCTTCCTGATCAAGCTGTACCCTTCCATACAAACATTCCAATCATGTGTATTATCCCACCAAGTTTCTGTGATGCCAACAATGTCATAATTGTACTTATTAGCACTTCCAGTTCTTCCTGCTTATTTCCCATACTTCTGCATTTGTATATAGGCATCTAAGATCCTGATTTGACCTTGCCTCCCAGTTTTGCCCTGACCCTCCTTTCTCTCTGCCATTGTAGCCCATGCTCCCTCCCATTTCCGACCCATCTCCCAGGTCTCCATGTTCTCCACTTACCTGTGGGCTTTGCTCACCTGTCCCCGTCGAACCTAGTTTAAAGCCCTCCTCACTAGGTTAGCCATTCTGTATCCGAATAGGGTCTTCCCCCTCCTCGTAAGGTGGACGCCATCCCTGCTTAGCAGTCCTTTCTGGAATAGCATCCCATGGTCGAGGAAGCCAAAGCCCTCCTGGTGACACCATCCTCGCAGCCAGGCATTCACCTCCAGGATGCACCTGTCTCTGCCCGGGCCCCTACCTTCGACAGGAAGGATCGAAGAGAATACCACCTGCACTCCAAACTCCTTCACCCGTACCCCCAGAGCCCTGTAGTCACTCTTGATCCGCTCAGTGTCACACCTCACAGTATCATTAGTGCCCACATGGATGAGTAGCATGGGGTAGTAGTCAGAGGGCTGGATAATCCTCGACAATGCCTCCGTAACATCTTGGATATGGGCCCCCGGCAGACAGCATACCTCCTGAGATGAAATGTCAGGGCGACAGATGGGCGCTTCCGTCCCCCTCAGAAGAGAGTCTCTGACCACCACTACCCTAAGTTTCCTATTCGCAGTGGTGGCAGCAGACCTCCCAGCCTTGAAGTGCAGGGCTTCTCCTCCTCTGGTGTAGGGGTGATTGCTTATCTCCTGTATAAAGAAGAGCATAACGGTTTCCTAGTACCATGGCGGGAGGGTTCGGAGCAGGGGTGGAGCAGTGCCTGCTGCCAGAAGTAACCAGCTGCCACTGTCCACCCTGAGTCGTCTCCTCCTCCACCAGTGATGTGTCCCGAGTCCTGTGTACCGGGACAGCTACCTCAGCTGTCTCCTCATGAACACGGTCCAGGAATTCCTCATGGATGCGGGTGCTCCTCAACCTAGCCACCTCCTCCTGTAGCTCTGCCACCTGCTGCCTGAGAGATTCCACCAGCAGGCACCTTTTGCATTGGATGATCCCCCCAGCTTAGATATCAATAAGTGGGAATTGCAATCCACAGTCCCTGCAAAACCACACCAGGATCTGGGTAGAGGCATCCATGCTCAGGTGCTCTGTCTGGCCACAGGTGCCGGTGGAGGAGACAGAAGCAGTGCTGGCACAGGTGTTGTGGGTCTTCCTGACCATCGTAGGCCTCCCTCTCTGCCAAACTCCCTCTCAAACTCCCCTGTCTGCAGCTCCTGTCCGCTTCGCCTCAACCAAACCTTTCCCTCCCTCACTGTACATTCCTCAGGTGGAGAGTCTGCGTCACCAAAAATAAAAATGGTAACCCCCTCTACTCATGGGGGACGGGGGAGGGAGATTTCCCCTCTGCTAAAAGCAAATGAGGGTGGAACTGCATACCCCTATGCTCTTGCTTACTGGTTGTGCCAGTGGTTTTGCCACCACTAGCAGCTGGTTGACAGGTGCACTCTACAATCCTATAGTGAATTGGTAATAAGGCTCTCTAGACATGTTTGGCTTCAGGCAGGCCCACCAACAGAGGGAGGCAAAGGGGACAGTTGTCTCAAGGCCCAGAGATTCAAAGGGGGTCCAGGGCTCCCAGCTGCCCCAGGCCCTTTCAATCATTGTTGCCAGAGCACTGCTCGGGGTGGCGCTGAGGGAGGGGCGCATCGGCACACTCCAGGCAGCACGAAAGGTGGACTGCAATGGGGCCCGCCCCTTCAGGGAGTGTGGAGATCCCCCCCCCCAACCTCGTTCAGGGCTCTACGGAGGCTGTCAGCACCCTGGCTCCAGGTATCAAAATTTAGGGGTAGGGGGCCTGCAGTGTTGACTACTGAGGCAGAAGTACTCTATGCTGTGAGCAGCCCAACAGTCCCCTGCTAGCATTATGGCCCAGTCCTGCACCCTTTGCAATCAATGGCAATACTTCCCTTGACTCCAAGAGGAGCCAGTTCCCTGTTGGCTCTTGAGCTCAATAGGCACAGTATGGCTGGATGTAGCTTCTTCCTTGTGGTTTGCTGCTTGGATCATGGGTGGTGGGAAGGTTGTTCCTCCCTGTGAAAGAGTTATTATGCCAACTTAATGGTGACCAAACCTTACTGTCCCTTATAGAGGTGAAGTCTGAGACTGTGTTTCACACCCCCTGCTGACATATGTGCTAGGTGATGGAATTTTGATTTAGACCCCATGCACTAGCAATAGGAATCTAGAATAAGAGAAATGTTTAAAACTGTTTGAATCTTGTTCCCAGTGTGATAGTTTTTTTCCATGTTAATCTCCTATTAAACTATCCACAGGCAGCCGACAAAGGAATTAGCAACACATAAGGAGATTGAAATACAGCTACATATCTGTCCTTGATATAGTTGATTTAGAATAATGGCGTCATTTTCGTGTACAATTCTCTTCCTTTGCTGAATGCTATTACCCTCAGTAATACCTTTTGCACCTCAGTTAATACAGCCATATAACAAATGCAAATCTGTACTGGCAAATGCAGACTGCTTGAACTTTAAAATATTAATTTTAAATGTAGCTATGGCTATATTTAATAGTCATTTAAACTAATCCTAGAAAAGCACACACTGAGATAATGAGATCTATAAATACTAGTTGGCATTATTGATTCTCATGGATTGCTTCTGTGGATTATGTCCATTTACCACATTTCTTTTTGCACCTGAGCAAATCAGTAATTTGTGATTTTTAAAAAAAGGCATTCCTTTCAACTCCACTGAGTTTCAGTGGAGCCATCAGGAAATAGTTTATAAATGAACAAAATTTAATAATAATTAAGCTCTTACACACTTTCCATCAGTGGGTCTCAAAACATTTTACAAAGGAGGTTGGAGAAACTGAGGCAGAGATCCTGTGACATACCCAATGACACCCACCCTGTCAGTGGCAAAAAAGGAACCCATGTCTCCTGAGTCCCAGTCTAACATTCTGTCTACTAGGTAACACTGATTGTGAAGGAGACAAATATCAATTTCCAATTGCTTTCCCACCCTCTTCTCTACTCAACTAAGGAGGGTGAGGGAACCTCTTAGAAGGCATCTCTGAGTGTTGCAAAATCTTCAAGTTATTAAATGGCTTCCAGAAACTGTTTGGGAAATTTAATTTATAGGGATGAATTTCCTGACTAAATAATCTTTTTGTTGACAAATGAAACCTCCCTAAACCCTTCCACTCTACCCTGCCCAGCTTACAGCCACCATGGGCTAGGATTCAAAGACCTGAGTTCCATTCTCAGTTCTGATACTGAACCACTGGCTGACTTTCAGCAAGTCACTTCACATCCCTGTACCTCAGCTTCCTTAAATACAAAATGTTAATAATGATACTGATGTCCCTTGCAATGCAATTTGAGATCTATGGATCTAGTGTTTTTCATCCATAGATTACCTCTTCATTAACACTTCTCCAGAAGACCCAGTTCTGATCTCACAGCCATTTTAGATTACTAACTCCTTTGACTTCAGTAGAATCACTCCTAATTTACTCTGAAGTACTATTAATAAATTAAATGAGATCCATTTAAAACTATTACACTCTCTATAAATATCTGTCCCACGATTCAGAATTCCTTATGTCAATACACTATTGTAAAAAGCAACTAAGTAGCACCAGTTTCTCTAGGAGATGGATAGATATACCAGAGATCAAAATGACTGATAGCCACCATAACTGGGTGCAAGTGAACAATACGGTACGTGTCTATGGATTACCTCAACTTCTGACACTTCTTGATTGCTGCAAGTTTCCTATATCTAGAAGAGCAAGCTAAAGTAAAAGAGCTGATAGAGTTTCATCTGTAATTTTGAGTTCTTTGTATTTGTTGGCGGAAGTCAAACTCATAACAATATTTTAAGCCAGTCACAAGTGCAGCCAAAAACATCACTATTCTACGGAATGCTGGCATTTCAGAGTACAAGGAGGCAGCACCTGACATGAAATTAGCAACAGAGTACTTTTTATCAATTAAAGATTTGGGACTGTAATCCTACTGTGCTACACAAAGAATTCAGCAAGTAGCGGGCCCCTCTAAGTGCAAGGCTTCAGGCCAACATATTCTGAAATGGATGCCTCGGAGTGTGGGTGCCCAACTTGTTGGAGCCTGCTTGTCAGAAAGGTTGAGCATCCATAGTCCTAATTGAAGAAAACTGACAATGCACAAAGCATTGTTAATGGATAAGGTAAACAAATGAGAAGAAATAGAACGAAATAGTACTATGATAAAAACACTTCAGACAGGCATGTTGACAGCATCTCCCAAAGTACTTACCTAAGGATAACAGCGGTATCAAGAAGCAGAATCACATTAAATAGTTGCATGCTGCCAGATTCTTTACTTTCAATGTGGCAGTGTTAGTGTAACAGAGCGTTTCTCTCAATTACACCAACTATGGGGGAAAGGGATGACTTATCAAACTCACTAGTGAGCTGCCTGGTAACTGCCCTGTGTAGACCCAGTGAGAGCAAACTAAAAGTGCCTAGAAAAAATTAAACAATCGTCTTGTAGCACCTTAGAGGCTAATAAAACATGTAGATGGTATCATGAGCTTTTGTGGGCACAACCCACTTCTTCAGATAAATGAAGTGCCTAGTTCCCATTATCATCCTCCTGAAGGCAAACCAGGTACTGTTCAGCTTGCAATGACAGTGCCTGTGTGGGGCAGTTTCACAGCAGCCCACAAGTGCATGCTGCAATTTACACTCTCTAGTCTGAATGGTGGGACCACACAGCCATGCCCTTAGAGTAGAAGTTGGATTTTGGTGCCTGGTTTTGCTCGCAGTTGCATCAGAATAAAACAGAAGTAATTCTGCTGAAGTCAAAGGAATTATACAAGTGTAAAATGACTGTGAATAAAGTCCTTGTGTGTATTTATACAGCTGTCAATGACGAAGAAATGGAGACCATTCCAAAATCCCAGTGTTGCAAAGAAAACGTATGGGAAGAGGTTGAAAGAAAGTAGTACTTGATGATAACTGGGTGCAAAGTCTAAACAGCATCTAGACCACCATGGCGGGGCAGTGGGAAACCTGTACAATTATACTAAGTCAGATAATCACAACATTCAAGATAGCACATATACTACCTCATGCAGTAGTTTTCAATCTGTGGTCCATAGTCCCTCAGGATCTGCAGACTATTCTTTAGGATTTCCAAAGCAGTCCACATCTCAAGTTGAAATTTTTAAGGGGTCTGCAGATGAAAAAAGGTTGAAAACTACTAATCTAGTAATATCACCTAGCTCCAATTTAGCATAATTAAGGAAGTCAATTAGCCCATACGTTGAATCCACCATATTTGATTTTCCTTGAACTGAATAGGATTCTGCAAGAGTGACACACAAGTTGCACTTAAACCCATTCATTTCTCCTTCACATTCCCTTGCCATCTTTTTGGTATATTATTCCTGAAACTGAGCAAAGTAGAATTCCATTTCTATTCATTCCTCCCAAGCACATATATCCTATCTGTTCCACAGACTGAAAATGACTTTGAATTCCGTATAGCTGATGCCTGCCTGAAGCCCTTCACTGACTTCACCTCATGTTTGCAAAAGCTGCTAATTCTCTGCATCATGGTTGCTTACCAATGCATAACCATGGCCCTCTCTGCTCTCTGAAGTCTGGTTGCAAGAGCTTCAGTGCCATCAGTCTAAAGCTGTCTAATTAAATATCTCAGCAGGGAGGGTCATGTGAAGACTTAATCAGAGGAGAGTTCCCACAAAGAAACAGCCTCCATTTTCACAAAAAAAAAAAAAAAAAAACACACCACTGCTGCGGGAGGGGACTTTTTCCTTCAAAACTGTGACCACATATCTTTCCTTTCTTATGTAGTATTTCCATACCCATGCAGGACCAACAGTTCTAAGTCATCAGAGGGCATGATAAATATAACTTTAATGTAACAGCAACTATCAGAACAAAGTTGCTTGCAGATTGTAGATGGATGGCTGAGTTATGGGTGGATCCAAGTGGGTGGATCCGGCCTGTGGAGGCCCTGCTGCTTCCCCCGTCCCCAGGCCAATTAAGGCCTGGGGGTGGGGGAGCTATGTGAAGCTTCCTTCTCCCTGCCCCAGCCCTGCGAGGAGCCCGTGGCACTTCAAAGTGCCATGGGCTCCTCGCAGGGTGGGAGGAGGCTTCCTGTGCTCCCCCACCCCCAGTCCCTGATTGGCCTTGGGATGGGGGAGCATGCCAAGCCTCTTCCAGGGCATGGGTGCCTAGTGGGAAGGGGGGGCAAAGGGGCTCCCCCACCCCCAGACCAATCATGGTCTGGGGGTGGGGTAGCCCCGCCCCTTCCCATTTAGGCCCCACCCCTTCCTGTTTAGGCTGTGCCCCTTCCAGGGTGGCCCGGGGCTACTTCAAAAATTTTTGAAGTGGCCCTTCGGCAAAAATTATTGCCCACCCCCTGTTCTGAGGACAAACTGTACTTATTTGGGTACCAACACAACTGGAAGTGCCATTAGAACCAAACATGCTTTTCTCTACTGGTGAACTTGTAAAAATGGCAACATGCACTAAATATCTCAGCTTTGCATTTTCACTTGGACTTGGTAAAACATGATCAGCTTGAAAGTGAAGAACACACAAGGTGTAATGCACTCAGGGATCACTGAGTGTACACTATTACATAAAACTGTGCTTTATGCACACAGACTAATGAATTAAGCGTTAATAGTTAAGGCTACAATTTAGTCACAGAGGTTGTGGAAGTCATAGAACCCATGACTAGTGACCTTTGTGGTTTCAGACTGTGACAACCCCCTGAGTTCCCAACTTCCACGATTGGCAGGGGGACTTTGCAGCTCCACCTCCAGGCTACTGTGAGCCCCCAGAGGTGCAGGCAGTGGCAGTACCCATCAGCTCCCAACTGCTGAGGGTGGCAGGGGGCCCCCAAGCTCTCTACCGCAGGTGGCGCTAGACCAGCCTGCTCCTATATCAACTACTGTGGGGGTCCCTCAGCTCATATGTGCTATGTAACTACCCCACTGCAGGTGGTGTGGGAATCCCCAGATCTCCATTTTGTCACATACATTTTTAGTAAAAATGTAGGACAGTCATGGCTTCCATGATTTTTTTTTTTTTTATTACCCATGACCTCCCCATGACTTTTACTAAAATTATCCGTGACAAAATCTTAGCCTCAACGAAAGTGCTTTTCATTTATACTGTTTTGGGACAAGAAAAGCTTAACTGCTGAAGGAAAACTGGTGAGAGAACAATTTAAAATAATAGTTCTTTTCACATGTTCAGAACTTCAACCCTGCTTCAGGCTACCCTGTTGTTTTTTTCCAGGAAAGGGGGCAGGAGCAACAAAAAAAAAAATGCACTTACATTTTTGTACCCATAATGTATTACAGGGACCAAGTTTAGTCATTAGCTATCTAACTGCCTTATTTATTAATCTAAACAGGTTGTATGTCATCTCATTATTTATTATTATTATAGCTATTTGGGAATTGTTTGACCAAGTATTTTTTCAATAGAAAATGCCAGCTTGTTAAACCAAAGCTTTCTGAGGGATAGCCTAGGTTTCAATTAATATTCTGTCCTGAATAAAACCTTGCAGATCCAAAATTCTCCAACAAATCCATTTCAACATTTTTTAAATAAAAAGGTCCTTTTTTTTTCCTGTTCGAAATGACCTTTTGCTAGGAAATTAAATTTATAGCTTTGTTTAAATAATGGAAAGTCAAAATCAAAATGAAATATTTGACTGACCCAGATAAAAGTGTTGGCTGTGGGTTGCTGTGTTTGTTTGTTTTTCAGATTTTTCAATTTGTGAAAAAATTAGAGGTTTTGAATTTGTCCTAATTATGGATGGGAACAATTTTACAAAATTTCCAAAGTTTTTTGGGCAATGTGAAAATCTTTTCCCACCCAGCTGGCCTCATTAACTGTAGCCCCTACTGAGTGAAATAGCAGAAAAATAGGTTAAAAACCGATATCTTTAACATTAAGAACAGCCATACTGGGTCAGACCAAAGGTCCATCTAGCCCAGTATCCTGCCTTCCAACAATGGCCAATGCCAGATGCCCCAAGGTAAGTGAACAGAACAAATAATCAAGTGAACACTGTCCTATTACCCATTTTCAGCCCCTGACAAACAGAGACCAAGGACACCACCCCACCCCACCCATCCTAGCTAATAGCCATTGATGGACCTATCCTCCATGAATTTATCTAGTTCTTTTTTGAATCCTGTTAAAATCCTGGTCTTCACAACATCCTCTGGCAAGGAGTTCCACAGGTTGACTGACCCAGATAAAAGTGTTGGCTGAGGGTTGGTGTGTTCGGGTTTTTTTTTCAGATTTTTCTTTTTCAGGTTGACTGTGCACTGCATGAAGAAAAACTTCCTTTTTGTTTGTTTTAAACCTGCTACCTATTCATTTGTTTTAAATCTGCTACCTAATTAATTTTGTTTGGTGATCCCTATTTTTATGTTATGGGAACAAGTAAATAACTTTTCCTTATTCACTTTCTCCATACTCATGATTTTATAGACCTCCATCATATTCCCCTTTAGTCTCCTCTTTTCTAAGCTGAAAAGTCCCAATCTTATTAATCTCTGTTCAAATTGCAGTTGCTCCATACCCCTAATCATTTTTGCTGCCCTTTCCTAAACTTTTTCCAGTGCCATCTTTTTTGAGATGAAGGAAGCCTCTTGTAAAAATATAGGTAAAATTATTACAGCAGTTAGCCTTGACTCTAATGGAAGTTGACCGAGGCTATGTCTACACTTGCAGAGATTTCATGCTGTCATTTTCACCTGTGATACTGACAATAAAAGAAGAGCACTGGTTTGTGTATTCACTTACTTCCACAGGCATCAGCACTTTGCAGCACTTCCATTCCATTAGGGCAACTATCCCATGATGAAGCTCTCTCCATTTTAAGGATAGGTCTTGTGAAGGGCAAGGGGAGGAGGTGGAATTCACAGTGCATCATGGGTCCCTGCACGAACCTCATTCTCCAAGCACTGATCAGCTCCAGTAGCTCAGAATTGCTCCAAGTAGGGGATCATTTGCTCTATAGAGCAGGCAGTGTCACCTGGCCAGATAATAAGTGAGCACTTGTCAGGAAAACAGGAAGGGGAAATTCAAAATTCCCAGAGAAAGGGGCAACCTGTTTACCTGGCATCAGAGCAGTAGAGCACCTGGCCAAGGGGCATTGTGGGATCCTCTGAAGACTAAAAGCTGTGTAAACAGGAAGAATGTGTCTTCATTTACACATCACCACAAAAAGCATCACCAGTAAGAGCTGTACACCTCTCATTGAAGTGGTTCTCTTTTAATGGTAAATCCTCTGAATACAGGCCACTTTTTTGCACACAAAAAAAAAAAAAAAAAAGAAAGAAAGGGATTTTTCTGCTTTATGTGGCAAATGTAAACATGCCCTAAATGGCTATATCCTTTAAAATCCCTTGGTAGTGTTGTTATTCCAGAAGCTAAAGAATTCAAATTGAAAGCAAGTGGCCTGATTTTTAGAGGTGCTGACCCTGTACAATTTCCACTTCAATATCCAATGTTGTCAGTGAAATTATGGGTACTGAGCACTTTTCAGAATTAGGCCAGGGCTAAAGTCCCTTTCTAACTCAGCTCGCTATGCCTCAGTTTACCAGAACAAGCTGTGAAGTGACATGCTGTCTTGTATCTCCTGGAACTGACAGGTGGGAGCAAAATATTTGCAATTCAGTAAAGTGCTTTAAGACTTATGAGAGGATCTCTCAGTAAAACAATCCGTGTTACAGAATGCAGCCGCCTCCTCCTGGGTCCCAGGAAATACAAGGCAGCCTGGCAGAAGTCAGCTTTAACAAAAGCAGACAGAAACAAGCAGACAGAAACAGAAACTGCATAAGACAGTAACTGAGCCCTCGCAGTAGTGCACAGGGGAGGACGCAGAATAAGAGCCTCCTACAATCACAGTCCTGGCATTCCAAAGAGCTCAAAGACTGCTCCCAGAAGTGCACATTGCCTGAAAGGAGTGGAGAGGGAGAGGGCCCATCCTCCCGTCACAATGACCCAAAGGGGGCCCTGCATACCAGGGTTATGGTGCTGCACCATCCTAATATACTGACATCAGTGCACAGCTGAGAGCACCATGTGTCCTAATGTATCATTTGTATCATATATACACTCATCACACTTAAAATATATACGGACTTGAAAAGGTGCTATCTATGCTCCTAATATCTTCCTATTCTCTTTTCTCAGTGGCAGCCATTAGAGGCCTTCCAGCCCACATGCACAGCCTCCGTGAGAGCAGGACAGAACTGCAGTCTCTACGGGGAGCACAGAGACAATGCTAGTTGCAACCCATGATTGCACTGAGATTGGCTATTGCTCAGTCTCACCTACACATCAGAGAGCAGACTACATAGGAGTTGGCAATTTGCATTCCCAAAAGGCATGTGGTGCTCCCTGTAAGACAGCAGTCTCCAACCTTTTAAAGCACAAGATCATTTTTTGAATTTAAGTCAGTCCAGGATCTACCTCAAACCCAAATACCCCTGACCCACCCCTTCTCAAAGGGCCCTGCTCCACCCCTTTGCTGAGGCTCCACACTCCTCGCTCTGTGAAGATGGGGTACAGGAGAGGGGGACTGAGTAAGATCAGCGCCCCCCTGCCTCTGTGTCCCCCACCCTGCACAACAAGCAGGAGGCTCCCAGGGGGCAGCTCTGGGCAAGAGCAGCAGGGCAGTGCGGGGTGGGGCAGCTGAAGTGCCAGCACTTGATAGTCTCCCAGACCACCTAGTTAGGATCACCTGTCAGAAGCTCCAAGATCTATAAATAGATCCTGATCTACTGGGTGGTGACTACTGCTGTAGGAGATGGCCTTGCACTGCCACTTGCTACAAGCTCATATAACATGCATAAATCCATCTCCTAATAAATACTCTCCCCTCTATTAACTTATTTCAGAGAGGTCTTTAAACTGTATTGCTAGTAGTAGTGCTTAAGACACTTCAAATTTACAGAGTATTATTTAATGAGCTGTTCTCTATAATCATCCTTCTGCTAGGATGTCAACTCAGTGCCTCTTGGGAAGCTGAAGGCAAAAAAAAAATATAGGGAGTAGCTCTGGTATCCTGGCTAGCATTTCTTACAATGTTCAAGACTGTGTATGAACCATTGGTAAGTATAAAATAACTTTGATTTCAATGGGAGATAGGTACCTATTAAGGATCTGACTTTAGTGACAGTAGCACCAGTAAATAATGATTAAATTTGAAGAGTGTTGAGAAGTCTTGTATACTAAAAACATTCTCGGGCACATGGTACACTCGAGCAAAGGCAGCCCTCTGTAGCATGACATATGTGAGATTAGCTGCAGGGCTGCTTTAAATTGCTCCAGTTTGTATAATATAGTGCAATTCCTATTAGTATAAATGGAATAGCCTCATAGGGTAAAGTTCTTGTGTGACGGAAAAATAGATGTAATAAGAGGGTTCTGCTTCACATCTGTATAGATAATATAGTGTTTGGGTCTCTACATATGTCAAGTTTTGGAAATAGTTGCATCCTTGCTTCCAGTCTGGCTCTGTTGCAGTTAGGCTATTCTGGCCAATTTTGTTCAGGACAGGAAGCAGAATATATCCAATTTGCAATGGTGGTGTGAGTTCTGGTTCATGAACTACCACATATGTGAGAGTTTGTTTACCTGTGCACCTGTGCATTCAAGAAAGAGATAGGACCACCAAATTTGGTAAGCAGCTTCCTCTTATCATAACTTAAAGGTAGGTCAGGGTTTGGTTGTTCCAGGAAAAATGGGATGTGCCTGGAATGGGATTGCTTCTCATAAAACCATACAGAAAAGACAGAATCACTAGGTAGGTGAATGGGGCCGGCTGGAGTCATGTCCCTCCCCATCTGGGACTGCCCAAGTTCTGAGGCTCCCACCCCCTAGGTAACCTTTACAGAGGGTTGGGGGGGGGTAAAGCTTTCCCCCCCCTTCATATGGGAACATTGTTGACTGTTCCCCTTCATCAGGGAGCAAGGCAAGGAGAAAGTGCACATTTTGCTGCATTCATCATTCTGGCTGGGGAGGGCAGAGGCAGACAAACCTGGACCTGCCCCAGCCGGGAGACATGCAACCCTTCCCTGGCTGTGCCTGCTGGAGCTGCAGCGGCCATGGAGAGGCACTTTTCCTATGGCCCCAAGCTGCTGCAGTGAGAGAGGGCTGGGGTTGTCCTCTCTCCCCGGAACAGCCTGCCTACTGAACCCTTCACCCTCAGCCCCACCCCACAGCAATGATTTAAATAAAGCATGTACATTTTCATTTTCTTTTCTCCAAAACAACATTAATTGATTTAAGGACCTGAGCAATACTGGATAAATCTTCTAGTTTTATATAAAATAGTTCTGTAAATATCCAAAGATACGTGTTCAGAGTGAAGTTTAAGCACCTCTAAAATTGCCACTCCTAAGTATTTTACCATGGGTTGGTTAAAAACAATGCTATTGTAACCCATACACCTATGCTACGTCTACACTGCAGGCTTCTAGCGCAAGACTTTTTGCGGAAGAGATCTTCCGCAAAAAGTTCTTGTGCAAGAGTGCGTCCACCCTGCCATGGACATTGTTGAGCAAGAAAGATCTAATTGCCATTCACAGAATGGCCATCAGAGCACCTTGCTTTTTCCAATAGGGGTTTCTTATGCAAGAAACCCCTGTTGTCCGTCCACACATGCCTTTTTGCGCAAGAGATCTTGCGCAAAAAGGCTTATTCCTCATAGAAAGAGGAATAACTCTTGAGCAAAAAGCTCTGTCTTCTGACAATCAATTGTACTTTTTCTTATGCAAAAATGCGCTTGTAGTGTGGACGCTCCATGAGTTTTTGCACAAAAACTCTGCAGTGTAGTCATAGCGCTAGTGTGGTTCACTGTCTCATGCAGTGGCACCTTTAAACCACAGCAACAGAAAAGATCAAGAGACTTCTACAGGATGAGCCAAGAGCCAGCTGGTTTTTAGCTCAAAGACTCCTATTCTAAGCTCTAGCTGTCCCAAGTTCAAATCCGCCTGGTGGCAGTTACACTATAGCTACCTGAAATGGGGTTTTTTTCCCTTTACTGTCAGAAACTCTCACTATTTTTATAAGAAAATGTGTATGTCAGTTAACAGGTTTTATGCCAAGTTTAAGCCTAAATGGCTGAAAAAGACCTGAAATATAAATCCTTAGAGATTGGGTTTACAATGAAAAGACCAAGAGACCTTTAGGTATGATGCAGTGGCATTAGCAAAATGCTCCTATCGTGCTGTTTTAGTATACAAAAGAGAATGAGCAAATGCTGCTCATAAGATGTGCAGCAAAAGGTCAGTCCTGTGTCTGATATAAAAAGAATGTCACAGCATAATTTTTCCTGTAATTAATTTTGTTTTATAAATCCACATAAGGACTGCACACATTTTCTTTTTGATCTTTTTTCTGTCCCAGTAGGGCTTCATACAGACCAAGAGCCAAAGAAAAGAATGGGAGCAGCTGAATCGCTAGTGTTGAGGAATAACAATACATGTGCCCACCACTCCCATCTCTTTCTTCTCCCCGAACTAAATAAAAAGTGAAAATTAAAATGAGTTAAAATAGGAAACAACCAAAAAACACTCACCCAGACCTCAAACCAAATTGGATTATTTTAGAAGTTCAATTTAATTGGGGCCGGGGGAGTGTTCTGTTTTCCACTGCCCACATTCCTCTTCACTTTCTGGTTTTGACTACTGTGGTCATCGCTGAAATATCAAATGTATCAACAGCTATTCCCAGATATCTGAGATAGAGTGATCTCAATTAGTAGTCAATCATAAGAGTGAAATCCATTTATGCAGGAGACAGAATCCATACTCTTGAGGGGGAGAAAAAAAATCAACAAGGCACTTTATACATCCGAGGCCAGTCTTACTGCTTAATGCATCTCCAGAAGGTGCTCGAGTATACTAGGCATGGGATAAAAATCTAAACAGCAGAGAACACTTAAGTAATTTCATATTTAATATAGGGAAATAACTGTGGGATCCTCTATTAGGCAAATAGTACAGTAAATATTACCCCCCCCCCCCAAATAAAACCCTTAGTTGTACTATTTTTGGAAGTTGTATTATTCTAGAATATTCCTGTGGAGACACTCTAGTGCTATTGGCTCCCATGCTTTCAGGTGGATTACTCACCTCAGAGGCACATAGCAGCCCTCAATTTAGACACCTTGCTGTTTATTGTTTTCACTTCTGGCAGCAGGCAGTGCTCCACCCCTACTCCCAACCCTCCCACTGTAGTTCTGGAGAACCATGACACTGTTCTGAATATGGGAGATAAGGAATCACCACCTAACAGAGAAAAGGAGAAGCCTTGTACTCCCAAGGCTGGGAGGTTTGCAGCCACTATTGTGAGGAAGAAATGTAGAGTAGTGGAGATTGGAGACTCTCTTCTGAGGAGGACGGAGGCACCCATTGGTTGCCCCAACATGTTCTCGGGTGATATGCTGCCTGTCAGGGGCCCATATCTGAGATGTTACAAAGATACTGTCGCGGTTGATCTGGCCCTCTGACTACTACCCCATGCTACCCATCCATGTGGGCACTAATGATACTGTGAGGTGTGACTGAGAAGAACAAGAGTGCCTACAGGACTCAGGGAGTATGGGTGAGGGAGTTTGGCGTGCAGATGGTATTCTCTTCAGTCTTTCCTGTCAAAGGTAGGGGCCTAGGCAGAGACAGGTGCATCCTGGAGGTGAATGTCTGGCTTCCTTGACCACGGGGTGCTGTTCCAAGGACTGCTAAGCAGGGATGGGGTTCACCTTTCGAGGAAGGGGAAGAGAGTATTTGGACACAGACTGGCTAACCTAGTGAGGAGGGCTTTAAACTAGGTTTGATGGGGGCAGGTGACCAAAGCCCACAGGTAAGTGAAAAACATGGTGACCTGGAAGACGGCTCAGAAATGCAATGGCGTATGGACCATAATAGCAGAGATAAAGGAGAGGCAAAGCAGAAGTGGGGGATAAAACCAAATCAGTATCTTAGATCTCTGTATATAAATGCAAGGAATATGTGAAAAAGCAGAAAAATTGAAGTGCTAATAAAGAAATATAACTATGACATAGTTGGTATTACAGAGACTTGGTGGGATAATACACATGACTGGAATATTGGTATAGAAGGGTACAGCTTGCTCAGGAAGGATAGGCAGGGAAAGGAGGAAGGAGGTGTTGCCTTATATATTACAAATGTATGCACTTGGAGAGAGGTGGAGATGGACATAGGAGACAGACTTGTTGAGAGTCTCTGGGTTAGGTTAACCAGGGTAAAAACAAGGGTGATGTGACGCTAGGAGTCTACTGCAGACCACCTGCCCAGGCAGAAGAGCTGGATGAGGCTTTTTTTAAACAACTAATAAAATCATCCAAAGCACAGGATTTGCTGGTGATGGGGGATTTCAACTATCTAGACACATTTTGGGAAACCAACACAGCAGGGCACAGACTATCCAATAAGTTCTTGGACTGCACTGGAGACAATTTTTTATTTCAGAAGGTTGAGAAAGCTACGAGGGGGGAAGCTGTTCTAGATTTGATTTTAGTAAATAGGGAGGAACTGGTTAAGAATTTGAAAGTGGAAGGCAGCTTGGGTGAAAGTGATCATGAAATCATAGAATTCATGATTCTAAGGAATGGTAGAAGGGAGAACAGCAAATACAGACAATGGATTTCAGGAAGGCAGATTTTAGTAAACTCAGAGAGCTGGTAGGTAAGATCGCATGGGAAGCAAGACTAAGAGGAAAAACTGAAGAGTTTGCAGTTGTTCAGAGGGACATTATTAAGGGCCCAAAAGCAAACTGTTCCACTGCATAGGAAAGATAGAAAGTATGACAGGAGACCACTTTGGATCAACCAGGAGATCTTATATGATCTAAAAATGAAAATGTTGTCATATAAAAAGTGGAAACTAGCTCAAATTACAAAGGATGAATATAAGTGAAGAACACAAGTATGCAGGGGCAAGATTAGAGAGGCAAAGGCACAAAACAAGCTCAGTCAAACAAGCTGGCAGGCTCTTTATACATTTAAAAAGCAGAGGTACAGCTGGGACTGGGTACAAGCCAGGAATCAACTGATTCCCCACTCGCACTCAGTCCCTGCTCACCCCCCTTGCCTTCCCTACACCCCGCCAGCTCTCCCCAGCACCGGCTTTTAAGCTGGCTCCCCCAGTAAGGCGGGGGAGGAGGGAAGCAACTAGTCACTTGCATCCCTAGTTAAAAGTTACTTAAAAAAGTTAGATGTCTTCAAGTCACCAGGGCCTGATGAAATGCATCCTAGAATACTCACAGAGCTGTTAGAGGAGCCTGTAGCTATCATCTTTGACCCAGTAACTGAACCTGTAGCTATCATCTTTGAAAAGTCATGGAAGTCGGGAAAGATTCCAGAAGACTGGAAAAGGGCAAATATAGTGCCCATCTATAAAAAGGGAAATAACCCAGGAGACCAGTCAGTTTAACTTCGGTGACAGGAAACATAATGGAGCAAGTAATTAAGGAATTGATCTGCGAACAACTGGAAGATAATAAGGTGACAGGTAACAGCCATCATGAATTTGTAAAGAACAAATCATGTCAAACCAATCTGATAGCTTTCTTTGATAGGATAACATGTCTTATGGATAAGGGAGAAGCGGTGGACGTGATATACCTAGATTTTAGTAAAGCATTTGACATGGCCTTGCATGACCTTCTTATCAATAAACTAGGGAAATGCAACCTAAGTGGAGCTACTATAAGATGGGTACATAACTGGCTGGATAATCATTCTCACAGAATAGTTATTAATGGTTCACAATCATGCTGGAAGGGCATAATAAGTGGGGTTCTTCAGATGTCTGTTTTTGGACCGGTTCTGTTCAATATCGTCATCAATGATTTAGATGATGGCATAGAGAGTACAATTAAGTCTGCAGATGATATCAAGCTGGGATGGGTTGCAAGTGCTTTGGAGGACAGAACCATAATTCAAAATGATCTGGCAAACTAGAGAAATGGTCTGAGGTAAATAGGATGAAGTTTAATAAGGACAAATGTAAAGTCCTCCACATAGCAAATAACAATCATTCCACACATACAGAATGGGAAGTGAATGTCTAGGAAGAAGTACTGCAGAAAGGGATCTAGGGGTCATAATAGACCACAGGCAAAATGTGAGTGAACAGTGTGACACTGTTGCAAAAAAAGCCAACATGATCGTGGGATGAAGTAACAGGAGTGTTTGAGCAAGACACAAGTCGTCATTCTTCTGCTCTACTCTGCACTGATTAGGCCTCAGTTGGAGGATTGTGTCTAGTTCTGAGCACCACATTTTAAGAAAGATGTGGAAAAACTGGAGAAGGTCTAGAGAAGAGCAACAAAAATGACTGCAGGCCTAGAAAACATGAGCTATGAGGGAAGACTGAAAGAATTAGGTTTGTTTAGTTAAGAAAAGAGAAGACTGGAAGTGGACATGATAGCACCTTTTAGGTATTATGGTGTTACAAGGAGGAAGGAGAAAATTCTCCTTGGCCTCTGATGATAGGACAAGAAGCAATGGGCTTAAATTGCAGCAAGGGAGGTTTAGGTTGAACATTAGAAAAAACTTCCTAACTGTCAGGGTAGTTAAACACTGGAATAAATTGCCTAGGGAGGTTGTAGAATCTCCATCACTGGAGATATTTAAGAGCAGGTTGGGTAGACATCTCAGGAATGATCTAGATGGTGCTTGGTTCTGCCATGAGGGCAGGGGGGCTGGACTTGTTCTCTCAAGGTCCCTTCCAGTTCATAGAATCATAAAATCATAGAGCTGGAAAAGACCTCAGGAGGTCATCAAGTCCAGCCCCCTGCCCAAGGCAGGACCAATCCCAACTAAATCAACCCAGCCAGGGCTTTGTCAAGCCGAGATTTAAAAACCTCTAGGGATGGAAATTCCACCACCTCCCCTAAGTAACCCATTTCAGTGCTTCATCACCCTCCTAGTGAAATAGTTTTTCCTAATATCCAACCTAGACCTCTCCCACTGTAACTTGAGACCATTGCTCCTTGTTCTGCCATCCGTCAATACTGTGAACAGCCTTTCTCCATCCTCTTTGGAACCTCCCTTCAGGAAGTTGAAGGCTGCTAGCAAATCCCCCCTCACTCTTCTCTTCTGCAGACTAAACAAACCCAAATCCCTCAGTCTCTCCTCATAGGTCATGCACTCCAGCCCCCTTATCATTTTGGTCACCCTCTGCTGGACCCTCTCCAATGGGTCCACATCCTTTCCATAGTGGGGGGACCAGAACTGGAAACAATACTCCAGATGTGGCCTCCCCAGAGCTGAATAAAGGGGAATAATCACTTCTCTGGATCGGCTGGCAATGCTCCTCCTAATGCACCCTAATATGCCATTAGCCTTCTTGGCTACAAGGGCACACTGTTGACTCATATCCAGCTTCTCATCCATTGTAATTCCCAGGTCCTTTTTTGCAGCACTGCTACTTAGCCATTCGGTCCCCAGCCTGTAACAATTCTTGGGATTCTTCCATCCCAAGTGCAGGACTCTACACTTGTCCTTATTGAACCACATCAGATTTCTTGTGGCCCAATCCTCTAATCTGTCCAGGTCACTCTGGACCCTATCTCTGCCTTCCAGCATATCTACCTCTCCCCCTATCTTAGTGTCATCTGCGAACTTGCTGAGGGTGCAATCCATCCCCTCATCCAGGTCATTAATAAAGATGTTGAACAAAACCGGTCCTAGAACAGATCCTCGGGGCACTCCTCTAGAAACCGACCGCCAACCTGACATCGAGCTGTTGTTCACTACCCATTGTGCCCGACAGTCTAGCCAGCTTCCTATCCATCTTACAGTCCATTTATCCAAACCATATTCCCTTAACTTGCTGGCAAGAATATTGTGGGAGACCGTATCAAAAGCTTTGCTATATCCAAGGTATATCACATCCACTGACTTTCCTATATCCACAGAGCCAATTACCTCATCATAGAAGCTAATCAGATTGGTCAGGCATGACTTGCCCTTGGTAAATCCATGTTGACTATTCATGATCACTTTCCCCTCTTCTAAGTGCTTCAAAATGGATTCCTTGAGGAGCCCCTACATGATTTTTCCGGGCACTGAGGTAAGGCTGACTGGTTTGTAGTTCCCTGGATTGTCCTGCTTACCTTTTCTAAAGATGGGCACTACATTTGCCTTTTTCCAATCATCCGGGATCTCTCCCGATCTCCATGAGTTTTCAAAGATAATGGCCAAAGGCTCTGCAATGACATTTGCCAACTCCCTCAGTACTCTTGGATGCATTAAATCCGCGCCCATGGATTTGTGTATGTTTAAATTTTCCAAATAGTTCCTAACTTGTTCTTTCCCCACCAAGGGCTGTCCACCTCCTTCGCATACTGCGTTGCCTAGTGCATTTGTCTGGGAGCTGACCTTGTCTGTGAAGACAGAGGGAAAGAAAGCATTGGTACTTCAGCTTTTCCCTCATCAGCTGTCACTAGGTTACCTCTCCCATCAAGTAAGGGCCCCACACCCTCTCTAATCACCCTCTTATTGCTAACATGCCTGTAGATACTTTTCTTGTTATCCTTCACATCCCTTGCTATCTGCAATTCCAATTGCGCTTTCGCCTTTCTGATAATTCCCCTGGCATTCTCAAGCAATATATTTATACTCCTCCCCTAGTCATCTGTCCAAGTTTACACTTCTTATAAGCTTCCTTTTTGTGTTTAAGCTCACCAAGGATGTCCCTGGTAAGCTAATCTGGTGGCCTTCCATATTTGCTCTTCTAGCTGCACATCGGGATAGTTTCTTCCTGTACCTTTAATAAGGCTTCTTTAAAATACTGCCAGCTCTCCTGGTCTCCTTTATGTAAGCATCCCAGGGAATCCTGCCGATCAGTTCTCTGAGGGAGTCAAAGTCCGCTCTTCTTAAGTCCAGGGTGTATATTTTGCTGCTCTCCTTTCTTCCTTTTGTCAGGATCCTGAAATCTACCATCTCATGATCACTACTTCCCAGGTTGCCATCCACATCTACTTCCCCTACTAGTTCCTCCCTGTTTGTGAGCAGCAGGTCAAGTTGTGCATGGCCCATGGTTGGTTCCTTCAGCACTTGTACCAAGAAGTTATTCCCAACATTCTCCAAAAATTTCCTGGATTGTCAGTTCTAGTATTCTATGGGGGTACAGCTACACTGGGTTTATTTTTTTCAAAGAAGGTATGCAAATTGCACTCGCATATCTTCCGGGTTTTTTTTCCTGGAAGAGGATTTTCTGATATTTGGCCCATCTACACGGGGCCAAATGTCAGAAAAAAAAAAAACCTCTTTAGAAAGCCCCTTGCACACCTCATTTTATGACTTTTGGCCCCGTGTAGATGGGCCAAATATCAGAAAATCCTCTTCAGGGAAAAAAAAACAGAAGAAGATATGCAAATGCGAGCGCAATTTGCATACCTTCTTTGAACCCTCCACACCCCCACCCCACAGTGTAGCCGTACCTTCTTTTTGTGACTGAGCTACTGTTATCACTGGCCAGCGTGGGGAAAAGAGGGGAAACCAAACTTTATAGTCTCTGTGGCCCCTCCAAGTGATACAGAGTAGGACAAATTCTTGTACCAAAGCCAGTCCTTTTCTAGTACAGGCATGGGGAACTGTTGGTGGAGGGAACCCATGCCCATCCTCTGCCTCAGTTTCCAGCCCAGGAACCTGTGATAGCAGCTATCTGCAATGTCTCCGGCAACAACTGCGAGTCAGCTATGAATCGATGGGCCACACTCCTACAGCCTTCCCCAACACCTTCCTTACTGCAGCTTCTTCCTCCTGGTACCTCATTTCATTTTCTCCTCTCAGACTCTCCAGAGCTCCTTTTCTCCTCAACCTCCTTGTGCACACTTGAGCTACCAGCAAAGGAGCCATTTTTATCCAGTCTCAACTGGTTCTTCATTGGCCCCAGGTGTTCTGATTAGTCTAACTCACTTGACCCTGGAAACTTCCTAATTGGCTCCAGGTGATCTTGTTTCCCTGATTGGTTCTGGCAAATTCCTGCTGGTTCTGAATTAGTCCTTTTTAGTTTACCCTGGAAACAGACTCATTCAATCTAGCGCTAATACACTTCTCTTCTACCACTCTCCTGTACCCCTCTGGCCTGATCCTGTCACACTATATGTAGCTACTATGTATGAAATAACATATGAAGTAACTGTTGATCACCATTCACTTAATGATTTGTCTGACACCAGAAATCCTTGTATGTGCAAGAGAGAACATATTTGGCACTTGAGAGATTTATAAAACAGAAATTAGAATAAACTTTGGATAAATAGCATTTGGAAGCTCATCACAATTGAGCCAAAACAAAGTTTTTGCAAATCACCCAGCACACACTTAATTTCGGTATCACACCTGACATTCAGGAGCATTTTATGACCATACAATAACCTTGGGCTCCAATTCTCCAACTCTGGCTTAGGGTATTCTAGACTGCATTTTAAAATCAAAATAAGATACGTAATTTGCGCTATGCGTATCTTATTTTGATTTCTTTTCAAAATAGGCTATTTTGAAATTTGGCGCATCTACACGGTGAATAGTAGTGACTGCCTCAAGCCAGTAACAGCTCTCATCTCAGCCTGGCAGAAGTGAGAATCACAACAAAACTTTTACCAGCAGGAGATCAGGTATATTGGAACTTAAATCCTTCCTGTTCCCCTCCTTGCTCACCAAAGTCCCTATTACTTTCTTCTCTTTACATCACTGCACTCCAGGTTACTGTCCCTCATCTTAGAGCTGTATCTTGATTCTTTGCTCCAAGATGTATGACTTTGCATTTGATTATTTTAAAATACATGTTCTTCAAATGAGCCTGCCTTACCAACCAAGCAAGATTGGCCCATATAACTGACCTTCCGCTGTCACTACATCAATTTTTGTGTAATCTGCAAATCTTATTAGTAACTATCTTATATTTTCTTCCAGATCATTCATAACAGTATTGAACAGTATAGGGACAAGAACAGATCTTTTCTTCACTTCACCAGAACCACCCTACTGGATTCTTCATTTGCAATTACTCTTTTAGATCTAGCAATTTTTAATCCTTTAAATATTGGCTACATTGATTTATAGAACATTTTAAATATTAGACTATCATATGGAAGATATTTAAATATCTTAACTGAAATTTTAATGTTATATGTTGCCTTTTATCAACTACATTTATGATATCATTTGAAAAACCATTGTATGTTACAAGAACCATGTTAATTGACATTAATTATACTAGCATCCTGTAATTTTTGTAAGGATAGCATCCTATAGCATCCTTTCCATGAATTTGGCCTGGATCAGTGCCAGGCGAGCAAGTGGATAGTTATCTGTGTCACCCTGTGCACCTTTTTATATATTGGTACAAAGTTAGCTTTTTCCAAGTCCTTTGAAACGTCCCCTGAATTCCAAGACTGTAAAATGAACAATGACAGTTCACAGAGGTCCTCTTCCAGTTCTCCTAATATCTGCGGGTGTACATTACTCAGTCCTGCAGATTTAAAAACATTAAGCTTTAATAATTGCTTATTAACATATTCCCCGTTCATCACCGGAATAGAAAGCATTTCCTTGTCATTGCCACCTATCAATATATCAACCAGCTTCTCTCCAAATACAGAACAGAAATATTTAGAAAACATGTCTCCATTTTCTTCAGCATTGACATTTTTGTTATTTTTATCTCATATTGGACCTACACTCTTGAGTAGTGCTAAGGAAAACTGTACAAGTTGTGGGGCACAGAGCAGACTTTTGTAAGCCATTTCAGTGTTTATCATGTAACAGGTCTTTGGTGAGCAAAGAGACTGATCCTGGTCCAACTTTCACTAGTGTAAATTAGACATAACTCCATTGAGAATACTGGAATTAGGGTGTCTAAAAACTACATCCCTTTTCTCGAAAAAGGGATGTAAATTAGATACTTTGAAATTGCAAATGAAGCCGGGATTTAAATTTCCTGTGCTTCATTTGCATAATGGCGGCCACGTATTTTTTCAAAACAGGGCTTTTCAAAAGAAAAACGGCCGTTTAGACGGGGATTGGTCGAAAATAAAACCCTTTTTCGAAAGATCCTATACTCATTTTTTCAGAAGTATAGAATCTTGTGAAAAAGGGTTTTATTTTTGATCAATCCCCATCCAAACGGCCGTTTTTCTTTTGAAAAGCCCTGTTTTGAAAAAAACGTGGTCGCTATTATGCAAATGAAGCACAGGAAATTTAAATCCTGGCTTTATTTGCAATTTCGAAGTGTCTAATTTACATCCCTTTTTCGAGAAAAGGGATGTAGTTTAGACACAGGCTAAGTCAGGTGTGAACCAATGTGAGTTCAGAATCAAGCCCAGTTGATACAGGAAAGAGTAGTATGGGTTCAGTGCATAGCACAAATCATTCTATACAGGTGGTACAGGTGCTAATGAAAACTGTAAATACCTTACACTAGAAATGTGGCATTTTTGGCTAGCTCATTTAAAGGTATGTGATACACCAGCTGGATCAAGAGTTTCTGACTTCATTTCTTCTAACAGCTGGTTAAGTTGACAGGAGTGACACACAATATTGTGCTTGATAAGTTTTGTCTGAGCCATAGTATTAGCAGCCTAATTTTCCGGTCTCTTTTACTTCACCTAAGTCTCCTTCTAAGTGCTGCATGGCATATTGAGCCACTCTTAGTGATAGATATGTACGTGTAACAGCTTTTAGGAATGGTTGGTTCTCTTTGTGGGATAAAGAGGTTCCTCAAGGCTCTTTAAACAACTGTCATTCACATAATCCTTGTTGTCTTTAAAATATGATAAAATTCCTCCTTGTCACATCACACAGATCATAATGAAAGGGAAAGATTAACCTCCTGATTACCAAGGTCCATTTGCTACACCCTCAGCTAAATGATAATCACTACAAATCAAAGTGAAGAGCATTACACACTTTAGCACGGTACATTATAACAATGATTTTGCTTAGCAGACATGCCCATTAGCACCTTAATCCTCAGTCAAGTCAAGTGTGAGCATGAGAATACTTGTTCAACCCACAGTGAAGAGGTACTGATGGCTAACATTTTCTCATTGCAGAGAATGTATTTTCATTAAAATTCTAAATTGATTTATTCACTCTGCTTACTAGCATTTGATTGACACTGACTTTATGGTTTCTCATGGGATGGGACTGTATCCAAGCAACTAATTCAATCCTTAGAACACATTTCTTTAAAAAAATACAACTATATACAAGTTTGTGTTTCTTTTTCTTTTCAAAGGTATTTTCTGAGACTCTAGGCTTTTGGATGGTGATGACAACATCATCTTTATGACACAGGCAGGAAATTCTCTCTCCCTCCTTTTTTCTTCTTTAGGGGAAAAATTCTGTAATCAACCTTGATGAATGCTGGCCAAAGCTAGAAAAGGAAAGCTTTGCCATTAGAATTTGTTGGTGTGAAGTGGAATCTGGTCTGTGTATAAGGATATTTAATAAAGATCAGGAAACATACAAAAGCTTGGGGGAAAAAAGAGTCACCCGCCCTCCCAATCCCCCCCCGATGTGGTAATGTGAAGACGCTGCAGGACAAATAATTTGCTGTAAGTCTTCTCTTGCTATTCTCACTGGTTTTTGAATGGGATTTGTTTCAAGGGTTTCTTAAATCTTTTTTTTTAATTAAAATTATTCACAGTTAGGTATCATTAAATATATTGAAACAAGAATAACACAACTGATATTCAATTTGAACATCAAACTGAGAAGTAAACATTAGTTCTCACTATCATATATGAGTTTAATTCATATATTCCCACTCTGTCTGCATGCAGTGGGTCAGATTTGGCCTGGAAGGCACTGGTAATTGTCAGGGGTGCAGTGCACAGCCCGACTGCCCCAGCTGGCACTTTAAGAGCATCTAGCAATTTGTGACTCACCACCTCATGCTGGCCACACTGGAAACTAGCTCAGTCCCACCTCAGAGTGCCCTCTCCTGGTGGTGTCTCACCTGCTGTTACCTTTATGTCTGTTCACCATGACTCATCCAAACCCACATCCCTTCCATACACAGCACCCTTCCCTCAGGGTACTGCCCCATAGCAGTGCCCCCACACTCTGGGGTCCTCCCCTTCCAGGGAACCCTAACCTCCTATACCCACCTTGCCTCAGTGACCCACTGCCAGTCATCATCTAGCTCCTACCTCAGGGGCAAACTGCAGTCTGAAATGGCCACTCATTGGCAAGGGGGTCGGGGGAGGTGGACTGCTGCCTTCTTCCCTGACTGCTCCTCTGCAGCCCTAGTAGCTTCTTGGGCTCCTGTTGCTGGGCCTCAGCCTGGGGTTTATTCAGGCCTGAGATCCCCTGGTTCACCCTGACTTCCCCCCAGCACTGCTCTGTCCAAGGTACTTTGCTAGCAGGCAGTTAGGTCACTCTACCTCCAGAGCTAGAGGAAGAGTGAGCTCAACCAAACTAGGCATCCTTTTTTATACAGCCCTGCTGGGCTCTGATTGGCTGCTACAAACCCTAACCCAACTGGATCCTAGCCACAGCCCTCTCCCAAATTTCTCAGCCATTTGTGAATGTTCAGTCCTACAGAGAGACAGCAACAAACCCTGAACTGTGTGGCAGATCTCCAGGATCCCGGGAGCTTCCTAGGTTCTTCTGTATCAGGAATGATGTACCTTTCTGTGAACTGTGATGTACCTTTCTGTGAACATTTTTTTTAAAAAGTATTGTACATATGATAAGCACTGAGTTTAATTCTGAATTTCTTATGGAAAGCTATAATCGTGAGGGATAATGTAAACGTCACAGAAACACAATGTCATAAAGCAGGAGGAGATGTGGGCATATTTTCTCCTTGTGATTTCCCCACAAAAGATTGTGACTAGTGAATAAAGCTGCAGCAGGACTTCTAGAACTCCCTTGAGCTGCAGAGTGCTTAATGAGACTAACAGAGTGAAACAAGAGTACACTAGTCTGACAGTACAGTGAAGTTAAAGGAAGTTGATTATATGGAATGTGGCTTTAAAAAAAAACCTTTTCCTCAGTGACTTATTTTGAAAGAGGAACGATCTTATGTACAGACAAATGACACATTTCATCCACACGAAGAAGAGTGGCACAAGGTGATATGTTCAAAGTGATTTTTAAAGATTTTAGATGTCAAGGAAAAGTAAACCAGTTGACAGCTGACTGGTATGTGGCGAGTAGTTCTCTATTGCTGAGAAGGTTAGCATGCTTTTATATAAACCTGACTGAATTACACTTTCTGTATAAATCATCCAATGAATGTCATCCATTTTCAGTTGGTAAATCATTCACAAACTGATTTTGATTGCTGCTAATAATTTGCTGTTTATAAATATTCATGGCTGTTTATAAAAACAAGTTATAGGCTATGACTTGTTAAGCTCTTCATTTTACCTTAATGTTTGTATTATTATATATCTAAAGGCCCTAGACTGAGACAGAGGTCCTACTACTTACACTCAGTAAGGTATGGTCATCAATGTATAGTGGAGGGTTGAGCAACTGGGAAAGGTGGCAAAGGTCTGTGGTAGAGGCAGGAACAGAGCCAAGTTCTCTGAGTCTCAACTCAGTGCATTATGCCCAGGGGGATCCATCTCCTTTGGTGTGTTACTATTCTTATGGTAATTGGTCATCTAAGTCAGTGGTGCGCAACCTTTTTTCCACCGCGACCCCCACAGCTGGGCCCAGTCGTTGGCGGCCGCATAGCATGAGGCTCAGATCCGGGCGGCCGGGGGCTGGGCCCAGCCGTTGGCAGCTGCGCCGTGCGCCGACCCCCCAGGAAGTCGTCTGCAACCCCCTTGGGGGTTGCGACTCACAGGTTGCGCACCACTGACCTAAGTTACAGATCATGGCTTCTTTTTTCTAATTGTAGGAATAAAATGTTTTAAAAGAAATAAGGAATTATACTGTATAAATAAATAGCAAATAGTGAGCAAGTGATGCACAGAATTAATTTTAGAAGAGTAATTGCTTGTTCTAAAGCTGATTTAGAAACATTTTTACCACACCTGCATCAGCATAAAATCAAAATATTAACAAACAACTGATCATTCCAGGAAAAACAATTAAATAAGCTGCTACATTTATTCCTGAAGATATTTTTTGGATCTGTTTTAATATTAAGCAGATCTTACACATTTCCAATGCTTGGGCACAAAACTGAATGTTTTCTGTAGTCCCAAAAATCTTTATAATGACAAAATAGCCTTATTGAAATGGGAGAAATGGCTTCGGATGCTGCCTCTGTAATTTTTATTTTTTGTTTGTTATTTTAATACGAAACTTCTAAATCCTAGGACTTAAATAAATAAATATCCAATTCCTATGTAGTACTGTAATCTTTGAGGCTAGTTCTACATTATGCCAGAAATTTGACTTAAGATATGCAATTCCAGCTACGAGAATTTCAAAGCTAGAGTCGACATACCTTAAATTGAATTCCAGTGTGGAAGGTCGATGGGAGAAACTCTCCCATTGACTTCCTTCACTCCTTGCTACCCCTTGGAGTACTGGGTTTGACAGGGGCTCCATTAGCATTTGATTTAGCAGGTCCATACTAGACCTGCTAAATCAAACACCAGAAGATTGATCGCCAGAGCGTTAGTTTCCACGTAAGTACAGACAAGACCTGAGTCATGTAGATATACGGTTACCTAGAGGTTACAAAATTTCTAAAATATGATCATGAACCCAGATTAGACTAACAGGCTTCTGGTTAAATAGTGTGACACACCATATAAAACCAATATGAGACCAGTACTTTTAGATGCCCTTATCTTTAACTTAGGCACTTAATACAACTACTACACTTTTTGCACTGATATAGAAATGCTATGGAGGGTCTTATTAATCCTTATTATAAATTAAAATGGATGTGTTTTACCTAAAATACTTGCTTTATTATTTCTCTTTTAGGGACACCTGCATGATGTGATCTGGGGTATTGCACTATTAACACCGCTTCCTTATGTGTCACTGTAAAAATAGGATATCTGGTGAGTGAAGAGTATGGTGAAGCAGAGTCAAAAATGGTTGCTCAGGGGAGAAGGAAGAAATGTTTCATTGGGAAGGAGATGGGTTGGCAACAAACCACTGTCTTTGCTCATCTATGCAGGCAGATGAGCAACTTCTGGGGTCTGCTACTCCCTAGCTCACCTGTATGAATAGGGAGGGGATGACG
Organism: Rafetus swinhoei; assembly: GCA_019425775.1. Classification (NCBI taxonomy): domain Eukaryota; kingdom Metazoa; phylum Chordata; order Testudines; family Trionychidae; genus Rafetus; species Rafetus swinhoei. The sequence goes on along the minus strand of CM033432.1, from coordinate 41,836,681 downwards.
CTGTGGCTAGAGAAGCTGTGATGGTATTGAGGAGAAGGTAATCTGCACCAGGTATACAACTGGTATAGATTATGCCCAGATCATGGGGTCAATCAGAGACTGAATTTTTAGTAGATCAGGGTTGGTTGCTAGTCTTCTCTTGCCTACCTCTCAACAGTTCTGTGAGAAATAATAATAATAAAAAATTTCGTTGGAAGTGAATTCCATCTGAAATTACTGCGGGAATTATCTCCCTGACATCTGTTGGGAGACCAATACAGCAGTACACAGGCAATCCAGGAAGTTTTTGGAGAATGTTGGTGATAACTTCCTGATACAAGTGCTGAAGGAACTGACCAGGGGCCATACGCAGCTTGACCTGCTGCTCACAAAGAGGGAGGAACCAGTAGGGAAAGTAGATGTGGGTGGCAACCTGGGAAGTAGTGATCATGAGATGGTAGATTTCAGAATCCTGACCAAAGGAAGAAAGGAGAGCAGCAAAATACACACCCTGGACTTCAGTAAAGCAGACTCTGACTCCCTCAAAGAATTCATGGGCAGGATTCCCTGGGATGCTAACATGAAGGGGAAAGGAGTCCAGGAGAGCTGGCTGTATTTTAAAGAAGCCTTATTAAACACACAGGATGAAACCATCCCAATGCGCAGTAAGAAAAGCATATATGGAAGGCGACCAGATAGGCTTACTGGGGAAATCTTTGGTGAGCTCAAACACAAGAAGTAAGCTTATAAGAAGTGTAAACTTGGACAGATGACTAGGGAGGAATATAAATATATTGCTCGAGAATGCAGGGGAATAATCAGTAAGGTGAAAGCACATTTGGAATTGCAGCTAGCAAGGTATGTGAAGGGTAACAAGAAAGGTTTCTACAGGCATGTTAGCAATAAGAGGGTGTGGGGCCTTTATTGGAAGAGTGGGGTAACCTAGTGACAGATGACGTGGGAAAAGCTGAAGTACTCAATGCTTTTTTTGCCTCTGTCTTTACAGATGTCAGCTCCCAGACTACTGCACTAGGCAATACAATATGGAAAGGAGGTGGGCAGCCCTCAGTGGAGAAAGAACAGGTTAAGAACTATTTAAAAAAGCTAGATATACACAAATCCATGGGTCCGGATTTAATGCATCCGAGGGTACTGAGGGAGTTGGCAAATGTTATTGCAGAGCCTTTGGCCATTATCTTTGAAAACTCATGGAGATCGGGAGAGATCCGACTGGAAAACAGCAAATGTAGTGCCCATCTTTAAAAAAGGGAAGTAGGACAATCCAAGGAAATACAGACCAGTCAGCCTTACCTCAGTGCCCAGAAAAATCATAGAGGGGATTCTCAAGGAATCCATTTTGAAGTACTTGGAAGAGGGGAAAGTGATCATGAATAGTCAACATGGATTCACGAAGGGCAAGTCATGCCTGACCAATCTAATTAGCTTCTATGATGAGGTAATTGGCTCTGTGGACATGGGGAAGTTAGTGGGTGTGATATACCTTGACTTTAGCAAAACTTTTGATATGGTCTCCCACAATATTCTTGTCAGCAAATTAAGGGAATATGGTTTGGATAAATGGACTGTAAGGTGGATAGAAAGCTGGCTAGATTGTTGGACCCAATGGGTAGTGATCAATGGCTCGATGTCAGGTTGGTGGTCAGTTTCAAGTGGAGTGCCCAAAGATTGGTTGTAGGGCCGTTTTTTTTCAACATCTTTATTAATGATCTGGATGAGGGGAAGAATTGCACCATCAGCAAATTTGCAGATGACACTAAACTAGGGGGAGAGGTAGATACATTGTAGGGCAGGGATAGGTTCCAGTGTGACCTAGACAGATTAGGGGATTGGGCCAAAAGAAATCTGATGAGGTTCAACAAGGACAAGTACAGAGTCCTGCACTTGGGATGGAAGAATCACAAGCATTGTTACAGGCTGGGGACCAACTGGCTAGGTAGCAATTCAGTAGAAAAGGACCTGGGGATTACCGTGAATGAGAAGCTGGACATGAGTCAGCAGTGTGCCCTTGTAGCCAAGAAGGCTAATGGCATATAAGGGTGCATTAGAAGGAGCATTGCCAGCAGATCTAGAGAAGTTATTATTACCCTTTATTCTGCACTGGTGAGGCCACATTTGGAGTATTGTGTGCAGTTCTGGGCCCCCCACTACAGAAAGGATGTGGACGCATTGGAGAGAGTCCAGCAGAGGGCAACCAAAATGATTAGAGGGCTGGAGTGCATGATTTATGAGGAGAGACTGAGGGATTTGGGCTTATTTAGTCTGCCGAAGAGAAGAGTGAGGGGGGATTTGCTAGCAGCCTTTAACTTCCTGAAGGGAGGTTCCAAAGAGGATAGAGAGAGGCTGTTCTTACTAGTGACAGGTAGCAGAACAAGGAGTAATGGTCTCAAACTACAGTGGGGGAGGTTTAGGTTGGATATTAGGAAAACCTATTTCACCAGGAGGGTGGGGAAGCACTGGGATGGGTTACCTAGGGAAGTGGTGGAATCTCCATCCCTAGAAGTTTTTAAGTCCCGGCTTGACAAAGCTCTGGCTGGGATGATTTAGATTGGAATTGGTCCTGCTTTGGGCACGGGGCTGGACTCGATGTCCTCCTGAGGTCTCTTCCAGGCCTATGTTTCTATGCTTCTATGAATTTGAGTATGTAGATTATAGTCACCTGAGCTACAGTTCTACTAAACCTCCAGAATGTGCAACAGAAGCCAAGTCTTAAAAGGGTTGCCAACTGAAGCTATTTCAGGAGATTTTTTTCTGTCAGAGTGATGTACTGTCATTTTCTTAGATTATCCTACTAAATTTTCCTGATATTCTCTCAATAGGGGCCCTGGGATCCTTATTTAATAGGCTTAAGTTCCAGTGTGTCATTTCTTGGCTTAGTAATGTGGTATCCTATTGTATAACTTAAACTGCCAAGAACTGTGTTATCATGAATCTCACATATAGAGCTGGTCACCATTTTTTGGACCAAACACTTTTCAGTAAAATATAATTTTGTTGTTTGAATTTTTTTCATGGAAATTTTTCATTTAGGTAAAAATGAACAGGGTTTTAATGAAAAATGAACTTTTATATAAAAGACTGAAAATACTGATGTAGAAAACCTCAGTTTTTGACTTCTGAAAACCCAAGCTTATTCCAAAGTATTCATTTTTGCAAAAATACTTTTAAAATTGATTTTGGTTGATTTCTTATAAATGACGGGGATTAATGGAAAATTGGAGGATCACAATTCTTCATAATTTCTCACAAAACATATTTGATTTTCGGACTAGCTCTGTTCATGTTTCCCTAAGATGATCGGACAAGTGTCAAGTTCATGGCCCATTTATTTATATTTATGTCCAAGTTTCACAAATGTAGCAAAAGACTTTTGATTTGTTAAAAATGTGCAAAGGCCTAGTTTTTCCTAGATCCATAACTTGTCAACTCTGTTGACCCCTTTCAAGGAGAAGGAATTGTATGCTTTTAAATCGTGACAAAATATAACTATATTTTATAGCCTTGAATTAAATAATAAGATCAAATTCTGTTGTCAGTTGGGAGTAACCCCATTGAGTTCAGTGAAATTACTTTCTGTTTTAGCCAGAGTGACCGAGAACAAAATTTTTCTCCAAGTGTGACTGCTTCCGTATAGTAAAATTTAAAGGGATTCCATTTTCATGACTAAGAACACTGTGTAGGCATGTGTGTTTATATGAGAAATAGCACATCATACAGTCCCTGTGAACTCAGAAGAAAAAAGCAGTACAGTTTAATGATTAAATGACTTCTGTTGTTGAGATAGCATACTGAAATAAAAGAACCCTCCATATAAACTTATAAATAAATAGGTGACAGTGAAACAAAAAACACCTTCAGTTTGTGAATAGTATTTTGTTATTTCAATTTAGGTTCTGTTCCCTACAAAGGGATGGAAACCTCTTCTCTATCACTTGGCATGAGGAGACTAAAACAGGGTTCAGAACTTTATCATGAGGACACAAAGTTTTAAGTACACAAACCTTTCCACTCTGCTCCTCACACCCTCCCAATCAGATGGTTTGATTAAAGTCTCTGCTCTGATTTTGTTTTGCTCTGTGTGAAACACGCATGGTGCAGAGAGCTTCTAATCAGCAGAACCTGGCTGAGAGGTAAATCCCCTTAAAGGATTGGAGCCATGCATTGTCACTGCTTCTCAGTGAGATTACAGGGGAATGATGTTTTGGATGACTAGTCAACCTTGACAGGCCTGTGGTGGAGCTGGTCATAGTGTCTATTTCAGAAATTCAGCCGTTCCCATTTCATTCTAAACACAGAGAGCAACCAGAGATACTCTATCTGAAACTTGATTTCAACCTGTTATGGTTTCATGCACATGTCAATATTCTCTGCTCTGTAATGATAATCGATAGCTAAAAAAAAGTTAATCTTTGTGGAAAATTATTTATCAAAACGTTTGTTGTATGAAATGTCCTTTGCTGGGTTTGCATCCTCCAATTACATAACATTCATTAGTTTTAATTGGATATTATTATAGTCTGCATTTTAGACAATTTTTTTTGCCACTATCTCCCTCTATATTTGCTTTTCAAATTGAATTTTCTCTACCAAAGAGAGCTGAGAAGGATGGTGTTTAACACAGTGATATTCATTCAGAATACAGATTATATAGATTCCTCATTCCTCTTTTCGGATATTTAATTTCCTGACAAACTATGAAAGTTATCAATAAAAATAATAAAAAATATCAATAACAGACAGATTGAATAATTCTTATTTGGAAATTAAGACTTGAAAGTAAAGAACCTTGTGGGGAGTGTGTTTGTGTGTTTTCTCCCCAAATGCCTCTTCAGATGACTTGATTTGGTTATTTTTAGCACTATAAATAAAATACTTTATTTGTAAATAGCATATTAATTGGTGTTAATGGGAAATAATTGTATTACACATGGCTCACACTCTGGTGCCAAATTAACATTTACCCTCTAGCTGTGAAATGTATTGGTGCAAAGGTCCAGTGCTTTAAACTTAAATGCTAGTTGTTGTTTGAATTCCAAGCATAGAATATGAGGATAAAAGTGTGGGTAGGTTTCTTTCATTCTTTACATCTATAAACAAAATTCTTCCCTGGATGTATGACACATTTAACACAGCAAGGGAAGTGTTATCAAAATGCAGGGTAGACACAGAAATTATAATTGCTCCTTTTAATTATAGTGACATTGTGCTCTCTAAAGACAATATCATAGGAATGTTTGCTCCACTAGATCAGACAACTAGTCTCAGCACTGGTTGAGAAGAAAATAGGCAACGTTCATTCACTGGAAATAAGACAGACTTCTTCCTTTATTCACATCACCAGGGATCCTCCTTGTACATATGCTTAATGCTACATTGTGCTTAATGCTTCTTGATGTCCTTCTATATCTCAAAATGGGGATGGAACCAATTTACAATTGTCACTATTATAAGAAATTGTATAATGAATAGAATTGTCTTGCTTAGTCATGTTTTACTTTTTATTATACTTTTGTTTTCCATGATCCCCAGTATATATACTGCCTGATTGCTTTTAATGTAGTCACACCAGTGTAATTGCTCTATATTTGAGTATTTTTAGTATGAGTAATACTGAATATGTTCATTTGACATCACCAATCCTGATGCCACATCTCTGTTCTGCTTAATTCTATTTAATTATAGGTTTAGAGAGTAGCTAAATAATAGTCCAGATTAATTTCTTGCAGTATTATAGGGTATAAATTGCTATATAGTGATGAGGAGGGTTCCAAATTACTACAGAAAATTATTTCCCAGGTGTCTGGCTAGTACATCTTGTCTACTCAGGTGAGATTGGCAGAGGAGTTTTCACCTTGCAGCATAGGGCACGGGTCATTGGCAGGGTTTAGCTAGTGTAAATGGTGGATTCTTTGTAATGTGAAGCCTTTAAATTATTAACGCAGTCAGAGGTTATGGGTTTATTGCACCTCTGTGGGTTGGTGAAGTTCTGTGGTCTGCAATCTTTAGGTGGTCAGACTGAAACTGGAATTCAGTGGTTCCCAACCTTTTACAGATGGGGACCCATTTTGACAATTCAGGAAGACTTGGTGACCCAAGGCAATTCAAAAATGGAGGGAGAATGGGGGGGCAGAGCCACCTGGGGAGACACTTGGTGATCCTTTTGAAATGTAATGGCGACCCATATTTGGGAAACCTTGAACTAGATGATGATGGTCCTTCTTGCCGTAAAGTTTGTGAGTCTGTACAGAAGATTGCAGGTGAGGGGGTAAGAGAAGGGATTCTACAGGCAATGAGGCTCTCTGTCTGTAGGCAAACTCTGATTTTTCTTTTTGATTGACAGAGAAGAACCAGTACCTCTTGTCTTGTAACAATAGGAAAGAATCAGAATCACTTTCTTTCTGTATCGAACAAAGAACTTCATTGTATCTCTAAAGCTGCTCTGTTCGCCACAGTATTTTCATAGGTTATTCCAAGGCTTCCCTCCTGCCTGGTGTCCTGTTACAGATTTAAAGAAAGCGTGCAGAAATCCTCACATACGTCCCGTATCCATAGCTTCAGTAGAGGTGACAACTGATTTTCATATCATTTAGGTCATGAATAATCGAACTGGCCAATGTGGTTGAAATGAGATCAGTTGCACAGCATCTCCAACACCCTCTAAATCATTAGAGACAGTTACAATTTCAACATGAGGAAAGAATAAAAGTGAATGATTAAATCCACATGCAAAAATTAAGGTAGGTATATGTTGGATGAGTGGATGCCAAAAACAGATTAACTGTTTAGTTTGACTCTTCGGGTATTAATGAGTTAAAGACACTCAAGTAAAAAAAAATGATTGAAAGTAAAGGAAGATTTAAGCAAAAGATTCACCTGCTAAAGGTCATGTATGAAGAGGTTTAGACAGAAGCATTTTGTATAATACAAAATGTATCAGTCAGTCTGAACCTAATCCATGTGGATAACACATTTAGGCCTCTCACTGACAGCAGGTCATGTGCCATCTGTATTTCATTGAATAACATTGTATCAAAGAGAACATATGTGGGGCCTACCAGAAGTTATCAGAATTATCATTTCAATTAAACAGATGGCTGAGGAATCAAATGAAGAGTCTTTGAATGATGGGCACAGAATCAATAATATCTTTCTGGACTTAACTGACTTATCTTTGTCCAGGCAGTAGAATTGATTTATGTCCACAGCTATGTTTTGATAAGTCAATGTTAGCTCAACTATTCCTAAATTAATGTCCTCTTTTCTTGGGGCTTACTTCCCCCCACCCCTCCCAGCAGAGGGGGAAACTTACATCAAGACAAACTGACTTTGTTAAGTAATTCTGTGGCTAACAGAATCACATAAATCATGGAGGAATGTGGTCTCTAGTGTTGCATACAGCATGGGTGACTTAGAATTGTGGCAGAAGTATTTATTTGTTGTCACTTTAGTGGGCAATGTACATTTCCTCTTTGTTGGTAGCATTCTCAGCCAACATTTGTAAGCAGGCAGGATTCTTATTATGGAGAACGCAATTTCCCTTCAGTAAAGAACAATGGGGGAGGGGGTGAAAGTGAGATCCTGTGTATGAAAGAAAGGGAGGGGAGAAAATGTATCTTCATAGACAGGGGTTCTATTTATATATCATATATTTCAAATGTGAGTTAAGTTATACAGCCCATTGAATTCCTAATCCCCTCTCTTGGATCTAACAGCGCCCAAGGTGGTACAATTTTGTTTATAATAATGTTAGATCGTTCTGTTGCCAGCGGCCAGTTTTGTCATTGTTACAATTGCTGTTACAAGTTTTGTTTTTCAGTTCACCTAAATATTGGAGAAAGTTTTAGAAGTGCTTCAGGGGATGTAGACTGCTTCTGTCTTTTATATCATGCACCCATTCCAAACTCTGGGAGCACTGACATGAAATTTAAAAAAATATATACATAAAAACTATCAACAATAAAAGGACCAGAACCATCTCTGCTCTTTCTTTCTGACTCCCAAATACTTAACCTCCCCAAGTAGCTTACTCAGCAAAGTTTGAGCAACTGGGACAGCAGATAGTCTAGATGTTAAGGAGATCTGGGCATGGCTGAGCTAAAAGGGCATTATGATGGTAACAACTCTGATTATTATTAATCTCTATTTGATATTTATAGCGTGGTAGCTCTTAGCAGAGTCAACCGAGTTGTACCCCCCATTATGCTGAGCAATATACAAACATGCATAATTAATAATCCTTACTATTGGGCCTTTATACATCAAACAAAATATACCTGCAAATGTTTTCTAAATTTTGGAGTGAAAAAAGAGAAATCCTTAGAATTGACAAGAGTGAGAGTTTGGGGGATAGTGTCATGTAATAGATGACATGGGAGGCAGGAGACCTAGGTTCTAGGTCTGGTTCTCACACTGGCTTGTGGGATGAAATTGGGTAAGTCACTTATTTCTCTGCCATCACTTGCTAATCTTTAAAATGAGGACAATTTGTTCTGACCTATCATACCTATCTCATACCTTGTTCAGAGGCTTGCTTAATTAACTTTGGTAAATCCCTTTGGGTATGTCTAGACTACAGCGTTAATTCGAGTTAACTTAATTCGAAATAGTTAATTCGAATTAAGCTAATTCGAATTAACGCATCTACACACAAACCCTATTTTGAAATAGCGTTTTGCTATTTCGAAATAGCGCGTCCACACTGAGTGGACCCTGAATCGAAGTTAAGGCTGGCCAGAACTAGTGCTGGCAGGGCATCAGGTTAGGACTTAGTGTGTGGGGCTGCTGCCTGAGGCTAACTGAGCTCCGTGCTTAAAGGGACCCTACCCCAACCCCGGACAGACAGTTCTCAGGGTTCCCGCTTGCTTGTCTACCTCGATGAGGGACAGCAAAGCAGTCCTGTCTTAGAGTGCCCTGAGTGCCCACACTCGGGACACCACAGCACTCGGACACATGGAGCCAGAGCTGCCCCTGGGCATGCTGGTGCATCTTGTGGGGTCGTTGCCATCAGCCCAGGTGCACTTGCTGCAGGCTGCCATCCGGGGGGTCCATCGGGGGTCTGTCAGTATCCAGGAGGCCCTGAGGGAGAGCGTCCACCCCGAGGAGCCCTCAGAGCCACCCCAGTCCTCCCCACCGGGGGCTCGTGCCCCATTCCTCCCTCACGTCCTTTTACTTACCCCTCCCTAGGCCCCCTTCCTGATGTCAAACAAAAGATACGTATGTTCAAAACCAGAAACTGGGTTTATTGAACAAAACTGGGGGGGGGGGATGAACCTCTGGGGAGACTGGGAAAAGGAGGTGGGAGAGGGAAGAGAGAGGGTGGGAGAGGGGAAGGGGAAACCTGGGAGGAGGGAGCTGGAAGGGGGAAGCAAGGGGAAGAAGGGGGAGGGGAAGCTCAGGGCTCAGGGTTGGGGGTCTCGCTGGACCAACTTGATTTTCATGCAAACCTGCTCCTGGGTTCTCATGTGGCCTTTGGTGGCCAAGCTGGCAGCTATCCTGCCATAGACGGCCGCATTTCTCCGTCTAGTGCGGAGATCATGGAATTTGGGGGCATCCCCCCCAAACCTGAATAAGGTCCATGATCTCCACCCTGGACCAGGAAGGCGCCCACCTTCTCCAGCCCCTGTCAGGCTCCTGGGAGCTGTCAGACTGCTCCTGGGGAGCGGTTGAGGGCTGGCTGCCAGTGAGTTGCTGGCTCATGTTTTGGGGCCAATGGGTCAGGGGCCCGGTGGCCACTGCTGGCTCTGGGCTGGCAGGCTTGGAGCTGGCACAGGCACTGTGGCCAGGGTCTACCCCTTTAATGGCTCTGGGGCTGGGGAGAGGAGAGTAAGTTTTTCTGGTTGTGCCCAGAGTGGCGACCAGGGCTCCCTGGGAAGTGCTGGAGGCCCCCTATTTCGAATTAAGTGTCTACACAGCACTTAATTCGAAATAGCTAATTCGAATTTGGCGTTACTCCTCATAGAATGAGATTTACCAAATTCGAATTAAGCGCTCCGCTATTTCGAATTAATTTTGAAATAGCAGTTTGCACGTATAGACGCTATTAAAGTTAATTTGAAATAACGGCTGTTATTTCGAATTAACTTTGCAGTGTAGACATACCCTTTGAGATCAGAAGGTGGGATCATCATAACCAAACACCCAAATCTGACTGAAGGCTATGACAGCAGCCAGAATGACCATGTTTATTGGTGAGCCTAAATCTGGCTCAGTCCAGTGAATCCACAAATCGTGGGTTCAGCCCCATGTTGGGTCAGGGCATGCACATCTTCACACATTGATGGAGAGTTTGAGAGAATGGTGTGGTGGCATGGTTTTTGTCCATCAAGGTAACATGGCCAATTTTCCATATAGCAAGTGAGTGAAGGAAGGTCAGATCTCTGCATGATTATACATTTTGTGCAAATTCAAACCTTTTAATCCTTATAATTTGGAGCTGTCAGTGTATATGGCATGTCTCTAGCCACTCCAAGTCTGTCTGTAGGATGGTCCAGGCTTTTGATCTTGGGACTGGTAGAAGGAGCTATATAAATGCAAAGTATTGTTTGTTATTGGGTTAGGGAAAATGAACTTTTAAGAACAAAATTCACCTTTGTTTAGAGAAAAAGTATGAGACATTAAAGTCCATGTGGTATATTTAAAAAAAATGCTTATAAGTGCTTCTGGAAACTAGGATCTTAGAATAAAAGCACCCCTCTCCACCAAAATGTATAACTCTTTGCCCAAGCCAGTCCATTGACTCTTTTGATGATTGCCCATCAGTAATTACCATCATTAAGCAGCATTTGAAAGCTGCGTAATTTAATATTCCAAATCAACTTTTCCATCAAAGCATATACAAATAACCTTAATCAAAAACATCTGAAGCCAACATAAACTTCAGATCAACCTGATTTTTTCTTAAGCTGTTAGTGGTCTGTCCCTACTTGGACATTTATATGCTAGATACAGTCCTTTAAAGATTTTAAGTAAAACTTTTTTAAATGTGTGTCTGAGATTTTGGTTATAACAGATTGAATTAATGATAACAGAAAGACTCTTTAGATACAGACATTACCTAAAGGTAGAATTGACCTTGTTGGTACTTTGTTCTTGGCGGCACTTCAGAACATTTAATGCCCAGTGGAGTCCATTATCTGATGATAATGCCTTCTTCCCTTGGTGTTATAGAACACAAAATAATGAGACGTGCTTAGATATCATTATAAGAAAGAGAGCCATTTTCCCACTTTGAAAAAAAAAGGATTTCTTTTCAAAAATCAAGTAAAATGTCACCGTAAAAACTTTTTTTATAGCACTATAAAATGATTGGTTTGTTTTATTACAGTAAAGCTATGTAGTTTATCCCATATGTAGAAAAATTACCAGGGAAGTCTAAGTAGAATTTATTAAGATAAAATAATTTGCAGTGTTACATCAATAGGAACACTTCAGTCAGATTTTCAGCACGAGAAGCCTGGTGCTATAGTTCATCATGTCAAACCACCATTTGACATTATCATTTGCATAGCTGCTAGTGTTTTACTAAAACAGCTGTCATTCAAACTTCTGATGGAGTGGGTGGGACACCTTCCATAGTTACAGTTGCATTATATTAAACAAAGGAGACGTTTACTGAGAATTTTTTTTTCTCTCTTATTCTGTTCAGTTTGAGTTCAGGGAATCATGCAAATATAAGCCAACTTGCTGGAGAGGGGAGAAGTATGATCATAAAAACTGCAATAAAGAAAAGTATATAGATTAAAAACTAAACAGAAATTGTTTGACTAGATACGGATTTTAAAAAAATGGCAGATTTTGGACTTTTCACCAGGTTCAGAAAGAAACTAGGTTCTTGTCCCTTCCCATCACACATCAAAAATAAATGCAAAAACCTGTGTTTCATTCATTCATTTTTTTAGCTCTACCCAAATAGTAGTTTCCATACAAGAAAAACAAAAACCCAACACATGCATAATGTCAAGGAGAATATTTCACCCCATTAATTTCATCCTTATGATCATCTGTGATCAGAATCTTAGGAAGAGCGGGCTTAGATAGTTCACATGATTGGTAGTGTGTTACAGTGTCTCACCTCATTAGGTTAGTGGTTTGGCTTCATACCAGGTGGTTAGTGGCTGATAGTCTATTTGGCTGTCTGATGGCAGATCAGTTAGTGATGTCAGTCCAGTTCCTAGTGGACTGGTATCTATTCCACAGCCTTCTCCAATCACAACTGGCAACCTTGTTGGAGTGGAAATCATGGACAAACAGGGCAACTCAACTACTCTCTTAGAATGTGTCTCTTCCACAAAGGTGGCTGTTCAGGGTTAGGCGTGTTACCAAAATCATCTGTGAAAGCTTAAAATCCCTGCACCATGCTTGTTCAGCAAGCAGATCAGTTCCTTGCTCTGTCTGTTCCCTGTGATAGATCATTCCTCCCAAGAAAATTCTTTTGGCAAAACAAACTAAACTGCTCCTTGTGGCTTTCTGTCTCTTGTTCAGTACTCACTTTGTATGCATCATGTATGCATTGTTTTCCAATGCAAGGAACAATTCTGATTCACTTTGAATCTTAGCTACTCCAGATTTATATTGCCTCGGAGAGTCTTCAAATTCCATCTTTATTGAAGAAAAGGAGTGTTCAGGGCATTTCCCTGGTATGGCCAAAAAAAAAAAAAATCTATTTAATGCAGTCCTCAGAGTGTTTATGTGAGTAAGGACTGTGGCATCAGGTCTGTTGTTCACAGTAACCTGTGCACAAACGTCTATTTTGATTTTAATTTTCATTTGTATTACTGCATTTTTGATGGTATGAACCATGCCTATCCAATCACTTCTTTAACTGAAAGCATAGGCAAGGTCAGGGGAGCCAGTAGCCTCATTGGACTCCTGGGCAAAGTGAAAGGGGGGCCCGGCTCCGTGCTCTCAGAAGGGATGAGGCCTAGAACAGAAGGAGTGGAGGCAGGGCAGGACAGCCAGCCCCAGTGCCGCCTGGATCATGGCATGCCCCCCTCAGCCCTCAGCACTGCCTGGAGCACACCACGCCACACTGTGGTGATGATTTAAAGAGTTCAGGGCTCCAGGGCAATTGCCTCTTTGCCCCTCTCTGTTGGCAGGCTGGGGCAGGGTGTACTAGAGAGGATTTTCTCCTTCTTCATTACCCAAAACATAGCTCATTGAACTAAGTGAAAGCTTTCCATGATGTCAGTGGCCTTAGGATCAGACCTTTGCTGCCTAATTAGGTAATATCTTATTTCCCTTACTGTCATAAGAGATACTACTTCATGGACTGACAGTATCCACAATCGCTGGCACCCTAACACAGCGATTAAACAACGTTATTTCTTTTCAGAGAAATCAAAATTGTGTGCAAGGCAAGGCTTTTTATTGAAGCCACCTGAAATCGGAATGCTCCTCTGTCTCTTTTGAGCAAGTACTCTGTAGGAATGCAGCTTGAGGAGAGTGGTTAATTTGCAGTGACTTTTTCCAAGTTTCATGAGACATCAAAGCGTGCACTAAAGTGATTGCCTGAACTAAGTTTTGGACAAGATGGAGGCTTAAAGGGATTGGAAAGTAAATGTTATAGAGCATTTTAAAATGAGGCTCGAGGTTTACAAAATGTGTTTTTGAGCAGATGTTGCTAAAACACTAATATTTTGCAAGGAAGATTAATCGCAAATGGGAAAATGTTTTCAATAATTATAGGTCTTTCGTGTCTGAATAGCTGCAAATATTTTAAATGTTTATAAATTAAATACTCAATAGCATCCGCATGTTTGTTTTTGACTAGGCACTAGAAGCCTGATCCAAAGCCCATTGGTTCAGTGGCAGTCTTTGACGACTATGTGTTTTGGATCAAGTCTAAAAATTTAAGTTAGTAGCAGAAATATTCTTGGGCTATGTTTCACTACTTATATGAATGTATAATATAAAAAGATAAATGGGACTCCAAGTTTCGCCTGAAGTCAGAAAGATAACATGATCCTTAGAAGTGGGGTGTACAGTGCAAATTGGAAATGGAGATGCACATGTTATTCTGGCTTCCTAAAACTGAATAAATATGGACCTAGGTTTTCTAATTTCACTCTAAGCAAAAAGCAGTTCACAATACAGTGAGTGATTAAAGAATATGATGCTATATCCCGCTTTCTTAGAATTCAGTGTGAATAGATTTGGATTCTCTCATTTAGGGTATGGCTAGATTGCAAAGGCTATCGGAAAAAGATACGTAAAATGTGCTCTGCATTTTGCGTATCTTTTTCCGATACTTTTGTCAGAAGAGGCTCTTCTGAAATTTGGCCTGTCTAGACTGGGCCAAATTTCGGAAAAAAACCCCTCTTTCGAAAGCCCCCTTCTTCCTCGTGGGAAAAAAGCGGAAGAGCAAATGCATTCCCTGGAAGCAGTGGAGTTTTTTTGGGATACCGGAGGGAAACCAGCACTGAGTGGTGGGATCACACTATCATGCAGGTGTGGGATGAATACGAGTGGCTACAGAACTTTTGAATGTACAAAGCAAAAACCTGCAATCTGGCTGTACCCTTAGAGAGAGAGAGAGAGAGAACCCCTCAAGGGTAAAATTGTAGTTGTGAGAGTTATGCCTATACTGGAAAGGTTTGATGATAAATATGCAAAAAAGTCATCATAAGTGAAAACTCTCCAAACCTGTTTTTTTGCCGGCCATTGTGAACATTTCATGGCCACCTTGTTAGCTCCCCCATTGACAACAACAGCAAAGCAATGTGCGTAAGCATTCCACAGTGCCTGGCACCACCTTCAGTCTCTAAGCCCAGTGGGAATGTGCACTAGGCATTTTGGGAATGTGAAAAACATCCCATCGGGCACCCCTTTGCTTCCCAGCCCTCCCAGAGCTTCCGGCTTACCTTTGCATCACTTGAAAGACAGTCCTTGCTGAGAACTCCAGTATCTGCTGTGAAAAATCCTGGATTCCAGACTTCTCTCCCATGGTGTGTTCAGTGTGCTTAGGACATTATGCATTGCAGAAGAGCTACTTATGCACTTAATAGCGGAGGACAAAGACTCAGATGTGGACGACAATGTAAGTGACAAGGATAGCAGTGAAGTGGCATTGTATTGGGCTGTCACAGAACAGCTATGCACAGAAGAGAATTGCTTTGGGCTAGGGAAACCAGCACTGAGTGGTGGGATCACACTGTCATGTGGGTGTGGGATGAAGATCTGCAGCAACAGAACTTTTGAATGCACAAAGCAACCTTCCTGGAGCTGTGTGCTGTGCTGGCCCCTGCACTGCGGCACAAGAAGACCCAAATGAGAGCTGCTCTCTTGGTAGGGAAGCATGTTGCCATTGCTGAGTGGAAGCTGGTGACTCCTGATTGCTACCATTCAGTTGCAAATCAGTTAGTAGTGGGGAAGTCTCCTGTCAGGGGAGCATTTATTCAAATATGCAAGGCAATAAATTTCATTTTGCTGCATAGGACTGTGACTCTGGGAAATACGGATGACATAGTGCCTGGCATTGCTGATATGGGCTTTCTAAGCTGTGGAGGGGTGGTTGATGGCACACATATTCCCAGGATAGTGCCATCCCACCTTGCCTGAGAGACGGAGAAGCCTCTGATTTTCCCGGTTGCTGCCACCCTCGTGCCCAGCTGCAAGAGCAACTTTCCATGCTGCTGTCTGCCCCACCCCCACCCCGCAATACACAGCAACGTACTGCCTCTGATTGCCGTAGCCTCCTCTCCCACTGCTGCAACAGAACCACTTACCGCTCCGCATGCCCGCCACCTGCCCCTTCCTCGGGTGCACTAGAGCAATTTACCGCCTTGCACTGTCATGGCTCACCTTCCCCTGCCTGCACAGCAACCCTACCCTGTGTTCCTTCCCTCGCCATGTGACCTTGTATCTCTTCCCTTGAGTCACGCTCTCTGAGAGTCCTCACACACATCAGGACTTGAGAACAATTCTTCACTGCCTGGCATACTTGTTCTCACTGGATTAACCCTCACTTCCTGGTTCGCTTCTATCTCTTCATCAATAACTCCTGTCTTTGGGATAACTGTTTCTGACTCTGTGCTATGGAAAGAATCCACACCCAGGATTGCATCCATTTGGGAGTACAGCACCAGACAGGCTGTTTGCCTCCTTCGCCTTCTGGTACACCTGCCAGAATTCCTTTATCTTGGCTCTGCATAGTAGGTCATCTGCACTATCGGTTGTACCCCTCTCACAGAGGACTACATATCACTTGGAGCTGTGATTTCACCAATGCTTCAATCCACACACTGATAAGATCCAAAATCTCTGTGGTGCTCTAATCAGGAGAGCATTTTGAGCGATAGCCACCCCCTGTTTCCCTGAGAAGATGCCAGGAGGACTGCTACACAATGAACTAGACTCCAGGAAATGGAGTTTAAAGTTCCTGGGGTTTGCAAGTGGGAGGTGCATTTATTTACCTATTTACATGGCTGTTGAGCAGCAGTGTTCAAGCACTGGCCAGAGTGGCTCATCGGGCATTGTGGGAAACATGTTGGAGTTGAATAAACTCAACAAAAAACCTACTGCAGTACACACTCCATGACTGTTGAGAATAATGGAAGGAGGAGAGGCAAAAGTCCTTTGTGAGGCAGAAGCTTTTTGTCACCAAAACTGGGTGCTTGTCACATTGCAATGTGAATGCTCTCTGGGTTTTGACACAAAAAGGGTTTTTTTTGGCAACAAAACTTGCCTGTGTAGACAAGGCCTTACATAGGTGCACCAGAAGAAATGGCAGTAAAGAGCTGTTTCTTGCCCCTCTTCCAGTACATCTTCACAAAAGCAAGGCCCAATAGGGTGTGTCTACACAGCAAAGTTATTTCAGAATAATGGCTTTTATGACGAAATAACTATGCGAGCGTCTACACAGCAATTCCATTATTTTGAAATAATTTTGAAATAGCAGACAGCTTATTCTGTAAACCTCATTCTATGAAGAATAACGCCTATTCTGAAATAACTATTTCATGTGTAGATGCTCCACTGCTATTTCAAAATAGCCCCTCACCAGGGCCATTCTTATTCCTCCTGGGGCTCTAAATTGAAATAGCATGTCTACATTAGGGAAGCCTGCCTCGGACTAATTTTGAGGCTTCCCTGCAGTGTAGAAGTGCTATTTCGAAATAAGCTTTTTTGGAATAACTATTCTGGATTAGCTTATTCCGAAATAACTGTGCAATGTAGACGTACCCTATATAGGGACCATACAGGGATCAGCCAGTTTTGCTAAGCTCCTGGGCTACCTGCAATCATATTTAGTAGACATCTGTTGCTCCTTTTTGCTTCAGCTGCAGGTACTGCTGCTGTGTGACTTAAACATTGGCCCCAGGAGCCCTCCTGCCCATTCAGGGTTAGGCATCCATGGTGGGGCCATGGATTAACTTTGTGGCACCATTGCTGATTTGTTTCCCCCTGCACAAGGCTCAGAGGGTATGTCTGCACTACAGAATTTTGTCAGAAAAATGGCCGGAATGACCGCCTCTCCCTCTTTGTGTTCTCCACAGCCGGACCAGTTGAGACTGAGGGGTGAGCCACACCACCAGAGCCAGCTGCCAGAGCCCAGGGGACCCAAAGGCATGCCAGGGTCCAGGAAGACCTCATGGGCCAGCATATCAGCGTCCTGCATGACATGCAGCAGACCCTGACGCAGAAGGTCCGCGAGGACTCAGAGTGGCAGAAGTGAACTTGGAATCAGCTCATGCAGAGGTTTGATAACGAGGCATAACGGGGAGGTTGACAAATGCCTTTGATGTCGACCGTGGAGCGTCCAGACTACAGCGCTGTGCCGACAAACAGCTGATCGGCACAGCGCAGCAGCCATTTTAATTTAAATGAAGTGGCGATTATTTAAATCGCCGCTTCATTTCCCTTTGCCTACAACCCTAATCTACATGGCTCCGTCGACTGAGCCATGTAGTCTAGACATGCCCTATGTGTGCTGTCATGTCACACATGATGGCACACCAGCCTGCTGTCACTGCTCCTGGCTTCCACCCTCCTTCTCCCCCTACTATGCCCATTCCCCCTCTGCCTGCCCTCCTGCGATGCCTCTGCTTCCTCCCCAGGTGATGCCCATGTCCCCCCCCGCCATCCCTGACCCCACTTCAGCCCCCACTCCTGCCCACCCTCCTGTGGTTCCTGGACCCATCCAACCCCAACTCCAACGAGGTATCTGCACCCGAGGTGGCACATCTAGCTGCCCCCTTCCCCTCCAGGTTACGAGCCCCCTTCCCCCTCCAGGTTATGAGCCCCCTTCCCCCTCCAGGTTATGAGTCCCTCTCCCTCGTCCACCTTTTTGGATTGTAAGATAAATACAGACTTCGTTTTGTTCACAATCAAACAGGTGTCTTTATTCTGAGGTCAGGGAAGGTGTGAAGGGAGGGGTTGTGGTGGGGAAGGGATAGGGGTGCAAGCCAGAGGCCACTATTGGGGAGGCCCTGGGGAGAGTTACTGGGGTGCTTGAGAGAACCTCTCCCTCAGGGTATGTCTACACTAGCCCCCTAGTTCGAACTAGGGAGGCTAATGTAGGCATTCAAAATTGCAAATGAAGCCCAGGATTTAAATATCCCGGGCTTTATTTGCATGTTCCCGTCCTGGAATGAGATGTAACAGTTAATTCGAACTAAGGACTTAGTTCGAATTACCGTTTCACTGCCGCGTGTAGCCGCGGGCAGTTACTTCGGGCTAGTGGAATTTCAAAATGGCGACCGGACGGGAACATGCAAATAAAGCCCGGGATATTTAAATCCCGGGCTTCATTTGCAATTTCGAATGCCTACATTAGCCTCCCTAGTTTGAACTAGGGGGCTAGTGTAGATATACCCTCAGAGCCTCCCAGATGCGCATCCCGGCCTGATAAGCCTGTTGAATGGCAGCTGTCCTTGGCTGCTGGAAGGCTTGCCCCTCGCAGCCAGTGTCTGCCCCCCGAACCCCGGAAGGAAGGCCTCCTCCTTCCTCTCCACAATGTTATGGAGGACACAACATGCCGTGACCACCTTGGGGATGTTGGCTCCCCCATGTCCAGGTGGGTCAGGAGGCACCTGAACCGTGCCTTGAGGAGGCCAAAGGTGCACTCCTCCTGATTCTGTGCCTGGTTCAGGGGGGCATTAAATTGGTCCCTGCTGATATAGGTGTCCAGTATATGGCTTCACTAGCCACAGCATGAGGGGGTAGGCCACATCTCCCATGATGCACACTGGCATCTGCATGTCCCCAACTCCAAAGCCATGGCAGGGCAAGACAGTGCCTGCCTCAAGTTTCCCGTAGAGGCTGGAGTTTCTGAAGATGCGGGCATCGTGTGACCTGCCCAACCACCCAACAATAACGTCCGTGAACTGTCTACAGTGATCGACCAGGGCCTGCAGCACCATGGAAAAGTAGCCCTTCCTATTAATATACTGGGCCGCTCAATGTTCTGGTGGTCAGATCGGTGTATGGGTCACATCAGTGGCTCCACCACAGTTTGGGAATCCCAGGCCAGAAAATCTGGCCACAATCGGGTCCATGTCTCCCAGGCAGATGACCCTCTGCTGCAGGAGCAAGTTGATGGCCCTCACCACCTGCAGAAGGAGACAAACAAACACAAAAAGCAGAGAATGAGAGAGGGAGTGCCTGAACCCTTGGGAGGTGGCCACCCCCCCTCTCTTCCCCTCCCCTCCCCTCCCAAACACCCAGGAGCCACCCCCTGTGAGGTCACCCCCCCCCCAGCAGCAGGGCTGTGTGAGGGCAGGAAGGCACAACCCTGTGGGGACAGGGCTTCCCCCACCCCTACTCCACCCCCCACAGCCCCCAAGCCCACTTTCCCGAGTGTCCCCCTTTAACTCCTCCCCCCACTCCCCATGCAGGGACTGCAGCCGCCAGAGTGCCTTATCTCCATGAGGAGGGACTTCCAACAGTGGACTTCCCCGTGACAAACTGGTTGCCCACCTACTGGTAGCTGTTGGGGGTGGCGAGCTTCCAGAGGGCGATTGCGACCCTCTTCTTCAGGGGGATGGTGGGCCGCAGGTGGGTGTCGCATTTCCGGAGGGCGGGGGTGAGCCAGGCACACAGCTCCAAAAAGGTGGCCTTCCGCATGCGGAAGTTTTGAAGCCACTGCTGGTCATCCCGCCACTCCATAACCAACCAGTCCCACCAGTCTGAACTGGTATTGAGCCTCCAGACACGCCTCTCCACAGTGGGTTGCAGTTGCCAGAGTGTAGCTCCTGCACCCAGGAGAGGGTCCCCAGAATGAGCTCAGGGTTGAGCTCGGTCAGGACCAGGAAGGCAGCTGGTAGAAAGTGCTGCAAAAACTGCAGCATGGCCGTGTGGGGCTATCGTATGCTATGGGGCAGCTCCGACTCCATGGCACCAAGAGAAAAGCTGTGGCATCCAAAAAAGCAGGGCAGCCATAACAGGCACTGCAAGAGCTTTGCTGTCCCTTGAAGCAAGCAAGCAGCAGAAGCAGAGAAACGGCTGTCCAGGGGGGTCCCTTTAAGCACGTGTCTCTGCAAAGCTCCAGCACCAGCACTCAGAATCAACTAGTGACCTAAAGCCCTGGCTGAAGTGGTTCTGGGTGGCCTTTTATGCGAGAGAGCGTCCAAACAGTCTGGACACTGTCTTTTGAAAAAGTGCATCCCTTTTCAATGCGCTTTTGCGTATGGACGCGCTCTTTCAGCAGATGTTTTTTCCGGAAGATCTCTTCCGAAAAAAGCTTCTTCCGAAAGAATCCTGCAGTCTAGACATAGCCAGAGTCAGAACACAGACTGAGATGTAAACTTATCATATAAATGCAGTTTGAGCCGAGGCTGCCAATGCACTTTTAGCTCATGTTGCTTAGGACAAGCTAAGTATTGCTACACATCTGGTATGTGAGCTCACCCACTGTCAGCAGACAAAACGGTAAAAGAATTTTTTTAACAAGGCCTCCAGGCTGCTATGTGCTAGTTTCCCATCTGATATAATTTGAAATTATTAAGATATGAAAGAGAAATAGGCAGGTTACATTTATTACCCTTTAACTGTAGCTGGGATTTTCAAATGGGTGTAAGGGAGGAAGGTGCTCAAATCCTATTATAATCCCGTGGAATTTAGATGTCAAACTCCCTCAGGATCCTCTGTAAATTCCCAGCCTTTACTGTGACAATAGTTCTGACCGATGATTCCCTTAACCCAATGTTTCTCAGTCTATGGGTTGTGAACTCCCTCTCCCCAGAGAGATTTGGAAAAACAATCCAGGGTGAGAGGCAGGGGATTATTGTGAGGCATTGGAAAAATGTATTATAATCCAAAGAAAATAAAATCTCATTTTGTCACTCCCCACACATCCTTACCTTTCAAGGTCAAGTATTCACGATCATCTTCTTGAAACAAATATACATGAAGAAGTGGGTTGTGCCCATGAAAGCTCATGATACCATCTACATTTTTTGTTTCTCTCTGAGGGGCTGCAAGACTATGTGTTGTTTTTTAAGTTTTTCCAAATATACTTGCACATACACATTTGGGTTTATCATTGTTATCATTAATACATTTTTCTCTTACTTTTATCATAAATGTGAAAGGCTTATGAGTAAATGTAAAGGCGTCATGAGCATTTTTTAATTTCTAATAGGGAGTTGTCAAATTGAAAGATTTGAGGTTGAGTTATATCGTGACATTATTGTTTTGGTTCTCTGGTTGTAATAAAAAAAATTGAGTATGACTATACAACTTTTTTTAAAATCTTTGGTGAACTGAAAAATAATAGTAAAAAGAATAAAATCTTTCAAGTCAAATGGAAAATTATGTTCAGCTTGAAACTAAATACTCCATTTTGGTTTTAAATCTTTAAAATAATGTTTTATTTTAAGTAAAATTGGAGGAAATTTTGAAAATGTTATTTTTAATGGAGAAATAAAAAGGCTTTGCTTTGAAAATGTCAAAACAAAACATTTAGATCTCTTTGG
Organism: Rafetus swinhoei; assembly: GCA_019425775.1. NCBI lineage: Eukaryota > Metazoa > Chordata > Testudines > Trionychidae > Rafetus > Rafetus swinhoei. Next base: position 41,814,773 of record CM033432.1, on the reverse strand, counting down.
ATATGGATTTTAGGTGTGTGTGTTTTATACCAAAACAATTCAGGAAATTTTGACATGCATTTACAAAATGTTTAGGTTGATACAAATCTGCATTTTTTGACAAAAAAAAAGTTGCAGCTGAAAATGTTTGCCATGCTGTAATCATGAACACGTTGTGTTTTGGACTGCTGGGTTTCACTAATCTGACAGAAAATCATATTTCAGTACTTGGAGCAAAATTGTTCCATTTGTTTACTGATGATGTAGCAGATGAAGAAGAAGGTAAGAAACGTCATGACCTTATTTATACTGGAAAAGTCTAGGAAGAATTTACAAAAAAATGTCAGACACTCCTAATAAAAGGTCAAAGCTACTGTTCATCATCTGTAGCTCCCATTAACTTCAAGAGGAGCAGCAGTATGTGGCTCAAAAATTAAGAACTGGGCAAATAAAAGGTATTGTTGACTAATATAAAGAATGTGTATTGGAAGGAACAATTTAAACCACTTCATACAGATAAAAGACAAAAAGGGGTCCTGGCATAAGAAAATGAGGTATTAGAAAAGAGTTTAGTTTGGAAATGAGACGAGTGAGAGAATACTTGATAGATTTATATATGTACAATGGAGAGTAAAGAAAAAATCCTTGTGAGTACTGCAAAATACCGTATTCGGGCTAACAAGAAAAAGCAATCACTTCATACAATTAAAAGGCAGCTAAGGGGCAAAGATTATTCACAACATACAATTAATTTGTGGAACTCACTGTCTCAGGACACTTTTGAGGCAAATGAGTTAGCTCAATTTCAAAAAGTAGAAGATACTTTTATATGAACAATTTTCCATAGATTTTTTTTCCCTGGAAAGGATTGTATATGCAATATCTGTCAATGATAAGGGGTGAGGACAAAGGCAGATTGCTACCTAGAGTCAGGACGAATTCCTTCACCATGATTTATTAGTACTAGACTAATGAGTTAAGTACAGGATTGTCTTTTTGCTGTCCCCACCAACATCCAGTGTAGGTTACTGGCAGAAGTAGCCGGGCCTTTCTGTGGGGCCAGTCTTACATTTTTATGAACTATAGTTAGGGTCCTACCAAATTCATGGTCCATTTTGCTCAATTTAAAATCTTGTAAATCTCATGATTTCAGCTATTTAAATCTGAAATGTCGTATTGTTGCAATTGTAGGGGGCCTGACCCAAAAAGAAGTTGTATGTGTATGTGGGAGGTGGGAAGGAGTCTCAGGGTTATTGTAGGGGGCTTGCAGTGCTGCTATCCTTACTTCTGTGTTGCTGCTGGTGGGGGTGCTGCCTCTGAGCTGGCCATCTGGAGAGCAGTCACTGCTGGCCAGGAGCCCAGTTCTGAAGGCAGCACTGCCACCAACAGCAGCACAGAGATAATCATACCTGCAGAGCTGGTCCCTTCGGCATCAGCCACCATTCCCCGGCTGCCCATCTCTGAAGGCAGCAGCACAGAAGTGAGACGTAAGGGCGGTCGGAGAGCAGCCAACAGCCATTGCTCTCAGACCACCCAGCTCTGAAGGCAGCACAGAAGTAAAGGTGGCAATCCCATAAGGACCCCAAAACTAATCTTTGTGACTTTCTCTGCAACTTCCTTTTGGATCAGGAGCTCCAATTTGAGAAACATGCTCTTCCCCATGAAAGCTGTATAGGATTGCGTAAATGCACAGTAAAGACTAGATTTTATGGGGGAGACCAGATTTCACAGTCTCTGACATGTTTTTCGTGTCCATGAAATCGGTAGGGCCCTAACTATAGTCCAACTAAAAAAAAAAAGCTTCAGGGGGTAGCTCCGGTCATCTGAAGAAGTGGACTGTGCCCACGAAAGCTCATGATACCATTTACATGTTTTGTGAGTCTATAAAGTGCTACCAGACCATTTGTTGTTGTTGTTGTTTTTAATCTACTCTTGTCTGTACCCTTTTCAACCATTTGTGGCAGGACAGACAACCCAGTCTCATTGTCAAAACTGTTTTGAATGATCAGAGTGGTTTGGTCCCATAAGAGTTACTGCAAGAGCCTTATTTCTATAATTAGTTGATTAGCACATATGATTAGTTCAGTGCATGAGTTTTCCTGATGTGGGATGTTTAAAAAACAAACAGACAGGACACATAATCCATTTCAGTATAACTTCCATCTGGGATGTTAGCAAGGCAAACACCAATTGGCTCAGGCAGAAGCAGACTTCTTCTTTGCATGTTCTTTGGGTACTGCTTTGTGCTTTGATGTAGGTCATTGGAAAGTTGCAGATATGATTTATCTACCCAAAAGGGGGCAGCCTTTGCTAATTGACTGGGATTGCTTGTGTTATCTAGCTAGCAGTCCTGTTGTTACTTCCTGCACTGAGGTTTCAGGCCTCTTTGCTACCTGAATCCTGACAAGTCTGAACTCAGGCATTGTACTGCAGTACTTGCACCTGAAGTGTGTTTCCTTTTTTTGTTTTGTTTTGTTTTAAAGAAATATCTGGAGCTTACTGATTGCTGTCTGATCAGATGCTTGGTTCAATTCAAGTCACTTTCCTTTTTGATCTATGAACCCTTGCTATTATGAACTCATTTAGATCTACTGTCAAATATTTCTTTCAATAACACAATGGGTTAATATTGCTGCTATTTCACGGCTTTTCACAACAAGATGGGTTCATTGCTGTAAGTGTCTTTTTGGTGGCTTGCAGGCAAGTGACTCTGATTAGGGATTATATTTCTAATTATCCCCTTGATTTAGTTAGAATAAAAGCATCAGTGACATTGCCAATGACCCAGATGTTTGAAAAAGCCTTAGATTAAGCTATTGAGGCCTTTTCCTCCAGATCTCACAATATTACATTAGCGCAGGCTCAGAAGCTGCAGAATTGGATTTAAATCCAGCACTTGGACCCCCTCTGTAATCTCATTTTCTACTTTGAGTGGCGAAAATAACAGTAATGCGGCTGCCACAAAAGTGACTGTGTGAGCATTTTTCACATTAGAAGGGCTTTTAATAAAGTGAAAGTGCTTTAAGTGCAGAAGCATCTTACCTTATATTCTTCCATCCTGGATAACGATGGCAACATTTCAGAACATTGTAACCCATGGTGGATGGGAACCTCAGAAAAAAAGGGACATAGTTCTCTGACTCTCAGTGTAATACAGGCTGCAGATATTAAGCTCTCATTAAAGATTGATGGTGTTTGCATCGCTCGTGGTTACTTTCAATTTTTGTTTGCACATTTAGCTGTCAGATGGCATTCTTGATAAAGATGGGAGGGCAGCAGCAGAGATTGCATCAGTTGCTACTGTGTTCTTAACTGCTTCCAAGAAGAAGAAAAAATATTAGAAATCCTTAAGTGGTTTAGCATGCAATGTATTGAAGCTCCTCCGGAAAGGTACATTAATAAATATAAAGGCAGTGGCTTACATCCAAGGCCATTTTTGTCAGCAAACTTGGCATGGTCCTCATAAGGTTGATGAATGGGCAATGGTGCAAGGGAATGAGTGCAAAACTGTGCACCACATGCATGTTACCAGCACAAGAGAGAGTGTAAAATCAGGTAGTGCTTCATTGTAGCGTATAGGACTGATTTACCTCCTGATGTTAGAATTAGCAAATGGCGTTTCCAGTACAGGTGATCGTTTTCAATGCTAATTTACCATCTGCTATGAGCAGGTGGTCTTTCCCTTTGAACACTTTTCTATAGCACATAAATGAAGTGATGAATTTCCATTCCAGGATGTTTTGTTCCAAGAAAGTTAATAATCTGCATATTTTTCAATGGGGAGCAGGAATTTGCCAGCAGATTACAGCCTCACTAAAGAAATGGCTTACTTACAAAAAATGATTTTTTTTTAGGGAGCAGACAGGGCTTTGTAGGTGTTTATGAGAGATTCTCCCCTCCCCAAAGGCTGTGAAATGGTTTGGATTCCTGTAGACTATGATAAAATGTTAGCGACACAAGGGGGCCATGCTTTAGACCATTACTCGTACAATTAAAGAGACAGTTCTCTCGCACTCGGTTGCTTTAGTATTGGATTGTTGTACAGCATGTATATATTGGGGTTAAACATCAGCTTGCATTTAAAAAGGCAGAATGCCAAAGAAAGGGAGCCTAAAGGGACTGTTAGCTTACTACAGGCAGTTAAGACCAGCTGCCCAAGAAAAGTCTTGGGAAAGCTAGTACATTTTGTACAGGCTGTCTCCTTTTATGGAGCACTGCTATTGTGCATCGATAGCAGTGCTTACTGAGGGGACTATACTGTGTTAAGAAAGGGGTGGATAAATACTGGCCTGTGGGCTAGATCCAGTCTGCCAGGGTTAGCCCCTGGTGGGCCCTCCACCACTGTATTTACCTGTGCCTCTGTAGGTATGGGGGATCGCAGCTCCCATTGGCCACGGATCAGCATTCCCAGCCAATGGAGCTGCGATCACCCATACCTGAGTAGGTGCAGGTAAATGTAGCGGCAGCCGCCCACCAGGGGTTAACCCTGGTAAACTGTCGCTGCGTTATTGCCCACCCTTGTGTTAAGAGGTGTGGAAAGGAAACTATTCACAGTACATGGCAGCACCAAGTTTTGGGGGTCCTTCAAAGCCCCCCGAGCTATGAGACACATTCTTGAGCACAGTCACTTGACACCCGGTGGTTTCCATACTTACTTATGTACAAGGACATAGAGCACACACTTAACACAGAGGGCCTCAGACATAAGTGAACCTGTGCAGATGGCCTGTCCCATGGCTGGCTCCAATGGTAGTAGGGCAGAAAAAGGAGGATTCCTTTTGTGACACCCCTGGCCACCAGTCTTAGCCATTCAGCCTTGAAGTGAGGCCAGGGTATAATGTTGTGGCAATGCTACACTGCAGGCTACATAGCTGTTTTGGGGGGAGTCTTTGGATTTTGTCCAAACTTTATTAGTTTCCTGCTATGTGGGCTACGCTTCCATGTCTTCAGTATGAGCAAGGCTGAGACTAGAATGCCTTAGGTTAGCATGTGCTTGATGATGCTTGGTTTGGTATTGACATTTTCCCTCTGTTGGAATTAGTTGATGAACCTGCTACAATCATTAAGCCTCTAGAGCATTGGCTTTCAACCTTTCCTGACTGCTGTACCCCTTTCAGGAGTCTGATTTGCCTTGTGTAACCCATTTCACCTGACTTAAAAAACATGTGCTTACAAAATCAGATACAAAAATACAAGTGTCACTACCATACTGTTACTGAAAAACTGCTTACTTTCTCATTAAATTGAATGTAAATATTGTACTTATGTTTCCGTGGCAAATACTAAGGGTAAGTCTAGACTACATGCCTCTGCCAACAGAGGCACATAAACTAGGCTACCCAATATAGCCAAAGAAGCCGGGATTTAAATATCCCCGGCTTTATTAAAATAAACATGGCCACCGCGCTGTGCCGGCTCAGCTGATCATTGGCACAGTGCGCGAGTCAAGACGCAGATCAGTCGACAGGGGAAGCCTTTGTCGACCACTCCCTTATGCCTCGTGAAGCAAGGTTTACAGGAGCGGTCGACAAAGGCTTCCCCTGTCGACCGATCCACGTCTTGACTCGCGTGCTGTGCAAACGATCAGCTGAGCCGGCACAGCACAGCGGCCATGTTTATTTTAATGAAGCCGGGGATATTTAAATCCCGGCTTCTTTGACTATGTCGGGTAGCCTAGTTTACATGCCTCTGTCAGCAGAGGCATGTAGTCTAGACATACCCTAAATGACTGGATGTACCCCTTGGAAGACTCCTTTGTAGGCCCATGGGTGTCCCTGGTACAGACCACTGAACTAGACTAAACCCTCCCATCAAGGGTATGTCTACACTGCACAGCTTTTTTCAGGATACCTCTGGTATCCCGAAATAGCTACCATGCGATTACACAAGCCACCAGTTATTTCAAAATATTTTCAAAATAACGGGTGCACTATTTCGGCATCCTCATTCCATGAGGGTTAAGGGATGTCTTGAAATAGCACATATTTCGAAATTTGGCACTGTGTAGATGCCCCACATTTCAAAATAAGCTATTTCAAAATAGATTTGAAATAAGATACGCAATTTGCATAGCGCAAATTGCGTATCTTATTTTGAGTTTAGGGGTGCTTTATAAATGCACCCCAATACTATAATTGAAATTAAAGCTCACTAGCAGTTGTATGCTTCTCACTTACACATATACACTTACACAGCCATGTAGATCCTGACATCCTACTGATCTGCACAGAGCACCTCTCAAGTGTGTGTGTGTGTGTGTCAGAGTTCACCTTTGCATTCCCCCTAATCCTGATGCAGCCTTTGTGCATGGCTGGTCACTCTGCATTTGAAAATTGTGTATTCAATGCCACAGACTTGAATATGGTGCATTGGGGACTGGGACCAGAAAGAGCGTCAGAGGGATTATGCCTCACAGAGGTGCCTCTCTGTTGGGTGTACTTCCTGTTTCTTCCCGCAAGATATGTGCACTTTATTCAGTCATTAGTCTTGCTTAGAATATTCCTTCTGGCATGCCAAGCCCTCTTGGTGGGCTGGCACATAGAAGGTGTGTGTGGCCATTATCTTGCCCCTTACCTCTTTATTTTGGCAGGAAAAAGCAGTACAGCCTGTATTGCTTTAAGGGTAGGGCCAGCTATTATGAATAACAAGTTGTGTGTGTGGTGGGAAAGCTTCTTGCTCACCCAGGGATGCTCACAATCTAGCCCTATGAGAAGTACATCCAGTTTACTGAGACTGTTATTTGTTTGTAAATCATTTAACTAGAGGCTTAGGAACAAATTCTAGTCTGACTTCTACCTGTTTAGCATTACTGAATTCAGAGAAGTTGCTCTGGATTTACACCAAATTCTAGATTTTTCTTTTCTTTTTAACATCTGAGGGTTAAATTGAGACTAACATTAGTTTCTGAATTGCTGATACAGATGGAAATGTCATGTACTGTGGCTTAGTCATAAATGTTTAATTCTTTGTGTATGGGAGGGATTTGTTTTTAATAAAAATGGTATTGACTTTTACACCTCCTTTTCCTCTATATTTCTTTTTGCAATGTTACAGATGGTTTCAATTACTGTAGGGTTTTTTTGAGTGGACAATTAATTAAATCTACAATTGCCCACCAAAATGTAATGCCCACTTTTAATTCTTTCAGTCTGGTTATTTATCCCATAAAACATCATCAAAGTTTTCTTCTGTTTCAATTTAATTTGGCATTTATATCCATCTATTAAATAAAATACCACACTTTGATTAATAAGTATGACATTCTGCACTCTATTCTCAAAGATGTAAACCATTTTCAAATCCATTTTTCAAAGTTATTCCTCATTGCTGACCATGTGTCAGAAGTGCTGGAACTGGAGATGCAGGGGAACAGCCATACCCTCTGGCTTGAAGTCGTTTTCATCATACACAGGTTTAACAGTTTGGTTCAATGGTTGTCAGCATCCCCCCACTATACAAATTGTTCCAGCATCCCTGCAACATGTATTGCTCCTCCAGGCCAACTGAGTATAGGAAAGTTCAGAATTGCTGAGTTTTTGCTTCCCTTGTTGTTTATATGGCTGTTATGATGTTGACTGACACAGAAGTGATTTAACAGGGAAGATCCCCAGAAATAAAAATGTGTGCTGTTACAGCTTAGGCTAAAGAGCCCAGTCTCTTTTGCAGCTGCCATAACAAACTCGTATACTCTGTGGAGGAGGCATAGAAGGTGACCTGCAACACACTAGCTGGGGGATTATGTATTTCTGTTGGAGAAAGGAAGCATGTCCTGAGCTGTTGAGATGCACAGCAGTTTGAATCATGGCTAACTCCCCACATCTGATTGCTGCAATCTGGGCCAACACCAGGTACTGAACCAGATACTTCCAAAGCTGAAAGCACATTAACAAATGTTAAACATGTGGAAACAAGTTAGGGCATTTTGTAGGAATATATCCAATTACTGTCCAAGTTTAGCAAGTCATAGAAAGGTTAGATAGGTGTGATCAAGCCGTTGAACAGCATTAGATTTAAATGGCTAGCACACTGTTCTAGTCTCCAGAATTAATTCTAGTTGTATGCCAGTCCAGTGTTTAGTTGTATCCTTTTCAGGGCAGTCCTTCACAAAGCAGCATTATATGTCTAAATAAATATCAGTCAGGCTGGCAAAATAGCTTAACAATTAGAGTGCCTTCACCAATCATCTTGTTTTACTTTGCAGATCTTTATATGCACACTTACAGTATGAAGTCCTATAAGTACATCTATTTTGCACTATTCACCATTCATTGCCTCTGGAACCAATCCTAAAGGCCTGCATGCCACGAGTTGGGCTGTTGTCCAATCAGTGTAAGGGAACATCTACACTACGGAGACTAAACCATTATAATCCAATAGTGTAGATCAGTGGGTCTCAATCTTCCCAGATGATTGTACTCCTTTCAGGAGTCTGATTTGTCTTGTATAACCCAAGTTTCACATCACTTTAAACTACTTGTTTATAAAATGAGACATAAAATACAGAAGTGTCACAGTGCTCTGTACTGTTTCTGAAAAATTGCTTACTTTTTTATTTTTAACCATATAATTATAAAATCAGTTGACTGGAATATAAATATCGTGTTACATTTCAGTGTACAGTATATTGATCAGTATAAACAAATAATTGGCTGTATGAAATATAGATTGTACTGGTTTCACTAGTGTTTTTTATGTAGACAAATATCTAAATGAATTGATATAGCCCCTGAAAGACCTCTGCGTACACAATCACTGGTGTAGATGCAACCTAAACCAATGGAAGGAAGTTTCTGTTGGTACAGGAAAACTGCCTCTCCAAATAACAGTATCTATATCAACAGAAATATTCTTCCTTTACTAGAGCTATGTCTATACTGGGGATCAGGCCAGCTTTGCTACATCAGTCAGAGGTGCAGATCTGTCACACCCCTGACTGAGGTAGCTACTAACTTTTATGTTTAAACCAGGCCATACTGGCTCACTAGCCAATGATGTGACATAATTCTCAGAAATAGCATGTTTAGAGGTATCACTTACACACGTATAAGCCTGTTTTAGTTTTATTTGGGCACCAGACAGGGCTGAGTTTTCCTGTAATTCATGAGAGGTATTTTTTGTTAAGCTCTAATTTATACCCTTGTTAGTCAGCAACATTAGCTTTTGCCAACTGGTCAAAGAAAGTCTTCCTTTGTAATGCTGTAATAAAGCCATATACCCCCTCCCCGGATTTCACTGTTATCACCATAGCTGCCTGATCCACAAGGGATATGAGTTGGTCATGGCCTCAGCAAGGGAACTGTGGCTCTTTAGCTTAAGCTGTACCAGCCCATGTTCAGAACTTCTCAGCAACAGTGACACTAGAACTCAGATAATCCTGCTCTCACCACATATACTTAGGAGAATCCCTGTTACATTAGATTTTTGATTGTATAGGGTCTATGACACCCAGGTGAACAATTCAGTTTATGTCCCTGTCACGAGTTGCCCCCCTTCCGGGTGAACTGGGGCAAGGGGGGGGGGGGTTTCGAGTGTTTTCACGCGCCCCGGTTAGTCTGTCTCAGGATGGGTCACCGGCCGTGGTTGATCCTCCTATTCCTCCTCCACTTACGGCAGGAGGGAGGGGAAGGGGGTCCGGGCCCACCCTCGCTCCGGACCCCGACCCAGGGCCCTAAGGTGAGGCCAATGTCCTCACACAACGGAGGGGGTCTCCAACCCCAAACCCTCCGTTCACGGGTTCCACGGCCCCGCCTCTGGGCCACTTCTTCCTCCCGTGGGCAGCGCCCTCACCCTCCAGGTTCCTGCCTGGGAGTTCCTTACCCGGCTCGGCCCTCCTTGTCCGCCTCCGTCCCTCTGTCTCCCTTCTGTCTCCCTTGAGAGTCCTCCCGCCTCTTTGAATTCCCCGCCGCCAGCCACCTGCCCCGCCTCGCGCCACGCCTCGGCGTCCGGAGGCCCCGCCGACGCGAGACGCCAGTGACGTCATCCGCCGGCGCCAGGCTTGTCCTCCCGGCCTTCCGCGTTCGCGCCGGCCATGCCGGCGTTGCTGCCGCCTGGCCGTATCTCCGGGCTTCCCCCATGGGCTCCAGGGCCGGCTGGAGTGCGGGGCGCGGCCGCGCCGGACGCTGCCCTGTCACACACCTTCCCCCTCAGACTCCCCTATACTTGCCACCCTTCGCCCGCACTCGGTCCGGTATTCGGGACAAACTGTCAGCGTTCGCATTAGCGGTACCAGGCCGGTGTTTTATTTCAAACTTATATGGTTGAAGGCTCAGGTACCAGCGTAGTATCCTGGGGTTCGCTTCTTCATCGTATGGATCCATTGAGGGGCGCGTGGTCCGTCACCAGCGTGAACCTGTCCCCTAGGAGAAAGTACCGAGAGCATCAATGGCCCATTTCACTGCTAGGGCTTCCTTTTCGATAGTCGCCTTTTCTTTTTCTCTGGGGAAGAGTTTCCTACTCAAGTATAAGATAGGGTGTTCTTCCCCCCCTTCCTCCTGGGCCAACACGGCCCCCAACCCCGTCTCTGAGGCGTCTGTTTGCAAAATGAAAGGTTTTCTGAAATCAGGTTGTGACAGTACTGGGGCGGTTATAAGTCGCTGCTTGAGCTGCTTAAAGGCTTTCTCACAAGGCTGTGTCCATCTTACTCTCTGGGGTTGTTCTTTGCGTAAGGTCCGTGAGGGGCGCAGCTAGTGATGCAAAATTCGCCACGAACCTTCTATAGTATCCCGCCAACCCTAAGAACTGTCGATTTGCCTTTTGTCGTGGGGGTGGGGTAATCCCGCACCGCCCATACCTTGTCCACCAGTGGTTTAAGTTGTCCTCGCCTACCGTGTACCCTAGGTAAGACACTTCGGATTTTCCGAACTGGCATTTCTTGGGTTCGCCAATCCGCTTCTCGAGCGCTCCGAGTACCGCCGTTATGTGCCGCAGGTGTTGGTCCCAAGTTTCGCTAAAGACGATGATGTCATCTATGTAAGCTGCGGCGTACTCTTGGTGCTCCTCAGTACTCGGTTCATCAGCCTCTGAAAGGTCGCAGCTGCTCCATGCAGGCCAAAGGGCATTTTAGTAAACTGATATAGGCCGAACGGGGTTGCGAAGGCTGTCTTGGCTTGGGCTTCGGGGGCTAGCGGGATCTGCCAGTACCCTTTGGTTAGGTCTATAGTGGACAGGTATCCGGCCCCACCCGATCTAATAGTTCATCTATCCGGGCATCGGATATGCGTCCAAAGCCGGATATAGCGTTGACTTTCCGAAAATCTATACAGAACCGGGTTGACCTGTCCGGTTTTTGGGACTAGCACGATCGGGCTCCTCCAATCGCTATGGGACTCCTCTATCACCCCCATTCCTGCATCGCCTTCAACTCCTGTTTCACCGTGTCCCAGAGTTTACAGGGGAGGGGGCGTAAACTGTCCCGTATTACCTTCCCCGGTTCGGTTGCAATCTCATGGTACGTCACTGTTGTCTGCCCCGGGCGACTAGTCAACACGTGCTGAAACTGTTGTAATACCCGGTTTAACTGTCTTTTCTGCTCGGATAATTCTCTCCCCTATGCGGCCCTCCGCCCTATCTCGGGTCCCCACGGCCCGAACTCTATGTCTGGCCCGTGGTTCGATTAGGAGGGCGCCCCGGGTTTCCACCTTTTCAAGAGATTTACATGGTATATCTGTGTTTCCTTCCGGCCTTATTTATCAGGACTTCATAGTCCACGGGCCCCACTTTCCGGGTCACCCTAAAGGGCCCTTGCCACCGGGCCATCAGTTTGGAATCCCCCTCGGGGAGCAGCAACAATACCTGGTCCCCGGGAGTGAAAGTACGGGCCTCGGCCCCTTGGTCATGTCGGGCTCGCTGCCCTTCTTGGGCCCGGAGGAGATTGTCTTTCGCCCACCCAGCCAGGGCCCCTAGGTTTCGTCGCAGGTTCTCCACGTAACGGGCAGTTCCCAAGGCTGGGGAAGTTTGCGCCTCCCATCCTTCCTTCACTAGGTCCAGGATCCCCGGGTCGTCTCCCATACATCAGTTCAAGGGGGAATATCTCAAGGACGCCTGCGGCACTTCTCGGACGGCGAACATCAGGGCCGGTAGTAACTTGTCCCACCTCGGGATCCCTGTCCACGAACCGGCGTAGCATACCTTTCAACATTCGGTTAAACTGCTCCACGAGCCCATCAGTCTGGGGTGGTACACGGAGGTCCGGATCTTTCTTATTTGGAGCATTTTACACAATTCCGCCATCACTTTGGAGGTCAGGTTCGTCCCCTGGTCCGTTAGCAGCTCCTTCGGCAGCCCCACTCGAGAATATCTTTACTAGTTCTTCAGCGATCGCTTGGGTGGTCTTCCTCAGCGGGACCGCTCGGGTACCTAGTTGCATAGTCTACAAGAACTAAAATGTGAGTGTGGCCTCGGCTGACTTCTCGAGGGTCCTACCAGATCAAGCGCCACTCTTTCGAACGGGGTTCCCACGACTGGCAGGGGATGAGGGGTGCGGTGGGACCCGTGCGATGACGTCTTTGACATTGGGCACAGGAATCGCAGAAGTCTTTGATCTCGGTAAATGCCGGGCCAGAAAACCTTTGCAAGATCCGCTGTTGGGTTTTCTCTACCCCCAAATGGCCCGCCCAAGTGTGGTCGTGGCGCCAACTCCAATACCTTCCACCGGTATGGCTGGGCACCAACAATTGGCATAGTTCCCCATCCCCTCGGCCCCGGTACCACTCGGTATATTCGGTCTGCGCGCACTTCAAACCGGGCCCCTGTGGCTGGGCCCTAGCTCCTCTGGCTGTGCCCCATTTTCGTCCTTGTACCTGCGCCCATGCGTGTTGGAGCGTGGGGTCTTCCCGCTGCAGGGTGAGGAAGTCCCCTCGTCCATCTCCAGGCGCAGGGTGTCCCCGGTTGGTCCGGTCCGGGTTCGTCGGGCCCCCCGACTCCCCTACCTGTTCCCCGTGGGCCGCTAAACTGGGCTGCTTTAGTGTTTGCCTCTGTGGCCCCTCCTGCGCCTCTCCCCAGCCCCGTAGCAGCCGGGCCAGGCCTACCCAGTTCCGGCCGAGCAGGACGGGGTAGGCTAGCCGAGGAGCGACTGCCACCTCACACCTCCCTTCTTGTTCTCCGTCCTGGATTGTCACCCACATTGTGGGGTAGGCGTGTACGTCCCCATGAACGCACCGCATGGAAATCGGGGAACCCCTTGGCTTTGCGGGGCGGATTAGGTCTGCTCGTATCAGGGTTTGCCCGCACCCTGAGTCTAGTACCGCTGCTACCCGCCGGCCATTGACCTGTACCTCCCGCACGATCTGCCCGCCTCTCCCCCTCGATGGGATTACCTTTCCCGGCCTGCCCTGGCCGAACGTGCAATCCATCATGGGGCAGTCCTTCTTGAAGTGGCCCTCTTGGCCGCATTGATAGCAGGCGCCTCGGGCTCCTTCCTCGGCTCTAGGGTTCGCTCCCGGCCCTCGGCCGGTTCCCCCGGTCTCCTCTGGCCGGCTCCACCTGGGGGCTAATCTCCTCTCTGGGGCGGAGCCCGGCGGGATCCTCCTCCCGTAGCCTAGCCGTCCCGTCGCCCCGGCCGGCGGAGGGGTCTCCGCACCCTTCTTACTTTCTTTCGAGCCGGCGCTGCCTTTTACCGGCTTCCTCTCGGCGGCGAGGAAGCTGCTCCAAAAGGCTCACTGCTTCCTCCAGTGACTCAAGCAAGTGGCGCCGTACCCACTGCTGTCCTTCCGTGGGTAGTATCCGAAGGTACTGCTCCAGGATGACGGCTTCCGCCACTTGGGTTCCCGACTTCCCCTCGGGTTCCAGCCACCGCATCCCGGCTTCCCTCACCCTCTGGGCCACGGCGCGGGGGCGCTCCTGCGGATCGTATCGCGACTCCCGGAACCGCCGGCGGTGCATTTCGGGGGAGACTCCAATCTGGTCCAGGATAGCCTCCTTCACCTTGTAATAGCACAGAGCATCCCTAGCGGACATCCCCCGGTAGGCTATTTGCGCCGGTCCGGACAGGTAAGGGGCGAGGAGGGTAGCCCAGTGGTCCTGGGGCCATCGGGCAGCGGTGGCCACTCGCTCGAAAGTCACTAGAAATGCTTCGGGGTCGTCTTCGGGTCCCAGCTTTGTGAGGCGAATCGGGAGCTGGGTTCCCATGACTGCCTTCCTCCCCTGTGCCGGGTAGGCACTCCTCCAACGACCGGGCCGCCTCTCGGAGCTCTTGCACCATCTGCGCTTGTTGTTCCTGGAACTTCGTCAGTATCTGCTCCAGGACCTGTGTTTGTTGGTGCTGCTGCTGTTTCTGGTTCTCTACCAGCCATTCCAGCACTTTGGTGACCTCCATTTTCCCTTGGAGATCAAGTTCACGTTAATGAGGGGAATTCAAGTCTCTCTCTCTTTCTCACTAACCCCTTCTACTTACGGGGTTCGGGAACTGCCCACATTCTCCACCACATGTCACGAGTTGCCCCCCTTCCGGGTGAACTGGGGCAAGGGGGGGGGTTTCGAGTGTTTTCACGCGCCCCGGTTAGTCTGTCTCAGGATGGGTCACCGGCCGTGGTTGATCCTCCTATTCCTCCTCCACTTACAGGAGGGAGGGGAAGGGGTCCGGGCCCACCTCGCCCGGACCTGACCCAGGGCCCTAAGGTGAGGCCAATGTCCTCACACAACGGAGGGGGTATCCAACCCCAAACCTCCGCTCACGGGTTCCGCGGCCCCGCCCTGGGCCACTTCTTCCCCTCCCGTGGGCAGCGTCCTCACCCTCCAGGTTCCTGCCCCTGGGAGTTCCTTACCCGGCTCGGCCCTCCTTGTCCGCCTCCGTCCCTCTGTCTCCCTTCTGTCTCCCCTTGAGAGTCCTCCCGCCTCTTTTGAATTCCCGCCGCCAGCCACCTGCCCCGCCTCCGCCACGCCCTCGGCGTCCGGAGGCCTGCGACGCGAGACGCCAGTGACGTCATCCGCCGGTGCCCAGGCTTGTCCTCCCGGCCTTCAGCGTTCGCGTCGGCCGTGCCGGCGTTGCTGCCGCCCGGCCGTATCTCCGGGCTTCCCCCATGGGCTCCGGGGCCGGCTGGAGTGCGGGGCGCGGCCGCGACGGACGCTGCCCCGTCACAGTCCCATGGAGACCAATAGTACCCAGTCACATCATCCAGCTCATTGCAATATATGAACATATAACCATGATTAAATCACTTTCCCTGGAACTGTAATATAGTTACTATGGATAATGCCTATTCCCCAGCATGTCACTCGTTGGTTCTCCCAGGGTGAGGTTGGTAGGTGTTCCTTATAATGAAGATGGGGATATTGTGAATATATAAGCAACTTTTCAGCTTAATGAAACAACTGCAACCCTCTAAATTACTTGATTCCTGCCTTTGTTTGCAACTCATTGACTTCCTCCAAACAGAAATTTTCTCTATTGCAGTAAAACTGTTAAAAATTGAGAACATGATGTTTTAGAGGGGCATCCCTAGTCTTTGAGTGAATCTCATCAATTCTAGTAGCATCCACAAGACTGATGAGACACGATAATGCGTAATAGTCACATTTCCTGCTACTTTTAGGTTCTGTTCTACAATGCCATTATCAGAATGCCCATCACTGATAAGTGTAAGTGAAAGCAAAGCAAAACTCTCTGTTGTAAGATCTGTGTTTAAACAGAAGCTGGCAAAATATGAAATACTTTTGCCTTTGGCTTTATATGCTAATTGCCTTGCTTAGGCATTTTGTGGCAAAGTACAGAGGCATCAACTGAAAAGTGTGCTTTGCTAGTTTTTAACATCTTGCAAGGATATCCTGGGAGTCTTTGCAAGATATTGCAAAGCTTTTCATGGTAAATGGTTGTTGGAATTTGCAAATTGGGTTTTACCATTTGGTTGTACTTCTCATCTGACACCGTTGGCACTCAGACTCAATGCTTAGCGGTCCAATCTAATTAATCAGTAGGAGTTATATTACTGACATGAAGTTTGAGTGACACACTGCCATGCTTTGGTTCCTGCTTCTTCCTTGCTCCATAGCCAATCCTCTTTCTAGTGCAGATGACTTTTCCCTTCTTATCTAGCTTGAACTAGCCAGTGCACTGATGGGTGGTATCCAGGCACTGTGTACACCATATACTCCATGTGCACCTCTGTGCAAAGGTGCTGTTCCTCATCTTGCACCATGACCCACAATGCACACATCAGGCACATGGTTGTGTGTTTGAACTGACCACAATTGAGACCAATGAGAGCAGAGACAGACCCTTATTTTTAAATGGGCAATGTTTAGCCAAATAGTAACATGTGTGTTTTTGCCCAGGCTGGTTTATAAGATCTACCAAGTGATTTATCCTTATAGCTAGTAAAAGTTTTCTATTTGGGTTGATGCATGTATTCTTGTTTCTCCTCTTGTCACCAATTCTTCCATTTGGATATATATTTTTAATTCAATCTTTGCCTGGTGGTTTTGGCTATTGGTTTCTGGAATGTGCCACACTTTTGGTTATTTTTTAAAAATGTATATTATCCCAAATATTTTATTGAGCATTACGTATGTCAACATAATTTAAAACAAAGCAATGAATGATGGCGAATCTATGGAAATCCTATGGCATCAGATCTGTAACTTGAATTAAAACTGGAAATGAAGGCCTGGGGATTTATTGGCTGACTTCTTTTATATGTGTTTATCTCAATTTTACAAATGTAGCATTCATTGTTTGTGAGCATGCACTATGTTCAAGTGTAAAGCAGTGGTACAAAGGGCCAGTCTGGCTCGGTACACCTTACTGGTGCTATTTTAGCCAGTACGATGTACCGGGAAAACTCCCTGCTGGCCACATCTTTGTGTACAGGACTGGGACCTGGACGACGGGGCTGGAAGTGCTGCAGCAGATGGAAAAGTTGCTAGTGTTCGGCTCTGTTCCCCGCTGCCCCTCCCAGCAGGGAAAGGAGCAGAACTCCCACCTCCTCCCACCCCCGCCTTGTACCCAAAGTCAACAGCTCTGTGGAAGAGAAGGGGGTGGGCTGAACAGCAGGGATAGGAGCAGAACTGTCAGCAGCTCCTCCAGTTGCCATACTGCCCCCAAACCCTCCTCCCCCCAATAATTTGGGATAGGGAGGGGAGGGAAGAGCATGAGGGTCCTGGGCTGGGGTGAGGCAGAGATGCATGGGGAGGTCATGTGCCCCCCTTAGCAGATTTGCCCTTCCCTCCCATACCGGTAAGACCTTTTGTTTACTTGAACCCCTAATGTAAAGCCATTTCCATTTGTTTTAATTAACTATTTTAATGGAAGCCTTTTCTCTTTTTCTTTCCTGCACAGTTGATCAACCCCAGATATTAGCTTTTTCTTTACTTTGTGTTAATTTATTCCTGTTACCATAAGAGATAATGTTACAAACAAGGCATTTGGATCAAGGAAGCATACAAAGCGACACAAGCCATGGAAGTCAGAGGTGCCATTTGTGAAATGTCTTAGAAGTGCAAGGAGCATATATTTAAGCATATGGAAGACACTGTGGGTATGTCTACACAGCACCATTATTTAAAAAAAACTAGTGTTATTTCGAAACAACTCAGTCTGCATCTACACAGCAGGCAGTTATTTAAAAATAATGTCGAAATACTGTCAAGCTGGAGGACTTCTTACTCTGACTCCTGTACCCTCATTGTATGCGGAGTAAGGGAAGTTGGAGGAAGAGTGCTCTATTTTGAAATAATTGCTGTGTAGATGTGCCGAATTTTGAAATAAGCTATTTTGAAATAAGCTACGCAATTGATGTAGCTCAATTTGTGTACCTTATTTCGAATTAAACCCTGCTGTGTAGACACACCCTGTATGTGCAGAGAATTCAAGATAAAGTTTCTCCAGGCCTAATCCAAAACCTGCTGAAGTCAATGGTAATCTTTCCATTTATTTCAATAGGTTTTAGATCAAACAGAGAGTGAAAGATCTTGGACTGTATTTTAGTGCGGGTCATGTTAATTTACTCTTCAGTTTAGAAAGATTGCTTGTTTGTTTTCCTGTCGTACTTCTTTTGACTTCATTTTACAGTGATTCCTTCTGGAAAGGGTTTTTCTAATCTCAGGGGCATGCAAAAAGATGGAGCAAGCAGACAGGCAGAGCCCTCTCCCCCACAATAATCTGCAGAGACAGAGAGCTTCTCCAGCCTTAAGGCCAGAGCAAGGGCACAGAACATGCCTCTCCAAAAGTGGTCTAATTGAAATTCCTGTGCAGGCCCCTGCTAAACTACTGCTAATAGAGGACCGTGGTAGCAGACCCCAATGCTAATTTCATGAAAGGGGCATTACAGAGCATTTGCATGAACCAGTACACAGAAGACTGCTTACCACATTGGGGAGTTGTTACATTTTATAATTTTCACAGGGAAATGAATGGGGATGTAACTCATTTAAGAGATATGTCCCTTAAAAAGTGCTCATTTAAACCACCTACTGTTTTCACAGATTAAAGGCTACATACAGATTAAAGTAATTAAATTATTCATTGGAAAGAGCAATTCTTTATATCAGATATTTATTAATTTGGTTTCCTGTCTTGTTATTGACAACTTTTGATACTTTAAGCAAATAGGGCTGTTCTGTATCTTTATAATTCCTCTACCTTTTCCAGGTTTTGTGTGTCTCTTTCTGTTCAAACCCAATTTGCTTTCCTCTCACTGAGGATTTCTTTTTGGTTTTCTGCTCAACTGCAGCAAGATGCTAATGAACTCTTCCTTGCAATTTAGATCCAGCCACTTTGTTTTACAGTATGCAAACTACTGGATGAAGATGAGAATCATAACCCCTCCTAACATAATAATTACTTAATCTTTGCATTGAAGAGACAAGGTCCTATCTTTTATTTCACCATCTTCTGCTTTCAAGTTTCCTCAGAACTCTGCTTCAGGTGTAAGAAAGGTACTCAGTGCTTTTGTAGTTCTAAAAATGTAAAATGCTCAATGTGTTTAGGAACAATTTAGAACACTTTGGTTACCTGCTTATCAGTTAGATCTCAAAATCACTTTACAAAGGAGAGTAATGTCACTACTATCCCCATTGCACAGATGGGAAAACTGAGGCACAAAGCAGTGACATGGCTTGCCCAAAGTTATCCAATGGCTGGTTGTATCTGATATAGCTATGTTGGGTGTTTTAACTATTCAGGCCAATATCAGGAAGCTACAAATATATTATATTAATCATGTGTGAAGTGGGGTGGTTGCCCCTCTCTGGACAGTCAGGGTTAAAGCAGGCTGGAGGGAGCCTGCGCAGAGCCCTAGCCAATCAGAGAGGGGCTTAGGAGGAACCAATGAGAAAGCAGCTTGCTAGAGCAGCCCTGGTTATAAGGAGTTGCTCAGCAGAGCAGAGAGTGGTTGGGTCCTGACCAGGGAAGGTGCAGAACCAGTTCCTTGAAAAGCACCCTGGATAAAGCAGTGCTGAGCAAGCTCAGGGAAACTAGAGGGGGAGGCTCTGGCCTGACACGTGCCAGGCCGTTGCCCTTCATACAGAAGCCAAGAAGGTGCAAGAGTCACAGGGGAAGTGGTCCAGGGAGTGAAAGGGGAAAGAAGGAGGGCAGGACAATGATGCCACCAGAAGGTCCCTGGGTCAGGACTCAGAGTAGTGGGTGGGCCTGGGTTCCTCCCTTCTTCCTTGCACCACATCTAGCCACTACAGGAGTGTGATCATGGTAAACTGCAACTTGCCCCGCAGGTGAGGGGCTAGAGCAGAGGAGGGCAATAATTTTTGGTGGGGGGCCACTCCAAGATTTTGGAAAGTGGTCAAGGGCCGCACTTTTCTGTGGGGGAGATGTGGGGTCTAGGATGGAGGTTGGGTACAGAAGGGTGCACGGGGTAAGGGACTGGGGTGCAGGAGATGGTATGAGGCCTGAGAGGGAGTTTGGGTGAAGGAGGGGGTTGTGACCTGGGTCAGGGGATTGGGGTATAGGATCAGGGAGGGTATTTGGGTGCAGGAGAGGATTCTGGCCTGGGGGAGGGGTGTAGGGGAATAAAGGTTCTGGGAGGGGGTTGTGACCTGGGGCAGGAGGATGCAGAGGGTTTGGATGGTGACCTGGGGGAAGGAGTCGGGGTGCAGGAGGGGCAGGGGAGCCAGAGTCAGGCTTTGGCTGGGAGGCTTAACTAAGTGTCTCCTGGCCTGCAGTACCCCCAAGGCAGGCTGGACTCCCCGCCTACTGCAGCCCCAGACCACTTAAAACTGCTGTCTGTTCCCTCCACGTGACTCTCATCTCTGGGAGGGGGAAGAGGCTTGCGCTGCCCCCATCCCCCAGGCCAATCTCTCAGCTTCTATTGGCCGTTTTTTTTCCAGCCAATAGGAGCTGAGGAATGGGTTGGGGAGGCAGGGAGATCACACAAAGCCCCCACTCCCCCTCCCTACAGAGCAAAGATCTGCATGGACTGTGTTTTAAACCGTGGCAGCTGCATACTTGAGGGTCCCAGACAGGGTGGTCTGTGGGCCGGATCCGTGGTTTGGTGGACCGGATCTGGCCCCAAGCCGTATTTTGCCCAACCCTGGGCTAGACCTAGGTTGCAGTTGGCCACAGTGGCCGGCATGATGCTGATGGACTGCTGATGCTCTTGGAAAGGGCTGAGAGGTTGGAGTAGTGGGCACTGCAGGAGGGCAATGTCCCAAAGAGGACACCATGGTCCTCATAGCAACACAGATCCAGAAGTAGACACTGGCTAAAAGAGTCTGCAAGGGTCAGAGCTAATTCCCAGAGTGCTCAGCAGGGTGCTGCGACAGTGAGTCAAACCCCGTTACATCGTGAAAAAGTGATTCTATTTCTCCTCCTCAGTTGGATAATTCTAATATGCTCTGCTCCCTTCTAGCTTACCCACCAAGCCACTCATAATTTGGCTCTGTGAACCACAGCACCTAATTTTTCTCTCTCTCTGTTTTTTTTAAATGTAACAGGCACTTGGTAAGTCCTTTATATTTCCTTTGATTTATATTTACAAAAAATAGGTTTGAAGGTCTGTGTGGGATTATACACAAATGTGTAATAGACCTGGACTGGCCCAATTGTGTATAAAGGTAAATAGGAATCCAGTGCCGTTCAAATATGCCAGATATGACTAGGAATAAAGTGGAGTGTGTTTGCATGTATATGTGCTTAAGATGACATAGTTTGTAGGTGAAGTGGAAAGGCAAGCTATTAGCTTCTAACTTGCCTGAAGCCAGAACATAAAGTAAATATCGTAAGATTTTATACATGAAAAACTTCCAGGCAGATTTCAAGCATAAATGGATTAAGATGAGGGACAGGGAACTCCTGACCTTGCAGATGATTATTTGAATTCAACTCTTTATGTTCACCCATCTAGCACTAATTATTACCCATATGTATCTGGTAGTTACAGTCCCTTTCTACAGTGTATAGATATCAGGATGTTTCTGTTTTTCTTTTCATCTGTTCACTTTAACTTTCTATAGAATGATTTCTTCCCTCTTCTTTACGAGTGTTTTCTGTGTGGGGAGTAGAGGTGGGCATAGTCAGAACAGACTTCATTTTTAATGGTCGTTGTGCAATGTTACAATTTTCAGGCCACGAACATAATCATGTGACTTTTTTGAAAGGCATGACTATGCAAGCCACTGGGATTAGTTCAGGAAATTTTAAATGGAGCACAATGCATTCCTCAGTGCATCCTGAGTAGGTAAACTGATTAAAGGAAAGGCAGCAATTTCAATCATTTTGGAACTGCAGCTGAAATAATGCAGTTTGTAATTGCTGGAGTCAGTGGTGCTGGCTTAATATACTGGTGTATTTGATGAGTTAATTCTTCTACACCAAGGGGTTATGATTATAAATCCCAGAGCTGCTTGCTGGGCTGTAATTTCCAATTACAGTACTGTCTGTGAATTTCTAGGTCATGGAAAAAGTGCTTTTGCCATTTATGTGTATGTCCCTTCAAGGAAGTGGGAAAAAAGTAACGAAAGCAAGGATAGTTTGAGTGCTGAGTAATTGATTTAGGTCAGCACCAAACCCAGTCCTTGCAGGAAAATGTTCAGTGTCTCACAGAGTTTATGGTTTAAGGGGGGGAAATGATTGATCATC
The DNA here is from genome assembly GCA_019425775.1 of Rafetus swinhoei. Lineage (NCBI taxonomy): Eukaryota > Metazoa > Chordata > Testudines > Trionychidae > Rafetus > Rafetus swinhoei. Next base: position 41,792,773 of record CM033432.1, on the reverse strand, counting down.
ACAGGTTGTGGAAGCACCATAGGACTTGATATATGGGATCAAACCATTGGACAACCCGGTAGATGGTCCAATATTCTGTCTGGATGCTGCAAAGAATGTGGAAAACATCCTTCACTACTACCATAAATCACCTTTTTAGTTATACAATTCTGCACAGTGTGTGTGTGGGAAATTGCTTTCTTTCTTCATTTCCTCTTTTAATCTGCATGGAGGTGAAAAGCCCTAGGTAACATTCCTCTTTGCTTTCAAAAGAGGAGAATCTCTGAGGACTTGTCTACACTACAGAGAAGATCGAAACTGCCGCGGTCGACCTTCCGGGGTTAGAATGAGCAGGTCTAGTGAAGACATACTAATTTGAACTGAGAGAGGGCTCCGGTCTGTGCTATTAATGCTGCTCCTCACGAGGAGTAAGGGAAATCAACGGGAGCACGCGTTCCCGTCAACCTCCCGCTATGTGGATGGCACCAAAACAGAATTTAATATACTTTAAGATACTTAATTATGTAGCTGGAGCTGTGTGTCTTAGGTCGGTTTTCCCCTTTAGTGTAGTCCAGGTGTGAAGCATCTCTCTCAAACAAGGAACGGAGAAATGCAATAGGTATCTCAACTTGAAGTATCTCACTGCATTCAAGGCACAGTATCCCTGGAGAGCGTGCTGTACCTCTTACCCTGGCTCTCTGAGCTATGCACACCTCTTTGCTTTGCTATAATGAAGCACGGATATTAGCAGATAGTGGAATGGGAGGAATAAAGGCAACAATAGTGTATTTACCAGCATCTATCATACTGGTCTCCGATAGCCTACACTATGGCCCTTTATCCTTCAGTTAGAGCCTTCGCGAGGCTCTAACTAATTGTGTCTGAGGAAGGACTTAAAGGTCAGGCCACTTATTGCTAAATCCTGGGCTGGATACTCAACCAATGTAAATTAATATCCCTCCATTGACTTCTCATTTGTAGTAAGAGAATTTAGTTCTGTGTATTTCATATTAGGAAATGAATGTGAATTAATGTGAATGGTGTCATTACACTGATATATCAACAAGCAATGTAAAATATTGTTTTAGTAATATTTTCAGGCAGCCTGTTAAGCAATTAGTGTTTGAATAACTGTTATTATTTAAGCATTGCAATTAAAGTGAGGCTTTTTCTAGTAGCTCCATTAGGGCATGTCTACACTGGGGAGTTATTTCGAAATAACTCCTCTTATTTTGAAATAATAAGTTGAGCATCCACACTACCAAGCCTGATATTTCAAAATAATGGGCTTGTTATTTCAAAAACATAACTCCTGCTTGTGAAGAGGAATGAGCTTATTTCAAAATAGTTATTTCAGGATTTATTATTTCAAAATAACTTATTTCAAAATAACGTGGTAATGTGGACATAGCCTCAGTATCCACAGGTGAAGCTCTTCTAGTGCATTTCTTAGGCATGCACCTAATGCATATTTTCATGTAGTACCGCTACTTGAGATGGATATGCCCTGTGCTGCAGCATTGCAAGCTGGGATTTGATTCTGCACAGTCAGGTTTCTGCTGGATAAGGCAAGGTATAGTTCTGAAAAAATGTCAAAAGACTAAAAATCATTTTTAAAAAGTTCTTATTTTGAAAATGGAAAGAGATAAAGGAAAATATTCATGAGCTGTGAAAAATGCCATGAATTTTTTTTTTTTGAAAATCAGTATTTTCATTTCCATTTTGAAACTAGGGCATGCATAGACCAATAACAATAATACTTCTATAAATTTCAAATTGCTCCATTTCTACTCTTAGGAAGAAGCTCAATTCTCTACTGAACCCCAGCAAAGTTTGGGAGCAGTGCAGAGGCAGTGCTGAGAGGGTGCTGAATGTGGCTTCCTGACTTTTAGTTTCCTTGCCCCACAGTAGGTTCAAGCTGGAGGAAATCTCAGCATGGTGGATCTTTGCTTCACCATGCCCCCTGTAAGAGTTATTAGAGCCCTAGGCTGTGTCTACATTGGCACCCCTTTCCGGAAAAGGGATGCTAATGAGACCAGTCGGAATTACAAATCCACGGGGGATTTAAATATCCCCCGCGGCATTTGCATTTACATGGCTGCCGCTTTTTTCCGGCTCGGGGTTTTGCCGGAGAAAAGCGCCAGTCTAGACGCGATCTTGCGGAAAATAAACCCTTTTCCGGAAGATCTCTTATGCCTACTTGAAAATACTGATTTTCAAAAAAAAATTCATGGCATTTTTCACAGCTCATGAATATTTTCCTTTATCTCTTTCCATTTTCAAAATAAGAACTTTTTAAAAATGATTTTTAGTCTTTTGACATTTTTTCAGAACTATACCTTGCCTTATCCAGCAGAAACCTGACTGTGCAGAATCAAATCCCAGCTTGCAATGCTGCAGCACAGGGCATATCCATCTCAAGTAGCGGTACTACATGAAAATATGCATTAGGTGCATGCCTAAGAAATGCACTAGAAGAGCTTCACCTGTGGATACTTGAAAGTAGGCATAAGAGATCTTCCGGAAAAGGGTTTATTTTCCGCAAGATCGCGTCTAGACTGGCGCTTTTCTCCGGCAAAACCCCGAGCCGGAAAAAAGCGGCAGCCATGTAAATGCAAATGCCCCGGGGGATATTTAAATCCCCCGCGGATTTGCAATTCCGACTGGTCTCATTAGCATCCCTTTTCCGGAAAGGGGTGCCAATGTAGACACAGCCCTACAGTAGAGCTGGCTGCTCTAAGATTTATGCTTTCAAAAACTGCCCCTCTCTCCCCTCCCACCCTCCTCTTTTTTTTATACTAGTGCTACTGTGAAGTTCAAATCCAGATCCCTGGTGCAGATAGTTCAACAAATAGAACTAGTCCCTCTAAATCAATATCCTATTGGTATTGGTCACAGCACTGTCTTTGACATACATCCGGTGTCATCTTTTGGAATGGGTGGAGAAGGAAGTTTCTGACCATATGTAAATTACAGACAGAAGACTGGGGAGTCAGTGTTCTCTGAGGGTATGTCTAAACTGCAGAGTTTTTCCAGAAAAATGACTGTTTTTCCAGAAAAACTACACTTACGTCCACACTGCAATTGCGTTCTTTTGACAAAAACTCGAAAGAACACAGGGGGGTTTTCCGACAGCGGTACATCTCTTTCTATGAGGAAGAAGCCTTTTTCCAAAAGACCTCTTTTGGAAAAAGGCGTGTGAGGATGGGGAAGAGGTTTTTTTTTCCGAAAAAAGAGGCCTCCAGGAAAAAGCATAAGTGCCTTGGTAGCCACTCTGTCCAGAGTAATCACAACTTACATGTGAGATAGCATCCGATCAATGTGGACACTATCTTTTGAAAAAGCAGATCACTTTTTCTATGTGCTTTTGCTGTGTGGACTCTCTTTCAAAAGAAGTTTTTCTGGAAGATGTCTTCCAGAAAAGCTTCTTCCAAATGAAGCCTGCAGTATAGACATAGTCCCAGCAACCTAACCTGTCACCCCACTTTCCTCACATTCACAGGCCATTGACTTCCTCTAAATTACAGGAGACCCCCGACTTGCACCACCCCAAGTTCCGACCCCCTGCACTTACAACCATTTTTGTAAGTGCAGTAGCTGCTGAAAAGTCCCAACTTATATCCTCAGCCCACATTTACGATGGAGCATGGCGCCTATCGTAAATGAAGGCTTGAGTTACGATGTCCCCAACTTGCGACGCTTCCCCAAGAATGGATCGCGTCGCAAGTCAGGGGCCTCATGTATCTACCCTATTAATTAACAGCCATTGCCATAATCACAGGCTTCTTTTTCCTTTCTTTGTGATAAGTCTGTCATGGAAGTGAGTTGCCAGATTTTTGTGGTTGAGATGGACAGTAAAATACAGGTTTGTGCTGTCTGTCTTTGACTCATTCACTGCTCTCCACTTGCTTGCTTCTCTGTTTTAGTTTCCCTCCCTTTGTAACTTCACAAACCCATGTGAAAATGTCCATTCTGTCAAAAATGTATTTGAAAAGGTCTAAGTGGCAGCACAAGCCATCATGCACAGAATAGCAAGTCTTCAAATTCTGATACATCCTTCTCACCACAAAGAGCAAGGAGACTGGGAAATGTATGCTGCCTAAACCAATAAGATCACTTCTGACACAGTGCACCAACTGCTTTGCTGTAAGTCTCAGACATCTGGTTTGGCTGATTTATAGCTAGTTCTTTATTATCACGGCAACTGTTAGCATAGCCCTGGAGGAAGAAGAGACTAACTGTGATGTTGCTCAGCAGAGCTGCATGGAGTGTATGTACACAGCTTGTGAATGTAGCTGAGAAATCCAATGATGGAAACTTGTCTATCACGTGGATTTGAATCTATGACCTTCACAGCATAGAGCAAACTCCATTTTTGATAAAACAACAGTTTTTAGAGACCGAGTTAAAGCACATAAAAGTTTTAGCCTACATGCCAGTTTGCCTAACAAAAGCAGGCAGTGGAGAAAATCTTGTTTCATGTATAAGCAACCATTTTGTATAATGTTCCATTGCTTTTTTATAACAACAGATTTTTTTGTTGGTTTGACAATAAATGATCCAAAGGGATATGATGCATGAAGATTTTTTTTTAAATAAAGATGCCACCATTTGATCCAACATATAAATCAAAGAACTATCTGAAGAGAAAAAGATTTTAATCTCATGCTGTTAGTAAATGATATCCAGACCCTCTTTGTGAACTGTCCAAAAAAAATCCCCAAATCCATCCAAACAAACCTGCAAGTGAAGTCATAACACTGATAAATCCTTCTAAATCCTGTATTTAGGTTCATCTCACCTAATCTTTCCACTCCAGTCTCAACATTTTGATTGCTAAAAATGTTTCCCCTTGTCACTTTCTCACCCACGCCTTGGTTGGTCTTCACTATCCCAATTTAGAAACTGCTAACAGTAAGTGTGTTGCACAGGATAAATTTGTGTGGGGTAAGATTGCGTAATCCCAAGTAAATGTGGTGGGTTTTTTTTTAAACATGGGGATGGATTCTATGTGCTTTCATTTGCTGGGAATGGAAAGTGCTTATAAGTAACACAGAGATACATTTACAAAGTGATGCTTTGGCAGCAGATGCACACACAAATCCATTTGATGCGGAAGAAGGGATGGCTGCATAGTGATGTGCATGGCTGTAGTTCACCACTTGCAAAAGGCACTATTCAGCGCTGACTTCCAGGCAGGGAAAAACACCAGCCCCAGTCTTTTGTTAAGTCAATATTTTGTTACTCTGCCTTGTTCTGTAATGTTGGGAGATCTTTTAGGTTAAGCCCATTCTTTAGCTGAATGACAGGCCAAGGTGCTTCAGGATTTGGTGTTGGTTCAGTAGGTGACACTCTTCTTTCTGTATTTATACTAATAGCACTGGAGAATTAGAATACTCTGCTTCCTCAATTGCTGTTTTTTGGATGTGGATAAGTGAGGTTCTGTTCCTCTGTGATGAGTAAGACTCCCTAGGCAAACTTTGCAACACTGGTAGGGGTATTAATACTAACATCTGCCATTCTTAGCACTATTCAGGAGATCATACTCCCTGCCAGGTTTATACCTTGGGGATGTCTGTGCCCTATAGACACTTGCAAAAGTCAGGCACAATCTGGACCAGTGCGCGGGAAGCCCCTGTGGGTTAGCCCTGCTAACTGACCTCCTTTCACTTCACTTACCCAACAGCACTGTATTGTTCAATTTTGTTACGTATACAACACCCCAATGTTACCGATGTGATTCTTTTTCTATATTTGGGAACACTGAGAGCACACATCAGGTAATATATAATTAGTGAAATATATAAGTAGAACAAGAAACAAAGAAATGTGAGGTCAGGTTAGAGCAGATAGTTTCCACTAAGACTTCTACAGCAGAGCATTTGAACCACTCTCAGTCCTGCAGCTGGTAAATCCTGATAGGAAATTAAGCTGAATTTGCTTAATGGCAGAGCGAGGAGGAATCTGACCTAATACTTACAGTGAAACCTTTGGCTATCCCTGTTAATTAAAGTATTTTACAAACATGTCAGGCAGGTGAAGGACTGGCTTATGTTGTTTAATTGTGTTCCCCTACAAATGGTTTAAAATTTCATTGTGTGCCTAAATTATAAGGGGCAAATTATATCCAGCCCATTCCATGCAGACGCTTGGGTCCCAACATGGCAGATTTTCATTGTTTGGGGTGTGTGCGCGGGGAGGGGGGGAATAAGCAGGGTTTGGAGAACATGCGGTACCAGCTTAGCAGGAGCACTCAATGATCTGCCTAACACTATTGGTTTAGCAAAGGACCAGCAAGGGGAAGGGATGCTCAGTGCTGCAGTGTTGGGTCCTGTGAGAGGATGGTCTTACCAGAGTGCCCTCAACTGGTAAATGCCAGCATGACAGGTATGACTGCCTCAATTTCCCTCCTTCAGACTCCCAGAAATAATCCAAAATATCGTCCCAAGTGTAGATTTGACCTTTGTGTGTTTCATTTATTACACAAGTTCCTGCACGCAAATCATAAGAAAAGTGCTGAGGGAAGCCATAGTTCAGAATTCCCCCAGCATAGTCCAAACTGCACATGCAACATACAGCCCCAATGTTGCACACCACACCCCAACTCATCAGTGCAATCCTCTCCTGTCTTTGTACCAGGACAGCCTGCCCAGTCCCTCCAGCTAGAGTGCAGTTCCCAACAGGAATCCACACAGCCTCTCTGCAGGGAACATCCTTGCCAGGGGAGCATCCCTAACTCCCCCTGGTCCTCACCCACTGCCTGTGGGAGTGGCTCTCTGGCCCTGGAGATGTCATCAGGTAAGCTCCTCTTCCTTCAGCCTTCTCAAGTCCTTGGCTCCAGCTTTTCAGCTCAGAGCCAGCAGACAATTCCCTTTGCAGCTCCTCCTACCATCAGTGTTCTGCAGCCTTCTAGCCCTGGCTTTCTGGCTTGGGGTGCCAGCGAGCAAACTCCTTTTGCTGCTCTCCTCCCTTCAGCCTTCCCTCAGGAAACATGTTGTTTCCTTCCAGGTCCTTCCACAGTGCCTTGGTAGCACCTGTCCTTGACTGAACCAATCTGCTCTGACTCACTGGAACTCTCCCTCTCACCAGCTCTCTCCCTCCAGTGCTGCCTTGCTTGCTTAATTGGCACCCGTTCTGGCACAGAGAAACAAGACCTACTTCAGTTATAGGGGACTGCCAGCCTGTGATAAGATCTGTAAGTGCCTGGATTGACTGGCCATGGATTGAGCACTAGGCAGATCCATTAGCCATTGTACCCATGGAGCCATTTAAAGGCAACACCTATGGAAGGGAAATCCTGGGGCTAAAGCAATGACCAGGAAACATGCCCTCGTGGAAAGTTTCCCATCATTCCATGCAGAACATCTTGTCAAGTCCCAGCTCAGTGACTAAGCTTTGCACTTGGGGAGAAATTAAACCTGTATCTCCTATAATCAGGAAAAACTGTCTGGGAAATGAGGACTGGGGGAAAGTGTAATTTGGTATGAGTCATATTTCTAATATCACCCTGGGGCCTTCCACTAGAATTGCTGCTAGTTGGTCTGAATTCTAAAAATAGGACACATTTCTCCACATACATGTAACTTGTCTGCACAATGAAGAGAACTAGCATGGCTCAGTCAGCATTTCACTATGGCTACTAATTTCACAGTTCTTTGGTAGGAAAGATTTGCAAAATGTTGGTTCCATTCTAGTGGAAAACCAGTGTATTTTACTGCCTTCCTGACTAGTGTAATAAATTGCAGGGGAAAGGAGAAAATTCAGATGAGGCATTAATTTAGCTGGGTGTCAACGCCAGTGAAGAGACATCACTACTACTTTGGTTTTCACACGTTTTTCCTCAGCTCTGTTTTTAGTATCTACTCCATTCCATGCTTTCTGAGATAACGTATCACTTGTGTCAAGGAAACAAAGAAACTTCTAGCATGTAGTGGCACCAGTCAGATAATATTTGAGCTATTGTAGCTCGGTTGGCCTCACATAGTGAATTCACAGTGACATCTTTGGCTGTTTAAATTCTTTGCAATTGATTTACTGAAAATCCGCAACAGTGTTTGGAGAATTTTACAGTGTGTTTTATTGCAGTGCCATTATATTGGGTGCAGCTGCCAAGGTGAGAGGCCAGTGCCATGAAGAAAATTAATTTATGTAAATGAAAGCAATTAGAAAATTTAATCATGGGTATAATGTTTTCTTCCTTCATGCCATATTAATGAATTAAAGGGCTACATTTATTTACAGCTCTTATAATTTACAAATATAATTCTACAGCTCAAGTTTAAAAGTTAGTGTGGTCCAAATATGAAGTGGAATGCTGTGTCTGTCCTTTTTTTTTTTAATTAGCGGAAAAGAATTCCCACATAGCATTTAAAAGAATTCATCTGAAAAACACCACCAACAAAAAATTATAAAGGAATGAAACGTACCTTGTTTGTTATTATCAAGCAAATAGATAAATGCTTTACAGAGAAGGTGAAACAAATAGAGCCTGGTTCTCATTCTATTAAGGTCCTATAGTATTCTAATAGCTTATATTTATGATCACTGTAAGACCCCTTTACATTATCAGAGTGGGGTCAAGAGCCCTTGGTGTAAATGAGAATCAGGCTCATAGACTGGATATTTCCCTCCTTCCTTTTGTTTCTTAAGAAAAGAGAGAGCCAGAAAGAACTGTTAGTTGCTCTAGTCACACTGGAAATACACTCTGGACTTTCAGAGGTACTGAGTACTTTCATCTCTGTGCTTCTATTGACTTCAGCTGACATTGCTGAATGCCATTTGCTTTTATCACTTCAGGGAGGCACAGTGTTAAGACAGTTCAAAATTGAATCTACCCTTAGAATGTGTTTTAAAAAACTGACTGATCCTGAAGGAGGAAAAAAAACAAAACAGGCCTTCCAAACAGAGGACTCTGACTTTAAAATCCCACCTTATCAAAAGATCCAGGTAGAAATCGTTCAAATCAGACCAGAATACATACAAATGATATTGCAAATTCCATTTGTATTCATTTCATGCTTTGAGTTACACAAATACTTCATTGACAGTGGATGAATGGCGATAGTGATGGAATTGCTGATGGAGCTAATGGATGGGTCTGAGGAGTTGGAATTTGCCAGCACTAAGGCCAGCCTCATAAAGGAGGGACACTCTGGAATTAGTTGCACTAGTTTTCTACTTATGGGTGGTGGTTTCATCAAGATTTCTACCTCTGATGGGGAAATTTTTCTCCTTGAACAAGCTTCTAATATTCAGCTTATATTCTCCGCTAAAATGAATTAAGAGGCACTGACTTCAATTCTTATCAGAATTCCACTGGGACACCCTTGGCTGTATATCTCTTTCTTTAACAGATGATTGATCTAGACCTGAGGACTGAAAGAACCACTGAAAATGCAAAAGCAAACAAAATGGAGATAGAAGGATTGATTGTGCTCTGCTGCAATGATTTTATGCAAGTGTTTTGTTCCTTACGAGATTTATAGCTTTTTGAATTGAGAAAAGGTTTATGTAGGTTCAACTCATTGAAACTTTTATTTATTTTCAATTTAGGGCTGTGCCGAACTGCTCAGTGAAAAGTTTTGGTATGGGAAAAGTTGATGCATTTGCATATTGGGCTTGTGTGTGACAGTTTGCTACCATGTTCTTTAAATGGACTTATTCACTTAAAGTTAGTAGACCCTCCATCCTCATTGGTATGTGACATGAGCACCAACCGGGTGAACAGAGGGCCAAAGAGCAGCTTTGGTCCATGAATTCCCCAGCCACCCCTGCTGGAAATGCTCACATTGGGCACAAAGCTCAAAAAAGAAAGGGAGCTCAGTTCAGTTGGAGCAGACAGAGCAGTGGAGTCATTGTACGTTGCAAACTCCTGCAGAGAAGCCACCGGGATTCACACACCCAAGAGCAGCTCTTCCTGCCAAACCACCACAGGCTCAGTGCTGCGTGGAGGCAGGAACGATGGGCTATGGCTGATGAAAGGATTGCAATGAGGGAGAACTTCAAGGGAGTTCCAGAAACTGACGGGAGGAGAGGATGGAGGAACCAAAGCCTGGGTAGAAAATAGCACAGGGAACAGGACATAAGGGTGCCTGTCCCTAGACCACAAATTTGAACTGTTTTTTTATGGGACCCTAAGTTAGAACCCAATGGAAAAGGGAGGGCCAGGTTCCATACCCCCAGCTGTTGAGTCTCACTTCTGCACTACCTCTTGCCCCTGGGCAACATGGCTGGATTTGGACCACAAGCCCTGATACAAGTAGAGTGGTGCAGTGCACTCTTATGATTTCTGCTAGCAACTATGCCGTTTGCACTCAGTTAGCAACTTGCCAAATTTTTGGCTGCAATTCCCAGAAGCCAGGTTGAAATATACAATCCCAAAATACCTAGGGGAGGCCACATACTACAGCAGCATTTCTGTGCCCTTCTGAATAGGTGCCAGTCTTCATAGAAGAGGAAGGTCATGCCTCTCACCAGTACTCTGGGGTACATAGCACAGTGGTGCTAAGACTCACATCCACTTTGCTCTGAGGGGTGAAAGCACCAAGAATTTGAATACCTTCTGTGCATGGCGGGGGGGAGCAGGGTTCCGATCCCAGAAAAGTACTGTGAAGTCCCGCCTGGAACTGTGAGTTGGGCCTGGGGTGCACTGGGAAGGCGGAGCAGGGTAGGCCTCTGAACCCACTCCTTGGCAGGAGCTTGAAGGCGGGATCAAAAGGCCTGCCAGGCTGCTGTAGTTTGCCCACTCCCAATCTAGAATTTGGCCAACAGACGCATAAGGCAAAAAGGGCCTGATGTGACTTTGACTAGCCAAGCAAAATACAAGATTAGGCAAAGACTAGAGATGAAATCATGGCTCCGTTGATGCTAGTGGAAGCTTTGTCACTGACTTCATGGGAGCCAGGGTTTCATCCTTGGTCTGATTTTTCAGAGGAGCCAGTGGGAGCTGAGCATGTGAATCCCTTAATCTCCTTTGGAAAATCGAGGCCTACCTGTTCTGTAATGCACCATTAAAGTTTGCAGGGTGTATTATGCTTACTTGGCCAGCCCAGATGCATCTGATTTTGGATTTGAATTTTTCCTACAAAGTTGAAGAAACTTCGAGCGTCCAGAAGTCAAACCAGAATTAGGGTGCTAAACTAATCCAAGCAAATTGCGCAAATTGCATAGCTTATTTCGAGGTAATTTCGAAATAGTCGATATCGAAATTTGGCACTGTCTATACAGTGCTAAATTTCGAAATAAAGCGCTATTTCAACAAGTCCCTTAACCCTCATGGAACGAAGGTTACAGGGATGCCAGAATAGCACGCCCGTTATTTCAAAATATATTTCAAAATAACAGGCACAATAAAAGACGTGGAATAGCTATTTGGGGATACTTCCGGTATCCTGAAATAGTGCCGCTGACTAGACATAGCCTTTGAAACTAACCAAATTTGAAATTGAAGTTAGACCAGGCTGGAGACACTTCAACAAGCCTCCCTCTGCCATTTGAGGTCACTTACCCCAGGATAAATGTTTTGTGATGAGAGTCATTTCAACAATACCTTTAATTTGTAACCTAGAATTAAAATAATATTTTAAGTTAGGCTATATAAAATACAAGTTTGCTCATGATCGTGGTTGTTGTCCCTATTCACTGATGCTCCCATAGGCTCAACTCTGATTAAAGCCTTCTGAGGAAACTCCAGTTGGTTTGTTCATTTCACACATGCCTAATTACTTTGAGATTAGCAGCATGCATGGGCTTCTGGCCATTGGTGTCATGGCTCTACTAGAATATTGCTGTGGGCATGAATATCAAGGAGCCTGGGCAAGGTGCCACCAAGTTTACTGAGTAAAACACAGCTTAGCATTCTTAAACATTTGACTCTCTTTTTTCAGAGTAGAATTCATCTGAAAGTCACTTGCATGCATAAAAACAATTGCCCCAGCCCAACAGGCCTTACTCAGATCCTTGTCCTGGAGGGATCCATATGAAAGCCATAAGCCTCATAGCAAGAGACCAAAACTGTCAATGTGATTTCAGTGGGAGTTTGTACCAAGAAAGGACTAGAGCTGAGTGAATCTAAAACCTTCCTTTGAATAAATATGCAAATCACAATTGCAGGGTTTCATTACTACTTGAAATAGCGCTAGCTTCCCTACCCCCTTCCGAATGGTAAGAAAGCAAAGCAAAGCAAAGACAGCATGAGTATGTAAGCACACAGACGTGAACCCTTTCACTTGGTCTACACTACGGCTTTTGCTGCAAGGGCCTATGCAAATGAAGCATGGATTAGCATATCGCCACACTTCATCTGCATAATTTATTCAAGCTGGTTTTGAGCAAGGATTTTTTTTTCTCGCAAAAACCAGCTGTGTGGACATGGTTTTTTTGCGCAAAAAAACCATTTTGCACAAGATCCTTATGCCTCTCCGGCATAAAAATACCTTGCACAAAAAGAAATGGCAGATAATATGCTAATGATGTCACAATTTATGTTAATGAGTCCCTCATTAGCATATTTTCTGCCAGAAGAACTGGCAGTGAAGACGTAGCCTTTGTGTTTCTCATCTGCAATCCCCTTATTTGTGTTCAGTTCATTTCCCAGTGCCCACGCTGTATCCCACAACGTGAAGGGAAGCATATGGCAGCTGTTTGGGGCAACTAATGCACAGAAATAGTGGCCAAGGGCAGCCGGCATAGGTTAGAATAGTCTTGAAGTAGTTCTAATTTCCACCGAGTTGCCAGGCTCAGAACTAAGGAGATCCAAGATGGCTTAAAGCCACCTTTCTCCTCTACCCCTTCCTTCTGAGCTGTACTGGAGAACTTCTCATCCACAAATTAGGATCTGAGCCTTTATTTATTTCCCCAGAGACATCATCCCTCCCCCCACTAACTCTCCTTCTCTCCCTTCATCCATTTTCCTTCATTTTCTCAGCATTTAATAAATGTGACTAGTAGTGATCATTTTAATAAAATTTAGATTTTCTATAATTCATCTGGAATGAGAAAATCAATTTTGCAGGCAATCTGTAAATCAGACGCAATAATGAGAAATCCTTTTTCAAATAGCTTGAATATAACAGTTTCTGCCTCTTGCTGTGTGACTTATACATATTCAGGACCAGAAGCCAAGAAGGTGCTGCTGCAAACCAAGTCCATTCTCCTTATTGAATGATTATTTTTGTTCCGATGGGAGTCACTGAAAAATATCTGTCAGAGGTTAATTATGATCTCTGTAGTTAACCATCTGATGGCAAGGAAGTGGGGAATATTTGCTTCCCATCTTATGTGTTTTCTGTTCAGTTTTCCAAGGCAGGACTGTGAGGCAACTGGTCATGTTCCATTGTTGGGATAACTAGAGGGTACCGACTTCTTCTGACTAACCTGGCATAGTTCTATACTAATATGGATCCCATGCACCCCACAGCTTCTGCCCAAAGAGGGTTTTCTAAAAGTGGGGATGGTTTGGAGAAGCCAACAGCCCATTGCTGAATTCTCCCTGTATTTTATGTTCATTATTGCAATACTCTGACAGCTAGAACCTGAGACTGGATGGCAGGGGTGGATCATTGCATAAAATGCCCTGTTCTGTTCACACCCTGTGAATCATCTGTCACTGGCTAGTGTTGGAAGTGGATACTGGGCTAGATGGACCGTGGGTCTGACCCAGCATGGCTATTCTTAGGTTCCACGGGAATTTAGATGTTCTCCCTTGCCCTGAGACCTTGAGAAGAGTTCTGAGGGCAGTTGCATGCAGGAAACAGCTCTGTGGATTATAGGGAGTTTAATGGGGATGACAAAAGGCATGGTTGCCTTTTGATCCGTATGTTTAGAGGAGAAAGCATTGGCCTCTTCTCTGGGGAGAAGGGTCAAACTCAGCCCTGTAGGGAGAACAATTTCTGAGGGTGCATCTACATTGCACCGTTTTTCCAGAATAACGGCTGTTATTCTGCATCAATAACAGCAATTGTGTTATTTCGAAAGAAAATTGAAATAAAGGACAGCTTTTTCCAACGCTGGTAAACCTCATTCCACGAGGAATAAGACCTGTTGGCTGTGTCTACACTGGCACCCTTTTGCGGAAAAGGGATGCTAATGAGACACAGCGCAATTGCAGATCCGCGGGGGATTTAAATATCCTCGGCATTTGCATGAACATGGCTGCCGCTTTTTCGGCTCGGGGTTTTGCGGAGAAAGCGCCAGTCTAGACGCGATCTTGCGGAAAATAAACCCTTTTCAAGAAGATCTCTTATTCCTACTTGAAAGTAGGAATAAGAGATCTTGGCGGAAAAGGGTTTATTTTCCGCAAGATCGCTTTAGACTGGCGCTTTCTCGGCAAAACCGAGCCGGAAAAAGCGCAGCCATGTTCATAGAATGCCGCGGGGATATTTAAATCCCCCGCGGATCTGCAATTGCGCTGTGTCTCATTAGCATCCCTTTTCCGCAAAAGGGTGCCAGTGTAGACACAGCCCTTCTGAAAAAGCTTTTTCAGAAGAGGATGTGTGTGGATGCAGAATAGTGACTTTTTCCAAAAAAAGAGGGCTCCAGGAAATCCCACAGGTGCCCTGCTGGCCACTCCGTCCACACTCCTCAGGACTCTATAGTTCCTGTTCCCCTGCAGCTCTTAAAGCTGCAGACACGGGAATGAGCTTGTGTCAGAAAGCCAGCACTCACAGCTTCCGGCCACAGCACAGCTGTTAGTGCCTCACATCTGGCCAACATGTCCTAGCCCCAAGAGCCCTCTGCCTGTCCCAGGGAGCACTCACAGGGCCCCCAGGAGCCTGCCAGGGGCCGAAAGAGGCATGCGCCATCCTGGTCTGGGGCGGAGATCCTAGCCCTCCTCGAGGTATGGGGCGACAAGGAGAACCTGCACGATCTCTGCTCCAGACGACGCAATGCTGATATCTATGGCTGGATGACCAATAGCCTGGCTGCAAAGGGCCATACCTGGACACAGGAGCAGGCCTGCAGTAAGGTCAAGGAGCTCCACCAGGCCTATGCCAGGGTGAGGGAGCGTAGCTCACACTCCGGGGCAAAACCCCATTCCTGCCCCGATTTTGAGGACCTACACCGCATCCTGGGGGGCAGTGCAGGCTCTTCCCCACCTCTGGTGGTGGACTCGAGGCTGCAAACACCCATCATTGCCCACCCAGGGGTCACAGCCCATGAGGAGGAGGAGGAAAAGGACACAGCCAGCACCGTGACCACGCTCACTTTGGAGCCGGTACCCCATGGCTTAGATGTGTCCCAAGCATCCTCCAAGGCTGGGGAGGGATCATCAGGTGAGTTAGTTAGTTAGGTGAGGGATCATCAGGTTAGTTTTCTCTCACACATAGTGTGGGGGTGGTGGGAACTGAGGGGCTGGGGTGCAATCGTTGCTCGGCCTTCTTGGCCTGGCCTTCGTGCTGCAGTCCATGCACGTGGCTGCAAGTGCAGAACCAGTCTGTACCATGGATTCCCAGGAGGCAGGACTGGAGCACCCCTGGGTTTCTGCTCACAGGCTCTGGGGAAGCCACCCACACCATCTTACCACGAGCCACTGCTGGAAGGACGCTGGGGACAAGGTCACACCCATGCACACAGACTCTGGAGTGCCGCACATGGCACAAGGCCTGCACGCTCGAGGCAACACCCGCTCCCAGGGACAGTGCTGCCAGGTGCAAGTGTGTGTGGAGCACCGATGAAAGCCCTGGCAGCTTGAGGCCCCTCTCCCAGCCATTGGATCCCAGTGTGCTGGCCATTTCCTTTGCCTGCTTGTCTGTGGGATGTGCGTGTGTGTGTGTGTGTGTGTGGGGAAGCATGGTCCCCTGGGGACATCTGGGCCCCTATAAGACAGGGCCTGCTGTCCAGGCCACACATGGCCTTGCTCCCAGGACATCACCTTCCTCTGACCCAGGAACTGTTGATCTCAGCTCACAGATGAGGGCAAGGCTTCAGGGACAGTGTCTCCAGGGATGACTGACCATCTCTCTTTATTCTCCCCAGCTGGACCAGCCGGGACAGTGGGGCAATCTACACCACCTGAGCCAGCTGCTCGACCCCGGGGGAGCCGCAGGCACTGGAGGACCTTATGAGGGACTATGTCTCCATCTTCTGGGACATGCAGTATACGCTGGCCCAGAAGGTCCTGGATGACACACAGTGGCAGACTCAGATGTGGAATGAGCTGCTGCAGCAGGGACGCAACATGTGTGCGACTGTCCGAGATCTCCTGACACACTCAGGGCCAACTCCTGCCCCAATACCAATCCTTGCTCCTGCCCCCCTCATGCCTGATCCTGCTCCAGCCTCGCCTATCCCCCGATCCTTCCTTGACCCCCGCACCGCGAGGTCCCCGCACACGAGGCAGAGGAAGCACCTAAGCCACATGCCACTCTCAGCCCTAGCCCTGAGGCTCTCCTCCACCCTCCAAGTTTCTCAGCCTCCTCCTATGTTCTCAGCCCCCCTCCCTTCCCATTTCCAGGTTCTCATCCCCCCCCTCTTCCCCAATTACTTCTACCCCAAATAAATCATCACAAAGTTTTGTATTTATCAACCAAACAGTTTTTTTATTGTGTCTGCAGGGAATAGCAGTGAAGGGGGGAAGGGAGGGGTTGTTGTGGGAAAGGCAGAGAGGGACAAGGCACAGGCCCCTAGTGGGGAGGCCCTAGGGAGAGTGTCACTGGGGTTCTTGAGAGAAACTCTCCCTCAGAGACTCCCGGATGTTCACCCTTGTCTGATGGGCCTGCTGGATGGCAGCCATGCATGGCTGCTCAAAGGCTCTTCCCTCCTGGCTGGCCTCTGCCCCCCACCCTGGAAGGAAGGCCTCCACCTTCCTCCCCACAATGTTGTGGAGCACACAACATGCTGACACCACCTGGGAAATGTTCTGCTCCCCCACATCGAGGCAGGACAGCCTTCACCTCAATGTCGCCTTCAAATGGCTGAAGGTGCATTCAGCCTGCATGCGGGCCCCGGCCAGGCAGCCATTGAAGCGGTCCTTTCTCTGGTCAAGGTGGCCAGTGTAGGGCTTCATCAGTCACAGCATGAGGGAGTAGGCTGCGCCCCCCAAGATGCACAGTGGCATTTCCACATCCCCGATCCTGATGCTGCGCTTGGGGAAGAAAGTGCTGGCCTCCAGCTCGTGGCAAAGGCTGGAGATGCAGAATACATGGGCATCATGTGCCTTCCCCAACCAGCCTACAAAGATGTCCATAAACTGGCCATGGTGATTGACCAGGGCCTGCAGGACTATTGAGAAGTATCCCTTCCTGTTGATGTACTGCACAGCCCAGTGGTTGGGTGCCCTATTGGGGATGTGTGCGCCATCAATAGCCCCCTCCCCCTCGCCAGCAGTTGGGGAAGCCCAGGGTGGCAAATCCAGCGACAATGGGGTCCACGTCACTCAGACGGATGACCCTGCATAGCAGGATGGTGTTGATGGTCCTCACCACCTGCAGAAGGAGATAAACAAAACAGAGAACCAAAGGAGGTGCCTGAGCCCTTGGGAGGCCTCTGAGCCGTCCCACCCTTTCTCCCCAGAAGCACCCAAGGAGCCACCCCCTATGAAACCCGCCCTGTCCAGGGCTGTGTGAGGATGGGACTGCAGAACCCCCACGGGTGGTTTCCTCCTTCCACCTCTATCCCACCCCCCGCACCTCCAACCCCCCATTTCCCTAGGGTCCCCCTTTCCACTACTCCCTCCCCCCCGGGACTGCAGCCCGAGAGCACCATACCTGCATGATGAGGGCCCCGAGAGTTGATTTCCCCACGCTGAACTGGTTGCCCACTAGCATAAGTTGCCCATAGCAGGTGTGGAGAGCTTCCAGACTGTGATGGCGACCTGCTTCTCCAGGGGGGATGGCGGGTTGCATCTGGGTGTTCCATCATCTGAGGTCAGGGGCGAGCCAGGCACACAGCTCCAGGAATGTCTCCTTCCTCATGTGAACATGTGAACATAAGAACGGCCATACTGGGTCAGACCAAAGAGCCATCTAGCCCAGTATCCTGTCTGCCGACAGTGGCCATTACCAGATGCCCCAGAGAGAGATACCAGATGCCTCCCCCACCAGAGGGGGGGATCAAAACAGGTAATCTTCATGCAGTCCTTCCCATATCACCCACCTCCAGAGACACAGAGACTAGAGATACCATTCCTACCCATCCTGGTTAATAGCCATTGATGGACCTAACCTCCATGAATCTATCTAGCTCTTTCTTTGAACCCTGTTAAAGTTCTAGCCTTTACCATATCCTCTGGCAAGGAGTTCCACAGGTTGACTGTGCACTGAGTGAAGAAAAACTTCCTTTTGTTTGTTTTAAACCTGCTGCCTATTAATTTAATTTGGTGACCCCTAGTTCTTACATTGTGGGAATAAGTAAATAACTTTTCCTTATTCACTTTTCCATACCAATTATGATTTTATAGACCTTTATCATATCCCCCCTTAGTCTCCTCTTTTCTAAAATGAAAAAAATCCCAGCCTTTTTAATCTCTCTTCATATAGAACCCGTTCCAAACCCCTAATAATTTTTGTTGCCCTTTTCTGAACCTTTTCCAATGCCAATATATCTTTTTTGACATGAAGCGCCCACGTCTGTATTCAGGATGTGGGTGTACCATGGTTTTATATAGAGGCAATAAGATATTTTCTGTCTTATTCTCTATCCCTTTTTAAATGACTCCTAACATTGTATTTGCTTTTTTGACTGCTGCTGCACACTGAGTGGATGTTTTCAGAGAACTATCCACAATGACTTCAAGATCTTCCTCTTGAATAGGTTGTAGTCAAATTAGTCCCTATCATATTGTATATATAGTTGGGATTATTTTTTCCAATGTGCATTACTTTACATTTATCAACATTAAATTTCATTTGCCATTTTGTCACCCAATCACTTAGTTTGGTGAAATCTTTTTGAAGCTTGTCACAATCTGCTTTGGTCTTAACTATCTTGAGCAGTTTGATATCATCTGCAAATTTTGCCACCTCACTATTTACCCCTTTCTCTAGATCATTTATAAATAAGTTGAATAAGATGGGTTCCAGGACAGACTCTGGGGGGACCCCATTAGTTACCTCTCTCCACTCGGAAAACTTACCATTTATTCCTACCCTTTGTTTCTTCTCTTTTAACCAGTTATCACTCCACAAAAGGACCTTCCCTCTTATCCCATGACAACTTACTTTACTTAAGAGCCTTTGATGAGGGACCTTGTCAAAGGCTTTCTGAAAATCTAAGTATACTATAGCCACTGGATCCCCCTTGTCCACATGTTTGTTGACCCTCAAAGAACTCTAAGAACTCTAGGGGTATGTTTACACTTGCACCCTAGTTCGAACTAGGGATGCAAATGTAGGCATTCGAAGTAGTCAATGAAGCAGGGATTTAAAAATCCCGCGTTTCATTAGCATGATCTTGCTGGCATGTTACTCCGAATGCCAGCTGTTTCGAAAGTGAAAGTGTGTGCCGGGACGCGTTAGTTCGAACCAAACCCCTTAGTTAATCCGAGGAGTAACGTTAGTTCGAACCAAGGTGGGTTAAATGCTTAAATGCTTCTGCGGCATCCGCCGGCCCCATCATGGTGCTTACCCACCAAGGCTGGTGTTGTGTTCTCTGGGGCAAGGGTGATCATGTCGCCAACTCCAGTGGGTCCCCGGGTGACCGCTTAGTCCCACTGCCGACCTCAGGCTCCCCTCCCCAGGGGCTGCCTTTCTGGGCCTCCCAGGTCTACAGCCTGATCAGCCCGGAGTTGGGCTACGGATACGGAGGACCTTACCCCAGGGGGGGCGCTGGGTTGGAACTTTTACCATGATAGCTGCCGTAAGGCCTAACAGTTCTAGGGTTGGCGGGCTGCTGCGACACGGGCTTCGCCCACTGGTGCAAGCGCGCCCGCACCTAGATGTTTGGGAGCCAAGATTATACTCAGGACGGGGCCCTGATATCGTGTAGGAGGGGGACCCCGTCCCACACAACCACGGGGAGGGTGGTTGGGTAGATGACACAGGGCAAACAAAGCACGCAGTGGAAATGCTTTGCTGTCCCTCAGAGACGTAGGCAAGCAAGCAGAAGAACCTGAGAAATGGCTGGTGGGGGATGGGGAAGGGGGTCCCTATAAGCACACATCTCAGATAGCCTCAGGCAGCAGCTCCAGGAAGCAACTGCTGACCTGATGCCCTGCCTGAACTGGTTCCAGGTGGCTTTAAAGGCAAGATAGCTTCCAATCCGTGTGGACACTATCTTTCAAAATAGCAAATTGCTATTTTGTTGTGCTTTTTGTGTATAGACACTCTATTTTGAACGGAAGATATCTTCCGGAAAAACGTATTCCCAAAGAAACTTGCAGTGTAAACGTATCCTGAGAAAGTAAACCAACACTCGGCTTTGCTACTTCACTGCACAGAAATGAACTGCACAGGATAAATATGGCTCAGAGGGAGATTGAGAGGCAGATAAAGGTTTATATTTAGCATGGAACAAACTAGGTTTGATATGTACTAATGAAATAACTACAGAGTTACAAGGAAGGATAAAGATGGGCAATCAAAAAAGCTATGTGAACAAAGATGAACAAATTAGCTTTGAGGTTGAAAGTGGGTTTCCTGTGGTACCACAATCATTTTACATGTGTATATGAAACATGCGACCCACCTTTAAATGAGCTAATATGTAAATGCAGAAACAATAAAATATACATTGACAAGTGTGATGAAGAAGATCTAGCTTCATTTATATGCTGCTTAAGAAAAGTCCTTTCGGAGTACGTGAAGTCTGGGAAAATATTAACTAATCAGAGTACCCATGCAAATAAGGTATCTGGACTGACTATGGAGAATTCCAAGAGTCTGCTATTTAACAGGTAACTTATAACTTCATCACTTTTCAGAATTCCAAAGAGTGCCAAAATAAGTAGCTGCTAGTGTTGTACATCAACATTTATTCTGGGCTCAGTAGATCTTGTTGTTTGCACCACTGGAGGTCAGTATGGATCAGATTTTCACAGGGAGATGATTGCCTAAAGCTACAGATGGGCACCTCCTGTGATTTTCAAAAAGGCTTAAGGTGCTTACCTCCCAATGGGAGTTAGGTTTCTCAGCCTTTTTGAAAATCTCACTAGGTGTGCTTATTAGAACCATTGATGGGATGGGGAAAATAAGGCACAAATGTTAAGTGAATTTCAGAAGGTCACAGTGAATCAGAAGCCAAGCAAGATATCTCACTTAGGATACTGCCTTCCAATCACCACTCTAACCTGTATAGATCACTGCTGATAGATAGGTAGATAGATAGATAGATAGATAGATAGATGATTGCACTTTACCAGGAGTGTGATATTCTTGTAGAAAGAAACCATGCAACCTGTAAGAGGCAAAGCTTTTCATTTAAGACAAGAATTTATCTTGTCTATTAAATTAACTATTAAAATAAACATACTTTAATTTTGCCTTTCAAGTTGTCACTGATATTCTTCAGTGACTTTAATGATGGTGGAGTTACATGCCTTTGATGCACATTTATGCAATACTGTAATACCTTTTTTTAAAATCTTGCATGGGAGTATTTTTCTTTGGCTTTCATATTTCTGTTCAGTTCTGTACTAAATGCATAAAGAAAGAAAACTGACAACAGATATTTTAACTGAAATATCATTAAAACCAGGTGAAATTAAGTCTATTGTATGCTGTCAATCAGTATTTTCATTGCTGTTACTGTTAAAGTAAAAAGTTCAAACTCTGAAAATGAATTTGCCAGTAAAACAACAGAATAGAAAAAAAAAAAGAAAAGAAAAAAAATCTCTGGCAAATGAGTTCTACTGAAGCATTTTTAGTTGTAAGAGAGTGGTAAATATTAGCAATAAAACATTCCAATATGTTTTGACTCTTTTCCATACATTTTCCCTCTCACAATCTTGTCTTATTTTGTCTCCCCTCATCCTTTCCCCCCCCCCAGGAAAAAATCTTGAAACTGCTTCTTGACCATTTAAATAATACTTTGTGCTTTTATGCACTCTTCCATCCAAGAATTTCAAGATGTTAATGAAATAACACTTTCTACAAGCTGGTGAATTTTGTAATCTCCTTTCGCAGCTGGGGAAACTGAGGAGCAGAACACTTTGCTGACTTTTTCTGGTCCAAACAGATCTGAGACAGAGTGAGGACTAGAGCCTGGATTCCTAGATTCCCATTCCTATGCTTTAGCCATCTGGCCTGCTTGAGTTTACTGCTTTCCTAAAGATTAAAAAAAGAGTTTACCTTTTATATTGTCTTACACGCTACCTTAAAGAAGGGATTGACACTAATGCTGACTTCTCTCTATGTCTCTCCATTTCCATTTCTCTTTCATTACTGTTGATAACCATGCTCTTCCTTTCCTTGCTAAGTTAAGCAACCCTTGGACTCCTCCCTCTTGCTTTCTCTCTCACTCTCCATCCTCAGTCAGCATCCAGCCATTCTCCCCATTATGCTTGTTAGTCCATATAAAATCCATCCTTTCCTGTCTGTCTCAATGACTAATAGTCTCCTCTGTGCTTTATTTATACTATTTTCTGACTCCCCCCACATTTCCCATCTCAAGCCTGCCCAAGTCACTTAGCTAAAACTGGCCTTTCTGTACTCTCCTGCCATTTTGGAATTCCTTCACTGACTTTCAGATTTCTGTCCCCAAACTTTATTTTTCAGGCTCTATCCAGGTCTGCCTGGCCTATATCTCATTCCTCATTTTCTTGTATATTCCCTGCTCAATTCTCTCATCTTTTCACTCCCTTTGTCACATCCTTGCATTCCATGCTATAACTTGTGTTACTGCATCTGTTTGCTGCAGCCCCTGTCAGAAGTGGTGACCTCATTCAAAATCAGTCCTTGAAAACTCACTTCTGTCTAGACATCCCTGGCTAACAATCAGCTCCTACTCACATACCTTAATTATTTACTGAATTAGCCTGAATATATACACCACAGAATAGTATTTACTCACAAGAATAGTCCCATTCTACTAATCTCTTAAGTAAGTGTTAACTCAGTTTGAGTGAAGTGGCAGAATCAGGTTTATAGATTATAAACTCCTCAGGGAACCCTCTATAAACTGTATTTTGTTAAGTGCTATGCACAGCTATAGAACTAAATAATCTTACCAGATGGGACATACTATGACCTAGTTTAACCAGGCAGTCTTCTAGGAGGTTGTTCTTGTTATAGGTTCTCCAGCTAATCTAATCTAATCCCCGTTTGGTCCACCAAACCCTGGAGAAACATGGCCTACATACTGCAAGTCTCTTCTTTTGCCCAAACTTTTTTGTAACATTGGACTATATGGTATATAATGAGTGGACTGAGTTGAATGTCATGTGGAGCCCTGGCCTTATTTACTGTGCTCCTTACCAGGTCCATATTTCAAGACTATAGACAACATGTTTTGCAATTATATCATGTAATTTGATAAATACTGCGTAATCATGAAGCTTGAAATTAGTTCTTTATTGACTGAACTATAACTCATTCTTCCAAAAGAACCATGAACTCTGACCTTCCCAGCAGAAAAGTTCAATGGTCTCTGTTGCTGACTGACAATTGAAAAAAATTATGATAATAATAATGGAGTAATAAAAACAATAAAAACAAACTAAAAATCATTGCTAACAAGTAGAGCTGATTGAAAATAGTATTTTCTTTGAAAATTTTGTTTTGTTTGAAAAATTTCATTGATTTTGCCCAGCTTTTTCAGTTAGATGAAGCAAATTTAAAATCCATTATAGTTTTGCTCTTTATTTTTTTGATTCCCCTTTCTTCTGTCCATTTTCTACCCCTCCCATCTTTATTGTGACAAAATGGGAGAGAAAAAGGTCAGGAGGGAGAAATACAGGAAACTAAAATTATATTTTTTTTATTTAAAAAATCAAACAAACTAAATGCCTAATCTGAAAATAAACTGAAATTTTTCATTTCATTAAATGTCAAAAAAAGTTGGAAAGAAACATCCTATACTCATAAAAACATTTTCTTTGTAAAACATTGTTGTCTATTTTTCATGAATAAATTCTCCTGACACGTGTAGATCTACAGTATTTCTTAATTTAAGACTAAATAAACCAACATGTCATGCTTGTACAATGTCATTCCTTAACTCACCTAGAGATGGATCAGACTTGATTGAAATTGAGTCATCTTTTCTGTTAACCAATACCCAATTCACTTTTCAAAATAAACTATTTTTAATTGCATGTTTTGGTACAGTGGCTATTGGAGTCCTCCATTGGATTAATGTTACATTTTGATCGGCTGTAATTTGACAGTACGGAACTGTTAAAACATGCAGGATGCCAAATACAATACAGGAGTGCTATAGTAATTTTATACCTTGCTTTGAGCTGGAAAAGACCAGAAATTTAGTTTGATCACTTTTTTCTTTTGTCAGAAATAATAGCACTGCAGTGGTAAGTGGTTTCAGATTGCATTAAGAACCAATTTCAAGGAGAGACACTAAGGAAGTGAGGTTTTACAAACAAATTACCAGGAATGTCCTGAAAATGCAGTTACATTTCACATACTTTTATTGGCCTAACTTAATAATATTAGAAGAACAGCTTTCCGGCCACAGGACTCACTTCTTCACGTCAATACCTTGGCAAATACAGGGGATATCCTGATAAATAGTGGCAGGTGCTCTTATGAAGCTGTTTTAGGCAGATACAGCTCTTCAGCTAGCAATGCTGTACAATTCCATTTCAGTTTTTCATTATAGTTATTCTTTGAGGTTAGTGGGGTCAGGAGTTTCAATCCTTTGGTTTGGATCAGGTTCAGGTCAGTGAAAACTTTCCATGACCTGACCCAGCCATGAACCAAAGATAGGCCCAGTAGTTCCCCTTGTGATGGTAACTGGATTCCAAGTGATGTTTATCTACTGGTGACATGGTTTGACTTTCTAGATAACAGCTGAAGTTGTGGGGTGCTCATGATCACAACACATCAACTAGCTGCGTAGAGAAATCTGGTCATTTGGGGGGAATTTGATAGAGTTGCTAGTTACTTCGTTGTTTGCTTTTAGGTTCACAGTAATGGGTTTGGGAATGTATAGTTTTAACAATGTGTTGTTGAGGCTTTTATCACTACTTGGTCTATTTTTTAAAAAGTTTTTATTTTCACAACTAATTTATAGATTCCCAAAGTATAAACTTACCCTCTGGAATTGCAGTACCATATGGCTTTTTGTTTCATTGATTAGTTTCACCTTGTTACCTTTAATTTATTAGGAGAGAAATGCAAGTTCCTCTGGGGCATGGGTCAGATAATAGAGATCAAAACTTCAGGAGCAAGAGCTGCTGCTTTTGTTTCTGAGGAGCCATCTATTGAGTATGCAGATGCAACCTGTGTGGGGCAGCTTTGCTTGAACACAATCAACTTCCCCTCCCCTTTGTTTTTTTTTTGTTTCCATTTGCCTTTTAAATGTGGCCCTGGGTGAGGAGCAGGATTGCATTTTAGAATTTCATGCATGTGATAAGAGATCAACAAGAATATAGAATAGACAAACACTAAGACCGTGATTTTCAAAACTGCTAGCAGTTTTTGAGCACCTAACTGGTCATGCAAGGCTCCTCAGTGGCTTTGAACACTGCAGCCAAAAATAAGTGCCAACAAATGATGATTTTAAAGGGCAGCCAATTGTAAGTAGCTCTGTCTATCACAGCCAGTTAATCCAGACTCACTAATGAAACTCCCTGGACTCCTTTACATGGTATAACCTGTGTAGGGGAGCGGCTGCTCCAGGATTTTCAACTTGCACAATTTCTTTTGGATTCTTCCATGTGGGGGAGGGGCAGGATTTCTCCCTTCCCTAACCCTTGGAAAAACCCAGGAATTCCACCATCCACACATTTGTCTCATTTTGGAGGAGACCTGCTGAAGCACTATGCCCCTCACTGCTGTCAGACTGCTCCCTTCAGACCAACAATGACTCCCAGAGGAACAATGGTGGCAGAGACTCTCCTGATGTGGGGCCCATCTTATGCCCATCTCATTGCCCGTAGTTCCCCGACAATGGAAGGAGAAGCAGAACAAGTCATTGTGGACTCTGTACAGTAATTCCTCATTTAACACAATAGATGTGTTTCTGAAAATGTTCGTGCTAAGCGAAAACATGCTATGCAGAAAAGGTGGGGGTTGCGTTTCAGGTAGTGGTGGCGAAGTCAATTTTTTGTTGGTGCTGGGTCGTCAACATCAACATTAGATACCTATCAACACAAGATCTCTAGCAACACAAGCCGCTGCGCGGTTTGTTAAAACACAAAGATAAACACGTGAGTGAGCGGAGGAGCGCTGTGACCACGTGTGTTCATCCGCTCATGCATATTACCACTGTTTTCACCAACTTATACTGCCGCACAAAGTAGTCCACCACTTGATTATTATTTTGAGGACAGTTGTGTTATTTGAAAAATGTTCCTTAAAAAAAAAAAATGCTATTGCAAAAACATGTTAAGCGGGCACGTGTTAAATGAGTAATTACTGTACTTAGCTTCATCTTCCCCTGTGGGCTTAGGGAGCTGACTCCATAATTCCCACCCCTCCTTCCCAACCCTGCGAGCCCCAGAGAAAGAGCTCATGCAGGGATGAGGGTAAAATACAACACTGAGGCTCCCCTGCATTTAGAGAAGCAGAGAGGGACACAGGGCATAAAATGTAGATGTTTTATTTCCTAATAAGATTATTTGGCTGTGGCCTGAAGGCCAAAGATTGATAGCCCTTATCATGGTTAACCTAGCTTGTAACCTCTTTTCCTTTAAATTCATCCAGATCACACATTAATAATAAGACCCCTAAGATAAATACAGATGGATGTTTTATTAAGATAAATAAGATGGATGTTTCAGGACAGAGAGCTCCAGTGCAAGTTTCATTTTGACTGCAGCATAGCTCAGATGTGTTGTTTCAAATGGATACTAGACCCCAAATACAGTCTGCAGATTTGAGTGAGTGTTAAACTATGCAGTAATGCACTTCAAGTAATGAAAGGAAGAGATGATGGCTGTAAAGGGACATCAGTGGAAAAGCACCTTCTTTATAACTTGCATTATTTAATCAGCATGGGAAGCAATACAATCCAGTAAAAGTAACACACAGAGGACTGTGAGAAACAGCCCCTCCTTTCTCAAAACGTCTAACTGGTACACTAAAATCAGAACTACTGACTTGTCTAATCCTATTGCAGGTCATTCATTTGAGCAACACTTTTTTTCCAGGGATGAGTACCATAATTTAGAAGAATAACTCAGTGTAAAGATTTGACGTGCATCTATGAATTACTAGTACATACTGTGGCAGAGCTCCAGCTATTCCCCATGGGTCTCGTGCTACTGGCGGATAGTGTTAACCTCAGAGGCTCGCTGTGGCCTCCACACAGCCTCTTTCTCTTTACTCAAGGCAGGAGCACAGCCTACTGAGCCATACTCACCACAGTCTAGTTCATAAGTTTGGGATAAAATCCCCTCTGGAGCCCTGATCCCCCTTCTTGAGGCAGAGGTTGAGATGTCATGGGGAGGCCAGGGGGAACCTGGGCCCACCCACTACTCTGGGTTCAGGTCCAGGAACTTTAAGGCGGTGGCAACAGGCTTGGTTGCTACCACTCCCAATCTGGTAGCTTTTCCCTGGGGCACTTCCCCAAGCAATCCCTCCTAGCACCTTTCCTTTGGTACCTGCTTGTTAGTCCTCTAGTCGCACCCACACAGCACTTCCTGTCCTTCACACTTTTCCTTCCCCTTCCTAGCCTGGGGGAGCCCTTTTAAAGCACCACAGGCCTTAATTGGCTGCAGGTGTTTAATTAGCCTGTGGATGCTAGCAAGTTCCAGTTGATCTCAGGTGCCTGCCTGATTATGCAGGACTTAGGCTTTGGCCTCTTTTTTGTTTTGTTTTGTTTTGTTTTACTCAAGGAAGAGAAAGCTGTTTACCCACGCTCCAACATGTATTCCCTCCACCAGTGAATGGCAGACGGCTGGTCTGGGTCTGTCGCAAAACCTTATTTTTCATTTCTGAACAGGTAAAAGCATGATACGTAACAGTGACCCTTGGCCACTAGGTTTTGAAAGTATTGATACTTTTGTATTTGTTCCAGTACCTCCATCAACTCAGCACACAAATTCTGTATTTATGTGGCTTCTGTTATCCTCCAGTACCAGTTTGAACAATAACACTCAAAGAGTTTTAAGGCCAGAAGGGATCAGACTAGATTAACTAACTAGTCTGACCTTGTGTCTATCATAAGCCATTACATTTCACCCACTTACCCATGTATGAGCCCAGAAACTTGCATTTACCTAAAGTATTGCCAACTTGGTTTGGAGACACCAAGGCTACGTCTATACTACAAGGCTTTTTTTGCAAGAGGAAATGCAAATGGAGCGCTCATTTGCATATGTCGTGCTCGCATTTGCATTTCCTCTTCAGATCCCTTTTGCACAAGAGATTTTTGCGCAAAAAGGAGCTGTCTACTCAGCTCTTTTTTGCACAAAAACCTCTTGCGCAAAAGGGATGTGAAGAGGAAATGCAAATGCGAGTGTGATATATGCAAATGAGAGCTCCATTTGCATTTCCTCTTTGCAGAAAAGCCTTGCAGTATTAGACGTAGCCCAAGAGTTGGAGAATCCACCACTTTGGTAATTTGTTCCAGTGGTTAATTACCTCAATTTGTAAAATGTGTGCCTTCTTTCTAATTAGAATTTGTCTGGCTTCAACTTCCAACCATTGGCTCTTGTAATGCCTTCTGCACTGCATTAAAGCACCCATTAGAAACTGTAAAAGTGCTTATATACTGTAATTAAGACACTGCTCACACTTCTATTTGATAAATTAAACAGATGGGGCTCTCTAATTTTTTTCAATGTAAGGTCTTTTCTTCTGCCCTTGAGTGATGTCTCTCTATGTATGTGTGATGGGGTAGGTAAGTTCTCCAGTTAGTCAACATTCTTTTTAAAATGTGGACATCAGAATCGTACATAGTATTCCAGTAAAACCCACTTCCTTATTCACTACTCCCTATTTAAACATCCAAGCATCACAGTAACTCTTTTCACCACTGCATAGCCCAGGCAAATCTCTCTTTTTTGCAAATTATAAGTATTTATGTAAATAGGAAGTTTCTTTATTCTGAAAAGCACAGGGAAACAATGAAGCTCATAAGCACCATCTACTCTCGTACTATCATTTCAAAGGAAACCTTGATTTTTTTCCCCAAACATGTTGTTAATCTTCCAAGATGACATGGACCTACAATCAAATTTATGTATCATACACCAAAACGAGTGAGTAAAGAAGTTCCATATGTACAGAATTAGCAGAATTTTTCAGACAGGAATTTCCCAGTTAGATTGAATTTACTGCCGTTTGCAGGTTCTGACACTGATGTTTTACAAGACACTTTCTCTTGGAAAAACAAATCTCCAATCTGTGGCTGCAGCCAAGAGCAAGAATGTCAGAAAATGATGCAATCTAGCCTCTTTTTGAGTTTCTAAAAGACCATTTCCTAAATTAGATACAAGTTGTCCTAGGCTGTCTGTTGGTGCAAATTGGTGCACCTCTGTAAGACTACACTGGAACTGTGCCAATCTGCATGAGTTGAGAACCTAGCTCATATATTTAAGTGATATAAAGGATTCATATTTCCTCTCTGGCTTTTGCTGTTTAAATTTCCTGATCTTTATTTCTAAAACGAATGAGATTTAATTCATAATGATTCCTGTTCCTGGCACAAACTGAAATTACATTGGCGAGCGATCTGCCAGCAACACTCCAGCAGAATCGCCCAGTGAATTGTTACTCAGTGTAATTGTAAACCACAGTGACTTGTCATTCTACAGTACAGCGTTGCACCGGAAATGTGCTCATTGTTTAATATTACATTTGATTGATAGGCCCACCCAGCTTGCTTGACAAGATTCACAGCCACCTGATTCAGCTCATCTTCAAGCTGTAAAAACTGTCCCATGTCTAGATCTTTGTATGCCAACTTGAACCACATAGACATCATTGCTCCATTAAAAGAGGACAATGTTTTGTCACCTTTCATTTAATCTCATAAGCTAAATGTACTCCAAAGCAACAATGGCTAAAAAAATAAAAAATTAAATACCCCATTGTAGACATTATCGAATATTGTTTCCATGTGCAAGGCATTTACGTATAGCTGCTGTGGCACACTACGTACATATGGCCTGTCAGAAAATTTATTATAGTAGGAAATTACAAAGGGAATTTTTTTGTTTTGTTGAAGTCCAGGACTAACAGTGAAGAGATTTATTTATTTTTTTGTTCTTTACATATTTTTTTAGTAGGGTTGGAAGCCCCAAGAGCCTGTAGACCAAAGCCATTAAAAATGTATTTTCTTCAGCTGTTTGCATTGACCTAAAACCTTTGCATACTGAGTGAGCAGATTTGCCAGACTTCTTTCCCCTGAAATATGCTCAGCTTTTCCAGCTTTTATACCACTCATAAAGCTCAAATGTGAGGCCCTATTAGGTACAATTAAAAGAAAATAATAGTTGCTATCTTATTGGTTCCCTTCCATGACCAATAAACAGGTTGGAATTCATAAATAACTGTAGTCAGATCCACACTGTGTGAGAGTGAAGTGAGATATCACTGTATTTGCACAGCTTAAATGACTTAGTTTCATAGGCATCCTTCTTTCTTCAGAGAAGATGGACTATTTAAATATTTCTATACTAAATTGACTAGCCTAGGAATCTAGGCCATCCAAATGAGAAAATCAGTGATGGCTGCCGCTTTGTCTTTAATTTGTTCCATTGTGCCCACTGTGGGAATTTCAGAAGAATAACACGTGTTACATCATAGTTAACCATACATCACACCTGAACCACTATACACTCAGGACTCTTCAGCTGCCTCCAGCTGTGGTGAGGTGGTCAACTCCTTCTGACTGGATGTCATTGGGCAGCTGCAGTCTTTATAATAACCAAGCAAAAGAGTAGATATTTCAAAATTATTGTAACATTTCTGTCTCAGTTCAAGTGCTCAGGCAGTTTTTACCCAGACTTGCATGAATTAGAGCTTGATCCAAAGCCCACTGGACTCAATGAGAAAATTCCACTTTACTTAATTGGGCTCTGGATAAGGCCCTTGATGTTTGTGGAAATAAAGAAGAATAAAAGCACAAAATATGTTTTTTATTTATTTTTTGGGAAAGTGCAATAGCATTGGCAATGAGATTCTGAGTCACTGTTGGACTGTTGCTGTACAGTCCATTGGAATGAACAGAACTTGAAAGCTGAGATTTTTTCAAAGTCCAAAGTTATAATGACATACCCAATTCAGATTGACTGTAACGATGATTGAGCAGTCAGATTCCTTGGACAGCTATGACAATCTCAGTCTAAAAATGGTGGCTTGCATCTTGGCTAACACACTAGACCAGGGGTGGGCAATCATTTTTGACCGGAAGCCACTTCAGAAATTTTTGAAGTGGCCCTGGGACACCCTGGAAGGGGCGAGGACTCAGGCAGAAGGGGTGGGGCCAGGACACTTCCTGCTTCCACACCCACAGATCCCGATTGGTCTCGAGATGGGGAAGCACACAAAGTCTTTGCCCGTGTCCCTCAGAGAGTACCTCGAGCTGTTCTGAACAGCTGGCGGTTCCCCTCTAGGTACTTGTGCCCCTGGTGGTGGGAGGAGACTTTGCGTGCTCCCCCCTGCTGCCCCCAGGTCAATCAGGGCAGGGGAAGCATGTGAAGTCTCTCGCTCCCTGCCTGCGCCCTGCAAGGAAGTGCAGCAGTTAGTTAACTGCCAGCTAAGCAGTAGCTGGTGGTTGACCTTAAGTGCTGACCCTCTTGCAGGGCAGGAGGAGACTTCACACGCTCTCCCCACCCCTAAGCTCGATTGGCCTGTAGGTGGGAGGAGCATGCAAAGTCTCCTCCCACCCTGCCCCACTGTGCAAGGAGTGCGTGGAGCTTAGAAGCACCACACGCTCCTGGTAGGGCGGGAGGAGACTTTGCGCGCTCCTCCCACCCCAAGCCCTGATTGGCCTGGGGCCATGGGGAGTGGCAGGGCCTCTGTGAACTGGATCAACTCACTTGAGGGGCCAGATCTGGCCCGTGGAGGCCCTTTTGCCCACCCCTACACTAGACAGTGACCTGGGAAACTCCAGAGCTAAAAGCATGAGCTACTACTGCTTCAGCTGAAGGGCCACAGCTCTCGAGCTGGGGCTGTAACAGACTAATATCCTCTGTGGATTGGGTGCAGAGAAGAATACTGAAGATGCATTGATCAGT
The DNA here is from genome assembly GCA_019425775.1 of Rafetus swinhoei. Classification (NCBI taxonomy): domain Eukaryota; kingdom Metazoa; phylum Chordata; order Testudines; family Trionychidae; genus Rafetus; species Rafetus swinhoei. The sequence continues at coordinate 41,760,555 of CM033432.1, read as the reverse complement.
AGGTTGCATAAACTCATGAGTTTGGATGCTGTGTCTCACCTTTGACGGTGTAAAGCTTGCACACCTGAAGAGAAACAATCCTGGAAAACAAAGGGAAACAATAGACCCCTTTTAGAACAGCCCCATCTTGGTGATCCATTGGTGTTATGGGGAATTAGTCCAGATTTGAGCTTGATTAAATTTTTAGTAATAAAATAGACTTTTGTAGGTCCCTGATATAATTCTTTTCTGCAACTCTGGCTGCTAATAAACTTTATTTATCCTAAAAGTTAATGCTAACTAATCCATGAATCTAAGAGTTTGTTTCTATGTTCTGTAAGATATATAAAGTTGAGCTATGATGTTTTTTTAAAAGGTGGTGGGGAAGAGGAATAACTCTTTAAAATCCCAATTTAATACAGCAAATGTAAAGTATCCAAATAGCATGCAAATAAATGTTTTTGTGGGGGTATTTTCACTACTCACTTTGTGATGTAATTGGCCACCTGAATCATATGGTAGTATTTCTGCTCCCTTATTGGGTGACTGAAACTATAAAAGTTCAAATAAGAAATAAATGGCAAATTGTGAAATATTAATGAATACTTTTGTTCATGCATAATTGTATTTGTTTGCAGGCAGGTATAGGTATTTCTATGAAAAATGTTTTCCCAAATATTTTTGTGAACAAAATACAATTCATGTAAAAATCATGAATTGTGTAGAATCAGCATGGCCAAACTCAATAGCAGTTTAAATGCTCTATTAGTAGTGTTAATATATGGGGGGGAGGGTTGTTTGTTTTGAGATCTATTGTTGGGAGAGAAGAGCTGGGATTCAATCAGCTACTGTCTGTGTTCTTTAATTTTTATTTCATTGTATGATTCTCTTTTCCCTCTCTAATCCCTTTAATTAAGACCATTTATGTTGGAATTGCTTTTGAGGCTTGGTGAAAACTTGTAAGCAAATGAAATTGGTTTCTTTCCTTATGGAAACAGAAAGAGTGCACAAATGACTGGCTTGAACATTTCATTATTGTGTGAGAACTGAAGAGGTGCTGTGGAGATGCTGGTTAAGGTCAGGGTCAACATGAGGAGAGCTTAAATAAATGCAACCTCTATAATTCCATAAGGCTGCAAACCTTCCCACTGCAGAGGAGCATATGTGGAAAACCCTCTAGTTCTTCACAGGAATTTTTCCCCTTTGGTGGGTTAATACTTTGGGAGTGTGATGCCTATGTCTAGTTTATTTTAGCAAAGCCTAATCCTCTGTCGTTCTTTCTAAAGCCAAAGTCCCAATGAAGTTGATTAATAACAAATGTTCAATTTAATTAACATTTTTACAACTCTAATTTCACCAACTGCCAAATCTGAAAGAATAATAAAGCCTATACTTATTTCCCAAACCTCGAATGTAGTTTATTAATTTATGTGAAAAAAATAATGGGAAAAATTTCTGACAATGAATAGCAATAGTCCTTATTACCAAAAATTTTTGAGCTATTCAGGAGAAAGTAGATTTGATAATATAATGATATTGCATTAACTGAAAAACCCAAAAACCCCACCTAGAAAATGTATGAGAACTTTGAAGATCTTAATATATCCACAGAACTGGTTTGGAATGCGTAGTAGGAATACAAACTTTGCAATGCCAGCTCATCCCAAACTGTAATAGTGATCTCAACATACCACCCTGAGAGTCAGAAATTAGTTCATTTGTTCATTGTCCATGGCCATTAAGTTCTTGGTCTCTTTACTGAAAATATTCATGCCCTAAAAACACTACAGCTATGACCCTGAGAGACGGAGCTATGCTGATGTATGTTCCCAGTGTAGACCAGCCAGAGACTGATAGTAAAGGGAAATTATTAGAGTATTACCTCTAATGAAACCACCAACTTATTCAATAACCAAAAAGTCATCCAATAGTTGTAGTAGTTTTCAGTCAAAGGTGGAAGATACCAAATATTTTTAAAAGTTGACTGAACTACCGACTTCTGATACATCTGTCTGTATTAAGCATATGTATAGACGAATGGTACACACAAAACAAGTTGATACATAAGGTGGGTCTTCTGTTCTTGTCAAGTTTATCTCTGCTACTCAAGATAAAGAAAATATGAACATTGATTAATTCTTTGCAAAACAACTGTTTCTAATGCTGTAAATTAAGATTATACAAATATCTAATTGTAACCAGCTACAATCTGTGTATGGTGGACTTAAGTGCTGATGTTGTGTTTACACTTTCACCTTTGTCAACAAACTTTTGTTGATTGGGGTGTGAAAAAAAACACTTCGACTGACAAGTTTCACTGACAAAAGTGCTGGTGTGGACAGCACTATGTTGGCGGAAGATTTCCCACTGGCATAGCTACTGCCACTCCCTGGGGTTGGTTTAATTATGTGTATTTTAGAGTTCTCCCCATTCAGAAAGCGGCTACACAGGAGACATTACAGCAGTGCAGCCACAGTGGTTCGGCTCTGCTGCTGTAAGCTTTGTAGTGGAGACGTAGCTTGAAGAGAGACAAGGAGGGTGAAGCAATATGTTTTATTGGACCAATTTCTGTTAGGCCATGTTGCCATGTCTACACAGCAACAGAAAGTGTATCTACACTGCAAGCCTTTATTTCAAAATAATGTTGAGCTGGAGGACTTTGACTCATGGTAACCCTTATTTCATGGTAACACTTATTTCACCCTTATGATTACTCTGATTCATGGTAACCCTTATTTCATGAGGAGTAAGGGAAGTCGGAGGAAGAGTGTTCTTCCCTCAACTTCCTGCTGTATAGACAGCACCTAAAGGCAAGTTAAGCTATTTCTACTTAAGCTACACAATTGATGCAGCTGAAGTTGCGTAGCTTAATTCGACTTTAGCCCTGCTGTGTAGATGTACCCTTAGTGAATGAAACAAGCTTTTAAGCTTGCATGAAGCTCTTCTTGAGAGCTGGGAAAGGTGCTAAGTTGTATCACAGCTAAATACATGGTAAAACAAATAAGGAGGGAACACATGTTGCAAGAGACCAGTCAATCTGAAGTGTGCAGTTAACACCTTTGTAGACATAGGACAAAGGAGGGTTAGTGAAATTAAATGCTTCAATAGTCACAACGTGGGTGAAATGACCCCACACATTCAAAAGGGATTCCTGGGAACTTACATTCATAACTCTGACTCGCCTGAAAATCATAGACTTTATCAATACACAGGACATATGGCTCATTACAACAATTTGTAACCTACTAATCGTCCTTTGTCCTATGACTTCAGCAGTGTTAAGTGTCCATTTCTCCTTGAATGGTGTCTTGCAACATGTGTTAGCGTCTTATCTGTTCCATCCTTGTATTTAGGTGCAACCCTCTGAGTACCATCCCCAGACCTGAAGAAGAGCGCTGTGTATGCTCAAAAGCTTGTTTCAAATACATGTATGTACATTGCCTTATATAATGGGATTCTAGTCTGAGTTGCATGCTCAAGACATTACTGTAATACCATAGACAGCTAGTGTAATACCATACATGCCTGTGCTCCACCATTGTTGAGGAACATGAGCCTGGCCCTACCAGTGTTTGGATTTGGCTTCTTTTGAAAGGATTCTGTATAGGGCTGCCATGGGCCTCTCCCTCAGCCCCATAGTTCTTTTGCCACTATTGGGGAGAAAGAGTCCCCATCCCCAGAGCTCTGTGCTGCCAGCAGGAAGAGGGATAAGAGGAGTTTTCTGACTCCATTCCTGGGGCAACCTGTCTGAATCCCAAACTCCTCATTCCAGGCCCCATCCCAGAGCATGCACCTCCAAACAGAACCCTCATCCCCACACACCCCAGCCCTCTACCCTACCCTGAACCTTCTCCCACACTCTGAACTCCTTGGCCCTACCCCATTGATTTTGTTATGAGTACCACAATTTGTCACACATGACCTCCATATTGGTGCACATAACAAGATTCATTCTATACATGAGTGGGAAAAAAATAGAGGGGAATCTGTCATATACTATATAAGTGCCTGAGGGGGAAAACACACATAACTGATTATTTTATACTCTTTATTTACAGTAAAGTATATAACTGGTTGTATAAACATACAACAAAATATAAGGTGTTGAAGCAGGTGAGTGCTGCTTCTGACTTTCCAGTTTTATTCAGCCCTTGTAATCTTCTGGCACTGGTACACTCTAGCTTCATTTTATCTGTGCAACAAATTCTCCTTATGCAAGACCAGTAATAATAATCAGCAATGGATAAATCCTTAATAAAGTTACCCAGAAAAAGGAGAAAAGGGTCATTCATCAAGTGATGGCCTGAGCTTGACTCCTTACTTGCAAACTGAAGTTATAGAGAAGGATGATATGGCAAATGTACAAGATAAGAAAAGGAGTTTTCAGTAATCTGGGCTATCAGAATTTACATGCTTCAGAGGGGTAGCCAAGTTAGTCTGTAACTGGAAAAACTTGAAAAACAACAAAAAGTCTAGCAGCACCTTAAAGACTAACAAAACATGTAGATCTGAAGAAGTGGGTTGTACCCACGAAAGCTCATAATATCATCTACATGTTTTGTTAGTCTTTAAGGTGCTGCTAGACTTTTCGTTGTTTTTTTAAGAATTTACATGGTAGGAGTACAACAGCAAATTAGAGCTTTTTGCTTGGTCTGCAAAAACGTTCTGACTTTAATATTTTCTGTGAAGGCTGAACCAATGTTTATTTGGCTCAGAGTCCAAGATTGTTTTTTACATCACATGAAAAATCCTCCCATCACAAGGAAATGATAATGAAGTATACTGCCCTGAAATCACAAGTCAATGTTTTTGCACTAATGTTGGCCAGTCACAAAAAAGAGTGCCAATCAGCTAGAAATACACTGCACAGAATTTTTACCAATTTTCAGTACCTAGCTCAACAAGGAATAGCATTACCTGGACACAATGAAAAGTCTCAGAGGGGGAGCCGTGTTAATCTGTAACTTTAAAAACAATGAGTAGTCCTGTGGCACCTTTGAAACCCTCTTTCAAAAGCCCCTGTAAACCTTGTTTTACAAGGATGAAGGGGGCTTTTGAAAGAGAGGAGGCTTCTGACATTTGGCCCCATGTAGATGGGGCCAAATGGTAGAAAAGCCTCTTCTGGGAAAAAAAATGGAAGAAGGTATGCAAATGTGAGCACTATTTGCAACCTCTTCCAAAAAATAAAACACAGTGTAGCCGTACCCTTAAAGACTGAAATAGATATATATAGGATCATGAGGTTTTGTGGGCAAAACCCATATCTTCAGATGAGCTGGAGTGGAAGAATTGATTCAGATTTGGTGCGGCTCTTGTTGCTACATAGTACAGATTCAGAGGAACTAAGACAGTGGCTGAGTAACACAAAATACAAGTGGCTCTCACATGATGTTATGAATGAAATAATCAAAATGATGACAACAATGGTGCTAAGACAAATTGTGCAAAAGCTAAAGGCTTCTAAGTTTTACACCACTGCAATGGCTGAAACTACTGATTTGTCAAGCAAAGGACAAGTACTTTTTTAAGGTTCTTTCGCAGTGAAGACTGGGAGAGTTATAAGGAGTTTTCCTGGGTTTTACCAATATGATGCAATGGAAGCTGCTTCTCTTTTCAAAATTGTGGAAGACATGTTTCTCAGGTGTGATTTTTCCCTTTTCTGATTGCTGGGGGACATGTTATGATGGAGCAAATTGTGTGTCTGGTAAATTTACTGAGCCCCAAGCCAGAGTGAAGGATCCAGAGCTGGGAGCGGAATTTGTGCACTGTATGTCAGGATCATCTATATGTCAGGATCATTTTTGCTTGCAAAATTGCCATTGAACAGAAGTTTCCATTTGAAAGCTTTATGTTCACAGTAAAATTGGAGATGCATATAACTGCTGCAATAAATGGCTCGGAACGAGACATTGTGCTAATCACACATAACTTTGCCATGCAGGATTCCCTGCATAATATTCCAGAACGCTGGGATATGTTTTTGATGGTGAAAGATCTCATCGATGTCTTCAGGGAGTCACCAAAGTGTATGGCAGCATTCATAGAGGTTCTCAGCAAAGAGGAGGCTTCTTAATGCCCATTATGCCCAACAGGGTAGACACTAAAGTTCAGCAGCATTAAATCACAGCTCAACAACTACAATGAACTCTCTGGATACATTTAGTCTCTTTACAGATGAATTTGGCTCAAAATGTAGTAGTTTCTCAAAGCAATCTTTTTCAATGTACTTTACACTGAATTCTTGTAAAGTCCAAAGATCCTTTAGAAGTTAATGCAGATATTCAAAGCCCAAATGTGTCACTGGCAAGCGTTATGAAGAAAGTAAGTTGGCCTGTTGCAAGACGTATTGAGCAGGATGCACATGGCTCGTCATACAATCACTTCTGGGAAACAATAGTAGACAAGGCAAGAAATCTTTACCTAGATGATCCTGCTCTCCTGAGAAAATGCAAGTCCCTGGGATGCCTTGCCCATGGAAGCTTTCCTCACACCTTCACCAAAGAGTATTTTCATCTATATGTCAGGATCATTTTTGCTTGCAAAATTGCCATTGAACAGAAGTTTCCATTTGAAAGCTTTATGTTCACAGTAAAATTGGAGATGCATATAACTGCTGCAGTAAATGGCTCGGAACAAGACATTGTGCTAATCAGTGAAGCTTTCAATTGTGACATTAACATGGAGAGTCTATCTCTTCATTTAGAAAAGTTGAGTGATATTTGCAGATCCCGCAATTGCCAGCTTAATTCAGTGAGCAAAGTGAAGCAATTTCTGAAACAAAACAAAGACCTGAGTGACATGTTGTCAGAAGTTACAGTTCTCCTGAAATTGTTCTACACAATTCTGACTACAGCCTGCACTGCTGAGTGATCATTCAGTTGCCTGCACAGACTGAAAAATTATTTGCAAATGACAATGGACCACCACTTTGTATTTCTGTACATTCATAAGAACTCTACCTCTGATTTGGACTCTGCAGGTCTCCTGGATAACTTCATTTCAAGACCTGAATGATGAAAATTGTTTGCTACCTCCTGAATGGTAAGCACGAAATCATATTTCTTCTGAAATATATGTGTTTTATTCATATGCTTTATAATATTAGTGTATGTTTTGGAGTTTAAATTTTGTCTATATGAAAATTAAATTAGCTTGGTGTACACTTCCAAGCTGTATCATATCATAGGCCACATTTATGTGCAGTTGAGCATCATTTAATTTATTCACATATTTTATTTATTGCTTTTGTTCTTTTTATTTATGGAACTATAATGGCCATCATTGATATATATCATATAATTCACTTCATGTTCTGTCTTTGTTGCTGTTTTAAATATTGTTAAAACACCTCATTGTTTTGCAATGTTTAATTATTTAAATGTAGTGTTTGCACAGTCTGTGCAGCAAGGCACAGCACTGTGTCATTTTGCATGAAAATAATTGGAAGAACATTTCAGAAGAGGAGGTTACATTTTGTTTTAATTGATCCAAGAGTGATTGGTTGTTTCCCTCTTCAAAAGGGCTGCGTTGTTATCTATGGACAGGAACAATGTATGCAAAACCAGTATGTTATATGTAAGTAGTATTAAAAAGTTGATATTCTTAAATACATTTTCCTCGTGATAGTGATATTGTGCTATATAGAAAAATTGTAAAATGCTTACTGCTTCCAGTCTGTTTTTACATTATTTTATATATATATATATATATATATATATATATATATATATATATATATGTATATATACCTGTCACCCATGTGTAATACTACTACTAAGTAAGAGATATTTTGATAGCTTTACAAAAAGTGGAACTGAGCTCTGGAAAATTGCTGGAGGCTAGGGGAAGTTGTTACATTTCTGGTTCTTACCTTTCTCTCAAACTGCCCCTCTCACAAGGAATGTCTGCTACATTAAGTCAATGTATCTTGCTTCACTAAGGGGTGTGAAAAAGCCTCCTCTCTCCCCAGTGGTGCATATGTTGTGTTGTCCACAACAGTGCTATGTCAGCTTATGTCACCTCACTGAGGTAGAATAATTATGCTGACAGGAGAACTCTCTCCCCACAGCACAGCACATCTTCACCAGGTACGCTACCAGATACGAATCGATGCAGCTGTGCCGATGTAGAACTCAAGTGTAGACTTGCCCTGTGTATGAAATAACAGAATCAGCAGGCACATCAGTGAAAACATAGCTCTCATTTAGCATGGATATTTGATTTCCGATGATACCATATGGTCATGCTGCTGAACAGCATTCGTAATAGTCAGGTGGGTGAGGTATAATTGTGGTCTCCCATGCTTGTCAGTTTAAATGCTATTTTGAAAAGTTTTACACTTTTCCCCTGCATTATATACTTTAGATGTGCCGTGGCCTTTCTGATAGACTGAAATACTGACATGGCTGACAGCAGTGCAAGAACGCCACAGAGATCATATGGCATGGAAGTGGTTTTTCATCTCTGAAGCAAGGGGAATCATTTAGTTAAGCTAAATTCCTCCAGGGCCAACTCAAAGTCTAAACCGCGTGTCCATCAACACAACCTGGTGGTGAGAAGGTTGTAAAATATTCTCACTACATACAGATCAAACATATTCTTGTTCAGAGATATCTGGACTTTTCAGAACCTTTGTGGTCTCTCTCAATGATATAGGTGTAATATACTTAGGATGCCACCATTATTTTTCAAAAGGTACAGCTAGGACAGCATATGTATCTTTCTCAGTATGAAGAAAAGTAGATTTCCCCCCTTAAGACATATTCCTTTTTTGCATAATTTTGTAGGGTCATCCCAACCACCTATATTTCAGAGAGCAGAGTGCAGAGATTTCTATGGGGAAGAAGGGGAGGAGGGTGAAAGATTACAGATTTGATCTCAATATTTTGCACCCATTTATTCCATGACAATATTTCTGCAGTACAAATTCATCTTATCAAACATGCACAGATTATTTGCAGTGTATAATCTGGGGCTGCCTCCTAAACTACGTCTAGACTGCAGGCTTCTTTTGGAAGAAGATTTTCCAGAAGAGATCTTCTGAAAAAATTTCTTCTGAAAGAGAGCATCCACACTGCCAAAGTACATAGAAAAAGCAATCTGATTTTTTGAAAGATAGCGTCCACACCGATTGGACGCTATCTCGCATTTAAGCTGTGATTACTATGGACGAAGTGGCCACCAGGGCACCTGTGCTTTTTCCTCTTTCCTCTTCTTTTGAAAGAACTCCCTCTTCCCCATCCACACACACCTTTTTCTGAAAAAGCTCTTTCGGAAAAAGGCTTCTTCCTCGCCTTTACCAATGTCGGAAAAACTCCTCTGTTCTTTCAATTTTTTTTTACAATTGCAGTGTGGACATAAGTGAAGTTTTTTTTCAGAAACATGGCTGTTTTTCTGAAAAAACTCTAGTGTAGACATAGCTCTCCATTAGTTAGCTTTACAACTCCTATTAACTACAAGGATGTTTTGAGGACTCATGAACTTCTCGTAGGTAGAAGTTTTGCTGTGTACTGTTCTCCTTTCACCTCCAAATGATTTTTTCTGAATCTTGCAGCATTACTGTTGTCTGCCACAAATGTGAGAGCATCTCAATGAAAGGCAGAAAATTAATTTGTCTGAAGACAATAGATAGAAAATTATTTTTATAGTTTTTTTTCTTATGCATGAGTCTGAGGTATATCCATTTTTTGAGTGAAAAAAGCACCCTGAAACTGAAAGAAGTCTGACATAAAATACTTGAATCAGATTTGATAACAAATAATCTCCTTCTGATTTAATGGAAGCTTATTCTGCTTTCACCAGTTCAGTGCAGCAGGTTTGTAAGCAACAAAACCAAACCTGTGTCAATGGCAATATTTTCTACATCTTAGAAGCAATTTTTATGAATTTATTTGAAGAAAAGAGCTTTGCTGACCAGTTGAACATAGAATATGTTGGAATAGAATTTGAGCTGGATGTTCATAACAATATGTCATAGAATCCCATGCTACCATTAGATACCCTAAAATGGGCCAAATTCCAAGGGTAATGAGATTCCTGTGATTGTCAAGTGGGGGTACTAATGGCAAATATGAAGCCACTATTAGGTCTCCATGTAGGTTAATAGTTTCAAGACTTTAACCTATTGCACAGCATTAAACAGGAACTATACGAAGTGGCCTTGTGTAAACAATAGTGAAGTGCACTTGAGAGAAGTGCTGTCGGGGAGACACATGTTAGATGAGTTGTTATACTTGCGTAAATGTTATGTTGGGGAACTCTAAAGTTTTACATTTTTATTTATTTCATCATTTTGTAATACAATCTTTAAAAGTGTTTTTTGAAGTACCTCTGTTAGAGAGAAAAGCTGTCCTGTCATTCAAGGAGTCGGGGCATACAGGAAGCATTTCACTATAAATGAAATGTTAATCATGTTGTTTAAACCACTTCTGAATTCTAGTCCCTGATAAAAAAAATTTGTCAATGTAAAATATTGTTACATTCAATGGAGCAACCCAAGCTGACTCAATGAATTTGGTATATATGGGGAGAATGACACAATGACTATAATATGGCAATAGGTCAGAAATGATATTTAGTATAATGGAAGCTACAAGAAATTATCAGACTACTTAGCAATAAGAGGATGGCCCAATCTAATGCATCTGAGGGTGTTGAGGGAGTTGGCTGATGTGATTGCAGAGCCATTGGCCATTATTTTTTAAAACTCTTGGTGATCGGCGGGAGGTCCCGGATGATTGGAAAAAGGCAAATGTAGTGCCCATCTTTAAAAAAGGGAAGAAGGACAATGCAGGGAACTACAGACCTGTCAGCTTCACCTCAGTCCCCAGAAAAAATCATGGAGGGAATCCTCAAGGAATCCATTTTGAAGCACTTGGAAGAGAGGAAAGTGATCAGGAATAGTCAACATGGGTTCACCAAGGGCAAGTAATGCCTGACCAACTTGATTGCCTTCTGTGACAAGGTAACTGGCATTGTGAACATGGGGAAGGTGGTGGACGTGATATACCTTGACTTTAGCAAAGCTTTTGATACAGTTTCCTGCAGCATTCTTGCCAGGAAGTTAAGGAAGTATGGGTTGAATAAATGGATTATAAGGTGGATAGAAAGCTGGCTAGATTGTCGGGCTCAACAGGTAGTGATCAATGGCTCAATATCTGGTTGGCAGTCAGTATCAAACGGAGTGCCCTATGGGTCAGTTCTAGGGCCAGTTTCATTCAACATCTTTATTAATGACCTGGATGAGGGGATGGATTGCACCCTTAGCAAGTTCACAGATGACACTAAGCTAGGGGGAGAGGTAGATACATTGGAGGGTAGGGATATCATCCAGAGTGACCTAGACAAATTGGAGGATTGGGCCATAAGAAATCTGATGATGTTCAACAAGGACAAATGAAGAGTCCTGCACTTGAGAAGGAAGAATCCCAAGGATTGCTACAGGCTGGGGATGGACTGGCTAAGCAGCAGTTCTGCAGAAAAGGACTTGGGGACTACAATGGATGAGAAGCTGGGTATGAGTCAACAGTGTGCCTTGTATCCAAGAAGGCTAACAGCATATGGAGGTGTATCAGGAGGAGCATTGCCAGCAGATCTAGAGAAGTGATTATTCCCCTTCATTTGGCACTGGTGAGGCCACATCTGGAGTACTGCATCCAATTCTGGGCCTCCTATTACAGAAAGGATGTGGACACACTGGAGAAAGTCCAGCGGAGGGCAACAAAAATGATTAGGGGACTGGAGCACATGACTTATGAGAGAAGCTGAGGGATTTGGACTTGTTTAGTCTACAGAAATGAGTGAGGGTGGTGATGCACTGAAATGGGTTACCTAGCGAGGTGGTCGAATCTCCATAGCTAGAGGTTTTTAAATCCTGGCTTGACCCTTGGCTGGGGTTTGTCTTTCTTTGGGCAGGGTGTTGGACTTGATGATCTTCTGAGATCTCCTCCAACCCTATGATTGTATGATCCTATTTTTGAGATATTTCCATTTAAACTTGGATGGAATGTAGATGAGGAAGTGGATTTTGGTTGACATCCTCAAGGAGATCGATAACACGAACAAAACTTGGGTGTTTGGCTAAAGTGAAGAGCTGTTGACCCGAGAATGGGATCATACTCATTTGGATTTAAAATGTGGAAGGATGGTGAACTCAAACCTGTGCTACATGTAATACACCATATTCAGTAGTTCCTAGGACCACAGCGTCTCCAGTACCACATCACGACTAATGTTAGTAAGTACTGAGGCCTTTCTACAGAAGTCAGTGCAGTGTCACTGGCATAAAACCAGTGTAATAGTGATATTGCGCCTTACTTCTTAGTGGTGACCACCATTACAGCCCCACATGAAGCATGGCACTGCCATCAGGAGAGCTGAAAGGCATGTCCTATAGCTGTGTGGAATACACTGTGTTTGTTGACTCATAAAAAAAGATCTTACTATGAAGTGCAAATGAGAAAGAAAGAAACTGGTCATTCATTGCAAAGTGTAGGCAAAAAGACAAGTTTAAAGAAATCAGCCTGGAACTCTCCAGCTCCTTCATAACCAACCCAAACTGCCTGCCATGAGAGCTAGAGCTGCCCTGTACCTGTAGAGCCATACATCCAACCTCTCATCAACATAATCCCTGCTGTGGGAGGAGTCATTCAATCCATGGCCTGTGCTTTATTTTGGACTTTTCCTGGGCTTTTCTTTGAGCAGTATCAGAGGGGTAGCCGTGTTAGTCTGAATCTGTAAAAGCGGCAGGGAGTCCTGTGGCACCTTATAGACTAACCGAAGTGTTGGAGCATAAGCTTTCGTGGGCAAAGACCCACTTCGTCAGATGCATCTGACGGTGGGTCTTTGCCCACGAAAGCTTATGCTCCAACACTTCGGTTAGTCTATAAGGTGCCACAGGACTCCTCGCCGCTCTTTGAGCAGACAACTGATCAACACAAAGCACAAACATTTGATCAGTATAGTTGCTTATATGGGAAGTAGTGGGGGCAAAAGACCTATCTGGCTTCAAGATTAAGCTAGATGGGTTTATGAAGGGGATGGTTTGATGGGATAACATGATCTTGGCAACTAATTGACCTTTCACTATCGGTGGTAAATAGGCCAATGATGGGATGATAGGAGTTACTATAGAGAACTTTTTCCTGGGTGTCTGGCTGGTGAGTTTTGCCCACATGCTCAGGGTTCAGCTGATCGCCATATTTGGGGCCGGGAAGGAATTTTCCTCCAGGGTAGAGTGGCTGAGGCCCTGGAGGTTTTTCGCCTTCCTCTGTAGCATGGGGCACGGATCACTTGCTGGAGGATTCTCTGCATCTTGGGGTCTTCAAACCATCATTTGAGGACTTCAATATCTGAGATATAGGTGAGAGGATTATTCCAGGAGTGCGTGGGTGAGATTCTGTGGCCTGCGTCGTGCAGGGGGTCAGACTAGATGATCATAATGGTCCCTTCTGACCTTAAAGTCCGTGAGTCTATGAGTCTATATGGCTTCCTTTGTGTCTTTCCTATTTACTTGTAATGCCCAGGTTGCTACAAAAATGACTAAGAAGCTGGTTTCTGGCTTCAATTTAGGGAAATTTCATTCTGAGAAAAATGTAAGACTGTCATAGTAGACTGAAGTGTACATATTTGGGAATGCATGTGCTGACGTGTATTTCACAAATTACCTATGGCAAAAAAACTGCCTTCAGCTGGCAATAAACTCAGAGCTTTAATAAATCTGAACTACAAAGAACTTGTAATTAATAAGAACTTCCCCATGGGACACCATTACAATGCTTCCTCCAAAACACAATGCATCTTCCAAAAATGATATATGAACATGCATTTACTGTACTAAGCTACCTTTTGTCCAAATGGATCCCAAAGGGATCAGGAAATTATATCAGCTAATTTAAAAAACTATGAGATTGATTCTCTTCTCACTACATTACTGTAAATCAGAAGTAGCTCTAACACATCCAATAATATGTCATAGGTGGAAAATTAGTATAAAGTGAGGAGAGATCTAGACAAAATGTGCACATGGTTATACGTGATTTTAAGTATCATATTAACCACAAATATAAATTAATATACAGTTCCTACTGGACATGTGGTCTCATCAGAAAAAAAAAGATGTTTTAATCGGGCTAAGTTCTCAAAACTTTGGCTGGGGCATACACTAGTGGCAGCAGGGAAATGATGAACATAGATTTGATGTGTGTGTCTTCGTTGGCTCTAACTGTGCATTAACCCCAACATAATGATTGAGTGGGCACTATAAAGGTATGCACTTCTAATTTTCAAATAGGGAACACGTCGTTTGTATTGGGCACAGTAAAATTTAGATTAATGAAAGCATTGACTAAAGTAATAATTTGTATTATATATGTGCATAAATTAAAGTATGATGAACTACTTCTCTGGGTTTGGTTCTAAAGAAAGATCAAAAACCAATTTATAGACAGGAATAATAATTCTATCCTGGACCACACACTCAGACAAGATTTAGGTATCTTATCAAACAGACCATTTGGGGACCTTAGAAAAAAGAAACTACAGGTTTTACCTAGCCTGATAGAACAACACATATGTGAAAAGTTTTCAATATTTTCAATATTCCTTATTTTCTATTTCATCTTGGACTACTGTGCTGGTGATGAAGTAGATATTTCCACATCAAACAAAAGCCTACCTGAGTTCATTTTTGTAAAGAAATAAAAAGCATTTGTGATAAATTGTTGGGCTCTCTGTAGACGAGGAAGTGATGGGCAGAGTATAGAGCACAGAACTGTATGAATCAGTAGTGATGGCAATGTTCACTCTACATTTCCCTCTGTCTTTTTCATGGCTATCTTCTCAGGGATGCCCAACTTCTCTCTTTATGGGTCCCCTAAATGTCCCTCTATTTGACTTAGCCTATCATTATGACCAAAGACAGCTAGATGCAGCTATCTCTTGAGCAGCCTAGTGCTGGCCCTGGCTCAGATGAAGCATCACTGAGGCATGATCTGAAGAATTCTATCGCTGAAGTAGCTGAGTATTTTGTTTAGACCTGCCAGCTATTGACAAATAAGAGAACAAGGGCAGCTGATGTTGTTTGGGGTTTGATTTTCTTTGGGGAATTCAAAGAAGAGCCTAGCTCCTCCTTGTTTTTGGAGGTAAAAGCAGAAACAAAAAGAGGGTTCAAGAGTGATTCTGAGCCCAGAGGAGAAAAGAACAGAGCGAATGTAAAAATGGGAAATGAATATCTGGGCTAAATAAAGTTTCACACCAAGTTTCTCTTGTCTTTAAAATTTGTTTCTATGCCACAAAGTCAAATGTGACAATATGGGGCTCTGTGTCTGTTATGTGCCTCACTGGCTTCTATATCCTATGTGCTCAAATTACAAGTAAAAGGATATCTTTTTTCCCCCTAGCTGCCAGATCTGCAAACTCAATTTGGGATGTGAGAACTAATCTGGTTTATTTCCTTCTTTCAGATCAGTATTAGTAATAAAGGCTCTGCAGGCAAATTCTGCCCTCAGTGACTCCATGGCCTTCAATGATTTGCACAGGTGTAACTGCTTGAACTTAAGTAAACATTTTGGTTGATGAGGCCTAAGAAGGAACAAAATGCAGCTTGTACTCTCAGCTGTGTTGGCTCGACAGGGTTTTCAGGGCTAAGGCAGCTCAATCCTTTCTATATAGTAAGAAGGCCAGACTTTGATTACACTCTCACTCACACCCGTGTAAATCCAGTGCCTGCAATGGAGCAGGCTGGTATGAGTGATTGCATAAATTGGTTTCAATTATAAACAAGGAAGAAATTCATTAATGACAAAAAGTTGTATTTTAAGTGGCTAAAGAGTGGCAAGCAAGACAAGGCATATTACTAAGAAAATAATACAAAGCACACAAATTTAAACTAGATTCACTGAAGAAACTGGTTACAAATAATAATTCCTCACCCTAGATATTGTTTCAGGTAGAGTCATTCATAGGCCAGATATCTTTTTAGCCTAGGTCCAGTGGTACTTCTCCCACTCCTCCCCAGTTTAAGTACTTTTGTTTCCAGGCGTGTTTTCAAGTGTCTCTTTGTGTGGGGAGGGGGCAGATGAGAAGCAAACTGAGACCATTATTCTTTTCCTCCCTCACCTTATATAGAATTTCCATAAGGCAGGAATCCTTTGTTTGATTCCCCACCCCTTAGAGGAAAAGTACACCAGACTTAGTACCAGGTGACCTGACTGTAGCATCCCAGTATCCCTGAGTCAGTAGCAGTAAGAGCATCCACTGGAAGGCCAAGCCCTTTCACAGTCCATTGTCTGTTGGGTTATCAGTCCTGTCTGGCTTTTCCACTGTAATTCCTGACGTGTCAGCAGTGGGAGTCACCCAAAGTAGTATATATGAAATACAGATACACACGTATCCAACTTCAGATAAAAAATGATACATGCATAGAATAGGCTAATCATATTCAGTAAATCATAACCTTTCAAATGAAACCTTACATGAATGATCGTGCATAAAGAACATCTCAATGAGGCATATCCATATCATATGCATAGAATGTCACAGTCCCACATCTGAGATTTAAGTTGTTTTTATTAGACATACAGATCATATGGCATATTACCACATTCAGTCAGGTGTCCAGTCAAAGAACTTATCGTGACAAATAAAAACGAACTTTGTGTAGATATTCACCAATATTTGTTTATATCATTCATCATTGCCCGGCTGCATGTAAACATTTTTTGCTAAAATATTAATGGAAAGTGAAAACAAATGGTCCATAAACACAGTCTGGTGAACATATTTTAAAAGTTGAACAACCCTATCTGAATGCTTTCTTGTACTTTCTGTTCTGTTCTCCTTTCCCTAACATGAACTAAAATAATTTAATTCTTCTGCTTCAGCAAGACTTTTTTCTCTGTAGATCATCAATATTCGTTATTCCTGCCTCTTACTCTGTGCAGACCAGCAAGAGAATGTGGCTGAATTGCCAGAAGTGCATGAATCGTGAGTTATGGTCACATTTATTAATTGCTTCTGCTTACTTAGGAAGTGCATCATCAGTCAGCATTGGTGAGCCTGAGGCAGTCTCCTATTCATAGCTGCTTTATGCTACTAGTGACAGTGCTACAGGCACAAAGGAAACAAGCCTGGGTTCATACAGCCAAAGGGATAAAGCTGGAAAGCAGAATTGGAACAGATTCCACTGATGGAACAGAAAGCAAAGTAAGCAAATAGTTAGCTCATGGTCAGTGCACCGTTGGTCTTGCATTTCTCCCCTACCCCACCGTCACATTGAAATCAGCCCCAGGCAATGTGATAGCAGTGGGGAGAAGGTGTACTGTGCTAGTGAGTGCCTTTCCCCTCTATTTTGTTATTATTTATTAGGCTGTCTCAGTAGAAATGTTTTCTTTACTTATAATCAGTAACTGCAATAAGTTGAATTTACTGTTGGGAAGAGTATATTCTAATGTAATGCTGGAGCATTCGTAGTTGGCATCTGATCAGTAGGAACAAAGACAGATGGATAAGTCTAGATAATACTTAGTGCTGCCATGAGAGCAGCAGACTGGACTAGATGACCTCTCGATGTCCCTTCCAGTCCTATGAGTCTCAGTTCATTGAGTTGATGAAATTACCAGAGCCCAGTAGAAAGCTCATATTTTTGGCTTCGTTTTGACTTTTGGATTTAGATAGTTTGGTGAAATGTTCTCATTGTGACGAGGCTTGGGAACATAACATTCACTTGCTGTTTAGTACGTGTGTGTGTGTGTTGAGTGTGTGTGTGTGTGTGTGTGTGTGTGTACATAAGTACTTGAGTGGGAATCAGATTTATCACATTCCATCAATGAGCAGTTTCATTTGTACTCAAATCAAGGAGTTCATTGATTCTTGAGGCATTTTGCTCACCTACTGCGAATGGATTTGGATGACAGTATTGCAATCTCTCTCACCCTCATACAGACCTGCCGATTGGGTGGGGGGGCAATTGTCCTGGGGCCCAGCAATTCTAAAAGGCTCAGGGCTCCTGGCCACTGCTATGGTTACAGTACCAGTGGCCAGAGCCCCAGGCCTTTAGAATTGCCATTGGAGTGTGTTTCAGCAAGCTCTGAGGCCCGGCAGGGAGTGGGGGTGGGGTGGGAGTGCTGGGCCATCAGGGCAGCCATGGGGCTGGCTGCCCCAACACCACCCCTTCTGTTCAAGGCCCTGCCCGTTTCGGGCATTCAGAGCCTGCCCCCCTCCTCCCATTGCCCAGGAGCCTGGTGATCCTGTTGACTCTCCTGCCCTCTTATCTGCAGCCATGCAACCTCAGACTATGCTTATGTCAGATCTCATCACACGTATAGCTGTGAGTGCAGTCAGTACTTGCACTCATAACTTGAAGGAAACTCCAACTGCTAGGGTAGATAGTATGGATGATTCAGTGGCTTTCCCTCTGAATCAATTCTGAACCATTAATCTAGGCTGGTGTTGAATGATTCCTTGCTGCTGATGCCATTTAAGAGAGAAAAAAAGAGACATAAAGCTGGTCAGGAAGGGTGAATATTGCAATAAAATTCCACTAGTATTTGTTTTAATTTCTAAATGAATCTTCTTTGATGAACACAAAAGGGATTTGAGACCTACTTTCCATGAACGCTATTATTATTCAGTTTCATCTGTATGAATGCTTGAAGAAATTCGAAGTGATTGAGCTGAGTTGTGATAAGCCCCAAAAAGTTTTGAAACTCTGCCAACGCTTCTGTGACATAGCCAACATTCTTGAGCCCAGTTCAACTTTCAGATAGTGGAGTTACATTAATATAAATCTGCAAAACTGGGTTGGGAATATCTGTGCAAACTTTCTGTGGGTTCTTGTTTCTAATCAAACAGAAAGTAGTACAATACCAACCACTCTCAAGGTATTTTAGCACTTCAGGTGCCTATCTCACCTAAATCTTGAAGAACAAAAGTGCATAAAAACAAGCAGTGTTAATTGGATACTGAAAAATCTTCAAATAATTCTGATTTTAGAAATGGAGCACAGGTTTAGGAAGGTTTATCTTTCTTTACAGGTTATTTGCCCCTCCTCATTTAATAGCCTTTGCTTCTCTTCCAGGAATAATTTCTAGAGGTCATTTCAACTTATCTCTGTCATATGCAGCTGGCTGCTGTTGAAACAAATGCCCTGTGTTTGTAGATGGATTTCCTCTTGTTCGCCAAATTGATTTGGACCATCTTTAACCAGAGTGTTCATGGAAGTAGCATGCCGAGGGTGAATTGACTCATAGTCATAGTATCATGTGAATAATGAACTCAGACCTCATAAGAGTGCACATTTTGAATGCGCATGAAGGAAAGTTGATGGCTCAATAAAGGGGAAAGTATCTGCCTGGTAGTTACCTCAGAGCTTATTCTGTTTGGAGATGCATTTTTCTGACTGCATGCAACATGAACAGAGATGCTGTGTGAGGCTGGATGTCTTTCCTCATTTCCAACATTTTGTGCTGATGTGTGAATTTTCTCATTTAACTTGGACACTCTTGATCAGCGTATTTGTACAAGATGATGGCAAGGAATCACACAGTGAGATTGTTGTGTAATATTGCCCATTTACTGTCCTACATTTTTTGTATAAATTTAGGACAGTAAATGGGCAATATTACACAACAATCTCACTGTGTGATTCTTTGCCATCATCTTGTACAAATACGCTGATCAAGAGTGTTCAAGTTAAATGAAAAAATTCACACATCAGCACAAAATGTTCCAGGACTTAATACAATGTTGTTTGCTTCCTAAGAAGAGCGGCTAGGCCCACAGGAGTTCCATTCCCCCTGCAATCAGGGACTGTTTTCCACAACCAACAGATTATCGTTGGAGAAGTTGAAATGTCAGTTGTGATCCTGGGGAATCTATTCTACCCTTTGCTTTCCTGACTGATGAAATTGCATAATGGTCGCAAAATTGACAAATTCCTACCACAAAATGTAGCTCTCCAGAATAATTGCCTTTTGTTATTTTGACAATTGTTCAGTAATATGGCACTGATTAACCACCTTTAATCCCTTTCCACACCTACTTTTAAGTGCTGAATGTGAGGTGGATGCAGAATCAGGTCCTTCATTCCTACAGGCAAGAAAATGTGTAGCTGATAGCATTCCTGCGATCAGGGATGCTGAGAGGAAGCTTCTGAAAATCACCTCTGAGACTTCAAGGTCAGCCCTGTTTAATACACTGCATTTACTTTCAGGTTTTCTGCACAGCAGGTTCCTACAACAGAAGGCGAATACCCCTTTATTATCAGCACCACTAGGGTTTTCAAAATTCAAGGGCGCAGGGTGGGGGAGGCAACACGCTTGTCTTCTCATGCACACAACATATTTTATTTTGTTAGGGAAGAAACTTCAGACTCTTAATCTTCTGCCCTGATATTTTAAAGATTTAAAAAGTCTTTTGACTATTTATTAGCTAATCCATGGATAGATGTGTTCAGAGGTATACAACAATTAGCAACAGAGGCAGGTGTGTGTTTGTATATCTAGTATAATGGGCATTTTTTCCCCATGTGTTTAAAGTATAACTGAAATGCTGCTTTGACTAAAAGCTGTGCAATACTGAAAATGGTGTGTTTGTTTTTAGACATCTGATATTCTGTCCTAATAATAAAAGGATTGAAGTGCATATTGTTTGATATTTTTAGCATCATTTTCTAGGTGTTCCCTGTTTCATTGTGAAGTAGTTTAAGGTAAAGTAGTTATTGATTCAAGACTTTTTTGAATATTTAAAGAAAAATTGTCACTACATCTATTGACATGTAGATGCTATATATTCATAGAAAGTAACTTTGCTTTATAAAGCACAATTCACATAATGGTATAAAAAGGCAGTGGCATAAGTCGGGATATAGTCCCTTGGCTGTATGACAAAAACTCATGCAGCAGCAAAATGTATTATTCAATTGTGAATTAAAAATGATCAAATTTGAGTTTGCTTTAAATGCTGCTATGCTTTAAAAGGTAAGTGTGACATCCTGGCTCCAGTGAAATCAATAGGAGTTGGGTCATTTCTTTCAGTGGAACTAAAATGTCAGGTTGTGACTTGGAAGAGATGTGGGGGCTGAATAGTTAAGGGTGGAATTTCCAAAAACCAGTAAGCGAGTAAATGACCAATTTTCTCACACTGGAGAAAAAATTTTGAAGTCAAGGTGCTGTGCACTTACTATTGTGAGAAGTTGAGCAGCCTCAATTCTGGAGGGCTCTTGGCATCTCACAAAGAATCTCATTGGATTGTTAATGGGATAAAGTGTTTCACTGGGATGTCATTGCTTTAGTGTGAATGTCAATTATCACTATAGAAAGTTATGCGCTGCTAATGCATTGGTAGAGGGCCAGTGGCATTGCTGATATGTAATTACACATTGATACCACGGTGTACTACGATTGGTACAATTTTTAAATGATACAGACTGGTAATGTTGTACAACAATGAGTCTCAGTAATGATGTGATCTTATTACTAGCACCATGATCTTTTTTTGGAGGAGAGGACCATGTACTCCTGAATATTTTCATAACATCTAGAAATGGCAGACAGAGAGTCTCTTGGGGTAAAATACAACACAAATTATAACAAATTTGTGCTTCTAGTGCTTCTGACAGTGGGCAATATTAGCACATACAGAGGTGTGTAAAAATAAACTATTTGTTTAAAAATGTATTTGGTTGATCTTCTGGAACTGACTGGTTACAGTTTTGGATAGAAGCTTAAATCACTTCCTTTTTTCCTCCCACCAGTTTTTCCATTCCTTTTGTCCTGATATATGTAGGAAAATTATATATTTGTGAGTGACTTGGAAACCTAAGTGCATACATGTTGCTTTCCAGCTCTGCTTTGGATAAAGGATAACTAACTTTAAAAAGAACAAAGTCAGCTAAGAGCTTGTGCTTCCTGTCTCTTGCTGTATTGAAGACAGGCCCAGGTAAAGCACTCAAATTACTTAAACTTTGTAGCTAAGGTTTAAATTCCTTTTAAAGTGAGATTCCCATTCCTCTTGTCAAGGTTATCTTGGACAGTGATAGCCTTTCAAACAATCAGACCACCTGCCAACCTTATGGGTGTCCAAAAGTTTGACAATCTCTGCACTGATCCTACTCTTGCATGAAAATGGCTTTATCAAGCCTATAATTTGAAATGAAATAGTCTTAAATAGTTTCCACACAGCTTGACTTTCAAAGAGGTTCCAGTTTCACATA
Source organism: Rafetus swinhoei (assembly GCA_019425775.1). Taxonomy (NCBI): domain Eukaryota; kingdom Metazoa; phylum Chordata; order Testudines; family Trionychidae; genus Rafetus; species Rafetus swinhoei. The sequence continues at coordinate 41,738,366 of CM033432.1, read as the reverse complement.
ACTTCATATAAACAGAGAATCAGAAGATATAACCAGATACCACAGTTCCTGCTTACTAATTGCCATAAAGCAGAGCCATCTGCTTTATACAACGTTGAGGTCAGTTAATCCCTCTAAACTGTGACCTTTTTGGCTCAGTGGGACTTGTTCTTGATTAAATGAGACCTTCTTAGGAAGTTATTGGGAAACTTGGTGTGCATTCAGTCTGAACACAAAGTATATTTGCTTGACATTCTATGAAAACTTAAGAAGACAGTTCAAAGCAGTCAGTCTATCCTTCAACTCTCTTCTTCCACCATATGTTATTTTTGGTGATTCAAGATAGAAATGGACTATTTCAATTAAAACACCCACAAAAACAAACCAACAAAACACAAACAACCCTTCATCTCTCACACCGAACTGAAGATTAATTTGAGGGTAAAACTTCTTATGAGCATTGGAGATGAAGCTGGTGAAATCATGGATGAGGCTTGTCTTCCTCAAGCAGTATATTCCTGCCATTCCATGTGTATGTCTGACCCACTTAGAATGTTCAATGCACACATTGTGGTCCAGCAGGAAGTAGTACTGCAACAAAATGAAAATTATTATAGTTTGGCATATACAGAAGAGGACTTTACAGTCTTTCACTACAGGTTGGACTTCCCTGGTCTGGCACCCTAGGGACCTGATCCATCCCATAAGAGGGAATTTGCCGGATCACTGGAGGTCCCAGAGCTCTCCCCCTCCCTGCATCTGGCTCTGCTTCAGTGCACTGCCACTGGGCTCCAGCCTGCAGGGCTTGGATTTTGACTTCAGCTCGCTGCCCTGGCCAGCTTGGGCTCCCCGGGGATGGAGCTCCCCAGCTGCTATGGCCACGTTTCTCCCCTGCTCGTCCAGGGCTCCCTGGGTATGGGGCTTGCTGACTGTCCTCCTGCTGCCCTGGCCAGCCAGAGCTCCACAGGGATAGGGATCTCTAGTCCCGCTACTGCCCTTTCCGACAGGGGCTGCCCAGGGACAGGTCTATCCAGTCTCACTGCTGCATCGCCTAACCAGGACTGCTCAGGGACAGGCTCCCCAGTTCTGCTGCTGTCTTGATTGGACGGTACTGCCCAGGCAGGGTTGGAGGTCCCAGACAGTTTGCACTCCTGGGCACTGGGACTCTTTGGTCTGGCAACATCGGACCATGGACGTTGCTGGACCAGAGAGTCCCGGATTTAGGAGGTTCAACCTGTACTAATAATGTTCATGTCATGAAACCTCCCCTGGATTGTTTTGTCTTCCAGTCTTCCCTGATGTACTCTACATAAATATTTGATTAAATTAAAGAAAATAATTACTATCATTAAAGAATAAGTTCTTCTGTATTTTCTCCTCTTTGCCTGTTTGTGTGTCTTTCAGGAATCTGTTTAAATCACTATCAGTGTTTTCTCAGTCCAGAAATAAATTTAATAACTCACAGATAATGCTGCAGCCCTCCCACACTTCTTTGAATGAAATCTCTTAATAAAGTTGTTGCCTATTTTATTCCTTGATGGAAAAAAATACTATCAGACTGGTGAAAATGTTAGGGCTCAAAGACTCCACTTACTGCATGATAAGTAATAATTTGCAAACAGATGCATGTTGGGAGATAATACCTCAGTTTCATTGAAAAATCAGTTGTTCTGGCATCTGAACAGTGGGAAAAGCATCATAGCTAGAAATTTTCAGCTGGTGAGAAATGACATGACACGGATTTAGGGTATTTTGCCTTACTACATTTTATTTACAGTTAGGTCAATTTTTTTAAAATGCTGTAATCTGGCCTCTTTTCTTGCACATGCAAGTCTGAGTACTTACACACCTGATTACATCATTTGTACTGGTAATTCCAGTATGGGCTCAACTTGGTCAAGTTGTGCCCTCAGTGGGAAGGATATGCTTTTGAATATTTGCCCGGCGTGAGTACAGTTTCTGTTACCCTGAGCAAAGGGAACCAAATCCACAGCCGGGCTTCAAAGTGGCAATCCACTGCCAGCTAGTGATAGTTTGCAATCACTTTAAACAAACAGCTGCTTCTTTCCAATTCCCAAACCCTCAAAGAACCAAATTAAAAGCTGTTATGGATGGTCATATGAATTCAGCTGCCCTGCATTGTTAGACAATTTCCCTGGGCTTGTCTACATAGTGAAACTGTCCAGCATAGCTATTCTGGAGTAACTCCCTTCCCCCTCCCCCAAAGTACCCCCATGTGTATACTGTATTTTGAAATAAGTGGATTTGGAAGCTGAGCACTAAAGGAGAACTCAAGGAAGACAAAGCCATTCTGGAGAAGCTAAACTAAGCATCAGTCTTCACTGCAGAGGATGTCCAGATGTCCCACAGCAGAACCATTATTTTTAGGTGACATAAATAAGGAACTGGGTTTCAAACAAATTACTAAATGTAACAGTAATAAATCACCAGGACTAGGTGGCATTCACTCAAGAGTTCTGAAAGAATTCAAATATGGAATTTCAGAACTATTAGCTGGTGAATGTAACCTGTTGCTTTAAATCGGCCTCTCTACCAGATGACTAGAGAATAGCTAATGGAACATCTTTTAAAAAAGGCTCCACAGGTGATCTTGGCAAACACTAATCTGTTAGAATTCTTTGAGGAAGTTGACAAGTTTGTGGATAAGGGTGACCTTCATTCTTTCTAAAGTGGAATAGTTAATCTCAAAAGGGTATGTCTACACTTGCACCCTAGTTCGAACTAGGGATGCAAATGTAGGCATTCGAAATAGTCAATGAAGCAGGGATTTAAATATCCCACACTTCATTAGCATGATCTCTCTGGCCCGTTACTCTGATCAACAGCTGTTTCAAAAGTGAAAGTGCGTGCCGGGACGCATTAGTTCGAACCAAAACCCTTGGGGTTTGGTTCAAACTAACGCGTCGGCGTGCCACTCACTCAAAACTGTTGATCGAAATGCGCCGGCGAGATCATGCTAATGAAGCGGATATTTAAACCGCTTCATTGACTATTTCGAATGCCTACATTTGCATCCCTAGTTCGAACTAGGGTGCAAGTGTACACATACCCAAATAGCTGATCATTTCCCCCAGTCAGTTACTTATGCTTGCTTAGACTTTGTTGGACTTTTATAGATTTCCATACAACCATTCACTAATGGCAGACTCTCATTAGTATAAGATGGCAGTTCACAAACTTTAAAGACTAGCAGAGCGCAGCAAAATCTCGTCAGTATTTTGCACGTCAACTTTATAATTTTGTTTTTGGAAGTGAATTAAGTTAAACCACGTTAAAGCGACTGATAAGAGTATGCTAAACCCACAAAGAAAAACCTGCCTCACCAAATCTTAGATCGTGGGTCAATCGGCTTAGAATGAAGGGTTGGAAATTGTAAGTTAGACATTCCTGTTTGGGCTGGAGCAGGGGCTCCAAGCCCCATCCTCCTCCCTGGGTTTCAGAACCTTGGCTCCAGCAGAAACATCTACACTGCTGTTTTAAATCCTGCAGCCCAAGCTCTAAGCTCTGGGACTTGGTGCTGTGGGCTTTTCTTTGCCATGTAGGCAATCCCAGAGCATTCACAGAAGGTCATAATGTAATTTAACAACTCCACTTGAAAAATTATTTGGCTTAACTTTTTTAGATGTCTCTTATAGACAAGCTTTATTTAAATACTATGCTTTAAACCTGGTATGTTCACACTGAGCTGGAAGGTGCAGCTCAAGTAGACACACTCATGCTAACTCTGATAGAGCTAGCACACTAAAAATAGCAGTATGGTCCCAGCGGAATGTGCTATATACCTAGCATCTCAGGGGGGCAAATACTCAGGGTGGCTAATCCCACTTTCCACATGTGCTACAGCAGTTACACTTCTTTTAGTCCACTACCCATCAGACCTTGTGAAGCTAAATCTCTCAAGCTGGATATTGTACTCTCAATTCACAGTGCTGATGTAGCTGGTGTGCCGCTTGTGTCATTTGTACACATGCTGCAGTTTGAGAGGCACTGTGGAAGACCTATGCCAAGACACTTGAAGGATCATGCACAGGAGGGTTTTTAACCTTTCTCTTTAGTAGCATTTGGATTTGCACAACTTAGAAACAAGAGTTGCTTTGTCAGCAAGCTTTCCCATCCTGGCTCAATATCTATTTTAATCGTTTGGTGTGAAATGGTGAGACATGAATTTACTTTTTTATTAACCTCTTGGTATTTTATAAACAAAGGAGGAGGAGGGGTTTCAAAGACACAGAGCACCATTAAGTGTGCAACTACCATGAGAGTCGAGGACTAACTCCTATATGAACCTTTGAAAATCTCCCCTTAAATACTTAGTTGCATGAAGACATACTATAATACTCTATGCTACCAGAATATCATGTTTAATTTTCACAGAATAATTAAATGACATCCCTGAAGCTTTGGGACCCAGCTGTCCAAGTCTGCTTCTTGTCCTGTTCCCATTCTGGTGGTCCAGACTGGCTGGGATACTTGCCTTCTCAATTCCTAGTGGGATTTAACTTTCCAGGAATTGCAGCTGGACTCAGAACCTGCTGCCTTTGGCAGTCTGTTGGGCTTGTATTGGAAGCTTGCAAGTCTCATCATTTTGTTTAGCTTCTAGCAAATTATTTTCTTTCTGGTAGGCGAGCTACCCAAATTATCTTGATGATAGCACCAAGGCACCTCTAGACCAATGGATACCAATGGTGGGTGGCATATGTAATTTCTGAATATTTTTTAAGAAGTGTCTAATAGCCATGTCAATCAACACTGGGGTGGAGCAAATGTACATTCTTAATTGAAGTCTGGACTGGGAGGAAATAGGACTTGAGAGAAATGAGAAATACTCTGACTGCTCCAGGTTACAGCTGCAGATGTAAAAAGACTTGATTCTCAGAGCTGAGAGAGGTTCTAGGAATGATTGGGATGCTTTCACGAGGAGCATGAACAGAAGAGCTCAGTGTGACATCAATCGGAGAGCAAAGGTTTGGGGTACAAAGATTTGGAACAGAAGAGGCTACTGGACATATCAGAGAGCAGTAGTCCCTTGCGAGACACTGATCCTGCACATGGAAATCAATGTGAACTTTGCCATTAACATCACTGGGTGCAGGATCATAAGCTGTAGTATCAGTAGCTAACCCTAAGTTTGGATGGAATGTGAGGGTCTAATCATGGCTGGCCTGCTGTCAGAGTGCAAGGGGAGGGCAGAGAGAGTGCATAAAACCTTCTCCCACCTTCTCCGTGCCACTGGGAAGGACTGGGAGAGATTAATACCATTGTAGTGTCTGCGCCTTAATTGTTATGATTCATCCCTCTGCTGGTGTAGAGTTCCCATGCAGTGACTGATGACTTCTAAGGGACAGATTGCAGCACCATGGTGGCGAGACAACAGCTGAAGTTACTTGTCACCTTCTGTTCAGCCACTCCTTTTCCAGCCCCGGGCAATGGGGGATCTTGCAAGTGGCATAATGCCCTGTACACATAGATTATTCCTCAGGGATTTATAGCTGTTAAATTGGGCCCGGTAATATTGAGACCTCAGTGCCTCCCAGTCAGGTAACTATGTGTCAGGTATTTGCTGTGCACTCATGTTACCAAGAGTATTCTAGAATTAGCCCATTTTACAGATATTCAGAGCCCAGCTATGGTCTGTGCTCACAAACACTCATTGAGAACTTCTCAGGGAACACGTACAACTTACTAGTTGTGGGCTGAAGGAGGTAAGGCTCCAAGGTTTTCACTGCTTGACTGTGCCATTTCTGAGGTCTTCACACTCTTCATTCCAGTCATAAAAATATCACCTACATAGAGTTCCAAACGGGATTCAAAAAAAGATTGAGTTAGGCAATTTATGACCTGAGCTCAGAATTTTATGATGTGATAGGACAATGTTGGAAGGCTTTCCTGTAACATAACACATTTCCCCCTTCTTGTATTTATTTTCCCAACAGGAAGATTTTGATATTTTTTCTTTAATAGAAAGTTTTATCTCACCACCTCCCTCTGAAAAGAAAAAGTATTTCCCATAAGAATCAGGATTAGTTCATTGTAAAGATCGCCCCAGAGGTAATATTTGCTCTCAAGAGAGAATTTACTTCTGGGAAATCTTAAAGGTAGCATTCTGATTGCATTTTTAAAGTTCACTGCAATTTTCCGTGACCTAGTTTTGCCTCTTACTCTGCTGCTACTTCTTATCCATCAGCAATGATAATGTCTTTTGTGTCTTAATCGTCTGACCCAGTTATCTGTGGGATATTGATAGTTCTGCCAAAGGATCTAGGAATTCATTTGCATTTCTGAGCATGGGTTTTCATGTGGTTATTACTACCTCATTAACGATCAGTCAGGTGGCATTGGAACACAGCAATCTGGTCCCACTGACCAATTTGATCCAGGTATGAGAACTGTTCTCTGAACTCCATATGATGATTGGAGGCATGCCAAGAACTCAGGGCAATGTTTTGAAAGACACCTTCTGTGAAACACAGAGTATTTAATAAAGATAATCTCTTCATAGGGAGTAAAAATGTTGTGTAGAGACTGAAAGATGATCATGGTTCCCTGCAGATCAAAAAGTCCTCATCGTAATCTGTGAGGACATGTCTGTGAGACAGGTTTTGCAACTGGTCTTGTGAAAGAAATAGCTTCCTCTACAGTTTACTAGAGCTCTGTGCCTTTTTGATAAAAATGAATTAGAATGCCACAGCTTCTACCCATTTATGAATTTTTTATTGTGATTCTATAGCAGGGTGGGCAATAAAAAAATGGCAGCCCGAAGAGTTCGTCCCTGTCGGGCCGCTGCTGCTGTGTTTATTTGCGCCTCCACAAGTATCATGGTATCGCAATACTGGTTGGCTGCAAATTGCCATTCATGGCCAATGGGAGTGGCAGAAAGTATTGCGGAGTGGGACGTCACTTCCCACCGCCTGCATTGGCCGCGAGTGGCGATTTGCAGCCAACGAGTGCTTCGATCCTCCGATACCTGCAGAAGCGCAGGTAAACATAGTGGCAGTGGCCTGCCAGAGACTAACCCTTGGACTGGATCCAGCCCTCAGGCCAGAATTTGCCCACCCCTGTTCTGCTGTCTGGATAGCAGTGAGTGGCTCTCAAGGATTTTATGTACTCCCAGAGATCCTGCATTATATTATTGTCTCAGAAGTTTGGGGCAAGAAACTTTCTCCTAATTGTTGGCTGGAATGGAACCACTATGATTTAGGACATACCTTGTTAAACCTGACTTCTCAGATACATGAAAAAAAAAAACTTTGCATGACGGTGTGGTAAAAGCACCACATGAGATATTTGGGTTCAGTTCTTCAACCTGACGTCTCTCTTGTGTGTGCACTCATGTGTATATGTTCACTTGTAGGGGCAAAGATTGACGTGCTGTACTTATAGAATACTGAGCCTCTGGATTATGCCAATCAAAGTGATACCTTCAGCCAATTAAGAAGTGACAAAGATGGGCCCCAAAGCATTTCTAGTTGGAAGAAAGGACAGAAAAGACACTATACTTGATACTGGCTAGACAGTGCATTAGGGTAGAGCAAACAGAAGAGTCCTCTAACCAATGGCAAAATATTCTATACTAGTAACATAATTGTAATTCAGGGTACACCAACAATTCACTTAAATAAAGGGTATACTCTCAGTTCAGTACTGAATGTGTATGTAGCCACTCTATTAATTACATATTATGCTGGTTTTGGTAAAATATCTCTTTCCTTTAGCTTAGCAGGCTAATCAATAAACACTGCTTCAATGGAAAATGGTAACAGAAATTAGCTGCTAAAATATTTATTGTATGTGTTATCATGCTACCCCTGAATCCCAAAATTAAACCAAGGAGCTCCAAGGATATAAATTGCTATAAAAGTGAAAAGTGTTATTGTTTCAATATACTACTTCTTCCAAATGCTTATATTTCATTTCACCAGGTTTGTCCCATCCCAGCAGTGCCATCTTACCCTATAGAAAATAGATTTATCTGCTCCTGATACCTCTTCACACTAGAGGCAAACTCATAATGGATAAGGGAGGTTTCTAAGGCTACGTCTAGACTACAGCACATTTCCGGGATACTGGAGGTATCCCAGGAAAGCAACGCCGCGTCCAAGGAACGTGTCCACTTTTCCAAAAAAAATTCCGGAAAAGCAGACGCTTTCTTTTGCCATCCCTGTAAATCTCGTTGTGCGAGGAAAGAGGAGGTTTTTCCAAAATTTGGTGCCGTGTAGGTGTGCCAAATTTCAGAAAAACCTCTTTTGAAAGAAAAGCAGAAAAAGACACGCAAATTGTGGTTCGCAATTTGCATATATTTTTCTGACTTTTCTTTGTAGTCCAGACTAGCTTAGAGGTTCATACTACAGCCTCATTTATTCTAATTATTCCTGACATTTCACAATCTGCATGTTCATCACTTGATGGGCAAAACATCAAAAATAATTAGCCCGCATGATGACAGAAACCCCAGAGAAAGCATCTTCTGTGCATTTTATCTGTTTTTATTAATAATTATACCTTATTAAACTTTACAAAATGTATTATAATCCCATTTTCTGAACATCGTTATTAGACCCCTAAAACCAGGCAAGCAGACAGGATTTTCTTATGGGATTGCCAAAGCTTAAATCTGAGTTTTAAATTGTTCAAGGGCAAGCCATACCTTTCTAGTTCTTTGCCTCTAATAAAGAACAACAGATTTTACTGTTGCCAGGAGAGGTCACTCTTTCTCTTTTATCTTGTCTAACTTGGTTGGTCATGACTTAGCATGTACATTAAGAAAACTTTTATATTTACTGTTCGAAGTACTATTTGAATGCTGTCTGAAACATGCAACATTGTGTTCTGAGTGGCGTACAAACATTTACTTGTCACTTTGCATGTGATTTATGGAAATGCCCTATAGAATCTAATAAAAATGATAATGTTTTATAGATTCTAGTAGGGTTTTTTTTAACCATCCCATAGAATTCCACAATAGGCCCATAATTCTCTCAAGTTCTATTATAGAATTATAAATGATACTTTTCAAAAAGTATCCTGGAGAGTGCATATCATTCTAATAAATTTTGCAGTTTTTAGAGACATTTCAGAGAAGTCTAATGATTTAATACGTATTAAGAGTGGAAATTTCCAAAGTGCTCAGGAATGGATTAACTCTACTCGCATCCAAATCAGTGAGAGTCATGTTACTGACTTTATTGGCTTAGTAGGTGTGAAGAAGAAAATATCAGAGTTATAACTAGGACAGGACAAGAAAGGAGCAAAGCTGAAAGGGTAATTTTTTTTTAAAGGTAAGGGATAGAAACGTACTTGCTCACCCATGGCACTTAAATACCTAGTTACATCCCTGGAAAATATATTAGCAATTTCTGTTTCAAACATTTCATTTTTCCTGTGTTAAATGCAGTTAAATGGATACAATATAGTCACACCCATGTCTATGTCCCATTCTCAAACATAAACCAAATGAATGAGGCTCCTAAGGTCCAGAACCTAGGCTTGTGGGTCTCCAACCAATTCCTACATGCATGCTGACATGTGACAGCTTTGGCAGAGCAGCAAGCAGTGGACTGTCAGACTTGTGGGCCCAAAAGACATAGGCTATGCCACAGAAAGGACCTGACTGACAGTACGTAAGTATCAGATTCTGATTGGTCTATGTGCACTACTTAAACCTGGCTGGGACCCCAGGAGGTTGTCTGTGCATGTGTGTGAATCTCTGGTTGGCTGCTATGATGGACCCTATTCCTGGTTCCTGACTTCTGACTCCAGCTCTGACCCTTTTCTCTAGTTTCCCCCTTCTGACTCACCCTTGATCCTGGTTTCAAGTCCCTGATTCTGTCTTTACCCACTAGGCATGGCCACCTACACTCTCCGCTGTGACAAAACAATCCTTGAGGTTCAAAAAAGTATTTGATTTCCTTAGTGGTGAAATTATTTTTCATTTTCACACCTCTGTGCACTTCTAAGTTCTCGGTCATCGAGGAGCAGAAAAAGCAGAGCACTGAAAGGAAGACAGCTCTCCTAACGGTATGCCCAGCACTACCAGAGTCAGTATTCCTGCATTCTCCCCAAAGCAGGCTGTCTCATGAAATTGTTGGGTTAGCTTTACAGGTGCAGGAAATCTGGCTTTGCATTCAATTGTTGGAGTTATAAGTTAAACTCTGCTGACTTGGCAAAATTTGTGAGATATTTCCATCACTTGTGTGTGTTGTCCCCTTCCAGAGAGAAAAGGAAGGAAAGATCAGCAGACCAGCCTTATATTTACTGATCCAGCCCTAAGTACTTGCTTCAAACATCTCTATTAAATAAAAAGTTGACATTCCTTTGATTTCCCTCCCTTAATTTATTACTATGAAATTAATGGAAAATGTGGGTTTTCTCATAAATTATACTTAGTCTTTAAAAGTCATTACACTCTTTCCTCCCTCCTCCCATTATTCCTACCTCACACCCCATGCTCTGCTCCAGAAATAAAATTAACAGTAGTATCCCTCCAACTGTGAGTACTGGCAATAATACATTTGTTTAACCACAAACACCCGTACAACATTAATTTTCTCTATGTTGACTCTGGCATCTAAAAGCTGTAGCAGGTTTGTGTCTTTTGCAAGAATTGCATGAAATATATATGCAGATTTAATAAGGTGCTCTTACTGTTTCCACTTAACCAAATACATTTGTCTATGAACTTTTCCTTAGATTTTTGTGGAAAACAGAAGAAAATGAGGTCTGAGGAGAATGTAGTTTCAGGCTCAGCTTCCAGGAACCCACTCCCCAAATGGGATCAGAACAGCAAATAAATCATTCAGGTAAGCCTTCTTTAACAATGATTGCTCTCCCAGGTAACAATTATTTACACTGGGCTTGAAAGTAAATAAAAGTGATTGTATTAAGTGCAAACAGTAGGATTTAAAAGCTTCAGAGGGGTAGCCGAGTTAGTCTGTAACAGGAAAAACATAAAAAACAACAAACAGACTAGTAGCACCTCAGGGTATGTCTAGACTACATCCCTCTGTCGCCAGAGGGATGTAAAGTAGACATACCAAAATTGCTAATGAAGTGGGGATTTAAATATCCCACGCTTCATTAGAATAAAAATGGCCGCCGCTTGTTGCCGACGCGGCACTTTGCCGGCAAAAAGCGGCAGTCTAGACACGGATCGGTCGACAAGGAAAGCCTTTTCCGACTGATCCCTTATGCCTCATGCACGAGGTTTACAGGATTGGTCGGAAAAGGTTTTCCTTTTCGACCGATCCCCGTCTAGACTGCCGCTTTTTGCCGGCAAAGTGCCGCGTCGGCAAAAAGCAGTGGCCATTTTTATTCTAATGAAGCGCGGGATATTTAAATCCCCGCTTCATTAGCAATTTCAGTATGTCTACTTTACAACCCTCTGGCGACAGAAGGATGTAGTCTAAACATACCCTTAAAGACTAACAAAACATGTAGATGGTATCATGAGCTTTCATGGGCACTACCCAGACCAGGCAGAGTGAGGCAAATTACACATTTAAAATATCAAAACCCCCATGCATCGCTAGTTCTAACATATCTTACAAACTTACCCTAAAACTGTTCTTATTTCAGCCAAATCTCCAAGCCAGGGAGGATCATTTTTTCCCTGGGGTCTTTGGTTCATTATCTTGGGAGTGAAATGGCAGACAAAGACAAAGGGCCTGAAAACTCTGCATCTTAAATGGCCTTATTTTTAGGCAGGAATTCTTTGTCTCTACATTCCACTCTTCCATGGAAAATTACTTGGTCAGATCCCGACTAGTTGGGTGTCATGTGACTTCCTAAAATCAACCAGTGCTTAGACTCGAAAGACAAAAGAGGACGTTTCCAGGTGATCACCCAAACATTGAGGGAAACACCCTTGATGGCTTTCATTTGCACGTTGAAAGCCAGAAACTTTCTAACTTTACTGATAGGAATGATACATTCATCAAAATAAGATACACAGATCCAGCACACTGGGACATTAAAATTGATAGGATACATGTGGTATTTTGTCCAAAGAATCTTCAAGTTATGCATATTTGTGTCCAAGTCAAATTTATAAAAGCATGGGGGGGCGGGGGCGGGAGTGAAACCATCACAAGTAACTAGTGACATGACATTCTATTTCACAAAATAACTTTGTAATATTTTATAGTTTCTGCTAATCTTTGGATGCATTTCCAGCATTTTGCAATTGAAAATATATACGTACACTTTGTATAGGCTATGTCTAGACTATGTTGAAGTTTCAAAAGAGGATATGCAAATTATGCGGGAATTTGCATATTTTCTTCTGATCTCACTTTCGAAAGCGGGGGTTGCTGAAAAAACCGCATCCCGACTACTTTCACTTTCCACTTTCGAAACTTCAGTATATCTGTATAGTTATAAATTTTGCCTTGCCATCATCTTCATTCTACTAGTTTTACTAACTCATCTGCCTGTTTTTTAATGTCTCAAAGTCATATCCATGCTTTCTGTTAAATGTCCCTCCTGCCCCATGCAGAGTATAGCCTCCATATCAACCCCATCCCTGCCCCCCTGAAATTAGAGATAATTCAGACAGCTCTAGAGCTAACAAAAACAGGACCAAATTTCATTTCTTTTTGAAATTTCAGTGAAAAATTGTAAAGTTACAAATTTTTGAAAATGGTTACTAGTGAAATGTGTACAGTTTAATTCCTCTTCTGGGGACTCTCTGTTGGCTCTCATTTTGGGTGTGTATTGGGATGGGGAGGGGAATCAGAAGATGGAATATATTTAAGATGAATGTGGCACATCTGTAAATGCAGAAGGCGTACGTTATACATAGTCCTGTGGGGGAAGCAGAGCAACTTTGCAAAGTGCACCATTCTGGAGCACCTGGAACAGGCTGTTTTTCCTATGCATCTGGCCCACTGGACTGTCTGGTCTGGGGAGTGAGTAAACCTATGACTCCCTAGAGCACAGCTATACTTGCTCTCTTGTGCATAAAGCCAAGGACCTGCCTGGCTCATAGTGTTTGTCATTCTACTGTATTTTTAGTGTTACTTGATAGTTTTGTGGTTTGTAAAACATAATTGTATGTAATTTTTAACCATTTGAATTAAGAGATCACTATGAAAAAGAGATTGCAGGCCCCTGGAACAACATATTCCAGAATTTGTAGAATATAGAATATTCTGGAATATCAAACAGCTCCATGCTTGAAAACAAAGGTCAAATGGCAGATTTTGATCTCACTGCAAATTTTGTTAACTGGAAACTCAGGAAAGCAACAGCAAAATTGTAGCTACAGGCTTAATGCTGCCTTTTAGCTAATACCTGCAACTGGAAAACATAAAGAAGGAATTTGGAAACTGAGAAGATCCTAGTGTAGTTAAATGGGTAGAAGCCAATTTTCAGTTACATCTATGCACTCATACTGAAATCAGTTGAGAAAGAAGGAAGAAGCTGCAGAAAGCTCCTGAGAGGGCCGACTCCTCTCCTAGATTTCTGTCTCTTCGTTTCCTGATACAGAAAAGCAGAAACTCTCTGTGGGCATCTATTTTTGACTACAATTTGCAGTCAAACTTTCTTTTCCTTTTTTCTTCTGCTTTGCTTTTAATTTTTAGCTTCACTTCACAGTCTCACTAATACATGTCAGGCTATGTCTAGACTGCAGGCTTCTTTCGGAAGAAGCTTTTTTGGAAGAAATCTTCTGAAAAAACTTCTTCCGAAAGACAGCGTCCACACTGCCAAAGCGCATCAAAAAAGCAATCTGCTTTTTTGAAAGACAGCATCCACGCTGAATGGGCGCTTTCTCGCATTTAAGCTGTGATTACTATGGATGGAGTGGCCACCAGGGCACCTGTGCTTTTTCCTCTTTCCTCTTCTTTCGAAAGAACTCCCCCATCCCTGTCCACGCACAAGAGCTCTTTCAGAAAAAGGCTTCTTCCTTGTAGAAAGAGGTTTACCAACATTGGAAAAACCCCTCTGTTCTTTCGATTTTGTTTCGAAAGAACGTTATTGCAGTGTGGGCGTAATTGAAGTTTTTTTCAGAAAAATGGCCAGTTTTCTGAAAAAAACTCTGTAGTGTAGACATAGCCTAAGTGAGCAGGGAATCACAATTGTAGCTTGTATTGTAGAAGTAGTTCTCCTCCACTTGTATCTTTCCTTGTGGATTATTTCTATTATTCTTCTCCTTTGATTTCACTTCTTTCCACCCGTATAAGTTCTTATATTCACTGCTACAGTATCTAAACAGCACTAGATAGGGGTTTCCCTTCTCTTGCCCCTTTTGGGTAACTTCACTCTCTGAGCTTTTCAAGTCATTTCTTCCCTATAGACTCCATTCTCTCTCCTGCTCCCTGAGTTCTCCTCCTCTCCCTCTCCCTCAGATCCAATATCCCTCATTAGGTGTCTCATCTTCAGGCTCTGTCCTTGAATCATTTGTGTCATGTGACTCCTCCTATGCTCTGCCATGTCCTCACACATCATTGAGGATACGACTACGCTGCATGGCTATTTTGGGATACATCCTGAAATAGCTACCGCGTGGCTACACAGGCCGCCCGTTATTTTGAAATATTTTTCGAAATAACAGGCACGCTATTTCGGCATCCTGGTAACCCTCATTCCACGAGGGCTAAGTGGCGTCTTGAAATGGCACATTATTTTGAAATTTGGCACTGTGTAGATGCACCAAATTTCAAAATAAGCAGGGCTCGACAATTAGTGTAATCTACTCACCCGTGGCGAGTAGATTACAAGCCGGCACAGCCGCGCAGCGCAGTCAGTGCATGCGCAGTGCAGTCTGCACATGCGTAGCGCAGTCTGCGCGTGCACAGCATGCCGAACCGTGCGGCTGGTGAGCGGGGCTCGCCGCCACTTGGCGAGCCCTGAAAATAAGCTATTTCAAAATAGATCCAAAATAAGATATGCAATTTGTGTAGCACAAATTATGTATCTTATTTTGAGTTTAGGGTGCTTTGTAGACGCACCCTTATAGAACTAGGCTGCCAGAGCAAGATTTTTCATGTGGTCACCTATTGTGGCAAGTATGGGTCAGATAGCTGTCTCGTCTGTCTCTTTTTCTCTTCATCCTTCAGTGAGAAACAGAGAGAGGGAGAAGTTATTATTTGCCACAGAGTGGAGACAGCTAGGTACTTCAGGGAGGATGTTACAACCTCATAATATTAGTAATCTAGAGGAATATGTTTTATTCCGCAGAAATACACACTGGTATGTCCTTGCTTAGCAGTTGGAAGCTTTAGAGAATTAGTTATGGAAAATGGGGAAACAGTGCCTTCAAATGCCACCTACCAACAGTGTGCCAAGGTTGTAACAGAGGGAAGAATTTGGCTTGGAGTTTCTAAGTCATCTCAGTGTTTTAAACACACTGAAATGTTTAAAAGATGAATATTGTTTTGACTAAGCTGGCTAATCCACATTTCAAAGGTGGAATTAACATGATGCTAACACTCCATGCAAACACAGATTGCTGAAAGTATGTTCTCATAAACAAGGTACTAGAGACCGTGTCATCCTTCCTCCTCTTTCTTCTCCTCAGCTTCCAGGCCAGCTGGATCATGTCATGAAATTGTATACAATTTGGAAACACCAGGAAACACAAAATAGACTTATGAAACAGTAACAGCTAACCAGATACCTCCAGGACCAGCAGCAATGTAAAAACAAAAACAAAAATGTAGTGACTGCATCTGTACAGAGAGTGCAGCAACTTGAGACTGAGGGAGAATAAAATGGAATATCACAGGAGTGAATGTTGGGATATTGGATATACTCAAGGGATTGGCCATGAAACATGGAGCATTTCACTTCTGGGTCATCAGTTCAAAGATGACCTAGCCATGGTAATAACCACTGCTTGCTTGTTTAAAATGAGATGGTTATTTCAGTCCATTTCTTAGTGGTCAGGTTTCAACATCACTAAAAATCACAATCACAACTTGCAACCAATGTAAAGTTAGGCAGTCTGGCAAGCAAAGCTAAGGACTCAGTGAGTTTGTATGCTCATCAATTCTGCAAGTCCTGAATGGATGGGCCCCTGTGCCTCATGGAGCCTCATGAAGTCAATGGAGATCTGGACATGCAGTTCTCATTGCAGGATCAGAACCTTTGCCTGTTACAATGGTTTGCTCCAAAGCAAAATTCAGGCAGAAAGAAGGAAATGGTGTTGCACTTACTCTGTGTGTAATGAGAGCCCTTCACACTCTCGTCGTTATTCACATGGGGCTTCCCTCAATCATTAAAAATCCCTTTAAATAAAATGTTGTTCACAAACATTTTAGATCTGTGCCTGTAAGTTCTGCAGCATCTCCCTACTATGAGTTAGGGCAGATGTGTCCCCATAGACAAGTTGAAATATACTTGGATGTTCAGATCCCAGTACGCTGCAAGTGGTAGCCACCATACTGAAGAATGATGTCAGTTGCAGCATTGTCATCAGGGAGCCAAACGGAAAAGATTTAAAGTTTCCATCCTTCATGAATGTATTTCCCATAATAATTTAAAAATAAATGTTTAAAATATATTTTTAGGTTTAAATGCATTAATGCTGATTCATGTGATATAGCATTTATACAGTCATTTAAATTCATTAACTTAATAATTCAGCTCTTAAGAGCTACTGAAGACCTGAAGATCTGGGCTCAGTCTTGAGGAAAGGTTCTATATAGCTTGAAAGTTTGTCTTTGGCTATGTCTACACTACAAGTTTTTACAGCAGAAAATATGCTAATGAGGGACTCGGGAGGCATAAGGATCTTGCACAAAAGGGTTTTTTTGTGCAAAATGGAAGCGGCTACACTGCTTTTTGTGCAAAAACCCCTTGCGCAAAAAGCATTGGCAGAAGATATGCTAATGACATCCCGACTCATGCTAATGAGTCCTTCATTAGCATATTTTCTGCCACAAAAACTTGCAGTGTGCACAAAGCCTGAGAGAAGTTAGTTGAATACAAGATATTACGTCACTCACCTTATTTCTCTTACAACCTGTGACCAACACAATTACAACAGCATTGCAAACAACTATATTTTCAGGTAAGTTCATAATGCATTCATAGCCAAGACTGTGTTTTCATATTTAGCTTGATGGGAAGAACAAAACCCATTTAAATATTGAAATAAGAACTATACAGATGGATAGAAATTGCAGTTTCACAGTCTGAAATCTTGAAATTTGACTTCATTCCAACTGGAGCAAAACCTTGAATATTTCAAAAATTTCTGACAAGGAAAAATGTAAAAAGCTTTTTAAGTCAATTGAAATATTTAATTTTGACATAATTTAATCATTTTATGTTGATTTTAAGTTTTTAATTTTTATTATTTAATAGAATATAACAAATGAAATTGAATTTGGTTCTGTCCAAGTTTCTCCTAACAGCTCTACTTGCAATCTATATATGAAGATAGCTTTTGGTAATATATACATATTCTTCCCAAATTGAAGTGAGGCTTACAAGCCATCAGAACAACAAACAGTAATTTGCTTCTAGGGATGTGAAAGGTTAACTGGTTAACCAGTGAGCATCACCCTTAACAAGTTATATTTACTGGTTCTGGTTAACCATTAACGGGTGGGGGCTGGAGCAACCCCACCCACACCCCCTTTAATTGGCTAACCAGTTAAACATAATTTTTAACCGGTTAACCAATGAAATGGAATTTAACATCCCTATTTGCTTCTTATTCTCAATACAGGGCACTAATATTAGAGTCTGAGCCACATGAGTGGACCAGCCCGAGTGAAATCAGAATCAGATTATTAATGGGTTTTTTTAACAAAAAAAGGTTGGTGCCGAGGTTTCGAACATACTGGTAACGCACTGCAATTTTCCTCTTCAAAATGTCATGGGTTACAGGACAAAAAAGTTAATCAGATTAGACAGTTTATAATATGAATTGTATAAACATTTAGAAATCAGTATTTAAACAGATCACAACTTCAACAAAACTATTAATAATGTATCCTTTGAAAGTTATCTGAACAGAGGAGCCATTTACATGGCAATTGAACAAATAGTATGTATTTTTAAAAGCCTGGAAAGCTTTCATGACTCTAGTCCAGAATATATAGATTCTTAAATAATGCTCAAGGGAATTTAAATAATGCTTAGAACATGGTGGTCTTGTGCCTGTGAATTCCCTCTCCTCTTGCTGTACAGATCTTTCCCTTTAAAGCTTTGTAAAGATTATTTAATCAAATAAAGGGTTTTTTTAAGCTTTGTTCTATGCAAGTGTCTGAGCTTATAACCCAAGAGTGTATTAAACCTGTTGTCAATTAAAGTAATTGATGTGCAAATTGATTAGGTCCTGGGGAAGATAGCTTACCCTTATAAAAGAGCAACCCAATTGACAAGAGAGGGGGAGTTGAAAGTGGAAGTGAGCATGGTTTAAAAAACAAAAAGTTACAGAAAAAACCCCAGAGCTGAGGTAAAGGGATCTGTACAAATGTTAAGACTTTGTGCTTGTAATACAGGCAAATTTATAATTTTATTGTAGAGTTATAGGAAGTTAAAAATAAATGTTTGCAAGGACCAAAGTTTTGGTAAGTGTGGTAATAACTATGAAAGTTGAGGAAATTTTAATTGTGTAAAGATTTAATAAAAGTTCCCCTAGAAAAGGCAGATAGAATGGAGAATACTACTTTTCATTTGATAGCACTTTCTAAAACATACTAAAGCAGCTGTGGATACAGGAGGTCCATTCACCTACAACAGAAATGTAGTCAAATCTGTAGTAAAATGCACTCTCTATTTAAACCCCTGGTTGTTTGTCCACTGGAGATTTGCACCATAGTAAGTAAGAAGAGAATTTGGCCCAGCATGTTAAGGAGCTCTGTGCTTCTGAAGGTGTAAATTGAAATGTAAAGTCAAGGTTTTGAGTACCTGTGATCACTGAAAATTGCATGTTTTTCTTTGCAAGAGGGAAGTTGGTGAAACCCTTTGATCCTGGCCTAATTCCAATGTGTGTACTACAGCATGTAGTAATCTATAACACATTACACCTTTTATAAAGTGAAGAAATCGTATAACAAAGTAAAATTCCCTTTAGTTTTGTAGGTTCTTTTGATTTACTGATTAATGGCCAATCAGTATTGTACAAATACAAATATGCTGGACGTGAATATGAGACATGCTGTGCAATGTAGATATACCCTCAGAAAGGGTAGGTGGTACATCATGGCAGTCACACGTTAATAATACCTATGTGGGATGTAATTGAGACAGGACACCCAGCCAATGGAGGAGAATGGGAGCATGACACAATCAAAGTTAAATTTCATGAGGCACTGTGGCATCATTTTCAAATCACACACTTCTCACTACAAAAAAGCTTACTCAAAAATTCATATTTTCTTTGAAGAAAAGTGTAGGTAGAAATTTTTGACCAGCTGTATGCTGAGGAGCTCAACCCAAGGCCTCACAGGATGAACACTCTATTTGCCTATTGAACAATAGCCTCTTCCGGCTTCTCTTCAGTTGGATCGTTTCAAGGTGTGCCCTGCTCTCATCTATCTAATATATCGATGGTATTTACATGTTTCTAAAACCACTGGTAAAAAATTTCAAATGTTTCACAGAGATGCTCCAAAAGAAGTGCTCACATGAACTGTCCTGAGAGTCCTTGCCAAGACAAAACCAGCCAGTATTTGACCTTTTGCCAGTTCTGGTTAGGGTGCAATTGTCTGACATTTTCCTTAAAAAATACTATAATAAAAACAAATAGTTTCTACTGAAATCTGTTTTCCCACTGTCAAGCCCATTTCAATTAATTTGGTGGGTAAGGTGTAGTGAGACTTTTTTCAAATGCTCAACCATAGTCAAACTTGAAGTAGAGTGAAAGGTGGATTCTCTGTGGATTCTCTGTAACTTGAACTCTTTTGTTCCAAATAACTCAGTCAAGGTTATGGGCCTCTGATCACCTATTAGTGGCTGGATGAGGTTCTGTGGCCACTGATGTGCAGGAGGTCAGAGAGATGATCTTGTTGGTCCCTTCTACCCTTAAAATCTACAACTTTTATATTGTAACTACCGTGATCCCTTCAATGTGCATTAATGTGCAATTCTGTGATACACAAACAAAACCACTCTCATTTTCTGGCCTTTTTAGTTTGTTCCATTAGAGTCTAGGAGCCACATTCTAATCTCTTTTATGCTGTCAGAGATAATCTGGAGTTGCATCAAAGTTAAGGCAGAAGACGCAACAATATAAAAAGCTATTTTATGGCAATATCATCAAAACCTACAGAGGATTTGACTGTGGTGAATGTATGGGAGTAGCCCCATTGATTGCAATGGGACTGCTTCATGTATTTTTACCAATATGAATAAGGGTTGTATAAGCAATACAAGGCTACGTCTACACTGGCCAGTCTTGCGCAAAGAACATATGCAAATGAGGCGTGGCAATGAATATCGCCGTGCCTCATTTGCATACTTAATGAGCCGCCATTTTGCACAAGGGAACAGTCTACATTGCTCCTTCTTGAGCAAAAAAACCCTCTTGCGCAAGAGCCGTTCTGCCTGAAAATAAGCGGCAGAACGGTTCTTGCGCAAGAGGGGGGTTTTGTATAAGAAGGAGCAGTGTAGACTGTTCCTTCTTGTGCAAAAGCCCCTTGCGCAAAAATGGCAGCTCATTAACTATGCAAATGAGGCACAGCAATATTCATCGCCGTGCCTCATTTGCATATGTTCCTGCGCAAGACTGGCCAGTGTAGACTTAACCTAAGTGTATTGTCTGAGAAAAAGTCCATAAAACCGAACATATATTACAAATCTTAATCATCACTTTTAAAATAAAAAAAAACCATAACCCAATAACAGACCCAGTTGCATCATACCAGAATAATATTTTCTGTTTTTAATCTGGCATTAATCTGGTGTTTTATACCAAGCTGGTTGCATAAGGGGGGAGACTTGACAAGTAGTATGACCAACTGGATAGTGTATCTATCCAGGATGTCAGAAAACTGGTTCTTTTCATAGTATCATAGAATCATAGGGCTGGGAGAGACCTCAGGAGGTCATCGAGTCCAACCCCCTGCCCAAAGCAGAAGCAACCCCAACTAAATCATTCCAGCAAGGGCTTTGTCAAGCCGGGGTTTAAAATCCACTAGGTATGGAGATTCTACCACCTTCCTAGATAACCTATTCTGGTGCTTCACCACCTTCCTAGTGAAATAGATTTTCCTAATATCCAACGTAGACCTCCCCCACTGCAACTTGAGACCATTGCTCCTTGTACTGCCATCCCTCACTATTAAGAACAGCCTTTCTCCATCCTCTTTGGAACCTCCCTTCAGGAAGTTGAAGGCTGCTATCAAATCTCCCTTGCTCTTTTTTTCTGCAGACTAAATAAGCCCAAATCCCACAGCCTTTTTCCTGCCCCTGCCACTGGCCTGCTGGATAATTTAGGGCAGGTCACATCATTTCTCTTGCCTGTTTTCCTGTGTGTAAAATGTGGATGACAATACTTGATTCCTTTTTAGAATGCCTTGAAATCCAGGGAGAGCCACAGTTGGTCCTGATATAGATTTATCTTTTTTTTTCTTTTTCAATATATTTCTCTACATGTCTCTTATTTTCTCAGGTTCACAAGGTAGAAGTGCAGAATTTTGTTCATCTCTACTGAGGCGTTAGATCTGTATGGGTAGGATAAGAAAGTTAAATTAGATTTGTAATCAGTGGAAAAAAGAGAGATTGTGAGGTTACATGATTGAGGTATATAAAATTGAGTGGCATAGATAAAATGGAAGATACAAAACTGAAAATCTGAACAACTCCAAAAAGACACCGCATGACTTGAAACCAAATCATGACCAACTAGAAAATGTATCTGGCATTGCTTGTGTCATTCAGGGCAGGGGGTCTGAGGGTCAGGGCAGGTTCTGCAGATATTGGGGGGGTTCAGGGCAGAAGGTTGAGAGTATGGGCATACAAGAGTCAGGTTTGGGGGGTAAGGAGGGGATCAGTGGAAGAGATAGGGGTCAGAGCAGGGGTGGGGGCTCAAAGCAAGGGGTTGGGAAGTGTAGAGGGAGTCGGGAGGGTTGAGGGCTTAGGATTTTCAGGGGTGGCTCATGCTGCTGGCCAGTGGCTCCTCCCCTGGGTCTGGGAAGTTTGCTACCCCCTTGTGTCACTGTTCCCTGTGCTTGCTGCCCTGCTGCAGTCATTCATGAGGTATAACTGTCCCTACTATCACACCCCTCCCTTTCTGTTTGATGAGAAACACTCGGATTCCATGGGCATCTCATTGTCCTGGCACAATCAAACCCGTACCTTGCTTTAAGTTATGATAAGAGGAAACTGCCTACCAAATTTGGTGGTCCTTGCTCTTACCATTTAAGAGTTCTGGAACAAATGAACTTACAGATAGATGGATGGACACACAGAAAGACACACAAACTATCTCATATATTTAGTAGATTGCTGAGATACTTTAAAGACCTTTTTTAAGCAAAGAGGAATAAATATGTGGAATGAGCTAGAAAAGGCAGAAATATATGCTGTAATCTACTATATATTTGAGAGAGTTTGTCTGTGTGTCTGTCTGTTCAAGAACTCCTCCTAAATGGCAAGAGCTACGACCACCAAATTTGCTATGAAGCTTCCTCTTATCATAACTTAAAGCAAGGTATGGGTTTGATTGTGCCAGGACAATGGGATATGCCTGGAATCCGAATGTTTCTCATCAAATGGAAAGGCAGGGCTCTAATAGAAGGGACAGTTATACTCTGGAATAATCACAGGAGGGGCAGCAACCGCCCAAGCCCTGGGAAGCAGCTGCTGTCCAGTCACTGCCATTCCCACTGCCCTAGCCACCCCCAGGGAGCAGCCAACAGCAAGCCAGTATGGCCCCCACTGCTCTGGGCTAGCCCCAGGGAATAGCCACTTACCAGCTGGTCATGGCAGCCACTGCTGACCCAGGCCAGTCCTAGGGAGCAGCTGCTGGCTACCACCACACCCTTCCCTGACCCCTGCCTCCTGCCCTGACTCTTGCACCCTCCACACCTGTCCCTGAGCCCTCCAAGTCTACCAACTCCTCGCCCTGAATCCCCTCTGCCCTGCCCTGAGCCCCTTAACCTCAATCCTGATCCCTACACCCCCTACACCTCCAACTCCCTGCCCTGAGTCCCTACTCCCCCCCAACCCTGACTCCTGCAACCTCCACACCTCCACCCTCCCTGCCCTGAGCCCTACACATCCCCAAGTGCCTGACCTGACTCCTGAACCCCCCACACTCCCAGCCCTCTGCCCTGAAGGACCCGAACAATGCTGGATAAATCCTCTAGTAATAAATATAGAAAGGAATAAGATAGATCATAGGAGCAAACTTCTCATCTTGCCGGGGGTGGGGAGGGGGGTGGTGCTTCCCCTCCCTGGTCTAGCCTTCCCCCTCTCCAAATCTTCCCCTATACTCTAAGCTCCCCACTCCACCCCTACCCCAAATTGCCTGCCCCTGCCTTGCCTCTTCCTTGCTTCCTCCTCCAAATACACCCTGGGCCCACTCACCCCCTCTTTTCCAGAGCTTGAATGCCACAAAACAACTGTTTGTCATGCTCTGTAGGCACTAGAAGGGCGCAGGAGGAGTTAGTAAGTGCAGGGCTACTGGTGCGCAGTGGGGAGGAGGACAGAGGGGAGCTTGGCACTAGTGGGTGCTCAGCAGCCACTAATTTTTTCCCCCATGGGTGCTCCAACCCCAGAGTACTCACATTGTTGGTGCTTCTGACATAGGCAATTATGAGGAAAGAAACTTTAGCTGTAGAAATTCTAAGGAAGTGGGTAGGCAGTTCTGGACTGGTAGGTATCACTTGTAGTCTCTGATGAGGTCAGCTGTGAAAATCCATTGTGTTCAAAAGCACTCCGAATTTCTCATTTCTTGTCTAGAATTCCACTGTGGGCAAAATATGTATATTATGGGAGGTTGGCAAAATGATTTAACATATGACGTAAAAGTCAAGTCACTGCTCAGGTGAACGGCGCAGACCACTCTGAAGCTGTACTTGAATATTTTCTGAATGAGACTATGGAGACTGTTGATTGATATGATTGTGACATTAAGCACCACATAGTCATACTCAACACATTATTATTATTATCTTTGAGCAAAATGCATCTTGTGAGGTATCATTTGAAAAGCAATAACTCACTGATCATTGGTACTCTTGTATGATATATGTATGCGGTGGATATTAAGAACGATATGTTAAAATTGTGACTGAAGTGTGTTTAAAGCACATCGGGGGAGTTGTCAAACAAATCTGCATGAGACAAAGGAGTGTATATTTGATTCTTTGACCAGCTTGTTCTGAAAGAAAGACAATGAAGGACCAGCTTTACAAATTAGGTAATTAAATCTTTTAAGATAACAAGTGGCAAAAGGAAAAGCCTGGAGCTTCCTTTAGCACTTTCCTAACAGACTGACTAGACTTTACTTTGAAGTAACCCTCAGGAGAATTCAAAGGTTTTAAACCAGCGTCCAGCAGCAACCCAAGGGCTCTGGGCCGGGCTGCAGGGTCATGGCTTACCCCTTCTCATCTCCCTTCTGTTCCGCTTCCTCTCCCATTCTTGCCCATCCACGTGAAGTCAGGGCCCACCAATTTCAAAGGTTTACTGGTCTACAAATATGGGGATGAAACCTCAAGAGATAACCAGTTGAATCAACGGATTGTGTGTAATATTGTATTATAAAAGTGTATACAAGATATAAAATAGATATAAAAGTATCTAGAGTGAGATCTTTTCTGAAAGCTAATGACACAGTGGTAATCAAAATCATTGTGTAATTTATGCATTAACTCTACCTGAGGAAATGTGGATACTTGATACAACTTTTTAAAGTTTGGTGTTAAAGGCTCTGGCACTTAGGCACACCCACTTACTTTCACCTCAAGTCTCTGGGGAACTTGACCATTGGCAGCTGGAAAGTGGCAAGCATTGTTGCTCACTAAACAACAAACTATGACCTACTTGTCGGAGAGGTGTGATCTAGTATAATTGTAGATTGATTTTGTCTTTATGACTGAGTTTGGTATCCAGCTATTTCAAAACATGGTTGTTTTCTCCAGATCCTCATTTGGAGTGAGGGCAAAGCCAAGGGAGAGAGGAAGGAAGTCCTGGTGCAGAGGGTATTCCTGGGCAAGCCAGGCAGGAATGGGGATTTTTGGAAGACACCACGGCCAAGGTGAACTTCTATGTGGTGATTCCCCACTGGTGCAAGCCTTAAAGCAGAGATGGCAAAGTAATGCACAAGCTAGTCTTTGCATAAGTCTTTGCAGAAATGCAAGGGTGCCAGCAGTTGCCAGATATTAATCTGACCAAAGATCACTGTTAGCTATTTTTAATCAGTCACCTTTGCCTTAGGGATAGTTGGAAATGGACAATTCTGTGGGCTCCCCTGTATACTGATAGTGATGCTGCCAAACTGCTATTGCTCTGGTTTGTCACTGCTGTAGTTCAAGGAAAGGCTGAAGAGCTGTATGAATTCTGATGTAGTGCTGTAGAGCCACATCCTGCCAGGCTTTCTCACGGGGAGCAGGAGTTTACTCTGCCAGCAATCCCATTCATGGGTCTGCTCATCCTGGGAAGGAGAAGCGCTAGGTGCCCCAGAAGGCGTAGTTCTGTGGAATGTAACACTGCACAATGATATGGAAGGACAAAGTGGAATTCTTCTGTAAATCATTTTGTATCACCTTGGTAATGTTCGCTGCACTATAAAACTGTTCTGTGTTTTGGGGAAACAAACCTGTGAGTCACAGGAGAAGGGGAAGCTAAAGGTCAGGGGGAAAATGCTGCTGACTGTCAGAGATTTCAGCAGCTGAGCCTTGCACACGTATCAGCATTCAGCCTCGTGCTCTGCGAATGAAGCTTACCAGGCGGGTTAGGAGAATTTTGAAGAAACACTGCTTGGGGGGGAAATTGCTGAGAATGTGAACTGACTAAAATCTTCATGCCAGCTTCTGGCTCTCTCTCACACCAGTGTGAATGCTGCATCACTGAACTGCAGGCAGTGGAGTTATAGTAGAGTTATAGTGCTGAGGCTGAGAGCAGAATCTGGATCATCATCTGTTGTTCATCTAGCTGTTTTCCTTCCTGCATGTAGATTTGGAAAGAAAACAAAGAGACAAATGTTTAGGGCTGGATTCTGGCTTTTTACAATCAGGGGCACATGGGGGGGGGGAGGGTGCATGGAGGAGCTGTTTGCAGCAGGAGAACTAAGGAAGAAGCAGGACTTGTTCAGCCTGAATTCTTTCAAGGGGCCTTTGAGGAGGCCATCATGATCCATCAGCTCCGCCACCCTTATAGGTGGTCCAAATGGCCTTGCTCAGCTCTGATGACTGCCCTTCTTACTCCCCTGCCAGGAAGCTCGTGCTTGCATCAGCACTAACAACCAAACAGTGCCTACCTATCCCAATGCAATGTTGCCATTGCATGGGGACCCAAAGGGAAGTGGGGAATCGTCTTGCTAACTCTGTAACCTCTGTGTGCACTTGTGCGGACACAAGCCCCATCTGTCTCTTAAATCACCTTGCAAGGGGTGATGGGAGAGAATTTGCGTGTGAACCTGACACTTACAACAAGCTGAAAAAAGGAGCAAAACCAAGCAGGGTAAAACCAAAAGGACTGGCGGAAAATATTTCTGAGCATTCTGCCACAACCAGCAAATTCCCTCCCTGATCAGATATATCTGAATACCCAAGAGGTGCCAATAGAAGTCAGTGTTCTCTGTTACATCTGCCAAGCAGGATCAGAGCCTGTGGGAAGCATAACAGCAGCTGGAGCATGCAGTTGAATCTTCTCCTTCCTTTCCCACTAACCACAGCAGCAGTTAATCCTCCTGGCTTCTGAAGACAAAGGTTCTTCTCGATCCAATAATCCTCTGCCATCACCAGATGAGACCTCCCTCTCTTTTTCTAGTCTGCGGTATTTGCAGCTGTGTTGTGAGAAGCACACAAATCATCCACGAAGGTCATTGAAATTGATAACTGCTGCTTTAGTGGTGGGGAGGAAAGGAGCATCAAAGATCCAGCTTCTGTGAGTCTCCTCCCTACTATCACTGTTGACTAATAGAGGTTCCATTGGTGCCAACTGATTTTGCTTTGATTTCCCTGCGGCACAGTGTTTCAACACAGGCGTCTTTTGGAGTCAAAAGCATTGAATTGATTTGATAACTGACATGTAAGTTTAGCCCTAGGAGCAGCAGGATCGAGGAGAGTTTACAAATCTTAGTAGCAGACTGTGATAATGCTGGTGCTAGGATCTCTTGCGATTCTCTTCTTTGCAAGGGATGCTCCTGAGGTAAAAAATAATTCATTAGAAATTATCTGTGTGGCCAAAAAAAAAAAGAAAAGTCAAGCACCATTATCATTGCATTTCTCTTTGTGGGCTGCATGCTCCCTGCCATTAACTTCAGTAAGGAGGTATGATTAAAAGATGTGTACTGTATGTACATGTGCATGTTAAAATCTTGGTCCTGCTTCCACTGATATCAATGACCAAACTTTCATTGAATTCAATGGTGCAGCATCAGGCTCTCCATGATCAAAGCTAGATAATGACTTGTGCCGGAATAATACATTCTGTTAGGCATGCAAGAATGCATAGGACTGAATTATGGCTGTCCCAGAAGCCCTAGTGCTGCTTCTAGAGCAACCTGGGAAGCAGATTATGATTTGAACAATCAGTCTGCTGGCTGGTTACCCCTTATCTTGGCTGCAGGGCTGCAGTTGGGGGGAGGAGGTAATACCCTGGCACCCATACCTAAGGCAGACTATATCCCTCTCCCAATGCAATGTTAATGCCTCGTGCCTTGGTTCCACCCATTCCCCATCCCTCCTTCCACACCCTTCCACATTTGCAGGAAGGGGAATAGCAGCCCTAATGTGGTCTATTTACTTCCAGGCTGCTACCTCTGGGAACCCTGGAAAACAAGAGGGTGCAAACAGGGTTGACCGGAACCCTTCTGACGCCCCCGGACGCACAGCGCATGCGCGGGTCCGCCCGTGGGGCGCAGGCCCGCCCCACCCAGGGAGTGCGGGCCCGCCCCCGGGGCGCACGACGCGTGCGCGGGCCGGCCAGGGCCACTGGCGCGCAGCCCGGGGCCCGCCCCCTGGGGCGCACAGCGCATGTGCTGCCCAGACCGGCCCGGCCAGCGCTGCTGGTGCGCGCGCCGGGCCGTGCAGGGTCCCGCGGCCGTGGGGGGAAGGGCACTGCTGGCCGGCGCCGCGGGGATGGGGGTGGGGCCGGCGCTGCGGGAGCCGGGCGCGCGGCACCTGATGGCAGCTATGAGGGACACCGCACGCCCCTTCCAGCTGCCTTCAGGCGCCCCCCATCGGTTGGCGCCTCGGGCAGGTGCCCGGTTAGCCCATGCCTCAGTCCGGCCCTGGGTGCAAAGTGATCACAATATGGCCCATAGGAAAGCAAGCCAGCAACCCTGGCAGCCAGCGCGCAGTTGTCCCAAGTGGAGCATGGTTGGCTGGCTAAGGGCTTGTTCAGAGGCCAGCCAGCCAGCATGCTGACGTCCACAAGATGGAAAGACCACAGTGCAGTGCCCCAAGTAACTGTACCTGAATTATTTTTCGTTGAATGGTGTCCTATCCTACCGCACGTGGTGGCACCCATTTCTGGGGTTAGGTTAGCTTTAAACCATGATCCTGTTCGTTTACTTTTGGCCCTTCGTTCTGGTTGGCCTGTGGCATGAAAGTGAGAATGGAACACTGGGCTGGATTCTGGTCTTGCAGCTTCTTTCTACCACACTGAAACTCCATTGACTTGAGTGGAGTTACCCCTGAGTTTACACGGCTCTAACTGGGAGAAATAAGGCCTAGTAAGCTTCATGTTGTCTTTAAAGTCAGTTCACGTTGTAGGGCTTACACACTAGCAGAACAAGGCTAGTGCCCACCAAAGGGAGGGGAGGACACAGGGGGCAACTGCCCCAAGGCCTGGCAATTCTAAAGGGCCTGGGGCTCCTGGCCACCCTCACTGCTGCAGCAGTGGCAGCCCCCACAGCCCTGGCCCCTTTACATCAGTACCAGAGTGCTGTGCAGTGCGCTCCAGGGGGCTCTAAGGGTTGGGGGGGTGGTGTGTCACATCTGAGAGACATGAAGGGCTGGCTGCCCTCAGCTGTGCCCCTTTCTCCTGAGACTCCGCCTTTCCAGGAGTGCAGAACTACACCCCCCCCCACCCCCATCCAGGGGCCCAGCATGGCTGTCAGCTCCCTGACTGCTACCCTATGGCTTCAAATGCTATTTGGGGTTGGTGGTGGTGGATTACATTTTCCTGATTCAAACAGGTTTTAATTTTTTTTTAAATCACATAAATAGACTCATAGACTTTAAGGCAAGAAGGGACTCTCATGATTATGGAGTCTGACATCCTTCACATTGCAGGCCACAGAACCTCAGCCACCTAGTCCTGCAATAGGTCCGTAACCTCTGGCTGAGTTATGAAGTCCTCAGATGTGGACTTAAAGCCTTCTAATTCCAGACAATCCATCATTTACCTTAGTTCAAGCCAGCAGATGACTCTGTGCCCCCTGTGGCAAAAATCCCACCAATCTAACTTAAGGGAAAATTCCTTACCTACCCCAAATATAGAGATCAGTTAGACCCCGAGCGTGTGGCAAGACCCACCAGCTAGGGAAAGAATTCTCTATAGTAACTCAGAGTCCTCCCCATCTTATTTCCCTTTTCTATTCCTGTTGAGGTTGTAACTACTCCCTCATAACGATGCACAGTTGCCTCGTGGATAGAGAATGGGACTCAGGACACTAGTGTCCTGTTACCAGCCCTCTGGGTGGCTTGAAGGGCAAGGCACTACCCTACATCTCAGCTTCCCCCTGCCATAAAGTACAGATGATGATGATTTTCTTTGTGATGCACTTTGAGATCCATGCATGAACAACATTATAACAGAGCTGGGTGGTGTTCTTAATAATTTCTATAATATTTAAAAGGGTCTCAGTGACTTTACTGTGTTCCTTTGAAGCTGATTTGATATTCTCTGTTCATGACTTCTGATAACAAACTTTAAAGTGCCATTTAGATTTTGCAAGAAAATGTCTCAGGACCAATATCTCCCACTTTTACTCATATTTAGTGGTATCTTATTCTGTGAATAGTTAGAACCCTGTGCAGATATAAATTTGTATCCTTATCTCTACATCCATATCTGCAAAAATGAGTCATGGATATCTGCAGCCACATTTGCAGATGTGAATACTTGTGGCTATAAAGCGGATATCCATGGATTTACAGGGCTCCATGAATAGTCCCGTTTCATTCTTCTAAGGGTATGAAAGTATGAAAGAAAGTTTGATTGGAAATACAAAGTACACTGCATTGTTACTACAGTAGACTTCCGATAATCTGGCACCTTTGGGACCTAGGTGGTGCCGGATTATCGGATATTCTGGAGTATCAAGAGGTACTGCATACTTCCAACCCAATCCCTCTCCCTCCCCCCCCCCAACCTTATGCTCGGGTCCCCGGAGGCGCCGGTACAGCTCCGCGTCTCCCTCCAGGCACTGGGGCACTTGCGCTGAGCAGCCAGCTTTTCAATCATCAGTCCGGGATGCCATGAGTAACACAATCCCCCTTCCCCCCTTCCCTTCCCCAGAGCCAAACACCTTCCCTCCCTGCTGTCACCCACGTGAGAGCGGCTGACCTGAACGGTTCCGGGTTCCGTCCCAGTTCCGTCAGGAGTGCTTGCCATTTTGATGCTGGACTATTGGGAGTGCCGGACAATTGGGTGCCGGACTATTCGAGTTTTACTGTATTTGAGTTTCTTAACCATTTGAATTAGGGTTTCTTGAAACATGCAAATCATTTCCCTGAGAAGACCTGCTCTTACTTTTTTCTTCCAAAATGACAAATATAAAAGACACAAAATCAAGACCAAAACTGGCTCTAAAATTAGCATTCTCAGCATCTATTTTTTAGCTCCTAAAAAGATCCCCACTTGGCTAAACTAAAAGCATCCTTTGTGACATTGATCCATGGGGTGTAAAATAGCAGTTTGCCACCCACCCAGAACAGGTTGTTTTGAAGTGTTTGAAGGCAAAACAAAAGTGTACCCTACCATTAATGGCATGCTGGAATTTTCTGTACACTTGCTTTTTGACAGTTATGGTTGAAGTTTATTTTTCAAAGCTTTTAAAATGGATCTTTTTACTTGTTAACATGTGTACATTAAAGTGGATTAATTCCTTGCTGCTGCCCATGCTGTGAGTTGGCACATACAGACCACAGAAATAGATGTGAAAACGGAGCATATGAGAGTAAAATTGTAATCATAACAATGTGTTAAATATTTTCAAACATACATTAAATGGAACTTTTAAACTTTGCGCCTGCATTTTCCATTGTTCTCACTATCTTATCTGGTATCTTTGGAATCTTAATTTGGAGATGAACACAGCTCTCAGCTTGTTATTGTGGTGTGTTTTTCAGCTTGGCTTTCATAAGGCTTGTGAATGAGTATGTCACCTTTATCAAGCCTAAGGTTCTCAAACCACTTTTTAAACCAGGAAAAAAGACTGAGCTACTGCCACTATGATGAAAACAATAATTTTACCCCAATGCATCACATGAGAAGTAATAATAATATTTTAAGGCTGAGATTTTCAAAGCTGTCTTGGAGATTTAGATTACCTGCACTTCATTCATTATAATGGGAAGTAGGTGCACAAATCTTTGAGGTGTCCTGAAAATCACAGGCTTAGTTTGTTATGTGGACTTCCTGTAAAGTGTGTGGAATTAAACACATGTTCACCTGCTAAAGCCCTCTCTTTACAGCTTGTGTAGACAGAGGCAAAACATGCATAGCCAAGTTCTTTTAAAAAAATGCTATAGCATGCATCAATGCAAGGAATTTTTCAAATCTGTCTGTAACATGATATGGAACCATCCATTCAGATTAGACAAAATCAGGAAATTAACCATATTATTGTTACTTTACCTATTAAAACTGTATTTTATCCTATAATCTCTGTTTGGGGCAAAACACTTTTTACTCCTGGCTCCAGCCAAACCACATTAAATAATAATTTAGTTGAAATCGTGTTTTAAATAGCATTTAAATGTGATTCCTTAACTTGATTTTTCTGTTCACTGTTAACAGAGGTTAAGGCCCTGCTACACATTGGGTAGGGCTTTCAGATGTGCTCAGAATTGTCCTAACTCTTGGTGAGATCACTTTGGAAACCAGTGACGTAAACACATATTTTTCAACCAGTAGCTATGATTACAGGTATCCTTCATAAAGTGCCCATGTCCTTTGATCTGTTTATTTCTTCTTATATGGTGTGTGCCCTTTAGAACTTTCCAATATCCAATTTTCAATTAAATTATAATATTGTGGTATCTGTGACGTTCCAGATACTTAGCATAGGTAATAGGTACAGAATAATGTGAATATTGCTGTAAAGTTTGGTTACAAAAGCAATTGAACAGTTTCTTCCATGTACATATTGTAGCTTCTAATTCTTTTTTTTACCTGTCTTGTTATGTGATATTTTAACCATTGTAAGTGACTCCCAAGTGTCCTAAATGAATATGTTTTAAGGTCTGAAAACTGCTGTGAAAAGACTATAGTGATGTCCAATTATTGCACAGTGAAATTTCATCTCTCAAAAACATCATTTTGTCCGATTTGATACAATGGGTTATCAAGTGAGATTTTTATTATACATTGTGTGAGATTTCCTAATCATTCCTGCAATACTCGTTCGGTTGCTACATTTGTGATTCTGTGGTTGCCACAATCAGCACTGTCATCATTTCTTGGTATTGAAAAGCAGACTTTACAGAAATAGCCCTCTGAAATAGCCCCTATAGTTGCTGCTATATTTACTTTTAACTTTTTTTTTTAGAATCTAGAATTCATCTCCTATCTTCTATTATAGGTAGTTAAGTTAGCTTAAATACATGCTTGGTGAAAAGATAAATCTTTGAAGAATGATTTCCTGAATACCATTCTGTGCAGATCCTATGGCTTAGCTGTAAAACTGAATGACTATGCTCTCTCCAGTTTGTCAGAACTATATAGTGTGAAATCCCTATTAAACTAGGATTTAAACCTGAAAAGGAAATAAAGTCAGCTCACATGAAAGAGATATGTTAAGAGGTCTTTGCTGTTAATTTACCGTGTACAAAATCTGATTCCCAAAATGGGAAAACATTCCAAACTCTTTGTCAGTGGTTGTAGAACACCAGCCCAAAATATCTTATTCCTATCTGCCACCTCTTCCCAGGGTGCGTACCTGATTAGCACCCTATAGAAATGCACATGCCAGAGGGAAAGTCATCAGGGAGATCCTCATGAATCTTCTGTCCCCGGAAGAATCCACTTGTGAGCCAACAACACATCATGATGACTAAGGTTATCATGGTTGCTGCAAGATTTAACAGTTTTGTTATAGACCACTGGACTTCGTCCATTGCCAGGAGTAGACTATTGACAAAACACACCAGTGCAGCCTCCATATCACACTGGGGCATATCCCTGGATTGCTAAGTAAGTAACCAATAGACTCTAAATGATAAAAACACCAGAGCTACTCTATCAAAATAATCTCCATATTATTAAGCTGCGCAAATTTGTTTCATAAGGAACTAATCCTTATAATACCCAGAACTGACAGGCAAAATTGACCAGGTGCAGAAGTTTGCTTCTTCTGCCTGGACTTAAATCAAGTTAAGGAAGCATATTTACAGTGTGCCAGCTGGAATGATTTCTAATACGATTTGACTACCTAAGGAGAATGGGGGGAATTTATCTTAGAACTACTTCTGCCTCAAGAGTTGCAGGCTCTACCTATGGGCGATCGTACAGTTATTTAGATATACTATAGACACTACCTTATGGACTACAATTAGAGTTGCAGCTCTGAAGTATGAAAATTGGTTTCAAGAAATTGTCCTTGGCTTTTAGACATGGATTTTAAACATGGTCCTAACAATTTGGCTGCATCCATAGTGGCTGTCAAAACCAATTTAGCCGGAGCTGTGTTTAAACCACATTTAAACACTGTTAGAAAGTGCCAGTTTAAAAGTCAGTAAAAACAAAGTTTTTGCTTCCTTTTGAAATAACTGTGATGTTAAGGAAAGCACTGTTAGAAAATGTCATTGCATTATTATGATCAAAGCGCTGTGTAAGCAGAGACTCTAAGAAGTGTGGGAATGAGATGGATGCAGTTTGCTAGGGTTAGCCCCTGGTAGCTGCTGCTGCTATGTTTACCTGCAACTCCACAGGTATAAGTGCCTGCAGTCCCCATTGGCTGCTGATCATCCTTTCTGGCCATTGGGAACTGTGGGAAGTGGTGCGGACTGAGACACTGCTTCCCACAGCTCCCATTGGCCAAGAACGGTGATCCGCAGCCAACGGGAGCTGCAAGAACCAATACCCACGGAGGCCCACGTAAATGCGTCAGTGGCAGCCCACCAGGGGCTAACCCTAGCAAACAACATCGGGCTTGTGGGCTGCTATTTGCCCACTGCTGGTCTGTTGTGAATTCTCCCCTGACATGCTGTGATGTACTGGGGAAGTCATGTGTACTTTGCCTAGGTGTGCAGTATGGTGGAAAATTGACCAAAATGATCAATTCTGGCTGGTTTGGGGTTACAAACCACTTTAGTATTTGAATGCAGGGTTAATGAAATGTTATCATTATATGAGTAAAGGTCTGCAGAACTGTGCTTAGCATTCTCTAATTGAGATGCTCACCCTAAACTGAACCTCACTTGCTAAGCAGGGGACAGGAATACCAAATCCTAGTGAAGATGAGAGCAGGTTGAGTGAGGAATTTAAATCCAATCCACACCATGAGGTAGAAAGAGTGGTGTTATGTCATGTGGAGTTCCACAGTATAGGAAGAAATCAGTGGAAATACAGAGAGCTTGAGTAGTTGCAAGTGTCCATTTTATTGCATAACACAGACCTAACTAGAACAAGCCCAAACCAGCTGGGCTGACCCCAGTGACCTAACTCAGTTACTATAACAACAAGATCTATATCTACAACCCAATACACAACAAGTGGGATTCCAGCAGTGTAAATGAGAGAAGAATTTGACACTTAACTGTCTCATTATAGAGGCAGGGGCTAGTTCTGCCTTCAGTAGCACAGGTAAGTAAAGGAGATGGTAGCCATGCAATTGAGGGCAGAATTGGCCCAACAAATTCATTGACTACCTTCATTATTTACACCTAAATTTAACTCAGATTCCCGTTCTAGTCCTGTTTTCATTTTCAGTATCTATGATCCTTAGTCTCTACCTTTAGATAGAAATCAAATGTTAATGCGTGTCTCTTTTAGCTCTTTTCCTTTCAGCACATATCACCATGTGAAACAAAAAGAAAAATGTGAAAGTGTAATAGTCAAGTTGCTACGATCCTGAACACAATGTAGAAGTCACGATGCTTTGAGTGGAAAGCCAGGTTAACAATGCTTGTTGACATCTCTTATTTCCGTGAGACTGACATTTATTATTTTAAAATGGGGAGGGGAAGGGGAAAAAAAGAAAAATGCCATGAGTGTCCACACACTGCTATTTGAGGAATCTCAGTTATCCCAGGGAATAGATAAATTGATGCTCAACTGCTGATAAAATTCCTGAGAGTTATGAAGCTTGTGTAATTGGTTCTTGCTCATACTTGTAGCTCCTCTGCTCAATACCATGTGGGGAACCGAGTTCTATCCCTGCACATGGCAGTGAGCTATACATCTGCCAAACCTTTAACAGCATAATCATCAGGAACAGATGAAGGAAGCCTGGATGGTGCCAGACCAAACAAAACTTCTCGAAGACAATCCATTGTGATGCCAAGACAAATATATTCCATCCAGATCACTAATTCCTAGTGTGGTGGAACCAACCACAACAAATAACAATTAGAGAATGGAACTCTGAAGAATAACCCTTATGTATAATGAGGTGAAATTTACCCCTAAACTTCATTAATTACCAACTTCCATTATCTTTAGTGTGAATTGAGGCTGCTTTGTACTTGGCATGACTTAGCTCCAAGGTTTCAATCCAGCAGCTACTGAGTTTAATGGGAATCTCTCAACTTCACTGGGAATTGGGTTGGTCTGTAAGGTCTTGCTCCTGAAAACTCTTAAACACATGCTTATGTTTAAGCACACTAGTCCCATCACTGAGCCAATGGGACTACTTTTATACTTAATGATAAGCACATGCTTAAATATTAGCAGAATCAAGGCCCAGTTGAATAATCATAAGAGGAAAAAGGATATGTTTATTCAGTTATACTTCAATAAGGTGAAAATTAGAATGTAATCAATACAGATGTCATAAAATGTTATATACTAACAATATTTATAATAGTGCACTATTACTCATACTTCTGTAATTTATTTTAAATTATTTTAAAAAGTGTATACTTGAAAGTTCTGGATAAATATATTTTAAATATGCAGAAACTAAAAGACTTCATTCCAGATCTTCTGCTTGAAAAGACTGTAACTGCACAAAAGGAATTTCATTTTCACAAAGTCATTTGATACGATGCATTTATAAAGTTAAAATAAATGAATTCCTCAAAATGTGATTGAAAATAATCATAGCCATTTTTTGGTTAAAGCACAAAATAATATTCTGACTCATAATGACAAAATTATTTGCAGTTTTTAAAGGAACTTTATTTTTTAACATTAGTACCTTTATTTCATATGGTGTTTAGACTATTTATTTTGCATGTACAGTCATCTAGCCCAGGAATGGCATCTTCAGTGGTAGTTCTTCTAGATTACCATGGAACCAAGTCAGTGGACATTCATCGACAATGTGCATCATCAGCTGTGCTGCACCACAGCTGCACAAAGGACTGTCTTGAAGGCCCCAGTGATATCTTTTGGTTGTTCAGAGATCTTGCCCAGTCTGGAACATGTTCAGCAGAGACCACTGATGATTGGACAGGTCAAAGCCAGGAGATCAGATTGTGGGGTTGGTATCTGCCTCGGTTTGGCTTCTGCAACCTGGGGCTTCAGCAGCTCCTGGGCTGGTGCCAGCAATATGTGTCCTACCTGCTGGGTGGTCAGGAATTATAACAGACACCCATTGCTCTCGCCATAGTGTTTCCACCCTACGATCCTGGCATGGCAGATGAGACTATAATGGGCAACCTGATGGTAAGCATGCAGCTTGCAGTTTAACAAGGTAATTGTACAGAAGCTGCAGCTGGGGCAGGCACGTACTTTCTCCAGTTACTTGCCAGTGGCAACCTCTTGTCTGACACGAGGAGGAGCAAAGTTGCTCAGAACTAAGAGCCATGGGAGGGCAGTCAGACACAGGGTTCGAGAGATGATGTGCATGGTGGCATGTTGCTGTGTACCCACCAATATGGAGCGTGACGATCCATTCCATGCTGGTGTGCAGTACTCTGCCACCAAATACGAGATGGCAAGAAGTGATGCCAGTGTGAGTGTCTTTACTTTAGCTACTGTCTTCCTCAGGTGGGCATGGGACTCACTGTGTTGTCTAAGGTCACATCTGGATAGACCAGTTCTACTTCATGCTTCTCCTTCTGACCATTCATATAAACATTCAGCTCTTGGGTTGTGTTGGCATGATGAAGATGGAACAAACTGGAGACTATTTTTCTGATGCTTGGCTGGTGGCACCAAGTCCTACAGTAGTCAGCTAACTTTACCATTTATTATCTGCACGAATGAACTCTTGTGACTCTGTTTTTGGCAGGTCATTGATGTAAAAATTGACCAGGGTTGGAGAAAACACAGAACCTTGGGGTAACCCATTGCTCTGTTGTCTCTAAGACTCATCTTCTTCCACATATGGACTCTGAACTGCCTATCGCAGAGGAACAATTCAACAATACCTCTGACCCAAGGTAACAGTACTTCCACAAGTAGGCCACTGTGCCATACCATCTCATGCATCACTGTGTTAGGTCAATGAAATCAGCACCAGTTTTCAAGTTTCTCTGGAAGCCAGTGTTTAGATGAAAATCTGGTATTCAAAAGAAAAACATGTCAAAGGTTGTATTAATTTTAACCGAGCAAAATATTCAGCTTGAAAAAGAAATGTACTGAAAATTAGCAACATTATGGGAATATGAAATTGAAAAACTAATAACTGTGCTATGTAACCTGTCACTTAAATCAGCCTCCATACTAGATGACTAGACGATAGCAAGTATTTTTTTTAAAAGGTTCCAGTGGTGATCCTGGCAAGTACCAGCTGGTAAGCTTAACCTAAGTACCAGGCAAATTGGTTGAACCAATAGTAAAGAAATACGTAACAGATACATAGATTAACACAATATATTGGGGGAAGAGTAAGCATAGCTTCTGTAAATGGAAATCATGATTCACTGATGTATTAGAATTTAAGGGCATCAGCAAACATATGGCAAGAGTTAGTCAGCCAAGATAGTGTACTTGGACTTTTAGAAAGCCTTTGACTAAATGCTGTTTGGCAAAATAAGCCGTCATGGGATACGATGGAAGGACCTTTCATGGGGGGAGGAAAAAATAGTGAGTTTTCACAGTGGTGAATGGTAAATAGCAATGTTCCCTAAAGTTCTGTGGTGGGACAAATGCATTAATGATCTTGTAAACGGGTTAAAAATACGGTGGAAAAGTTTACAGATAATACAAAATTACTCAGGCTAGCTAAGTCCAAAGCTGACTGCAAGGAGTTACAAAAGGGATCTCCTAATACTGAGTGACTGAGTTAGATGAAATTTGCTGCTGATAAATGCAAAGTAATTCACATTAAAAAACAGAATCTGAACTATCCATACACAATAATGGGATCTAAATTAACTGTTACCACTCAGGAAAAAACAGTGGAGTCATTGTAGATAGTTCTTTGAAAACATCTGCTCCATGTGCAATGGCAGTGAAAAAAAAACACAACAGAATGTTAGGAACTATTAGGAAAGGGTTAGAAAATTAAACAGAAAATACCATAATGCCGCTATATAAATCTATTGTTATCCACACCTTGAATAATGCAGTCATAGTCACCCTGTCTCAGAAAAGATATACTAGAATTGGGAAAAATGTACAGAGAAGGGGAACAAAAATATTAGAAGCATGGAACTGCTTTCCTGTGAGGAAAAGATTAAAAAGACTGGATCTCTTCATCTTAGAAAAGAGACTGCCGGGGAGGGAATAGGATAGAAGTCAATAAAATCGTAAATGATGTGGAGACGGTGACTAAGGAAGTGTTATTTACTCCTTCACAGAACTCAAGAACCAGGGGTTTCCCAAAGAAATTAATAAGCATCAGGGTTAAAACAGACAAAAAGAAATATTTCTTCACATGACATACAATCAACCTGTGGGACTTGTTGCCATGGGATATTGTGAAGGCCAAAAGTATAACTGGGCTCAAAAAAGAATTGTCTAAGTTTATGAAGGATATAGGTCTATCAATGGCCATTCGTCAAGATGTTCAAGAATGGAATCATAAGAACATAAGAACATAAGAATGGCCGTACCGGGTCAGACCAAAGGTCCATCTAGCCCAGTATCCTGTCTGCCGACAGTGGCCAGCACCAGGTGCCCCAGAGGTGGACCGAAGACAATGATCAAGCGATTTGTCTCCTGCCATCCCTCTCCAGCCTCTGTCAAACAGAGGCCAAGGACACCATTTTATCCCCTGGCTAATAGCCTTTTATGGACCTAACCTCCATGAAATTATCTAGCTTCTCTTGTTCCTTGGGTGTCCCTAAATCTCTCACTGCCAGAAGCTTGGACTAAACAACAGAGAATAGACCAATCGATAATTAATCAGTTCTGTTCATTCCCTCTGAAGTTTCTGGCACCAGCTGCAGTAAGAAGACAGGATACTGAACTAGACCATTGCTCTGACCCATGCAACAGAACAAACAGGTGTGGAAAGGGGAAGTTATAATGTATCATATCTCTTGGTTGTATTTATAGCCATGCAGACGGAGGCAAGAGGATAAGAGAATTTTCTACATTTTAATTTATAAGAATATTGTAAAATATTTAAAGACATCTTGAGTTTACAAAATGTCCTCTTTTACTGTTTTTTTTAAAAATCAGAATAAAAAAATATGCATTCTAATCTATAAGACAAATTAATGAAGAGATTGTAGGTTGTATATTTACACCAGCTATGTACTCCTTCATGGTATATAAATTGCCATTTTAAGTTATTGGCTCAATATAGCCTGGTGCACAGATCAGTTCAAATGTGAATACTTTTATTATCTATACTACAGTTCAAAGTCAATTGTTGGGAATGGAAATATCGATGGAATGGTTAAAAAAAATTGGATGCTTTCTCTCCCTGAATTTGCCCATCCCAACTTAAAAAATTCTTGTTCTTATTCTGAGATGACAATTTTGTATATAATATTTAACAGACTGTTGCTGATGGACCCATGTGAACTTTAGAATAGATCTTGACATGCAAACATTTCTCCATGTGAGTCACTGTATGCCTGTAGGTATTTTCATTGTCCTCTTAAGGATATGTCTACACTGCAGAGTTTTTTTTGGGATACCAGAGGTATCCTGGAAAAACTCAGCCACATCCTAGGAATGTGTTTGCTCTTCCGAAGTTTTTTTCAGAAGAGCAGATGTGTTTTTTCGTCATCCCTGTAAACCTTGTTTTACGAGGAAGAAGGGATGTTCCGAAAAAGGGTTTTTTTTTTCTGACATTTGACCCAGTGTAGACAGGCCAAATGTAGGAAAAGCCTCTTCCAAAAAAAGAAGCAGAAAAAGCTATGCAAATTGTGATTCGCAATTTGCGTAGCTTTTTTTTTCAGAAGAGCAGTGCAGTGTAGACATAACCTAGGACTAGTTATGTGCACATAGTCATGTGCATAAGTGTTTGCAAAATACAGGCCTAAATTTGTAAGGAACTTTACAGCTGATTTTGCATAAGATTTTGTTTATTCTACCTAATAAACATACATATTCATCTAACTTCCAAAGTTTCAGAGTTCCAGTTCTCAGAATACAAGTACTTAGAATTTGGGTGCTTTTCTGGAGCGTTTCTAAAAGATACAAAACAATGGGAACTGCAAATCTGACTATAAATATCAAAAGAAAAGTCTTTTTAATGTGATTTGTAGCATTTTCTCATGGGAATACACTCAAATCAGTCTTTCTCAGGGTACGTCTACACAGCAGGGCTAAAGTTGAATTAAGCTACACAACCTTAGCTATGTCGGTTGCATATCTTAAGTCGAAATAGTTTAACTCCTCTTTAGGCTCTGTCTACACAGCAAGAAGTCAGAGGAAGAACACTCTTCCTTTGACTTCCCTTACTCCTCCTGAAATGAGAGTTACCATAAGTCAGAGTAAGAAGTCCTCCAGCTCAACATTATTTTGAAATAAAGGCCTGTAGAGTAGACATGCTTTTTGTTATTTTGGAATAACGTCAGTTATTCCAAAATAACGCTGCTGTGTAGACGTACCCTCAGAGTATTTCAGCATTTCTCCTTCAGTCATGAACAGAACTAGAAAGTACAGGAGCAAGAGAGGGAAAATAGGGTCACATACTCACACTGGGAAAATTGAGTACTCCCATCAAAGTCATTGCTTAAAAAATAATAATGTGTCCACTACAAAGGCTTGTTGTTGTTATGTAAAAGAGCGTCTTAATTTAACCAGTTTTGCTTAGTCTTATACCCTTCTGAAAGAGGAATTGCTCTGTGCATAGCTCTACCATCTTCCGTTTTTATTCTTTCCTTGGTTTTCTAATGGTGTTCAGATTTGCTTCATTGTAAAGTGGCTACCATATGGTCATATGAATTGAGTTTAATAAAATGATGAATGGAACTTTGCTGCTTTAATGTATGATCATTAATTTTAATTCCTACATGAGTGTGACATCTGTTCTTGATCCTTGTCCCTTTACCTTTAAAATCATCACCACCAATTTCTAACAGATTATTACAATTCACAGGTAATTGTATATTTATAAAAAATTCCCTAACAGCCTTTGCCTTTAGAGAATCGAATGGGCCAAAATCCTTCCCGGACACATACCTTGTGCAGCCTCTTTAATTTCAGAAGGGAGATATGTGTGTTAGGGTAAAATTAGGTCCAAAGAGAATGTGGGGTTAAAACAGCCTTTTCAGTAAATAAAGATTGTTCCTATCCAGCACTGCAGCGTAAAGCATAATGAGTTCTATACAGCTGAGATGGCTGGAATCTAGAGAATTACAGGATATATTAAATGGTGACTGATAAAAGACTGTTCATAGCTGCTTGTTGAACAAGCGGAACATGTGAGGCTTAGGAATATAACGTTAGTCCAGTATTCGACATTTTTTGAAACAGATGTCTGTTCTCCACCAAAAAATCAGCCTGCAATTTATGTGCTATACAAGAGTGGAGCAGGATACTTACAGTTACAGCCAATCTCATAATAAGTTTATAATTGACTTTCTGGGTGTGCGCTCAGCTTCTTATTGCCTGCCTGCATGCATTCAATTTCTCACTCTTAGGGCTTGTTGTTGGAACACCCAAGCAGGGATGTCCTTAGGATTTATGGGACCCTACACAGTCTTATTAAACTGGTGCCCCTGTACCCAGCAACAGCCAGGGGGATGACAATTTTTTAGAGCTGTGATTTTATAATCTTTAGAAACACACTAATGAAGTATTTTAAAGCAAATTTTAAATTAAGGTCCTGTCAACTAATATAGTAAATTCACAAACTGACCCTACGTAGCTGGAGTTGACAAATGCCTGTTCAATGGCTTCATTGCCACTTGAATGTCTCGTTCATGGGTTTGATGTTCTGCTAATAGGTCTGGCAGGCTTTTTCACTTTTATGTTAACTAGATCCTCTCCAGAGGAAGCAGAGCCACAGATAGGTGGGCATTAAGACCCAGTGGTGCCCCAAATTTTCAGGTGCACTACGAAGCTGCGTATTCTGCATATGGGCAAGGATGGCCCTGCACCCAAGCATGTCTGTGAGGTGCAGAGTTCCCCAACTCCCACTGATTTCAGCACCTTTGATTTCAGTACCTTATAGAAGTGCTCAGGACTTTGCAGAATTAAGCCCTTACACTGAAATCAGCATTCCAGATTGTGCTGCCTAATCCAGATGGAATGTAAAGTGTTTTTCATCTTCTAATACAAACATTTGAATATGTTTAATGATAAAATTATGGTAACAAGGCAAATATTAAAATTCTGAATTCAGCATTAACT
Source organism: Rafetus swinhoei (assembly GCA_019425775.1). Classification (NCBI taxonomy): domain Eukaryota; kingdom Metazoa; phylum Chordata; order Testudines; family Trionychidae; genus Rafetus; species Rafetus swinhoei. The sequence continues at coordinate 41,695,211 of CM033432.1, read as the reverse complement.
CCCACGGGGATTTGCATTTGGAAAACGGAAGGGGAACAGGCCATGTATTATGTCTGCACCTAGACTCCCTCTCTCATTCCACTCTGCTCCCTGCGCTGTTAATACCATGGACTTCTTTGGGTTTGGGGCAAGAGAAAAAGGGATGCCACATTTGCTCCACCCTTTTAATTCCAATGTAATGTTGTGGCTAGTTGGAGGTTTTCTTCCTTTTAAACTGGTTTTAATGGAAAATTAGGTTTTTGATTAATGTGTGTGTGTGTGTGTGTGTGTGTGTGTGTATAAAATGTCTGTTTTCCATGGAAACATCTGATTTTTAAAAAAATGCCTGAAAACCAAAATATTCAATTGCAAAACATAATGGGAATGGTAATTCAGTTTCCTAATGTCCCTGTTCCTCTTAATGGGCTGATCTCCCCTGCAAGAACATCTCCCATGATGCAACTGCCTCTTCTCACCACGTGGAGATACTGTGCTGCATAATGGGAAATGTAGTCTGACCAAGAACACAGTAGAGAACAGACTATGACACACATGAATTATAACTCCCTGAGATACCATGGTATCATCATCCACTGGTGGTAGTTCATGTTGGCACTAATGGGACTGCTAGGGGATCTCTCATTGATAATAGAGGACTTCAGGGAACTTGGAAGCATGCTGAATAAGAAAAATGTCCAGGCAGTCTGTTCTGAGATCATTCTTGTCCCTTAAGCCAAAGAAGACAGAATATTCCAAAAGCAAAACCCTGACTAGGAAAGTGTGTAGGGTGGCAGGGTTTAGTTTTGTGGAATATTGGTCCACCTTCTCTGGGATGAACAGGCTGTATAGTTTGGTGGTCTCCACCTCAGTAGAAATGGAATCAATTAGAGGCTGCTTAGAGTAGTGAGACAAGCATTAACCTAATAACAAAAGGGAACGGTAAAAAGAAGGAAGATACAAGCACTCTGTTAGCACAGAATCAAGATGCTGAGAATCAAAGCAATCAAGGAAACAAAGAACACACAGAGAAGACATTATGTAATGACCTATACACCAATGCTAGGAGCCTGGGTGAAAAAGAAGAGGAACTGGAACTGCTCATTTATTATCCTAAATTAGCTCTATTTGGCATTATTGAAACCTGGTGGTATGATTTGCACAATTGGAATGTTAAAATCAACAATTTTTAACTTATTTTTTAAAAAAAACCTGAGTGTGCAAAAAGGGAGAAAGAATGGCACTCTGCCAAAAATTGCATTACTGGTTTGTGAGTCACTGATTGCTCAGAAGAAAATAATATTTAATGCTTATGGATCAATGTCCTAACAGGAAAAAAGCAGAAGATGGGGTATTAGATGGTAACTGCTGAGACCTCCAAATCATACTAGGGAACAGGATGACCACCTTTTTATGCACCTATATATAATGTAGAGGGAAAAAAATGCTGTGTGATCATGGATAATGTCAATTTGAGTGACACATGCTCACGGTCTTATGCTGCCAATATTAGGACGTCCTTAGAACTTCTAAATATTACAGATGACAATTTCCTAACTCAAAATGTGTTGCAGTCAACATGAGGGAATTCTGTTGTAGGTGTAGTCTTGACAGATAAACAGGAACTAATTACAGAATATAAAATTATGGATTGTTTAAGAATAATTTACTAGATTCCCCAAAAGCCACAATTGAAGCAGGTTAAAAGACCTGGTTTAGAAGGGAAGTGAAGATAGCTAGGTAAAATTTTAAAATAATGCATAACAAACTGAGGAAAGGGGAGGTTGACAGTAAAGAATATAAATCAGAAGGTAGGAACTGTAGAACATTGATAAGGGAAACAAAGAGATACAAAGTGAAAACAATGGCCAGCAAAGTACAATAAAAAAGGAGTGTAAATATATTAGGAACAAGAAAAATCCTGAAATCCCAATATAGACCTAGTAGAATTATCAAAAATAATGCAGAAATGCAAAAAATATTCAATATATATCCTGAGATCTGTGATTTCTGCCCCAGGAAAGTGGTTTTTACCCACAAAAGCTTACGCCCAAATAAATCTATTAGGGTATGTCTACACTACAGCGTTATTTCAAAATATCTCATTTTGAAATAGTTAATTCGAAATAAGATATTTCGAAATAACGTGTCTACACACAAAATGCATTTCGAAATAGTGTTCTGCTATTTCAAAATAGCGCGTCCACACTGATTGAACTCTGAATCACATTTAAGGCCAGCTGAAACCGGTTCCAGCAGGGCATCAGGTCAGTAGTTACCAGGGGTGGCCCATCCATATAGGCGAACTAGGCGGTCGCCTAGGGTGCCAAGTTAAATGGGGCACCAAATGGTGGCGCAATATCATTGAGGGGTTTGGAGGTGGGGGTGCCCCTGGTAGTTACTTTGTGTGGCTGCTGCCTGAGGCTATCTGAGGCTTGTACTTAAAGGAACCCCCCTGGACAGCCAGTTCTCAGCTTTCTCTGCTTGCTTGCCTACCTCACTGAGACATTTTTGTCTCTGCCTGCTTTGGTTGCCCTGACTCGGGACACCACAGCACTCGGTGCCATGGGGCCGGAGCTGCCGCTGGGCACTCTGGTACTTCTTTTGGACATGTTGCTGCAAGCCTGGCTGCGCTTTCTGCAGGCTGCCTTGCAGCATCTGCTGCAGCCCGACCCCCATGCTATCCTCTGGACCCTCCTGGGGGATGGGGAGGAGCAGCTGCAGCTCCTGGACCCCAGCGTGCCCCGCTGCATCTAGCGTCTGGACACCAGCAGCGACTGGTGGGATCACATCGCTCTGGAGCGCTGGGAAGACCAACAATGGACCCAGAACTTCAGGATGAAGAAGGACACCTTCCTCGAGCTCTGTGAGTGGCTCTCCCCTGCTCTGTGGCGATGGGATATGCACATGAGGCCCGCCATTCCCCTTCACAAGTGTGTGGCCATCACCCTCTGGAAGCTTTCCACGCCGGATAGCTACCGATCCGTGGCGAACCAGTTAAGCGTGGGGAGATCCACTGTCAGAGCAGTGCTCATGCAGGTATGGCAATCTCCGGCCACTGTGCCAGGAGGGGGGGATGGGCTGCCCTAGGAAAAGGGGGAAGGGGTTGAGAGTCCCCTCCATGGGAGGGTTTGTTCTGTCCCACCCGCACTATGGACTGACCGCGGTGGCCAGGATTGCAGGGGGGGGTTGCTCCTGGGAGTGGGGGCGCGGGACAATGGCGGGGAAGGAGCACTCTCAGCCACCCTGGCACACCAGTGACTCTTGGTGGTTTTGTGTGTCCACCTCTGCAGGGTGTGTCCACATCAACAGAGTGCTGCTCCACAGAGTCATCCGCCTCACTGATGTGGATGCAGCGATTGAGGAGTTTGGCACCCTGGGCTTCCCCAACTGCGGGAGGGCAATCTATGGGACGCACATCCCCATCCGTGCCCCGGAACACCAGGCCTCCCTGTACCTCAACCGGAAGGGATACTTCTCGGTCATCCTGCAGGCTGTGTCTGACCACCGGGGCCAGTTCGTGGACATTAAGGTGGGCTGGGCTGGCAAAGCACACGACGCGCGGGTTTACCGCAACTCGTCCGTGTGCCAGAGGCTGCACGCTGGGACTTTCTTTCCCGACCGCCACATCAGGGTCAGGGACGTGGATGTGCCTGTGTGCCTGGTGGGGGATGCGGCCTATCCCCTACTTATTTTATAGTAAAATAAAACTATTTATTTTATAGTAAAATAAAAAAAGAACACGTTAAAAATCAGCTAGAAAAGTTAGATGCCTGCAAGTCATCAGGGCCTGATGAAATGTATCCTAGAATACTCAAGGAGCTGATAGAGGAGGTATCTGAGCCTCTAGCTATCATCTTTGGAAAATCATGGGAGACAGGAGAGATTCCAGAGGACTGGAAAAGGGCAAATATACTGCCCATCTATAAAAAGGGAAATAAGAACAACCCAGGAAACTACAGACCAGTTAGTTTAACTTCTGTGCCAGGGAAGATAATGGAGCAAGTAATTAAGGAAATCATCTGTAGACACTTGGAAAGTAGCAAGGTGATAGGGAATAGCCAGCATGGATTTGTAAAGAACAAATCATGTCAAACCAATCTGATAGCTTTCTTTAATAGGATAACGAGTCTTGTGGATAAGGGAGAAGCGGTGGATGTGGTATACCTAGACTTTAGTAAGGCGTTTGATATGGTCTCGCATGATATTCTTATCAATAAACTAGGCAAATACAACTTAGATGGGGCTACTATAAGGTGGGTGCATAACTGGCTGGATAACCGTACTCAGAGAGTAGTTATTAATGGTTCACAATCCTGCTGGAAAGGCATAACAAGTGGGGTTCCGTAGGGGTCTGTTTTGGGACCGGCTCTGTTCAATATCTTCATCAACGATTTAGATATTGGTATAGAAAGTACGCTTATTAAGTTTGCAGATGATACCAAGATGGGAGGGGTTGCGACTAATCTGAAGGATAGGGTCATAATTCAAAATGACCTGAACAAATTGGAGAAATGGTCTGAGATAAATAGGATGAAGTTTAATAAAGACAAATGCAAAGTGCTCCACTTAGGAAGGAACAATCAGTTTCACACATACAGAATGGGAAGCGACAGTCTGGGAAGGAGTACAGAAAGGGATCTAGGGGTTATAGTGGACCACAAGTTAAATATGAGTCAGCAGTGTGATGCTGTTGCAAAGAAAGCAAACATGATTCTGGGATGTATTAACAGGTGTGTTGTGAGCAAGACACGAGAGGTCATTCTTCCGCTCTACTCTGCGCTGGTTAGGCCTCAATTGGAGTATTGTGTCCAGTTCTGGGCACCGATTTCAAGAAAGATGTGGAGAAATTGGAGAGGGTCCAGAGAAGAGCAACGAGAATGATTAAAGGTCTAGAGAACATGACCTATGAGGGAAGGCTGAAGGAATTGGGTTGGTTTAGTTTAGAAAAGAGAAGATTGAGGGGGAACATGCTAGCAGTTTTCAGATATCTAAAAGGGTGTCATAAGGAGGAGGGAGAAAACTTGTTCATCTTGGCCTCTGAGGATAGAACAAGAAGCAATAGGCTTAAACTGCAGCAAGAGAGGTTTAGGCTGGACATTAGGAAAAAGTTCCTAACTGTCAGGGTAGTCAAACACTGGAATAAATTGCCCAGGGAGGTTGTGGAATCCCCATCTCTGGAGATATTTAAGAGTAGGTTAGATAAATGTCTATCAGGGATGGTTTAGACAGTATTTGGTCCTGCCATGAGGGCAGGGGACTAGACTCGATGACCTCTCGAGGTCCCTTCCAGTCCTAGTATTCTATGATTCTATGATTCTATACAAGCCTGGCTGATGAAGCCCTACACAGAACACCTCAACCCTTCCCGACAGGCCTTTAATACCAAATTCGGCAGGGCCTGCATCGTGGTGGAGGGGGCGTTTGGCCAGTTGAAGGCCTGTTTTAGATGCCTCCTCACCCGCCTGGACTGATCCGAGTGAAATATTCCACACGTGGTGGCAGTGTGTTGTGTGCTGCATAATTTGTGCGAGAGGAAGGGGGAGGCTTTCCTGCCGGGCTGGATGGCAGAGGCCGACCACTTGGCTGACCTGTATGTGCAGCCCCATACGGCTGCCAGCCGGGAGGCCCATCGGGGGGCTGTCCATATCTGGGAGGCCCTGCGGGAGAGCTCCCACCTGGAGGAGGACTAAAGTCTCCCTGGTGTGCCCCACTGGGGGCTTGTGCCTCATTTCATCCTCACATCCTTTCACTGACCCCTCCCTAACCTTCCTTCCCATTAAATAAAGACACGTGTTGACAAAAACAAATTCTGTTTATTGAACATAACTGGGGTGGGGAGGAATGAGGGCGGGAGACGGGAGGCGAGAGGGTGGGAGAGGGGAGGGGGAAACCTGGGAAGAAGGAGCTGGAAGGGGGAGGCGAGGGGAGGAAGTGTGAGGAGAAGCTCAGGGTTGGGGGTCTTGCTGGCCCACCTGTCTCCCAGCACTGGGAGTGCAGGGGCCTTGGTGTTCCCGGGAGGAGCGGGTATGGAGGGTGGGACGGGTAGAGGTGGGGAGAGGAAGAAGTGGGAGGGGGAGCAGGAGTTGGAGGAGGAGTGGTAGCTGGGGCAGCAGTAGGGGCTGGAGCGGCAGGAGGCAGCAATCTCTGCACCAAGGTCTGCAGGTGGTCGGAGGTGGCACGGCCCTAGGCAAGCAGCTCCCGCCAGCTCTCCCACCGCAGCTGCAGGTCTTCATGCACCCAGTGGTCAAGGGTGCAGTGCTGGCCTCGCAGGATCCCCAGGTGCTGCTGTTGGTACTCCTCCTGGTTACGGGTCAGCCTGCTGGCCCGAGTGCAGGAGGTTGTCCTGGGCAGGGTGGTGCGCTCTGCACTCGCAGCTGCTGCGGCTTTGGAGAAACAAGAGAAGAGGTCAGTTATCCCTGGGGACATAGTGGGTGAAGCCCAGGCCCCCTCTGCAAGGCGAGGACGGCAGGTCTCTGCACCATCGGAGCCAATGTACTTGCACACAGGCCATGTTCGGCATATCCTGCCATCCCCGGGAGTGTGAGCTGGCCTGGGACTGCACCTATGCCCCTGTGCTGTATCTAGTGTGGGGGCGGGGGCGGAGGGGAGATGTGCCCTGCCTCTGCATAGAGGGGGCTTGTGGAGGGAGGGCATCGTGCAGTGTCCCTCCCCGGGGTCAGGAGCACGTCATGTGCCTTCATAAATACACACGTGTGGGTAACAGGCCAGGGCCCCTGTGTGACAGCCAGCAAAGGCCACATGCCCAGTGTGGCACGGCACATGCACAGGTTGCTGCATGCTCCATGGTCAGCAAGGCCCACGTGCGCGGTCCCTGGTCTCTCTCTTCCACACCCCGCCCCCCCCGGTCCTGCATAAGGGGACAGTGATGGCACTCACATGTTGAGGCCTCCCCGGCCTCGGATGACACTGGCGACAGGCTTGCTGGGACGGCTCGGGGGTCCTGGGTGTGGGGCACACTACCTCCAGACTCCTGTGGCTCCTGGCCATCCTCCTCCTCCTCCTCTTCCTCCTTCTCCTCGGTGTCATGGGCAGGGCCCTCTGCCCCAGGGTCGATGACCACCTGGGGGGCACAGACCATCTGACCCCCCAGGATGCAGTCCTGGGCATCATACTAGGGGCAGGGGTCTGGGTCAGCCCCTGGTTGGGAGCTTCCCCCTGAGGCCCTGACATAGGCCTGCTGCAGCTCTCTGATTTTCATGCGCACCTGCTCCTGGGTGCGCACATGGCCTTTGGTGGCCAGGCTGTCAGCCATTCACCTGTAGATGGCTGTGTTCCTGTGTCTAGTGCGGAGATCGTGGACATTGGAGGCCTCCCCCCAAACCTCAATGAGGTCCACGATCTCCGCACTAGACCAGGAAGGTGCCTGCCTTTTGCGGCCCCTGACAGGCTCCTGGGAGCTGCCAGTCTGCTCCTGGGGAGTGGTGGAGGGCTGGGTGCCAGTGGGTTGCTGGCTCATGCTGGGTCAGGTGCACGGACTGCTGGCTCTGTGCTGGCAGGCTTGCAGCTGGCACAGGAACTGTGGCCAGAGTCTACCCCTTTAAGGGCTCTGAGGATGTGGGGGAGCAGAAGAGTTTTCCTGGTTTGGCCCAGACTGGCCACCAAGGCACCCTGGGAAGGGCTGGAGGCCCCCTATTTCGAAATAAGCATCTACGCAGCACTTATTTCGATTTAGCTATTTTGAATTTGGCATTATTCCTTGTGGAATGAGGTTTACCAAATTCGAAATAAGCGCGCCGCTATTTCGAATTACTTTCGAAATAGCGGTTTGTATGTGTAGATGCTAGGAAAGTTATTTCGAAATAATGGCTGTTATTTTGAAATAACTTTGCCGTGTAGACATACCCTTAGTCTTTAAGGTGCCACTGGACTCCTCGTTGTTTGAGCCACTTACATTGCTTAGTTGAATAACTTATGTTGAGTAACTTTACATTATTGTGAGTCATCCCATTCCACCTGCCTGAGTCATTTTAAGATAAGGAGCTATATCTCTCCATATTGATTGTATGATGGGAACTGACATGTATTTTTTTCTTCATGCTAGATGTCCCAAATTAAAACAACCATAGTTAAATAATAGCAAGAAGGCTCTAGTATTTATTCATATAAAACAGAACTCATAAATCTGCCGTGGGTTTTGAGGTATCTTAATTTTCCATTTTATGAAAAAGGAGGGTTTTTCAGGTAAGGGATCATTCTATTACAGTTGTGATACCCACCCCCTCCTATTTTACTGCCAGATTCTGTGGTGCTAGTTGCTCTCCTTATAATAAAGAGAAGCTTTAAAAGTATTTTTTAATGTTAATCTCATTGGTAGTCTTGGTAGTAACTTCCAGCAAGCTTTTTGGATTGATTCGATGTCCGAGAAGGATTCCTACAGAAGTGTGGCTTGATTAATTCTGCAAGATGATAGGACAATGCATGGGGTGTCATGAGATATAGGGTAAAATCCTGGCCCCACTAAAGTCAGTGGGAGTTTTGCTACTGACTTTAATAGGACCAGGATATCAGCCCCATGTTCTGTTCCTGGCGCTGTTACTAGCCTGCTGTGTGACTCTGGCCAACTTATGTCACCTCTCTGTGCCTCATTGTTTTCTATCTGTAAAATGAAGGTAATATTTGCCTCCTTTTTAAAGCACGTGAAACTGCACACATGAGAAATACTATATAAGAAGGGTTTTACCCATAAAAGCTCATGATACTATCTATATTTTTGTTAGTCTCTAAGCACTGGTCTACACTAGGCAGATACTTCAAAATAACTCCCCTTATTTCGAAATAACAAGCAGAGCATCCACACTACCAAGCCTGTTATTTCGAAATTAGAGGCTGGTTATTTTGAAATCTGAGCTCCTGCTTTCCACAAGGAATAATGCTTATTTCGAAACAGTTATTTTGAAATAGCGGTAGTCTGGATTCTCCACTACTGCTGTTTTGAAATAACTACTCCCCAGAGTCATTCAAAGTAATTACTCCCCAGCGCTTCCTAGGGCTCTAAGTCAATGTAGCATGTCCATATAAAGAAGCCTGCCTCGGACTAATTTCAAGGCTTCCCTGCAGTGTGGACACGCTATTTCGAAATAGCTATTTTGGGAGTTATTATTTCAAAACAAGTTATTTTGAAATAATTTCCTAGTGTAGACATGCCCTCAATGCCACAGGACTACTCATTGTTTTTAAAGTTACAGACTAATGCAGCTACCCTTCTGAGGTTATATAAGAACTAGGCAGTACTATTTGTCCCATTTTTTATATTTTTGACCCTTGTCACTCACTAATGATCTCACATATATTGCTATTCTCTGTATATTCCATCCACAAAGATATACCATGCCCTTCATTCAAACCTGATATTCTTGGGCTATACTACTATAGTTTTCCCTGTTTTCAAAAGTGTTCCTCAATTTTTCTTTGGGGATGGTGTTGTGGGTCCCTGTTATGAGAACAAACATTACTTCAAGGCACACAAAAGTCTGTAGCTTTTACAGCAGCACACAGGGTGGCTATGCTGTGCATAAGTCCTAGACGGGTCATTAGCACTCAAACAAATTGTTGTGTCTGGTCAACAGCAGAAATTGCCATGTCAAATGTCTAAATGAACACAAGGCGACACCATTCAATTCATTTCATTGAGATTTTATTGGCATGTCAAGCTCTACAAGTGTTGCCAAAATAGAAAAAGTTCATTGCATAGCAGCAATTGAAGGGTAGAGGCAATTTCTTAATGACAGTTATCCATTAACTGATTAATCCTTCCATAGAAAAATAGATGATTATGCATACACCATTGTAGTCTGACTCATACTGTGCGTGCTTCTCTGGAAACTGGAGCTGCCTACTGCAGCTCCACTTTTCAGTCTGACTGTATCAAATTTGCCTCCTTGATAAAATAGTCACATTGGTAGCACTGTCCACTTGTTTGCTTTCCTTTCTGTCCCTGTGAAGTAGCTTCCCCTTTGAACAGCCATCCTTCCTTTTCAAATCCCTACTCAGGACTGACTGCTTGAAATTCTGAATCTAGACTCGTCTCAGAAATTGCCACCACCACCACCACCACCATCAAGTATCCAGCCCACTACATTTTAGTAGTTTTGACAAAAAGTACTTCTGAAGCAAAGGGAAATGTATGTATTTAGGTCCCAACTTTCATTTAAATCACTGGAAGTTAGGAACTGAAATAGCTTTGGTCAATCTAGGCCTCACTTCCTGATAAAACTGATGGTCACAGTATAAATAATAATAGATGCAGCAATACTTGTCATGAATTCATAACTCAGCCTTCTTTTATGTCAGAGTTCACATTTCCACACTCCAATGGTCCCAGCAGTAGTTAACTCCTTAACTGTCATCCCTGCCAATTCTGTACCCTAAAGCTCATGCAGTGGCTCCTTGCATGAGTTAGCAGCAGAGTTTGAATGCAGGACCTTCAGCACAGCAGAACTAATACCACTTGACTATGGCTGAGGCCCATTAGCAGATGGTAGGGTCCGAATATATGCCAAAATTGAAAATGAGATTTTATTAGCTTTTCATAATGTAACTTCAATAATATTATCATGGCCTATTATAATATCCTTCCAGTCTGGAGATGATGTGACACCATCATTTGAAAGTTACGTTAGCTTAAAATTCAATTTCTGCATTGGGACAAAAGGATTTTTCTAAATTAGTACAAATATTTTGTCACTGGTTGTTTGAGTTTTTTGTTCTCGTCACATTAAGGTACCTTATGGTATGTGCAACCCTGATAGGCTTTGCTTGCTGTATGTTGGCTGACTTCCAGTTTTGCCTCATGTTTTATATCATTCACAGGAGATCTGTTATCTATATGTAACATTTACACATTGTTTTCTTCTCCTACTAATTATGCCAGGAAATAATGTTCTGCAGAGTAATCTTTAGATGCCCCCCACCATCTCCTTCTTAGCTTTTGTGATATGCTGTCCTTTGACAAATCACCTGTTCTTAATCTACATAGGTTTGAGTCTTGCTGAACCTAACAAAGCAGAAATGGGTAAATTTGCTATTACTCTGAATATTTTTGATAAATATACCCATTTTTTTGGTTATGAACTACACACGAGATTTGGTTTTTTTACAAGTGTATTTATTTAAATTTACTTTAAAAAGTTATACATAGTTTGGCCTAAAGGTTCTTCATAAATTATTTGCATAGGCCATGTCATTGCTAAGAATGCCTTTATGGCAGCCCGAGAATGGGGAGTTGGGTGTGTGGGTTTATGTTCCCGGAATAGGCTTCCAGAGTCTGCAGCCCAGCCAATTAGGACACCTGAAGCCCATATGGAGTCAGCCTGGAGGGTAGACTGATTAGATCACCTGCCACCAGTTAAGGCTGTGAGCACACAATAAAAACCTTCCCTCAGGCAAGGCAGGGGGAAGGAGAAAAGGGACGGACCAGAGGAGAAGAGAGGCAGTGCAGCGCAGTGCAGCAGACAGACCCAAGGCAGCCAGCAACAAGACATGTTCCAAGGCGTTGGGGAAGTAGCCCAGAGAGGGGCCGCTGTTCAGTGGGCCAAGGGCCAAGCCTCACAGATCACTCGGGGCTACCCCTGCCCCCGCCCCTCTTCCCCCCAGCACCTTGGGCCAGAACTCAGAGCAAATGGGTGGGACTGGGTTCCCCCGACCATCCTCCCAGCTGGTGGCTGCCAGTGAGGAACAGGGGAGACCCTGTGGATTAACGGAAGGACTGACCTCCAAAACCCTGGACTGGCCAATGATGAAAAGGGCTCTGGTAGCGGGGTACCCTTCCCTTCTCGGCAGTGATAGGGACACCACGAGCCTCTGAGGCACACGCAAAACCCGCCAGGAAGCACAGGACCTAGGGTGCTTAGCCCAAACTTTCCACAGCCTTGTGAAGATCAGCATACAAGAAGCCATTGGCAAACGACAACAACAGCTAGTTTTATTGGGCCTGCACAACCAAGAATCACCCTCCATATTCCAGAGCACCATTTGCTAACACTTATTCACTAGCTAACTAATTATTGGGAAGAAAATCAACTTATTTTACTTGCATTAAATAACAGAATTCTTGCTTGTTTGAAGTGCACACCTTCCAGATGCATAGCACTGAACTGAAAAGTTCTTTTATTTGGGCTGCATTATTTCTTTAACCTATCTTTCAAAACTGTCTTTTTTTTTATATTCTTCCTTCTACTCATAAGGTACATGAGAGAGAGAGATTTTGAAATTAGAGAGCTTCCCCTAAGAGAGCCAGAAGAGTATATCAATAAGAGAGCATAAAAAGTGAAGGTCCTAAATTTAATTTTGATCATTAAAGAAGAAAGTCTTACCTGAGCTGTTCAAAGTGTGAAAACAGAAGGCAGCTCATTGGGGTCTCCTGCTTCCTTTGTCCTTTGGTAATGCAGGACTGGCAGCTCTCTGTGAACAAATTAGTTTAATTAATTACAAACATCAAAGTCCCAGCCGGACCAAATGCCAGAGGCTGGTATTCATCTTGGTCTGCAAGGAAATGGCCTATAATCCCTTCTGTTCCTGTTGATCGGAGCCAGCCATCATTTACCTGGTCTCATCTTTCAGGGATTGTGTGAAAAGTGACAGACAACTGCAGCACTTATATCCATGCTGATTCTTTATCACTGCACGTTTATTGCAGACACTACAGTGTCTTACACAGCAAGCAGCTGTTTACGGAGAAAATTAACTGTGAGCTATTGTACCCAGCAGCATTCCTGCTGTTGAAACATTTAGTGGACTTCAATAGAATATATGACCCGTTTGCATTTGGGCTGATTTGTACTTCTTTTGCTGGAAGACTCTAAAGATGTTCAATAGTCTTCATTTCAATTCCTTTCATTTCATTCCAGCATATTTCTTTTTTAATTAACCACATCCGACAACTTCTGGCCCATCTTACACTAAGAAATTATAGTGGGAAATTAAGAAGTATTTAAGATTATTTTTTAAAAATAACAAACATTGACTGTATAAAATGGAGACTTTTTAGATACACAGTGATTTCTATTAACAAGAATTTCCAGTGGTTCATAACTATTATTTCTAATTTTAAAGACATCTGTCATGTTCGTATCTATTAATTTGTATTTTAAAATCTTTCAAGCTTTCAAAGAAATTTGAAACAAAGTAGTTTTGCATTTTGCTCAGAAAAGAAATTAAACAAAACATCCTTTTATTAATGATTGAGTAATTACTCACTGAATCTTACAAATTCAGTGTTTCAATATACTCTTTGATCTGTTTATAATAGTAAAGAAAGAATTTAAAATTTGGACTGAGTAATAGAATGTTCTGGCCCCCTTAAGGGAGACCATTGGCGGGAACTCTGGGAATTCTGGGATTTGTAGTATTAGCATCCTACCAAATTCACAGTCCAGTTTTGATCAGTATCACAGTCTTGGGATTTTAAAAATTATTAATTTCATGATTTTGGATGTTTAAATATGAAATGTCACTTTGCTGTAACTGTCAGGGTTCTGACCCAAAAAAGGAGTTGGTGGGGGAGGGATCACAAGATTATTCGGGGTGTGGAGGTTGCAGTACTGCTACCCTTACTTCTGGGCTGCTACTGCTGGGCTGATGGCAGTGCTACCTTCAGAGCTGGGCAGCTGCAGAGTGGCAGCTGCTGACCAGGAGTACATCTCTGGAGTAGAGTTGCCATCAGCAGTAGCACAGAGGGCCCAGCTCCACAGGCACCAGTACAAAATCAACGGTGGCCTGGTATGGTATTGCCACCCTTATTCCTGCACTACTGCTGCTGCTGGGGAACTACCTTCTGAGCTGGGCGCCCTGTCAATAGCCATCCAGCTTTGAAAGCAGCACAGACGTAAGGTGACAAGATTGCAACCTTCCCTTAAAATAGCCTTGTGACACCCTCTCTCCCCCCGCCCCCTCCCGAATCTTCCTTTTGGGTCAGGCAGGCCCTGCCTTTGGGAAAGGCAAACGAGGCAAAAGTTGCCTTGGGCCCCACACATTCAGAGCCCCGCACTGACCAGTTCCTGGCTCCGCCCACCTGGCTGCTCACTCACTGCCTTGACTAGGAGCCCCGTGGCCGTGCAGCTCGAGGCTCTGAACTGCCCAGCTCCCGGTTCCCCGCATCTCCCCCCTAGCCACTCACTCACTGCCCTGACTGGGAACTGCATGGCCATGCAACTCAGGGCCCCATGCTGCCCAGCTCCAGGCCCTGCCCACCCAGGCGCTCACTCGTGGCCATGTGGCTCAGCCATGCTGCCTTGGGCCCCACAAACTCTATGGCCAGGCTTGGGGTAAGGACCCTCAATTTGAGATGCTGGGAAATCTGACTAGTAAAGGGTAAAAACACACAAACGAGATTTCACAGGGGCAGACCCAATTTCTCTATCTGTGCCACGAAGTACATAGCCATGAATTTGGTAGGACCCTACATATTATCATCTCTCAGTCTTTTAAAACTTGTTTATGTGTCAACAACAATGGTATAACTATGGGCATGTCTACACTAGGAAATTATTTCAAAATAACTAAATTTAAAATAATAACTCCCAAAATAACTATTTCAAAATAAGCTCATTCCCCAAGGAAAGCAGGAGTACCGATTTCAAAATAACCAGCCCGTTATTTCAAAATAACAGGTTTGGTAGTGTGGACGCTCCACTTATTTCGAAATAAGGGGGGTTATTTTGAAATAAATCCGTAGTGTAGACCTGTGCTATGTGTTTATATACCTATGTAACCCAAATGCCATTGCTGGCAGTGTGGTCTAGTGGATAGATCAAAGGACCAGGAGACTTGAGGGTGATCTTGAGCAAGTTGCTTCATCATGTGCCTCTGAAAAGAGAGCAAGTCCTTTGGAAACTCTCTCTTACTATGCATTTGTACAATGTATCATTTGATGGGGCCCCATTTTCAGATTAGTCTTTGAGGTGCTACGGTCTTATAGATACCATCTGGTCCTGTATACTTATAACTATTTAATTTGTTTGTTCCAAAATGTCCTCTAATGACACCTCAATCTGGGACAGTTCCTCAGATTTGTCACCAAAAAAGAAGGGCTCAGGTTTGGGAATCTCCCTCACAAGGGGATACTCGAGTTACCAATTGGTCCAGTTATGTTCAACTCTCGGAACAGAGCCTGAGCTCCACTTAGGACAAATCAAGAATTGCCTTTCCTCTTTTGGGTTCCAGAACCAGACACCTCAAGAAGCAGTCATTTAAGGTGTTAAGAAATTTTGTTTCTGCATCCTGTCCTGACGTGACATGTACCATTCTATGTGGGGATAGACGAAATCCCATTTTTTATTTTAATAGCCCCTCTGATCTCCCTTAACAATTCATAGTCACTGTCACCATCTTGTTCAGATGGTCAGTAATATGCTATATTCTTATTTTTAAAACATGGAATTACTATTCATAGAGGATCTATGAGATAGTGTGGTTCATTTAAGAGTTTTACCTCATTTGATCCTACACTTTCTTTTCCATATAATGCCACTCCACAAGCAGCACAACTTGTTCTGTCCTTCCAATGTATTTTATACTTTGGTATTACAGTTGCTCATTAAATATCCTCATTCCATGAAGTTTCTGTGATGCCTATTATGAAAATAACTTCATTTAATATGGGGTACTGTAGTTCACCCATCTTATTATTTAGATTTCGAGCATTGGTATATAAGTACAATGAAACCTTGTCACCTTTTAGCCATCTGCCATTACATGATATAATTTATTGGGATTCATTTTCATTTGACTGTTTCTGATTAGATTCTGCCTATATTTTATCATTTTCAATCCTCCACTCCTTACTAGGACATAGAGAATCTCTATTAATAGATCCTCCCCTGAGGGATGTCTGTTTGGACCAGGTGCTCTTCTGTACCTGTTGGCATTCCCCTATGGGAAAGAACCAAAAATATTTTTGAAGATAACAATATTGAATAAAATATAAAAGGGGAAGAAAAGATTCCACAGTGCATGTTTACACTGAGAGAAAAATAAAATGTGATATAGAAGTGGGCTCTTATCTTCATTATAAGTTGTCTTCTAAGTACACCTTCTGGAGTAAGAGCTACATGACCAGTAGGAAAATTATAGATTGGTCTATACCAGATTAAGGCTTCTGTGAAGACAGAAGAAAGCTCTCCTAAGCAGGACGTGAGATTGACTAACCAATTTATGTAGTGCTTTACATGGGATGCCCTCTTCTAGGGCTCTGAGCTAGAAATTGGACAGTGATGCTAATACATGAAATGTACAGATTGTTGGACAGACCACCTGTAATCTTCCAAATAACACAAAAATGGGCTGATGTACAACTTTATATTTCAGGACCATGTTAAAGCATGGGAGGGGTCTCTGTTTTGGATTTATCCCCATTGACTGGTGCATTGGTCTTAGAAAACAAGTGAATATGCCAGTTCTAGAGCTCTGCACTCTCTTTGATTATGCTTACGGTAGCTCATTACAGAGGAGTATGCAGAGAGACACCTATTAAAATACATGTTTTTTCATACTTTTTTTCTTCTTTAATCTAAAAAAAAAAAGTCTTTAATGTGAAAATTTGGGATGTACAAATTTCAGGAACATTAGGATTTGAAGATTTATTTTGGCCCATTTCTACGTAAAGTAATTAAACATAGTAAGTAAAACATAGCAAGTAAGAACACTGGCCAACTTCCCGGTATGTAATCAGTTGTTTAGACTAGATTTATCAAGGCATAGTGAAGTCAAGGAGAGAGGGAGAAAAATGCTGAGAAACCTTTAAATCAAAATTTCAGAACTTTAATAGAAGTTGTAATTATAGTTTCAATAGCTTCTTCCCACTAACACACAGAGCTTTACAAATGGAGTTTATACCCACACTAACAGTTTAGTATATAGAAATATTCCATAGGACTGCAGTTTTGGATGAAAAAAAAAAACCTGTCTATAGGTCTCAACAAGAAATAGCTGAGAAATTCTGCTTCACCTTCTAGCAATTTTCATTCTCAGTTTGTTTTGGATCTCAATCATAAACTGGAGAAGTAGGGTCTCACATAGAGTAATGTCAAAGTATACTTTATATCCTAGCTCTAACTAAGAGCATTGACATTTTGAAAATGAATATGTAAACTAAAAAAAAAAGGGGGGGGGGAACAGATGCCAACTCTATACAAAACCACTAGCAGGGCTAGTTTGTTAAATTGTGAATTATCATACACATTGACTGAAATGGTCAGTTGAATAACAGGGATCAATCTAGGGCTCTGGTTTGTTATGGAATTTCTTCCAGAAACATTCACATCAGCTGCTCTCATTGGGCATTCAGGCAATTTAGGCTGTTCTTGTAAATTGCTAGTATTTCTTTTCTTTTTAGTTCAGGACTGCTAGAGGAATACCTCCACGCAGCACATTCTGATTTCTGCTGGCATGGGTGTAAATATGGCATAATTCCATTGATTCAAGTTACATTACTCCTGATCTACAACAGTTTGTGAGTAGAATTTATCCTGTGATATCCACCCTGAGGCATGGAAAATTGTTACAGAATATTTTCCATTCTTGAGGTAAGAATGTCCTTATGAGAAGTGAGACTTATGATCTTCCAGTCCCACAGAGAAGACCTTCTCAATCAGCAAGATGTTAATGGAAGATAGGCAGAGAGAGGATATTCACTAGGGATGCATCTACACTGCGCCTGTAGCGCGAAATAGCTTTGAAATAGATTATTTAATAAATTGGCGCTGTCTACACAGCGCCAAATTTTGAAATAACCCATTGTTCCAAAATGTCCGTTACTCCTTGTGGAATGAGGTTTGCATGGATGTCGGAATAATGAGCCTGTTATATTTCAAAATAACGGGCTTGCTGTTAAGACATGGGATAGCTATTTTGGGGTATCCCAAAATATCACTGCTGTGTAGACGTAGCCTAGGGGGCCTCCTCACTTGCTCAGAACTCATGAATATTCTGCAGTTACTAGGACAGGAAAGGGAAGAATTCAGCTTGTCTTCTGCCAAAGGCTACTTCTGCTCTGCCCTCTCCCAATTCTGTGGCAACTTCATGCCTACCCACTGTTCTGCTTTTGAGAAGCAAAAATTCAAGATGCTACATGGCCAGCTCTACAGTGGTGCTCTTCCTTCTGTGGATGTTGGCATTGTGAAGGTGGGGAGAAAGGAAAAATCAACATTTCTCATATAAAATCAGACTCCTTCATCCAGTAGCTTCACCAGCAACCACACCGTGTCCTAGAACTCATCAACCACAGTATCCATAGTGGCACCCGCAATTCCCACCAAGAACTTGGCAGCATCTATCCCCTCCCCTTCAAAAAAAAAATCTGAAACATCTAGTCTTTCTTGAGGCAACCCCCCATTCCACTATCTTTTGCTGCTATAAAGAACAATGAAGTTGAGTGGGTCATGGCAAGAAGCCCTGATGTAAGTGGTGGTAGGTGGAAAAGGGCTGGGAGTATTATTTGCAGTAGGGCATGGAATTGGATTTTTTCATATGCATAGTGTCCCTTAAAGAAAAGGGGAAAAGAAAGGGTGTCCTCGACAAAACTCATTTAAAATCATATGAAAAGTGATCGTTTCACAAACTGGTGCTATGAAAAACCTGGGTATAATCAGGAGATATTAATGACTTATTCATCAGACAAGGGAAACCTGTTTTTCCATAAGTGTTCTAGCTGACCCTCTTATTTTCTAGTTTATGCTTAAAGCTATAGCATGACAGTGCAAGAGGGTCACTGAAGAAAAATATATACTCTTAAATACACTGGAACAACATGCTATATTACGTTGTATGAGGTTTAGGGAGAGTTCTGCTGACAATAAATCAATATCTTCCAGCTCTGGGAGTATTCATTATGAAGTCCTTTGCTCTGGAATGATACAATCCTGCCCCCAAGAGTACATTTCAGTGGGAGGGTAAAATGATGGATTTTATTTAATGCCAGCTGCCACACAGCTTAGCCTTTGTCAATCATTCACCATAGAAAGGAGGATGGGAATGAAATAAAATGAAGAGTAAGATGGCTAGTGGAGCAGAAAAGAACAGAGTGAACCACTGTATGCAGTTTCACTAATTCCACGTGTCGAAGAATCATGATACTGACTTAAAATAAGACTTTGTGTGGGGTTCTTTTAATTTGCTTGCAGACTTGTGAGCTTTTAGGGTCCTCTAGGCTCATATTTGCAAGTTTTCCTCTGAAATAATTTGAGTGGAAATAATGCTTTTTAAAAATGACAGCTGAAATTCTCATGTAATCATTTGACTACAAGAGTTGTGACTTTCAGAAAAAAGATAAAATATTATTGGGTTCATGATAAAATTGTGAGAGTGGGAAACACATATAATGCACTAAAAGGATTTGTAAGAACTTCTGGGTGAGGATTGTCCTTTTATTATGCCTGTTTCCCATCTAGGACAATCACAATGGGGGCTTTTGGGTATTCATTTATAAATAAAAGTGGAAAATGTTGAATATCAAAAAGTTTTGATCAAAAACATTTTTGGAAAACATCCTGTTTCTCAACAAGTTTCCCTACCTGTGCAAGTTATAAATAACATGATTTACTATGCAGGGAATTATAGCTAGTGATGCTGTAGTAGAGACTGACAGCTTATCTGTTACACATAAAACAAGGGACAGACTTTCAAAAATGATCCCACTAGAGCTAGTGTTGAGAGAAGAGTGAGAGAAATGTGCTGAAATGTTGCTGTTCCCATTTTGCTGTGTGTGAAATGAACCCATTTGAAAAGGAAAAAAAGAAATAATTTACTCAACATTTTGCATAAAGAAACTTTATGAATATTGCTAGAAATCATAGTGATTACTGAAATGTCATTCACAAAAACTGCTTTTCAATAAATTAAATTTCAGTCACCCGTTTATAATGTTTTTCACTAAAAAATTTTGAGTAATAATTTGCAAAAAATGTGTGTAAATCCAAAATATTCAAACATGTTTACAGGGGTTTTTTTATTCAGGACATTTTGATCAACTCTATTCAGATCCCACAGTTGGGCAAGATTTAAAAAAAAGCTCAACTTTTTTTTAGGTAGCTAGGTAATGGACAGGTTTTGGTGTTTTTTAAAAGTACTCCAAATGTGACTGCTCCTGGTGCACTTAATGGGAGAAGTTGCATGCTGAGTATTTCTGCAAAGCTGGCCATTTCAATTCCACCTTGGCTAGAGCTGAGCTCCTTTTGAAAATATGATCCAAGAAGTTTTCAGAGTTAGTCCTTAAACGATGCTCCAGGCTGACCAGGACCTGGCATATACAATCTCAACAATAATTGGTAAATACACATTATGCTGTTTAAAGTGATACAAGGGAGGAGGAAGGATGCATAATTTTCCAAAGCTTTGTTGGCTTCTGTAAATTTCAGTTTTGCTTTTGCAACTCCATTGAAGTCACTGGAGTTACTCCAGCCGAATGTTTGCTCCCATGTTGTTCCGATAAACTGTTGTATGCCATGGACTAAGCCTTTTGCTTATTTTCAAAATTTCCTTCAATATGATGGATAGATTAAGATTAGAAAAGCAGCCACTATAAATACATTGTTTAGTACTATAATGACCTTTTTGTTATAGTTTTTACTATTCAGTATTATGGCTCCATAATTCACACATCCATTCTATAACTCCATAATACTGTATGTAAATGTACATTCTGGTTAACACACAGTCACCCAATATATGAAGCTGTTGCATCTTATGCAGCGATGTGTATTAAGAATAATACCCAAAATGTCAGTCAAGCAGCTCCATATTATTAAAACATGATGTGAAATATGTACCACTTTTTACAGACACATATACTGGCAAAGATCTAAAATATTATGTATGTTGTGGTTTTATATTCAGAATAATGCATAAACAGGATGACTTTATTTTAGTTTATGAATGCATAGGGCCTGATTCTCATCTTGCACAAGTTTATATTAGGTGTAAGTCCACTACAGATAGTGGTGTAACTATAGCATTATATTGAGATAACTCTAACTCCATCAACTAAAACAAGAAATTGGAGTTATTGCAATGCAAAACCAGTGTGAGATCAAAACAAGCTTTGTTTCATGGCCCAAAACATCCTTTTAGATCCATTCAAGGGTTTGCTAATATGTAAAGTGCTGCCAAACATAAATGGGCCTAATTTTCTTACTTACAGCAGTTTTATTGTGACAGTGTAAAACTCTGGTCTCCCATATATAAGAAAGATAAATGCAAACTGGAGCAGCTGGGAGAAGGACTATTAAAATGATCAGAGGAATGGAAAATCTACTTTGTGAGAACCTACCTTGTCTTGTTTAGCTAACCAATAGAAGGCTGAGGAAAGATCATATCACTCTCTATAAATACATCCGAGCCACAAATATCCAGGAGCGAGAGGAGTTCTTTAAATTAAACACCAGTGTGAACACAAGAAAAATGGCTATAAACTGGCCATCCACAAGTTTAGGTTTGAGATTAGATGAAGGTTTCTAACCAATAGATGAGTGAAATTCTGGAAGAGCCCTCCAAGGGGAGCAGTAGGGTCAAACATCAAAATAGGCTTCAAGACTGAGCTTAATATGTTTATGGAGGGGATGGTGTCACATTATTGGATTTTAATGTGAGCAGACAGGTCCCTGCTGCACCCATTGGTGTGTGTTTGCCCCAAATTGGCACAACATGCTCTTTTGGGTAAGATCCAAGGTATAAATTGACCTGGGGTGGTGGCTGGTTCTTTTGTACTGGGAGAACCTGTCTGGGGTTGGTAAGATTGGGTTTTATAACCTCTCACTTGTATAAGGAGTAGTGCTGGTTGTGGCACAGGAAACGCTGGGGTGCCTAAAGGGTTTTGCAGGTGAGGCTTCTTGCTGTTCAGAGTGGCATCTGAAGTGCTCTGTGTGACTGGTTTGGTGCCTTATAGGAGAGGACCACAGCTTATTTGCTGTAAGTAGCCCTGGTTTTAAGCAATTCACCCTGATTTGGCACTCTCAGGGTATGTCTACACATCAAAGTTATTTCAGGATACCAGAGGTATCTCCAAATAGCTACCCCGCGTCCTTTGAATGTGTCCACTGTTCCGAAATATAGCACACGTGCTATTTTGCCATCCCTGTAAACCACATTGTATGAGGAGTTAGGGATGGCTTGAAATAGTGCTTTATTTCAAAATTTGGTGCTGTGTAGACAGTGCCAAATTTTGAAATAAACTATTTCAAAATACACTCGAAATAAGCTACACAATTTGCTCTATGCAAATTGTGTATCTTATTTCAAGTTTAGGGTGCAGTGTAGACACACCCTCAGTGGCCACCAGACCCACCTGGTATATTACAGATGGTCACCAAATATCTTCACATAATACTAGAGACAAATTATAATGTATGGGGTCATGAGCCATTTCTTATCTTGGTTTGATTGGCAGAGATACTAGGTGGAGTTTGTTTTTTTGCCTTTCTACATGGGGCACAAGTCATGAATAGGTTTACACTAGTGAAAATGGTGGATTCTCTGTAATTTGATGTCTTTAAACCATGACTTGAGGCCTTCAGTATCTCAGCCAGAGATGAGGGGTCTACTACAGGGTGACGATTCACTTTGTTTGTATGTAGTGTTATACATTGGGCTTGATTCTCCACTAGTGTAAATTCTTCTGTTGACTTTAATGGACCTCTGGTGAATATGACCTGGGATTCTCACTGTTTATGTATGTACATATACCTAGAAGCTTCCATAGGTATATTTAATAGATAATCACTATATGTAAGAATAGTTTGCATGGTACCATTTTGAGTGTTTGCAATAGCACAATTTGCAACAAGGACCAGGCCTCATTTCAGCCACAGAACTGACTACAAGGTATGGAAATTGCTTATAAAACATGGCAATCATTGCTGAACCATCAAGGGCATTACACTCCACGGGGAGGAAAAATGTCTATAAGCAGAGGCAGTGCAACTGCAGCATGTAAGGGCTGTTTTAGTATCACTGACTAAACCCAGCAAGTGTCCCTGTACCACAGTTTGTTGCCTGCCAAGAGTCAAGTTGGTACTGTTCAAGATAGCCTTGCCGTTTAATGTTTTTTGGAGTATATTGCAATTTAAGAATATCAGGCCACACAGACGGTTCCCCTGTGTCGCTATCCCTTTCTAAAGAGGCTATATTTCCATACTGCAACATAAAAATTGTGACTATTTTGTATACTGTTTGCCTTGGTTTACATGAGAGACTATATGTATGATCACAAATCTCTAGGAATAAATAAAAGAATGAGCATGAATAACTCAAATTATTACAGCTTTGTGATTTTAGCCCTTCCTTTGGTTCACAACTCCTGTGTAAACTCCTCCTTATTTCCTTACTTAGTCAGCACCAGAAGTGTGGGATATTCCCCTTCCCTCACCCTTGCCACTATGTGTCAGGAGGAAGGGTAGTAGTTCTCTTTTCTCTGTGCTCCCTGTGGAGTAATGGGGGCGGGGAGGGGAAGACTCCAGTTCTCCCCTTCATTCTTTCCCCATCAGGTAGTGAGTGTAGGAAAACTTTAGGCTTTTCAGTGACCTACTCTGTATTGGACAGCAGGAAGCAAGACCACTGAGTGCTTCTTCATCCCTTCCTCTTGGGGAAGAAGTCTGCAAGGTGCTACTCTTCACCTCTTCTCCCGATTAGATATCAAGAGTAGGTCGATAGGCTCCTCCCGTTCAAGATAGACTCTATGAGCAGGAGCAGTGGCATGGATTGCTTTTGCTAAAGCAGTGAGGTGACAGCAATAGGTAGGTTCAGAACAGATTAAAATCCTCAGTCTGATAGAACCAATCCTAGTATTTCATATACACACAGACAAGGTTGGAGGGTTTGGATTTCTGGGGGTCTGTTTTGCCCCACCTGTAACAGCAACAATCCTTTTTCATCTATAAAGATATTATAATGGCCTACTGCTGTAGGGGGACTTTGAGTATCTTCTGTCCAGCTGGCTGCTCTTTCTGTCTCTCTTTTTGGTAATTGTGTGAACCGAATCATTAGCTGTAGTATCTCCTTGTAAATGAAGAGAACAGACTACAACAAATACACACAGCGGGGCTCCCTGCTACAGGAAATCAGAGTTTAAATTTCAGAATGAAATAGCCTTGTGTGCTCCGTTGTGGATAGAAACAAAGCATTGCCTTCCCTGGCAATCCTCTAATTATTTTAATTGGAAGTGGAAGAGGCTGTTTGGAAGGATAACGTAAACACCTGAGATTACACTTAACCACAAGTATCCCTGAAAAGATGCCAGCTTATTTGCAAGTGTACACTTGTCATTCTCTGAATAAAAGTTAGCTTCAGAATTTGCATAGCAAAAGATTCAGGATGAGCACTAGCACCAGAGTGGAATAAATTAAATTAATGACAAAAGCAAACGGGAATGATACTCATTTCTTTTTGCTTGATTAGGAGCTCCTCAGTCTGAGATTAGGCGAACTGAGTTGGAGCTGTTTGTTGAGCACACTGGGTGGCTGCAGAGCTTTTGTGGTGCTTGAGAAACAACAGCTGGATTCCCCAAGCTGCCATCTGGATTATAATTCATAGCTATCTTGCAAATAGGTGTGTGTGATAGCTCTTCACGAATGAAAACTCATTTGCCAAAGCTGCCTCTGCTTATTGTAAAAACAGGGCAAAGTAGGGAGTCTTGAGGAAATGCTCCTCTGTGACTAAAGGGATTTTGGTTTAAATTAAATGATGCCAGTAAAAACGTGCTGCATTTTAAGTCTGGATTGAGTGCAGGGTGGATTTTTTCATTGCTGTCAGTTCTCCACCTGAAATATGCATGTTTCACATACCCTTTCCCATTTCCATTGTTCTCATTGTAAGATAACACAAGAAGGTTGAAAAACTTTCACCTGAAATGGATTGGGAACAAGAAGATTTATTCAGAAATCTCTGCTCTGCTTCCTACTAATGGCAGCTAATAAAGATGCCTGAAAATTCCTGTTGAGTTGTACTGGACCTCATCATTTGAATTCTTCTTGATGTTTACAAAAATATATATGCAATAAAAAGCTGCCATTTAATAATATACACAACCTGGCATTGTAAAGATTTACAGTAGGAAACATTATCAAAAGCTGCGATGAAAGTTTCACATCACTGACAGAATGGCTAAGGATATAAAACTTTCTGGAGCTGTTCTGAGGCACTAGCATATAAAATTTCCCTGCCTAAAAAAAGAACAACATGGTAAGTCCAATGTGCATATTGTGCATTTGTATCTATGCCTTTTGGGATATTTGCACTTGCCTCAGACGTTATGAGCTGCTGTTATGAGGAGAAAGCACTTACCTATAATCGTGCTCATCTGTTGGTCCAATTGTTGTCCTCCTGCAGTGTGATGGAATCCATAACAGTCACTCTGATCCTAAACTCCCTCCTTAGCTGAGTAATGCTGAGTGAACCAATCATCCCCACCCTGTATGAGCAGGCACTTCTGGTGCCTCAGTATTGCTAAGCCCCTCTGTTTTCCTCCCTTGCACTCAGATACACTCCATTGTCAATGTCTTAATAACCCTCACCACCTGCTCACCGCCTCAAGTAGAATAGATTGCACAATTCTAATCCTAGGACTAGTTCTTCTGGTAACAGAAGGTTAGGACTCCGAGTCAGACCTTGAAAGAATAAGAAATACTTAAATAATGCTAATGTATGCTGTTGAACTGGATAATTTTGTGCTGTCACTTTAAGAGATGAACTAAAGGGGCTGTGTCTAGACTGGCAAGTTTTTCCGCAAAAGCAGCTGCTTTTGCGGAAAAACTTGCCAGCTGTCTACACTGGCCGCTTGAATTTGTACAAGAGCACTGACTTTGTAATGTACAAAATCAGTGCTTCTTGAGCAAATACAATGACGCTCTTGTTCGGGCAAAAGCCCTCTTGCGCAAATGCTTTTGTGCAAGAGGGCCAGTGTAGACAACCCAGAATTGTTTTGCGCAAAAAAGCCCCGATGGCTAAAATGGCGATCGGGGCTTTCTTCAAGCGTCTAGATTAGCACGGGCGCTTTTGCGCAAAAGTGCTTTTGCGCAAAGCGTCTGTGCCAATCTAGACGCTCTTTTCCGCAAATGCTTTTAATGGAAAAACTTTTCCGTTAAAAGCATTTCCGGAAAATCATGCCAGTCTAGACATAGCCAAGGAGCTGCAAGATTCCACAACACATATATTTCCACATGTTAATGAGACTGAGACATAACACTGTCTTTTACATTTTTGAAGTGGGGGGGAGGGAGAAGAGAGAGCCAGTGGCTGACTTTTTATTTTGCTGCTGCTTTTACCATAAAGTCCACTGAAAACACCAGGAAAAGCACGGCTGCTCTTTGTTTTCATGCTGATGATACAGCAGAGGAAATCAAACTGGAATCCTAGTAGTTGGGGTTAAACAAGTTTGGTTTTTGGATGAGCTGCTGGATGCGTAGCCATGTTGAAAACCTACCACCATAACTATCATTAAACCATCTTGACTCGCGGGCTATGTCTACACTCGTGAGCTCTTGTGCAATAACGGCCGTTCTTTTGCAGAGCGTCATCACTGCCCGCCCGCTCTTGCGCAAGAAGATTTACAGTAAAGCGTGGTCAGAGAGGGTTTCTTGTGCAAGAGCTATGCTCTTGTCTAACAAGTGTAAGCTCTCTTGCACAAGAGCTCTTGTACAAGAGGGCAATGTGAAGTGCGGCAGGGGTTTCTTGCACAAGAAAGCCCTATGGCTAAAATGACCATCAAAGCATTATTGCGCAAGAGAGCGTCCACACTACCATGGATGCTCTTGCGCAAAAGCACATGGCAGTGTGGACGTTTTCTTGCGCAATAGTTCTTGCACAAGAATCCTTGCGCAAGATGTTCTTGCACAAGAACCTGCCAGTGTAGACATAGCCCAGTGGTCTTTTTGGTTTCACTGATTTTTAAGCCCTAGAACTAGTTATGCTAGTGACACAAATGCAATTTCTCTTGAGTCCTTTCCTACAGGTGAGAGAAGAATCAAGTCCCCTCTTTGGTGTCCGGTTTGACTGGCTTTAAAGCAACACAAATAAAGCTCTTGTTTCCTTTTAACAAATGGGTCATACAGGGTAAAGGCCTCAGCTGGCATGAATCTACATGGCCAGTTACATTGGTTTAAACCAGCTAGCCCCTAAAGAACACTTTAGTGTTGTATCTTGTCTTTTTTTATTATTATTTTTAGAAAACAAACTGGAATGAAAGTCCATTTCAGATGTAAGCAGGGGCTGAACTACTGCTTGCTATCAGCCGGCTAAAAGGAGAGAGCTGCCCTGGGGGTGGGTATGCTCACTCAAATGGTTTAGCCCTGCAAGATAATTAACCGTTGATATGTAAATACAGCTCGTGCCAAGATGGGGAAGGAATCCGAGGTGTGGTTATGTAAATCCAGTTCAGCCAGGGCTGATGGAGGATCGGTTGTTAGAATGGGATGTGGTGTATTGTAATTAATTTGGGCTGTTGTAGGGGGTCACAAACCATGCTACCCTTAAATGTGGGAACTGTAAAATATGACATTAGTGCTTGCAGGAGAGACACCATCATTGTAAGAGGTCTCAGATGAACAAGCCTCCCCCTTCCAGAATTGAGTGAATGTTGTTGACACCAGATCGCAGGTGACTATTATATTCCAGTCATTCTACCAACAGATGCTCAGGCACCTGCCTATCCAGTCATTGACTGGCCTTGGCCTGTGTGGTCTCAGCATGAATGAATATCCCTACGAAGGGTATGTCATAGTGCAGGGGTTCCCAAACTTTTTGACACGGGGACCAGTAAATCCATTCACAAGCTTTCGGAGGATCGGTAACATTCATTTGCATATTCATTAAGCAAATGACGAATATGCAAATACGTTGTTTTGGTCCTCCCAAAGCCCCAGGGCCAGCTTTAGCAAAGCTTTTGTCTGACCATCCACAACATTCTTACCAGCAAGTTAAGGGAATATGGATTGGAAAAATGGACTGTAATCCAATAAAACCCTGCACCACCACATCGTGTATTGAAAAGGGCTCATTTATTTTCAGAAAGCTGACACCATCTTTGGAATTTTTATCCATATTCTCATTCCGGATGGTGAATGCACCAGGTTCTCTCCATTCTGACACATTGTAGTGCCTTTAAACCTCACTGTCAGCAGTGGGGATACTTAAAGGCACTGCTTTTAAATTTTATTCAGGATCTGCGTGCGCCTGAACTGTCCCGCTCCCTGCTGGCCGATTCTCTCCCCACCTTTCCCCTGCCTGGGCCAGCCCGCTGTCCCCGCCAGCCGATTCTCCCGATCTCTCCTGGCAAGCCCTGCTGCCCCCGCCAGCCCTGCTTCCGCCGGCCGGTTCCCCAAGCCAGCCCCGCGAT
Organism: Rafetus swinhoei; assembly: GCA_019425775.1. Taxonomy (NCBI): domain Eukaryota; kingdom Metazoa; phylum Chordata; order Testudines; family Trionychidae; genus Rafetus; species Rafetus swinhoei. The sequence goes on along the minus strand of CM033432.1, from coordinate 41,666,896 downwards.
CTCCCCAGCCAGCCTCACTGCCCCGCCAGCTGGTTCCCCACGATCTCCCCTGGCCAGCCCCACTCCTCCGGCCCCCGGCCAGCCCTGCTTCTGCTAGCTGGTTCCCCCCGCGATCTCCTGGCTAGCCCCACTCCTCCGGCCCCCCCGGCCAGCCCTGCTTCTCCCAGCCGGTTCCCCCAGCCAGCCCTGCTTCTGCCGGCCGGTTCCCCTCCCTATCACCCCCAGGCAGCTCCACTACCCTGACCCTGCTTCCCTGCGGCCCATATCCAACCCCCCCTCCCTCCTCCACAGCCAGCAATAAGAGCTCACCTGGTAACCCTCACTATGCCTCTGCCGGGAGCCTGAAACATATGGCTGCATCCGCCCAGCCTGGCCGAGGGCTTGGGGAACCCGGCGCTGCACGGGCAGTCCGGGAGACCGGAACACCCTGGCAGCCATGCTGAGGCCCCGTATTTTTTTCCCGCGGCCCGGTACCGGGCCACGGCCCATAGTTTGGGAAACGCTGTCATAGTGCACCTGGAATTCCCCGAAGAGGTGGCAGGAGTAAGAGAAGAGGTGGACACAGCTGCCTTAATATGCCCCAACCCTAAAGGGGTTTCTGATGTGTCTGTGCTGATAGGGACCAACTACAGTCTCTTCAAGGTGCTTGCAGATTACTGCAGACGACGGGCTGGGGACTAATATCTGGACACCCTGATGATCCCTGCCTTTTGTGCTGAAGCCTATAGGAAAATTGAGGATGCTAAAAAGGAGAAGTCTGAGCTACCGATGGGGACTCTGAAGTATGCGGGCATGAACCCTTTAGTAGTGCCTGCAAAGACGGAGCAAGAAGTGCTTGTCATGAGTACCTGGCTGAAAGGCAATAAAGGAGTGTTTGCCATGGTAGAACAAGCAATTGAAGGAGAGCTCCCTGAAGGGGTCCTGGTCCCTAGTGGAGTTATAACCTTACCAGCAGCAGCCCAGGACACGGTCATTGTACTGATTGCTAATGAAACAAGTCGTGATATCGTTCTGAATCGAGGGCAAAAGATAGCAGACCTCTTCAAGCCTGAATCAATAGTGACTCCTAAGTGTGAAACTCACGTTCCAACTATAGATCCAGCAAGGTTTGACTTTGGAGATTCACCATTGCCCGACGAGTGGAAGGATCGCCTGAGGAAGAAGCTCTGTGAAAGATCCAAGGTATTCTCACTGCATGAGTGGGATGTGGGGTGTGCCAAAGGGGTTGAGCACAACATCAGGCTACATGATCCCCGACCTTTCAGGGAGAGATTTAGAAAAATTGCACTCTCAGAGATGGATGATGTGCGACATCATCTTCAGGAGCTGGCTGAGAATGGCATCATTACTGAGTCCCGCAGCCCCTATGCCTCACCCATTGTGGTAGTCTGCAAAAAGAAAGGGAAAATTCAGATGTGTATCGACTACCGCACCCTGAACAGCCGTACGGTGGTTTACCAATACATGATGCCCCGAGTAGAAGATTCATTAGATTGTTTACTGGGAAGCCAGTGGTTCTCAGTATTGGATCTTCAAAGTGGATACTACCAGATCCCCTCCTACCCAGCAGAAGGGTTACACATACTAAGCAGGTAAACTTGAGACAACTGTTGTGCTTACTTGTATCAAACTAGAAGGTAGCTGTAGCTAATCATTACTACCATTGCTTAGAGTTTGAATTCTGATTCTAAGTTTGTATCTGAATGACTGATTGGGCCTACTTTGAGTATATGAATGGAAGGACTTTGTGGGCAGGTGAGAGTCTGCCAAGTCTAGCAAGACTGCACACTTTACTCTTTGATCTTTCAGTGCTCTATTAGAAATCCCTGGGGAGTTAACACATCATTTGGAGATATAACTACAATGTTTTGTTTTGTGTCCTATGGAAAATGTTTTTTTAAAAGCCACAGCTTATTAAATATATGATTTATGATGCAACTTATAAATCAGCACTGACTGATTAATCCATTTTTGATTCATGAAATATGAGATTGATTTAATATATTTCTCTACTGATTTAAGTCTCAAAATTGACATGAAAGTCAAACATCAATATATCATTTTACTCTCTGTGTGCCAGTGATAACGAATGCTTTAGCTCTTTTTTTGTTGTTAGTAAAATTCAACCAGCAATTTCCACATGAATTTAACCTTGATGCAAAAGTCCATGAACATCTAACAGTTCTGATGGTTAGATTAATGCTTACTTGGTTTTCTATATTTTCCCTCTGCACCTTTGAGGTTTTTGACCTGTTGAGTCCTTCAGTATAGGACAGTTGTACCAAATTGCCAAGGAATGTGTTTTGCTAAGGAATATGGAACCACTTCAATTCATCTGATGAAGGGAGTTTTGCCCATGAAAACTCATTACTACCATGCACTATAGATTTTGGTTAGTCTCTAGTGTGCCACAGAACCACTCATTGATTTTAAACTTAAGTTAGATCATCTTTCTTGCCCATTGAGAACTTCTGCTGAAGTCCTTCCATTCTGTCTCAGTTTTCACACACTGTTTATCACTGTGGCATGTGAGCCCCTTTCAGTTTTGATTGTGAGTGGTGGAGACCTGTATACTAGAAAATACAACACACCCTTCACATCAACTGACTGAACAGCTAGTAAACATGCTGATAAATTGGCTTTTAGTTTCTAATGACTTGGCCCAGATGGAACTTACTTTCTAAGGCTTGCAAGATGAGAGGCAATAGATGGATACAGATAGATGGGGAGCATAAGGAAACAGTGAGATGGTATTCATTGGCATGATAGGCAGTGGTCTCAGCACATTAGCAGCCTAACTACTGTATTACAATAGCAGCTACAGCTACAAATAAGCTCAGTGTTCCACTGTATGTATGTCTCGCATACAGAGACAGAAACAGTCTGAAGAGTGAACAATCTAAATAGAACAGGAAGAAAAAAGGCTGGAAGAAGTAGTGGAGGCAGAGATACTTACCCAAGGTCAAAAGACAGTATACTCCACTCCCAGATGCCTATGTCATTCACTCCTTGGGTGGAAAAGACAAAAGACAATGAAGTCCTATATTCCATTTCCCATTATTGTTAGTAGTGTTGAGAATCTGTGCTCTGAACCAGTGAAAATATACTTGCATATATTATGTAATTGTAGTTTGGGAAAGAAACACAGAAGACATATTATTATAGTACAGATCGGACCTCCCTGGTCCGGCACCCTTGGGACCTGAGTGGTCCCAAATGAAGAAATTTGCTGGACCCAAGGAGATCCCCTGCCACAGGTCCCCTCAATGTGCTCCCCCTTCCTCCCCACTACCAGCTCCTTTGGCCACGCTGCCAGCCGGGTGACACGGCTGCCCTAGCCCCACTGACGGCACGGCGGCACGCAGCCCCGGCCCAACTCCAGTGGCTGAGCTGCCCTCATCCCAGCCAAGTTGCAGCGGCAGCACCATCCCTGTTGCCGGGCCAGCACGCAGCCCTGATTGTGCTGCCAGCTGGCCCCGGCTCCAGCCCTGGCTCCAGCTGCAGCCCTTAACAGGCTTTCCCTGCAGGGCTGCTGTGCTGCCCCTGCCATGCAAGCGTGGCCCTGCTATCACACCACCGCTGGGCTGCCGAGGCCCTGGCACTGCTACCAACAGTCTCGCTGTACACGAGGCTTTCAGCTTCTGGCCCTCCTGCCCTGGGGCTCTTTTGTCCAGGAACACCTCTGGTCCTGCCAGACCATGGATGTTGCCGGATGAAAGAGTCCCAGTTTAGGGAGGTGCAACCTGTATGCCTTTCCCCCTGCAGGGGTAGGTGTTCCTCCCAATGCTGTACCTAACAGGAAAATGTTCCTTTCTGTTTAGATCAATTTGGATAAAAATCTTCTCCTAAAACATAGCTAAACTTAACACCAATACTCTTAATTTTTCTTCACCCTGCAGCTGATTCCCTAAATGTATTAAAAACTCATGTACAGAGGCTGCATGACTCACCGCTTATCTGTAGGAATCTGTATCACAGAGGAAACCAATTCACCCAATCCAGCTTCTCAAAAGTAAGGAAGCTATTTAGGTCAGGCAACAAAAGGAACATACAAAATCATAGCCACTTTACCACTTTGGTAAGAAAATATTTGTCTCAGATTTCCTTTTAATTGCAGAACAATAGGAAATCTGGCTCTTGGGTCTTCATTATCCAGAAAGATAGAACTGCAATGCAGATAAAATCTGCCAAGAAACGACATTTCTGGGTTTAAAGTGGTTTCTTTAATTTTAAAATAAACTTGTGTTCTTGGGACCTGATACAAATGTATTAAAATAATTAAATTCTCAGTAGAATTTTGAGACGGTTAGTCCCATTTGAGACAAAACTGACCAGTTGGCAAGTGCAAACAAACAAATGCCCAGTTTACCAAAAAAGCCAGGTGTAGCCCCGAAGGAGGCAAGCAGGAACACTGGGGGGAGGAAGCAATGTGAAATCCTGGGGAGTAGGCCTCAGAAATCAGCCCAATCCAGTGGTGGCAAGGGGCTAAATCTGAGCTGCAGCTGTGGGTGGTGGGATTCCATCCAGTCAGCCCCAGTTGCAGGCGGCATGGAGCTTGGGAGAGGTGTGTGTGCCTCAATTGTGGACAGGAGGGGTCTTGGGCACTCAGCCCCAGCCATGGGAAGCCCAGGGCATGAAACTCGAGGGGGGTCCATTCCCAGTTGTGGTGATAAAGTGCTCAGGGGGTCAACTCCAGACACTAGCAGAAAGGGGATCAGAGGATCAGCCCCAGCCATGGGACCCATGGGGCACTGAGCTTAGGGGCAGAGGGTCAGCCCCAATCCCAAGTAGTGGAGGTAGCTCTGGTAGAGGGGGCATGGCTTAAGGAAGCCCTGCCCATCTCAGACCTGCAGCTGGTCTGGGGGGGAGGGGACGCAGGGCTTTGGGGGACAGTCCCAGCCTCCAGCTGCTCCCCAGCCTGCAGCTGGTCCAGGGCCACGCAGCAGTTTTCGGCCCAAAGTCACCTTGGTGGAGGGGACACTATCCTTGAGGGGTGCCAGCCCACGGTTCCCAGCCTCTCCTCTATGGAGGCATCTCTTTGGGGTGAGGCCCGGGGGCATCTCCTGAGTGGATGCTGGGCTGTGCTACCCAGTCCTGAAGGTGGTATTGGGGGGGTCTTCCATCTGGCACTGTGTAGGGCAGGGACCACTTACTCAGACCAGTGGCCAGCAAAATGAAGGCCCTTCTCCATCTGGATACACTCTTGCTGGTGTGGCTGCCCCCTCTGTTCACTCTGTAGTACAGCTGCCACCTGCTCCCACTGCCCACAGTGGTTACTCTGCCACATCGTTATCCCTCGGATCAGTCCCCTCCCTTTCCATGTTATGGAAAACAATCCCATTTCAGGCACTTCCTGTTTTCCTGGCACAAGCAAACCCTGACCCTTGCTTTAGGTTAGGAGAAGAGGAAGCTGCATAGCAAATTTGGTGATTCTAGCTCTTACTGTTTCTTTGTTCAAGAACTCCTAAATGTACAGACAAACAGGACAGACAGACAGATGGACTCAGACAAATGCACAAATTCTCTCTATATATAGATAATGTGCTGTAGTATGAAACAATTTGAAAAAAGCACAATTGGTGGAAACAAAGTAGAACACAAGGGCTACGTCTATACTGCAGCCTTCTTCCGCAAAAGTTTATGCAAATGAAGGAGCAGAATAGAATATTGCAATGCTTCATTTGCATAAATAATTAGCAGCTGTTTTTGTGCAAGAGGCTTTTGTGCAAAAAGGAGCTGTGTAGATGGCTCATTTTTCCTGAAAAGATGAGGAAGAACGGCTCTTGAGCAAGAGGGAGGTTTTGCACAAAAAGGAGCTGTCTACAAAGCTCCTTTTTGTGCAAAAGCCTCTTGCACAAAAACGACTGCTAATTAATTATGCAAATGAAGCATGAAGGCTGCAGTATAGATGTAGCCAAGAAGTATCTCAAGTAATTGTCACAATGTCCTTCTACTATCCTTATTCATTCTGTTCTTAAGTATCAGCAAAGGGTTGAATGTATGTACGTTAAGGATCATTTTCAATTCCTTGCTGATACTCATGAACAGATCACATCCATTACTAAGAGTAGAGAAAGAATGTGACATACATGGACCCATCTACATAAAGGTGCATACTTATTTCCCAGGCTTGAGTTTCTGAGTGGATCAGAAGTCAAAAAGCATGGGTGTCAATACTCTGGACCCTCCTTCGGAGGGCAGATACTTGTGGACAAAGGCGGATGGAAAAAGAAAGGTCTTTTTTGTTTTTGTTGTGGCAGTGTTCTGTTTTTTACTTTCTCTGCTATTAGAAAATACCACTTTTAAATACAAATAAACACCTCCAAAGTGTAATTTGTGCTGGAGTTAGATTTCAGACTCATTGGCAATATAGTTAATGCACTGATCATACATTTTTATGTAGCTCCTCTCCCCCTGCCAAAGTCCTTACTGCATTGTATCGCTGAATAAATCCAAATACCAGTTAATAAAATGGGAGGGAAGGCAGTACATGTAGGGGCAACAGAAGCTACTATAAACCTTTGGTGAGGAAGTGTTAGGGCTAGAGTCTCTTGCCATTTGAACTGGTATAAATTGGGAGTAATGCCACTGAAATAAATGGAGTTACATTGGTATAAAACAAGTGAAAAGTAAATCAGATCCTTCAGGTGCATCTTAAAAGCAGGAAGGAATAATGTGAGATCAATTTAAGGAAGGGGGGAGTTCCATACGGTAGGCCAAAAGTCACAGTCACCTTCTGACTTCAGATGAGAGGGTTTGATGCTACAGTGGTGGGAGGCTTCTGAGATCAGCTTGCCACAAGTATAAAGTTGAAGAAGCAGGTCATGGTGGTAGCCAGCACAAACATAGTGAGGTCTTTTACCAACAATTTTTGCTACCCAACACTTCATAGGCAATCCATACAAAGAACACAGAGTGATCATAATGCCTCACGCTAGTAGTTGGTTGTGCCTTTGCGTTCTGAACAAACTATATATGGAAACAGGAATTATGATATCTGACCTTTGTGGTTATGTGGGAATGTGTTACTGTTGTGAGGTCCTTGTGGAATTTAGAAAAGAATTTGGTGCCCTGCCCACCCCCCCAATAAAATCCTTTTCTTATATCGGACATTAGGCTTTCCATGGAATTACATTTCTGGAAGCTCAGTATCTTAATTTGATTCACTCCCTCCAAATGAACCTTTAAAACGAGCAGATTATGAAGGTGGAACCAGCCTCTTTAATATACTGGACCTCCACTGAACAGCAAAACTGTGTCTTCCCAGTGCTGAGAAGGAGATAGTTCTAAGTGTTGGTCTACACTAGGAACTTATATTACTACAATGTAAAATCCACAGCCCTGAGGGGCACAGTTATAGCACCCTGATTCCCAATGTAGTCAGTGCCATGTCCAGGGAAGGGCTTTGCCTGTGGACACAGGTACCATCTCTTGGGGAGGTGGAGCACCTATGCCAATGGGAGATGACCTCCTATAACTGGAGGTAATATTTTCACTAACCTCTACAGCGGTTCTGCCACCACATCTCAGTATAGACAAGCCCTAACGTAACAATTCAGTCATTTCCTCATAGTTGAAATTGAACTTGTGGGACCAATAGGGCACGAAATATGCAACCGTGTGTCAACCAAATGTTGATGATATCACTGCTCTACAGCCAAAATGCTTCTGAAATAAATGTAGTCAAACTTTACTAATTCTGGGTCACTGAGAACGAAAATGATGCTTAAAATTGTTGATTGGCTCTAGTTTTCAAGATATGCTATTGGGTCAGTATATACGACCCTTGACTTGGGAATGGCGGAGGATAAGTGAATTATAAAGGGAAGGGATCTCAATTTAAACCAGAAATGACTAAAATACATCTTTGATTGGATCTATGAATAAATCTATGACTGGGTTTGGACAGTACTTGCTTTTAGGCAAAACAATGAATGATGCAATCTGAAGCTGGTATTACTCATACATGATATGAATTGCATCATGTTATTCCTAGAAGTCATGGATGATGCAGTCATAACGAAGCTTACATCACTCTGCTGAACAAATTGCCCTATATCAGCTCTAGAAATCATACTGTGTCGTGCTCTCTTATTTGTCAGTGTTTTATTTTGCAAAGGGACACATTTCTGTTTAGCCAAAGTGAGCAGAGATGCCTCACTTGTGTGAACAGTGCAGATAACTTCTGCTATGTTTGTGGTGAAGTGACTTTTGCATCACAAAAGCGCAGTATAACCACTATGGTTAAGAAAGCCTATCACCTTTATTTTGGCTGCAAAATTGGAGATCAGGACAAGAGGTGGGCCCCACACATATGCTGCAACACTTGTGCAACAAATCTTTACCAGTGGTTGAACAGGAAAAGGAAATCTATGCCTTTGCAGTGCCAATGATTTGGAGAGCCAACAGATCATACCAGTGAAGCTAAGATAAAGGAAGGTGTCTTTGCTGGTCCTCAGATTCGTGAACTTCTTGAGATGATGCATTTGACCATGCACTGCATGGCAAGGAAAAGACGGCATGGAAAGCCTTCCAGTTAGTGGCAATAAATTTTCGAAACAACAAGGCAGACAACTACAGGTTGTTGGTGGAAAACCTCCTCAAGGCATACAAAAGCCTTGGTTGCAACATGTCACTAAAGATAAATTTTTGCACTCTCATCTAGATTTTTTCCACCGAATCATGGAGCAGTGAGCGATGAGCACGCGAGCGATTTCACCAGGACATTGCAACAATGGAGAAACGCTATCAGGGCAAACGGAGCCCATCAATGCTTGCAGACTATTGCTGGACAGTGACAAGAGATGCTCCATTTAATGAATACAAGAGACAAGCCAAGAAGCGCCGAGTAGACGCTTATGTAACACGTTTAAAGTGTTACATAAACAGGACAGGTGAAATATTATCATGTAAAGCAACCATAAACACATGAAAAGACCTAGGTTTACAATTTATGATTAAAACTCTACTATCTACACAATATACATAGACGTAAAATGTAAAAACTTAAATATCTTGGAATCAGTAGCCAATCAGTTGTTTTAATTGATTTGAATTCAGCACATCAAAATACATAATAAATAGCACATTTTATCTCTGAAGCAGACGACTTCTAAAAAATTGTAGACCAGTGTATCCTACCCCACCTATAGAAGTGGTCACACCAAGAGATTTCAAACGCCATGAGAGAAAAGCTCGGTATTTGAGAGATTCTGCATTTCAAACCTTTGACTGATTAGGTAACTTGCCCATCACCCTTGACTCTTGGGCTCCTAGTGTTTTTAGGGCCATTTTAGTGCCATCAGCAGTGCCCCTTAGCCGCTGAAACAAAATGTGCAACTCCAAAAAGAGTAGTGGAATATACCAGGAAGAACAGTGACTGGTGATAAGCGGAACACTCTCTGGTACGGTAGAACCAAGGGATTTTTTTTTTTGGCTGAAGGTTGTGAGGAGTGAGTTGGGATATTTGGGGTGGAACGCTTCATGTTTAAAGATGTTTAACATTCTCCCTCTAATCTCTTGCTGCCAGATGTGAGTACTTCCATTGGCTTCATTGGGAGCTCTTTGTGGCCAGTGACAGGAGAATAGAGCTTCTAGGCATTTGGGAAGGAAAAAGAACAGTGACTGCTTCCATCCTCTTAAAGTGTGGAGAATTTACCATTTGGAAGAGAAGACGAGATAAATAGGTCTGGTTCTCATTTACCCTAAGGCCCCTTTGCTCTGCTGTGATTCTTCAAGGACTCCTTAAAGTAGATATAAATTACATTTACACCCCCTTTTACAGTCACTTTATACTGCTAGCGTGATATAAAGGGGTCTTAGTGTATTTGAGGATCAGGCCCAGATAGTCTAGTGTCCCTTTAAGTACGTCACAAAGTGTTTTTGAAGTCATTGTTGTTCCATAAGCATTTTTTTTATGTATAGTTGCTCTTACACCAACTACTTGTAATTATTGCCATGTCATTTCTTGGAGGCACCATAAGGTCAGAGACGTGTTAATACACAGATGTGCATATGTAGCCATTTAAAAATTGGCATAAAAAAGCGAATGGAAAGCCACAGTAGCTTCTAATAAAATGTTTATAATTTAACTATTCAGATATTTTTTTAATGCTAAAATGGACTAAATCACATGACTGGTTAATGGCTTGCAAATTCCAATTTACTGCCTGTCAGTAAGACCCAACATCACAGGACAGACTATAGAAATTGATTCCCCTCACCAAACTTATCAAAAATGAGAAGGGGGAATTTAGATCAGACACTAGAAACAAAGCACAAAAGGTTTGTCCAACTGAATACAAACTCTCTGCCAAACAAGGGAATGGGAGCTAGTGAAGGTTGCAAAACTGGATCAGCAAAACTGAAACAACTTACAACCGTTCACATGGACTTATTCTTTAAAGAAGTAAAATACTTTAATGCTTTGAAGTGTTACACAACCAAATATTCATCCTCCAGTAAATGTTAAAAATTAATTTTGGGGCAAAATTTAGATACCAACCTCCCTACTGATTCTTTTTCTTTTCACCACCAATTTCCACTTGCACCTTTGACAATCTGCCCCCTTAAATAATAAACCACCACAGTCCCTCATTTAAGCATGGATGTGATCGTAGAACCGGAGGCATAACAGTGCTGGAACAGGAGAGACATTAGCCCTGATGTCTTGATTACATTCCAAGACAGGTAATTAATTCTACTCATCTAACCCTGACCTCTTTTAAACTTTTGGGGGGAGGAATTCTCATAGAAGTCAAAGCTGAGAAGACTTTTTAGACCAATCTCCTTGCCAAGAACATCTGGGTTTTTTAGTACTTACTCTCTGATAAAGCTCTTGGTACTCTCATGTACTACTGTGGCTTTTATCTGACACCTCTCTATAGGGTGTGGTATGGAATTGCCCGGCTGCAGGAGACGCACAAGAGAAGATGAACCTGAGGTATACAGCGAACTCTGGGGCTGGTCCTTGGAGTGAGATCTGCTTTCTCTGCTGCTCACCTTGATGTGCTAGTCCCATTGAGCTGACTGGTGCTGAGTGGGGAGGAAGGTGGGCCATGATCCTATCCCATCTCCTCTCTGCCTCTTGTGTGCTCTCTTTTGGCAATTTGCACCCTGGGCTGAACCAGGAGTGAGCAGGCAGCTACTGTGGGAGGCCCTTGTGCAGCCTTACAAAAAAGAGAAGCTTTACTAATGAATTATTTACAAGTAGCATAACCCCTGGAGGTCACTCATCAATGTTCAGGGGCTACCCCTTGTACTAAGAGCTTCACACACACACAAGGTAGAGACAGTGCCTGTTCCAAAGAGCTTACAATCTAAATTAAAGACAAAAGAAAACAGGTGGCTGTAACAAGTTGACATGGGGAGCACAAGATAACACAGTGAAAGAGTTTTGATTAGTATAATAGGCAGCTGGTGGGCAGTGACAGCTGCTTAACCATTGTAAAGCATCATGTAGGGATCACAGCACAGGTGGATTTACACTTCCCTCCCCACTCCCTGCAGTGCTGGGCAAGAGCCACCACAGTCTAGTCTTTAAAGTGCAGTCATTAAATAAAAGGACTTCTTTCTCTTTCTACCCTCCACTAGTGTGTAGTGGGGGTGGGTTGCCTACCATTCAATAGTGTGCTACACACCAAAGTAGCTGCATTTCTGTGGTATATGACTGTTTCTTCTAGTATAATGATCTGGACTTTTATAGCAGTGCTTTTCATTTGAGGATCTCAAAACACTCTACAAACAAGTTCCACTGAAGCATTGTGAGGTAAGTAGAGTAACTCATTTTATTCATTTCACAGGTGAATAAAATGAGGCCCAGTGATATTCATTCTCTGATTTTTTTTCAGAGATCCTTGCTGGATGCCCAGCATTAGTGAAAATCAGGCTATAAGTGACTGGCCCAAGTCCACACAGCAAGTCAGTGGCAGTGATGAGGGGGAAAGGAAAGTTCTTGTTCTTTTTGTGCAGACTAGAAGATCACACTTTGAAAGCACATTTGGTGATGAAAGATACAGTATAAATATAAGGTATTTAAAGTAAAGCTTTACTTTTATATAGGCTGAGCTTATTAAGCAATGTGATCTTTAAGCTGTTGCATTGTGAATCACTGAGGCTAAATCTAGACTATGGGGTTTTTGCGGGATAGGTATCCCAGAAAAACCCTGCCACGTCCAAGGAACGCGTTTGCTCTTCCACGAAAAAAAGCGGAAGAGCAAATGTACTCTTCCGGGGAGCCCTGTATATCTTGTTTCATGAGGCATAAGGGCTCCACGGAAAGAGGAGACTCTTCCACCATTTTCTATCTAGAGGTGGAAAAGCCTCTTCCGCAAAAGCAATCAGAAAAAGCGCAATTTGCATAGCTTTTTCCGATAAAGTCCCATAGTCTAGACCTAACCTCATACTGTGCAAAATATTCAGCCTTGCAAGAGTTAAATATTTAAACTACATCCCCCAGTACAATAATGAAACATTTCTTTGTGAAAATATTGTCTCTACAGTCAACATAGAGAGGAACTTTTGAAACCCCAAACCAGAAAGAATCACCTATAAGTGAAAACATGTTACCTTCTTTGGGGAAAATGGATCTTAGCCAATATAATTTCAGTCACCATCTCCGTTCACAATGCAATAGTGCTTTTATACCACTCTTCCACTTTGTCCAAGGAAACCTGGTACAAATAGAATACAGCATGAAATGAAATTTCAGTAGCTGCATCCCATGGGTCAAATTCTTTACGCTGTAACAGTCCCAATTTACAGTGGTAGAGAATTTGGCACCACATCTGTACCTAGGAGCTTTCATTACCATCTCGTGTATATGACTAGATGTGGGGGGAAATGACAGACAATGTAAGAAAGTCAGTGCATCAGAGGAAATCCACTAATAATCCAGACATGAAACAGAAAACAAGAATAGAGGTAACCCTGCTAAAGACACAAAAGCTGAAAGCAGATGGTGAAGAATTTTTTAACTTCTGGTCATAAAGTGGTACTTTCAAGTGTATGATTTATAGCTATTAAGAAACTGACGAGGTGATCCAACATATGCCAGCACAAAGGCAAATAAAACAGAAACTGGAGTGAAATCATTGTCATCATTTTAACAGTTCATTTGGCACACGTGTACAGTGAGTGCTTTGTTACTAGACGACCACTGATTTACAACAACAATATTCAGAGAACTATAAAATGTTAACATATGAGCAATATCACTTCAACCCGAAAGAAGGGTGTTGCCTGAAATGGTACATTTCACAGAATTAAAAAAAAGATTTTAAGATTAGAATCAAAATAAATTAATCCACTGGCTTGATTGATACCAGATCTTGGCTTGATTCCAGGCATCTGAGTTCTGCAAAGAAAAAAATATATAGTGATAAAGAAGAAGAAGAAAACAGATGTCTCAGAGTCACACACAGAAGCCAATAATTTGCTCTGCTCTTATAAACAGAGGGCAATGTCAGGAGAAACAGATTCTGTATGTGAACAGTAAACATAAACAACAGTAACAAATGGCTTCAGAGCAGACTTTGCTGAATTGCATTCACACCTGCTGATGCCTTATATTGCCAAGCCTGGGTCCTGGTTATAACACTGTTTCTTTGATGAAAACCCTGAGAAATAGCTATAAAATGTGCCCCACTGTGCTGCCTTCCACATGTTTGAGACCTGGAGTGTCCTTTGGGAACTGAGGTTACACAAAGTATATAACTTGTGAGCTAAAACATTCTTGATCAATTTTCAGATTTTGTAAGTAGACAAAAGAGATGCTTTCATTTTAATGCTATAAGTAATAAATGCTCCCAAATTCAGTTATCTCCATTTTATCAGCATTCCTAATGATCTTCTTAACTAGATTCAATTTAATTAGCCTCTGATTTCTCTTAATTTATCCTTTACATTATACTTCATGTAGTTGATAATCTATATTCAAAAACAGTGTTTGTGTCTCTACTTTAAATACAGTGTAAAAATCCCAGACCCCCTACGACTTACGCAAGGTTTGGGCTACCCATTCCACATCCACTTCTTGCACATCATAATTTTGAGAATTGCTTTTCAGTTTGGCCATTATTAAGATAAGGAATTAAAATTGCAGTGAACCTTGCACTTAGCATATAGTCGTAACAAGTATTATTTTAAAAGATGACATTTTCAGTATAAACAGAAACTGCTTAAATTAGAATGGTATTTATTCATGCAGTCACATTAAAACAAAACCAATTCCTACAAACAACAATATTCACAACACCAAAGCTGCATAGATGCTTTACTTCAGAATAGCTGACCTTTCAAAACTGGGTTAAAAAGACAAAACAAAACAAGCCAATGTTTGCAGATTACACTATGTTCTAGATTTTTCAATTGGATAGATTTGTGACCTGAATGTTTTCTTATTTCCCTCTCAGAATTCAGTTTATGCCTGATGTTGTGAATTTCATTGTTTTGTCTGTTTTTATGTCAACTTGTTCTGTTATGTGCTGCCTGCAATGTGTGTGACCTGTTTACTTAGAACATTTATTTTCATTTGTTTTCTGGGCTTTTGGTTTTTTTTGTTTTTGTTTTTTAACTCAGGAGAGGTGTTTGGCTTTAAAATATTGATCCAGCCTCCTCTGGAAAGAACTCTGCTTGTGAGTTTTCATAGCTCGCGGTGCCTGATTGAAAGTAGTCTATGTTGAGTTTTCTCTAATAGAATGTTACATGTGGCTCACATATCAATTTCCACCCACGGAAATCAAGTTGCATGATTCCCAGATTGCTCTTGATGTGTGTTCATAAACAATGAGAACTAGGTTGTGGCATCCTTTAATCCTTTCTTTATTTCAACATAGCAGTAGATCCCAGTATACTCAAAAGTTGTAGAAAGGGGCTTCTGTTTTGTGGGGGTGGGGGAGGTTGTTTCCATTTTTATTTTGTTTTTTCTAGCAATGCTGTTCCTATCTCCAGCCTCTTTCATTATATACCTGGACCTTTCTGAAAAATCTCTCACAGCACACTGGTGTGTTTGATATATTGGACAGCATCTGAACTGTGACTGTGTTTGTTCAGTCTTTAACTCCAACGGGAATTGCTATTTTACTGCAATTCTTTGGTGTTTTTACTTTAATAATCTGATTACGAAGGAGAGCACATCTAGCTTCAATTTCCGTCCAAAGCAGCAGAGAGCCATGTAGAGAGGACAGGTATCAAGATGACTCAAATGCCTTTTTGTGTCTATTTCTATCTCCATTATGTCCAGGCCCCCATCCCCCACTCCTTTAGATATGGAAATTGGGAATGGGGAGATGGGACTATTTAATATTGCAGGGTTGCAATGTGAAATGAATCTACTGGTTGAGTAGTACTTTCTGATACTGAGAAATTATTTGACAATAAAGGAGCAAGAAGAGGGGATTATTGGATTGCATTTGTTGGCTGCACCTTTCTGGGCAGCACCTCCTGTAGATACAGCATGGAATCTTACCCACAGTGCAGTATCTGTGCCCCTGGTAAAAGGGATCTGGCTCCTTGTGCACAAATGGTCCTGTTACCGTCCTCTTCACCCACCAGCCTGCCTCAGCCTGCTTTCTGGTGAATTATGGAAACTAACCAGGGAGTACCTCAGAGCCAGGTCTCCGCTGATCTTACCCACTGGGTAGCTCAGCTGCGGACAGACAAAACCAGTAAATGATGCCTCCTTCCAGCCCTGCCAGCATGTAAATTACACCAAGATTAAAGCAAGAGTGGAATTGTTTCATTTCTTTAATCTGAAGATGTTGCTTGGTCCTTGTGCAAATGGCCCAATCAATGCAGGGAGCCTGTCCCATACCCTTGCATGCCCCCTTAAAGACTTCTGGATGAGACCATTGGCCATGGGGGCTATGTCTAGACTGCAGGCTTCTTTTGGAAGAAGCTTTTCCAGAAGAGATATTCCGAAAAAACTTCTTCCGAAAGAGTGTGTCCACGCTGCACAAGCGCTCCGAAAAAGCGATCTGCTTTTTTGAAAGATAGCGTCCACACTGAATGGATGCTATCTCGCATATCAGCTGTGATTACTATGGGCGAAGTGGCCACAAGGGCACCTGTGCTTTTTCCTCTTTCCTATTCTTCTGAAAGAACTCCTTCTTCCCCATCCACACATGCCTTTTTCCAAAAGAGATCTTTTGGAAAAAGTCTTCTTCCTTGTAGAAAGAGGATTACCAATGCCAGAAAAACCCCTCTGTTCTTTCAATTTTCTTTCAAAAAAATGCGGTTACAGTGTGGACGTAATTGAAGTGGTTTCAGAAAAACAGTATGTCTGTAGTGTAGACATACCCGGGGTTAGCAAACTTCAATCTCTGCAATGTCCTCCAGTCTATTGAGGAGTGCGGTCCTTTCTTTGTCTAGATTTTAGTATTAAGAATGATCTACTCTTAACAGCACATCCCACAAACATATCCAGATTTGAAACAAGCAAGATGATAGTGAGATGGAAAGACCATAACCATAGATTAAATCAAATATGACCAAGAGGAATGAGAGGGAGGGGGGGAGGAAAGGTACAAATTGAATTCTCTCTTGTGATGACCTTAAAATAAGTTCACATGGTTGATAGCAGGCTTTTGTAGAATGGAGTGAATACATTATTCTCTGTTTCAAAGCACTGTCTTTTGATCCCTGCTCCTGAGTTAAAGTTTACACAGTGCCACTTTATAATGTAAGCAACATGCCATATTAGTCTTCTAATGATCACATTAGTTGCTTTCACTGCCTTTTAATAGAAATTTGAACAGAAATAAATTGCAGAATTGGCTGGTAATTAGAACTGTGATTAGCTATAGTGTTTGTTTCTTTACCAAAGCAAAACCAAATAAAATGTAAATTAAAATAATGGAAGTGTTCCTAGCAATCTTGAATTATAATAGAACAATCATATTCTCACATTGCTGAGAATTAATACAAGCTTTAAAAACAGCGGGTTTTATAATGCAAATTTAAATCCCGGGCTTCATTTGCAAGTTCAAATGCCTGCATTAGCCACCCTAGTTCGAACTAGGGTGGCAGTGTAGACATACCCTTACAGACAGATCCCCAATCTGAGGAAAATACTCACCACCAATTTCACACCCCACAACAAAAACACTAATCCAGGAACCTTTCCCTGCAACAAACCCCATTGCCAGCTTTGTCTACACGTCTACCCCAGTGACACCATCACAGGACCTAACCACATCAGATATACCATCAAAGACCCAGTCATCTGCACATCATCTAATGTAATATGTGCCAGCAATGCTCCTCTGCCATCTACATTAGGCAAACTGGACTGTCTCTACTCAAAAGAATCAGTGGACACAAATCAGACATTAAGAATGGCAACATCCAAAAGCCAGAGGGGGAACACTTTAACCTCCCTGGGCACACAGTTTCGGACTTGCAAGTTGCCATTCTCAGACAGAAAAACTTCGAAAGCACACTGCAGAGAGAAACTGCCGAGCTGGAATTCATGTGCAAATTTGATACCCTGAACCAAGGTCTCAATAAACACACGGAGTGGTTCTCGCATTACAACAGGTCATTTCCCACTCAGGTATTCTCGCCTTCTTGCCATTGTTGGAGATGAGCCACATCCATTCTGATTCAATTAGCACTGATAGCACACTCCCATCTCTGTATCTTCTCCCTTCCCCAACCCCCCTTTCTGTCTTTCTTTTTCTCTTCAGCTTCTGAGAAAGTGAGATGTAGCTCACGGAAGCTTATGCTCTATTACCTTAACACATTTTTTAGTGTTTAAATTTCCACTAGACTCAATGTTGGTTTTGCTAAAATAGATGAACATGGTTACCTCTCTGAAAACTTTCCTTCTTTTGTCACTTGTATATTAAATTCATTCAGTGAAGTATTTTGTAGCACAGGACCTAGAGCAAGACTCCTGTAGAAACCAATTACTGTTGTGCAATGCCTCACCATCACATCCTTTACAGAGTTAGACATTTTGCCATGAGCAAAACATCTCCCATTTGCTCTTGGCTACACAACATGCTGACCCTCCCACCTTTTTTTAACAGTCATGTGCATACATATTCCAGAACTGTAAGAACAGCTGCAGCAGGTCAGACCAATAGTCTGTCTAGCCCACTCTCCTGTCTCTGCTAGTGTGGCTCAGACCAGATGCTTCATAGGAATGCACAGAACAGGGAAAATTTGAGTGATCCAGTCCCTGTTATCCAGTTTCAGTTCCTGGCAGCTGCTGACTACCTGTGAAGAAGAGGCAAAGTACCATGGTTTTCTGTCTTTCAACACGTGTGATTTAATAAAAATGTCTTGCATGAAGCTGGAATCCGTTGCTTTTTACCCATGTGCCATCAGTGAATTCCTGAATGCTGCTCATTGGAGAGGCTAAGCAGTTTCCTTTTTTGTTTATTTATAGATTTATTAATACCGTGGAAAGGAAAACAGGTGTCCTTTGGTCTGGTTTTGTTTGCAGTAAAAACTTCTTACTTCCGTGAGGGCTGCTATTTTTGTGGGGGGGGGAAACAGAGGGTTGTCTGGTTAATTAGTTTCCTTACAGGAATCTGATCAAGAGTCTGGAAATGTACATCTGAGCCCAGGCTTGCGAGAGCATGTGTTTTCCTTTTTAATGGAAGTTAAGCTGTGGGGAGCTACACTTCAAAGAGGGAGAGTCCCCTTTATGCCTTTGCCTTTCCACTGGAAAATCTTTAATAGATTTGGATTGTGTGACTGTTGCTGAAGAACTCTCCTTTGAGCTCCCTTTCTGCGCTGAGGCTGTTTGTGACACCCACGTATTTTGGAATGAAGCTGAGAAGGGGGAAATAGTTGCCACTGGGCATGTTTTCAAGATGTCGTTCTAGCACGCAGAGCACTGGGCTGGCTGTTGTTCATAAATACATTTCACAAATATGCTTGTACTCAGGAATGTTACAGGAAGCATCGTGACTCGGAACTTCCTGGGATGAAACTCTCATGGAGTAGAAGTTTTGATTAGGTTCTGGGTACAACTGAAATGCTGAACTGCAGGATTTGGCCTAAAGCAAGTACCCCTGTACATGACTCTTCCTATGTTTTTGGATATATGATCTATTATTGCATAGACACACATTATATTGTCAATGGATCAGTGAGAGGGCAAAACCATCTTCACGCACACAAACACCCCTTCCCCCGCCCCCATAGGTGAAGAATGATGCAACGAGCACACTCTTTTAACGTCCAGGCAGGATCCTAGCCCAGTGCTTTAGATGCTAACAGCAGCATAGCTCTTCTATCAGAAGGATCGTGGGAGGAACACGCTCTTCTCTTTGGGGCAGCGCTAAGTGCATTGCAGTATATATTTACTGCTTCCAACAGGATTATTTCTGGGCCCTAATTGGAGTTCCATACTGATCCTTCTCTTGCACAGATCTGACAGTCTGGCAGCATTTGGGGTGGGTTTTTCAAAAGCACCTAGGTCATGCAGGACCATAAGTCCCATTCATTTTCTCAGTGAGATTTATGCTCCTAAGCCACTTAGGGTCTTCTGAAAATCACACCTTGCGTCCTTGCCAACTGAAGGTGATTAAAGGAAAGGGGCTAATGTTGTTAGCTTTAGAATCCTATGCCTGCCTATGCATGAAGGTTAGGTGTACAATTGGTTTCACGATGGTGTAAGTTCAGTAACCACTCTGCCACGCCCATTTTGAAATATAACTCGGAGTCCACAGCAAACAAGCTTCTTAGTAATAAAGACTTAATGTGAGAGTCTTTGGAGAAATGCATTATGGTTGCTTGCAGATTCTTTTGTTAGAAATTTTATGTAATAGCATAACCTTGAGCAGTATTTGTTTAAACCAGGACTGAAACTTCGTTCAGTAGGGTGCAGAGGTGTTTCTTTAACTGGATGCTGGGTTTACCATTCAGAAGCTACCTCTTTGATGTGAAAGGTTTGCTCTGGGATTAGAAATGCAGGCTGGTAAAATGTGTGAAAAATGACCAAAGCAAGGCATGCAAGACAAAAGAAATGAAAGAATTTAAGAAGCTATAAAGCATATTTTTACTATGTCTTTTCCAGAACCTCTGGTGCAGAATTCAGCCTCCTCAATATTCATAAATTATTTCAGTCTGGGGCTCTAATACTTCTAACCTGGACTGTTTCGGAGCCAAATCTGCCAAGTTGCGACATGCTGGTTTTGATATATAAGATCACAAACCCATTTTCCTGGTGATTATTTGTACCTATCAAAATGATTTTCTATCATTTCAGACCAAGCAGCAATCTCTCTCTTTTTTTGTTGTTGTTTTTCGGCGAGTGGGTTTTCAGTCACATTAACAACCTGCTTTACTGTTTGGATGCTCACAGCTTGAAGAGGGACCATAGACTGGTCTAGCATAAATAGGAGGGAAGTGATTAAGCCAGGAAGACCCCTACCCCCTACTGTTACAGGTTTTCACTGCAGAATATAATGAACAGAAGCCCAAGGCCAAAAGGTCTGATCAGCATGACCAGCTTTTCAAGCAACAAATTTCTCCCCACTTTATGGCCTTCCAACATCTACAAGGAGATCCAGACATAAGAGCAAAGGAAGGGCCTTAATAGAAAGCCCAACCAGAACATAATTAGGTAACCTTTATGAGGAGAGAAAGGTAGGGCAAAATAATTAAAACCAACTTTGAATATTTGTTCAACAAACGGCATTTTCCCTCTTCACTGCCTGCAACTAGCAGCTGCTATTCAATCCCTTTCATCCCCTAAGATCTTTTTTTGATTGATTATCTTGCATCCTATCATGACATTTAATGGCACATCATGATGTGTGCAAAATTTTGCACACTATAAAATGGGATCAGGTAATGTGGCCAGGTGTAGGGTTTTTTTGTTTTGTTTTTTGATGTGGCATGTTATGACAAGAATATCTATTAGCAGTTAAATAAATGACCTTTGGGAGAGCAAGGGCTGTGACCCAGCAAGACATTTGCATTTCTGGAAACTGGTGGCCAGCTGCCTAGATTTTGCCATGAACAGTAATTATTTCCTTGCCTACTGATTTGCACAAATAACTGATTTCATCTTACCTGACATGCTGCTAACATCAATAAATAGATGTGATTACTTCATTAAGGAGCAAATCTGGAAACAATATCTGAAAATGCTTCTGAGAAGAGGTTTTTCATTCCAGTTTCTTCCTCTCTACATGTGTGCGCACACATTCTTTTCTCACTTACACCAATAGGTGTCAATGGCAAACAAAAAAAATGTGAAGTTCTCCTCTCTCACCAGTTCACTGCTGACTTTAGCAGGGTTGCACTACTGCAATTGTTTGCAAACGATAGCATATGGTAGCTCTTTGTGGGGCTGCTCTAACTGGACACTGATGCTGGAAGTCTGTGCTTCCTGGAGATTGGTATTGTCTCCGAAGAGCACAGAGTTCTATGGACATTGTAAGAACTAGTGGCCAACGATTTTTTTCACTCATCCCAGAGACTGAAAGGAGAGCACTTCCAAAGTAATGCATGAGAGGCCCTGAATTATGCTTTCATCCTTCAACATATTGGCACCAGAAGGTTAAGGGGAGAGCTGTCCATGTTCTAAGCACCTGTCAAACATGAAGTTAACCAAAAGCTGGTTCTGTACAAGCAGTTGGTTTTACCTGCTTCCCAGCTTAAAACTGTATCCAGAAAGGACAAGTGGCCATGATGCACTGCATTCTTCTGGCCAAAGATTATGGCACCTTAGCCATTCCCAAATTCCAAGGTCCTATATATCCAGCGACTGAGGAATAATGCACATAACTTTGCTGATTTTGGTTCAGTTCAATAAAAGATCAACAGCAAAAAGAAAACATCCAGCCTATCTGATCCTCTGGAGTCTGAAAAAAATATATAACTGGAAAACATAGGAACAGAGTTTTCCTCCTGCCAATTCTGCTGTTTGGAATTCCCACTTTTGCTCAGGCTGAGAAGAGAGTGAAGGAAATTCCTCCATGTAACATAACCTTTGTTGTTGTTGTTCTTGTTCTTGTTCTTGTTGTTCTGGCTACTTCAAAGCCAGGAAATTAAGGGTTACCTGGAACTTGAACAGCAAGGAAAATCTGAAATCTTTTTTGAACTTCATCATTCCTATTTTCAGTATGGACTGTTTTCATTCTTTTCTAGATCCCCTGCCATTGCATGAATTCACCCACTGCACTGTCATTAAAAACTGAGGTCTCTGTTTTCAGACTGTATTCACTGAAGTTAAGTATCTAAATTCACTCTTGCATGCCTAAAGAAAGAATCCGGTATTTGAAAGATGCCAGACATACACTACTCATTAAAGTAAGTGAGAAATCAGCACCTCTGGAAGTCGGGTCAGTTTTTAAATTTATGTATCTAAATATGATTGAAATGTTTACATTGCAGCACTCAGGTTTGAAAATAATGGCCACTCATTTTGCTGAAGTACCCAGCTTCTTCTAACTTCAATTCTCTATTCTATTATGAATCCATGCTGTCTCCAGGTGAGA
This sequence comes from Rafetus swinhoei, assembly GCA_019425775.1. Classification (NCBI taxonomy): domain Eukaryota; kingdom Metazoa; phylum Chordata; order Testudines; family Trionychidae; genus Rafetus; species Rafetus swinhoei. The sequence goes on along the minus strand of CM033432.1, from coordinate 41,644,436 downwards.
TTTGAAACTTCTGACTCCAATCCATTTAGCTTCTATGCCATTGGTAATACAGAAACCTGTTAAGTTATGTCCAAATTCAACTAAGTGTGCTTCAGTCTTGACTGGATCACTTTTATAATACACCCATAAAATAAAGTCTAGTGGGGCCAATTTCACAAAGCTGAAATAATTATGACTCAAATCAGCTAAGAGGAAGAATTTAATCCTAAATAATTCTCAATTAACAGTCTCATTTTTGAGAATACTTTACTAGATACCTGTAAAGCCACAATCACACAAATGAGGAAGAAGACTGCACTGCTGTTTAAAAAAAAAAAAATGACCTCTCTTTCTTCTCTCTTAGTGAGAATACATGGAAAACTACTTACCACTTATCTCTGAGATTTGGGATATTGCCTTATGGGACATTCTGTGCTTCAATGGTCAAATCCACACCAATGGCATTGTGAGTAGCCTTAGCACTTGGGAGGTCTAGATGGCTGGTGATCAGGGCATCAAAAAGTTGGTGTTCCATAGATAAATATTTTTAGAACCTTACATTAGCTGCACTATTCTTAGAATTTGTCAAACTATGTGTAGTGAACAATTTATGATGAACTGTAAATAGAATTAGATGTTTATCAATTTACTTGTAATTCTTTGAGCTCTTTATGTGTATATATAGTTCAGCCAATAGGTTGTTCTCAAATGATTTGCTTCAGTTATGCCTTTGACGATGCATTATTGATCATCATAGACTCATGGCCCTATTTTTGCTGTGTGCTTGGTATTCTTAAACCTCATAAGCATGGAGTGAACACTTCCAGTAGGGCTAGTAAAGAGGAAATAGGGGTGGGTGCAAATAACCAACTATTTTCCAGCATCCTCATGGGGGGGAAAAGGGAAAAAAAACACTTCGTGTCTATGTTCATGGAAAATCAGACAAAAATGGAAGTCAAATAGTCCAAAGAAAAGCAATTCAGAGTTTGTGAAATGCTACTTCCCCATGTTCACTCAGCTCCTTTAAAAGGAGCCCCCCGGCCTGCCCCTTTAAGAAACCGCATTTAGAGGCTTTCTGGCCACATCAGGCTCCCGCTGGCTAATGCCATCTTTAATTCTCCTTCTTTAATGGCCATACCGGCCAGGTCAGCACAGGGAGCCGGGAGGAGAGGGCTGTTTTGGGGACACGAGGTCGGCTTTACGAGCCACGGGGGGGCGGGGAGGGAGGGCTTTGCGAGCCACACCCTGGTGTGGGGGAAGTGCCACATGCGGCTTGTGAGCCTCAGGTTGGCCACGGCTGCTCTACAGCAGTGTTTCTTAAACTGTGTTCTACGGCACACTGGGGTGCCACGAGGGAGTCTGAGGTGTGCCACAGAGAACAACAGAGTTGTTACTGGCCGCCCAATAACTTTCCCCCTGAACCCTTTTTTTGGGGGGTGTCAATAAATTTCCTCGACCTTCCCCCCTCCCCCTTGTTTTGTTTTTTGTTTGGGGTTTTTTTTTTTTTTTTTGCTCAAAAAATCCTTGATGTTCCTCATTTAAAAAAAATTGTTTGGTGTTCCTTGGTCTTAAAATGTTTACGAAACACTGCTCTACAGTAACTGAAGGCTCGTTCAGCAATTGCACTTTGAGATCCCTAATGCAATAATGTTAAATCCTGTCAAGAAAATGGGTTAATTAGATGGATACATCAAGTCTCCAAAAAATTGTGTTTGTAACCCTTCTGCCAGGTGCTAGCAACAACAACAGGGGCCAGTTGCAATATGTATGGGCATGTCTATACTAGGACATTATTTTGAAATGACTTATTTCAAAATAACTCCAAAAATAACTATTTTGAAATAGTGTGTCCACACTACAAGGGAGCCTCGAAATTAGTCTGAGGCAGGCTCTCTTAATGTGGACGCACTACTTCGACTTAGGGCCCCAGGAAGCACTGGGGAGTAATTACTTTGAATGACTCTGGGGAGTAGTTATTTTGAAATAGCAGCAATGGAGCATCCAGACGACTGCTATTTTGAAATAAGCATTTTTCCTCACGGGAAGCAGGAGTTATTTCGAAATAACAGGCTTGGTCATGTGGATGCTCCGCTTGTTGTTTCAAAATAAAGGGACGTATTTAAAAATAACTCCCTAGTGCAGACCAGGCCTATGAGTTCCTTTTAACAATACAAAGTAGAACTAGTGTAAGCCTTCACCCAGCTATCTAGAAAAAACTAAATGACACCCCTGCATGCTTGTAAGGGTGCCACACTTCCCCACTCACAAGCACTGAGTCTGTGTATAACAAAAATACCTTTTCTTAAAAGGGAAATGGAACCCAGAATTAATTTGCAACAAGCATTCAAAAGCATGCAGCTATGAACCAGGGCTGGGAAATAAGCTGATGAATTATTTACCTGTTACCCGCAAGTATAGCTGCTTGCAGATCGCTATTTCTGGCCAATGGGAGCTACGGGAAGCGGCGTGGAGCAAGACACCACTTCATGCAGCTCCCATTGGCTGGCAATGGCAATCTGCGACCAACAGGACCTGCAAAAGGCTGTATCCAAGATTGTGAAGGTAAATAGACTGCTGGTGGCTCACCTGGCAAACCATGTCCAGGCCATGGGCTGCTTGCTGCCCACCCCTGCCATAAGCAAACACCCAAGCCAGAGTACACTGGACAGTGTCCATTGGCCACCTTGTGATGTGGAAGTCTGATGAATGGATGTTCCTTTAACACACCCCACCCCCTTCCCTTCATTGCACCCCACTCACAGTTGGTTGTCCTGGGTCAGCAAAGAGCCAGAATTCAGAAGTGCATTCACAGAGATGCACCTCTAGCCCCTTATGGTGGTGGGGAGCATTATGCAATATCTCTGTGGCATACCTCTGTAACTGGCTCACCATCGCTGTTTCCTGAGCCCCCGTGTGCTGCTTGCTGCCGCCCCTCTCACTGCTGCTTGCCTCACATTGCCACTTCCGAGGTTCCACTCTTTAGCTCAGCTCTTAGTGATTTCACTAGGTAGCAGTGAACCTCCTTGCTAGTGCAGCCTCTCCATTGACCTTTTACTACAGCACTGTCCCTACACCAGATGCTGCCCCAGACCTGCTCATAAATGAGTCAAGATCTAGTAACCATGGAACAGTACAAAGTCTCTCCACTGAGTCTAATCAGCTGTCTTTAAATACTGGGGAGGGGAGCAGATTGGAGGGGAGGTAAAATGGTGTCTTGGACTCTCTGAGCAGAGTCCATGCCCTCTCACTCTTTCATGGGGCTATGACGTCCCTATCCATGATTAGAAAGTAAGGTTCAGTTTAGAGTGACACCCCACTCCCCCCCAGCCTGGTCAGGGTGTTTCTAGTGCCCTTCACTCAGCATGGCATTCTGCTACCCATGATTGCTTTTTTGACTGCCACTGCACACTGAGTAGATGGAATGTTAGGAGTCATTAAAAAGGGGATAGAGAATAAGACAGAAAATATCTTAATGCCTCTGTATAAAACCATGGTACACCCACATCTTGAATACTGCATACAGATATGGTCGCCTCATCTCAAAAAAGGTATATTGCCATTGGAAAAGGTTTTGAAAGGGGCAACAAATATGATTAGGGGTTTGGAACGGGTCCCATATGAAGAGAAATTAAAAAGACTTGGACTTTTCAGCTTAGATAAGAGGAGACTAATCAATTTTGGCTGATTTGGTACCAAATCATAAGAACATAAGAACAGCCATACTGGGTCAGACCAAAGGTCCATCTAGCCTGGTATCCTGTCTGCGAAGTGGCCAATGCCAGATGCCCCAGAGGGAGGGATCACAACAGGTAATCCCCATGTGATCCTCTCCTGTCACTCACTTCTATCATATCCTCCCTTAGGGTATGTCTACACTTGCACCCTCTTTTGAGAGAGGGATGCAAATGCAGACATTTGACATTGCAAATGAAGCCGGGATTTAAATATCCCGTGCTTCATTTATATATTTGCATTATGGCGCTATTTCGAAATAACAGACACTGTTATTTCAAGAGAAAACCCTTTTCTCAAAATAACCCTTATTCCTCATACAATGGGTTTACCAGTTATTTAGAGAGAAGGGTTTTCTCTCAAAATAACTGCATCTTAACAGCGTCTGTTATTTTGAAATAGCGCTATTTCAAAATAGCTCCATAACGTGAATATACAAATGAAGCGTGGGATATTTAAATCCTGGCTTCATTTGCAATGTCAAATGTCTGCATTTGCATCCCTCTCTCGAAAGAGGGTGCAAGTGTAGACATACCCTAAGGGAGGATATGATAAAAGTGAGTGACAGGGGAGGATCACATGCGGTATGTCTAGACTAGATGGCTCCATCGATGGAGCCATGTAAACTAGTTTACCCGACATACTCAATGAAGCGGGGATTTAAATAATCCCCGCTTCATTAAAATAAAAATGGCCACTGCGCTGTGCCGACAATCAGCTGATCCGGCACAGCGCAGCAGTCTAAACGCAGATCGGTTGACAAGGGAAGCCTTTGTCTACCGCTCCTGTAAACCTCGTCTCACGAGGCATAAGGGAGCGGTCGACCAAGGCTTCCCTTGTTGACCGATCCGCGTCTAGACTGCTGCACTGTGCTGGATCAGCTGATTGTCGGCACAGCGCGGTGGCCATTTTTATTTTAATGAAGCAGGGATTATTTAAATCCCCGCTTCATTGACTATGTCTGGTAAACTAGTTTACATGGCTCCGTCAACGGAGCCATGTAGTCTAGACGTACCCATGGGAATTACCTGTTGTGATCCCTCCCACTGGGGAATCTGGCATTGGCCACTGTCCCAGACAGGATACTGGGCTAGATGGACCTTTGGTCTGACCCAGTATGGCCATTCTTATGTTCTTATGATTCGGTACCAAATCATCCAAAATTGATCACTTTGGCAAAGCAGCTCCCTCTGCTGAGCACCTAGGCAGAGCAGGTGTTTCTATGTAAATTTGGTCCACTCCTGAAGTTGTTTTCTCTTTGCTCACCACTAGGCATCAGGGGAGAGCTCATTCAGAACCACCTTTACATGCTGACACCTCTGTGGGGGTATGTCTACACTAGCTCGTTAGTTTGAGCTAGGTAGGCAAATGAGGGCAACCGGAGTTGCAAATGAATCCCAGGATTTAAATATCCCAGGCTTCATTTGCATGTTCCCGGGCACCGCCATTTTTAAATGGCTAGACGCGGCAGTTAAACATTAATTCGAACTAACTCCATGGAATGAGGAGTAACAGTTAATTCGAACTAAGGAGTTAGTTCAAATTAACGTTTAACTGCCGCGTCTAGCCGCGGGCAGTTAGTTCGGACTAAGGGGGATTTAAAAATGGCGGCGCCCGGGAACATGCAAATGAAGCCCGGGATATTTAAATCCCGGGCTTCATTTGCAACTCCGGTTGCCCTCATTTGCCTACCTAGCTCAAACTAACGAGCTAGTGTAGACATACCCTAAGAGAATCGCATGACATAGGGATAGGCCAGTTCTAAGCTCTGGTCCAGACAGAAAGCTTTGAGGAAATGTCGCTCATATTGCTCTCCAAAACTACCAACAAATTCTCATCTCCTGTTTCACAGACATATCGATTCATTGTTCCCTTCTCTGTTCCTGACAATGACCAGTTCTGCAATTCTGAACACATTCCCTTTCCTCTATTTTCCTCCCCCAAGCTGAACTCTGCTGTGCTTTGCTACCTGTCAGACCAGTGTTGTGGGTTTGTTGCAAGCCACATGCTGGATGTTTTTACTTTGGAGCTAGGATGCTCCCAGTTCAATGGCTTTGCAAGAGGCCCTGGAGTTGCTTGAACTGGCTCAGGATTTACTACACACTGAGGCTGTTGATTAGTAATCCGAATCTGTTTTGACTAAGATAATTCAGTGCCATGTATCCCGTAGGCAGTCTTAAACCAGCTTTCTGTGTGGAGCTGTAAAATTAACATAGGAATATTTGCCTGGCCTCTGTAGGACAGCTTAGCAGCCAAACCACTCTAAGGAAACTCATCGGTGGAATGCAGCCTAAAACAGAATTGTTTTCCTGATGTAGTCATTTTGTAATAATTACTGAACTCCCCAGAATCTGACATTTGTGTGGCATTGTTGCAATACTGGTATTTTTTTAAGGTTTGATGCACAGGAGGTTGTCAGAAGCAGCCGGGAAGATGAATGGCCTGCTGCAAGCAGTAGCGATTTAACAAGAGATAATCTGTCAAAGAAGGGCAAGAGCAGTAGGAGAGCTGTGAGCCTGCAGGCATTGATCAGAGCTGATCTTTGATAATGATCAAAGGCAAGGCTCTTACTTCCATCACTGCTGCTCCACGCAAGGAAGGCTCACTGTGGACAGCAGTGATTGGTTATCAAACCAAAGAGGGTCTGTGGGGGATGCCTACTAACAGCACTGCTTGGAGCCAAGTTCAGAAATATAAATGCTTTCTATTAACGAGAAACTGACATTTCTGCTTGTAGCAAAAGGTGAGTTTGTTCTAATCCTCCAGTGACTGAATACTGTGGAAGGAGGTCCCAGCAACGTCCCGTCTCTTTATAATATGAGTCTGTAACTTCAAAAACAGAGTGGTCCTGCGGCATCTTAGGGTGCATCTACACAGCATCCTTACCTCGGAAAAAAGCACTATTCCAACAAGTCCCTTATCCCTCGTGGAACAACAGTTACAGGGACGCTGGAATAGTGCACTTATTATTTTGAAATATATTTAAAGACGAGGAATTGCTATTTTGCGACACTTCTGGTATCCTGAAATAGCCCCACAGGGTTTGTTGCAGGAGTAGGTTCCTGGGTGAGTGTTTGAGGTGTGATGTGTGGCTGCTGGAAAGAATTTGTTCAGGTTGGGGGGTGTCTGCAGGCAAGGATAGGCCTGTCTCCCAAAGCCTGTGAGCGTGCAGGATATTTTCCAAGATAGGTCGTAGATTGTCAATGATGCACTGGAGGGGTTTAAGCTGGGGGATGTAGGTGAGGACCAGTGTTGTTGTGTTATTTTCCTTATTGGGCCTGTCCTGAAGTAGTTGTAACAATGTAATGGTCAATGTTTATACACATGTTCTCTTTAAGGCGTTTGTCCTAAGGATGAAAGCAAAGTGGAAAGGAAACCATATAGAGCAATTGAGTGTTTAGAAGTGATACAGGGGCAAATGATTTGCTCTGATCCATGTACACATCTCCAAATAAATTCTTCTTCTCTGGGTCCTAATGGTGCCTATACCCTGAGCACTTCACAGATATGAAGGGTGCACATAAAGATACAGTTATATCAGTTGCTTGCCTTTCCCCCATTTCCTCACTCTCGGTGCACTTTTTTGTTTTGTCTAAGGATCTCCTGGTCCACCAATCTCTTCTGGCTGTGCTTTCCAGATTCATGGACTAGCTGTTAAGAAAACTTTCTTCTGTACCTATGAGCCTGAGCTCAGCAGCCGAGAGCTGTTGTTCTATGGAGTGTAATTATGGTGGGAGACTGGGGCTCTGTAGAATAGTGATAGAAATGTAGCCATGTTAGTCTGGTGTAGCTGAAACAAAATACAGGACTATGTAGCACTTTAAAGACTAACAAGATGGTTTATTAGATGATGAGCTTTCATGGGCCAGACCCACTTCCTCAGATCAAATAGTGGAAGAAAATAGTCACAACCATATATACCAAAGGATACAATTAAAAATGAACACATATGAAAAGGACAAATCACATTTCAGAACAGAAGGGGATGCGGGGGGAAGGTAAATGTCTGTGAGCTAATGGTATTAGAGGTGATAATTGGGAAGCTATCTTTGTAATGGGTAAGATAGTTAGCGTCTTTGTTGAGACCGACGCGTAGAGTATCGAATTTTAGCATGAATGACAGTTCAGAGGATTCCCTTTCAAGTGCAGATTTAAAAGGCTTCTGAAGCAGGATGCAGGTAATTAAGTTGTTGAGACAGTGTCCTTTCTGGTTGAAATGGCAAGAAACTGTTTTTTCTTTGTGATCCTGTCTAATATCTGTTTTGTGGGCATTGATCCTTTGGCGAAGTGTCTGAGACGTTTGTCCAATGTACAAAGCAGACGGACACTTTCGGCACATAATAGCATAAATTATATTTCTGGATGTGCAGGAATATGTATTCTTGATCTTATAACTCACTTGGTTAGGTCCAATAATGGTATCAGCAGAGTGGATATGTGGACAAAGCTGGCAACGGGGTTTGTTGCAAGGAAAGGTACCAGGGTTGGTATTAGTGTGGTACGTCCTGTGGTTGTTGGTAAGAATCATCTTGAGGTTAGGTGGTTGTCTATAGGAGACTATGGGTCTGTCTCCCAGATCCTCTTGGAGTTTAGTATCCTGTTCCAGTATAGGCTGTAGTTTATTGATAATGTGTTGGACAGGTTTAAGTTGGGGGCTGTAGGTGATGACAAGTGGTGTTCTATTGTTGGTTTTCTTGGGTCTGTTTTGAAGTAGATGGTTTCTAGGTATTCGTCTGGCTCTTTCAATTTGCTTTCTGTAGAATGTGGTGGTCCCCTCTGTAATTTAGGACAAGCTTTGAAGATGAAGATTGAAATCTGGAATGTAATTCCATGTTCAGTCTGGAGCCAGGGAACAGAGCAATATGCCGGGGTGCTCTTAGTAGCCTATGTCGCTGCGGTCAGAGCTGTTATGCATAAGTTGTAATGTTTTAAGGATCATTGCTTCTACATAATGAGACTTACAAGAATTCACCCTAGAGATACCAAAGTTTGGATCACCATGTTAAACTCAAGTTTCCTGTTTTGACCATTAGATAAACTGCCTCCCTCCAATAAGCGTTTATCGTTAAATGTGGTGGCTTAGCAAAATATCACGAGGGTGTTTAGCTTTCAGGGCAGTATGAGGTAGGGAATAACCTAAGTTTGTAGAGTCATAGTTTTTTAGGGTTGGGAGTGAGTGCTGTGATTATCTGCTCTGAGCATCTGCACAACAAAAGTTACCACCGTTTACCTGTAATTCCCGAGTCAAGTCAATACTTGTGATTGAGTTAGGTTCTTGATCTGTTGTTCGTTTAGTCATTGATTTTCTATATTACTGAAAAAGTTGTCATTAAAGTTAATATTTATAAAACACTTTGAAACACAGCAGGCTAAATTCTCATCTGGCTAAGAGGGCAAAACTCCATTGAAATCCTATTGGCTAGGACACTAGGCTCATACTTGGGAGACCCAGGTTCAATTCTCTGCTCTGCCACTGGCTTCCTATGTGACATCAGGCAAGTCACTGGATATCTCTGTGCCTCCATTCCCATCTGTAAAATGGGGATAACAGCACTTTCCTAAATGCCCCGTGGAACCAGGGAGGAAGAAAGAGGCTAGCCTGTGTGCAATGGAAATTTTTGGGAGGGTTCTCATATATTTCTGCCCCACGCAATTTGGCAAAGGTGAGAGCAGGAGGCAGTTGGAGTGTCTGTAGAGGCAGACATGATCAGGCCATCCGCTGGGGGCAGGTAGGAACACCTTTCCTCTTCTTGTCTTCCTGCCAGCTCGGGACCATCACAGAGAGAAAAGAGGCAGAAGGGGCACCCATGTGCAGTTTCCAGAGCTGGAGGTGTCTACACATTAAGCTATGCAACTTCAGCTACTTCAATTGTTGAAGCTGAAATAGCTTAATTTGGCTTTTGGAGCTGTCTACACAGCAGGAAGTCAAAGGAAGAACACTCTTCCTTTGACTTCCCTTACTCCTCGTGAAATGAGGGTTATAGGAGTCGGAGTAAGACGTCCTCCAACTCGACATTATTTCGAAATAATGGCTGACTGTGTAGATGCTCTCTTTATTTTGATTCAGAATAACATCAGTTATTCCAAAATAATGCTTCTGCGTAGACATAGCCTAAGAAGCACAGTAGCAGAGAGTAGGAACCTATGACAAGGCAATGGCAGATTCTTTGAGACAGGTTTCAGTCATGTTCTAATTTTTCTGTTGGTGTGAAGGCAAAGCTGAACTTTCACCTAAAAGATCTGGATTCAGAGGACAAAGTAAGCTAAAATGGCCCAATGATTGACCCTGGAAATGAAATCTCAAGCACCAATTTTGATTTGAATATACTCCACTATCGCAATTGGCATGGCATCTAGAATGAGAGAATTAACTTTATTTTATGTGAACTGAAAGTATGATATTTAGTGGACCCATTAACTAATCATGAAGCACATGAGATTTCCAAGTGACCAATTATTTTGTTATTTGATAAATATGTAGAAAAAATTATCTGGAATCAACTAAAAATGCACTTAAACATGATGGTATGTAAGATAACCCAACTAGCTAACTTGGCATTAGGGGTTACTGAAGAAAATTAGTAGGTAGTAGGTTTAAAACAAACAAAAGGAAGTACTTCTTCACACAATGCATAGACAACCTGAGGAGCTTCTTGAGAGAGAGAATGCTTTCAAGGCCAGGACATTAACAGGATTAAAAAAAATGCTAGATAAATTCATGGAGGATAGGTCCCTCAATGGTGTCCCTGGCCTCTGTTTGTCAGAGTCTGGGAATAGGTGACAGGGGTGGGATCACTTAATGATTACCTTGGGGGTGCACCTAGCATTGGTTACTGTCGGCAGACAGAATACTGGGCTAGATGGACCTTTGGTCTGACCCATTATGGCCATTTTTATGTTCTTATGAAAAAATGTCTCACTGATCATAGGAAAAATCTGAAAAATTCCAGACTACAATTTCCAAGTCCCATATACTAGAAATGTCTGACTAATATTGTCAGTGGCACTTAATTGATGGAGATAGTGAGCAAACATGAGTATAAGCGAATCTTAGCTGAAGAGAAATAGTTTTTCTTCCAGTGACATAGGGCTGGATTATGGCTTTAGACACAGCAGTGAACAAGAGGTGAGGCACTGTGCCTTAGAGAAACCCTTATATAGTATGTAGTTTTCTGTGCTCCTTTTTGTGTTGGAGGGTATCAAGGCTGTTCCCCACGAATGCAGAAGATGGGGGCCCACAAGAAAGCTTCAAAACCTTGCCTCTACAGGCATTGGTTACAAAAACTTCCCCCCAGAATCCTAATACACAGGTTTTTGGGAATTTGCTGCCACCATCAAATGCTTTTTGATCCTTAAAAAAACAGAGGTGAACACTTGAAATCACCTCCAGGGGTACCCCAAACTCTTTTACCCCAAAAGAGCTTAAGAAAGAAAAGAGAAAAAAACAAGCTGCAGTTGCTGGTAGCTGACGCCTCAGTCTGAGGCATGCAGATACAGACAGATCTTCCAGGATACAAGAAATCAAATCATCACCTTAAAAGAAGTGATTTTTTTTTTATTACAAAACAAAATATAAACTTGATAGAGCATACTTGGTTGCAAGATGTTACAGAGCAACCAAGGAAAACAAATTTAAAAAACAGAGAAAAGTCTCGGCACAATGCTTAGATGGTAAAGGAGGAGGGGAGGTATAGAATCACAGAGAGCAGTTCAAACCAAACCACAAAATAAAGTAAAGAAAAATTACCCTTAACGTGACTGGACTCATTTCCCTGGTACTCACTTCTAATTTTCTCTTTGTTCAGTCCACTCCCATGCTCTGAATTCCATGGAAGGAGGGGCATGGTAGTCCTGCCTGGGTTTAAATCATTTTGGGTCTCTCAGCTCCTGGTATTACCCTCCCACACAAAGAATGCAGGAAGGGAATCAATATCCAGTTCAAATTCCAAGCCTCTATCTTGATTGGCTCTCCTGGCTAGGTACCTGAATTAACTCCTTAGTCACCAGGTGCTGGTCAGCACTCCTCCTGTTCATGACAGCTGGGGAGTAGTCCTTCATGCTGCCTCAAGGCCAATTCTGCTTTGGAGGCAGAGCCCTGGATTCTCCTGCTCCCTGCTCTCCTGCTATTCACTTGGTCCCTTTAGGAGCATCAGTCATGGAGCACCACCTGTGTCTGGCACTATTCTGGTGTGGTTGCACAGTGAGTGGGGAACCTCATTTTCCCTGCTTCTCTGTGCACAGGGAGACGGGAGCACCACATATCCCTTAATGATTGTATGTTAATATTTTCTTGCATGTTCTTCGTATTCACACTTCATAGTCACATTTACTGCCTTCGTATAAACTAAATAGCCCTTGTACAAGAAGACTCAACCTGCTTATGACACTTCTGTAAGAAAAGAGCAACAGTAACAGAAGGTAAGGAACAAATTCCAGCCCCATTCTATTTTGTCACCGAAATCAGTGTGCTGTAACACTGCAAAACCAGCACCTGTGCTGGACCTGGGTACTGCCCCATGCAGAGCCTCACACAGGTTAATTCTCCTGGAGAAAGCAACAACTTGTGGGGCCTGTCTTGTCTCACTGAGGTAAATTGCAAAGCATCCATTGAGGTAAATTGCAAAGCTTCCATCAATAGACTCAAGAGCAAGCATATGCCCCATTACAGGAGAATTGAATTGAGACTGATAGACTTCCTATAGTTCTGTGAACTATCCCATAGCTGCGAAAATGTAACTGAAAAAGTTGCATTAGATGGTTTACAAAACCTATAGAAAAATTATCCTTTCCCATTACACTTCAGCAGGTTTCTCAACAAGAGTATGAAGGTGATTTGGGTTCCCTATATGCTAAAAATGTGTTCGCCACCAGTCCTCTACCAGGCTTTAATCAAAATTGTGCCCTTCCCGGCTCCAGTCACAAAAGGCCATTGCAATATCAACTCTGTGGGGTACAATAAGTGTGTCTCACTTGGCCATTATACTTTATCACAGATGAGGCAGTCTGAATTTGGGCCTATCTGCATTGTCACAATGCAATAACTCCTGTCTGTGCTAACTATAGTTCCATAAGTAAACAATGGGGATGACACCGTAACTCACATTAATGCAGTCACATTAGTTCCTGATAACTCCAATTATCTCCTGTCATCCCTATAACATAATTAAAATGTTTAATTGTTTGCTTTAGATAAGATAGGTTATAAAAGCTATAACAGTTCCTGGGGACTTAATGACCAGCTGCCGTTAATGGCCTAAAGCCTCTAGTCATCAAACCTTTCAAGCAGTCATTGATTTCAAGGAAATGCCCTGTGTCCGGAACATTTCAATATCCTCTTGGATTTAAGCCATATTTGACCTCGCAATCAATTGATCACACAAATACACTGATGCAATTTATTATACCCTGACCTCAGTCTACCCAGAAAAGATTTACAGTGTGAATCGGGTTATGTCATGTCATTGAGCATGATAATCTAATGTGGCAAATCTCCACTGGGATGACTATAAAAAAATATACAGCCAAGCTGTACCAAAGCTGACAGAGGTTTTATTAGTGCTAATAGTCCACAATCAATGTAAAGCAGAGAATGAGGGAAGTCTGGATTCTTCTGTTATTCTGAGAATTGCACCAATGCTGGCTGGATATTTATAATCCCAGTTCCCATGCAGCTGCTGCTTCCACAGAGAAAAGAGAAGAAAGACTAAAACAGTACAAACTTGGGTAAAAATGAAAAGGAAAAAAAAAAGACAAAAAAGCAATAATGTCATTTTTCATGAACTCTATCTTTTGTTTAAAAAGACAGTGGCCATATTGTGTTTTGAAGCCTAGAAATGTGCAATTATACATGGGGCTGGTCATAACCTCAGCAAGGCTTGGCTGACACTTCCCATTATAAGACCCTGCTTGCAGTTGTTTTAAGTTTGCTGGTTTTTAACTGTTTGAACTGAAATTGTCTGTACTGCGTGTTTGTCTTTGGCGAATGTTTTGGGGTAGGTTTCAGTCAAACGGTTTAGCCCAGGGATCTCAAACTCACAGTCCATGGGCCATCTACAGCCAGACCATATTCGCACAGCAAAAGTGGGAGGCCTCTGAGATCTTCATTCCAAGTCCGGGTCTCAAAGATCTCATAGCGATGGGAGCGGGGGACTGCTGCTCTGCTTAGTGTCCTCCTAACTGCAGCAATAGTGTGAGAGCCCCTTGTCAGCAAGGCAGCCAGGCTGTGCACCAGGTCGGGTAGTAGGACTGGCTGGGGGGCTGCTGGCTGTGGCAGAAAGGGCTCAAGAGTATAGCTCTCCACCCCCTCTAGCTGAAGTGAGTGCCTCGCTCCTTGCCCTTTGCCACCTGGATATATAGGAGCTGCTGCAGGAGGGGCCCCTGCTGCTCTAGCAAACGCTGTTGCTCAGCCACTTCTCCTGGCCAGCCAGAGCTTGCTTTCTTGGGGGACCATTGGAGGGGTGCACTTGAACCCTTGCAGACCACATGTACCAAAAAAGCACCCCACCCAGAAATTCCTGTGTGCGGGCCTGAAACCGGATCAATTCATCTGTGTATATCAATAGTCTTATAAGAATGTGTTTAGCATTTAGTCTCTATAAAATGCTTGTAAATTTCTGCGTGTATTAAGCTTCTGTGTCGTGTCTGTATCCTACACTATAAGGTGAATTGGCTATGTTGCTAGCTATTGAAAAATTGCAGTTTGCACATGCTGTGTCAAGAGGTCTACTAATGGACAGTAATGGTACTGTTTTTCCTATGCTTTGTAACTCTTCTTTGCTGGGCCCAGGCAGCATGAAGTGGGAAGCTGCCTGATTCAAATTCAGATGGGATAGAAGTCAGACCTGCGTGTGGAGGAGTGGACTGGAACAATAGGTGTCATTAATTCAGGAGTGGACCTGGAGCAAAGTGTTGGCAGAAGATTCAGAATGGCTGGGCAAGGAGACTAGAACTGGGATCAGAAGTTTGAGGCATGGAAACTGGGAGTGGCTAAAAGTAGGAGTGGCTATATGAGAAGAATGGGACTGGGATGAGATTCCAGAGATGGGAAAGACATAAGACTTGTACAGGGGAAGGGTATAGGGCAAGAGGGGTCAATGGACCAAATGGTCTGCCAACTAGAGTTCTCTTCCCTCCCTATCCTGGGGATGAACCCAAGATCCTTGAGTCTCACTTTTCTTCTGTTGGCAGCAAGCATTTGTGAAACCCACTGGCAAAGTGTGTCTCTCACTCCCCTCTAGTGCTGATCCAAATAGAGGCTCACACTACTCTTATCAGTTACTCCATTAATCCAAGTGGCAGAGGTTTGTACTGTGGCTCTAAAGGTCCAACTCTGCTGATGATCCATGCAGGTGTCAATATGATGCCACATGATGGAATCTGGGGTTGTTGTTTTTTTCCAGTTTGCTTTAAAAAAAAAAAAACACCTAGGAAATTAAGCATAAAAGCCCTTATCTCAAAAGAACATGATTAAGGTTGCAAAATCAAACACTCAAAAGTTAGAAAATATGATAATTAAAGTTGCCTGTGTGCATTCTGATTATGCTTGGAAGGATTAGATTTGCATCAGTAAACACATGTCAGTAAACATCAAACTGACCATACACCTACCAATCCATTGATAGTAATCAAAATGAACAGATAGGCAAAGTAACAAAATGCTTCTTGAGATCTTATTTGAGTTTAATTTAAGGCTAATTTACTTTGCATATTTCAACATATGCTGTTGACTTTAACAGTTTTTTAACAGTTGGCATGTATTTTAAATCTGTACTGTCGTTAATTAATTTTCTGATTTGTTCCCTCCATAATTTCCAACAACCATGAAAATTTAAACAGATACAAATTTTTAAAACGCTTATACCTGTGAAAACACATTAATCATTTTTTATTTTTCTCAAAATATTGCTATCCACTGAAATTATTAAAAAAATCAAATTCTGCCAAATCTAAATATGAAAATATAAAGTTAAACAAAGCCATTGATTAATTGATCTAAAACTGACTGAAGTCAATGGAAGGACCTCAGTGGCTTTGAATTAGACACTTAGGGTATGTCTACACAGCAGAGGAAGATCAAAACTGCCGCTGTTGGTCTTCCAAGGTTTGAGTTAGTGGTCAAGTTAAGATAGCTAATTCGAACTGAAGGGTGCTCCTGTTGATGCTGGTAACCCTCATTTCATGAGGAGTAAGGGAAGTTGAAGGAAGAGTGTTCTTCCTTCAAACTTCCTGCAATGTAGACAGTGCCAAATACCGTGTTAAGTTACTTTGACTTCAGCAATGCAATTAACATAGCTGAAGTTGCGTATTTTAATTTGACTTTGTCCCGCAGTGTGGACATACCCTTAGTTGCTCAAGATAAGAGGCAACTGTGACAGTAAAGGATCTATACTTTAGTCTTCTCTGTTATGTCTAAGGTTACTGCAAGCATTTTGGTTCATTTGTATTACTTTTGGCACCAATTATTTAGACTGGTCACTTTTATATTTAATTCATCATAATGAGATAATTAATGCTTTGATTGTATATGTTCACAGAGTTCTCTGTAAGAGCAAAACAGGATAATTGCTACTCAATAACTACTTATGGTAATGCAGATGGGCTCGTGTGTGTATACTACACAGTCTATTGCTCCATGGATTCAGGAGCAATCCATGTGACTGACATGTTAGCTAGTTGCAACATCTGGAGGACAAGATATTTCACCTCTGACTCAATTAGTTATGCTGCAGAGAGTCAAGGCAAAATGTGAAATTTAATGGCAATATTCACGGTGGGATGAACACACCACAGCCACATCAAGGGGAGAGTGTGATTTCATTTGCACTGCTGAATTCCGGTGCCAGAGGTCAGAATTTGGCCTCAGGAGTATGTGAGAAACTGTAGCCCACAAGGTGTTTTTAGTTAGAGTTGGGTGATGATAAGGCTGTTTAAATATGACATCAACATTCTGTCAGGAGGACACTCTCTGAACTCACAAATTTGCAGATCTCTCAGCAGTGGAAGGGATCTAGTAGCTGAAAAGCTATATTTGCCTAGACAGGGTCTCCATTAAACTAAAATGTGCTAAAAGGGAACAGGTAGCACATGGCTGGATTTCTAATTAGGCACATGCCTAGAGGCACCAGCATTTTAGGGACACCTTACCTTTCTAACATTGTGTGCACACAACCATCAGTTGTAGGCAGAGTGGGCACAGAAGGTACTGTGCCTAGGAGCACATAAAGTGTTACTGCAACCCTGAGGTTGTCATGTGGCCTACTCCTCTCCCTGTCCTTTAGTTCTGGCCATAGTGTACAGGCTGTAGTGAAGAGAAATGGTATCTCTAGCCTCTGTTTCTCTGGAGATGGGTGACAGGAGAGGGATCATGTAAGGATTACCTGTTGTGTTCCCTCTCTCTGGGGCATCTGGCATTGGCCACTGTTGGCAGACAGGATACTGGGCTAGATGGACCTTTGGTCTGACCCAGTATGGCCGTTCTTATGTGAAGATTCCCTCAGTTCAATAGCTATTTTGTGCTGAGCAAAACCATTTTTAAAAAGCTTTATTTTGTCTTCAGAGTTTAGTTCAATGTTTACTAGATGAGTCATGGATAGAAAGGATTGAGGCCAGATCTACACTACAAACTTATTGGTATGAAAAATCCACCCCCTTTGGCAATGTACTTATACTGACCTACTCCTCAGTGTAAACAGTGCTATGTCAACAGCAGGAGACATGGTTCTGTCAACATAGTTCTCCTGTTCTCACAGAAATAGGTTAACAATGTAGACAGGAGAAGCTCTCCTGCTGGTGTATTAGCATCTCCACTAAAGCAGTCCAGCAGCACAGTTGCACTGGGTACTAAGGGCATGTTTACACTAGAAAATTATTTTGAAATAACTAAATTTCACTTAACTCCCAATTTTACAAAATTGAAATAGTGTGTCCCCACTACAGGGAAGCCTCGCAATTAGTTCAAGGAAGGCTCCATTAATGTGGCCATGCTACCACAACTTAGAGCCCCAGGAAACAATAGAGTACTTAGTCTGAATTACTCTGGGGAGTAGTTATTTCGAAATAGTGGCACTGGAGTGTCCACGCTAATGCTATTTCAAAATAACTATTATTCCCCGAAGAAAGTAGGAGTACAGATTTCAAAATAAGCAGCCTGTTATTTTGAAATAACAGTCTTGGTAGTGCGGACGCTCCGCTTATAAATTCAACCTAACGGGGGTTATTTTGAAATAGCACCCTAGCGTAGACCAGGGCTAAGTAGACAACTTTTTAGAAAAGATAAATAGAAATCACTGTATTTAGGGGGGTTAGATAAGTAAGAGTAGTAACAGACCTATGTATAGCGAAAGCTTTGTTATCGGCACTTTGTTAACCGGAAAATTGGTTAACCAGCATTACCCCCAGCCATAATGCCCAGCTGAATGGCTTGATAGATGGCTTGATGCCTTGACTGTTGTGGGGTTTCCAATAGCTGGCATTTCCTGATGACATCATCAGGTGCCTTCTTCCCCCTCAGCTTGCCTCAAGCTTGTGGGAGCCAGATCTGCTGGAGGGCTCCCGGGCAACTGGCCCACTCGTCTGCCTGCTGCTTAGGACAGCTCTATGCCTTGAGGGAAAGGTGTTCCCAAGAAGTGGGAGTTTGCTCACCACAGTCTCCTTTGAATAGGGGGCAGAAGCAGAGCAATAAGCTTGAGTATTTGGCATATTCATTTAATCGGCAACCCCCCTTCTCCATGAATGCCAGATAACAAAACTTTCACTGTACATGTGGAAATAGAGAAAAGAAAATAGAAGATTATAGAAGGAAATGTATTCTATAAATTGCTTTCAAAACTAGCATCAGGAGATGTCTACCAATGAGTGATATAAGGTAAAGAATTCCACCAGATAAATCATACTTGCACTCAGCTCATTCAAGAGTTGAAGAATAGCCATCTGCCTCTGTTAAGTGAGGTTAAATGCAACCTCTGCCCTAATTTTTCCAGAAATTCCAAAGCAATCTTAAAACAATAAACTGGGTAACAAGCATTGTGGATGTGGGGAAGTGGTAGATGTGGTCTATCTTGACTTTAGTAAGGCTTTAGATACAGTCTCACATGCCTTTCCCATAAACAAACTAGGGAAATCAATCTAGATGGAGCTACTGTAAGGTAGGTGCATAATTGGTTAGAAAACCATTCCCAGGCAGTAGTTATCAATGGTTCACAGTCACGTTAGAAAGGCATATTGAGCAGGGCCCCAAAGGAATCCGTTCTAGGCCTGGTTTTGTTCAGTATCTTCAACAGTAATTTATATGATGGCATAGAGAGTACATTTATAAAGTTTGCGTATGGTACCAAGCTGTAAAGAGTTGTAAGAGGATAGGATTCAAATTCAAAATTATTTGAACAAATTGGAGAAATGGTCTGAGGTAAATAGGATGAAATTCAACAAGGACAAATGCAAAGTGTTCCACTTAGGAAGGAACAATTACTTGCATGCATACAAAATGGGAAATGACTGCCTAGGAAGTAGTACTGCAGAAAGGGATCTGGAGGTCAGAGTGAATCACAAGCCAAATATGAGCCAACAGAGTAACATTGTTGCAAAAACACCAAAACCAAACAAACCATTGTTCTTTTTTGTATTGAGTGTCGTAAGCAAGATACTAGAAGTAATTCTTCTCTACTTCATATTGCTTAGGCCTCATCTATAGTATTGTGTCCAGTTCTGGGTGCTACCTTCCTGGGATGATCCAGATAAATTGGAAAAAGTCCAGAGAATAAAAAGAAAAAATGATTAAAGGTCTAGAAAACATGACCTGTGAAGGAAGATTGGAAAAAACTGGCTTTGTTTAGTCTGGAGAAGAGAAGGCTGAGGGGAGACATGATAACAGTTTTCAAGTACATAAAATTTGTTAAAAAGAAGAAGGCAAAAAAAAAATCTCCTTAATGACTGAGAATAGGAGAAGAAGCAAAAGGGCTTAAATTGTAGCAAGGACACTTTAGATTGAACATTAGGAATGTCTCCCTAACTGTCAGGGTGGTTAAGCCCTGGAATAGATTGTCCAAGGAGGTTGTGTACTGGCCATTATTGGAGTCAGAGCAGGTTAGAGAAACACCTATCATCCAGCTCCCAAAGCTCAGGGCCCCACCAGTATTGGAGAGCCCTGGTACTCCATCTCTTCTGCTGTCCCACAGCACACAAAGTCTACTAGCTTGGGCCCTCTGGGCTCTGGTGTGTGAGGAAAAGGTGGGGAGTGTCTTTCTCCTTTTCAGACAAGATGGTTTGGGTTGGGGGGGGGGGTTGTTTTGCTTTTGTTTTGTTTTTTTGCTTCTCACTTGTGTGTAGCCCCCAGCTGATTTTTTTTTTTTTCAGTGGGTCAGCAACCCCTGACCCAAAAAAGGTTCCCCATCCCTGGTGTAGATAACATTTAGTGAATGCAGGGGACTGAACTAGAGGACTTATTGAGGTCCCTTCCAGTCCTACCATTCGGTAAACATTTTTTAAAAAGTGAAGGAGAATCTGGGGAACTACAGACTGGTCAGCTCATCTGAGTCCCCAGAAAAATCATGGAGGAGATTCTCAAGGATACATTTTGAAGCACTTGGAAGAGAAGAAAGTGATCAGGAACAGTCAACATGGATTCAACATGGGCAAGTCATACCTGACCAACCTGATTGCCTTCTATGACAATGTAACTGGCTCTTGGATACAGGGAAGGTGGTGGATGAGATTATACCTTGGCTTTAGCAAAGCTTTTGATATGGTCTCCCACAGTATTCTTGCCAGCAATGTAAAGAAGTATGGATTGGATAAATGGACTGTAAGGTGAATAGAAAGCTGGCTAGATTATTGGAGTCTTCAGATAGGGATGAATGGCTCAATGTCTGGTTAGCAGTCGGTATCCAGTGGAGTGACCCAAAGGTTGATTCTAGGGCCAGTTTTGTTCAACATCTTTATTAATGACCTGGATGAGGTCATGAATTGCACCTTCAGCAAGTTCACAAATAACATTAAGCTAGGGGGAGAGGTAGATTCGCTGGAGGGTAGGGATAGTGTCTAGAGTGACCTGGACAAACTGGAAGATTGGACCAAAAGAAATCTGATGAGGTTCAACAAGGACAAGTGCAGAGTCCTGCATATGGGAAGGAAGAATCCCAAGTTCTGTTACAGGCTGGGGACTGACTGGCTAAGCAGCAATTCTTCAGGAAAGGACCTGGGGATTGCAGTGGATGAGAAGCTGAATGTGAATCAGCAGTGTGCCCTTGTAGATAAGAAGGCTAATGGCATAAGGGTGTACATTAGTAGGAGTGTTGTTAGCAGATCTAGGGAAGTAATTATTCCCCTTTATTTGGCATTGGTGATGCCATATCTGGAGTACTGCATCCAATGCTGGGGCCCCCATTATAGAAAGATGATGATGCATTTGAGAGAGTCCAGCGGAGGACAACAATAATGATTAGGGTGCTAGAGCACATAACTTGTGAGGAGAGGCTGAGAGTTTGGGCTTATTTAGTCTACAGAAGAGAAGTGGGAGGGAGGACTTAATAGCAGCCTTCAACTACCTTCAGGGCACCCCTTATCCGGCCTTCCTTATGGCACTGGCGCTGGCTGTGGGCAGTGACGCTCCCCGGATGGCTGATATCAGTGGTAACAGATGACAGAATGAGGAGCAATGGATTCAAGTTGCAGAGTGGAAGGTCTATGTTGGATATTAGGAAAAACTATTTCGGTAGGAAGGTAGTAAAGAACCGGAATGGGTTACCTAGGGCGGTGGTGGAATCTCCATCTCTAGAGGTTTTTAAGTCATGGCTTGATGAAGCCCTGGCTAGGATGATTTAGTTGGGATTGGTCCTGCTCTTATCGGGGGTTGGACGCAATGACCTTGTGAGGGCTCTGATAACCCTGATGATTCTAAAAATGGTCCTTTAACTACTACAGAGAAATGGCAGCTACATACAGAAGAAGTTGGTAAATATGATATTGAAGTTTATACACATTTTTAAAAAGCTGGAGGGAATTTAGTCATAATCAGTTTACACAAAGATTTGTTAAAATGGAGCATCCTGCCATTTAGCAGAAAAGGACACACATACCAGTAGATATGAATTTATAAGGGCTAGTCAGACACTTGCAGAAGTGGAATAACCTATGCTATCAGTAGGTAGAGATTGGTACAACAAGATCGTGAGCCATAAGTAACCATTATGGATTTCTGTACTAACTTATCCAAACTCCTTTGAGCTAGAAATCAGACTGTAAAGGTCACACAAACAGATTTATCTTGTGAGATATTTGTTTTTTCTGGTAAACATTAATAAGATTACATCTATGCTACAAGCTGGGGGTATGGTCCTAGCTTGCAAGAACTATCACACTAAAAATGGTAGTGTAACCATGGCAGCAATGGAGAACAGAAGAGGTTAGCCATCCTCAATACAGCTTGGCCTGAACCTTGTTATGGCTAGCCCATGTCACAGTTGCTGTTGCCTGTGTTATTGTGACTATGCTACTGCATTTATTTCACTAGCTGACATGAATCATGTCCCTAGGTCATAGTGTCAACAAAGCCCTGGAGAACGACCTTTTCTTGTTATTGTATTGCTGGTACTTCTGGTCTCAGCCAAAATCAAACCCCTGCTAGTCCCACAAAAATGGACAAGCTTTGGTTTGATGTTTGGTTTAAGTTTTGGAGGAGAGTTATTTTAGCTGAATAAAACAGTAGAGTAGTCCTGTAGCACCGTCTCTAAGGTTATACAGGACTACTTTTTTTTTTTTTTTTAAGTTACAAACTAACACAACTACCCCTCTGAGGCTTTTAGCTGACTAGTTCATCCTCACTTTTAATGTTCCTATATATTTTGTTGTTTCACACAAGATAAATATTTCAGTGCAAAGGGAACACAGGTCACATTCTTGCCATGCATGAGTCAGATACCTTTATCTGGTTCTGAAAATTCTTTTCAAATTGGTAAGTATTTCTAGACTGTCCCGATACAATGGACCATATTCTTCAGTAGAGCCAAAAAAAAGTGTAAATTAAGTGGAGACCAGACTAATTTTCCTTCTTGTCTCTGCACTACAGACTCCCCAGCATAATTCTCTTTATTCAAGCAGTTATCAGGGAAGAGGATTTGCCCCTTATTATATTACATAAAACACAGAGAAAGTGTGACCAGACTTATGGGATTTAATAGGAAATGATAACCTTTCTCTAGTTTATTTGAACTGTCCTACAAAATTTAATAGAGAATTATATTCCTACTGCTGAATGTATAACATGGTTGAAACACAGATGGAAAAATGCTTGTATCTATTAAATGTAATGGGTTTTTAGCATAATTTCTATAAGAAACCTATTGGTTCCATCCCCATTAAACCCTATATGACTTTTACATAAGGGAAGTTTAGCTGTCATGATTTATTATGTCATTTGAGCCATTGCAATTATATTCTGTGATTGAGCTGTCATTCTCCAAATCTGAACCCCAATCCTGTAATCAGATCCAGGCAGGTGAATCCTTACATCTATGTAAAGCCCCCTATAAGTGGTGAGGAAAAGTTAACACCAGAGCTCTTATATAGAACTATTTCTTGTAAAGAACTAAATCACCAGATGAGAATTACTGAAATAATCCATGACAAATAACACTTGTGCTAACCCCTAATGCTAATGTTTCTTCTCTAGCATCTCATCCCTGCACCTTAATTCAAAATTTAAGAGTGCCACCTACAATTTTACATCCCATTGTATGCGACATATTTGCAAAAATTCCAGCATTACACAGAAGATCTGCAGATGGAGAATCTAGGAAAACTTGTCTCCTTTTTTTTTTTTTTTTTTTTTTTTTTTAAAGTTCTGTGAGATAGCACCAGCTTGTCTGGTTAATTGAGATCCGGAGACCAGCAGTTAATTAATGAGACTGACATTCCTGAACAGACAGGTTCTGGCATGTGTCCAGGTATACGCACTCTATTGTATTAAGTTGTCCCTGCAGTGAAATAACTCATTTTACAAAATTAGGAAGTGGTGCTACATATGTACATATTCCTTTAACCTGGGTATTTAATTTACACGGTCTATTAATAAATACAGATTTTGTTTGAACATCACCAATTTGCTCAGCTTCAATGTTACATGACGTTAAAGAAGGCTAGAGTTAATTGCTTATATTTGTGATGAACTGGGGACCTTAGAAATGTTTTCCAAAGAGGGAAACAATTTGAAAAAATATGAATATTTGAAAATAACTATACATAAAATATTAAAAATAGTTATTTTGAACAACAACCTGGTCAGGCCACTGCCTTAAGTAACAGATCTATCCAGTAGTATTGGGACTGCAGAGTTTGAAGGCTTATTGCATTTGTAATGTGAACACAGCTGTCAGTAATACCTTTATCATCCAGCAATTCGAACCACAGCCTACTGAATTAATATTTGCTATATGTGAGAAACAGGTAGGTGCACATAGTCTGACTTGGCAACTCTTCCTCATGTTAGTGAGCACTTGTTTGTGCAGTCCTATTGACAAATAGTCTCCCTATTGACTTCATTGTGCCCAATTGGATGGTAAATAGTCAATAAAGTTAGGATTGTATAGTCTGACATATGGCATCCATTAAACTGAGGAAGTAATAGAATCAAGGGGACCAGAAGATGTTTGTTTGTTTGTTTGTTTTGGACACAAACTCATGCCATTACAGGGTCATTCTCCTAAGAGTAAGATAAGGAGTAAGGATCCAGGAAAATCAGCCCCAAAAAATGTGCCCAACAAGGTGAATGGACAAGAGAGATCAGCAATAGGAAAGGTAAGGAGAATGCAAAATATCACTTATCACATCCAGATGCCAAGTAGTCCACACACTTGCAATCAAAGATAGGTCTTATGCAATTCAATCTCTGTGAAAATAACTCACTCAGGAAAGAAACATAAAGGAAAAGAGGCACACCAAGTGAACAGGAAAAGTGAATGGGCTTTTACTGAAGCACGCATAGAAATCACCCAGGCCTCTCAGGGAAGCCAGGAAGGCATCAGTGGCACAGAATCAGCATAAGGTGGTAAGGCAACCTGGTGCTCAAAATGCAATTGGCAGCTGGTGGTTCATCTGTTACAGCTCACAAAATTCTTGACAGCAGAGGAGCTGAATGATTGTTTTCAGTGAATAAATTTTCCCTATTATTACGTATCTGCACACAATGTGCCCAAAATACTCATGGAAATAGAAAATGATGCCAGGCAGCATTGACTGACATCAAGCTTTCCTTATTCCACGTTCCTTTATGCCATGATTACGAACATGAATTCATGACAATGACAATGTGGTGTTACTCCCTGGCAATTATGGAAATTCTTTGTCTTGTAGGTCTTGGAGTGGGCCTCGTGACAACAAAAGTCCTGAAAAGAAGGCAATAGAGCACAGCTACACTGGGTATCTACCTACATTAGCCAGGCAAACTGTGCAGAACCATCTGAGGGAGCAATGAATGTACATCAGTGTGAGGTGTTCTAGAGATATACTGCTGTAACTTTTGAGATTATATTTCTCTTGAACGGATGGAGCCTAGAGACAACCATATGTGCAATGCAAAATATTAGGAGATAAAAGCAAAACAATCAAAACTTGCCTTCTTTCTCCAATTTTGTTGGTTTTTTATTAAAATGCAGCATTAAGAATCAGAGCACATGTGAATAAATCAAAACCAATTGAAGATTTGGCTGTGTGTATGTGTTTGTGTGTACATTCTTAAATATGAATTTCCTTTAGCTTTTTATCTTATTAGCTAATGAAACAGCTGTTTCTTCTGCCATCTGTTTGCATTACAAAGGTCAGAATTAATTAGTTTGCTTACAAGATAACAATAATTTTATAAAAGCAGTAACATACTTGAGGAAATACAGTTCCACTCAGTACCTGTACTATTAAACAATGAAAACAAATTGGCCTTTGAAAATATCCCTTATAATGCACTGAGGTGTGGGCGTACATTATACCAAAACATCTTGTATTTTACTGTCCATACATGCATAATGTTTACTAACAGTAGTAACTGCATTTTATTAGCTTTGAAAGACTCTATGTAGGTGTGGGCCTCACTGTGCTACCAGTAGGTGATCTACAAGCGTATAGGGAAGATGCAGTCCCTGGCCTAAATCCCTTCTAATCTAAACAGACATACCAGACGAAGATGCAGGGAAGTTTTGCAGCCAACAGCAAAATATAATGTACACACATGGTTTGAGATTATTTAGATACTTTTGGAAAGAGACATTTTATCTGTTTGTTAAACCAATCCTTTGAGTTTGGGCAGCAACCCAAACCATTTTTATCAGTTTCGCTGGAACTAGATTGGGTACAACAATTTCTGATTGAATATGCATTTTTAATATCTCACAGCTAATGTTATATTTTCACTCTAATACGGCATGACACTTTTTTGTTACAGCATAGCATTGTCACATGCAATATCTGAAAATGTGGTTACAGACTGAACGTTAAGATCCATTTAAAATACATTGTTCATTTTCAGGAGCGGTACAGTCTAGATTCCCATAAGATTTTGATATTTTAAAACTACCTTAAGTGACTCGTGAATAATGGGTGATATAATATCCATATGTGTCTGCTTACATGCATAATTAACTTAAAAAAAAGCATCTGTAGCAGATTGGGGTCTGGTGAACCTCAAATTGTTCTAATTTAAGTTTATACCCTACTATTTAGTTTAAATTAGCCAAACCTGAAATTAAAAACAGCATTCGAATGTTAAAGAGAGGTCAATTTAAGCATAGATATTTTCAATGCAGGGGAGAATATGGTACCTCTCAATAGTGCCAACAAAACTGATATGGCAAAGGTAGTGTTTGGTGGAAAAAAATTCAAAAATAGGAAAGATGGTACTTAAACACTGTGGGGGAAGCCAGGGAAAAATGGGAATTCATCAATACAAAAATAAATCCGACAGGAACCAGATCCTAGAAACAAATGGGAAATAAGAGTGTGAAAGTATACTGGACAATTTTTGGATCTTTGAGACTAAATTAAAGATAAAGCGATCTAGGTAGAGAATATTCCCCATGTTACTGTGAGCCACATTGCAAGGAAACATCTCTTTCTGTGCAAATAAATTCTTTCCCCTATTATGTGGGTTATGAATGTGCAGACAGGCATCTTGACAGCAGGCCCATTCCATCTCCAATTCATTCTTTTCTCTTCATACAATTTAAGATATCAACTTCCAACTAGTTTAGTTTAGTTTATTGCTATTTGTTTTAGTGCTGCGCGGTTTTGTTTTGTTTTTTTTGCAAGCAATGGCAGTTCCATTTAGAATAAAGGCTAGATGGAAGGTTGTGTGAATCCCTGTTCTTTATTCTTTTGTGGCACATGTATAATGGTGTTAGGCTTACCATGGTGTGGTTTCCATAGCAATATCCCGTAATGCTTGTCTTGTTTCTGCGGAAATAAATATAATGTTGAATTCCAGGGATTTTGGGTGGGACTGGGTAAAGGCATTTTGTACACTTAAAGAAGACCAGTTTCCCATTCATATATGTCCAGGTGAATTCTTGCACTAGTGAAATTTGGTTTACTCCCTGTCACCCTTCTTCCGTGAGGCCATGCCCCTGTTCTGCCTCTTCTCTGAGGCTCCACCATGCTCGATCCATCCCCCTTCCCTCTGTCATTTGCTTTCCCCATCCTCCCTCACTTTCACCAGGCTGGGAGGGAATTTGTGTACAGGTTCTTGGCTGGGGAAAGGGGGTCAGGGTGCAGGATGGAGTCAAGGGATCGGTGATTACCTCAGGCAGCTGCAGAAAATGACCAGCACACCCCTCTGGCAGTGGCTCCTAGGCTGGCAGGAGTAGGAAGGCTGTATTTAGATGCTACCTTCACAATTTGCACAAAAACTCTTTTCTCCCTTCGTCCCCCCCCCTCCCCCCCCGTTCCCTTGGGGCTGCAGGACGATGTGCCATCTACTTCTAGGAGTAGCACGGAGGAGCAAAGGCAAGCAGGAAGCCTGCCTTAGTCCCGCTGCACTGCCAGCAGTGGTAGCCATGGTCCATGGGCTTTTTTTAAACTCGCTGTGCTTCTGGGTAACTACTCTCTTCATCCCCTCCTATCCGTAGGCCTGCACCTCTCTGCTCTTGAGTAGAAAAAGCTCCCAGTCAAAACCTTTAAACCACCATCTGATTATCCTTCAAGTCCTGCCTCAAAATTCACCTCTGCCATAATGCCTATGAAAAATTGCAACCTAATAAAAGCTAGACAATAGAGGAACAGCAATTGTAATCCCTGGCTAAAGATAACACCTTTGCTGTTTTGTTCTCCACTCTGACTGGTCTGCTTCTCTCATTCACCTGTCATAGCCTGTCTTTGGTTTCTTTGGGACAGGCCTGGCATTTGTACAAAGTCTGCAGCCCTAAACAGTTCTAGACAGCTCTTGTTTGACTATATTAGCTCAGTTTACGTTAAATAAATATGCACTTCTTTGCAGCTTTTATGATTCTTCCCATTCTTCAGGCATGCTCAAGAACCCAGTAGTTTAGATAGATTCGATTCGTTAGATGAATCAGAAGTTAATATGTGGCGGGGAGCCGAAGGAGATTTTTTTCTACTCACTCAGTCAAAACCTAGAGCTAGAATGTGGTGTTGAGGTGCACAGGTATATTTGAACCATAGTGCAGGATGGGAGGTATGTCTTTCAGAATCAGGTTTCTGCTCTTTGGTTTTGTCTTAAGACCTAAATACTGATAAAAGGATCATTCCTTGGAACTGAACTTGCAAAACCTTCCTGAAGTTTAACCACCTCAAGTTTTTCAGACATTGAAATTCAAAATTATGGGTGTTTTTTTTTTTAACTTGACTATTGCTTCCAAAACAACTCTGCAGCTACCGGGTTTATTAATATGCATATGGTGCAATGTAAATGGCTCTTGAGGCCTCCCCTTGGTAGATGATTTAATGTGGCAGTTATGAAAGCTGCTCAGACTGTGCTCGATTAGCATAATAATGAAGCTTCTGCAGCAGTGTTATCATCCTCAAAGGAAATAGCCTGAGTGGTCACAGCTCCTTTAACAAGTGCCACTTTAGGATAAAAAGCAAAGGAGTCTGTTTGAAATGGTAGATTGGAATATGCAAAATGGGAGGGAGTTGTTTGCTGTCAGTTTGTTGTCTTTGCTGTGAGGTGGAAAAGTGGCATCTGCAGGCTGTGAACAAGCTGCTACATAGACTGGGGAAGCAACTGTGGGTCTCCAGTTACTGTGTGTCAAAACCTTTACGACTGGAGAGACATTTTCTTTGTTTCGGAAGTCAAGCAAATAATTAGCCTGACTCTCCTCTAACCTTCCCACTATTTCCTACACAGCCCCTTCTATTTCCTACACGGCCTCTCTCAGAGCGGGCGGTTAGGGGGACAAAAAGTTGTTTTCAAACCATTCTAAAGCCACATCTGAAAATAAGGAGCAGTGTAGCTGTTTAATACTGATTGTTTAGTTTGATTTCTGTTGCTTTCTAATGGAGCAGGAGGCATGACAAAAAGGAAAGAATAAAGCTTTTGATGGTTCTTAACACATGGCTGAGTTGAATCATAATTTTTTTTAAATGAAAAAAATATATTTGATAATGTACACGCCATGCAGAGCTCCAGGTCTCTCTCTCTTTTCACCCCCGGTTCTGAGGTAGGAGGTGTGAACACAGAGTGGCAACACTTCCAAATTCATGATTGATTGTGGAGGGATTGAGTAAATGAGTTTGCTGCCTCTACTGGTTAAATTTCATAGTAGGAAGAAGTATCCTTAACTAGAGAGTGTTTCCCATTCCTGCCATGGTGTGATCCTTGATATACCAGTATTTTGCCATTCTTTTCCTGTATTTCTAGCATCATGCTCCATCAGGCAGAAGAAATCTTCAGGGTAGAGTAGCAGGAAAGACATGAGTGAAGTTTTCATGTAGTCTCAGACACTGAACCAAAAGGTGCTTTGTGACTCAGCATGTTGGCTGGTTTCCGTTCAAGTGAGGACTAAATCAAAGCAACTGCTTGGTGTTTGGGAACTCTGTGCTTCTTCAAGATTCAGTCTTACACACTAGATACTCAGTTGAGGTCATGACCATTTGTGGTCAATTAAAATCCCATGTTATTAGCCAGGGTGAGTAAGAATGGTGCCTGCAGCCTCTGTTTGTCAGAAGCTGGGAATGGGTGACAAGGGAGGGCATTGGCCACTGTTGGAAGACAGGATACTGGGCTAGATGGATCTTTGGTCTGACCCACTATGGCCATTTTTATGTTATCATTTCTTACCTTATTCCAGTGTGGTAAAATTGCATTCTTCCTGTCTTGGGTTCTCCTCAGGTTT